>WOXC01003969.1:0-1230000 GCA_011680675.1 Gymnobelideus leadbeateri
TTTGAAACACACATCATTTCATATTTAATCTTTTTTTTTTGAGAAGACTAGTAGCAGTTTTACAAATGTCCCCTAGTATCAGGGAAGTTTTGTTTATTTTGTAAAACATCAGAGATTAATGGCTTAGTTTGGGAAACACTGGTCTAGTCTGAGCTCATTACTTTACAGAGGAGGAAACCGAAGTCTAGAGAAATGAACTCATTTGCCCAAAGTCATGCTAGTTAATGGAGCCAGACCTAGAACCTAAGTCTCCTGACTTAGTCTAGTGCACTTTCTAGAACTCTCCTCAAAATGCTTTCCCATTTTTAATCATATCTCTTGTATCTTATCTCTTATTTTATCTTCCTCATAATGACTGATGACTAGATAACTCATTGACTAGAATTCTGATTAACCTTTGACAAAACAGGAAACTGAGACACAGAGTGATTAAAGAATTTACAAAGTCAGCAAACCTAGAATGCAGAACTGCTTAGACAATACAACCTCTATAATTTAAGAGCCTTTAGGCAAAGTGGAGGGGAATGGTCTATTAGAACTTAAATTGTCTTCTTACTATCCCACCCAATAATTTATTTTCTAGGAATTTCACTTGTGAAAGGTCTTTCATATGTTGGGAGCGAGGACAGACCATCTTAAATTGCACATAGAAATAAGAGAATTTAAAAGTCATTTAAGTGGAAAGAGGAGCAGAGAAACAATTCCACATACATACAATTAAAAAAATTTCATGAGGTTAAAATTAAGCAAAGAAAAAGAGAATAAGGGTGTCCAGGATTAAACTCGATAAAACAGGGTAGGGTTCGTTAATTATTGCCTGGAATACTACTTCTGGGTAACTGTAATGTGACCAGAGATTTCTATCATAACAAAGTATAGTGTGACTATACTAGGTCAATGTATGAATATATACGTAGAACAGATAAGTCTAATTCCTAAAAACAACAACAATATAAAAATATTTTACATTTAAGTAGAACAGGGATATCTGCAATCTCCTTTCATTCACATATCAGTCCTGAAGGGTCAGGTCATGCAAGAAGGCAATTTTGTGTAGTGAAGAATATTTGATTTGGAATCAAAAGTCCTGGATTTGAATTCTACTACTTAATAGCCATGAGCTAGTCATTATCTCTCTGAGCCGTAGTATCCTCATCTATAAAATAAGGATAATATTTGCATTACCTAAGCCTCAGAGTTGCTGTGAAGAAGTCACCTTATAAACCATGGAGGCAGCTAGGTGGTACAGTGGATAGATCGCTGGACCTGACATCAGGAGTTCAAATCTGACCTCAGACACTTAACTAGTTATGTGACCCTGGGCAAGTCATTTCATATTTGTCTGCCTTAGTTCCCTCATGTGCAACCCCCCTTAGGGTTGTTCTAAGGGGCAATTGAGACAATAATTGCAAAGTGCCTAATACATAGTAGGGGCTATATGAATGTTAGCTTCATTATTATATAACCATGAGCTTGTTCAAAGCAAGCTATTCTCAGCACACAGATATGAGGAAACAGAGATATAGAAAGGTGGAGTGATTTTCTCACCGCAGAAGTCTGCCGTCCTCCAGCTGACACAGACTCCATGCGTCCGGCAGAGGTGGGCATAGGAGGAAACCACCTCACACACTTGCTCCTGCTGACAGCTGTTCTGCTGGCAAATGGCATAAAAAGTGGCTGGAGCCAGGACTTGATGGCACTCGGCAAACATGGAGGACATGAGGACCTGGCACTGGGAGCCACTAGAGTCCAGACACTGTTGCTCTGGGATGGGTTCGCACGTGGTACCAGGCTGCTGGACTGTCCATTCCTCAATGAGCTTCTTGTGGTCTGTGGTGACTGTGCCATCCCTCAGCATGAAGTCATTGGCCCCATTCTCATCACAAACCCCTACAAGGAAAGAATGGGAAAGGATTGCACCAGCTTCCACATGAACGTGGCCATTGATCTGGGACCCCGGAATTCTCCATCTTTATTTTGTTCAGAACAGATTTTCCTACTGTCTTCAGGTCTGTAAGGGCTTAAAACTCCAGGAAAGCAGGTGGATGAAGGTCACAAGTTAAAGGGTCACAGATTAAAACAACAAATAAACCAAGTTTCTCACCACAGAGTCCATAGGTTTTGGAGGCAAAGGTCTTGGGGTTGAGTTGCAGTTGAAATTCATTGTTCTGTGGTGTGAATGTGAAGAGGTGGTTCAAGTGTGTGAACCTGATCTCATGCATGATGGCCCCATAGTTGTTGACTTCCATATTGTCATCCACATAGGGAACTGAAACCAATCTCCCATCCACAGTCACCTGCTCAGGTAAGGAAGAGAAGACAACAATCCAATCTGTGAAGTGTTTTCAGTTTTGCAAAGAGCTTTCCTCCAAACCTTTTGGAGTAGATAATCTAAGTTTTTTTTTTTTAATATCCATTTTACAGATGGGAATACTGAGGCTCCAGAAAGCTGAAGTGATTTGCTCTATGCTTTCAAAATGAGGGAACAGAGCTGGGATTTGAACACATATCCCAATGCCAAGTTCAATGTGTTTTCCATTCAAAGATGCTCCCTCTCTAAAATGTGTCAACCAGTAAGGATCCTGCCAGAGCTTGATGCCACAGAAGAACCTGGGTCTTCTGTCCTCATTGCATTTAATTCAAAATCTTAATATTTACCAGAAATAACTAATGGGACAATCAGACTTTGAGGATATTTGGAAAGGAAGGAAGAGGAGTATGAAGCCTGCTACCTGAAAGGAATGGACTGGATACCAAGTATGAATGTGAACCAGGGGTTTTCCATCCATATGCTTGATTTTAAACAGAGTGGAGACAAGCTCCCTCAGAGAAAGTTGGGAAAAATTCTTTTGATTCTTAGCGACTACAGAGAATTTCCAGGGGCATCAGGCCCTAGTACTTTACTCCATTCCTAGAAATTTTTTCGAAGTGTGGGGTAGCCCAGGAAAAATGCCTCAATGCCATCTGGCATAACCAAATATTGTTCTTCTGATAATAATAGCTAGCATTTCTATAGAGCTTTAAGGTATGAGTTAGATGCTATTATTATCCTTATTTTACTGATGAAGAAATTGAGGCAGTTGGAAATTAAGTGACCTGGCCCATAATTGGTGTTTAATAAATGTTGATTGATTGACTGAATTGCCCTGGGTCACTCAGCTACTAAAGTGTCTGAGGCTGGATTTAAACTCAGGCCTTCCTGATTCCAGTCCCCACGCTCTATCCACAGTTCCGTCTGTCTTCTTTTTGGACACAATAAGAAATGAAATGGTTCAACCCAAGAAACATGGATAGAAGCTGGAGGGGGTGCAGCATGAGGACGCCCGAGAAGACAAAGGACACTGAGATTCAGCAGTGATGGAAGTATGAGTTACATCAGTCACCTGTGTTCCCCAAATATATGTTTCTTTAACACTTTACTCAGCATTTCAGTGGTGCAGTGGACCTAGAGAGACTCATCTTTCGATTGATGAATTCAAATTCGGCCTCAACCACTTACTAACTGTGTGGCCCTGGACAAGTCACTTCCCCCTGTTTGCCTTAGTTTCCCCATCTGTAAAATGAGCTGGAGAAGGAAATGGCAAACCACTCCAGTAACTCTGCCAAGAAAACCTGAAATGGGGTCACAAAGAATTGGACACAGCTAAAACAACTGAATACAATACTTCCGTCTATCCCCCAAGAGAAGAATGTTTTGAGTGAACAACAACAAAATAGTTTATTCTGTATATTCCCATGCTTCTCCTGATACTATAGGTACTTGTGGAAGAGTGAATCCCAGGTTTATTGCGGCTGTCTTGTTACTACTCTTCTTGGTAAGTCAATTCACTAAATACTTTTGCTTTAGAGGGGGAAAGTGAAGCATGAGAGAAAAGCATCTTGCCAAGCATGCAGGCTAGCGAGTCCCGGATAAGAACGCCTGGTCAGCACAACTCATTGATCAGGGACCCAGAGGCCTCCTTCCATCCCTCACCTCCATGTCACTGTGGAGTTGGACAGACAGGCCCCTGTGTTTCACTTCTATGGACTTCATGCAGGTGGGCTTCATCCCGGGGTTACAGACGCCATTGTGAAGGCTGATCTCCAGATCCTGCTCTTTGCTATCAAACAGGACATAGGAACAGCTGCCAGTCAGCTTGAAGTCCTGGCCATCGAAGGTCACAATGTGCCGGGTTGAACTTCCCATACATAGGCCTAGGCAGAACAAGATGGAAGAAAAGCAATGAGATTAGCAGAGTTATTAGGGTACCTCACACATGTCTGATACGAGAAGAAGAATGGGACTGGACTTGGGGTCGGAGAACTTCTGCTTCTGTGACCTTGAGCACATTATTTACATTTCTGAATCTCAGTTTCTTCATCTATAAATAGTAGGTTAGATTGTTGTTGTTCAGCCATTTTTCAGTCATGTTCAATACTTCATGGCCCTGTTTTGGTTTTGGTTTTGTTGGCAAAGATATAGGAGTGATTTACCATTTCCTTCTCCACTTCATTTTACAGCTGAGGAAACTAAGGCAAAGGGTTAAATGACTTGCCCAGGGTCACACAGCTAGTAAGTGTCTGAAGCTGGATTTGAACTCAGAAAGATGAATCTTCCTGACTCCAGGCCCAGAATTTTATCCACTCACCACACCACCTAGCTCCCCACAGGTTGGACTAATTGATAACTAAAAATCTCTCCCAATTCTAAATTTGACAGCCCTAAGTTCTAAAGTCCTGCATGATATCTATATGGAATGTGTCATTAAATCCCTGGTGTTCCTACAACATGAGATATAGGTAAATAGAATGTCAGTGATCATTTAGTCCAAATCCTTCATTATAAAGATGAAGAAATTGAGGCCCAGAGAAGATGAGGCCCCATAGTGAATTAGTAGCATCTTAAGTCCAATTAAAGGGTTTCAATGGCCCAAAAGATTTTTTGAAACCATTAGAAATCTGAGTGTACTGCTAAAAAGAAGTGTATTTCATTACCTACCTCCTCCAAATAATTCACTCTACAGGGATGCCTTGGCTTAAGAAACAAAGTCAGGTTCCAGAGGTATCATGGATCATTGACATTATAAGTAAGCATGAGCTCATTCGGTGGAGAGCTCACCAAATGACAAATGTATTATACTGTTTGCCAGATGACTCATAGTACCAGTAGTAATTTTGACTTAATACCTTAAGAGACCTTGCAACAAGGCATGTTTCTGGAGCCAAAACAAATGGCTGAGTCTCAGCACTCTTTCCTTCACCTTCATTTGCAATAATCAATAAATTCTCAAAATTCCTACTAAAGTATCATTTGCAAGTAAGTTCTGGTTATCATGGAGCTGGAGAAAATGATTCTGTGAAAATTCTTACACTGAAGCAAATGTAGCCCTAAACCACTCAAAAAGAAAAAGCTTGGGCTTTCACTTGACGTACCAATATCACATCTACACTGGCAAATGAAAAGACAAGGGGAAAAAAAGATAGAGAATAGTAGCATCTTCATCACTGTAACATTACCTTCTGTAAAATATAATTTTCATAGTATGCTATCAACTAAATACAGACTAAAACATAGGCTTTTTGAATTAATTTTTGATAATAGAAATTATTACTGCAATTTTAAGCTCCATTGCAAAGATTATGACATACATTTGGGTGAAAAATCTACAGAGCCTATCTAGCATTGTGTATAGCTGGGATAGACAGAACAAATGATCAATGAAGAATCAGAGGAGGGGACTGAGCTAAATTGCCTTTGGGAAATTTCCTTTAATGATCCCCACACTTCTCATGGACAAAGGCCCATATTTTTAATATGAACACTTTGTCAATGTAGCAGCATGGCAGCAAGACACAGAATATGAGAGTCTACAAAGAGCTAAAAATGAATACTAGGATGGGCAATGGAGAAGTGCATGGTGGGTAACCATTGTTGTTGTTCAGTCGTTTTCCATTTATGTCCGACTCTTCATGACTCCATTTGGACTTTTTTTGGCAAAGATACTAGAGTGGTTTTCCATTTCCCTCTTCAGCTCATTTTACAGATAAGAAAACTGAGTCAAACAAGGTTCAGTGACTTGTTCACGGTCACACAGCTATCTGAGGCTGGATTTGAACTCAAGAAGAGAAGTCTTCCTGACAGGATACACTGCCCTAGGGTAACCAGTGAGGACCTTCAAAGAAGAAATGGAGCAAAAGATTTTGTCAAGGACAAAATAGAAAAAAAAATGGGGGCAGCTAGGTGGCGTAGTGAATAGAGCACTGGCCTTGGAGTCAGGAGGACCTGAGTTCAAATCCGGCCTCAGACACTTAACACAAAACTAGCCATGTGACCTTGGGCAAGTCACTTAACCCCAATTGCCCTGCCTTCCTCCCTCCAAAAGAAAAAAGAAAAAAAACATGGGTTGATTACATGGCAAGGGTGAGGGATGCCAATGAATAACCATAGAACCCCACTGTAACTTTGCAATATCAGGACAAAGTGAGGAAGGCCTCCATCACATTGGCTGGACCCCGTGACAAATTTATGGGAGAAAATGGACAGGAATTGTATAGGATGAATTCTACATTATTAGAGGGAGCCTCCAAATCAATGAGAACTCAATACCATTTGATTATTCAATTATTAAATATTCAATGTGCACAACAAATATCAATTAACCTACAACTAAGCCAAACCTGGAAAAAAATTACAACCAAAACCCAAATTTGAACCATTAACATCTTAACTAAATATGGAAGAGAAAAGTAATATATTTAACTAAACAAATCTGAAAAAATTAACAAAATGTGTTTCCTTCATCTGTATCCATTTCTAAATATTTCTAACACTCCATTAGTTTGACTTTGTTTTATTTTCTTTTTTATGTAGCAATAGCACATGATCTGCATGACTGGGGAAGGGGAGATAGCTATATTGATGAGGTTACAGATCCACTGAGGTATTACTGAAGTATAATTTTAATTCTAGGAGGTAATCTATTAGTATTCTGACTGCTATTACAACAAGCCTACAAATTAATTTGCAAAGTATTGGGAAATGAACACATTTTACTATTTTTGTTTGACCAAACCATAAGAAGGAGATACTCTACCATTTCTTCAGTTCTTCCTTTATTTTTGTCACAGAGCACTTGAAATTTTCCTTATATAAGTCTATTATATGTCTTAATAAACTAATACCCATATCTTGAATTTTGTTGTTCAGTCATTCATTCATGTCTGACTCTTTATGACCCTTTGGATCATAGCGTGCCAATACTGTCCATGGTTTTTTTGGTTTTTTTTTTTTTGGTAAAGATACTGGAGTGAGGGTCACAGTGGATAGAGTGCCAGGTCTGGAGTCAGAAAGACCTGAATTCAAATCTGGTCTCAGACACTCAGTAGTTGTGTGACCTTGGGCAATTCACTTAATTTTTTGCCTCAGTTTCCTCATTTGCAAAATGAGCTAGAGAAGGAAAGCATAAATGATTCCAGTATCTTTGCCAAATGGGGTCACAAAAAGTTGGACACAACTAAAATGAATGAACATTGCCATTTCCTTCTCCAGTGGACTAAGGCCAATGGAAATTAAGTGACTTGACCGGGACACACACAGTAAATGTCTGAGGCCAAATTTAAACTCAGATCTTCCTGACTCCAGGCCCAGCACTTTCTCCATTGCATCACCTAGATACTTCACTTGTTGGAATTATTATAAATGGCATGTCTCTGTTTTTCTCAATTTTTTAATAGTAGTATATAAAATGCAGGGGATTTTGAGGATTGATCCTTTAACTAGCAATGTTGCTCTGGTCATTCACTAATTCAATTTTTTTCTTAAGTGCTTTGGGTTTTCAATATATACAATTATGTCATCTGCAAATAGAGATGTTTTATCTTTTTCATTATCAATGTTTACTCCTTTCATTTATTTTCATGCCTTATTGATATTACTAACATTTTAAAGACTGTGTCATATGGGACCAATGAGAATAAGCAGATCTACTTTACATCTGTTTTCAATGGAAATGTTTCTAGTGTTTTTCCACTGTGTATAATATTAGATAATGATTTCAAATATATATCTTTATCATATTAAAAAAGAGGCTTTAATTCTTTTCTTTAGTGTTCTAAATATAAATAAATGTTCTATTTTATCAAAAGCTTTTCCTGCATCTAATGATAAAAACTAACATTTCTTTGTCCTTATGGATATAATTTATTATATTCCTTCCATAATATTAAGCTATAAATGTATTCTGTGTATAAATCCAACCTAACTGTAACTGAAGCATTTATATATCACTTTTTTAAAAGCACTTCCTATACATTATCTCATTTGCTTCTGACAATAACCTTGTGAAGCAGGTACTATGGGTGTTGTAATTCCCATTTAACAAAAGAAGAAACTAAACCTTAATGAGGCTAGTGGCTTGCAGTCACTTAGGAAATGAGCACTGGATACAGGATTTGAACTCAGCTCTTCCTGAAATCAAATATAGAACTCTAGCCCGTATTCTCTATTGCCTCACAATGGTTGCAATAGGTAACATTTTTATGCATTTTTTTTTAAAGTTCCTAGCAGGAAGCTAAATGGTGCAGTGGAGAGAGCTACAGGGCCTGGAGTCAGGAAGATCTGAGATCAAATCTGGCCACAGATACTTATTAGCTGTGTGACCCTTGGTAATTCATTTATCTTCTGCCTGCCTCAGTTTCCTCAACTGTAAAATCAGGATAATAACAGCCCCTACCTCTCAGGTGAAGCTTAAGTGATATAATATTTATAAAGCACTTAGCACAGCTTCTGCCATGTAGTATATACTTTAAAATGCTCACTTACTTCTTTATGTATTGGTCTCATCTACTTAATATGTTTCCATTGATGCACATTAATGATATTGTCTTGTAACTTTCTTTCTTAGTCTTATATTTGTCTGCTTTAGGAATCAAAAACACATTTATCTCAAAGAAGAAGCTAGGCAGATCTTTCTGTACATTTAGGAACTCTCTATATAGTATAAAGATAACTTTATAAATATAGTAGAATTCACTTAAAAACCTGTTTGGTTCTGGTATCTTCTTTCATGGCAGCATTTCAATGATCTGTGCAATCAGAGGTAGCATGGCATAGTAGAAAGGCTATGAAATCCGAGAACCTGTGTTCAAATCTTACCTCTGATACATATCTGTGCCACGTTGGACAAACCACTCAACTTTTCTGGATCTCTGTTTCTTCATCTATAAAATGAAGGAGTTGTACTAAATGACCCCTAAAGTTAGTTCTAATTCTTTGGTCTTATCATTGATCCCTCTGAGAGTGGTCTCTCCAAATCTTACTTGAGTATTTTGTATTTTAGTAAACTATTATCTGTTTGATTATAATCTTTTCATTATTACCACTGAACTGTGTGGAGTAATCTTTGACTTTTTTTAACTTCTTTTGTCTTCATTGTGATCTGCTCTTTCCTTATCTAATTTTGCTCATTGGGGCTTGCATTCTTCTTTTCAAAGTTACATTAATGATCAATCATATCAATTATAGAACTTTCAACAGAATCAGGTTTTATCATGTTAATTTTAGCTATTATCTCCATTATTTCTCTTTTTTTTTCTTCGTGTTGGTTATTGCTTTGTTCCTTTTCCACATTTTAAAAAATTCAGGTGCAATTCACTGTGTTGCTTTTTCTTATCAAGATAGGAAGTGCCCTAAATTTGCCTCTGAGTACTGACTGCTTTAGTGACATTGCATAGATTTTGACATGTAGTAACTTTGTTGTCATTGTCTTTGATGTAATTTACTCTTTTACCCAAGCATAATTTAATAATTTCTTTTAGTTTCCACATGGGCCTACAACTTCTACTCGTAATTTTTTTTTGTTTGAAATTTTTTCTTTATCTTAGGGATTTTTCTTTACCTGTGATTTCATTAGTGGAGGGAATACATCGGTGTGGAAAGTCTCTCCACCAATGCAGATTGGCAACTCATTTTTTTTTATTCCTAGGACTTAGCATACAGCTTTATATATTAACAGCACTTAATAAATGTGCTGAATTTAATATAGCATACTAACATCTACATGAGGTGTTATGTGCTGTATCACCTCTACAGACACAACTTCCACCTCTTGCTGCTACTGATTTGTTTGCTTATTAAGTCTCTGTCCAGGTTCAAAGCAGGCCAGGTTATGGTTATCTCAGAAACTGATAAAACTGCAGAAATTCTCTTTCTAACCAAATCCACCTTTCCCTCCCCACTCCCATCCTATATCACCCATTCCCCTGCCTCAGCCTACATTGAGGAAAATACCTCTCTCTTTTGGGTGAATTTACCCTTTCTCAATCACAAACTATATACTTATAGGCTTAGACACAAATCATTGTAAACTTTAAACTTTTTTTTTTTTTTTTAAAGCAATTGGGGTTAAGTAACTTGCTCAAGGTTACACGGCTAGTCATTATTTATGCGTGGGTGCTCATTTTCTGAGGCCGGATCTGATCTCGGGTCATCCAAACTCCGAAGCCGGCGCTCTTACTCACTGTGCCACCTAGCCGCCCCTTTAGGGCAATTGGGGTTAAGTAACTTGCCCAAGGTTACACGGCTAGGTTTTTGTTTGTGCGGATTAAGTGTCGGAGGCCGGCTCCGAACTCAGGTCCTTCTGATTTCAGGGCCGGCGCTCTATTCACTGCGCCACCTAGCCGCCCCTAAACTTTAAACTTTAATAAAATAATAAATGCCATAATCTTTAATAGCAATTTCAAATTGCATAAAAATGCAAGTAAGCATTTAAAGGAACAGGTTTCTATTTGTAGGTTATGATGGCTACAACTGGGTTAAGCCTCTTTTTATTTTCTCCCTCTCTCCCTTCCCCCAACATGATTAAAGGGGAAATAGGAAGCAAGGTGGCTGGATAGAAAAGGGCATCTGGAATTTTTTCTGGGCAGTGTTCCAGGGAACTTTTCTATGTTTTGTGCATTTCACTACTCAATGCAAGGAAGTTCTTTCTGGGATTTCCTCCAAAATCTCAGAAATTTAGGGAACTCTTGGTAATGGCTTCTTACTAGGCCTTCCTACTCCATTAAGTTTCCATAATAGTATTCTTGAGGAAGAAGCTATCCTAAGCTTTTCTGGAGAGTTAATTCTAGATCATGGTCCATGCTTAATAATTTTGCATGTGGCATATTTCAAGTCGTTAGTTGTCTTTCTTGAGAAGTGTACCATCATCCTGATTGATGTTCTTTAGTTTGTCATTTCTGCCTTCTTCCAACTTGTCAATTTTTTTTCTGTGATACTGTAACACTAGAGTTTATCTATAATGTGTCTAGAAGAGCTAAACTGGGTGTTTGTTTTCCCATGTTCAAATCCTGTGGATTCTTTTAATCAGGAAAGTCCTGGATTCAAGTCTCTGCTCTCTTACATACTGTCTATGTCACCATGAGCAAGTTACTTAACTTCTCTGTGCCCCATGACACTTTCTAAGGCTTTAAGTCACAGAACAGTCAGCCATCTGTATTGGTAAGAGTTTCCTTACTAGCAATTTGTTATATAGATTCTCTCTCTGTCTCTATTTCTGCCTCTCTTTCAATATATGTGTGTATATATATATATATATATATATATACACATATTTATATATGTAATTATATATTCTATGCATATAATATTAATACATGCAAACATATATTATATATATATATATATATAAATTATCACTTGCTTTTCATTATTCTGGAAGGGTTTTTTTTCTTAAAATAGAGTGCTCATGTTCCTTTTATTTTATTTTTTTAATTTTCCTGGATGTCAGTAACCCTGGGATTGCTGCATTTTGACCTATCCACTATCTGCATATTTTCCCACTCTCTTAGCATTTTTTCCTAAGGTTTTTTCCCCTTCTTTTACACTGTCTGCAATTTTGTTTTTCACTTGTAGGAAACACATTGTTTCTATTTCTGTTCATTTTTTCAGGTTTTCTATTATGTTCTCCTTAATAATAATTTTTCCATTATTTCTCCAAATATTTTTACTATCTTCAAATTCCAGCTTCAAATTTCCCCATAATTTTTAAAATCCCTAGTTCTTTTTTTTATTTGTTCTTGTAATTTGTTTTTGTAATTGTCTTACCATGCTAATTCCCATTTAAATTTTTAAAAATCTGTCACTTGTCTATATGAGGATATCTTTTAGGAGATCTTATATTATTTTTTATGTACATTGTATCCTATAATTTAGTTATTTCATTGTTCCTCAGTATTTTTAACTGTACTAGTACTTTCCCCACTTTGCTCATTTTCTTTTAATTAATTTTAAAGCAACACCCAATCCTCCTAATTCCATGCTGGGTTAGCAGGAGAGACATGGAGGGTTAACATGTCCAGAGATGTGAGGAATCTTCCTTCTCTTCTTTCTTTCCCTGTGGCTTCTCTGCATCTTGCATATGTGGCTACTCAATGCTCAGAAAATATTTCCAATGTCAAAAAACACAGACAGTTGGGAAATTCTTGGTAATGGCTTCATGCTAGCATGCCTGCTCCATCCAGTTTCTATGACAATGTCCTTGGGAGAAAGGTTACACTGTTTTCCTGGATGCTCATGGTCTTTGCTTATTAATTTCATGCCATATTGTAATTTCGCTAGTCATTCCTTGTCTTGTTCAAGAAGTCTACCATGACCCTCCCTGATGTTCCTTGCAATGATTTCCAGCTTGCCAAACTTTTTCTTTGTCATTGTAATCCTGAAGTTGTGCTATAAATGCCAGAAGTTGAAGGTAGGACTTCAGACTCCAAATCCACTATTCTTGAGCAAAATGTTCAAATCATTAACATAGAAATACTGTAGGTATAGAATTACAGAATCCTAAGAGTTGTCAGGAATCTTATCTTGGTGACCATCCAGTCCAACCCATTCCTGAGCAAGAATCTCCTCTATAATATACCTGACAAGTAGAAATACAGATTTTGCTTGAAGACTTGCTAATGAGGGAGAATCCACCATGTCCTAAGGCAGCCCATTCCACTCATTGCTAGTGCTCATGTAGGTATCTGAGTAAACATATATCCAACTAACTCCAACGCTCCCTTCTGCTCTGCCCTAATCATCATGCCTCTGATCTCCTTTCCCTGATCTTAGGATACATTTTAGTACTGAGAGTTCATATCACCCTCCTTCCACTTTTATAGGGGCCTAGGTTTCTAATGCCCAGACTTTAGAAAACAAGTGGGGAGTGCCCCCATATACACACACTTTCTTTGAAGGAATGAGGGCTCAGTTTACAGGGATTCTGAAAGTGCATACACACACACACACACACACACACACACAAATTTCACAATTTCCTCACCTCCCCCCAATTTGTCCAAGAAAAAAGGTTGTAACAAGGTTACAAGGACAGAACAGGAAGAAGACTGGGGAGAATGAGCAAAGGGAGTATGGGGGCGTAAAGGAGGCAATGACTTATTCTATCCCCAAATCCTGAGTATTGTTGAGGGAATTAATGCAATAGAAGGAATGTGGCCAGGAGATCAGTACATTTGCTACCCAAGACATGGGCAAGGGCCAGCAGGTGGAAGGAAGAAGGACAAGAGAAGTGTTAAAGGAGAAAAAAAAACCCTGATGACTTAAGTCTTTTATATGACACAATAAAAGCAAATTTTGTTCCTGTAATTTGCTACAACAGGAAGACTCATCTTCATGAGGTCATATCTAGGCTCAGACATTTACTAGCTGTGTGACCCAGTTTGCCTCAGTTTCCTCAGCTGTAAAATGAGCTGGAGAAGGAAATGGCAAACCACTCCAGTATCTTTGCCAAATGTAGTCATGAAGAGTCAAAGACAACTAAAACAACTGAACAACAAAAATTTGCTACAAATCCTATAGCAATTTCATTTAAATAACTTGTATTCCCAAGGATTTACCTATCTGAATGTTACCTATCTGAAAGGGGCTGACTTATCTTCATTTATAATGTAGCCTATATCCAAACATTTAGGTAATAGATTGATGATTTTGTAACTCTAGACACAACCCACAAGCTCCTTCAGGGACCTGAGATATGAATGCCGGCCTAGTAGGTTAATGAAAAATGTATTATCCAATGAAGCATATGTGAATTTTGAAAAATGATGAAAGCAGTTTGCAGTAACAGGAGTATTCAGGCCTTATACCAGGCAGGATTCTCAAGCCTCTTTCTATCTCTAGAATATGAAATGATGTCACCTCCCAACAACCTACTACAAAGAATACTCTTATCAGTAACATAAGGGAGCCTTTCAAGTTAGCACATCATATTTTGCCCTTGTTCTACTAAAAAAAATGTCCTAGCCCCAGGAATAAACAGGCAGTGGGTAAGTTTCTATCTCTATTTTTATTTATCTGTCTACAAAACTATCTACTAAGCTAGGTGTTGTGAATAGAAGTACAAAGATTAAAATATTCCCTATTTTGAAGATTATGGGAGATTATGGTCCTAATATGGGAGACTAGTACATATATGTGTACATACAGTAAATTTAAACAGAATACAGATACAAATTAGTTCAACACAAAGGAGTATGGGATGGAAGATACTAGCAGGTGGGGGTGGGGAGAATCAATAATGGCTTCATGGGGAAGGTGGTGCTTGTGTTGCATCTTGAAGGAATAGGGGGATTCTATCAATCAAAGATAAAGGCGCAATGAATTCCAAACTAGCAGATGGGGGGAGGTGGTCTTCCTCTGTGAACTATCCTCTCCTCTCCTCTCTCCCCAGTTCATTCTCTTCCCAGTATCAATCTAACTATGTAGCATCACCCAGGCATGCAGTCGGTAGTTTTTCTGATCATGCAGTATCCTCAAGCCCAGGGTCTTCTGTGCCTCTATTAATGAAGCATAGTGAGGCTACATTGCCAACAGCCATGCTCTATATTGGCTTTAGTACAGTACTTTCCCCCCAACCTCCATTGGACATAATCTGGAAAGGGATCACAGAGATGTTATGTTGACTCAGATTACAGGATTACGAACTCCAAGAAAAGTGCTTGGAGCTGATTAAGTCCAATTCTTTGATTTTAGAGATGAGAAACTGAGAGCTGGAGAGTTGAAGTGACTTACTCATAGTCATACAATGGCAGAGCTGAGATTCAAACCCAAGTCTCCAAACTCCAAGCCCAGTACTCTTTCTACTACACCAAACCATGTCTTTCCAAAGGAAAAGAGGGAACAAGAGTGCTCAGAAAGTCTTGCCATAAACAAACCCCAGGATGGGTGAATATTGATGATGGGGAATGGTGATGAATGTAGGTGAGAAGGAGAAAATTCTTCCAGACTAGCAATAGATTTTTCTAACTTTTTTGCAAAGTTGTCCTAAAAGAGTTGCTATTTTAGCTGACCAAAAGTAGATGATAAGCCATAAACCATAGACTCACATGGGCAGGTCCAGCGACAACCACAGGTCTCCTCCACCTTCACAGAAGGCTGGCTGTTGGGACATGTGGGTCTGGGTCCATTTTCACAATTGACCCGGTGACTCTCCATCAAGGTCTGACCATCTGCTAGACAGGTTATAGTATGGCATTTATCAGCCAATGTCCACCTGTCCCCAGGCTGTGTGGGAAAAGAGAGCCATATTTAGATGAGGGTGGAAAGTGACGGTTATTTTGATAGAACTGATATTTACTAGTATTTTCCCCAACCCACAAGCAAAGTCCAGTCTCCTATTCCCTCCCTAATCCTTAGACATTATCTTTCCCTAAAAGGAGACAAAGCTGTCTTCAGGATCTGATTGGATCATTTTCTCCAAGGCAGCTTCCCAGTCACCTTAAATGCACAAAAAATCCCAACCATGGGCAACCCTAGGACCAAACAAATCACCATACCCTACCCTGTCCATACTCTGTCCCGCTGACCAGACATTTTCCAAATGGAGATGAGAGGGGTTGTGTCCACAGAAGTTAAGTATCACTGTATCCATATGGACTATATTGCATATCTTTGCTGTATTGAGGGCAAAGTAAACCTCCTTTTGTTAAATGTTCAATGATTTGTGAGTGCCTCATTTCATCCCAACATCAAACCTGAACTAAGAGAGTGTTGATGTTAGAGCTGCCTCTTACAGTTATCTACTGGGACCCTGGATACCAGGGCTGACTAACCACCAATTGGAGATCTGAGTATGGTACCAAAAAACCAAGGAAGTGATATCTGGGAAAGCAAGAGAGAGACAGGGACCAAGACACAGGATCATAGGCCCAAGGAACAAAACATTGGTAAGAACGAATAAGACAAAGATTTGAGTTATGAGTTACCTAAAAGCTTCCCACTCCAAACAATGTCTCCCAATACAAATTTACAATATTTCCACCAAAGTCAAACACAAAGCACTTACTCTCCTTTTATTACCATCTTCATCCAAACAGACTTTGGAGAAACCTGAAACAAAAACAAAGGAAGATCTCAACCCATGGCCAGATAATAATTCTCTATATGGACTTCTTAGCCCTTTTTTACATCATGGACCTGTTTGACAATCTAGTGAACCATTTTAAGAATAATGTTTTAAAACAAATAAAATAAAGTACAGAAGACTATCAAGGAAATCAATCATATAGAAATATTGTTTCTAATTTTTTTAAATCAAGACCACAGAACCCAGATTAAAAACATTTGCTTTATCATATTCCCTTATCTGAGATGACCCTCTGACCTGGACCCAACTAGGTACAACTGTAACTTACAAGGGACCTGAATTTAAACATCCATTGGTAGACTCCCCACCACCCCCATCTCTTAATTGGACTAATTAGATGATTCTTGGGGAATAGCATAAGGCTATTAATAACCATGACCTGTTGCTTTCTGTTGTGTTATACATTAAAACCAGGAAAATTTCAGAGGAGATTTAAAAAAGAATTCTCTCTAATCTTACTTTGAGTGAACATAATTAGGAAGTGAATGAATGAAGTTGACTCTAGAAGCATTCTGGATAACATGAGGTTAAATGGAAGAATCATTTAGGTATAAGTAGACTGTTCTCTAGGAAAAGGTCTTAGCATCCATTGACTGATCATTTGTCCCCCTGTGTTTCTTTAATTTCCCCTTCTCTGTTCAAGTTCCCTCCCTGAAACAGGTATGGGTTTTCAGCATAAATGCTTATTATTGATTGAGAGAAGTACTGTATACTAAAGGCCTGTTAATAAGTTCTTTGTAGAGTTTAACCTTTGTAGAGCTACCTCTTGGAGAGAAACTGAGAGTGGCCACTCCCACTAAATCACATCAGATAAGAAAAGTCAGTCAAAGACATGAGCATCTCATGTCTCAGAGTACAGAAAGTTTGTGTAGCATATTGGAAAGAGCATTGCTTTCAAAGTCAAGAGGACCTGTGTTTAAATTTCACCTCTAAATTTGCTACCTGTGTGAACTTGCGAAATTTCCCTGGGCCTTAGCTTCCTCATCTATGATTTGAGGGGCTAGGACTCACTGGCCTTCAAGGTCCCTTCTAGCTATAATCTTATGACTTCTCTAATAAGATGAAGGGGGTAAACTAAATAATCTCTAAAGTCCTATTCAACTCTAACTTCTATAATCTTTATGATGCTGGAAGAGTCGAAACAGACTTACCAGAGCAAAGCTTGTACATAAATGTGTTGTCCAAGGTGACCATAGTGGAAAGATCTTCAATTTGCTGGAGTTCCATGATGTTGAAGGGGGACGCTGTCCCTGCCAATGCCCTCACCTGGGATTTATCATATTGGTGGCCAATTGCAATGGGAAATATTGAGACTCCTGTAGTGAGTGGGAGGGAAAAATGTAGAAGGAAGAGAGATAAGAAAGTCAGAAAGCAAAGTGCTGTGGATGGTACCCAAAAGGAACTATTGTGGGACTTCTGTTTGTTTGTTTATTTTGATCTGTTCTCTACAGGGACTTTCCTTTTGTTTCTCAGGGATGGAGAAGAAAACTCTTCCTTCTACAATTCCCTAATTATAACAATCCTATGAAAATACAGGTATTAGAAGTTAGTTTTGGTTTAGTTCTGCTCTCCCATTAGTAACGTTCTAGCCCTTAGAAATGTAAGGACAACTGAATTTTACATGCATTTTAAGCACCTTCTATGTAAGAGGTTGCACAGTAAAGTAGAAAGAACCCTTGTCTTAAATTTAGAACACTTGGGATCAAGGCCCAATTCTGATAGGTTTTTGCTACCTAATAAGCAAAGTGCTTTGTAAACTTCCAAGTGTTACAGAAATGGCAGACAGCTGGTGCCATATTGGACACAGGGGATAGCAGACTGGGCTGGGAGTCTGGAAGAACCCAGTTCAAATCCTCTCTCAGAGACATAAGCATGGAAAATGCATTTAATCTCACAGCCTTAGTTCCCTTCTATGGAAAATGTGGTTAATAATAGGCACCTACATTATAGGGTTGTTGTGAGGATCAAAGACGGTATAACATGTAAAGCAATTTGCAATCTTTTGTTTGTTTGTTTTTTCTTTTCTTTTTTGGAGGGGGGAAGGCAGGGCAATTGGGGTTAAGTGACTTGCCTAAGGCTGCACAGCTAGTTTTGTGTTAAGTGTCTAAGGCCAGATTTGAACTCAGGTCCTCCTGACTCGAGGACCGGTGCTCTATTCACTGTGCCACCTACCTGCCCCAAGCACTTCATAAATCTTAAAAAGCATTATTTATGAGCTGGCTATTGTTGAATGAGTTATTTTTATTAAGAGACTAGTATATCAATGAACTACACATCTCTGGCTTCTTAGAGCTCAATCACCCCTGTATCTTCTCAGAACTAGTTCCATAATAGGAATTTATACTTTTCCATGTTTTCTTAGGATATAGTTGTCATGTGTGTGTGTGTGTGTGTGTTTTTAATGTTTGTCCAGCCAGTGTCTCTAATTTGAGATTTTTCTGACCTTGTAGGACTTTCTAATGAGAGGATATGCATCAGAGGTACCTGACTGCTTTTCTCAGTGCCATCAAATAAAATAGCAAATAAATTAATCCTGCAGAACATAGATAAGGCATATTAATGAGGAACGAAGAATGCCACTTTAAAAAGGAAAGATGATTGAAAAAATATCACTCTGAAGCTTACTGCATGCGCAAATAGGTCCCATAGTAGGAACCAGAGGGGTTTTCATATTGTGGAAAAGAAGGCATAACCCATGCACCCACGTTACTGACAGTCTAAGTGAGAAAGGACAGATGCACATACACATATGGAGAGGCACAAATGTATATGCCTTATTTTTTATATAGGGCAGCTAGGTGGCACGGTGGATATAGACTGGGCTTGGCGTCAGGAAGACAAGTCTTCCTGAGTTCAAATCTGACCTCAGAAACTAACTAGCTGTGTGATCCTGGACAAGTCATTTAATCTTATTTACCTCTGTTTCTTCATTTCTAAAATGAGCTAGAGAAGGAAATGGCAAAGCATTCCAATATCTTTCCCAAGAAAACCCCAAAAACAGTCATAGAAAGTCAGATATGACTGAAAAACGACTAAAACATTACTTTATGTACACTGAATAACATGCCCAACCAGATTTTATTATTAGACAACTTTAGGAGCTAATGATGTCCTCTGGGGCTCAGAACATAATATTAATCCTGAGCTCTGAAATGAACTGAAACACTTCAAAACCTGAAATTACCTCCATACCCACTAAAGAGTTCAGGAAAAACCAAGAGGAGGATAAAGAAGGTTGAGGTTTACAGTTAGATGGATAACCCATAGACTGGTATGTACATGTAACATATATGTACATATATATGTACACATATATACATACACACATATAATGTATATATTTGTGTGTACGTATACATAGATATAAATGCATCTCAAATGGACACATTGGCTAGACATTGGTTTGTGTATGCATGTATATACATGCATACACATATATGTGCATTTATGTGTATGTACATCTTGCATGGACAGTGGATTGGACCCAGAACTGAATGGGAGGAAGAGAACAAGCTCACTTCCCTTGGGAAATGGCAAAGTGCTTTTAAAGATGCCAAGTTTCTCTGTAAAACAAGAGTCCATCTTTACTCTTCCAACAATGTTGTATAGCTATGAGTCATAGAATACCATTGTAGCTAAAGAGTTCAAGTTGGAGGGTTTCCAAAAGGGGCAATGGAGAGGTACATGGTAGATGTGAAGAAGCTATAGGATCTTAGCAATGAAGAATGATGCAGGAGAAGAAGGATGAATGAAAGTCACTGGACACATGTATGATAAGAAAAGAAGGTCAGGCAAACACTTAGTGAAAACAAGGCGTGACATAGGTTGAGTCTGAATATTGCATTGGTTGTATCCATATGATGACAAGAGATCTATAAAAGCCCCAGCATGCTCGATGGGCCCCTGTGGCAGATTTACAGAAGGACCAAGGATATCATACACCACTGAAGACCCTACACCAATCAGACCAAAGATCCATCAAAGGGAGTTTCTTAGTCTCACTTTAAGGGTATGTTAATGGTTCAGGTACAACATTAGAAACTGGGGGAAAATGCCACCTTTCCTAGTGGGAAGGGAAGAAAAGAGGAATGCTTACGGCTGGTTCTGGCTGCATCAGCAGCTACATCCACAGAATCCACAGAGGCTGCTGTTACCAAGATTACTATCACCTTAGAAGCATCTGGCCTCGCACCATGGACTTCCGAGTTGGCATATCTGACAGCAAAATTCAGTGCATTCCCTGAGAACAAAGAAGCAGGCCCTTCAGAGTCAATATTGATAGCAACAGTATAAATATCAAAGTCTTGAGGCTTTTGTATCGAGTATGAGAAATGATGTCTTCCAAACTTGTTTCAACCAATTAATCAGCCAGTATTGATTAAGCACCTACTACATACCAGGAACTGATCCTGCAGATTTTAGAAATTTATGCCAATAATTTATGTGCATTTTATGTCCAGGGCCCTACTTTACAAATGGAAACATCTAGATGATTCCATAATTTTTCCTCTTCTCTCCAATCTCCACATCTCATTTCTTCCCTTTTCATAAATACTCCATAGCCCCAGAATGACTGACACAAATTCAATTAAATTTTAATTCTATTCATAAACTATTTAATGAGCACCTGCTATGTGTAAGACACTGTGTCCCCTCCCACATACTTGTAGGAGTCCATGGCTCCAATCAAAATCAATGTCCGCTGATGGTATCTGAATTCCATGTATTTGGTTCTGGTGTGATCATATTGTATCTAGGATTTCACAAACTCATAGAATGTCCAAGTAGAAACGGACTTCATAAATCACCTAGTCCAAACTGTACTTGAAACATGAATCCTGTGCTAAACATCCCCAGGGGTTGTTTGGCACTGAATAAAGTACTTCCAGTGCCAGGAAAATCACTCCCTCCTAAAGCAACCCACTCCATTCAGGAAAACTCTATTAAGAAGCCTTTCCTTATGAAGGGTTAAAATCTTCCTCCCTCTAACTTCTGCCTATTGCTCTACCCTTTGGGGTCTAACGAGTCTAACATCTCTTCCATGTGACAGCCCTTTAAATATGTGAAGGGCTCCCAATATAGCATAAGGTCTCCCTCTAAGCTTTCTCCCGTTTCTTCAGATAAGTAACTGTTTTCCCTTTCAATTATTTTAGGCAAGTTTAATGGTTGGGTCAGGGAGGTTGTAAGAGGAATGAGTTTCACCTTAGTCTCAGCAATAGGGCTTAGGTGTCCCAGTCCCTAACTACAGACCCAGGGGTGGGGAATCTGTGGCCTCGAGGCCACATGTAGCCTTCTAGGTCCTCAAGTGTAACCCTTTGACTGAATCCAAACTTCACAGAACAAATCCTTTTATTAAGGATTTATTTATTAATAAATAGACTAGACTGTTCTCTGGTCTCTCAGAGAAAGAAGTAAGCAACATCTGCAGCCAGTCAGGGAGGGAGGGCAGCCACAGCCTGGGACAGAACTGGCCTCCTCCCTGATCATTGGCAACATAAGGAGTTGAACCTGATATCACGGAGAAGATATCAAAGAAGCCCTCAGTGCCACCTTCCAAAAGCCCTCACTGCCACCTTTTTATGTGACTTAGAGAGAGGGGAGGCAGCATCAGCTGAATCTCTACCTTTAAAGATCCATCCCATTTAGGGCTCTACAGCACCCATTCTTCATCCTGGCCTTTTTCCTAATATTATATTTAAAGTAATGCACAAGTGGTTTTCTTTCATATACATGTATATATGCATGTATACACATATAGATATACACATATATACACCTGTATGTGTGTATACACATACATATACACATACGTGTATATGTGTATACATTTACATTTATATGTATATACTTCAAAAAGAGAGAGTTCAAAATGCTGGGAGTCTACCTATGTCTTGTATAATATAGGTAGCAGGTCCTAGTAAAATAATTGAGAACAGTATTTAGGGATCCCAGATTCCTTCCTTCCTTCCTTCCTTCCTTCCTTCTTCCTTCCTTCCTTCCTTCCTTCCTTCCTTCCTTCCTTCCTTCCTTCCTTCTCTCTCTCTCTCTCTCTCTCTCTCTCTCTCTCTCTCTCTCTCTCTTTCTCTCTCTCTCTCTCTCTCTCTCTCTCTCTCTCTCTCTCTCTTTCTCTCTCCCTCCCATATATATGCATATATATGCACACATACATATATGTATATATACATGTATGTGTGTATATATTTATATACACACACAAGACATAGGCAGACCCCCAGCATCACTACTTCTCACCACCTTTCATCTCTGCACTCTCTCCCTATCTGCCTTCCAGTCACAGAAAAACCATCATTTCACTATCCAGTGTGCTTGGCTCTGAGACCACTGTATATTGTTTCCAAGATTGTCCAAGAAATCTTCATCCCTACATTCCATGGATATATTTCACTTGACAACCAAACCCCTTCCTTTAAGAGGTTTCAGGGGGGTTGTGATTGTTTTTCTGAAAACAGAGAGCAGTCTTCCCATTTTACAGATTGGAAAACTGAATCCCCATTGAGGTCACATGACTTACCTCAGTTCAGGCAATAAGTCAGGAATAGAACTAAAAAACACTGATTCCTCATCCCTCTTGGAATATGTCCAGTTGAATGCGAGGCAGAAACCAAGAAAACTGTTCATTAACATCATATGTTAGGAGCTAAGAAGCCCAAAACAAGATTTATTTTCTCAGACATTCATTCTGAGTCAAAGAGTTGGGATGGGCTCAATACTGTCAACCCCATATAGCCCTTTTGTGATGATTTCTTGCTAACATGGTGTTTGAAAGCTCATATTGCTAGCCTGAATAATCATAGAATTTAGATTTATAAAGAATCTTAGAAGATATCTGATATTACAAGTTAATTTATAGATAAGGAAATTGGGGGGCCCAGAGAAGTTGAAGGACTTATACAAGGTCACACATCCAGTCAGTATTAGAGCTGAAATGGAAACCTGGGTCTCCTGACTCTTTCATTTCTACACCATTACCTATTAGGCTGGGGCCCCCTTCAAGCCGCATGGGATCCACAAGGCTCAGTAAGTATTCTTTATCCTGAGGCACATCCCATGGGATGTCAATGGTGGTGATACTTCCATACTGGAGCACTGATATTTTAGTGACACGAGGCCCTAAAAGAAAACATAGAACAGACTGTGTCATCCCTCAGGACATCTAAGTGCTAGCATCTCCCCTACATCCTCCTTCATTTCATCCCCACTCACCTAGATTAGCTTTCTTAATAATGGCCTTGACAAAATTCTTCATTTCTTCAAAATGAGAATCTGGGACATTTGAGGAGCCATCCAAGAGGAGTACCATGTCCAAGGGCTGAGTGCAATCTGTAAACAAGATGAATATGATGTGGGGCTTAGAACAGAGAGAGTGGTCCTCAACTGCCTGACAAGCATAGGTTGCCCATAGGGTCTCTCTGCACTGTGGCATACATTGCATTCATAGATTTCTATTCTTTGACATTGAATCCAGGCTAGGTTTGAAAGTGAGAAAAAAGATATAATCTTGAGACCCAAGAGGGTTCCAGACTTCAGGACATGGAGAAGTATCCAGATGACATATTGTATTCCTACTGCCACTAGCATTGGATAATATTTCCTTGAAGAACAGGTAAGACTACAATTCTAGCATGGACTGAAAGAGAGGCACGTAGGTATGGGTAGAGGACAAAATGGGGGCAGGCAGACAAGATGAACTGGAGAGCTTGAGGCATTCTTGGAGCAATGTGTTGACAAGTTCTGAGCCCTACTTTTGGTTTTTTGGGTTTTTTAGGGCTAAGTCAATAAGAAATACATTACTGTACTAATAAAAGTGTGATGGTAACAATAACATGTGGGATGGCATCGTGTGAACAGATCATTATAATCTAGTCTGAGCAGTAAGGAAGCTGCTTTTTGATAAAATGAGGGTATCACATAACTTTCTACTAAGAAATTACCCCAAAAGAGGTCATGGGATCATAATTTAGACCGGGGTGGGGAATTGCAGCACCAAGGACACAAGTTCCCCACCCCTGTGTCAACCTCCTAGTTTTACAGATAAGGAAACTGAGGTCTAGAGAAGTTAGGTGACTTGTCCCAAGCCACACAGGTCTTATGTGTTGGAGGAAAGAATGGAACCCAGGTCCTCTGACTTAAGAGCCAGAGTTCTTTACACTTAAGTCAGAGATGACTTAAAAGTCCATTAGTTGGGGGAGCAGCTAAGTGGTACAATGGATAGAACACTGGCTCTGAAGTCAAGAGGACCTGAGTTCAAATCTGGCCTCCCACACTTTACTAACTGCATGACCCTGGGCAAGTCACTTAACCTTGATTGCCTCAAAAAAAAAAAATCCACGAGTCTAGTATAAGCATTAAAAAAGAACAAAGAGCAATTAATGTGAAGCTAAAAATTCTGGTAACTTCAATGGCTCAGCTTAAACAAGTTTCATTATATACAAGAGCTGTATCACCATAGAACATGATTTTAGGATGATCTCTTAAAGGCAGCAGATAGGTAATCTGATTGGTAGATTGGCACAACTGAGATATTAAAAGAATAAGAGGAAGGATTTCAGTGTGTTGAGTAGAGGATTTATTGGAAAGCATGGGCTAGAATCACACATGACTAGAAAGCCCTAAGTTTGATCAGCCAGAGACTATGCACACCTAGAAAATTTCAAGAATCCACAGTGAGAGATCAGAGTGGGACTTTGGTGGAAGAAAAATATATTACTCCATGAAATAAAAATGAAAGGATAATTTCTCCAGGATCTTCCCCCAAAGAGGGTCAAACATTTGAGCTGATCTCATGCATCTCTTAAGACACATCTGGAAGGTTAAGAAGGTTCAGGGATGAGTCTCCCTGTTTGAGAAAGGGTAAAAGTTTTGAGTCATGGAAAGTGAGCAACAAATGGGAAAAGGGGGCTTTCCCAAAGTCATAGCACTAGCCAGTGATGAAACCAGCATTAGAACCCAGAACCTGCCTCCAACTTCCAGCCCCTCTTGCCAGCATTAATGATGTTCCTGGCTCTAAATATTGGAGCATCAATTAAAAATCCAACTTTTAGGTCTTCCCCTACAAAAGTAGAAAGATATTACCAAGGGCTGGTGGTAGCGTAGGTAGACGCAGTCCCTCGTCAGAGCAACACTTCTGCAGAACCAAATCAGGAGCCTCCCAAGGGAGTCTGTCAAAGTCATTTATCAGGATTGGAGCATTGGGCTGGCTGAGAGTCTCCAGCTCCTGGATGTTAGCATGGGGGCCCACACCAATGGGGATCACCTGAATGTCCTGGGGCAAACGTTTGATTTCATCAGTGGCGGGATTGCTCACTACCATGTACACTAAATGGGGTGCTTGCTTCCGGATGCCTTGGCTGGAAGAGAAGGTATTCTCAGAAAGGTATTCAAGGGCCTTCCCCGTATTGGTGCTGTTGCCACCCCGATAGTGTATCTGCTGGATCTTGTCCAGGACATATCTCTTCGACTGAGTCTCATTGAAGGAGAACTCCACAGTCACTGTATAGGAGTACTGCATGATGGAAATGTGAATGCTGCCTTGACTCACGTCCATCCTTTGAATCACCTGCTTCATGAACTCCTTACTCTTGTTGAAGTTGGCTTCACCAACTTTGTCCGAGCCTTCTAGCACGAACACCACGTCCAGAATCATGTGTCTACTATGTAGAGAGGTTGGGGATGCCCAGAGCTCTGGACTTGCAGTAGCCTGTGCTATCTGGGAGGGGATGGTAGTGACAGGAACATCAGGTACCAGATCGCAGAGGTATCCCAGGATCTCATCTCGCCTTTGCTGCAGTTCATTCACACCACTAAGCAAAAAGGCCTTATTTTCTGGTGCCTGCTTCTCAATGAGACGAATCTGCTTAAGGCTAGCGTGCGGTCCTAAGCCCACTGGGATCACAATGACCTTCTTCTTCTTCAGGCCTTGGACATAGCGGACTATGCTCCTGGCCATGGGAGGGGGTTCCTCACTGGCTGTCAGAAGCAAGGCAATTCGAGATGCTTCGGGGCGGTCAGCTTTGCTAAAGAGATGAAAGAGGGTATACTTCAGGACCTCGCTGGTGGAAGCCACTTTGCTGCCGGCATACTTCACAGAACTGGTGATTCTCCGAAGCTCTGAGGGCCGCTTCCGGTCTTTCAGTGCGATGTAGGAGTGGGTACCATCGTGGTATTCTACCACAGCCACCCGGATGCGCCTCTGAGAGATGTGTAAACGTTCCATCACATCCACCACAAAAGCCTTTAGCACCTCGAACTCAGCCTCAGACAGCTTGGAGGAGCCGTCCAGCAGGAAAGCCAAGTCCAAAATCTTGCTACAGTAGAAGCTGTGCAGGGGGGGCTCAGGGGTATCCTCCAGGTACTCTGTGGTCGGGGCAGCAGTTGTAAACAATGAGGGCAACTGCAGATCTGGCTTCTGGCAGGCTTCACAGGTCAAGTTCACACCATCACAGTGGCTGTAGGGGAGAGCCAGACATGGTTGGAAATGCTGGAGGATCTAGGAATAATCTCAAGCTCAGTTTGTCATAATTGTAAACCTATTCCATGTGTAAATACACTTTCAGTAATATGCACCCCTTAAATTAGAGGCAGCTAACTGGTGAAGTAGAAAGAGCATTGGACCTAGATTCTGGAAGACCTGACTTGGAATCCTGCCTGAGGCACTCACTAGTTGTATGACCCAGGGCATACCACTTAACCTCTCTAGTCTTCATTTTCCATCTGGTAAACTGAGGCACTTGGATTCAATGGCTCCCAAGATCCCTTTCAATGCTAAATCTCTGACCCCATGTTTCTATCGTTGCATACCCTAATCTGATCTGAACTTATGCAGCATGTATACCATGCCTCACCACCCCCACTAATACATATGCATTCCCTGATAGAGGCACCTCAGTAGTGCAATGGATAGAATGCTGGTCCTGGAGTCCAGAATTCCTAAATTCAAATCCAGCCACAGACATTTAGTAGCTGTGCAACCTCAGGCAAATCATTTAACCTCTGCCTAAGTTTTCTCATTTGTAGAATGGTGATAATAATATTACCTACCTCCCAGAACTGTTATGAGAATCAGATAAGGTAATACTTGTACATTGCTTAACCCAGTGTCTGGAACATAGTAGGTGCTTAATAAATGCTTGCTTTCTTCTTTCCTTCCTTCCTAATTAAATGCCATTATATGACTTGTGAGACAGCTAGGTGGCTCTGTGGATAGATCTGAGTTCAAATCCGACCTCAGATACTTACTAGTTATGTGACCCTGGCCAAGTCACTTAACCTCTGTTTGTCTTGATCCATTAGAGAAGGAAATGGCAAACCACTCCAGTATTTGTTCCAAGTAAACCCCATGGATGGGATTGGCATGCTGTGGTCCACAGGGTCACAAAGAATCAAACATTTCTGAACTGAATGCCATACTGAATGCCATACCAGACTTCTATCTTTACAGTAAGGAAAAATCTTCAATTAAAGGAGGGAGAGCCTTAATCTGTTCCACATAGAAATTTTTGTATTTGGTCTATGGACTCAATAACACATGGTGACTCAAAGTTAATTTATTTTCCTCATGTGTCGTCTTAAATAAAAGCATGCAGTTATAAACCAAACCCCATTACTACCACTTCCAAGGAATTACCAGAACTTGATTTTCATCAAATAAAACACACACACACACACACACACACACACACACACACACACACACACACACACACACACACACCAGGCTAAAGCTTAGAAATCTTCCTTATAGAGAAAATTGATGTGGTATTTGTTGTAATAGGATTTCATAAGTCTAACTCGATAGTTATAATATTAAAATAATAATAATTCTTAATTTTTATCTACACAGAATTTTAGGGTTTAAAAAGTATTCTTTCGTTTTGTTTTTCATAACACCCTGCATACTTGGCAGCACAGGTATTACCATTTCACAGATAGATTCCTTTGCTGCATTAGTACCTATCCTAGCCCCCAGCAACTGTCTGCTGGCCCATCTCATAGATGCAAGACACTTCAACATAGTAAGCACAGGAAGAAAAATCTGGATGAATATCAATTCACAGAAGGGGAGAGAAGAATCCTGGCTCTGCTGCTTACTACCCAGATGGCCTGAGTCAATTTATATAACCTGTCTGAAACTCAGTTTCTTTATCTATAAAATAAGGATAATTGTACCCAGAGCATACTTTAGAGCCTGGAGTCTGGTTCAAGAAAGCAAAGAGTCGAATCAGAAGTTAAAGCCATGAACAAACTTAATGGCACCTTTGTTCTATGTATTGCTGTGAGGCCTTTTGTGAGCCAATGGCCAGCCACCTGTACTGAGGATGGGTTCCCAAGCTCTGGAAAAGTTTCCCAGCATTAAAGTCAAAGAATACTAGTAAGCTCTTTCTCTATAAGAACAAGCCCAAAGTCAGAAATGTGGTATAGGGAAAGAGGTAGTCAGACTCACCTACCTTTTCTCCCTCCTTTGCCCCATCAACCAATTACAGTTCTCAAAGATCTCAGATCATAGGTCTGCAAGCAGAGTTAACTATTCTTTTCCCATAAGAAATTACCCTGCCCTGGAACTCTCTGGAAATCAAGGAAAACTAAAACATGATAAAAATGGGAACTTTGCTGTAAGGGGAAAGCTAGGAAGTCAGTCTTTGGAGTTGCTACCAGCCCTGGACCTTTAAGAGATTTTGGAGCATTCTTCCACTTTGTACTAGTCTTCCTGTAGTCTAAATGGGCTATCAAGAATACCTTCAATAAATCTTAGGTAAATAGGTTAGCTTTGTGGGGATGTCCTTTTCTTTTCCTTTCCCTCTTCCTGACTGAGTGTTGATTTACCACAAAAGTGTTCATTTGGAGAAGCATTTACTACTAAATATAGGATCAAAAGGGTAGGAAACTAGATCGATTCTTCTCATTTTAAGGAAAAATCCTTCAGACTCAGAGAAACAGACTTAATTCATCAGATGATGAGTTGCTACAACTACAGCTACAACATCATAGAAGCAAAGTAGCAGAAAGAATACCAGGGGGAAGACACAAGTCCAGGCTCTATGCTTCCTACCCAGATGGCCCCAGGCAGTTCACAAAACCTTCCTGAGACTCAGCTTCTTCATCTATTAAATAAGGATAATAAAATGGCCTTGACCACCTAGGAAAGCTCTCAGGAGGAACAAATGCATAAGAAACTATTTTCCAAACTATAACATACTATACAGATGTACAGTATTAAGTATATGTTTACTTTGTTGGGTAGCAAAGAGAAAATAAGGCTAAAGGAAACATTATTGATCTTTAATAATATAAGTGGGCATCAAATATTTGGATTTATTCCTTTTTTATCAAGTTCTTGTTGTAAAAATTGTAATATGACAAAAATTTGTTGTGAAAAATAGATTCTTCCCAGAAATAGAATTAAAGAAGAAAATGAAACCTTCTATCTTTCCTTTAAACTGATTAAGACCTTGGGAAAACATAATCCCCACTAAATTTTTCAAGACTCCAAAATATATCAAAGTATTTATGGCAAATGCGGCAACAAAGAACTGGGAACAAAGCATATGATCTTCGAGTGGGAAATGGCTAAACACACTGGATGTTGTGAAATATCACTGGGTATTGCGGAAGCAATGAATGTGATAAATATAGAGAGGCATGGAAAGACATGAACTGATGCAAAGAAAGCAGATGCAACAAAAGACACGATAACTACAATAACAAAGAGGAAAAAATAAACTCCAAAACAACTGAAAATGAATAGAACACACACGGCCCCAAAGAATAAATACAAGATACCTCCTCCACTCAGTCCTTTGCAGAGGGTAGGGAGGGGAGGAGTGGAACATGAGTGCCGGATGTTGCCTATATTGTCAGATTTTTTCCTTCTTTTATTTTACAAAAAAAAAATATTTTTATATGAAATGGTTCTCTGGAAAGCGATGTGTGTCAAAAACAAGGAAATGCATACATTTTGGCATTTATTGAAGTAGTTGAACTTGAAAATGGTGCACTATGGGTTGGACTAAATGCCCTCGGAAGTTATGTCCAGCTAGACAGCTTTGTAGTCCTGTAAACAGGATGAGAGGAGAATAGAATAGTCAATTTCAAGGCTATAGGTCCAACTCCATCTGATTGTACACAATTGTTGCTCCACCTGTCCTTCTCACATGAACACAACCCGAAGGTAAGGTAAGGTCTGCCCCCACAAAAGAGAAAGCACGACTGCTTGTTTTCAGATACCAAAGAATGACTTCAACACACAACCCTTTGGACTGTCACTAACATTTTCAGAAATCCTGCTGCTACTCTGCTAACTAAATAAAGATCAGAAGTTCAATACTTGATGAGCCCATTAGCTCCTTGCAATGAGTCTGTGGCCCCTCAGGAGTCCCTACAGACTAGGAACCACTAGACTAAATGATCAAACTCTTGATGCTATTATTCTGTGCAGTTATAGCCTTTTGCCCCCTTAGATTCCCATGTGCTTAGTAGGATTGTCCTAAATACCAATTAAGCCATTCCCCAGTGGGCTGAGAAATAAAGGGACCTGTACCTTTCAAATGATCAGAGGAAAAAACATCAACTTCCTAAGCCCCTGGGAACATGACCCAAAGTCCAGGCTAGCATCATGAATAATTTCCCCAGTCTGCTTTGGAGAGGCCATCCAAATCCTTACTAGAAGTAAAATTAAAACCACTATTAGCAATCCTCTCCCCCTTTGCAAGGGAGGTGAGGGATATGTTCTACTGCCTTTTTTTTCTTGAGATCCCTAATCCAGTCCCTGTTCTTCATTTTCCATCAGTTTTGACTTAATCATGAGAAGGAAAATAGTGCAGAGATTCATTAGGAAGTTAGTTTCTACTTTCCATGGACTCAGAGTCCATAGGATTTATTGCTTCAATCCTTGAGTTAACATTACGTGAGTGACATACTTTCTAGTTTCCTGTTTCCTCTGGGTCTTTGCTTTAAAAAAATCACCCTAGGCAACATTTGCTCTTGTTTATACAGATGGTGGGGCAGGATCTGATTCTGGTAGCTACAGCCAGAGCACACCCCTCCACCCCACCCCAGTGGGTTAAGTTCTCGGAAGGGCCAATCTGCATTAGGGAGTGGTGTTGAATGTATTGACATCTTAATATATGTTCGGTTACTATGAAAATGGCTTCAGAAAACTCAGATCTCACCACTAAGAAACTGCACTGTACTCTGGGATGTGAATCCAGGGAAGGCAGATATTGGCAGAGGGGTTAGGGTCAGGGGTCACTATACATAAGAATTAATCTGTGAATTTTCAGTGACTTGAGTCACTTCCTACACCCATGGTTGATCCCTCCACCCAAGGTGCTCTTAAGACAACTGGAGTTCCCCCCTCCTTCTCTCTCTATACATTCATTCCCAAAAGAAATCTGATATTCATAAAATCCTTCCTGTGGTCCAGAAATGACATACTTTGGACATAAGAGTTCATATTATGTGAGCATTTAAGATTTATAAAGCACTTTCTATGGGACAATCTTGGTCAACAGTGCTAATGAAAATTCCCATTTTACAGTTAAGAAAACTGACACTCAAAGATATGAAGTTATTTACACACAGTCATACAGCTAGTAAGACTCAGAACCAGGATTCAGATTTAGTGTTCCTGACTCCAAAATCAGGACTCTTTCCCTTCCTCCATTAAGTCAACCCTCTGTATTCAGTCACAACTATACCTACGCCTTTCCAGATCCACAGAAAAATGGGGAAGGGATAGAAAGTTTTTAAAGATTTACTGGGAAGCAAAATTCAGAAACTTCCCCTACTGACAACATCTGGCAGCTCTGAATCTACACAGGTGACAAAGGCTTACATTGTGTAATAATAGTAACTGACATCCATATAAAGGACCCACAGTGTGCCAGGCACCATCCTGGGTGTTTTACAATTATTCTCTCATTTGATCCACAAAACAGCCCTGGGAAATAGTGTTATTATCCCCATTTAACAGATGAGGAAACTGAGGCAAACAGGGAATAAGTGCCTTGCCCAGGGTCAAGTCACTCTTAAGAGTCTGAGGTTGGAATTGAATTCAGATCTCCCTGATTACAGGCTCAGCTCCCCATCTACTCTTCCATCTACTGCCTGATTATGCTTGATTGTGTGTAATCAAAACAGTCCATTCCTTCCAGACGCAGATGAAATCCAATTATTAGCACCCCAGATAAAATGTCACTTTCTGTGATGAAAATTTTTCACTTTCTCTCATGAGAAAGGATACCTACCTCCATAGAGAGAACTGGTAAACTCTGAATACAGATTGAAGCATACTTTTCCACATTTTTCTTGCTTTTTGTATATATTTTTTAGCAACATGATTAATATGGAAATAGTTTTGCATGACTTCACATGTACAATTGATATCATATTGCTTGTCTTCTTAGTGGGTAGGAAAGGGGCAAGGGGCAAGAGGAAGAGAGAGAATTTGGATCTCAAATTTTTAAAAAAATAAATGTTAAAAAATTTTAATGTAATTGGAAATATTTAACAAAATTATATTCATATACATATCTATTTTTAAAGTTTGTCATTTGTCTAACTAACATGCATCTACTTTACCAAAGTTTGCAGAGTTTGGGATCATCCTGGTTCAAGAAGATTCTCTTTCCTTGTGAAAAGCGTCGACCCTCCACCTCACATACAGGACAGTCCGCAGGGTCAATACAAATCTGTAACAGTTCATCCAGGATCTTCCCTGCCCAAAACACCAATCATTTCATTAGGATCTATGGCTGCCATTGTGCCCAATGTCAATGACCCCAAACTAAGAGGACAAACCCCAAACTCAGACTCTAGGGTCTATTTTTTTCCTCTTCCAATGATTAGCTGAGAATACTGGGGCTTATATGCCTTATTTCTTGGTGCTTTTGTTTCCCCTTCTGCAAAATAGGAAGAATCCAATTCAGCCTAGCCCACCTGGTGCCTTAAGACAAATAAAATTCTATCTACAAGTCTTTATAACTCTTCAGAAGAATGAGGCTACATAAGCTAAGATGAAAATAAAAGAAGGTATGGACAAGTGACCCTTAGAACCTCTGAAGTACTCTAAGGTCTTATTGCAATGACTAGTTAGATTCATTATTAACTTTACAGAACTAGATTTGAATGAAAAAAGAGCCTGGGATGATAGATTTAGAGCTGGAGGGGAACTTAAAGGCCCTCTAACCAACACCCCCCCCCCATTTGATATGTGAAGATTTTAAGTGGCTTGTCCAAGGTCACACAGGCAGCAAGTGACAGAGACAGAGGTTGCCCTGGGTTCTCTGGCTCTAAATCTAGTGCCTGATGTCCTAGAGTAGAACAAGGAGAACAGATGAGAATACTTATTGTATGACCATGAGTCTAGCCTGCCATATTTAGATTCCTCGGCAAAGGATGGTCCCAGGGAAACCAGGTCAGGTAAGATTAGCCGACATGCAAGCCTATCCCACTCATTCAGGGATTAAATCCTCTGGGAATCCCATGATACAAATGGGAGCAGTTACCTGGAGGGCAGTGTGCGTGGCATCCTTCCACACACTGCACTGGACATGACAGTGGCTCCGGGTGCTGGCATGTGATGGGGCAGGCAGAAGCACAACTGTTATAGCGCCACTCACACTCATAGCCACTTTCTCGGTGATTCTTGTCCTCACAACTTTGTGCTGTTTAAAGGAGAAGAAATCCACAAATATGATCATTAAAGAAACCATAGGGTGATGGGAATGATAGTGATGGGAGGAGGGGTAGAGAAGTGATGGAGGTGGGTAAGACCATGACGGGAGAGATGACAGTAACAACGTTCTGATGTTGGTAAATGACGTTGCTGCAGGTATCACAGCTCAGGACTTCTCTGGGTAAAAATAAAATATTATCATTGTTGTTTAGTCATTTTTCAGTCATGTCTAACTCTTTATGACCCCATTTGGGATTTTCTTAGCAAAGATACTGGAGTGGTCTGCCATTTCCTTCTCCAGCTCATTTTACAGATGAGGAAACTGAGGCAAACAGGGTTAAGGGACTTGACCAGGATCATACAGCTAGTAAGCATCTGAGGCCAAATTTGAATTTGGGAAGATGCGTCTTCCTGACTCCAGACCCAGCACTCTATTCACTGTGCCACCTAGCTGCCCTGGGTCTTTTATAGAGAACTGATGATAACAGAGTAGATGTTTTGCAGTGACATTTCATTTCTTTGGGTGCCCAAAGGCATTAGAAGTTGTCCACAAAGTGAACCAAAATTCATTCTGAGTTACTACCAGAAAAATACTGTTCTGACCCTCTCTCCTGGTTTTTCTCCTTCCTATATGATCACTCCTCTCTCCTTTGCTGGATCCTCTCATACATCATGCCCTCTAACCTCAGGTGTCCCAAAGAGATCTGTCCTGGACCCTCATCTCTTCCCCCTCTATACCACTTCACTTAGTGATCACATCAGCTCCCATGGATTTAATTACTATCTCTATGTTGATGATTCTCATACTTATTTTTCCTGCCCTACTCTCTCTCTTGACCTCCAATCTCATATCTCCATCCGCTTTTCAGACGTTTTAAACTGGATGTCCAGTAAACTCAATATGTTATAAAAACAGAACTCATTGTCTTCCCCTATGATTGCCCCTGGCCTCTTACCTTCCCCATTACTGAGAGGACAGCACCATCCTTCCAGTCCTTCAGGCCCCCAACCTAGGAGTCATCCTCCATTCCTCACTATCTCTTACCCCCCGCCCATATCTAAGCTACTACTGAAGCCTGTCACATCTCTCCAAAGTGCACCTTTCTCTCCTCTGGCACTCTAGTACACTCCAGTGCAGGCCAGTCCATCCTCATCTCACGCCTACATTATTGCAGTAGCCTATTGGTGGGATCACCCACCCCAAGTCTCTCTGATTCATCCTCCATTCAATAGTCACTAAAATGATATCCCTAAAACACAGACTAACCATGTCACCCACCCCACCCCCAGACACACACCTTCTACTCAACAAACTCCAATGATCCTACTATTCAAAGACCTTCATGCCTTAGGCCCCTCCTACTTCTCCAGTCTTCTTACACTTTACTCCCCAACATGTACACTTCTATCCAGTGACACTGAGTCCTAGCTGTTCCCCAAACAAGACGTTGCATCTCTCAGCTCTGAGCCTTTTTTCTGGCTGTCCCCCATACTTAGAATGTTCTTTTTCAGCTCCACCTGATGACTTCCTTTAAGTCCAAACTAAAATCCCATCTTTTACCTGAAGCCTTCTCCAACCCCTCTTCATTTCAGTGTTAATTTCCCGTTTATCCTTTACATAGCTTGCTTTGTATTTCTTTGTTTGTGTGTTGTTGCCCTCATTAGGCTGTAAGCTGCTGGAAGGCAGGGACTGTCTTTTGCCTCCTTTTATATCCCCAGCAACTAGCTCAGTACTTGGCATTTCATACATATTTGCTGATTGATTCTGAGCCTTTCTAAGACAGAGAAGACAGAGAAAGAAGCCCCACTGCCCTGAGCTCTCTTTGGGGGCAGAAAGTCCCATGATAGGATAAAGGGAACAATGACTCTCTGACAGCCAGGACCAGGTGCCTTTTCTCTTCTTCCTTTGCCCATGAGTTTAGTCTTGCTGATCTCAAAGTGGAGGACAGAATCAATAAGCAACTACTGTTGCTGTCAAAATTAGACTTGCTAACCACCATGTGAGTGAGCAACAGTGACTCTTCGAGCTGAGAGCATTGGGCTTCCATGAGATGAGATGAAAACTTCTCCTAGATATTCTCCCCTCTCTAAATGTTCCTCCTCCTCCTCTTTCCTGCTTCTCCTATCTATCTGACACCTTCTCACTCTCCTTTGCTGGATCTTCATCCTGGTCAAATCCACCAATCCTGGATGTTCCCCAAGTCTTTTGACCATCTGAAACTGGATGTCCCAGAGGAATCTTCAGATTTTACATGGCCAAAACAGAATTCGTTGTCTTTCTCCTCCAATTCCTCCCCTCTTCTCAACTTTTCTGTTTCTGTTGAAGGCACTACCTTCTTCCCAGCCATCCAGGTTTACAACCTCAATCCCATCAATTCCTCACTCTAAGCCAACCCACAAACCCAATCCATTTCCAACACCAGTCATTCCTAATTTTACAATATCTCTCATAAACACCCCTTTCCTTCCACTCACACAGCTATGATCCTTAGTCAGGCCCTTAATGTGTCTTGCCTGGGTTGCTCCAGTAGCCTAATTGTCCTCCCTGTTTCATGTCTCTCACCACTGTAATCCATGCTCCACTTAGATGCCAAGGTGATTTTTCTGCAGAGCAGGTCTGACTGTATCACACACACACACACACACACACACACACACACACACACACACACCCCTCCTCTCTCATATTTTAATACCAGGTACATGATAATAAGTCAGTTTCAACCTTGATCACACTATAAACTATAGGGTGATGCCATGATGAGCTTCATGACTTACGGCACAATGTGTCGGTCCTCCAGTTCACCACTGTACCATGCTGGGCACACACATGGGCATAGGCGGCAATGGCATCACAGAAGCAGGCACAGTCCCCAATGGATTCACAGGAACAGGTGTCATATATGCAAATATCCAGGTATGGCTCTGGATCCACCTATGAAAGATATCAAATGACCACACTGAGAAGTACTAGCAATTGGGTGGGGAGCAGTAGAGAAGTATGGCCCGTGGCTCTATCCTGTGGCCTTGGTGGGAACAAAGCCTAGTGATTAAGGCAAAAAAAAAAAAAAGCCAGGAAAGGAAATGGGATCCATTAGTTAGAGGAATGGAAATATGCAAAGAATTCCTGGGTTGTTTCTGATTCTGGGGGATAGCATTAATTCAAGCAGAATTTCTCATATGGTCTAGCCCTGAAACACCAGAAGAATACTCCCCTTATACATCTACCTGTTCATCTATACTGACCACAGTCAAGCACATTTTATCTATGTTTACACATACATATCCACACTAGCAATCCTCTTGCCCCTCTCCCTCACAGTTTCTCTGTTCCTTTGCTTTCCTGATTTTAAGACAAAGGTATTAAAGAAACCTAGGGCATCAAAATACAGCAAGAATATCTTCATGATTCATTGGTCAAGAATTGGAGGTCTAGAAATTACCATCAGGTCAGGGCCTGAATATTGTTGTTAATGGTGATGGCTGTATATTTACATCTCTTTGTGGTTTACAAAATGCTTTCCTCACAACAAATATTATTATCCCCATTTTAATGAAGAAACTGAGATTCTGAGAGGTCAAGAAACTTATCCAAAGTCACATAGCTAGCAAATGTTGGAATCAAACCTTAAACTTAGGTCTTTTGACTTCAGGTGACAGGATAGATATATGGACCACTTCCAGTCCACATGGGGTCATGAAAGTCCCTTCTCTCTAGAGTGATACAGGAGAAAGAATATTGGATTTCAAGTTAGAGACCATGGGTTATGTGGAGTCATGTGCTGGAGTTAGCTTATACAGAATGATGCCAATTGTTATATTTTAAGTGTGAAGTTTATACCTAGAAAATCAGCCAACACTACAAATCAAGAATTGATTTATTATTTATTACTTAAGAAAATAATGGATAAAAAGTTAATTATTCAAATTAAACTTAAAAATATCTCCTGTATATATTCCATTTTTCTAGGGAGCCATTTGTTAAACATTTACCAGAACACTTCTGGTTTTATTCCAGGCTGATCTGTCTACCTGCTACTGAAATGAAATAGTCTGTGTAAAAACATTTAACAAACCTTAAAGTACAATAGAAATATTAGCAATTGGTATCATTACCTGACAAGTACAGTGACCCTATTAGACAAGTCACTGTACTTGTCTATGTCTCACTTTCCTTATCTGTAAAATGAGGGTGATTAGCTTAAACAGACCTAAAGTCCCTTCCTAAAGACAATATCACATAGCTATACTTAACCTCTCAGTGCTCTGGGCAGCTCTCTGAGGCATGGGCTCCTAACCAGGAGTCCATGAACTCGTTTCTGGAAAAATACTTTGATAATTTTATTTGATATAACTGATTTCCTTCATAATCTTATATATTTTGTTTTATGCATTTAAAAGCATTCTAAGAATGCTTTCCTCTAGATTGTCAAAAGGGTCCAAAAAATACACAAAAAGCTTTAAAATCCCTGCTCTAAGACTATAAATTTCAGAGCAGATGCCAACTTACATTGATAGAAGCAATTTCCTCACCAGAAACTCCCTTTACCAACGAAATCATTGTACCAGACACCTCTAGACACCTCTATCCTCACCTTCCCCTCTAAAAAAGGTCCCCTTAAGAGTTAAATCTATGCTGCTATGAGCATTTCCAATGAAGAGCCACTGGGCCATGGGACAACCCAGATGTTTCAAGCCAATGGTATGGATGGATTGATATAGCAGCTAGATCCCTAGAACAGAGAGTCCTGATTTCCCTCAGTCTCTTTTCATACCCTTCCATCTATTCCCACCTCTAATCCTAATCAAGAAGTAAGACTTCTCTGTAAACCACAAGACCATTTGGAATCAGTGCATATGACTTCTCCAGGGACAGAGAAGAATAACAGAGATGAAGAAACTGGGGACTGAATCAATATCAAAATCATAACTAGATATCACTTTAAAGTTAGCAAAACACTTTATATATGTTAATTAATTTGATCCTCACAAGAACCTTTGGAGGTAGGTGCTACTATAGGTGAGGAAATTGAGGTAGGCAGAGGATAAGTAACTTGTCCAGGGTCACACAGTTATTAAGTGTTTGAGCCATATTCAAACTCAAGTCTTCCCAACTCCATGTCCAGAATCCCAGTCACTGGGATACTCACTCCCATCCAGCCCACCACACTATAAAAGGAACAGTACTGAAAAGGAAAATTAAGTTATTGTAATTAACTTTGTTTGGAGAGTTCTGTGGCACTTTTTGAAATAAGTGGAAATATTCTAAATCTTGGCAAATCTGGTTCACAACAGACTATAAGGGAGTTGAAAAAATAATTAGAGACTGAAGAGATTTTGGAAAAGAAAGTGCAGAAGACTAGAGACAGCAAAGGGAAAGACATTCTTCCGAGACCTAAAGGAAAATATTTAATCCTGAAATGTTAGTCTGAATCCAAAGGGAAAGCTTAGATTTGGCTAAGAAAATGAGAACTAAGCAATTGTTATACAACAAAAACTTCTGGTTAATTATACGTCTCTTTCCTCATGAATGGGTTGGCTCATCCCAGAAAGAATATGTCTACTATTTTCTTCATTCCCATGTGGAGGAACCTGAAACACAGACTGAGGGAAGGACCTGGCTCAGGGCACACAGGATATTCCATGGGCAGAAGTCAGCCTCTGCACTCCCCACCTTGAAGTACTCGAGTCATTGTGGCATCCTTAGATCTCCTCTGCCTTCAGTTACCCCCCCCCCCACCCAGGTACTTACCAATTTGTTGCACTCCCGGAAGGTGTCACTAGTCAGGATCCTACAAGAGGCGTCTACCATCGTCTGCTTCATGACATTGTTTTGACAGGTGGCAGGGGCACCATCCAGTAATACCTGGGGGACGTTGAGGAAGATGCCATAAAGAGAATGGGTTAAGCTCAGCCCAAACTGGAATGATAGGTCTATTTCTGCCCCTTCTGCCACCACATCAATCCCCTCCTATCAGCATCCCACCTTCTACCCCTAAGATGAAAAGGAAGGGGGAAGAAAAAGTCAAAGAACTGGGCTTCCCTGGGCCCAGCCAACAAAAGCAAGGGTTACTCACTTCGGTGGTGTCGGCACACTGTGGGTTCACTTTCCAAGAATTCCCAAAGTCCACTGGGCCCATCTCCAGCTGCAGGCTGCTGCTGGTGAGCTCATTGTTTTGGTTGCCATCAAAATTCCCACACAGACCACATACTTTCTCCTAGCAAAGCAAGGGTTAACAAGATAAGGATGCTGAATCTGAGGGAGAGGGCTTTCTGAAGATGCTGAGCAGTTTTATGAAAGCAGAGATCCATCTTACATTCACTTAGAGTTCCCTCAAGGGCATTTTAATGGTACAGTGAACAGTGCTGGGCCTAGAAACAAGAAGACTCTTCCTGGGTTCAAATCTGGCCTCAGGCAGTAGTTGTGTGACCTTGGACAAGTCACTTAACCCTGTTTGCCTCAGTACCCTTATCTGTAAAATGAGCTGGAGAAGGAAATGGCAAATCACTCCAATATCTTTGCCAAGAAATCTGTATGTGGGGTCACAAAGAGTGGGACATGACTGAAATGACTCAGTAGTAAGAGTTCTCTCTCTCTTAAATGAGCCCCATTATAAAGTTAGGAAAGGTAAGAGCAATTACTCACAGAATGTTTGTATTAGCAACCACACTAGCACACAGGGTGGGCTGCTAGCACAGGTTCTTTGATCTGCTTTGCTAAAGGTAAAACAACTTTTAAAGGGGTCAGCAATCTTACTTTAATTACAAATAAGTAAAAAATAAAAGTAGAGGAATTAACACAGAGATTCAACAGACAGGGCTCCTACTGTCTGAACAAAGGAATACAATCACCAACATATATCACCAGATCGGGAAAGCACAAACCTCTGAGTATTTGGCGGAGGTTGGGGGTGGGGGTGTGGTGGCTCCTGTCTTGGGAATCCAAAGTTCCTTCTCATAAGTAAACCCCCAAAGTAAAATACTAACCTCCCTGTATATATAATTTTCAACTAACCGGCTCAGAGCCAGAAGGCATCACAACCCTTGTGACTCAGTGCCTAATTTGCTCAGTATCAATGGTGTGAAAGTCCCCCTGTAAGCAAGCCTGCCCCTAAACAAGTTCCTCCTTAGGCAAGTTCCTCTCCCAACAGGCTTTATGTGACTCAGGATATATCACAGCTGTGAAAGCAGTAAGACATCCATGATTGAAATATCTGTGTACCTTTTGACCTGGGAACATGGCTCCTATTCCAAGGAAAAAGGGGACACGTGGTCACATAGGCCTTCCCCTGGATGGGGAAGGTCTTCCTATTCTGTTAACACTACAATGGAAAAGCTGGAAAAGCCACAGAAAATCTCATGAAACCCATTCATTTTGCATCTGCTTGGTACTCAAATGTCATCAGTGTCTCCAACTGGACTCTCTGACTGGAGGACCTGGCCATGGGTTCTAGAGGTTCTGTTTAAGGAAGGGACTTAGCATAGTCTTCTTCCCATTTGCCACCAACTACATTACTCTCAGACTTCTCCGGACTTCTCCATCATATCCCCATGGCAGGTACCTTCCTCCAAATACCCCTCCTCATCCCCTGTGTTTCAGTTGTCATTTATGCGTTGTCTCCCCCCACCAAATTGTAAACTCCTTGAGGGCAGGGTCTTTGTCTTTATTTGCATTTGTATCTTCAGAGCTCAGCAGAATACCTAGCACATAGAAGGTACTTAATAAATATTGGTTGACTGACTCACTGTAGATGAAAAAGCCAAGGTTTAGAAGTGATTTGTCTAAAGTCCTGCAACTTAATAGATAGAGCAACATACTAAACATAGGTCTCCTGACTCCACATCCAGTTCATTCCCACTACTCCACACTGTCTGCCTTACTAAAGAGATATGACTGGGTTCATGCCTTATATCAGAGGCAGAGCTAGGCCTGGGCCAACCTTGACCATGAAGTCTCCAGTCTGACAGTTCACTCTGTCCTGAAGGGATAGAGGTGGGTGATCTGGGGGGGGGGGGGTGAGGAGGAGAATAGGAAGGGGGCTTGTTTAATAGCAATAATATTCTATAATTATGTCTTCATAATTATGTATTCATAATAGAAGAAGTATCTTGAACTAGGCTCTGTGGACTGGCCTGTCCACACTCCATTCACTTTTGAGTTCCAGTCTTAGAAGGAACATTGACAAGCACTTCCAAGGAGTCTTAAAGTAATGTCAGAGGAGATAGAGTTAGAAGAAAAGAGGGTCTTCAGTCTAGGAAAGAGAATACTCTCTAACTCTAAAATACTCAAAGGCTATCAGATAGACAATGTTGCCGTTCAGTTGTTTTTCAGTCATGCTAACTCTTTGTGACCCCTTTTGGGGTTTTCTTGTCAGAGATACTGGAGTGGTTTGCCATTTCCTTCTCCAGCTCATTTTACAGATGAGGAAACAGAGGCAAACAGAGCTGTGACTTACAGCTAATAATTGTCTGAGGCCAGATTTGACCTCATGAAGATGAATCTTCCTGACTCCAGGCCCCAGTGCTGTATTCATTGCACCATCTAGCTGCCCCAGTAGATAATGGAGTAGATTTATTTCTCTAAAATGCAGAGCTAGGTCAATTATTAGAAGTTACAAGGAAAGATATTTTACTTGAATTTTAAGGAAGAACTTTATCACATTTGGAACCATCCCCAAACAGAATGGGTTGTCTCATGAAATAGTGAGCTTCCCCTTCACCAGAAGGCTTCAAACACTTTCCAGAAATGTTGTAGAAGAGGTTTTTTTTAATTGGGTAAGATATTGGACTAGATGACCCTATATTCCTTTCCAACTCTGATTCAGTGATTCTATGAAAGTGGGTGGATCACATACCCACAATCAAAGAAGGACCAAATGAATGATGGGACAGGAAAATAGGAAACAGAGCAGTGACAGAAAAGAAACGGCCACTTACCTGATATGTCTGTTTCAGAATAACAGAGATTCCCATGTTCTTATCCCAGATAATGGAGATCCCTTTGCCTAATAACAGGATGTAATAGCGGCCTGACTCCACCACCTCAAAATTAGTCTCATCTTTCAAAAGCTTTTTCACATTCACCTGAAGGGGTAACAGATACGGTAATGAAAGTGAGGTGAGGATATTCATGTTCTTCTCCAAAGCCCTTCCAAAGTTTCAGAGAACCAACCATCCCTTCCTCAAAGTTGTTAGCCCTTCGCCCTCAGAGCAATGACTGTCCATCCCATATGTACCACACGGTCATTCAGGAATAATCTCAATCATAACATCAAAGATACAGGAAAACAATTGAGGGGTCAACCATGCAAACACAAAAAGGGACCTTCATAAATAAGTCTTGTTTGAATGTATATTGCCCCTTAAACAGGTTCTAAAGGGATGGATTAATGATGCTATTAACACAGCCTGGTAAGCAAGTAGAAAACATATCAACCTACAACATAATTGTGTTAGTCTACCTACTTTCCCCAGATCCCCCAAATGTTATACTGATAATGTATCTGATGATAAGTAGCCATAGCCTGGACAAACACATGATAATTCTGTGAATTATATTTCAACAGAGAAAATGCCTTGAGGGAACTTCTACCCTGGGAACTTGCTCTCCTAACTGGTGGCTGCCTCTCCCTAAATACTATTTCAGGAAAGTCCTATCCATCCTTCACCTGCCCTCCTCCTCTCTGCCACCCACCCATGGCTGCGCACATGCCCTTTCCTCTTTAATCCCACCCCTCGAAGTTCTTGAACCAAATCAACTCTGCCATTGTCTCTAGATGAAGTATATCAGCTCCCCACTAAGGTACCACACCTCATTACGGTAACTTTCCAAACGCTTCTCCCTAGTCCAGGTGCTGTTCCTCTCTTCTCCCCCCAGCAAGCTCCTTTGAGGGCTATCATCTTTGCTTCCACATTTCTGCTTCCAATTCTCAGCACAATGAACACTAACTCTGACCCAGAACATGCTCAATATTTTTTATTCACTATCATAGTGTCCAAAATAGAGATATTTTCCTTCCATGTTGTCAATATTTATTTCCTTGACTTAGCTTTCTTGTCTTATTGCATTAGCCTGAAATTCTATCACTTTATCAAATGATAAGGATGACAGTGAGAATTCCTGTCTAACCTCTTATCTTACTGGGAAAACTTCAAAGTGTAAGGATGAATAGCACTAGTCATAATCACTCCTTCATCCTGTTTTGGAAGAACATACTGTTAGTGGTTGGAGTGAATAGTTTAGTCTTATTTTGTGTCATGGACCCCATGGAAGTCAGATGAAGCCTATGATCTTCTTAGGATAGCGTTTTGTTGTCTACATTCATAATTGAAGAAAATTCTAAATATGTTAGAGGTCAATATAAAGATTTTTTTCCCATTTAAGCATACAGATCTCCTGAAATCTATCAACAGACCCACCCATCTTTGGATCCAAGATTAACATCCTTTAGTCTACTGTATAGACTCTGTATGTGAAGCCTATACCTTCACTCCTTTTAAAACGCTGTGTAACATGTCTTCTGAGCCTACTTTAAATGAATTCTCCAAAGCTAACAGTAATGCCTTAACTGAGCAATCCAATGACTTTTTCTAAGCCCTCATTCATCTCGACCTCTCTGTGGCTACTGCTAACTACCTTCCTTCTGGATGTTCTCTTCTCTTTGGCTTCTGTGATACCACTTTCTTGTAGTTCTCCTTTCATGAAATGGTAGGTAGAGCTCTGGACTTGGAGTCTGGAAGACCTGAAATTAAATCTGTCCTCACTTACTAGTTGTATGACCCTGGGTAAGTCACTTAACTTCGGCTAGCCTCCATTTCCTTATCTGTAAAATGGGGATAATAATGGCAACTACCTCCCAGAATGGTTTTTAGGATAAAATGAGATAATGTGTGTAAAGCACTCTGAAAATTTTAAAGCTTTATGTAATTTCTAGCTATTATTTCCCATCCTTGGTTGTCCCTCATGGCTCTGTCCTGATCCCTCTTTGCTCCTGTCTGTGTGATCTTTCCCTCATCTGATCCCACGTATTCAATGATTATCTCTGTGCAGATCACTACTGGAACTATATGATGAGCTCTAATTTCTCTCTTAGCTCTCATGTTCAATCACTTGCCGAATCTCATCAACTCTACCTCCACAATCCTTTGAGTATCCCTGATATTGGGATAGTAATCACTAGCAATCACTACTAGAGGAAACGCACTCATCATTACAGCAACTTTCCAAAATGTCTCTCCCTGGCTGGAATCGGGGCTCTCTGCCCCCTACTTTCCAATTCCCTGTTAGAATGTAAGAGTAGATACTGTTTTGTCTTCTTGCCTTTTTGTCCCTAGAGCTTAGCACAGTACTTGGCACATCAGCCAGTCATTTTTCAGTCATATCCAACTCTTCATGACCAAATTGGGGGTTTTCTTGGCAAAGATATTGGAGTGGTTTTGCCATTTCCTTCTCTAGCTCATTTTACAGATGAGGAAACTGAGGCAAACAGGGTTAAGTGACTTGTCCAGGGTCACACATCTAGTAAGTGTTTGAGGGCAGATTTGAACTCAGGATGAGGATTCTTCCTGATTCCAAGACCAGGGCTTTATCCACCATGCCACATAGCTACACCAACTATCTATCTATTTATCTAAAAACCCCAATAATGTAAAGGAAAACAACACTGAAAGACTTCAGTGAAGTTTCCAATCATGACTCCAAAGAACTTTCTGGTGGTGAAGTGTGCTTTCTGCTTCTCAGCAGAAAGGTGTATACTGTTGTTGTCTGTCCTCCGTGTTCAAAGAGGATCACAGGTGATGATTTGACCCATGGGTGAATTGAATTTAAGTGAGGCAGAGTCTCACAAAGTTGTCCATTTCACTTTTCCTTCCAGGGTCATCGAAGTCCAGTGGCAGGACAAAAGTCAAGACCACTAACGATTGCCTAGGAAGCAACAGATGATCCTGGTGTCTTAGATGTCTGACCAAGCTCTAAGCACTCCACAGAGCTTTCAGCCACCTTCATGGTTGCTGGAATACTGTTCTCATCCACCCATTCCTCTAAGGGAAGTCTTCACATTCTTGGTGTAGACATTCCACTAACTTACTGATGGACTTAAGGCCTGTCAGTTACCCTCAACCTGGTTCAGCCCATTTGTCGAGACAGTTTTACCAGGGTGTGGCCACTGTGCACGCTAGAGTTTCTTGGAGCCACAGGTGAGAGCTGGGTGACAGGTGGACATCAAAGGTAGATGAGCAGCCCTGAAAAGGTCTTGGGCAATCCCTCCAACCATAGAAGTTAGTTCTCCTAAATACCCCATTCATCTTCCTCCCTCAGAAGACTTGAACACTTGATCCTTGTTCTACTGGCAGCACCATACCCTAACCAAGTTCATTAGCCCAAATCTAATAAGACAATAACCCTGTGGCAAATAGGGGTCTGGAACTAAGTTTATCAAATTCCCTGTGTTCGGTGTTTAATAGAGAGCTGCAGACAGACTAGCAATGAATAAATGCTTCTTGGGATCCTAGATCTTGGGCTTAAAGGGACCTCAGAGTGTATTTGATCCAGTCCCTTCATTTTATAGATAATTTTAAGTGACTTGCCCAAGGTCACACAGGTAGCAAGTAATTAAGGTCTTCTGACTCCAAAACCACTTTCCAATTCTCCCAAGATAAAAGAGCAAAACACTAAATATATATAGATATATATGTGTATATATGTCTATGAATACATTTATGTGCATGTGCATGTATATGTATACATGTAGATACATGTGTCTATTTAAGTGTGTATGTGTATATAGGTATGTATATGTGTAGATTCATAGGCCAATAGATGTAGATTAGATATAGGTAGATTTTGACATAGATATAGATACAGATACAGATATATAGATACAGATACAGATATAGATATAGATATAGATATAGATATAGATATAGATATAGATATAGATATAGATATAGATATAGATATAGACATAGACATAGATATGGATATAGATAATCAGAGGAGAAAGAGATGGAATTGGTACCTACCTCCCCATCGAACAGCTCGATCTCTCCCTCCTCAAACAGAATGGTGACCCGCTTACTGCACTTCACTGAGGAGAAGCTGCAGTCTTCATTCTCCACCAGGATCCGAAAGGTTCCAGGGCTGTTGCCACAGTAGTCCTAGAAAGTGGGGGAAATGATAAGAGTTCAAGTTCTGGGAGTCCTTTATGGTTTACAAAGCATTTCCCTCACAACGACAGTGCAAGGTAGGTGTGAGTGTATCCTGATACTACAGATGAGGAAATTGAGAGGGAGAGAGGTTGAGGGACGTGCCCAGGCACATAGTGAATACTGGAAGGAGAATCTGAACCAAGGTTTTCTATCTTGAATGCCAGTACCATTTCCACCATGTTGGTGTGGAGAAAGTGTCTGTCTCCTTCTTAGTTCCTGCCACTATCCTTCCTTCTTCTGACCACAAATCAGGAGACTCACATGCACATTACTCAGAGGTCTTTATCAATGGTAATAGGGTGTGTGTGTGTGTGTGTGTGTGTGTGTGTGTGTGTGTGTGTGTGTGTGTGTGTGTGTGTTTGGAGAGGCACTGAAGACTTTATAGGTTTAACAAGTTTTGATGTGATCCACAGGCTATTAGATATATTAACACAAGCTTGTTCAATGAAGGAGTGGAGTGTACTGTTTGGTAGATGCATCTGTCTATTTTTTTTTCTTTTTTAATGATGTCTGCCAAAAGAGCAGTTAGGTGGTGCAGTGGATAGAGTGCCGAGCCTGGAGTCGGGAAGATTCGTCTTTATGAGTTCAAATCTGCCCTCAGATATTTACTAGCTGTGCGACCCTGGCAAGTCACTTAATCCTGTTTGCCTTGATTTCCTTATCTATAAAATGAACTGGAGAAGGAAATTGCAAACTGTTCCAGTATCTTTGCCAAGAAAAGCCCAAATGGGGTCACAGAATCAGATGTGACTAAAAAGAAACAGAATAATGACTGGACCAAAAGGTACCTTTGATAGGCACTTATTAACACAGTACCTAGGAGGGTCTGACTACCTCTCTTAGCTATGAATTATTTCAGTTTTGGGGTCTGAGGATGATTTGTGGTGCTTCCTGCAGGACATCTCAATATTACTTCTGCTTCCAAGGACAAAAGAGCAGGGAGACCAAATTTCTTTAAAGCTTCTCAAGGGAAAATGATCTCACTCTAGTTACAGTGAAACGTTACCTAAAATTCACAGGAACTTATATCAAGGCCAAAGGAAAAAGAGAGGTTACCAACCCCCCACTCACTGGATAAGGTTTCTAGGGCTCTTCCCACCTCAGTGGGCAAGCTTAGCCTTTCTGTTCCCAGCTCTCACCCCTCCTTTTCCATCACCTCCCCCCATTATACTGTGTTGAAAAGGAAATTTTTAGAAGAATCAAAAGGATCTTGGGATGGAAATAACTTCCTGAGGTCATCTCATTCATTTCCCTAACTTCAGGGTGGACTACATCAACTCATCTATAGAAAAAGAAAGCATCTTCAAGTCATACGCATTCCCAGGAAAATATCAACAGGTTCCAGTGGACCTTCCTTGCAATGCTGTTATTATTCAAATGTTTCAGTCATACCTGTCTCTTCATAAACCCATTTGGCATTTTCTTGACAAAGACAGCAAGTGGTTTGCCATTTCCTTCTCCATCTCACTTTACAGATGAGGAAACTGAGATAAACAGGGTTAAGTGACTTGCCTAGGGTCACACAGCTAATAAGTGACTGAGTTGATATTTGAACTCAGGTCTCCTTAACTCCAGGCCTGGTGCTCTATCCACCCCACCACCTAGCTGCCCTTCCTTACAATAGCAGGTTTTATCGTCTATATTTTACAGATGAGCAAACGGAAACCCATTAAAATTAAGCGGCCTACGCTCACACAGGTGATGTTAGAGCTGAAGTTCAAAACCATGTCTTCTCAAAGTTAACTGTTCTTTTCAACACACTGCACTGCCTCTCAACAGATGGAAAATGGACCTGGACACACCAGGCCACAGGATCCTTCTCTGCAGAGAGCAGCGCAGGAGCCGACATGAAAAGCCCTAAGATTGCAGGATATCCCCCACCTCTCAGTCCGTCCCCACCTCCCAGTCCGTCCCCACCTCTCAGTCCGTCCCCACCTCCCAGTCCATCCCCACCTCTCAGTCCATCCCCACAAACAAATATTCCTTTGTCAGCCCTGGTCCTTACCTGCACCAAAACATACTGACATTTGCCCGGGAACGTGTATTTGAGGCCGTCAAAGGTCAGGTAGTGGGCTGCGCCAATTGCCGAGCAGGTAGCATCACACACTGTGTCGGTACAATCCCATCTTCTATTACGGCACACACTTGGGAAGAAAGGGAGACCAGAGAAGGATGATGCAGCGAGAAACAACAGAGTGGAGGGAGAGCTGGACAGGGAAGCAGGAGATCTGCTCACATCACAGCTCTGACATCCACAGGCCACAAGACCACAGGTTATTCAAATCACCTTCTCTGACCTTCATCTGTAAAACGAAGCTAATAATTCTTTGTATAACCTACCTCATGGGGTTATCGTGAGGAAAACACTGTATGAGCCTCCACGGGCACCTAGACCTAGAGCTGGAAGGGCCATCAGAAGTCCTGTAGTTCAAACACACACCATACACACACACACACACACACACACACACACACACACACTTTACAGATGGGGAGACCGAGCCCCAGAGTGGCTGTGACTTATCCAAAGTTATTCTTGTAGCAAATACCAGAATTAAGATTTCAATACATTTCCTTTGCCTCCAGTGAGTACTTTTTCTACTCTGTCTCAAAGTGCTACGTAAATTATTATTCCAGCAGAGTATACTTTTTTTAAAAATATGAGTAATTTTTTATGCTTGTATTCATGGCACCTAATGCAGCACCTCATACAATGCATAGAGCATTGAGCCTGGTACCAGGAAGATCTGGGTTCAGATACAGCCTCAGATACTTACTAGCTGTGTGACCCTGGGCAAGTCACTTGAGGCCTCTTTCAGCCTCAATTTTCTCATCAGTAAAGTGGGGATAATAACAGCACCTACCTCCCAGGGTTACTGTGAGGATAAAATAATACTTGTAAAGCATTTTGTGAGCAAAAGTACTATATATAAATGCTAACTATTACTAAAGATATTTAATTGTTTGAATTAATGGGCAAAGAAAGTAATTGTTTTCTTTCTTTAAGTACCCCCCCCCCAGCTCTGACTTTTTCTCTGCTCTCTCAGGCAGCCTTCAGGAAAAATAAGGATTCTAATATGTGGCTTATAATGTGTGTGGTGCTCCAAAAAACATTTTGCATAGATGACATCATCTGTCTTCATAACATGGCACCAATCAAGAGGGAGGCAGAAGCCAAGGGACTGCTGAAGAAGAAACTGAGGTATTCTATAGGGAAGATATGTCTAAGATCACTTAGTCAGGAAGGGGAGAAAATTGTAACAGTCCAGAGTCAGGACTTTTATTAAGGGGATTCTTTCTGTGAAAGTATAGATTCATTCAAAGGGCTGCACTTGAGGCCCTAGAGGGCTACATGTGGCCTCAAGGCTGCAGGTTCCATACCCCTGGTCCAGACTCTCCATCCCATTATAACAGATGGGTCCTACAAGGGCCTGGAAGCATAATAGCGCCACTGCAGGGGGTCAGAGAGGCTCACAGTGGGAGGTGGCAGATCACCACCATAAGCTGAGACTGTCTCGGGCAGAAGGGTTTTGTGCAACAAACCATCATTTTGCTGATAATATAAACAGTTCCCTTTGTATCACGCCCTCTCTTAGTTTGAAGCACTATGTCTCTGAGAGCCCCCACGTTTGACCCATCGTGATATCCCAGCTGCTCTCAGATCACATTTTAGAGGACATCCTCACATCTTTTGCTCAGGTCCTGAAAATTGTTCCTAATAATCAGTACTTGCAGGCCCTCTCACCCATCAGGGAGTAGGGATTTAAGACATACTACTACTATTAATTATAAGTCTCAGCCACTGCCTTGATGGCACAGAACTCCATAAGTCACTCTGGTCCTAAAATTTAAAAAAAAATTGAGGCAAAGCAGAAATATTCTTAGCAACATAAATGACTACAGAAGTACTGAAAAACCATGATCTCAGAATCACAAAATATTAGACCTGAAAATTAGACATCCAGTTCAACACCTTTACTTCATGGAACAAAAACAAGGAAATGACTTACCCAGAGACATTCAGCTAGTACATAATAGAGCCTAGTAGAGCCACGTCCTCTGACCACCGCCCCCCAAATCACAGATTTGTCCCTTACAAAGTTATCTATGAACGTTTTGGGGGACATGGAGATAGCCAAGGAACAGAGGGAACAGAGTGCTGGATCCGTCATCTGAAGGATGGGGTTTTGCATCCTGCTTTGGACACTTACTAGCTGAGCGATGCTGGGCAAGTCAATTAACCTCTCCAGACCTCAGTTTCCTCATCTGTATAATGAGAGGGTTGAATGTGATAGCCTCTGAGGCACCTTGTAGCCCTAAATGTATGGTCCTATGCCATGCAGGCCATGAGTATGGTATCAAAAGCTTTAAATCCAAAGGGATTTGTCTTCTGCAATAAAACTTTCCCAAGGCAATTTCTCCCAGCCTACTCCAGCCTCTGTAAATTTTACAAATATCAGAAAGGCCTCAAACCCAGAAAAAAGCAACATACAATCCTACTCTAAATTGTCGTCACAGCCCTCTCTGGGCCACCTCCCCAGTGATGCTTACCACACTCCAGAAGCTGACGATGAAATGTATACAACTGGAAATGAGAGAAGTTTCAGGGAGGAAAGACCTATGGCTCTCCTAAGGAATTATTCAATGTCCCTTTCTCGGGCCCAAAGCCCTCCAGAGGGAAGGCTTTTCATCGTGTACTTATGGAGTGGAAGTTCAAAGAGAATAGTGAAAGGGACAAAGGACTGGAAGTCGGAACACCTGGCTTCTTTCTATTCCCAGTTTGGTCATAACCTTGACGGTTCGTTGTTGAGCAAATCATCTCACTTGCCCTGACCTCTATGTCCCTGCAGACGTCATAACTCCTAGGACAATGCTCACAAGATCAAACATGCAAAAACCCTGATGACGATGACTCTTCAATACTTCAAGGATATATAACTTCTCCATCATCCATCATTTCTGCAGCAATGATGCAAAGAGTAGCCCCCGCCCCACACTTGAGCAAAGAATCTGGTCACCAAAAGTCTTCATCTACCAGAGTCTCTCCCTCGGGCGATGGGCCCCTCTGAATTTATGGGGGGGCTTTGGACAAGAACCACATCAGGTCGGGCATCACCTGAGACATTTCCAGATTGGGAAGGCCTGTCAGAGTTTGCAATTCTCCAGGATTGCCCTCCCGTCACAATAAGGCACGGGATAGATATTTAGTCTCAGGTGCCTTTTGAGGTCCTTTTAAACCTGTGTTAATGGTGGCCCTGAACACACACAGACAGCACTTTTTGCTTGGCTGTTCAATTTCTTCACATGTAGGATGCAAAGGAATTTTCATCTGGGAGAATCATGATCACGTGTAAGGAAAGGGCACTGGAGAGACACTCGGAGCCCTTGTAGACATTCTGTAGCTGGTTCTGGTTGGCTAAATATAAGGAAGGGAGGAAGCTCCCTAATTGGCCATGGATGCATTTAAAAGCTGGCCTGCCATCTTCAGCTACTTCTTCTTTGACCTCATTTGCTCATGGAAGATATAGAGATGCTTTTGCCTATGATGCTCAATGAAAGGAAGGGAGTCTCTGACCTTGACCTTGGGAGTTTAGACAGATCAGAATCCAGGCCAAAGACTGTGGTCAGCCTATCCATCCATACTCCCATGGAGCAACAGAAAAACCTTTGGGAACCTAGCCCAACAGTAGCTAAGACAAGAACTCCTCCAGCTGAGATGCCATGTTTGGATGGGTACTTGAAAGGATCAATGCTATGTACGAATTGAGCTAAGTTTTAAACTGACTCCCCCAAACATGGAAGGGAAAGGGTTTTAGGGGAGAAGGTGTCCTTGAGTTGTTAGGTTAAATGTTTTAAAATTATTACAATACTTTGAAGTAAATATCCTCTGTAAAAGATCATTTATACTTAAACTAGTCTAAGTGTTAGGATGGAATTGGGGTACTACTCATCAGCCCTAATAACAATGGGGGTGAACACAGATAATGAGGTCTCAAGGCAATAGCAGTAGAGAAGAAATAGCCCAGTTCCTCAGTGCTAGAGGAACGCTAAGGAGTGGTCTAACAGGACTGGCTCTGAGAGAGAGGACCAGAGCTCAGGTGCTGCTCCAGGTTTCTATGACATTTAGAGGTGATGAAGGCATTCCTTTAAGAACTTCACTTTCCATATTACAGGTGATGAAGCTGAGTCATAGGGAGGGGGAAAGATGTGCCTGAATCCCACAAAGTGAAGGTGGGAAGCTCCTCTCAGTTCTAACTGTCCTTTTCAGCTGTCATCATGATGCTTCCCATTTTTCCCCCCTTTCTCACACCTTCTCCCTCCTTTATTCCCATACACCTTACCAAGTATTACAGTCTATCTTCACCATTTCTCCCGGGGCATATTCTTTGCCTTTGTGGAAGCAGGGACATCTTTCTGGGGCGACACATCTATTTCCATGCCTGACCTAAAAGAGACAGAAACCAAAAGCTTTGTGGGTGACAATGACTCACCTGAAACCTCACTGTGGTAAAATATGCCACTAGCCAACACTGGGACTGGGAGAGTGGTGGGGCCCTGGTTGGGGGATAATATCAACTAAAGGGGAAGCACTAATCCCAGGCCTAGAAACTTTTAAAATATACATATAGATTTATTCTGAGCTATCGGTTTCTCCACTCAAAAGGTCCTCTACCCTAGGAGTCAGAGCTCAGTCCTAGGAAAAATGGGATAAATGCACAGAAGGGTTTAGAATAAGTGACCAATTTTCTGGGAAATCTGTGCTGGAGAATGCAATCAACACACATATACACACACACACACAATACACACCTCTCCTACACATATACACGCATACACATTGTCACCCACAAACATACCTCAGGGTCAGTAGGGTTAGGTCCCAAGCCCTATGAACTCAAGTCTGGACTAGGACAGATCACAGAACCATAGACTAGAATAATATCCTCCTAGAACATCACTGAAAGTCTTCACTTGGAGGCTGGATGACTACGTTAGGGAAATGTGGTGGGGAGGGGACTTTTGTTCAGGTCCAGGTTGAACTAGACAGCACCTGAGAACTTTTCTAGCTATGATGTTCCAGCAGTATCAGCGGCTAGAAATTATATAGGACCTACTATGTGCCAGGTGCTTTAAAAACATTATCTCATTCAATCCTCACAACACCTGTGAGATAGGTGTTCCTATTTTACAGATGAGGAAATTGAGGCAAATAGAGGTTAACTTGCCCTGGTCACATAGCTAGTGTTTGTAGCCAGATTTGAATTCAGATCTTCCTGATTCCAGGTTTAGCATTCTATCCACTGTGCCACCAAGCTGCCTCTGGGACATCAGAGCTAGAAGCAAACTTCAAAGTCTCCTAGAAGGCTAGGACCTTGAGTGAGTTATTTCACCATTCCGAGTTATCTAATCACCCCCCCCCCCGCCCCACTTTTCAAATGTAGCAGCTTAGGTCCAGAGAAATGGCATTACTTGCCCAAAGTCAAAGTTAGAAGATAGTGGTCTAGATTCCATGTCTCCTGACTCCTAGTCTAGTGGTCTTTTCATGCCAGTAAAAGTATTATGCAAATATGTCAGTGTGGGTAGTATTATCATCATTATGTTAAATTAAACCACTCTGCCTCAGTTCCCTGGGAGTCTATTTGGGTTCTGAGCTATCTTTCTCTTCCCTCCAAGTGCAGAAATAATGGTCATATTGAGTCCTGGATCGTTAGTCATCCAATGCTCTTCTCACTTTTCCCATCCAGTCAGTTCAGTCAAGCCTCTATTAACAAGAAATATGTCAGCTAATAATTTCACTTCACTAGAACAGAAACTATAACCCTATGAATACAGGGATGTGTTCTTGAATATGGATTCTTTAATAACGGTATCTTGTATTTAAATAATGCGTTGAAGCTGAAAAAACTCACAGCAGCCTGTACATGAAGAACACTTTCACATTTTGCAGATGAAGAAACTAAAGCTCTGAAAGGTAATACTGCAGGTGTGAACTTGGGTGACTAGAAGGATGAAAGTGTCCTTGGCAGAAATAGGAATACCACTCCTCTTGCTGTATTCTCCCATCCAGCTCCCACCCTGAAGTCATGTGGATTAGTAGACCTCCAGGTCACATCCTGGAGCCATGTTGATTGGTAAGAGCTCACTATATCAAGCCATCCCTATCTTCCTGCTATGCCATCAGTGCTAGTGCTCTTCCCCTCAGTCTGATGCCTCCCCCTCTCCTTCCACCTACACACACACACACACACACACACACACACACACACACACACCTCTATTGCTTCTATTTAATTGTTTTAAGGTTCCACTGACCACGCCTGTGACTTTCTCCTTCTCCAGTCATTATTCCCCTATATTTTTTGTTTCCCCATTACAATAAGCTCCTTGAGGACAGGGAATTTCTCTCTTTTTTATTAGTATCCCCAGGGCTTTGTACCTTGCCTGCCATGTAGTAAACCTTTAATAAATGCTGTGTCATTCATTGATACAAGTTCAAAAGAGAGGTGGACTTTTGTACAAAGATGATGAGTTTTGTTTGGGGCACACTGAGTTTGAGATGGCACAAGAACACCTATTTGTAAATGTTTAATATGCAGTTAGTGATATATGACTGGTGCTCAAGAGAAAAAGTAGGGTTAAATTATGAATTACAGATGATTCCACTTTATTCTTTCAAGGGCATTTGCCTTTTAAAAGAGTGTGGTTATCAGTGTAAATGAATCTTCCATTGACATGATTTCTGTCAGTTTGATGAAGGTGTGGGAAATTTTCTAAATGTAATGGAGCCTTGGCCAATGGGAATCTCATTCTCAGAGCATGTGAAACTCTGCCTGCTGCCTGAGTTTGAAGTATCTATGGGACCTCCAGTTTGAGATGTCCAATAAGTAGCTGGAGAGGGGAGAATGCAAGTCAGGGGAAAAGTTATGGCTGGAATAGATCTGAGAATTATTTACATAGAGACGATCATTGAAGCCATGGGAATTACTGAGATTTAACAAGTGAAATAATATCAATGGAGAAGAGGCAAGATGCAACAAAGGAGAGTGGGGAGTAGTTAGACAGTAGGAGAGAAAAGAATATCAAGACGAGAGTGATTAACAGTGTCAAAAGCTTCAGAAAGGTCAAGAAGGATGAGAATTGAGAAAAGGCCATTAAATCTGGCAATTAAGAGATAATTGGTGAGGTTGGAGAGAGTGGTTTCAGTTGAATAATGAGGTTGAAAGCCAGACTGAAGAAGGTTTTAAAATGAATAAGGAGAATAAATGGAAGTATCTAGTTTTGCAAGCTTCATCAAAGATTTAATCAAGTAGAGGTAGCAGATTCTCTGATCAAGACAATGATGCAAGACTGTTCCAAAGGAATCGTGATGACAAATACCATCCACCTCCAGAGAGAGAACTGATAAGCTCTGAATGCAAACTGAAACATAATTTTTCACCGTCTTTAATTATATTGCATTTTTCTTTGATTTTTTTCCCAACATGGTTAATAAGAAAATATGTTTTGCATGACTTCACATGTATAATTTATATCATATTGCTTTCTTTCTGAATGGGTGAGAGTAAAGGAGAGAATTTGGAACTTGAAATGTAAAAAAGTAAGTGTTAAAAAGACGACATATCAGGGATGGCTGCAGCAAACTGTTTTTAAGAATGGGAGAGACATGCGTGTTGGTGGGCAGCAGGGAAGGAAATAGCACATAGGAAGAGACTAAAGATTAGAGAGTGGGGATGATAGAGGAGGCAATCTGGAACTAGTTGGGGATAACGTGCACTATTGAAATATTTTTTTAAGTAGCCATAACACAGACAGCAGTGAAAAGCATCCATCTTCGATCAAAAAATACCACCAAGTGGTTCAAATATCATATATTTGACAACTGGAATTGGAATTTTTAGTGACAGCTTTTGTGAGCTCTATTGTATAATCCATATAAGTCACTTAACCTCTCCAGGCCTCAGTTTCCCCAGATGCAAAATGAGGGGAGCTGGACTAAGCTCTCTTGCTGAGTGGAACATCCTGCTAGAAATAACTAACTTAGCCAGCTGTACTCTGTCGCCATCTTGTGGCTAAAGCGGGTAGTACTGAGATGCCAAAGAACAAGAGATAGCTCAGGAATTTTGCTTCAATTCCAAGAGCCTTTTTTAAGGGTCTACTCCATGCTGGATGCTGGGGATAAAGATCAAAAAGAAAACAGTCCTTGCCCTCCAGTAGCTCACATTCTACTGAGGTGAAATAGCACGTACGTAGGAAAAAAAGCAAAGAAACACAAAGCAACATTACATAGGAATGTGTTGTTCAGTCATTTTCAATCATATCCGATTCTTCACGCCCTCATTTGGGGGTTTTCTCCTGAAAGATACTAGACTGGTTTGCCCTTTCTTTCTCCAGCTCGTTTACAGAAGAGAAAACTGAGGCAAACAGGGTTAAGTGACTTGCCCAGGGTCATACGCTTGTAAGTGTCTGCAGCCAGATTTGAACTCAGGAAGAGTTCAGAAAGTGCCCTGGAGGACAAAACACAAAAGATCCCAGTGAAACATAAAGTGGGAAGCCATCTAGAGAAATCATTTTGTATGTACAGGGAACACAGCAAACATCTTTTGTAAAGTCAAATGAATAGGAGATTCAAGCAAGGGCAGGTGACCAAGCAGCAACAAAACAGATTATCACAGATACAATGAGATAATGTCAGGTATTGTAAATCTCACTTCAAGCCAAAGTTGGTACTGAGTGTGATAAAAAAAGCAGGTTTTGCTGTTGTTTGGGTTTGAGGTTTTGCTATATTGAAGGAGCACAGGACAATAATAAATGATGCAGTGAAGGTGGAACTATTCCTCTCACTAATTTCTGAGTGGCCCCTCTTGCTGTGGCTGAAGGAGTCTAGGACAGAACAGATGACATCCTGACAAGTCCCACCTCAGCGGACTAGCAGGAGATCCTAAGCCCCAGTGTGGTAGAGTAGGCAAGCACCAACACCAGGACCCCCGAATTCCTTGGTACAGTCATGCTAACCAGCAGACGCCAGCAAGGCGAACCAACACAAGCACTGGCAGACAGGCATCCACCAGCAGCTAAGTCTACCGATAATCTAGCATAACACTAGGTGCAGAGGTGACCTTAAGAAGCCAGACCAGCCCCCCCACCCCACAAGCTTCAGTGTAACCCCAGGGAAATGCAGAAAAACCCCACCTGGTCTCTACACACACCAGCCACCACCAGCAGTACCAGGTACACTATACCAGACCCCTATAGCCTCCAGCTACCAGCACCTGAGGCCCCAGCACACAAAGACTAAGTAACCAGACCCCTAGTCTCCAGCACAAGAAGTGTGGGTCAGTGCTCTTTGTGCCCCAGGAGCTGAGATTAACTTTAAAAGTCAGGAAAAGGGCAAACACCATGAGCAAAAAACAACAAAGAAAAGCAATGACCATAGAGAATTATTACAAATTAAAGAGAGGACAACACTGTCAATACATCCACATCTGAAACTTCAAAGATATAAACTGGTCTCAAGTCCACAAAGATTTCTTGCAGGAGTTCAAGAAGGATTTTAAGGCAAATAAGAGAGATAAAAGAAAATTTAGACAATTGATAAAATGGCAGAGGGAGTATATTGAAGAAAACAACTCCTTAAAAAGTAAGATTGGGCAAATGGAAAAGAAGGTATAACAGCTAACTGAAGAAAACAGAACTGGGCAAGTGAAAGCTAATTACTCTATGAGACATCAAGAATGAGTCAAACAAAATCGAAAGCATGAAAAAATAGAAGAAAACATAAAAAAAGAATTACTTTGCTTCTATTATTATGGTTAATTCAATCAAAGTAAATTGCACACTAACTTTGTTTTCTAATGATGTGAACCAAACAAAAATCCAATATGTAACAGCATGGACACAAGCTAAGTAGATTATAACTACCTGTTGTTGGGATACAAATCTCCCAGTTATCTGACAGGTATTCAGCTCTTTCCTCTGAATCCATGCCAAGGATGTGGAATCCCAATATGTCTTCATTTTATTCTTTTAGACTGGCCATTCACTCAGGATTTGGGATAATAAAATCATCACTGTGCTTCTTAATATTTAATTACATTTATTCTCATTTGTCCCCACCAAAAAAATAAAATCCAACAACGACAACCTCACGGAGCTTCATTCTGAAGGAGCCACAACTCATGGTTCCTATTCCTGGAATCAATCCAGTATCCTAAATGATGCTTAAAAACATCTTTCCTTTCTGCAAGCCTCATTTCCCTTCTCATATGGGAAGAAGTGAATCATCTAGGGATTATGTGAGAAGGAATAAAGCTGAAGGATTCTGAGCCCTCAAGGTAAGATGCTAATGGTGGCAGGAAGCTCCTTGTCCCCCTAGGCCCTACTTCATTTTTCTGGTTCTTTCATAGACCTGAGGATTTCAGCCTAGATTATAAACACCTTGAGGATAGAGAATGTTTGGAATCCTTTTTCTTTGAACCAGACAGCATCTAGCATAGTGCCTCACATATAGTGTCCAATAAATACGTGTCAGATTTCATTTAATTGAAGTGCCACCCACCCTAAATAATTGCCTTATGTTAAGGCATCAAAAAACAAGGCTTCCTTTGGGCACCACAGGTGGTGGGTAGGTTCTATAAACATCAGTATGGCCCCTGAACTATTTCTACTAAGTTTTCAGTCTTTTCAGAGGCCTGGTGGGGAACTATAACTCAGAGGAGAATTGGCAAGAAGTATTCCCTAGTGACTTCCTAGCAAGGTCAGAAGGGCTTAGAGATGACAGGCATGGAATATATAACTCTTTGCAAGCCCGAAATTTCATCCTTCTTCTCAAAACTTACTTTGCAAAATTCTAGTGGCAGATAGCTGAGTACCCAGGAATTATTAATAGCCCAACATAGTTAGCCAGGGCCCTCCCTTTTAAATCCCCAGACATGTATCTCCTACTTCTATGCTATAAACATATAGTCTGTGATACCATGTAGGGGAAAAAAATCCAGGGAAATTGATCATAAGCTCTCTGAGAACAGGAATCATTTCTGATTTATTTTTTTATATTCTCAGCACCTAGCAATCATGCTTTCTACATAACCAGTGTCAGCAGTATGCTTGGTGTTGAGAGAGATAAAAGCTTAGATTAGATAAAATATAGTCCAGTATCTCATCACAATTTAACTAAGAAGGAAATAAGACACAAACACTGATAACCACAATAAGCAATCTTACGAAAGTACAACAGAGAGATGCAAAAAAGAGATGTGGTCTAAGGGGGAAAGTCATTACTGAGAGGGGTAGGAGGTAGAGAAGGGGTAGGAATGAGAGAAGGCAGACTTCAAGGGAGGCAGACTCTGAGTCAGACTTTTAAAATTAGGGAGGATCCAAGAGCTAAAGAGAGAAAGTGTGAGAATGCTCAAGCATAAGAACCAGTATTAAGAGAAGCTTAGAGGCCAAAAGAGTCTATTATTAAAGAAAAAATATTCCACTTTAGAGCACGGAGCTGAACTACAAAAGAACCAGGGAGCCAATAAATATAAGATAAAGCTGGTAAGAGTCTTGCCAGACGGTGGAAGCCCTTGAATGCCCAATAAAGAAAGTATAAAATTCACTTAGTAAGCAATAGGAAGTCATCCAAGTTTTTTGAGCAGAGGAGTGACATGAATCAATCTACAAAAAAGAAAGATTATTCTGGCAGTGGCATGAAGGATGGAAGGGCAGTCAGGTGGTGCAGTGGAGAGAGCACTGGGCTTGGAATCAGGAAAACTCATCTTCCTGAGTTCAAATATGGCCTCAAACACTTACTAGCTGTGTAACCCTGGGCAAGTCACTATTTTCCTCAGTTTCTTCAGCTGTAAAATTAGCTAGTGAAGAAAAATGAAAACCATTCCAGTATCTTTGCCAAGAAAATCCCAAATGGGATCGTGAAGTGTCAGACACAGCTGAACAACTAAACAAGATAAAGGACAGAGGAGAGAGTGGAGACAAGAAGACCATTGAGATGCTTTTGCATTAGTTCAAGGAAGTAGAAATTTGGGTTTGAGTTGGGGTGGAAGCCAAGAGAAGAGAGGAGATAAGAGGGGGTGGAGTTGAGAAATGGGGAGAAGGAACCTTTGATGGGATTTGGTAACTGAGTAAATATAAGAGGTGAAGAAAAGGCAAAGATGGCACCCGTTTTCCAATTTTGTATAAAAGGTGAATGGTTGTCACTGACAAGTTTTGTGGAGTCAGGACAGGGAACAGATTTAGAGGGAAAGATAATAAGCCCAACTTTGAAAATCTTGAGGTATTCTGAAATTTAAGGTGCTGGTGAGACATTATTGGCAGCTGGCAATGTGGTTCTAGAGTTCAGAACTACAAATAGAGAATAGGGAGCGATCTGCATAGGGGTATAAAGCCAAGGGAGTGAATAAGACTTCAAAGGGAAAGAACAGAGAGAGAGGGAAAAGGGCTAAGGATGTAATCACCTTAAGAAATGTCCCTATGTCGTATTTAAGCAGAAAACGTGGAAATAAAGAAAAGACAGGAAAAGACTGGTTGGAGAGATAGCAGGAGAATCAAGTCTTTTCTCTAAAGTCTAAATATCTAGTAGGAAGAAGCAGTCAACTATCTCAAATGCTTTTTTTTTTTGCCTCTCATTACTCATTTCACAGAATCTTGAAATGTCATAGTTGGAAGGGACCTGAGAGATAATCTCCTGCTTCACCAAATCCTCAAGCTTCAGTTTTTTGTCCTTATCAGAAAGATAAAGTGGAAAGAATAAGAGAGACACATGAAATCCACTCTTTTCCCTAGCCACAAATGAAACCCCACCTTACCATTCCTGGAGGACAGAGACATCCAGAGACACAAGCATGGCTAATGCACTCCAAATCATAGTTCTGACAGGTCTTGGTGCATTCAATCCCTTCAGCTTGGGGGTTGTCAGCAGGACACACAAACTTGACCATGGGGGGCCGACAACTTAGGCTTCTTTTGACTTGGAAACAAAAGAAATCAGAATTGCAATTAGTATGGGTTTATCTGCAACTGTTGACCCCATTCAGTCTGAAACAAGCAAAGGAAGGGCCTAGACTAGAAGGCCTCTGAGGTTTCTTCCAACGTTCTACAATTCTGCAGCTTAGCAGCTCTCACAGATGGGCTGACTATGTGACATTAGGCGCTATCCCAATAGAGAGTGTATAAGAAGGCTCTGGTGTAATAGTAGTGAAAGTTGAAGATCCCTTTGTATTGCCAAGCTGAGAGGTACTTAGCACCTAGTTTCAAATTAAGCTTCTGTTAAAGAAACAGAAGGTATGAACCCCTGTTGCTGATGTAACAGGAAGGGGCTGAACAGGGAGAAGCTAATACTGTATATAAGGAAGGGCACAAGTTGGACAGTCAGAATTTCCTGGGGTAAGCATCCTGAAGGCAGGGCAGCTGCTGCTGTACTGAAGATTGAACTAAGAATTGAGAAGAACTGAGGAAAGGAATGAGAATTGAGAACTGAAACAAAATTTCTTGGAGCAAGCCACATGGAGACTAGATAAAGTGATTTTGATTTTGAGAACAGAGCTTATGGTGCTAAGGATTTCAGAGGGCCAGCCAGAGCTGCTGAAGCTGCAGAGGATTTTGGAGTGCCAGCTGGAGCTGATGAGGACTTCCAAAGGCCAACTGGAGCTGCAGAAGACTAAGGAAGCATTACTGTGGTGCAGCATTTTGTACAAATGTTGTTGTGACTTTGTTAATGTGCATGAATGTTCTTGTGACTTTGTTAAGCCTTGTCTTCCAAGGAACAGAGGCTGTGAAGGATTTGAAATGGACTAGACACTGTGAGCTCCAGTGTGGAGCAGGAACTACATGGAGAACTGGTCAAGGAACTTGGAGCTGTCTGCCTTTGAACCCAGGTGACGTTTGGTGGATTCAGGTAGGAGCTACCTGCCTCAAGTCAAGATAAAAAGACCTCTCCATGAATATTGAGTAGTGACTGATGAAACTGTCCGAGTAGTGATTGATGAAATAGGGTACTGAGTAGTCACTGATGAAATTGTGGAGCACTTTGTGATTGAACTGAGGACTTAAAGACTTTGTGACTGACTAAATTAATGTATTACCCAGGAGTGGAGGACTTTGACTTTTATACTTTGTGTCCCTTAAAGCCTCCTTAAGGATGATTGAATGATTGAGTTACTAAATGATTGTACTTTGTTGAAAACTATGTGACCACTTTGGTGAAAACTATGTGGCCATTTTTAGTGATAAATTGTTGAGTTGTGACATGGTGAATGCTGTATTTTGATTTTCTGTGATAAGTTGTAACATTGTGAATGCTGTACCTTGATTTTCTATTAATGTCTTGCTCTGATTTGCTATTGAAAAATTGAAAATTCACTATACTATATAATCAAAACCTTGAAAGCTGTTCATAGCAGCAGTCCTCTGGGAAGCTACTCATGCTTGGCTTTACATCTGGCTAGGGTAGAACTTTGCCTCAGTAGCAGGTTAATCCTACTTCTGTAAGATCAATCAGGGCCCCCTTGACCAAGAAAAACTCAGATTATCCTCTTTTGTGTCTAGGTTTTCTCAATCAGTGTCCTCTCTGGGCACTGGATTTAGTTTCTATGGTTTCCACCCTCAGGTTTTCCATCCTCATGTTTATGAAATATCTTCCTTTTTTCAGCTGCCCAAGTTAATCCATTCCTTGCTCTTGACTAGAAAGGACATATTTAACCTGGAGAATTTAGGTTTAGCAGTGCATGTACAACAAGCAGCTTGTCACCATCATCCATGTGCTTGTACACTACTCCCAAAAGATTTCTCTGAGATTTTGATTGTTGATGTCATGCACTGGCGTTACTTTCTTCCTGCACTGGGTTCCTAACATGCTATCTATTCCTCTTCCTTTACTTTCTGATTTTCTTGGTCCTAATATTGATTTAGGGAAGACTATTCTACTACCACCCTAAACTCCAGAATGACAGGAAGTAAGACCTACTTACCAGACAACATTCAACCTGAAATTTGAATAGGTCTTGGGGTTAAGGTTCCTCTTCTATGAGTTTCTCTGGTTTTTTTTTTGTCTTGGTATCCGTGTCTCTGTCTGTATGTCTGTCCTCTCCCTTTCTCTGTCCCCCTTTTTTCTTTCTCTCTCTCTGTCCCTCCCTTCCTTCTTCCACCCCTGTCTCTTTTCCATGGGTCCAATTAACATGTCTGTGCAGGTGACTCCCAGTTTATATAAAGGATCATAAAATTATCAATTTAGAGTCAGAAAGGACTCGGTGGTCATCTAATCCAAGACCATAATTTTGTAGATGGGGAAACTAAGGCTCAGAAGGATTATATGATTTGCCCATGGTTATATGAGGAGGAGGAATAGAGCCAGAATTTGAACTAAGTCTCAGTCTCCAAATCTATCATTATTTCTACTGTCCCACAATGCTGTGCACTCTAGACCCCCTTAATTTCAGTCCCACATTTTGTCGTTAGCTGTCCAACTCTTTGGGACACCACTGGGGCTTTTCTTGGCAATGATGCTGAAGTGGTTTGCCATTTCCTTCTCCAGTTCATTTTATAGATGAGGAAACTGAGACAAATAGGGTTAAGTGACTTGCTTAGGATCATACAGCTAGTAAGTGTCTGGGGCCAGATTTGAACTCAGAAAGATGAGTTTTCCTGACTCCAGTCTGGGCACTCTATTCACTACACCATTCTATCCACCCAGCTGCCTACTGATTGCCTGCTGGACATCTAAAATTCAGCATATCTAAAACAGAGCTCATTATCTTTCTCCAAAATTCACCTCTCTCCTAACCTTCACATTTCTACTAAGGATTCCACTATCTTTCCAATAACCCAAGTCCTCAACCTCAGAGTCAGAGGCATCTTCAATTTTTCCCTCTTCCTCACCTCACCATATCCAATCAATTGCCAAATTTTGTGAGATCTACACACAGCATCCCTGGTATCCAATAAATCAATCAAAAAGTACTTAAGTGTTACTACATGCCAGGTGTACAATCTGCTATTTTTATTTTTTGTATATCAGTGTTCTAGAATTTGCAACTAGACTATATCACCATGATAAAAATCATCATCATCATCATTTTAAAGATGGACCTTTGTGTCTGAGGGTAGCTTGGAAATGTTTAAAATGTCCAATTTCCCAGCTGTAGCCTATTCCACTCTCATTCTCCTTTTCAATTCTGGAACCCATTCAATGTCCATCTGTTATGTCTGCTCAAGATGGGCTAACTCAATGTGCTGACCATTGACAAAATTATGATTACAGGCTTCCTTATTAGATTGTAAGCTCCTTGAGGGCAGAAGCCCTCAAGGTTCTTTAATGTTTTTTGCCTCTTTTTGTAATCCTAATGCTTAACACAGTGCCTGGCACATAGTGACATTTAGTAAATGTTTATTGATTAATTGACTGATTGAACTCAATGTAACATCCAATTCATCATTTTGGTTTTTTCCATGTAGATTATTAGTCTGATCTCTTTTAAATAACAGCATCTCTCACTGAGGATGTTCTGTAGTATTCAGGAGATTACTACAACCAATACCATGTCATTTAGAAACCATAGCATTTAAAGACCTTCACCATCTATAGGGAAAAACTCTTCCCTTTGGGCTCTGAGCAGGGATTATATGTCTCTCTGTTTTATCTCACTTTATATTGATAATTAGAGGGTAAGAACGATTGGGGAAAATCATAAATATTATTATTGCCCCCAAAAAAGGGGAAGTATAGGAGGATGTAGTAATCACTGATCAATATGCCTATTTTTCTCATCTCCTTGATTAAAATATGAAAAGAGAATGGTTTTGCAAATTATTTTCTATATCAGACCACATTCACAGTCATACAGATTGACTGAAAGGTATAGAGAATCCAGGATATAAAATCCCAGCATGTTTATCATTTGGGGGGGTTTTAAGTACTAGCAGCAAAACAAAACCAGCCTTTTAAAAGGCTCTTCTCAAAAAAGTTCCATATCAAACACAGGTTAAGAATATACAAGATTGTTTGCTAGCTCCAACCACAAGGGAAATTCTGGTCAGATCATCATTTTTTTCCTCCAAGTTTTATCAATGATGTCTCAGGAGTTGAGTTCTAGGTCTCCTCTACTCTAGGATCAGAGGGAATTAAGGATGTTTCCTTCACCCTGGGAGTCTTTCTTTTGCCCTGGGCTAGTCCTTTCCTTAGAGGAAGGTAGGTGGCTTAGTAGAGTGCTGGGTCTGGAGTGAGGAAGACCTGAGCTCAAATCTGGCCTCAGACATTTACTAGCTGTGTGACCTTGGGCAAGTCAGTTAACCTCTGTTTGACTTAATCCACTGGAGGAGGGAACAGCAAACCACTCCAATTTGCCAAGTATTGCCATGGATAGTATTGTGCATGGCATCATGAAGAGTTCGATACGATTCCTCTTTTCTCAGGGTCAGACTAAGTTGGAATGGCTTTTCCTTTACCAAGGACACCAAGGTTTCCCCCTTCCCTCTATGACTGGTCTAAGTTAACCTTTTCTTGGAAAGAAAGAAGGTCTTTTCTTCAATCCTCAATTAAGTCAGAAGTTAACTTTCTCTGGTTGAATAGACCTATTTGAAGCCTTTTCCTGTTGTTTTTTTGTTGAGGGGGAAGGGACAGGAATTAGAAAGAAGGAACCTTTATCGTCATCTCACTATTTCGAGGTCCTTTTTTTCAGATACCAACTAAGGCACACCTGTCCATTCCCCCCTTTTTTTTCCTTTAAAAGCAATAGGCAACCAGGCAGCCAGGGAGTCAGAAAGTCAGAGCTAAGATTTTGTTTGTTTGAGGACTGTTTGGTTTTTTTGCCTCTTCCAAATGAGACTATCTTCAACCCTTAGAAATTCTTTCACCTTCACTTTCATCTCTCAGAGGACCTGGACCATACCTACAGCCAGTCTAGGGAGGTAAACTCTATGGTAATTGGGTCTTTATTTCTTGCTGTAGTAGGGCTGAGTCATAACATTTCTTTCTGTCCTGCCATCTTGGCCTCCTCTATGGCTATCCCATAGCCAATTTTGTTTATTCCCTTGAATGCTTATAGGAGCTCTAGAGACCCTCTTACCTACTTTTGGAGAAACTATGAGCTAAACCAAAAGTATACTAGATTTTCCTAGAGCAACACCAAAGAGAGAAAATTCCCTTCTTGGGGTCAGCCCCCAATATTTAATCTAGTACACAGGAGACCAGAGTCTTGGGGGACCCTGGGCCACAGATTACTTTGTGATTTCACTAACAAGCACTAATGCAAATTCAGTCGCCATCTTTCCCCTCTGACTACCCAAAAGAAATCTTGGTATTATGTCAATTTTCTGGACACACAGAGGCATGTAGAGGCATAGAGCACACACAAATCAGTGCAAGGAGGGTTCTGGCCACTGATTACCCAGGGCTCAGGGCATGGGAAGTGTCTTCTGTTTGCTGAAGTTACCTCTTAGATTTCTGCAAGTTGGTTTACCAAGTTTCCTTGAGGATCAGGCAGGAGGCAGAGCCTGTCCTGACTGCTGGGAAGACTGGACCCTCACTGGTCAGTCCCTCTATTACATGTAGATAATGTGGTAAGTGGGAGGCAAAAAAGGAAGCACTCACTCATCACAGTCTAGCCATACTCACTTCGAGAAGATGGGTGACTGTCAAAAATAACATCTGGCAACAGGCCACCAGGAAGTCCATTGGTACTACAATGCATAAAACCATCTTCACAGTAGCTGCAGAAAAATAAAAACCCATTTAAATCCTTCCCAAAATAGAATAAGTAGACAGTCAGATACACTGATTTTTAACTCAGAGCCTATAAAAACCTCTCCCCCAGCATCCACCTCTTCTCTAACAAAGTAAGCACAGGGCTCAGTATTTCAAAAGACCCTTGAAGAAGACCTGGTCTGACTTCTTAATCTTTATGACTTTGCAGATTGGGTTCAAAATGCTTCTGAGTCACAAAGGTTTTTACTGGTATCCATCATACTTACCAAAACCACCCCCACTAGTTCTCCTAAGGGTTGTTTGAGAAATGAATAAATGAATGGTTACAAATAGACAGAAGGTTCTCTTTGCTGAAGAGAAAGAAAAATGGGAAGGGAAAGCAAGGCAAAGGAAGACAAGGGAAAGGAAGGGAAGGGAAAGAAAGGAAAGGGAAGGGAAGGTGAGATAAGGCAATATGCAGGCTCATCTCCAAAAGACTGTGTGTTGAATTACAAAGCATTGGACAAAGACAAAACATGAAGGAAACACACAATATGCTAGAAGAAAGACTAGCAAGGAAAAAATTCAAGAGAGCAATCAAGCAGGAAGAGCCCTTTTTCCAGATGACCTTGACATAGAGTGACTGATGACAAAGGTCTAGGTCTAGCGTTGGTCCTACTGTAAATTAATTGAATGACACTGGTCAAGACTATCACAACAGCCTGTTGTTCCTGGGCTACAGGAAATGGAAAAGGAACATTGAATAGAGTCATTCGTGTCAAAGAAAGGGCCCCATGAAGCATAGTAGCACAAGGCTGTGGTTGGCCAATCACAACTTTAAAGACTATCATACTTCCTGATACATTTCATTTTTTCTGGACCCTCATCAAGGAGCCCAAACACTTCATCTAATAATAATAGCTAATAGCTTGGATTTATATAGTGCTATATGAGGTTTAAAAAACACTTTGTCTAAGTTTTCTCCTCAGATCCTCACAATAACCCTGTGAGGTATTATCTCCATTTTAAAGATGGGGAAATTGAGGCTGAGGAAAGTTATACAGCTAGTAAGTGTCTGAGGCAGGATTCAAATTCAAGTCTTCCACTAAGACTCCAAGTCTAGGGTTCTGCCTACTTTACCACCTAACTCTGCCTCTTTCTCATCTCCTTCAGGTCTTATCACACTGAGGTCAAGAAGTAGGACCAAGCAACCAAGTGTGAAAAAGGAACAGTGAGCTGTTGGGCATAGCTGACATTTTTAAAAAACCCAAAGATTCTGTATTTCTAGCCTAGGGCTCAAGCCTTCCCAAGACTAAGCCATTAATAAACTAATAACTAAGCCATTGGTGTCTTACCATCTTATAATATTGTTATAATATTGTACATAGTACATTTCACTTTGCATCAGTCCATGCAAGTCTCCCCAGGTTTTTCTGAGAGTATCTGGTTCATCATTTTTTTAAATGATGATAAAGGCTAAATTTTAGATATACAAAACAATCCAGGAAAAAATTGTAATAAAGATAATGCCAGTTTTCATTAACAAAAAGTAAACATGAATGCTAACCAAGTTGTAGTTCACCATCATTTCTTCACCATGTATCATTTCTTATAGTACAATAATATTCCATCATCATAACATGTATAACTACTCCCCAATTGATGAGCTTCCCCTCAACTTCTAATTCTTTATTCCCAGAAAATATCTGCTAAATACTTTTGTACACATAGGTCCTTTTCCTTTTTGTTTATCTCTTTTGGGATACAGGCCTAATAGCGGTATTTCTAGGTCAAAGGTGTGCATGGTTTTATATCCCTTTGGGCATAGATCCTAATTGCTCTACAGAATGGTTGAATCAATTCACAACTCCACCAACAGTGCATTAAAGTCTTATTTTTCCCACGTTCCCTCCAACATTTGTCATTTACCTTTTATATCCTATTGGTCAATGTAATAGGTAGAAGATAGTACCTCAGGGGGATGGCTAGGTGGCACAGTGAATAGAGCACAGGCCCTGAAGTCAGGAGGACCTGAGTTCAAATTCAGCCTCAGACATTTAACAATTACTAGCTGTGGGCTAGCTTTGGGCAAATCACTTAACCCCAATTGCCCTCCCTCCCCCCTGCCAGAAAAAGCAAAAAAAAAAAAAAGTACCTCAGAATTATTTTAATTTGCATTTCTCCAATCAATGGTGAGTTGGAGCATTTTTTCATATGGCTATAGATAGCTTTGATTGCTTCATGTGAAAACTATTCATATCTTTGATTAGTTATAAATTGGGGAATGGCTCTTATTTTTTATAAATTTGACAGTTTTCTATATGTTTGAGAAATGAGGCCTTATCAGAGAAACTTGCTACCTGGGCTAACTATATTTCCCTCCATCCTATCTCCTCACCACCCCCCCCATTTATTCTATTCTTTCTCTCCTTTCACCCTGTCCCTCCTCAAAAGTGTTTTGCTTCTGACTACCCTTTCCCCCAATCTGCCTTTTTTTTCTATGATCTCCCCCTTCTCTTATCCCTTTCCCTTCCTACTTTCCTGTAGGGTAAGATAAATTTCTATATCCAATTGTGAACTCGGGATTTCCTGGCTATAAGCCCAATACCCCATCTACTGTACCAGGTAGCTGCCTCTAGATTGGGCTGGATAAGCTCTAAGATTCCTTCCTATGATACAGCCATTAGGCACTCACCACATGGTGTGATGGTCTGAGAAGATATCTTCAGGCTGAAAGATCTCACCATCGTAATAACAGGGGCACTGGGCTTTGGGCACACAGTTCTTCTTTTCATCAGTATACAGCCCAGGAGGACAAAAACATCCCTCAAGGCAGACCTGACTGCATTCCACATCTGGATAGGAGAGGGATCGGCAGGTCTGATTGCAAGAAGTCCCACACTGCTGATACACCTGGCCCTCTGGACAGCTTAATGCTGGAAAAGAGAGAGAAGAGTGAAAGTTTTGGTCTTGGCATTTGTGAGGGCGGGGGAGGAACGATCCATATGTGCCCTCCTCCCTCGATTCAGACATATCATTACCTGCAGACATGATGAATAAGTCCCTTCCCTGATCCATGTGTACTGAGGCTGTACCTTTTTCCACTATACACAGTTACCTTGTACATGCTGGTATGAATAGGAATTTTGAAAATGTTATTTTTATCATTAGTTGGGTGCACTTGATACATCATCAGAACAATGGGGAAAGAGAAAGACCAGGGAAGAATTACTTAAAGAAGCAAAGGAGAAAATTGTGGGAAAGAGGGGGAGAATAAGAATACAGTGTATATTTGGACCCAGAGGCTTTCCCTGGTAGCCCATCAAGAGTAGACTAAGTACCAAAGCTTGTTGTTGTTCAATTACTTCAGACTCTTCATGACTGCATTTGAGGTTTTCTTGGCAAAGATACTGGAGTGGCTTGCCATTTCCTTCTCCAGCACATTTTATAGATGAGGAACCTGAGGCAAACAGGGTGAAGTGACTTGCCCAGGATCACACAGCTGGATTTGAATTCATGAAGATAAGTTCCTGATTCCTGATTCCAAACCCAGTGCCCTGTGCAAACCCCTGTGCTACCCAGCTGCCCCAAGTGCAAAGTTAAAAGTTAACTAATTGGCCTGGTAGAGACTATAAAAGTGAGACTAGTTTACTAGGCTTTCCAAGTGAGCTAAATAACAAAGTTTTCTGTCTACAATTCACCTATGTGCATCTAACTGAAGCTCTCAAATTCCTCACTTGTGGAAAAGTATTTACAAAACCTTTACTGGTCATGTGATAACTACTGGTCCATGGTTCAGGAGAGGCAAAATGTTGTAAGGTATAGAGAGCTGACCTAAGAATCAGTAAGACCTAGGTTCATAACCTGCTTCCGATACATACAGGCTTGTATGACTGAATATATCACTTTACCTTTCAGCGCACCCCACCCAGGTAGCTCAAAAAAAACCAACTTATAGAGCAGGTGCAGATACACCTTGATAAAGGGACTTCTGACTACTAGTAAAACCTCAAGTCCAGTGCCCCTCACAAAGGATCAGTTTACCAAAAAGGTCCTGACACACAGTCTGAAGTTTATAGTTCCAAAGAGAAGGGACAACCTCCCAACCACTTCCTTCCCACCAGCCTTCTGCTATCTAATGATTCAGGATGGGTGGGACTACAACAAACCCTTTAAGGCTTCAGAGAAGCTCATCTTCAAAGAGTGCGGCTATGGCCTGGCTCTGGCATTCTGGGAACAGAACACAGCACCCATCAGACCAGTGTGGCATGGTGTGTAGCAATCAGGCTCAGGGAGGCCCATTGAGCAAACACTTTGGACAAGTATAAACAGCTCTTAATTAGCTCAGAGACAACATTGTGGGGCAGTAGAAGAAAGTCCCAGCTCTAGCATTAATTAATACTATTTGAACAAGGCACAGCTTGGAAGGCTCAAATGAGGTGCACTCCAATGTACATCAAGGTCTTTCCTAACTCTAAGGCACTACATGAACGTGAATCCTTCCCAAGGTACTGTTATTTTCCCTTTGTTCAGTGTGAAAGAGTTCTTTGCTTCCAAATTGGTCTTTTCAGGCTGGCTGAAACCCACAAAAAAAGCAAACACTTGAGGTGGCAAAATCAGGTGACTGCAGCAGGGGAGTGTTTGCTCATTCATTTATTCATTCGACAAACATTTATTAAGCTCCTACTTTTCTCAGAATCCTGTACTAGGCCTTCGGGGAAATATAAAGTTTAACTAAGGCAGTGTCTGGGGAGAAAAGACAAAGAGACTATTATAATATTGCAAAATTAGAAGAGATAGAATGTGTAATGGATAGAAGGCCAGCCTCAGGGTCAGAAAGTCCTGGGTTTAAATCAGAAGTATGCAGGTAAATATTCAACACCTGGGCTTGAGGGAGAAGGCAAGGGGTGGGGGTGGGGGAGCATATATATACACACACACATACACATACACTTTCGACTTTAATCTTTATTATTAACACTTAAAAATCTAGACAATCACCAAAACAACAAATAAAGTCCTGATTTTTATCTAGTGCCCATTTCTGAGTTTTAAATGCTCTCACTGAAAACTTAATGGCTATTCTACAGATTTGAGCCTTAATTCTGACAAATATGAGCTGCTTAACAAGTCTACCTCAACATCTCCAGGCAACTCTTTAGGATTATAAATTGGCAAGGAGTTGTGACTCTGCCAGGGTGAAGGGAATTTTCCTGAGATGAGTCTTTCCAGCAATGAGGTCACAAGTCCAGACCAAATATAACCATATTACATAACATTATATAAATGCATTAGAGAAGTACCAAGCAGAGTGCTGTCTGAGGGGAAAGCCATCAGGAAGGCTGAGGGAGAGTAAAGGATATTTTCAGGGGAGAGGTACTACTTAAATTGGACTTTATAAAGCCTGGCTAGGAATTTAGCTGGCAAAGGGGAAGAGAGAGGACGTTAGCAACAATCAGATCCAAAGCAGAAACAGAGAGAAGAGTGTTTAGGGGACTAGAAATCACTCCATGTTTTTGTCTAGGGGACAGAGTGTGTGGAAGAGAATGATAAGACATAAGGTTAGAAAGATAGGGTAGCATCAAATTGTGGAGAACTTTGAATGTCAAATAAAAGGGTTCAAAATTTTCTTAGGAGGAAACACCGGGAGATCACTGTCAGTGTTCAACAAGGGATTCTCCAAGGAAAATTTCTGCTAGGAAGGAGGGCCCTTTGTTCTCTCCTGACTGATTTGCCCTACCTAACCTGAGGGAGCATAGTGCAGCTGGGAAAGCTGGTTTGGGAGTCAGTCAGATGGCCCAGGTTTAGCTCCCTACTCTGTCATTTACAAGCAGTGGGATTTGGGGCAAGTCACAACCCCTCTAAACCTCAGGATCTTCATCTGTAGAATGAGGGCGTTGGGCTAAATCAGTCTAAACACTCTCTTCCAGCACTATGATCCTAAAATTCCTTCAGATTAAGAATGTATTGTTACTTTTATCTGTCGGGTATCACTCTATGCCCAAAGGGCTATAAAACTGTGCATACCCTTTGATCTGGCAATACCACTGTTAGGTCTATAGCCCAAACAGGGCTATAGGAAGGATCTATTTGTACAAAAAAAAATCCTGGCTACTCTTTGTAGTGACTAAGAACTGGAAATTGAGGGGATGCCTGTCAGTTGAGGAATGGCTGAACAAGTTTTGGTATATGAGTGTGATGGAATGTTATTGTGCTATAAGAAATGACAAGCAAAATGATTTCAGAAAAACCTGGAAAGACTTACATGAACTGATGCAGAGATTAGAAGTAGGAGAACACTGTACACAGTAATAGCAATATTGTACAGTGAAGAACTGTGAATGACTTAACTATTCTCAGCAATACAAAGACCCAAGACAAACCCAAAGGACTCATGATGAAGTGTGCTCTAGAGAAAGAACTGATAATGTCTGAATACAGACCAAAGCATACTGTTTTTCACTTTATTTCTTCTTTTATTCCATTTTTATTTGAATCTTCTAAATTTTAAAAACGTCAATTTTAATGTAGTTTTTTTTTTTAAAGCAATTGGGGTTAAGTAACTTGCTCAAGGTTACACGGCTAGTCATTATTTATGCGTGGGTGCTCATTTTCTGAGGCCGGATCTGATCTCGGGTCATCCCAACTCCGAGGCCAACGCGCTTACTCACTGCGCCACCTAGCGGCCCCTTTAGGGCAATTGGGGTTAAGTAACTTGCCCAAGGTTACACGGCTAGGTTTTTGTTTGTGCGGATTAAGTGTCGGAGGCCGGCTCCGAACTCAGGTCCTTCTGATTCCAGGGCCGGCGCTCTATTCACTGCGCCACCTAGCCGCCCCTCAAAAGCTTTTTTTAAATGATTAAAATTGTTTTAACATGTAATTTTGGAAAATAAAAAAATATTATTTTTAAAAAATTAGATGGCCTCCATCAAAGAAAAGGGATTCTTCCAACTCTGAGGTCTTTTTGAATAGGGATCATATATGACTTCAGCCTCTCCTATTCTGCCTTTCTTTGAGTCTCAGGTTTAACAGGTCAAAGCAGGACAGGGACAAACTGAGATGCCCTTGGGAAGGGGGGAGGTCATAATTTGAGGGGAGGAGAAGAAAGGAAAGGGATAAGAAGGAAGAATTATCTAGGTTCTATGCTTTTAAGTACACTCTAGTCACAAGAAGAGAGATACATTAGGCTTTCCGCAAGCAAGATGAGAAACACAGTGTGACTCAGAGAACCAATGTTCACACCTCCCCCTTCCCCAACTCCAAAACTTCTCATCCATCTTCATTCCCCACTTAGAAGAGCTACAGTAGGTACTCCTTCTTGGTGGAGAGAGAGAAATGAGTATGATAGAGAACACAGAAGGTTCAACAGAGCAGGAAGATTCAGAGGAAAGGTTTGAAGGTATGGAAAAAGGAAGACTGGCATGCTTGGATTCCAGCCACTGAAAGGCACACTTATTCAAAGGTACGCTCATGTGCCTGTCTCAGGAAACCACTAACCATTAAGGTTAGAAGAGCTCAGAGAGGAAGAGGCTTTTTACTTCTTCAAACTTCTTTCCCCACTTTGAACTAGCAATACCCCAAAGAGGAAAAGAACCCATGTGTACAAAAGATTCATAGCAGCTCTTTTTTGTGGTGACAAAGAACTAGAAACTAAGAGAGTACCAAAAATTAGAAGAGAATCAATTCAGGAACTGGATGAACAAATTATGGTATATAAATGTAATGGGACACTATTGTGCTATAAGAAATTATGAAAGAGAGAGTTTAAGAGAAACCTGGGATGACTTATATGAACAGATGCAGAGTAAAGTGAACACAATCAGGAGAATAATTTATAAAATTCCAACAGCTTTGAAAAAATACAATGACTAAATAAAAGTGATGATGAAGCATGCTGAGAAGTCCATCACCTCTCCTAAAAGAGGGAGGATCGGGGTGCAAAATGAGACATATTTTTTTTTAAAGCAATTGGGGTTAAGTAACTTGCTCAAGGTTACACGGCTAGTCATTATATATGCGTGGGTGCTCATTTTCTGAGGCCGGATTTGATCTCGGGTCAGCCCAACTCCGAGGCCGGCACTCTTACTCACTGCACCACCTAGCCGCCCCAGAGACATATTTTTTTGGACATGGTCTAAGCAAGAATTTGTTTTATTTGACTATGTGTACTTGTTAAAAGGGTTTTGCTTTTCTTTTCTTTCTTTTTCTTATAGTGGTGGGGAGGTATTAAGAGGAAGAAAAATAGGTTTTTGTTAATATAAAATCATCTATTTGGTGCTCAAAGCCCTTCAAAATCTGGTCTCCTACCTTTCCAGTCTCCTTATATGTTAGCCCCTTCCACATACTCTGAGATACAGTGATACTGGCCTCCTTGGGATCCCAAGGAATCCCAAGACACAACAATATCCCAATTCCAGTCATTTTCAATGACTATCTGCCATGTCTGGAATGTTCTCCCTCCTCATCTCTACATCCTGGCTTCCTTCAGGCCCCAGTTAAAAGTCTACCTTCTATAGGAAGTCTTTCCTAATATGCCTTAATTCTAGTGCCTTCCCTTTGTCTAATTTATCCTGTGTGCATCTTAGACTCTGAGTTCCTTGGGAACAGGAATTATCTTTTGCTTTTCTTTGTATCCCAAATGCTTAGCACAGCGCCTGGCATTAATAAATGATTATTGACTGACTGACTCCAGGACCTAAATGTCCCACTGATACTGAATTAGAAAGTAGATTGATGGCAACCAGATACAAGAATAACTTGCATTTTAATGAAAAGTTTCATCTTATCAGATCCTCCAAATAGACTTTAGAATAGCTGCCTCAAACTATGGAATTAATGAATTTTCACAATAGCAAGATTATGCCTCATGAATATCTGAATATTCATGAAATAATAGACAGTCTAAACTGTCAGCCAGTGCTTTACAAATCTGAATAGACTCATCCAAGAATTGTTTCTTTGTACTTAAAACATGAATATTCTGATTCACTGAAGAATTATCACATGAAAAAAGGTAATTTGGACTATAAATTCTAATTTATTTAATTTATAAAATCTAAGGGGAAATGTATCTTTTCTGTGTAATTAAACTTTTATATTTGATTAAAGAGAAATTTAGTAGGAAAGCCCACTAAGCTTTGAGAAAGCATGCTTTCTGTAGAAGGAAGTTGGAAAGGGGACAAACATAAGCAGGGAAATTTTGTCATTACCATGTTCAATTTAATATGTACTTTAAAATCTAAACCTAACAAAAGTCCATAATTTCATATGCAATACTTTTTTCTATTAAAGCAAACAAAACAAACAACCCTAGTCAAAATTTACCTCCTATAGAAAACTCTCTTTATTTAAATCCATCTTATTCTGATCACTTCCCAGAACTTATTTATTCAATGTGTTGTTCAAACCCTCAAACAAACACCCAATAAAATGGATATCAATTCATCTTCCAATTGCTCTCTGTGTTGGACTCTCTAAGTAGCTTCCTAGCTCCTAGGGGAAGGAACCACAGCAAGTATTTTTTAATAATTTCTCTCCTTCCCACCAACACACACAGAGCTATTTAAACTTAAGCCACTTACACTTAAAATTATATTAAGACTTTTGGGACACCCACAGTGGATAGAGCAGTAGGCCTACAGTCAGGAAGATCTGAGTTCAAATTCAACCTCAGATATTTACTTGCTATGTGACCCTAGTCAAATCACTTAACCTCATTTGCCTCAGTTCCTCATCTGTAAAATGAGGTGGAGAAGGAAATGGCAAAGCACTCCAGTATCTTTGCCAAAATAAAACCTGAATGGGGTCACAGTCAGACATGATTGAAACAACTCTACAACAACATGTAGTGTTCTAAACATATGGACGTTCAATTCAAATTCAGTTCAAAGGTCAAGATACAGTGGTCACTGTCACCATTTGAAAAGTCACAAAATCACAGGATTCAGGACTGAAAAGGGCCACAGATGAGGAAACTAAGCCTCCCCCCTTCCTTAAAGGAAAGAAAGCAAAGGAAGAGATTTGCTATGATCCCATATCTTGTAAACTGCAGAGTCAAGTTAAACTTAGATTCTCTAATTCCAAACAGTGCTCTCTTCATTATATTAACATATGTCTTGGCAATCCCTGCTTAACTCCCAGGAATTCTCCAAAATCTTCAATCAGGGTCCAAAAGGAATAAGAAAAATATTTTCTCTAGGCTATTGACTGGTGACTATTCAATAAAAATGATCACCCTCTGGCTATAAATGATCACAAGTCTTGCCACAAGAGCAAATACAGTCATGGAGGTGAATGTCAACTGGGAATAGACAGTGTGCCCCATCTTCCCCCATCTCCTTCCGTTCTAATTCACTTTCTAATTTAATTCCGACATCAGACACAAGATGGTGCTAGACACAAGGAATTTCTGATACCCAGGAAAGGCAAAAAAGTGTCTCGGCTTTGACAAAATGTCTTGGGGGTATCAAGCAAGCCCCAGGAAGACTTCTAGCATATGGGGTAGATCCTCTATGGGGAATTTACTTAAAAATAAGATGTCCTCAGAAGGAGAAAGTATGGAAGGTTGTTGATCCTTATCAACAGACACCCCACGCTAATAAGATCATGGGATCTTATAAAATAAAATTCAAGTAGGACAGGACAATATGAAGCAGGGTAACTTTACCAAAATTTCCTTGGAATATAATATGCCTCCATTTCCTATCCCACAGGCACATAGATGGAAGAGAAAATTGGCTGCGATTAAAATAATGCAGTCCTGGGAGGCTAGGTGGTACAGTGAATAGAGCACCAGCCCTGGAGTCAGGAGGACCTGAGTTCAAATCCAGCCTCAGACACTTAACACAAAAAAACTAGCCATGTGACGTTGGGCAAGTCACTTAACCCCAACTGTCCTCCAAAAAGTAAAAAAAAAAAAAAAAGAAAGAAAAGAAATAATACAATCCTCACTCCTGAAAGGCCTCACTCTCTGACTTTGATCAAATGAGATCAAGCCTAGAAAAATGTTTTAGAAAATATAAAATACTGTACACAAACAGAACCAAAACTAAGGATTTCTGTGACCAGGGCAAGAGCACCAAGTTCTCCTGTACTTAGAGGTAGGAAGAATATGTTTACTCCTGTAACCGAAGTAGGTAGGTAAAAGCAGAAGGGAGAGAAGAGCAAACACACTCTAGCTTTCATCCTGGGCTGGCAACTTTCTATTTTATCCCATTATTTTTGTTTCCTAGGTGTTGAGCTCTGTTGTTTTTAAGCAGCCAGAAGACTTTAACAGTGCATTAGCGCACTCTAAATTTAGTACACTGGAAAAAAGTTCCAGTTACTCCACCCTAGTTCCAACTCTGCAAATACAGGTCATTACTATTAGTTGGACCAAGCTGGGAAAGCCCCATGTATATCACTCCTCAGGCCTCCAGGAAACTGCTCTGTTGGCTCTGTGCATCAGAAGAAAATGGTACCCACCGCAGAAGCCTGGCTCCCTCCACTCGATCATAATGCCCTTCCTGGCACAGGCTGAGGCATAGCTGGCCACCGCTGAGCACAAGCAGTCCTTGCCATCAGAGCAAGAGCAGACATCATAATGGCAGTTTTTCAAGTAGGGAGTTGGGCTGATCACAGGGTGGCATGGCTCAAACTTGGAGGACGTCAAGAGAGAACAAGACTCTTCAGCATATTTGGCTTAAAGGAAAGAAAAGGAGAGAGCCTGATGTGACTTTTCCCTTGACAGTATGGCAGATGTTGAACACCTGTCATACATAGGCATTATTTATATACAGACCAAATAAAAATAATGTCAACTCTTAATTATAAGTGATGATGGAGCAAAGTACAACCCAATATAGCAATTAATCCATAAATAGTAAAAACAAATAAGCAAACAAAAAACCTCTTAAAAGAATTTGGTTTTGAATTTGTATATATAATATGCATAATATAATCATATGTAATTATATACACGTATAATTATATATTATATATAATATAATTATGTATATATTATATATGGAGTGGGTATGTATATGTGTGTGGGTATGTATACATGCATATATAGATAGATAGATAAATCCTCAGCTTGATACACCTTCTTAATAACAGCAATATAATTCAGAACTGGGAAGGAACTTTAATATCTAGTCCACATCCATTTAACAGATGAAAAAAAATGGTGCCCAGAGAAAGGAGTGATCTGCCTCATATCACATAAGCAGCAAAGCCAGAATTTTCATCCTGGTCTTCTGACTCAGTTTCTTCTCTATCACACAGTCTCTTGACCTAGACTTATACTAAATAGAATTTGTATTCCTTGGGCCAACAAAGATTAGGGCAGATGGACCAGAAGTTGTGAGTTGAGGAGTGATGGGTAGGAACTGAATTTAGAGTCAGCAGACCTGGGTTTGAATCTTGGTCTCCTACTTAAGCTGGACAAATCGATCCTCAGTGTTCTCGTTGATAAAATGAGCACAATAGAATCATTGCACAATCTACCTCCTGGGGTTGTTGGGAGGAAAATATTCAGTAAAGTGAAAAGCACCTCATAAACATGAGTGATTCTTGTTTTTCCTCTGTTTGAATCCTACTCCTATCTATAGCAAGTCCTACCAAACTGGAAAGATTCATAAGATTTCAGATTTAGAGCTCTAAGAGACTTTGAGCTCAGCTTTGGATGAAGCTTAATCTGTTCCAAGAGGCATGACTGCTAGATGCTACCACCAACTAAGAAATGGACAGACTGGCAATCTCTGTCAATGAAGGGAGAACCCCAACTCACAGATTATTGAAGCTTTAAGTATTATTTCCACTATCATCATCATGATTATTGGATGATAGAACAGGGATGCTTAACCCATGAACTTTTTATAGATAAAGTATTTCAAAATAATTGGTCCCCTTGGCAACCCCATACTTTATTTTATGAGCATTTAAAAACATAATTCTGAGAAAAGGTCCATTAGCTTCATCAGTCTGCCAAAGGGATCCACGATACCTATGTGATAGAGGGAAACCAATGGCACATAAAAAATTTGCACAGATTTACCTAGAGAATAAGCAACATGCAGATAATTAAGAGTTGACTATAAAGCAAGTGCCTCAACCCAGTCCTCCCATCTATATCCTACCTCCCACTGAATTGTGGGTTCAATGATCAATTCTATACAATTTAAAATCATCACATTCCATCCCTACCCAAGTGCCTGCCCAGGATACGTACTTAGCCGAGGGTTAAGATTACAGGGGTCACTGTCCTGTTTCAGCAAATCTTGGCAATCTCCATTGAGTTTCCAGGAATTTCCAAAATCTTCTACCAAAGGCTCTATCAGGCCAGAACGGGTGAGAAAGTCATCTCCTTTGTTGCCGTTGTAATTCCCACACAGGCCGCAAGTCTTCCCGGAGTATACTGGAGACAGCTGAGGAGAGTTAACAAGAGCAGCTGGGAGGGCTCCTCTGAGCAGCGACAATTCCATTTTGCTAATAATTGTTCTAATCAAAAATAAATCTAGATTTAATAAAAGCAGCTGAACTTCAGGCTACTGGGAAAATGAGAGTTCTCTGCAGTTCATTTGTTCTGCCAATCTATTCACTACCTTCAGAGCCTAGGATAGTAGAACTTCAGGGCCGGAAGGGCCGAGACAACAAGCATTGTTTATAATAATTGCACCAACCCTATGTATATGGCACTTTGCGGATTACAGTACGATATCCTCATAACAACTTTATCAAGTAGATAGTGTAGATACGATTGTCTTCATTTGTAAAATGAAGATGTTGAGCCCCCAAAGGGAACATGTCTCACCCAAGGTCGGACACCTCCTAAGGCTCCCCTTCCTCCAAGGGGCAGCTAGATGGTGCAATAGATAGCATACCGGACCTGAAGTTAGGAAGACCTAAGTTCAAACTCAGCTTCGGGAATTCAACTAGCTAGTTGTATGAATCTAGGAAAACCATATAACCTGGCTACCTCAGTTTCTTCAACCATAAAATGGGGATGAAAATAATAATACCTCTCTCCCAGGGTTGCCATGAAGATTAAATGAAATACTATTTGTAAAGTGGTTAGCACAGTGCCTGGCCCACAGTGAGTCGTATATGAATGTGAGCTATAATTATCCCTACTAATAATGAATGCCTCTTCCCTTTCTTCCTTCCAGGTCTAGTGCACTTCCTCTATACCAACTTCACTCAGAAACTTGCTCAAAGCACGTGACTTCCATGTTCACTTCCCCCAATTAACCCCACTAGACTGTGGTCGCTCAATACTTATGAATTCATCCTGTACTAAATTCATAGAATTATAATGAGGAGATGATCTAGTCCAACTTCTCCATTTTATAAAAAAAAAAAAAAAGAACTACCTGGACCATAGCTCTACAGTGGGAAAGCCCTTTAGAGGCCAATCCAATCCAATTCCCTCATTTTGTAGATGAGGAAACTGAGGCAAAGAATGTTTAAGTGACCTGCCCAAGTTCACACAAATAGTTAGTGGCAAAGACAGGATCAAACCTAGGTCTTCTGACTCCAAATCCAGCATTCTCGCCATACACCACGACTTGAGTATTTAGTGTGTGGTATACACATTCTCAAGATTTCTGTCCCTCCTGTGAGGTCATTAGTTCCTCAATAGCTATGGTATTCTCCAAGTTTCAGTTTTCTCATCTCTGATATGATAGTCTTACTGCCATCCCAACAAGCACCACTGTGGGGTTCAAACACAATGATATAAATAAGGTTTTAATAAATATGAATTCTTACTCTCCATCCTATTTCTTTCACATCTTCCCATAGCACCACACGGAGGACTTGGCACATAATGGGCATTGAGGACACGGTCTTGAGTGACTGACCTTCTCTCAGGGATCTCAAAGCATCTAATAAGAACATTAGTTCAGCACCACTGAACAAATTGTGTGTCTGAATGGCTGCCAGCATCCTTGTGGATGCTGGAGAGGAACAACACTGTTTCTCCCTAATTCAAGGAGGAGGGTTGGGAAGGAGCAAGTGAAGCAGACAGCAGAGAAATGAGTCTGGATGATTCACTCAGAGTCAGGATAAACAATCACTTTAAGACAAAGAGTAGAAAAACAACCCAGAGATAAGGATGCCTCTCCACTCTGGAGACATGACTTAGCCTTCCCAGAGTCCACTAGCCCCTGGAATGTTAAGCTGTAGAAAAAGCATCAATGAGCCCCAGATAGCTCTGCTTTGAGGGGTGGGTGATGGAAACATACTGGACCTACTTGTGGAGCAGAGACTAGAGGGAATAGAGTATGCTTACTTAGCAAGGAGTCAGAAGGCATCTGCCCAGAAGACCATCTGAGGCAATGGTGTATAACTCCCTCATTTTACAGAGGAGATAAATTAAACAAAGAGGGGGAAGCATTTTGCCCAGGGGGCCACATAAGTAGTAAGGTCTAAGGCAGGATCTGAATCTTAGTCTTCAGTGCCCTATGACAATGATGTGGATGATCCAGGATGCAAACTCCAACTTCAGAAACCTCTAAACTATTTCTAATGTCCCATCAGCCACGTCTTTATCAGTTTGTGGCCACAATAAGCACCTGTTAAATTTAAACTGAGACCCCTGCCCCACATTGTATAGATTAGATTTTATTTGGCACCAGGACTGGGAAGAGCATCCAAGAGGGCTGCCTCCTAATCTTGTGGGTCTCCCACAAAACCAAAAGACTACCCTAAGGCCTTCACAGTTCCAGGCCCACACCCAATGGGATACATTCTTAGGGTCCTCCAAAATTCTAAGAGCTATAAATTTATGCTTCTGTGAAATACGAGATTAGATTCTCCTCAGAACATTACATAAAATAGAAAAACATCCCTAGGCAAAATGCAAAATAATTGAAGTAAAACTGTGGCATTTCCTGATTTCCTTTGCAATGTCCCTCTTCTCTCTCCTGACATCCTCTTTTTCCTACCCTCTAGGCCAGAGGTTTTTTTGCATCATAGTATGGACTGGGGTATGGACTACTTCCCAGAATGCTTTTAGATACACAGAATAAAGTACATAGGACTAAAAAGAAAACCAATCATATGGAACTATATCAACACATGTATATATTTTTTTAAACAAATCCACAGACACCAGGTTAAGAAGGTTGCTCTGGCATTCAATGCCTTTATATTGGCCAAAATTATATTGACCACCACTACATTCCTCTCCTGCCTTTCTTCTTCTTCATAATACTCTCCACCCCAAACCAGAATTCTCCTTCTGTGAGTGGAAAGGTCCCACTGAGGTGCTGAAAAGAAAGCAAACTCTTCAGAAGTGAATATTGGCAATGGAGAGAGTGCTAGACCTAGACTCCTGGGCTCAAATTCTGTCACTAATACTCTGAGTCTCATTGCCTGGCCTCTATTTATTTTAACTATTAGGAGAAAAAAAACAGATCAGGTATTTTGCAATTATAATATATAAATTTTGTTTATATAAACATATTTAATATATATAATTATATTATATAATATGTGATAGTATGATGTAAACATATTAATTATAATATATAAAATTTGCAAATTATAATATATAAATATAAAATATAAAAATAGCTATAATTTGAAATTATAGCTAGGATAAAAGTTTTTAGCCAGATCACTTAGGCAGAGGGATGATCACAAAAGATCATTCTGATCACATAAAATTGAAAGACATCTATGTTAAATAATAAAAATAATTTTTTTTAAAAATTCAATGTAACTAGGACAAGAAAGGAAATTGTTGAGGGAAAAATCTTCACATCAAATATCTCTGATATATAAATATATAAGACCAAGAGCAATTGTTCAATGACTAAGTAACCAAGGGGTATGAACAAGCAATTCTTGAAAAATTGCAAACTATTACAGATGAAAGATTGCTCCAAATCCCTAATAATAAGAGAAATGCAAATCAAAAATAACTCTGAGGCATGACATCATGTTCAGCCAATTGACAAAGATGAAGAAAGATAGTAAATGGTAGAGAGACTTTGGAAAGGCAGACACATTAAGACAAATTGGTGTTGGTAGAGCTATAACACCGTCCAATTGTTCTGGAAAGCTAGGAATTATGCTAAGAAAGGGACTGAAACATCCACATTCTTTGACCCAGAAATTCCACTATTGAGCCTATGTCTCAAGGATGTCAAAGAGAAAAGAGAAAGGTCCCATATTCACCAAAACATTCATACGAGCACTTGTGTTAGTAAAGAACTGAAAACAAATAGACACCCACAGACTAGTGAATGATAAAAACAAATTGTGATATATGATTATAATAGAACATTTTTATTGTTGTTGACTTGTTTCAGTCGCGTCTGACTCCATTATGTGAGTCCATTATGGAGTTTTCTTGCCAAAGATACTAGAGTGGTTTGCCATTTCCTTCTCCAGATCATTTTACAGATGGGGAAACTGAGGTGAACAGGGTTGAGTGGCTTGCCCAGGGTCACACAGTTAGGAAGTGTTTGAGGCCAGATTTGCACTCAGGAAGATGAGTCTTCCTGACTTCCAGCATTCTAACTACTGCTCTGCCTAACTGACTGTAATAAAAGGTCATTCTACCCTTGGGGTTTATTCCTTTGGGATTCTCTGAATCTCTAAAGCTAAAGAATCCTGATGACTGAATGGCAGCAACCAGAAACCAAAAGCCAAATTACAGAGAACAAGAGAATTCTGTTCCTGACTCTGGGTGTGTAGAGGCTGAGTGCAGAAAGTGAGATTCTTTCCCCATCACACAAAGTCATTCTTGCTTCAAGCATAAGGGGACTTTTGTGAAGGTCTCTGGCTGTGGGAGATGAAGGGGGAGGCTCTCAAAGGGGACTTGCCTTCACCAGCAGCTTTCCACTCCCATCCCAGTCTATCTGCAGGTCCTCTCCATAATTAAGGCGCACGGAAGCCATCACAGTCTGCTGGATCCTGAGGTCACCTAAAACAGAGCAAGCACCAAGATTTAGGCAAGGGACCATAAAGGGGTGTTGGGAGAAGATGCAGAGGGCTCTAACAATGAAAAAATGCAATGGGATACCAGGGAGTGTAGTGTTAATGGGATTTAAGATCTTCCCATTAAGGAAGGCTTATATGGAAAGGCTTTCTTGTAGGAAGGCTTTCACACCTTTTGCTAATTATTATTAAATTAATTATAATAATTTAATAATTAAATAAATTAGAAAATTAGGCACTGAGTCAGGAGGGCTGTGATGCCTTCTGACTCTGAGAAGTGTATATATGCTCTTGAGTTGGTATTTTGCTTTGGGGGCTCCCTTATGAAAAGAATCTTGTGATTCTCTGGTTGCAATCCTGAGTGGCCGTATGTTCAGAGCTCCCTAACTGCTCAGAGGTAAAGGATCTCTCGATCCAGGGATGTATGTAAAGTATATAACAATATTGCTTCGGTTCAGGCAGTCAGAGCCCTATCAGTCTTTTTTTCTCTGCTTGTATTTTCTCTGTTTGTATTTTCTCTGAAGTTCAGGGTGATGACTTTTCCCCTGAACTAGTGAATGTGCTTTAAAAAGATTGTTGACCCCTTACACCTCTATCTTTCCTAGCAAAGCAGATTTAAGAACCTGTGCTAGCAGCCATCCTAGGTATGCCAATGTGGTTGCCACTACAGGGAGGTCGAGCATCCCAGAAAGGAAGCCAAAGAGAGCATCAGGCTTGGGAGAAACACAAGAAGGAAGATGTCTGCATTCCCATGTCTTGCACTGTCTCTTTACTGCCATCAGAGGGTGACAGAGGCCACTGTGTATTAAGATTGACCTGCAGGAAGTTTTGCAATAGAATACTCATTTTATCTGTCATTTGGAATAAAAACTAGACCTGTGGTTTCACTGGTTAAAGTGAACACCCAGGTAAAGAAACTTCCTCTACCAGGTCAAGTTCTGCATCATTTTTCTGCAATTTATCATATTTTTATGGTGTTGCCTGGGGCCCTGAGAGGTCAAGTGCTTTGCCCTGGGTCACACAGCCAGTAAGCCTGGGACTTGGACTCAAGTATCACTGTCTTTGAGGCCAGCTCTCTGTCTAGTACACCACACTGACACTAATTATAATTTTTTAAAAATCTCTGTCTTATATGTATAGTGATTTACAATTTTAGAAGTCCTTTACTGTGAGCTTCAAAGCCACCACATGGGATGGCAACTCAGTCGGTTTCATTCCATTGGGTTCTATGCCCCACTTTACAGATGACAAACTGGTGAAGAGATTTTCCTGAGGTCACATGACTAGTAAAGTACAAAATGAAGCCTAGAACCAGGTCTCTGAAAAGCTACTCTTCTTTCCTCCTAGGCAGCTAAGGGGGAAGTGGCTGGAGTGCTGGATCTGGAGTCAAGAAAACCTGAGTTCAAATCCAGGCTTAAATACTGACTAGTAGTAGTATCCTGGATGAGTCACTTAATCTCTATCTACCTCAGTTTCCTCAACTGCAAAATGCAGATAATAATAGCACCTACTTCCCAGGGATGTCAAGAGGATCAAATGAGATTATACTTGTAAAAAGTGCTTAGCATAGGGCCTGGCACACAGTAGGCACTTAATAAATGCCTATTTCCCTCCCTTTACCATACAACACTAACATTAAATGCAAGGGCTTTGCTAGGAAGGATAGAGAATCCGTGAAGGTGGAGTCAGTTTGGGAAGAGTTCATGCAGTTTTGAAGAAACAAAACTTCAGACACGAGAGAAAACAGGTTAGAATTTGGGGAAAGTGAGCCATTTAGTCTGGGGGAAGAGAGGGAAGTACCAACCCCACCCTTGAGGTACAAGGAATGTTTACCTTGTATTAGGGGCATCTGAATGTCCTGTCCATCCAGTGAGACCATACCCCCGTGCTTTAACTTCACAATACTGTTGTGCGGAAGGAAGAGCCGGAGGGTGACTGAGCGGGTGCAAACAGCATCTGGGTCATTGGCACACTGCAGAGAGATGCATGCATGACAAGCTTTTTACATACATACACATATATGTATACACGTGTGTGTTTATATAAAGAGAGGTATGACAAAGTTACATATATTATATTATATAAATATAAACATTTATATAAATATATTAAAATACCCACCCCATCTCATTATCCCCCAAACCATTCCCACTCAGAACAGAAACTTCTCAATCCCTAGTGAACCTAGCCCTACTTATCACCCAATTCCCCTCCCCTTCCCCTGCCACCATTTTTGGGTCCAATATCCACCATTGCTAGGGTTTTTTATACATGTGATTAAACTCTCATAATTCTCTTTGGCCTTGGTTTGCTATGGAAAAGAGAAGAGACTATGGATCCTAGGAAGAGGCTAGTCTATAACCATTTAGAGCCTCTGATGGTGACCTAATCCGTCCTGCTTGGAGACTGAACAAAGTAGGTGACCTCTTCAAGTCCCTTCCAGTAAAGATAACAGGGATAGAGGGGGCACAGCCAAGATGGCAGAGTAAAAGAAGATAACAGGGATGGATTTCAGGCTAAACAAGAAGCTTGATGAAATCACGGAATCTCAGTCCCCAAAGGGACTTTGGAGATCACCTGGCCTAACCTGTACCTGAGGCAGGGGGCTGGATCTGATGACCTCTAAATCTATGACCTTCTCTGAAAATCATGATTTGTGATTCAGAGAATGATGAAGAGCTCATGATTTCCTAAAGCAGCCCGTTCCACTTGCAAACAATTCTAATTGCTGAAGATTATTCTTTAAATCAAACCAAAATCTACATCCCTGTTATTTCCACACACTGGTCCCAGTTTTTTCCTTTGGGACAAAGTAATTCTTCTTCCACATGAAAACCCTTCGAATTCTTGAAGACAGTTATCATATTCACAATAAGTCTTTTCTTTTATAGGCTAATCATCACTATTTCCTTCGACCAATCACCTTTAAGGCTTGGTTTTGTGTCTCTTCACCATGCCAGACACCATCCTTAGGACTCAATACTGTTTGTCCTTGTCTATCCTAAAATGTGACCCCTAAAACTAAACATTTTAACTCAGATGGAATCAGGCTGACCATAGCCTTACTCTAGTGCAACAAGACATTAACTTCCCTTGTCCTAGACACTATTTGTCTAATGAATATAAAATAAAATAGGAGGAAAAGAGATGTGTTTCTCTCATATAAAAAAAAAAGTCCCTCTGGGTTCCCACCTCCCTAGAGGGAGTTTCACTGGGAGCTGCCTCCTCCTCCCACCATTCATCTGACTACAAACAGCAGCTCACCTGGACAGTTTCTATGATGATGGAGAAGGTGTGATCCTCACAGTCCCGAGCCAATAAATACTGGCAGATTCCACTGAAGGTAAAGTACTTGTTGTCAAAGCTCTTGAAATGGGATTGACCTGTTACCAGACACTCCCCTGGAGGAACACAAAGGAAAGGAGGAAGGGAAAGAGAAGAAGAACTTTGATGTCCGTGTAAATGTAGAAAATGTATAAGGCAATGTTAGGAGCAAATCAATTTTTCCACATACCCAAGGGTATTCCTTTTCTATGTAAACTGAGAAATCCCCTCAAAAACTCTAAAGAAACTGAGGCAAACTCTTCTTGTACTCATTTACTCATTAAACCTTTACAGAATGCTGCCATAAGCGGGACAGAGTACTAAAATGAATGAAATAAAGATATTACCTCAAAGACCTTACAGTCTGATAGGAGAGAGAGTCATAAGATCATAAGGACCAGAGGCATGGAACTCAGAGCCCATACAGTCCAACCCCTTTATTTTACAGATGAGGAAACTGAGGCCCAAGAAGGTTCAATGACCTGCCCAGTATCACTCAGGCAAATATCAGAGCAGGCTTTGAAGCCAGGTTCTCTAAGCAGCTAGGTAGAGCAGTGGATACAGTAGCCAACCTGCACACCCGAGGAAAATGAGTGAAGATAGCAAAACCTCTGACTCTGGAGGAGCCAGTTAATGAGCTCATACACAAAATAAGTGCAACACAAGCCAGATTGTGATAAGTGCCGTAACAAAGGAGTCCTGATGGAATTAAAAAGATCAATAAAGCTTGATCTTGGAACTGCTAGGGCCATGCATCCTTGCCTCACCCCAGCCATTTTCTATCCTGCTTCTGCTAATACTCCACCCCCCCCAGCTATACCTCTAGAAGCATCCATGCCCAGGAAGGACTAAACACTCAACTCTGACTCTCATGGAGCCCTGCATCCTCACCTTCTACCCTGCCACCAGCCTCTTTCCCCTTACTCTCACTTTCTACCCCTTGCTCTGAGAATTATAACCACATTAACATTGCCACTGCCTCTGGATCTGGGGACACAATCTGAACTTTAGGGACATTAGGGACTTAACAAGAATAAAAACGGAATTTTTTAACCCCAATTCAGACAGTTGTCTATGGCCAAGCATCTTGAGTTTGTACCAGGAGTTGTCATTCAAAAGAAGACCTAAGATTTTTGGGGCATTCTGTGGGCTTTAGTTGGCTGCCTGGCTGGGTGTGGTGGCTCACAGCTCCAAGCTATACACTAAAACTAAAATTTTAAAGTAAAATCTCTTTCTAGCAGGGAATGATACAGCCATATAGCCAGTTGGCTTCCCTGCTAGGAAGAGATTTTATTGTTGTTGTTTTTGAGTCATTTTTCAGTTGTGTTTGACTCTTCATGACCCCATTGGGAGTTTTCTGGTAAAAGATACTGGAGTGGTTTGCTATTTCCTTCTCCAGCTTATTTTACAGATGAAGAAACTGAGGCAAAGTTAAGTGACTCACCCAAGGTCACACAGCAAGTAAGTATCTGAGACCAGATTTGAACTCAGGAAGATGAGTCTTCCTAACTCTAGGCCTGGCACTCTATCCACTATACCACCTAGATGCCCTTTGTTAATTGTTATACCCCAGTATATGAGAGCAAAAAGTGACAGATTCACGTGTTATCAGAGGGCAGCTCAGAGGAAATGATGCCCAGAAGAAAAAAAGTAGGAGATAGAAACACAATGGCACCATCAGCAGGTGTGTTCAGGATGTGACGGGGCAACCTCTGGGGTCTTTCCAGACTTAAGAGCCCAAGATCCATGACCCTGTATGAGTTATCCCAAGCATGAATCCATCCTGGACACGCTGATCTCTCTTTGTGCACTCCACACATGTACCTTGGCCACAGAGCTTTCCTGGCATGTGTATCCCTTTGTGAATGTTCCCTGGCCACAGATGCTTCCTTGTGGGAGCCCCATTTTCCCTCACCATGCACTTTCTATATGTATACGCCCTCCTCCACTGGGGGTATGGCCATCTGGGAGAACATGCATCTGATATGTGCACAAGGGCACTCTTTTGAGTCACTTTATTTGTTATGCTATTTCATAAATGCCCATAACTTTGAGCTAACATACCCTCTACATGGCTGATAAAAATAAATATGTTAGTGAGGGCTTGTGAGCTATGGTTTCGGTTGGATGCTGACCCATAGAATGCTTCAAACATCAGGTAGCTTTCTAGGGGGTCCAGGTGCTACATTCATAAAGTGTTATTTTTAAATGTCCTGAATTTCCTTGGGTTGTGATTTCTGAACTGGCCTTGTAGGACTCAACTGAACCCATATCATAATTTCTGAATAAGGCAGAAAGTATAGCCAAGTACATCACCAATGATCCATAGTACCTGAACCTCCAAAGGAGAGCTCAGTACCCTATACTTTCACAAACTCCCCTATGAGATGATTCTCAGAGTAGCTTCACTCTTCCCGCCCCGCCCCCCCAATCCTGTTCATATGCCCCAGCTGTCTTCCTACAGTTCCAGCCCCATGACTACATCCTGGACCAATGAAGGGCTAGAAACACCATCTGGCCATGATCTCATCACTGGTGCCTGAGAAGTACTGACATCAGCAACCTAAATCCCCAGCCCAGGCTGACACTGTCTGTGGGTTAAAAACTAAACCCTTTCCCCACCCCAAAATACTCCCTTAGGCCTACTCTGTTACCTTACTCTCTCTGCCCCTAACCCTCTGGCTCCCTGGGATTAGTTTGCTGCCTGCCAAACATACCATGTTCTGGGGGCATTTGTCCAGATTGGGATCTCTGCCAACATCTCCAATGCTCCCTACCCGTCCCCTTTGCTCAGGGCACCCCTTGCTCTACTGTCTGAGGCAACTGCCCACAATGGATGCATTGAGGCCTAAAGAGCAGCCTGGAACTCTTCCCAATTTCCCTTTGTAGTGTTTCTTCTGTCTGTCCTTATCTTTGTCTCTATAGTTGTTTACTTTAAAGAAAAATTAAAATGTGTGTACAGATTCCTTTTTCTCTAAAATTAGTAAAATATATATTAATGTATATATGCAACATATGTGTGTATGACTATGACTAAAGTATAGATACATACACACATATGTACATATATACGTATACTATAACATTTCCAAAATAGAAATGCCTTAAGCACTGAGATTTAGGGATTGAAAACAACAGGCTAGGTCTAAGGCCTGGGGTCCCTTTAAGAGAGACTATAACCAGAAACATCCTGGCTTTTGTCCAGGGGCTAACAATAGGCCCTGTCAGACAGCCAGGGAGTCACCAAGGGCAACAAGGGAGATTCCATCTATCCTTCTGTTTAAAGTTGGATTCTCTTTGATGAATCTAGGCTGGAGCCTTTCTCTTTGGGGCTCCACAGGCCTGTTAGTTTCCCTGGTTGGAACCCTCCCATATCCAAAGACAGTCAAGGTATTCATCAGGTGTAAAAGTTAAAAGCAGACGGCCCAGGAGACCTTAGGAAATGAGCAACTCTTTTATATGTCTAGAAAATAGAAGAACCGCCCCTCAGAAAGCTAAAGAAAAGGAACTGTTGCCTATACATCCAAGCTTCTGCTAGTCTTTTTTAGGAAGGAGGAAAAGGGAAGGATGCCTGAGTTTCTCCTGTGAGCAGCAGCCCTATAGGACCTGATAAGAGTCGGGCCACTAAGATCCATGCTACAGGGTGTATGGGAAGAGACAGTTTCCACCCTCAAGCAACACTGCCCCCAGGTGCTCCCCCACTCCCATAGCTAACTTTGGGAAAAGTTAGGAGAGAAAATGAAAGAGGAGTGAGGAGGAGATGGAAAGCTAGGAAGTCATTATCATCATGGACTCTAGTGAAGGCCTTGCTTAGAGAAATGAAGGGAGTGTGAAGGAGCAGGAGGAGGGAGGAAAGTCCCAGGCAGGCTGAAAAGAATGCTGGAAACATTGAATCCAGTGATATGACTGGAAAACACTTCCAGGAGGTGAAAAGTCTTAGGAAACCAGTAATACCCTAGACATACAAACAAGTGATTCCTGTCAATACCTTGGCCCCTTTGCAATGAAATGGGTGGGAGTTCCTCCCTAAACCCTCTCCTTCTTCTGGGCATAGTTCTTATCTCAAGAAGAAATTAGTCCTCTTTCCCCTTAATGTTGCCCAGGAAAAGAGAGGTCATTGGAAGACTTAGAAATCTCTGAAAGCAAAATGGCCTAGAGATGCTATCTGACGCCCTGAGCCAGTTTCCTTTTCAGACACTCGCAATTTAAGTATCCTAGAGCTCAGAAGAAGCAGAAGTATAAATATTGTGTTTAGCTTATCTCATTCAAACAATCCATGGAAGAAGCTGGAACTGCAGGAAACCAGAGAACCCCTGGTAATTGAGATGTTATGTCGCCGTCTGTCACTGGCTGCTGCCCTCAGATCCACCACAGATCAGGATCCATTATTATAATGGCAGAGATCCCCTTCCTGAACAGGCAGCTGCAGAGGCACCCCAAGACAACCACGAAGGGAATCATCCCCTAGGAATCCTGGGCACACCAAGATCTGGTGAATAAAAACATACTAGGAGGGGAAAAGAAGGTCCTTACCTGCTGGAAGAAAGCCCAGCATTTCTAGTGTCTTAAGGTTTATGAAGTCATTTGCAGAACCATCCTCTAAGCAAGGTAGTATTGGTATTTTTACCCCCATTTTATAGATGATAAAACCAAGAGGTGACGTGTTTTTCCTAATTAAATTCATAGAACTAGTATCCAGCATAACTAGGATGTAAAGACCCTCTTTTAGAGTCTAAGTCTATCTTTATTAGCTCATGATGGCATGTTTGCATGAGCTTTCTAAGTTCAAGTCCCAGCTTTGTCATTTACCAACTGTGTGGCCACAGACAAATCACTTATCCTCTCTGGATCTCTCTCATACATAAAATTTGTTGTTGTTGTAGTAGTAGTAGTAGTAGTAGTAGTAGTAGTAGTAGTAGTAGTAGTAGTAGTAGTAGTAGTAGTAATAGAGCTAACATTTATATAGCACTTACTATGCCCCTGGCACTATATTAAGCATTTTACAACTATCTCATTTGATTCTAGCAAGAACCCTGAGAGATAGGTGCTATAATCTCTACATTTTTGTTATTATTCAGTTTTCAGACATGTCCAATTCTTCATGACACCATTTGGGTTTTTTTCTCAGCAAAGATACTGGAGTGGTTTGCCATTTCCTTCTCCATCTCATTTTACAAATGAGGAAACTGAGGCAAACAGAGACTAAGTGACTTTCCCAGGGTCACAGAGTGCATAAGGTCTGTGGCTGAATTTGAACTCACTTCTCCCTGACTCCAGGCCCAGCGCTCTATCCATGACACTAATAATCGCAAGCCTTTCCTAGTCCTCTTTAATTTTAATGCCTTCTCTCTGAGATTACCCCAATTTATGCTTGCTTGTACCTCACTGTTGCCTGTTGTCTACGCCCATTAGACTGTGGGCTGCTTGAGAGCAGGGGCCGTCTGTTGCCCTTCTTTGTCTCTCCAGTACTTAGCACAGTGCCTGGACCATAAGAGGCCCTTAATAAATGCCAGCTGCCTGATTGACTGATTAAATTACATGACTAACTTGCATGATTAAGAGGAAAATATTTGCAAGATGTGCAGCACCATAGAAAAGTGAGTTTTTCATTCTGAGCATACATATTTAAGGTCCCTGGTTTTTGTTCCTAAGTCTCTAAAGCAGAGCTCACTTATTTGAGCTAATTTAGTTTTTGTCCAAACCATCTAATCCTATTGTTTCCCATATAATCCAAGTAAGAAAATAACAATTTCTGCTCTGACAAATTTACTTACTTCCCTATGACAGACATTTTTGTGACATAAACACAAAGAGATAATGGATGGGAGACTTCTAAAGTGCTTTATGGGTCTTTATCTCATTTAAGGACCACCCTGATGACATTTAAACCCCAGGACTATATGAATGCATGTAGATGTTCATAGTTGTCACCAAGCCCAGATGTATAGGTGTTTGCATTTGAAGAAACATCTATTTAAAAAAATAATAATAATGCCTTAGGCTTCAGGGAAGGTGATCATTAAATCACAAAGGACTAAGATGAATTGGGAGGAGCTGGTGGTACAGTGAATGGAGTGCCTGGCCTGGAGTCAGGAAGACCTGAGTTCAAATCTGGCCTCAGGCACTTACTAGCTGTGTGACCCTGGACAAGTCACTTCACCCTATTTGCCTTAGTTCCCTCATCTGTAAAACAAGCTGGAGAAGGAAATGGCAAAACCATTCCAGTATCTTTCCCAAAGAAACCCCCAATGGGGTCATGAAGAGTCAGACACACCTAAACAAAGATGAATTGCATATGTAGTCAGGTGATGTCAGAAACTATACACAGTCTCAATATCTTGGCATTTTGTAGAAGTCCTCACAGAATTTATTTTCTTCTGGAGTTGAGAGACATTGTTCAGTTCCCTCCACTAAGAGGCAATATAGTCAGTTGGAAGAAGTGAGAGTTGGGATATGCGGGTTTGAGTCCTGACGTCACCACTAACTTGGCAGAGTTTTACCTTGGGCACGTCATGACAGTGCCTGGCATCTGGAAGGTCCTTGATAAATGGGACACTTCTCTGTGTCTCGGTTTACTCGTTTCTAGTTCGAAATCTATGCTCCTGTTATCCTAGGAATCTTCCAGATCCCTTTTATTCTAAACTCTACAATTCTAAAAGGGGAGTTTGGCTATCCAATTGCTGGAAATGCTGCTAGGATTAGACTGAACTTGAATCACATGTAATTAAAGGGAGATGTTAGAACACATCGGAAATTGTTCTGGGGGAAAAAAAAGGGGAGTTACAACTTGGCCTAGAGAGATCCCCTCTGACTAGGAAAGTATAAGACCTTTGAGACAAGTACCCAGAATCCCCTCCCCAGATTTTATGGAGCTCTGGCTGAGCCCAAACTCTGATGGTCTCTTCAGGACTCCTCCCACCAGTTCCCTGTGTCCCTGTCACATTCTCTTTCTTCCCTTCAGCCATGATTTCAAGCTCTTTTTCCTAATTCTAACACTTAAAAAAAATAAAATAAAAATCTTAAAAATTGATGTGACCTAGAGTACATCAATTGACTTCTCTGAGATAGTTTCCTCATCTGTAAAACTGGGGTGGTGTCTGCCCTGCTTACCTTACTGAACTGTTGTAGAGAGAGATATTTATAAATCTTAAAGGACAATATAGATATACACTGATATTGCTATTACAAGTCCAGCTATATCTGGGCACATGAATTTCTCTTAGTACTGCCTATATCAAATGCAATGGAATTAATTCGGGGACACTAGAAAGCCCCCAGGGCAGCTAACAGAGTAGTGGATAGAGTGCCTAGCCTGGAGTCGGGAAGACTCATATTCCTGAGTTCAAACCTGGCCTCAGACACCTACTAGCTGTGTGACCCTGGGCAAGTCACTTAACTGTATTTGCCCCAATTCCTCATCTTTAAAAATGCCCAAGAGGAGGAAATGGCAAACCACTCCAGTATCTTTGCCAAGAAAACTCCAAATAGGGTCATGAAGAGTCAGACATGACTGAAAAACAACTGAAAGAAAGCCCCCAACTCTTCCCATATGAAAAAACCTCCCTCATCTCTGAGCTGCTGCTTGAAATTCTACAATTAGAGGTGTATTCCTTTGGCTTATGACTATATCCCCTGTTAAAATCCAAATCTCCCTGGGAGGGAGTAACATATTAAGCCAAATTAATCATTCCCATCTGTGTGGATTCATTTACTAAATCCTTTCCTGGGGATATTTTTTGTCTGGTGATGAATGAAGCTGGGAAGTACAAAAAGAGGCAAGGACTCGGGGGTGGCTAGGTGGCTAGGTGGCTCAGTGAATGGAGCACTGGCCCTGGAGTCAGGAGGACCTGAGTTCAAATATAGCCTCAGACACTTAACACTTACTGTCCATGTGACTTTGGGGCAAGTCATTTAACCCCAATTGCCCTGCCTTCCCCCCTCCAAAGAGCCAAAAAAAAAAAAAAGAGGCAAGGACTACATTCAAATCTTACCTGGCACAATTCTGCCCAAAACTAGAGCCATTAGCCTGCCCTTGAATGAAGACACTCCTGTAACCAAACCAACTTTCCCTACAGCATCACCTCTTTTGTCCCCCACCTTCCTCTCCCTAGCCCTTGGACTAGAGTTTCTTTAGTTTTATACTCCCTCTATGAATCACTTTTGCAATAGTCTTAGTTTTGTATAGTCTTAGCTGCCTAGAAGGCCACTGAGAAATTAAGTGACTTGCCTAGGGTCACACAGTCACTGTGCGTGTCAGAGTCAGGACTCAAATCCAGGTCTTACTGACTTTGAGGATAGTGCTCTGCCCACTACATCCTGTTGCCCACAGTGAAACAATCACTAAAGCTAGACTTTCCGAGTAGGATTGCTTGATGCTGTGGTTTCTGGAAATCTTTAGCCATGGATAATTCTTTTGCCTGGATATTTAGAGGATTCTCCTTGTACAAGATCCCACAAGGTCCCTCGTCCTTCCAAGTCCAGCATGTATGCTTTAAAAATGCATTTCCTGTTGGCTCCATCAGCCCTGACTTACAAGTCCCTACAACTCCACCCAAAAATATTCCTCTAGGCAAGCAAGCAATGGAAAAGACATCTAAGTAAAAACCCAACTGTATTCTCTCTCTTTTAATCCTTAAAGTACCACAGCTTTCTGAAAGGAGTCTATTTTTCCCATGGAATACAACAAAAGTCCAAATGGAGTCCAACTGCATTTTCTCTTTCAGTCTCTAGAGCACCTCCTTTCCTTCTCTCTTCCCACCTCTATCCTAGCTGCTAGAACATAATCCTTCAATGAGCCCAGAAGCATTTAGCCTTGAATGCTTCTAAAAGCTAAGTTTCTGAACACCTACCCAATAAAAAGACAAGGTGTCTTCTCTATGCATAACCTGTAGCTGTAACAGGTTGCTGTTCAGTCTGTTTTTCAGTCATGTCCAACTCTTTGTGACCTTATTTGGGATTTTCTTGGCAAAGATACTGGAGTAGTTTGCCATTTCCTTCTCCAATTCATTTTACAAATGGGGAAACCTAGGCAAACAGGGTTAAGTGACTTGACCAGGGTCACACAGCTAGTAAGTGTCTGAGGCCAGATTTGAACTTGCAAAGATACATCTTTGTGAATCCAGGCACAGCACTCTATCCACACCTCATGCTGTGCCACCCAGTTGCTGTAACAGGAGATAGCTCTCTTCTCTAATTCGGAAAGAAATAGGATTGAAGGCATACAAGACCTACCAGGGCACTCTTCATTACTACAGATCCATAGGCTGTTCCGGCAAATGCTGTGAGGGAGGGAAGAAGAAACACACACATATTTTAAGTACAAGAGTCCATAGATGAATTCCAGTCTCATAGCTAATGCCTCATTCCCAACTAAGACTGCCATGACAAAGTACTAGAAAATAAAGTCAAGATAAGTTCTCCTACATAAGACCTTCCTTATTCTCCTAGCTGCCAGTGCCCCACCCTCCAGGTCCCCCCAATTACCTTGTATATATTTTGTATTTATGTTTTTATTGGTATTTGTATTTTATTTGTAATATTTTGTAAATAATGTAATATTGTAAATATTTTATTTGTATTTATGTATCTGGGTTCACATTGTTTCCCCCAATAAATGTAAGTTCCTTTGTAAAGCAGGGACAGAGGGATCCACTGCTGTCTTTTTCTAAGCACCTAGCTCAGTGCCTGGCCCATAGCAAGCTCTTAAGATAAATACTTGTTGACTAACAAAAATTGAATCACTGAGGAGCAGGCACCAGAGGAAACATCAGAAAAAAGGAACAAAGACAGTGTAGGGCTTTAGAAAATCAAAGGAATCTTTGAAATACCAGTTGGCCCAAAAGTCTTAATATAGTTTTAAGCTATTAAAGTTTAAGAATTCTTAGTATAATTTTAAGCTTTAATAGTTTAAACCTGCACTAAGACTTTAGGGACGCCTTATATCATGAAGGGAGGAAATTCTTGGCTACAGGGCAGCAAAAGAAAGAAAACATAAGGGAAGGCTAGATGGCACAGTGAATAGAGCACCAGCCCTGGAGTCAGAAGGACCTGAGTTCAAACCCGGCCAAGTGACCTTAAGTCACTTAACCCCAATTGCCCTCCAAAAAGCAAAAAAAAGAAAGAAAGAAAACATAATAATAAAGTTCCCATAAATATAGTTAAGTGCCAAGGGACCCTTGGCAGGGGAAGAAATTTAGAGATCTCTGATGATTCTGAAATTATTAAGATTCCAGAATTCTTATCCCTAAATCTTCCACCTGATCCACATGAAATAGTAATGGGGAAGGCTTTTAAAGGGAGAGAGGGAGAAGCCAGGGAAATGAGGAACTCTCAGAACTATTGAGAGATGGGTGTCCCATAACAAATGCTAGGTAGTCCAGAAGAAGCCAAAGGTCACCTCCTGAGGGCCACCCAGAAGCGAAAGTCAGGTAAAACCCCCCAGGATTTCAAGAAGAGATGGAGTAAGGAGATGTGAAATGGTGCATGAAAAGGGCCCGTGCAGGGTGTGGCTAACCACACACAGCTTTGGGTTTCCTCCTCCACTGGATTCTACTGTTTCCTGTTCCCTTGCAAGAGGTTGGTTAGGAAAAGAACCATTCAGCTAAGGTACTGACACGTCTCAGTTGACCAAGTTTTTGTTTTGTTTTAGTTTTAGTTTTAGTTTTTAAAGGTCTGTGATGAGTAGCCAAGCTTGCTATTTGCATATCAGCTTCCTTCCCAATTCCCCAGAACAGATGAGTTTATTCCATTTTAGCCTTTGGCTACTCACTAAATCACTTCTGCTTCCACATTTGTCCCCTTCCCAATTCTTCAAATACCTTCCTACACCATCTAGAACCAAGTCCTCTTAACTCATCACCCATCAGTAGCTTTCATTCTTCCCTATCCTGTCCCCTACTCTGCCCTGTCTCTTATCTCCCAGGTACCATAGCACCTATCCTGGCCTCATGTAGCCTCCACCCTCTAAAAGGCTACCATCTTCATAGTTCATGCTCTTCTGATCTACCTACCATGTGTTGCAGTCCTGGGAGATGGAGGAGCCAGGCGGGTAGTGTTTCCCAGAATGCACACAGGAACACTCTGAGCTTCCCACACAAAGGCCATTGTCAAGCAGCTTCCCCTCTGGTTCAAGGACAAAACAGCAAAGTCTTACTAATTATGTTAGACATTATGCCATATGTATCATCTGCAAAAGCCTTCGAAGTTAAAGCTGTTAGGGACTCTAGATATCATGTAATCCAACCCAATCATTTTATAGATGGGGAAACTGAGTCTCTAGATTGGTCAAGTCAATTTTCCAAGGCAATACAGGTATTAAGAAGGAGAGTTCAGTTCTCAGTTTCAAAATCCAAAGCTTTTATACGGTCTTCCTAAGAAAAGTTCACAAAACATACACGATCTTGTCCATCCTTACATCATCATCTGAATCTATAGAGGGAATAAAGACAATTATCCCTGCCACAGAAAGACACTGAAGTATAAGGAGGAAAGAAGTCTTGTCCAGGGTTACACCAAAGTAGCAGGGACAAAGCTAGAGGTCCTAAGACCAAGGTCACTGATCACACACTAACAGTAACTTAAAATAATGCTCTTCCCCAAAACTAGAAAAATGCTTTCTTATTGTCAACTGTCCTTATATCTGGGTCAAAGCTATTTTTCAGCTTAGTCAAAATGACTAGCTCCGGAACAATTCGGAAGAGTCTCCTCCAATGTCAGCCACGAGTTTCACTGACTATTAGAAGAAACAAAAGAGTAAAACACAAACACATACTCCTTACACAAAGTTACCTTTGGAGCCTGAACCATTTCCCCTTTGTTGTCTTAGACAGAAGCACTTTCATCCACACCAACAACAGCAAAATTTAAAAGAAAGTACCAGTGCTATCCTGATCACACTGTACAAAGGCTTTAAATAAAAAATAAAAGGCCTCTGATTTCAGGGACAGGAGAACAAACACAAGTTGTCTTCATCTCGCACCCCAGCACCAAAACCTCTGCCAAGGAATCTGGTAAGTAAATAAAGTGTTAAGTGTATTACCAGGACAGCTACAGCCATCGATGCATTGATTCTGACATACTTCATTGATGTGCAGGCTCTGACAGGTTCTGGCACAAGGCAACACACACTCCTTATACTCCATGCCAATGGGACATGCTGGCCCTTAAAATAAAATATTAAATCAGCAATATCATACACAGAGCCTTTATATCAGCCTTGTCAGCCCAGACTTTGCCCAATTGTCTGCGGGACTCCCATGACTAATTATAACTCGAGACTCAACATTTCCCCAACATTTCACCCTGTCCTGACTCAGCTCAACTTTCTCTGTTGAGAGATGCTTCTGTGGCCGCATAACCTTGGATGTGTCCACAAGAACCAAATAAGCCCCTCCCTGCCCATAATCCCCCACAGAGGGTGTGAATTTCCCTAACAAGTGCAAGTTTCCCCAGATCCTCAAATCCTTACTGATAAATCTTAAACCAGCCAGCAGCAGTGAGAATCATCAAGGTGTTATCCCCCAAATCCTATCAATCCCAAATTTACACATTTGGTATGGAAGCTATTGGGAATGGCCTTTCAAATGAGGTAGGAACTAGCCCAGAACAAATACAGAAGGAAATGGAGGCCTGAAGACAGTCTTGGGGAAAGGTGTGATCCTTCTGAGGGGGAGAACACCACAAGTTTCAGAAGTACTCCTGAGATAGCATATGGAGAATGAAGACACATAGATATATAAGGAGAGATACACACACAGGAGAAACTGAGAGGGGATACAGAGATGCTGTCTCACCCTCCTCCACACATACATTCAGCAAGAGAAGATATAGAGATGCTGAGAGGAGCCCAGTCATAGAGATTTCAGGCTGCACACTGGCCTATAGGGAATGCATATCCATGTAGATTCTAGAGGGAAACACATAGGAAGGGTCATCGGAGAAGAAAGAAAGAGGGAGAGACAGAGAAACCATCTACGCTGAGATATAACTCAGAGGCATCTCTTTCCCAGTTATGTGGTCCAAAAAGAAGATGGATCCATCAGAGAGAAGGGCTAATATCCTGGAAAAGAGAAAAATGCTTATACTCTTGGGAGATGAAATAACTTTTTTAACTTTTTAACTGTCAAAGGGACTCATGTAAGCCCATTCTATGTTGCTATAGAATGAATTAGTCTATCTGATTGATGCCTTGTTATCCTGACTGCTTAAAAGAGAGCTGAGAGCCCTCTTGGAGTGAGTTATAAATAAGTTTCTGATGTTCCTAGGAAAATTTTGGATAGAGGGTTCCCAAAATGAGCCAAATTCTGATGTTCCAGTGAAAGCCTTGGCTGGGGCTATGAGATATGAAGGTTTTTATTGAGAAATGCTCTCAAGGTAAACATGCTACAGGCCTCTAATGACTCACAGGTATGTGTCCATTTCATTAGGCCCCTATGCAAGCTCCTAAACATCTTTGACCCTTCTCTCTGTCCAATTAACCCATAAATCCTACTGCTGTTTGCTTCCTTGCTGAACCCCTTTTTCTTGGTATCTCCCACATCACATAAAATATGATGACCAAGTTATCTCTGACTAACTCCCAGCTGCAACTCCTTTATCACAAACTGTCATTTGCTATAACTCAGTATGGAAGTAATATTTTTCTCACCTATTGGTTCCACTGCATCACTCCTTTTCCATAAAAACTCTTTTTTTAAGGTCTTTCCCTCCCAGATTGAGTTTTTTTGACTAGGTAAAAGAGACTGTTCTCTGCCTCATTTCTTACCTAGCCTTAATCACTGATTAGACATTGCCTCAGTCAAACTGACACCTGTTAAAGACCTTAACTTAAAAGGGCCAAGGTCTCCCGCTGTATCCAGGGTCATCTCCAATTGTTCCTATCTACACCTGGCTGCTGGACCCAGATAGCTCCAGAGAACAAAGTGAGGCTGGTGACTTTGCACAGCCCTTCCTCACTTAAATCCAATTCACCTGCATGTCATGGCATCACCTCCCTGATGTCATGGTCCTCTTCGAGAACAAAAAACAAACAACAACCTTTTCTGTAAAAACTCTTTAATGTCTCCCTAGAACCTACTATATTAGGACTAGAAATCTGCCTTTGGCTTAAAAGTCCTTAGTTTACATTCTCTCACTGAATCCACTTATAAAGTAAATGATTGTGATTACATGGGTTCTACAGCCACTAAGTATGTCACTTACATAACCCTATCCTCTTCTTCTCTATTCAGGTAAATCTCTCTTCTGATATTTATGCTTTCTCTTCCATTGTTCCCTTTGACCAGAAAAAGTCCCATTAAGTACAGACTCATCTGGTTGTGAATCATATCATGTTCAAGATTGTACTAGACCCAGTGTTGTTCTGGGTTGAAAAAGACTTAATCTTAGAATAGTCCAGAGGTTCTTGTGGGGCCCTCAACCAAATCCAACCACCCAGGGCTCTTTCCAAGAAAAGTACATATAATGTTCTCCATTCTGTTTTGCCCAGCCTTCAAAATTCCATCCAGAACTCACCTTCTCCACAAAAACTTCTTTGATTAGAATTCCTGTCTGTTACTAATCATTCTCCCCATTCTATTTTTCTCTTCACTTTCATTTTGCCCAGCTGAAATTCATTGCACTTAATGTTTATATCTTCCTATGGGACTACTCCCTATATATTCTGTAAATCTATCTCCTTTTACCCCCATTAAATTGCAAACCCCTCGGAGGTTAGAAACCTGCCTTCTTCCTCTCTCTACCCATGTAGTGAGAGTGCAATAACCAAAATGGTAACCCCAAAGTCAAGAGCTGGAACATACCAAAGAAGCAATTTAAGCCGATCCTCTCATTTTACAGATGATAAAACAGGCCCAGAAAGGTTAAGTGAGAACGATTTTTTTTAAGACAAGGTCTCACTAGTTATAATTATCAGAAACAGGATTTGAACCCAAGACCCCTGAACTCCAGACTCAATGCTGTTTCCAACATTGTTCCCTGCTGGGAAATGTAACATATAACACTCTTTTGTTTGTTTGTTTTTCTTGAGGGGGGGAAGCAAGACAATTGGGGTTAAGTGACTTGCCCAAGGTCACACAACTAGTAAGTGTCGTGTCATTTGAACTCAGGTCCCCCTGACTCCAGGGCTGGTGCTGTATTCACTGAGCCACCTAGCTGCCCCTATAATACTGTTTAGAACACCACTCTGCCCCAGCCCCACCCTTCAAAATATATATTCTTTCTCCCCACTTTCAAAGAATTCCACCTACTTCAGGACTGAGGACAAGCCTAGCTGCTGAAAGCCACCTTTTTCTCACCAATGGACTATAGAGTTTTAAAAAGGACTTAAATCACAAAGAGCAAAATGCATTGTAATACAATTTCTCTTCCTGTCCTTACTGTCTCCATCATTATGCTGCACTAAAGGTCTATCTGCATTGATCATGGTCAGGTCTTAGAAGATGGGGCCTTACCTGCTTCAAGTTACTCTGCAAAATAATGATCATAGCTTGTTCAAAAGGACAGCTAACTGATTTTGTCATTTGATGGTTATGATGATTAGATATTCAATGAGTACATCATAAGAACAAAAAATGGGGTCTATGAGCAAAGATGAAAGGAATGGAGACCATTCTTCCTAGAGAATAGAAGCCTGCCTTAATGAAGACAGTGGACCTTCAAGTCATTATGTAGACAGTTTTGACCTATTCCATCCTCCTCTCCCCTGGGGAAAGTCAAGGCAGAAATAGACTGAATTGCAACAAAAGACATGACTTAGATGTGAAGAACTTCAGCAAAATCCCACAGTGGGTTACCAAGAGAAGCTATGAATGAATGATAATAAAAGAATCAATTTGTAAAAGAGGCAGCTATTTACCCTTGGGGAGGGGGTGACTTTTCACTCTCACAATTTCTATGAGGTTTGTGATTTGGGCTGCTGCCTCTAACAAATAGCAGGGCCATGACCAAGAAGTGGGAGCTGATGTTTGGCAGGGACCTTTGGGGAATTCTGGTTAGGAAGTTAGCAGCTTTTGCGGACGGATCTGAGATGTGATTTGTTTATATCGTTCAGGGACAAAGTGCCTTTTTAGGAGCTGGGTCTCTATTTTTGCCTCTTTTTTTTTTTTTTTAATCTTGATGACTAGACATAGAAAGCACTTGATAATACTTATTGACCAACTGATATGATCCAAGGGAACAGATTCCCAGAGAATGCCAAGAGAATACTCAGAAAGAGCTATCTCACTAGGGTAAATGACAAATTACTACAGTAGAAGGGCCACTGCCAGCCAGCAAGAAAGATCACGGGAAAGAACGTATGTATCCAGGGGAGCATTTACAACTCAGAATCTGGCATATCCAGGATGATTTCAGAAAAACCTGGAAGGCTTACATGAACTGATGCAAAGCAAAGTGAGAAGAACCAAGAGAACATTATATACAATAACAACTGATCAACTATGGTTGACTTGGCTCTTCTCAGCAATGCAATGATCCAAAACAATTCCAAAGGACTGAAGATGAAAAATGCTATCTACCTCCAGAGAAAGAACTGATAGAGTCTGAATGCAGATTGAAGCATACTAGTTTTCATTTAATTTTTTCATGGGTTTTGTTTGTTTGGTTTTTTTTGGTCTGTGTCTTCTTTCACAACATGACTATTATGGAAACATATTTTGCATGATTGCATGGGTATAATAACTATATCAAATTATTTACTATCTCAGGGAGAGGAAAGGGGAACGAAAGAGGAAGAGAATTTGGAACTCAAAATGTTTTTATATGAATGTTAAAAAATTACATTTAATTGGAAAAAAATAAAATATTATTTAAAAAAGAATTTGGTACATCTACAAATCAGAACTTGACTTGTTTTGTGACTTAAGAAAGTGATAAAGAAGATATTAATAATGTAAATTAACTTTAAAAAGTTTCCTGTGAATATAATCCCTCCCAGAGAGCCAGTTGTTAAACATTTACCAACATACCACATAATGTATCCCACTTGACTTACAGCATTTGCTGTCATGAGTCCAATCATTCAACACCATTCCCTGCTGGGCACAATTCCGGGCATATTCCAGGAAAACTGAGCAGGCACATCCTTTTTCCTGGGTACAGTGGCATAAGTCTTTTTCACAAAGGGCAATAAAAGGCTCAGGATCCACTAGGGGATGGCACTGGGCAAACACTGAAGAGCTTTTCAAGATCTGGCACCGTTCTTGTAAACCCTAGAGAATCAAGATTATGGGATTAATAATCATAGACACCCAGTCTCCTAGAAGTACAACTCATCCAGTGGTAGAGAAATCATTATGTAACAAGCAGCCCATTATACATTTGAACAGGCCTAATTATAAGTTTTTCTGTATATTAAACCAAAATCTCTCTAATTTCTGTCTTTTGGTCCACTGCAAAGCTGATAGACATAAGGCAGTCTGAGTGATGAAGGGGGGTTACCAAAATGAACTCCTTCCCTCCTACTTCACATTTTTTTTTTGGTTCAGCTGGCAGGTTTGTCCCTGGGATTATCTGGCTAGGTTAACTCCCATTGAATATAGTCAAGTAGGTGGATTGTTCCTCATAGATACCTATTGTGGCCTGGGCTTAAGGTTAAATTTCAAGGCTACTGAGGCTTGTGAACTACTAGAGATATCAGTCATAGAAAAACAGTAGCCCTTTTAATGAATTTTATCACATTGTTAACTAACAGAGGTTATCACATTACTAGACAACTTAACATATAATTAGTTATTAGCTACAAGAACATTGTCTAGAAATTGCTGAAATACATATGCTTGTTCAACAAACAGTAAACTCCTGATGTATGCAGAACATTGTACTTTCCACTGGGAGAGATAGCCAAATTAAAGCAAAATCCTTGCCTCGGGGAGGTCTGGGAGGGGGATAAGGTACCTGAATAAATGAATATGATATAGATTGTTACATAAATAAGTGCATCAGTGAATTAAAAACAAAGCTATAAGTAAAGTTAGCTATTTTCATAGAGAGTTCTCAAGTGAAGAAATGCCTCCTGCTTCTGCAAGGTATAGTCTTAAACTGTTGATGCATTATTATGCACTGTTTATGCAATCAATAATTTGCATAAGGGAGGTGGTCCATAAATACTCAGCTTATTGGTCCCTGTGAATCCTGAAGAACCGAGAGTTACAAAAAAATTGGCCAGGGCAGCAGACCCAACCTGGAGTTATAGAAAAAACTCTGGATTTAGACTCAAAAGACCTGTATTCAGACCCCATCTCTGCCACTTATTAGCTGAGACCTCAGTTCCCCGATCTATAAAATGAAGGGGTTGGAACAGGGGACCTCTAAGGTGCCTTTCAATGCATCACTCATGTCTCATCCCAATCTCCCTCTTCTTGGATGCTATCTTGAGCCAGAGGACAATATTTCCCAGTCATCCTCTTAAGTTACTTGTGCTTACTGCACTTAGAAATTCTGCCAAGTAGTCTGACATTTAGGCTCTGCACAAACTGTTGTTGGAGGGAGTCACACCTTGATCCCACCCCACCACCTGAGACAGGACGTTAGCAACACTACCACCTTCTGAAGAACAGCCCTTGGAGAACCAAAACCTAATTAGAGAACAAATAGTCACCCACTAAAGCCCAAGGGAGTTAGGAAAAGCAAGGGCAACTAAACTTTGTAGAGGGGAAAGAGGTGACGGCAAACCTGTTTCCCTGGGTAGAAAAGCACAAATTATTGGGGAAAACACAAAGTGGTTGTTTCTCAGAGATAGAAATCTGTAAGAGTCTAATTCATTCAGGTAGAGCTTTTTGATAGTCAGTTGTGCCCATTATCATTGTTGTTTGGCAAGAAGCTGTTCAGATGTTTTCAAATAATGTGTAAGGAATCCCTTGGGGAACCCCACTGTGAACCAAGACCTAGGCTATTGCAGGCTGACTATCTTGCACCTCTGCTTTCCTGGCACCAAACAGGTGAAACTGGTCATGCAAGGTATATTCATATTCTTTCCATCCCCTTTTGAAAGTTGGCGTCTCTCTGCCTTATTTTAGAGTACTAGATTAGAATTAGTGGAAACACAAGGATTTTTTTAAATCTATAACATCCTGAATACACAAAGATAAGATTAATGTGGATTGTGTTGTACTGAAATGGAAAAAATGCACTCAATTTAAGATTTGCTTAACTCATGTTCTCCAAGACCAAGGAAGACTCCAAAGGATTTCTTTAATTGGTGAACCATCCTGGAGGATAGAAAATCCTTGGTCTAGATGGTTTACAGGCACTCTACAAATCAGAGCTCTGTTTGAACTTTCCAGTGGTCCCCACTCCTCTAAAGAAGGAACTTCTGCCCAAGTTTTGAGATGCCAAATAGGGGAGGTAGAAAGGCAAGAGTTGAGACACGAGCTGACAAATATGCAGACCAAATAGTGAGAGGAAAGAAGACAGGCAGGTGACAGGAGTCTAACTGGAACTAAGATCAGACTGAACGAGCAGTTGTGGCAATTGGTGACAGTCAAGTCTAGTCATCAACAACTCCTTTCTTTCCCCTGCTTTTCCCAGAACACAAGGCTGGGAAATGTCCCACCCACACTTTAAATCTCAGATTATTTTTTTTCAACAACTACCATCCTACCTGGTGAAAATAGGACAGAAGAAGGGAGAAAAGTGTAGCTGTATGGTCCATTGCAATCTTCTATAACTTGTTTGACTGTCTGCGTTTCTATGTTACTTGATACAGCTATCAAGCTAAATGGCCATTAACTGTGACTTTTCTAAGCCTATAAATTTATGGTTTGAGACTGAGAGAAGCAAATCCCTTGGGAGAAGAGATTTCCCTGGTTTTAATCCAAAATTGGGGTGAGCCATTTAATAAGACAGTTTGTGATTTTGGAAATTTACTGAGATATTCTAAAGCATACCCACTGGACTGCAACTGATCCCAAAGAAAGAATTAATAAGGAGCCAAGCCCGTAGTCAAAGGGTAGGGGTTGGTATGGCTGTCTTTAATTGTACTATATATCACACACCCACACCCCACACAGCTACACTTCTCTTCAAAAATATTGTAGAGAATGATTCTATGATTCTGGATTGAGGGTGGATGGGGATCGTGTTGTATATACTGCCTGCCTAATTAAGAAATGACTACTATAATAAGCAATGGCACCAGATTCCACTCTCCCCCACAAAGTTGAAAATAGACCTTAGACAGGAATTAGTGGGGCTCGATTAGTTGGTCCAGTATTCAAAGGTATGAGTTTGTAAGCCCAAATAAAGGCTTGGAGAGCTGCCAGTCTAGTCCCCAGCCCTAATTCTATATAAACCATATATATGCATGAGATACAAAAAACTCTGGGTTTGAAGACAAAGAATTTAGATTCAAATGTTGGCTCTGTTACTTACTACCTGTGTGACCTTGAGCAGGTCTGGACTTCAGTTTCCTTATGAGAGGAGCTTTCGTTATAAAAGGAAACTTTCCAGGCAACTCCCTATTTCCCATTAAGGGCCCTGCTTGGTTTTGACTTCACAGAACGTCATGCTTCTTGGTGCCCCCCCTTCTGCTTTTCAGCTTCTTTTTGTATATTGTCCTCCCCATTAGACTGCAAGCTTCCTAACGGCAGAGACTCTTTTTCTTATTTGTATCCTCAGCACTTAGCACTGTGGCAGGCATATAGCAGGCATTGAATACATATTTATTGGATTGAATTAAGAGAGTTGGATAAGATGACCCCTAAGATCAATTCCAACTATAAATTTTATGATTCTATAATTCAATGATCCCAGTAGGGAGAATAAGGTTCTCAATGAAATGCAGCCCAATGGCCCTCTGTCCTAGAGTATTGCTGCCTAAGCCCTGTAGAAACTATTACAAAAGATCACTTTGATCATGCTTAAACATAGCAGGGTTTCTCTTTTCTTTTTTTTTTTCTTTTTGGAGGGCAATTGGGGTTAAGTGACTTGCCCAAGGTCACACAGCTAGTTTTTGTGTTAAGTGTCTGAGGCAGGATTTGAATTCAGGTCCTCCTGACTCCAGGGCCAGTGCTCTATTCACTGAGCCACTTAGCTGCCCGTACAGGGTTTCTCTCATCCAAAAAAGTGAATTCTTGACACATTCAAGCAGGGTTTGCTTAACCTAAAGGTGAGACAAAATAACAAGACTGAGCAGTTTTCCACATCACTACTTCATACTACAACTGGGAAGCTACAGGAGGGCATAGCTTCTGCCCAGACCTAGACTATTCAAGGCTGCTGGTCCTCTGACTAGCTAAGATTTATTTGATCTACTCTTTGTCCCACTTTCTCCAGTATGAGTTGTTCACATTCAAAACACATTCTTAAAACAAAAAGTAAAGCTGCAGAATAAAGAATATTAAACTTGAAGTCATGTGGTCTGAGTTTGAATCCATGCTCTGCCACTGTGTGACCTTGGACAAGTCATCTGACTTCTCTGGGTCTCTGTTTCCCCATATATAAAATGAGGGAGTTAGACTAGGTCTCTGAGGTCCCTTCCAGCTCTAGACCTATGATACTATAACCCTCACCTTCTATGTGCCAAGAGTAGAAGACGGGGAGGACAATGAGAGATTTTTTCCTTCCTGAGGTCATTGTTGCCAATCACTACTAACCAGATAGTTGTGCCCCAACCAGGAAGCTTTAGCCCTGCCAACTTCCTAGTTATCTTCCATCATTTTATTTATAAAGAATATGATCATGGGTTATGCTATTATCAGAAGTATAAATTATGAGTGATTGCCTGCACAATTACCTTTCTACAGATGAGAAAACTAAAATCCAGAATTGGAGAATGGAGTAAAGAAATAAGATTATGACAAATCTAGAATTAGAAGTAGAAATCTCCCCCAAAGGACCCATCCCTCTCTCTTGGCCATCAGACCCATTCCACTCCTCCCCCACCTTTCTTCTCTAGTTCATCCCTATCCTAATGATTAATAGGGCAGATCCAGGTTGGTAGTTGACTTGGCAATTTAGCAATTCTGCCACCATTTTTAATAGTTTATGATGGGTGCAGAGTCTAAGTAAAACTTTACAAAAATGTTAGAGGATGTTGACAGCATAGATGTGTCCTAGGGCACACATCTATCTCCCTTTTTCCTCTCCTCCTTCCTCTCTGTTGCTATAACCCAGCACTTTGACCTTCTTCAACAAGGTGGAAACCTTGAAGTGGCACAGAATTTTGTGGCCACACTGTGGGCCACAGTTCCCCAATATCTACAGAAGAAGCTTGAGAGAACCCTCTTTATGTCCAGCAGTGAGCTTCCTACAGCCACACCACAGGTGAGCTCCCACTTTCTCCCTTGCTTCAGGGTTACCTCAAACTCAATTAAGTTCTGGAAGAATATATGAAAAGCATTGTGCTGAAAAGAGAAAATACTATTCTTGTCTAACTTTGACTTCATTGGTCCAGACTCCTCCAGAAGAGGGTGAGTTTTCCTCACAAGCATCCCGCTTTTTATTTTTATCAAGTTCAAATCTCTCAGTCCTTGCTGACATGGTATACCATGGTGATAGAGGCTGAAAGGTATGATTCTTCCATCTCATCACAACACTTGGTTCTCAGAAAAGCAACTCATCACATAAGGAAATTGTATTTTTATCATGTGGCTTAGGATATAGTTAGTCAGCATTTATAGTTCCTGGTTTACCTATTCCACTCTCACCCCTAAATAGATCTAAAGAAAAATTCTACAAAGTGACTTCATAGGCATTTTCCTCCAGAAGAGGGCAAGTTTAATTTTCCATTTAATCCCTGACATCACTACTGAAAGTAACTTGAAATGATTCCAGCACCACCACTACCAATCCCTATAATAAAGGGCAAAACTGAAGTACAAGGAGGGAAAAGACTTAGTATTAGCTGAGATAAATTAAAATAATTGCAAAAGGAACCCAGTTGCTGCAGGTCTGAGGGTCCCAAAGCTCTACTCCAAATCAGGCCTTGTAAATAATGACTTGTCATTATCAGAGGTCCCTTGTGACTATTGCTCCAAAGCCTTCCCATTTCATAATCTGCACTGCAGTCTAAGTAAACTGATGGAGTACAAAGAGATAACTGGAATCCTAGGTTTGGGGAATTGTTAGTCTCTAAGCTACCCTACCTCCATATAAAGGACAAAAAATAAAGGTAAACATGCTAGGGTATTAACACAGCAATGGCCAACACTGACGTTTGACAAAGGTAGCCTAAAGCCTCCTTGCCTTCTGAGGAGTGAAGTTAATTGTATGAGTTCCTCTGAGGACCCCTGAAATAAAATGGAGGGCATTTTCAAAGATCATTTACTAGAACAGCCTATGAGGGAGAAGTAATTTTCTTCAGAAACAGCAATCTCCCTTCTTCGAACAATGACCCTGAGGTACATAGCCCAACCAAGTAGGACCAAATAAATAAGTCTCCTCCCCATCAAACGAAAGAGGGAATGGAAATCTATGTGCATAAAGAAGCTCCCTGAGAGAGTTCACACATTGTAGATGCAGTCCTACAGATGTTAGGATTAACAAAGGAATTTGTCATAATAACTCGTGTTCGTATAGCACTTGAAGGGTTACAAAGCACTCTTATGAGGCATATAGATTTCCATTCCCTCTTTGGTTTGTAGAGCCCATGTAATCACATCGGTTTACATAGACTGCAGTACAGATTATGAACTGGGAAGGCATTGGAGCAGTAGTCACAAGGGACCTTTATTACAAGGACCCTCAAATGAGGTCATGAAGAGTTGGACATGACTGAAATGACTGAAAAACAACATCGTACTAAGTACTGGGGATACAGATAGAAATTAAATAGTCTCTGCCTTCAAGGAGTTTACATTTCTGTTGAGCAAGGGATGTACATAGAAAGATATATAAAATCACATCTTCCCTAAGTGTTGAGGGGAGGAGAGATGATGGAGAGGGCACTAGCATCTCAGAGAAGGCTGTGGTGGAGATGATCAGGAAAGACAACACATAGAAGGTAATACTTGAGCTGAGTTTTGAAGGAGACTAAAGAGATAGTGATGAGGAGGGAGTGTATTACAGGCACAGAAGACTAGTCAGCCCAAAGGCATAGGGTTAGGAGGTGAGGCATCATCTCTTCATTGTTCAAGGCACAGTAAGAAGTCTTGTTTGACATAATGGTAAAGTGTAGGAAGGGGAGCAATACATAATAAGGGTAGACTAGGTTCAGGTTGTGAAAAGGATTTAAATGCCAAGTAGAGAAGTCCATATTGTTATCTTAAGGCAGTTGTGGTCAGGCCTGTGCTTTAGGGAAATCACTTTGTCCACCAGGTAGAGGGTGTGTTGAAGGAGAGGGACTTGATGCAGGAAGAGCAATTAGAAGGCTATTGTTGTTTTTGTTTGTCCTTCATTCTTGAAGAGGACCAATGACATCCAGAGAGTGATGTCTTGACCTGCAAATGAATTGGATTTAAGTGAGGCAGAACTGTTAGTCATCAATCTCTCCTTTAGGGTCATCTGAATCCAATTATACGACATAGGTCAGGGCAACTGGAGATAACCCTAGATGCAGTAGGAGACCTTGACCTTTTTAAGCTAAGGTCTTTCCATCTCAGTTTGTCCGAGGCAACACCCATTCAGTGATTTAAGGCTAGGTAAGAAATAAGGCAAAAGAAGGTCTAGTTTGCCAACTCTTAAAAAAAATCAAACTGGGAGGGTAAGACACTCAGGGTTTTGCTATTTTTGCTAAAGGAGAATATTACAGTAGTCCAGAGAAGAGATGATTAGGGCCTGAAATATGGTGGTGACTATGTGAGCTGAAAAGGCGGGATGAGTTTGAGAGATGTTGTGGAAAGAAATGACAAGATTTGGGAACTGATTAGATATGTGGGGTGAGGAAAAATCAGGAGACAAAAATAACATCAAGGTTACAAACCTGGGTGACTAGAAAGGTATTGGGATATTTAACAGAAATAGGAAAGTTCAGAAGAGGGACTGAAAGATAATAATTTCTATTTTAGACACATTGTGTTTAAGATACTTATGGAACATGTAGTTTGAGATACCCTATATGTATTTGGAGATAGAGAGACTAGGGTTGAATATGGACCTGAGAATGTTCTGCATAGAGAACACTGAACCTATGGAAACTGATGAAGTCACCAAGTAAGCGTATTGAGAGAAAAGGGCCCAGGTGAGAGCTTTGGTGGACACCAGAGCTAGGGGCATGACATGGTTGATGAAGAACAAAGTGGTGGAGAAAGTGATCAGATCAGACCAAGAGGAACAAAACCAATAGGATGTCTTTTCTTTTCCTTCAGTCTCATTTTAGCAAGAATTTCAATATTGAAACGGTTCAGTAGTATATCATCTTGCTCATTACTGGACAAAGATATCACACCTGAAAAAATCATAGTAATTACTGTTTGTGATGATCTGAAAACTGTGATTTTGGTACTCTCTGTATCCTTTTTCAATATTGATGTCACCACCACAAAAGCAAAAGAGAGTCCCACAGGTGACTAGGGACCATTTGGCATCTGTCTGTATTTTCTTGGGTCCATTCTGGCCAAGGAATTCATTGCATAGTGGCCAACCCAGTAAATGATAGTGATGAGTTTCTCCTTACTTAGCTAGGTTGGTCCTCACACAGCAGAAATAGCCCAAGGCCAGAACTTTAAACAATCAAACTTTTAAAAAATTGACTAAGCCATCAACTCCTAAGGAAAATAAAAACAAGGGCAAAATGAACTTACAGGTAAAGTCTATAAAACGAAGTATAATTAACTTCTATATTATATAAATTGTTTGCAAAAAGAGAGAAAGAAGGCCTTCTACCAAACTTTCTATAAGACAACTATAGTTCTGAATGCTAAAGAAGGGAGAGAGAAAACAGAGAGAAACAATTAAAGGGAACTTTCCTTAATATGGTAATCTATGTTTATCTAAAGCCATGAGTTGGCATCCATAATGAAGAAGAACTAGAATCTTTTTTTTTGCTTTTTGGAGGGCAATTGGGGTTAAGTAACTTGCCCAAGGTCACACGGCTAGGTTTTTGTTTGTGTGTGATAAGTGTCTGAGGCCCGATCCAAACTCATGTCCTTCTGATTCCAGGGCCAGCACCCTATTCACTGCGCCACCTAGCCGCCCTAGAATCTTTTCTAATAGTCTCAGGAACAAAGCAAGAGTGTCCACTGTCACCATCTTAATTGGCTATGATTCTAGAAATGCTAACTACTATAATAAGACAAGATAAAGAAATAGATGGAATGAGCATAGACAAGAAGAAACAAAATTATTGAATTTAGGAAATTACTTAGAGGTTCAACTAAAAATTAACTGAAATAAACTTCAGTAAAGTATCAGAATATAAAACAAACTCATAAAAATTATCAGTCTTTCTATATGTGACCAAAAAAAAAAAACAGAAGAAAAAGATGGAAAGAGAAATTCCATTCAAAATGACTGAAAAGTGTATGAAAATATATGAAATATCTTGGAATCTACCTAGTAAGACACATTCAGGAATTATATGAACACAACTATAAAAAGAAATGTAAATGAAGGAGATTTAGCAGTACAAGATCTTATCAAAACTATCTGGTATTGGCTAAGAAATAGAAAAGTGGACCAATGGAACAGAGTAGTCATACAATACACAATAGGAAACTGATTATAATAATCTTGTGTTTGATAAATGTAAAGTTAAGCTATGGAGATAAGAATATATTATTTGGTAAAAAAAAAATACATGTTGAGAAAACTGGAAATCATTCTGGTATAGTTATAAGGTCAAAACATATATGACTTAGATATAAAGGAAAAAATCATAAGAAAACTAGAAGAACATGGAACACATTACCTATCAGACTTACAAATAAACAAGAGATAAAGAGCATTGTGAGGTATAAAATGGATAATTTTTGATTACATTAAGCTAAAAAGGCTTTGTGACAATGAAATCAATATAGCTGAAATTGGAAGGAAAGCAAAAAAGGCGGCATTTTATAAACAGTTTCTTAGATAAAGGTTTCATATCTCAAATATATAGAGAACTTTGTCAAATTTATAAGAATATGAGCTAATCAACTAATAAAGGGTCAAAGAATAGGAACAGGCAGTTTTTAATGAAAAAAATCAAAACACTATATAATCTTTTTCTGTGCTTTATATATTGAAATATCTACATTTGTTGATTTTTATTTAATTCCCAATTTTAAAAATATTTTTTTTAAGTGTGTGCCTGTCTGTAGACCCACTAACAATGTTATCACAGTATTTTTTCTCCACAACTCCTCCTATTATTAGATTCTACCTTGTTTTTGCTATTGCAGTGAGTAGGCATGTAGTATCATAAGCATCTTATTTGCCTTTCTCCAATTATTAGGGAACTTTAATGTGTTTTCAAGTGGTTATTAATAGTTTATAATTCTTCCTTTGAAAATTATCTGTATATGTTCTTTGACTATTTCTTTGGCACATTACATTTTGTTAGTCTTGTTGATACACATCCATTACTAATAGATTTTATATAGATTTTAGATGCTGTGCCTTTATCTGAAATATTTACAGCAAATATTTTCCCCATTTCTTTTCACTATAAAGCTAATGCTTTTTGTTGTGTCACTGATTCCCTACAATTGGATCTTCAGTGATTTCTTCCATTTGTCTGATTTACAAAAATATCCCTCCTCTCTGTAGCTAAAGCAAGTATATTTTTCCTTATTCTTTCATTTAAAAAAAAAAAAGATAATCCTATATTCTTGAATAGCCCTTATAAACTTAAAGGATCCTTTTTTTAAAAAAAATCAAATGTCGGTGTCCATAAATAAAGTTTTATTGGAACACAGCCACACTCATTTATTTCTGTATTGTCTATGGTTACTTTTTCACTACAGTGGAGATTGTTTGTGACCCCTCATCACTTTACCCTGATGGTCAGAATACCATAAATTTTAGTAATACAATTATAACTTGACAGGCTGAGGAAGAAATTTTTCTGAATGAGAAGAACCACCCTCAACCATTATCATCAAATGCTGATTGGCTTTCAAAATTGACTTGATGATGCTTCTTAATGAATTCAATCTAAAATAGCATATATATGTGAAACACACTGCGGTAAATCAGTTCAATGACAACTAACATTGTTTGAATCAAAAGTAATGTCAAGCTGCTTTATACATTTCCTGTGCTATCAAAAATTAAAGCAAGCAGAGAGCTCTCCATTCCCACACAAATTTGCAACAAATACATTCTCTGAACTCTAACTCTCATTCCAGCAGCTTTTTTCAGACCTTGATGCAAATGCAAAAGAAATTTCCATAGTTCAAAATCCATTTAGCTGTGCTTCCACCTAATCTTTAATTGGAAGTGATTAATGTACAATGAAATGACAAGCTAAAAGGCAATTATCAAGAGAAGAATCTAGCAGAATTCTATAAATGCCTTCCCAGCAAAGAATATGCTCAATTAAAATCACATGCTTAAGGTCTGATATCAGTATTTGTGTGGAAACATTTTCAAATAGAAAACACATAAAATATCATTACAGATCAGCATTAACACATAAATATTTGAAACTGATTCTGATGATAGGGAATACTAACTTTGAACCCCAATTAATCAAATTGTTCTTCCCAAAAAAAGAATTCTAGCCTTTTCATTAGTAGACCTATATGGTTAAAAATAATAATCGATTATTATTGATAATTATTATTGATAAAATAAAAATGTATAGAAATTCATTTCTTACTTGTTATATAAGTACCTACATGACATCCTCCATTTTTGCTGCTTGATCCACAAATTCTAAAACATTTACTATTTGTCCCCATACAAAAGAAAAAAATTGCCAATCCGTGATTTAAAGGATGATCTCAAAGGTCATTTAGTCGATTACTCAACAAGCATTTATTAAATGCCTATGTGTCAAGCACTGTGTTTTGTGTTGAAGATACAAAGAAAAGCAAGTCCCTACTCTCAAGGACATCACAATCTAATGGAGTAGACAACATGCAAATATAGATAGATTTTAGATATAGATATATGGATTTAGATTTAGCACTTACGTGTGTGTGTGTGTGTGTGTATGTACACACATGTGGGGGGGGGGGGCGGGAGGGACAGAGACAGAGAGAGAGGTACAAGTAGTATTAAGTACAAACTGGAGATAATCAGGAGAGACCAGGTACTAGTACAAAGGGGAAAAGGGAAAGGTTTCATATAAAAGGTAGAGTTTTAGCTCTGACTTGAAGGAAGCAAGGGAGACAAAGAAAGAGAGATAAGGAAGGAGAGGATTCCAGACAAGAACAGTAAGTGAAAATGCTCTCGCTGGCCTTAAAGATAAGGAAACTGAAGCTGAGAGACATTAAGTGAATTGCCCAAGGTCTTATCCTTAAGTAGCAGAGGATTTGGTGTCATTTTTTTTTCTTTTTTAAATCATACAAAACAAAATTTCCACATTAGCCATGTTCTGAAAAAAAGATAGGTTTCTATCAGTACTCTGAGTCCATCAAAGCCTACAGGGAGATAGTATTTTTCATCATGAGTCCTTTGGAATTGTGGTGGGACATTGTATTGAACAGTTACTAAGTCTTTCACAGTTGATCATCTTAACGGTATCGCTGTTAATATGTACATTGTTCTTCTGGTTCTGCTCATTTCAGTTTTCATCAGTTCATAGAATTCTTCCCTAAAACCATCTCCTTCATCATTTCTTATGACACAATAGTATTACATCACATTTGTATACCATAACTCCTTCACTCATTCCCTGACTGATAGGCATCCCCTCGCTTTCCAGTTTTTTGCCACCATAAAAAGAACTGGTACAAATATTTTTGTTCATATGGATCCTTCTCTTTTTACTTTGATCTCTTTGGTATTGGTATTAGTAGTGGTATTACTGGGTCAAAAGGTATAAACAGTTTTATAGCTCTTGGGGTATAGTTCCAAATTGTTCTCTAGAATGACTGGACTAGTTCACAGAGAACTCTAAGGATCTTTGTCGAACTCCAACTCACATTGATGAGTCCTAGTCGCCAAAACAAGGCTAAAATCCTCCTCTCAGAGTTCTAAGTCTCATAAGAAGTTGGAGGTTCTTCTCTAATGCCATTGGTTCGAGTCCCCATTAATGCCATTAGCTTGAGGGTGATGTCCCCCAGGATTTTCAGGTGAAAACAATTTTAGTCAATCAGTATTAAGTAACTTTTAGAAAAGTATGTGTACTAAAGGGGTACAGTAAAAACAATTCATTTAAACATTTGCTTAAAAATTCAACACACATTTTCCCATAAGTAGATGCAGAGTTAAGGAGAAAGTGGGCTCAAGTTTAGAGAGCACACATGATAAATAAGTTACCCACAGCTCCTAGTTACTAGAAGCCTATTTCTCCCATCTGTGACTTACTCAAGAAATTCCCTTTTCAAGTATATCATTTATTTGCTGGGCTTCTGGTAATTCTGTCTAGTCTGTCCTTAGTTCCCAATGCAGACACTTCTACCAGCTGATACAGAATACCATTAAGCACTGGTGAAAGAATTGAAAGCCCAACATCCACTCTTCGAAGTTTTGGGATTCTCCTCTGGTCAAAATGGGAGTGGTAGAAAAGGAGACCAGACCAAGTCCTTTCATCCCCTTCTTCCTCCCCCAGGCATTTTTTCCTTAAGAGTTTTACTGGAAAGTCATCCTTGCTCCAACCTCTGAAATGACTTGTCACTCACTGAAACTACCTGATTTTAGTTAACATAATGTTTTTATAAAGGATATGATGAACTCCCTCAACCAATTGAAAAAAATATCCTGTCTGAAATCATTGAACTTCATCCAATGGTTTTCAAAGACTTTTTACACTTAGTCTAAAGCCTATGATTGGGATCAATTGATTGGAATCTTATAATATTCTATAGATGAGGTAGGACGTCTCTTGGTTGAGTAGCTATCAATCAATCCCACTCTTATACTTGAAATCTGTACCAATGAAGTACAAGTTCTGGAAAGTTCATATAAGGGAGAAAGGCTTTGAGCTTGGGTCTGCCCTTGGGCTACAGATAAACACTCATTTTATTTGTGCTGTTCATAATGTTATAGATTTCACTTCTAATCATACATAAGGTATCATAAGGATATCATCCCCTGGTTAATTGTGGATAGTAATACTCTGCCCATTTTTTCCCTAAACTTTGAAAGTAGCCAAGTTATAACCTCTTCAGGCTAGAAGGAAACTCTAAAGATCATCTGAACCATTCCATTGTCTAGGCCATTCTAGATAGGTAATTATTTTGTCTAACAACCCTGAGATGATGTTCTTCCTCTTCTGCCCTCTCCCCTAATGCCTCCTGTTTCATTTTAAGATGTCATCATCTGGTTCTTTCTTTAGTGGACACAGAGCACTCACACTCTTAGACAAAACCTTCCTAAATTCAAAAAAGCATGTGTATTATCTGGAGTTTCTCAAGAAAAACTTTAGAGAAACAAAAAATGACATGACCACAAATATGGAAGCTGAAGCATAGTGTACTCTGAGTCCCAAATCCCACTGACATTGGACTCTCTCCTCATTTTTGGAGATCAATGCCCTGCTCCTACATGAGGGGCAGGGTATGGTTGGCCAGAGTGGGAGAGGGGGACTCTGGGCTCTTCAAATTTTCTTCAGTCTCTGGTAAGTCTCTGCAGTTTCTTTGGGCTGTGCAGTCATTTCAGATGCTTCTGGCTTCTAGCTTTAAGAGAGAAGTAGATGATGCCAACCCCACTTAAGGCTGCTGAAGAGAGAATAAGATTCTGGGAAGAAGCAGACTTGAGAGAAACTTGCAGGCTTCCTCATGCCGCTATCTCCAACTTGCTACACTAGAAACCTGGGCGGGGGGGGGGAGGACTTGTGATTCTCTCTTTGGTTGAGCTGAGTTACCTTGCTTCCAATGAGCCAGATCCTTCATTCTGTATTGTCTGCTTTGTCTTCACCTATGTGTACTTTCTCTAGTTTCAGTTTTGCCATTGACTTGCATAAATAGATTCCTTGGCTGTATGTGTGTTCATTGTGGAACTGATATTTGGCAGGAAGGAAATCAAGCCTTGGAGGTAAAGCTTGGGGGTCCTCCTCTCCTCGTTAATGACTAGCAGTCAGAAGTTTAGCTTGAACCTCAAAGTCACATCCCCCAGATTAATAATATTTACAGGAGCAGATAGATCTAATTCTAGCCCAATAGAGCAGAGTGGTCATCCTCTGTCCTCCATTTCCTACTTCCCTTTTGGAAATAATTAAAGTAGCTCTTTTCAGTGGCAGCAGACCTGGAGTCAGGAAGACCTGAGTTCATATCTGGCCTCACACTCTTACTAGTTTTATGACAGTCACTTAGCCCTGTCTGCCTCAGTTTCCTCATCTGTAAAATGAGCTGGAGAAGGAAATGGCAAACCACTCCAGTATCTTTGCCAAAAAAAAAAAAAAAAAAAACAACCCAAATGGGGTCATGAAGAGTCAGACATGACTGAACAACAGTAACAACCCATATCAATGGGCTTTGGGACTCAGGTTACAATAGAAAAGAGAAGACATTTGCCAAGTCATGGAATAAGGATTAGATCAGAATCCTTAGTTTCACAGCCTAGACACCTGCTATCAGATCCCACCTCCCTCACCCTGCTTCCTAAAAATGAGAGCAGATGCCCCAGACCACAGCCAGAGAAAGCCAAGCCCCTTGTAGAATCCTCCTTACAGGCTAAAACCTAGAAAGCTCGAGGAACCTCAGAAGTCATTTTGTCAGCTCCCCCCTTTTATGGATGAGTAAACTGAGGCCCAGAGAGGTTAAATGTCTTGTTTGATGTCACAACCAGGACCCTGCCAGAGCCTGTGATTACAACCGGAGGTTTGTTTGTTTTCCTTTACACCACTCTATCTTCTTAACCAAAAATCCACCTGGGCAGGGCTGAAAATGATGGTAAACAAATCAGCTCATTCTCAACATTCTCCTTGCTTCAGTTCCTGGCATGAGCTAATATTGTCTATGGGGTGCTGGAGAGCTAATGAAAGAAAAGCCCTGGTCCCTCCCATTCTCCCTACCCAGCTCTCTGCCAAATGACACCATGACTTCATCCTATCCACCTCCACCCCCTGCTATACAGACCCAATTGTGGTCTGCTTTAATTATATTTTCAGATCATTTAAAATGACCAGACCTCTTCCCTGGAGACTCTATTCCCATCCAAGGGGATGGGAAAGAAAACAGAACGAAGCATATCTACTCCAAGGCGGGCAAGAGGAAAGAAGGAACAGCAGTAATTGGAGACATGAAACTGAACTATTGTCTTTCTCTCCTAAACAGCTGACTCCATCTGAAGGGGGCTGAGAGAAGGAGGAGGGAGGCATTCTTTGCAGTAAAGTTAACAAAGAAAGATGACTGTGATGAAAAGAGCAAAATTCTTCAGCCTGGTCTTGCTGTAGCTACTGCCATAGGGGGCCCGGAGGAATGAAGTTGACCCTGACCTTGAGGGAGGTGCAGAGGCAATGTCGTAGGCTCAGGAATTCTTACCCTGGCACAAGGAACTGCCCCATTGGTGAGCCATGGGACTGGATATGAAAAGCAGAAATATCCTCACGGGATGAAGAGGAGGGCTTCTAATTCTATTTATGGGACCTTCCCACATACAATCAGAGTACATTTGAGCAGCCTGTCAAAGCCCTCTTGATACTTTCTTAATGACACCCATGGAGGAGGTCTTTTAAAAATAAGTTCTGTGCTTACAGTCCTGGAATGATTTAGGGACAATCCTACAGAGCAAGGGAAGGCTGGTCTAAACTATCTCTGCTCAAGGAATTTGGGGCTCTGGTTTCTCTCTCCATAGTTCCTTGGGCCTTAATTAACTCAGGACACTGTGGACAAGAAATCCTCCAAAGGGGTTCTCCTGTTTTGCTAACTTTTCTTTACTGTTTCTGAAAGGAAATGTAAAGATTCTATTAGAGGTCCCGAGTCAGAAGACAACCTGGCCTCAGGACCCACCTAGGAAACTCCCTCTCTATTTGAGCCATTATCAATGAATGGTTTGTGGTCCCTCTGCAACAGCATTCCTATCTCTATCGATCTTTTCATATGTACATGTGCATTCTCCCTTATTAGACCCCAAGCATCTTCTATATATCTTGGTAGCTCCCATAGGGTCCAGTCCATAGCAGACATTTCTTAACTAAATGTTTATTGATTAGTTGATGACAGTATTAATATCCACACTGGTCTTCTCCCTCTTTAATGAAAATGAGAACATTTTTGATAAGGGATATTCGGATTCTAAAGTGAGACCGAATTAGAAAGAAAGCCATTCTACTCACTGGCTGTATGACTTTAAATAAATCACTTAAGTTCTCTGCTTTCAATTTCTTCACCTACAAAATGGGGATGCTACTTTCTATACCAACTCAGGAATAAAATGGGATTATGGATCACAATTAATGGGTATCCTATTGCTTGGTTTTTCAATGGGCTAGGGAGGGGTTGGAGAGTAGGGGAGAATTTAGAACTCAAAACTTTAAATGAATGTTAAAAAAAAAAGAATGTAAGTTCTTTAAAGGCAGGGCCTAGTTAGTCTTTTCTATGTATCCTCAGTTTCTAGTAAAATATGATGACATTGTACTCATCAAGTAAATGTTTTGTTAAATTGAAAGGAGATATACTGAGAGAGAAAAAGAATGTATGTAAGCACTGAATAAATGTGAATTATTATTATATTTTAGAAATCTGGGCACCAAGCGACTTTTAAAAGTTCTTCTTAGTATAAACCATATTTGTGGTTTTAGGGATTCTATTTTTTTTAATTTTTTATTAATTTATTAGTTTAGTTTCAGTTAACAAGATTCAATCTCATAGTTCCTTGATTTTCAAATTTCCTTTACTTCCCTCCCCCCTCCCCTCACGACAGCATATAGTACAGTATAGGGTCTGCAAATGCATTCATATTAGACATTATTCCAATTACAAAGGCATATTGTACTAGGTGGGATGAAAGATGGTAAGGAAGAAATAAAACCAAGCAATGAAAAGAACAAGATCATTTAGTTTGCTTCCATCAGGATTCAGGCTCAGTTCTTTCTAGTTATATCTCTGGATGGCGCATTTCTCACTTTCTTGAGTCTTTCGGGATTAACTTATATCACTGCATTGCTGAAAAGAGTCCAGTCTGTCATAGTTGGTCATCACAGATATGGTATGTCTGTGATTGTATACAAATTTCTTCTGATTCTACTCTTCTCGCTCAGCATCAGTTTGTATAAGTCTCTCCAGGTAATTATGAAATCTGTCATCTCCTCGTTTCTTATAGCACAATAAAATTCCATTACATTCATATACCACAACTTGTTTAGCCATTCCCCAATTGATGGGTACCCCTTTAGTTTCCAATTCTTTGCAAAGGGGATTCTATTTTTAAAAATCCCAATAGTTGCCTGCATAGAATTGTTTCATCTTAAGAGGAGACTCAGGGGGAACATAGTCCTAACAGATTTCTGTTTTGCATGAAACTCAAACTTACATCCTCTGAAACCAAACCCAGTGCTTCCAATAAACCACTTTGCCTCCAAGGATGACAGAGTCCAGCTGGAGAGCTAAGAATCCAATGTACCATTTCTATGTTATAATGACATTAGCTTCTATCACTGATCCCACACTAAATCACAGGAGCACAGAGGGAAATGATCTTTTACAGGGTCAGGTCAACGATAAGACAAAGTTTGCTTTTCCTAGGGGACTTTCAGAAAATCAAGGACCAGGAACTGGAGCCAGGTGCCCTCAAGGCCCACAATTCAGTGCACACTCATTTGATATACCCTTGTTCCTTAGCCTAAACAGAGTTTGCTTTATAAACTATAGTTAAGGCACAGATGGTACAAATAGAGGGGAGGAAAACCAATAGGACTGGAAGACAAGTACCTTAAATTTTAGTCCAGGCTCTGCCACTGGCTGACAGTTTCACAGAATCACAAAATCTGAGATTTGGAATGGACCCACATGGGTATTCTGGAGCCAGATCCTACTGGCTTGGGTGAACTTTTACATCATGAGCGTTTACACCTAAGAAACTGGCAAACCCTACTACAGATCAGGGCTTGATTTATTTTGTTTTATTGACTGTCCAGATTTAAGAAAGTGATGGAGAAAATGTTGATAATACATTTTAAACTTGAAAGTGTGTTGTGCCTTTTTGGAATGCTATTTGTTAAATATTTATCAGCACACCCCTGAATTTAACCCATACCTGAACAAAAATCCCCTCTAAAACATGACGAAGAAAAGGGCCATCCACCCTCTCTTTGAATGCCATCAGTGACAGACAGCTCACTACCTCCTGGGAGATTCAATTTCACTTTGGGGGAGCTCTAATGGCTACAAAGATTTCCTAATGTCAAGCCTCAGTCTGTCTCCCTGAAACTCCCACCCATTGTTGCTAGTTCTGCCCTCTGGATGGACCAAGTGAAACAAGTTTAATGCCTTTTCCCATATGGCAGTCCTTGAGACCCTTGAGGACAGGCAGCAATCTCTCCCCTAATTCCTCTCTTCTCCAAGATAAACATTTCCAATTCTTTTAACCCAATCCATATAAGGCGTGTTCTCCAGTCCTCTCACCATCCTGATGTGTCTTCTGGTCATATTCACCCTATGTCTTTTCAAAAATGTGATGCCCAGACCTGAACACAGTACTCCAAATATGTTCTAACCATAAAGCTTCTTCATTATAGATATCATATCTCTCTTAATGAAGCCTAATGATTTCATTACCTTTTTTGATGATCACTCTGTAAACATTTATAAAGGACCTACTATGTTCCAGGCTAAGTGCTAAAGAATAGATAGACAGACAGACGGACAGACAGATAGATAGATAGATAGATGAAAACAAATTTTAAAGAGGAATATTTTTAAAAGTCAAAAGGCAATCCCTGTCTTCAAGGAGCTTACAACCTAGTAGGGGAAATAGTAAGCAAAAAAAAATATATATAAACAGGCCATATACAGGATATGTAGGCAATAATCAAAAGAGGAAAGATATTAGATTTAAGAGAGGTTGGGATAGCCTTCCTACAGAAGGTGGAATTTAAGTTGGGAATTATAGGAAACCAATAGGTGGAGACAAAGAGGAAGAGCATTCCAAGAACAGGCCACAGCCAGAGAAAATTCCTGGAACCAAAAGATGGAGTATGTTGTTTGTGGATCAGCAATGAGGCTGGTGTTACTGGATCAAAGAGTAAATGGTAGGAGATAAGATATAAGAAGACTGAAAGGTAGGAGGGGGTAAGTTACAAAGGACTTTGAGTACCAAACAGAGGGTTTTATTTTTTTTATCCTAAAGGTGATAGGGAGCCACTCGAGGTTATTGAGCAAGGGGTGACATGGTTAGACCTGGACTTTAGGAAAATAACTTTGATAGCTGAGTGGAGGATGTATTAGAGTGGAGAAAGATATGGCAGGTACTTGTGCATGTAGAGAGGTTAGCCTTGGTAAGGAGTAAGACCACCTCTTCACAGACACAAGGATTTGAAGACTATATTGGCAACAGTCATTCAAGTGATATGAGATGGAGAAGAAGGGGAAAGAAGTTCTAGATGAATGGCTTTAATATTTTCAATGAAACATGGAACGAGGTTCTCACCTGAAATGGGAGGAGGGAGGGAGCACTGGGAGGTTTAAATAGGGATGAAAAGGTTTAGAAGAACTGCTGTGGAGAGTGCTGAGGAGGGTAACAGATTTCTATCTTAAGGTGACAATGGAGAAGAAAGGAGCCCCATAGGTAGAAACATAAGGTATAGACCAGAATGAGAACAGGACGCTTCTAACAGAGGTCTGTGCACTTAGCTCAGGGCAGCTAGGTGGTGCAGTGTGTAGAGAGACAGGAAGAATGCTCATTCTGAGTTCAAATCTATCTTCAGACACTTACTAGCTGTGTGACCCTGGATAAGTCACTTAACTCTGTTTGCCTCAGTTTCCTCATCTGTAAAATGAGCTGGAGAGGGAAATGGAAAACCGCCCCAGTATTTTTGTCAAGAAGACCCCAAATGGGGTCACAAAGAGTCAGACACAACTGAAATAACTAAACAGCAAAACAATTAGCTCGCAAATTATGATACCATAACAAGGAACTTGCAATCGGAGGATCTGGGTTCAGGTCCAAGCTCCGCTAGTTACTCCCTATATAATTTTGAACAAGTCACTTAACTTCTCTGTAAACTAGGCAACTTTCTAAGATTACAGGTTTGCAGAAAAGGTGCTGATCTGCATTTTCAGAGGACTAAATGACCTTTAGGATTCCTGCTGGCTCTAAATCTATGAATTATGAATTCTAACTTCCCTAGGTCTTGGTCATTACAAACTATTTCATATTTTCATTTAAATCAATGAATCTACAAGCATCTATTAATCACCTACTGTGTGCTAGATACTGTGCTAGGTGCTAGGGATTCAAAAACAAAAATGGAGGGCCCTACTCTCAAGGTCTTAGAATTCACTCATTCCATTGGGTGAAGCATGCGTACACATAGAAGTAAATACAAAGTACAAAGTCTCCCAAAAGTCTTGAAGTTTTAAGCTTTAGTTGATCAAACTACTAATGAACTTCATTAGCTCTGCTTTTGTAGCTTAAGCTTCTAAGGCTTAAGACTGCACTAAGACTTTTGGGACATCCCCATATAGACAGTACAAGTAAATAACTTGAAAACTTCCACCTCAATGAATCATCCTCCCCAATGTACTTACCCTCAGCTCACACATTCCAGGAATGTCATCGATATAATCTGGGGATTCAATGGTTCTTTGTTAATGAATAAATGAGGTACCTCCTTGTCTCCCTTAGTAGAGATTTAAGTTTCTGAGTAGATAGAACAATAGAAATTAAATACAAAGCCAACTTTTCTTGAAAGAAGTTAGGGACCAAAAAAAGGGGACAATATTTAGGTGGAAGCTGGGTACCAGATGACGAAAGAACTCCACAGTATTTGGAATGAGGGAGAAATGGGGAGAATTCATACTCTTCAGAAATCCAAACAGGGACCCTGAACCCAGAAATGGAAGGCCTTGGGATCTGGATGGAGGAAATTACAAAAAACTGTTTCTAGTGGCAGGAATCATTAAATTTACAGACAAATCCTGATTCTGTGTGACCTTAGGTAAGTTGCTTGCACTCTCTGAGTCTCAGTTTCCCTCATTTCTAAAATTTGGAGGCTAGCATCCAAGAAGACCCCAAGAATCTGGAGAAAACTATGGACCCCTTCTCAGAATCATGTTTTGAAATGCTTGAAATAAAATGTAAAGGATCGAAAAAGAAACCAATTATATTGAAATGGTTATCAAAATACTTTTGAAAATGAGTTCATCTTAAGATCTATCCATGATATCTATTCATGGAACCTTTGGCCTTCCTTCATGTGAAGACAAATAGGAATCAAACACCCTAAGTTTCTGGTATTTTGCCACTAGGGCAGATCCTCCTTTTTTCTGGAGTAGGAGAGGGCGCTGCTGTTGTAAAACCCTGAGAGAGTCTGCTCACTCCCACACAGACCCCTGCCAACCCTGATATTTTTCTCTCCCAGGAGTCCCAGGGGCTTAGCCAATCTGCTCCTCAGTATGGCTTTGCCCCCACCTCCTTTTTCCCCTGGGTTCCTCTAGCCCACATTCCCTAAAGACAGAGTCTCAGGTTCTTTCTCTCATCTACTTCATCCTAGGGTAGCAAAATAAATACCAAAGAAAAAAGAAAAAAGAAAAAGGAGAAAGCTTCAAAGTTACCAGAAATTTTGAAAGTTGGTGGTAAAAAAAAACAAACAACAATACAAACCCTGGCTTTTAATGAAATGTAAACAGAGTGAGGCTGAAATTTCCTTGACTCCTTCCCTCTTTCACTGACTCATATTTTTCAGTTTGTCTATGCGCACAGCCACACCTGAATTCTCTAGCTTTTTCTTTCTTCTCAGAGACCAAGATTTTAAATCTCCCTCCTTTCCTTTTGATCAGGAAACAGAAGGAAGTCTTTGCCTTCCTATTTCCTCAACCCTAGATCTCTGGGTAACACTACAATGACTAGCAAGTTCATTTGCTTCTCTGGAAATCATCAGCAGACAAGTTCCATGACCCCCTTCGTATAGGGGACATTGTTGTTACTCATTTGTCTGACTCTTCATGATCCCATTTGGCAAAGATAGTGCAGTGGTTTGTCATTTCCTTCTCCAGTTCATTTTACAGATGAGGAAACTGAAGCAAACAGGGTTAAGTGACTTGCCCAGGGTCACACAGCTAATAAGTGTTTAAGGCCAAATTCAAACTCAGGTCTTCCTGACTCCAGACCTGGAACTCTATCCACTTCGCCATCTAGCTGCCCTTTGTAGGGGAAGAGGAGGAGGTCTAAGAATCCAAAAGTCAATTCCTCATAGAGGGCATGACACAAGATCATGAAAGTGATTTGGGAAAGATTTCAACTCTGTTGCTAAGTGATCCTCAGCCTCCTGCTTCTCCAGGGCCTCAGAGATGTCCAGTCCAATCTGATCTCCCACAGTCTGCTCTGGGCTGCTTAGAAACAGCATGAACACGGTATTTAAAATATGCAAATAAACACAAAATTCTGTGCAAAACAGCTTTGATTTTTTTTAGCTGAAAGGCTAAAACAACCGCAAAACAATTATATTTCAGGCTAATGAACTGCTCTAGATCTTGCTGAAGAGAAACTCCAAGACTTGTTAGCCTGACAAGGGAACATTTATTCCTGAAGGGAAGGAAACAGGACTTCAGCTGTATTTATCTCCTAATGTGAATTGGCTCATCCCCTGGTTAGCTCTTAGAAAGCTGGAAAGGGGTAAAGGAAGATGAAGAGAAGAATGGGATAAATGCATATTGATTAGAGGCTAACATTCCAGAATGCTATCACATTTTAAAACTTGTGAGAGCTGGGTGTGGTGGATAATGCAAATACTATTATTTCATTTTTACAGATGATTTTACAAACTGAGACTCAGGCAGGTTAAGGGGCTCGCCCACACTAGTGAACATCAGTGTTGGGTCTCCCAATTCCATACTTATTTAATTCATTACACCCAGCTCTAGGACCTAATGGATTTTCCTTTAGAAGTACACTCTGTTAGATGGACAGTCTTTATATTCTAAGAGGACCATGGCATACTGGGAGTATAAAATCCATGGGACAATGCCTCCTTTAATATTGTAGGGTTTTGAATCAGATCCCTAAGTGGAACCAAGCTGCTACAAATAGTTCAAAAGATAATTAGTAATAACTTCCCAGGAGATTTCATTGTCTTTCTCAACCAATTATGTACTTCCTCTTTTGGCCAAGTCTGATTGGATTGGCTTACATAGGGCAAGGCCTCCCTTCTCAGTAAACAACCCGCTAATAAAAGTTCTGGACAGGGAGGTCTTGGCTCATCCAGGGAGATGACTGAATACTTGGAGGCCCTGACACAGTCTGAAGCGCCTGAGAGCCACCATTCCCAGGAGGATGGTTGTTAGGGGCATTAAATTCACCTTAGGGACAAAACGAGTACTAGGCAAACAGCTGAAGTCAGCCCAAGGTACAGCTGAAGGAGACAAACAAATGTTTTCCCTCTGATCTTCTGTCTTTTATGATGTTAAGTAACAGATAATTCAATTCAAGAAATCTTTGTTAAACTCAGTTCTCCCTCTCCCCACTCCCCACATATTGGGTGGGTGGGGTGAGTTGGAGAGAGGTAGAGAAAAGGAAACAAGTAGGCTAAAGCATTTTGAAAATATTATCTCATTTTATCCTTATAACAACCCTGACAGGAAGGTGCTATTCTTATCCCCATTTTATAGTTGAGGAAACTGAGGCAGACAGAAGTTAAGTGATTTGCTACAGGTCACACAGTTAGTAAATGTCTGAGGCTGGATTTGAACTCTGGCATCCCTGAACTCCAGGTCTACTGGGCTACATAGTCACCTCTATTTATTTTGTATTTATTTATTTTGAATGTAATTATTTTGCATATTTTTATAACTGATAATGTATACACATTATCTCCCCTCATAGAATATAAACTTTGTGAGGACAGGAACTGTTTCTCTGTCTTTTTATCCCCAGAGCCTAACTGAATATCTGGTCTAATAAATACTTGTTAATTAATCAATTAATTATTGAGCATCTACTGTTTACAAAGTACTGTGCTAGGTATTAGGGATACAAATAACAACCATAATAAGAGAAACTTACACAGTCCTCCGGAATTTATATTCCACTGAAGGATAGAATTGTAAACATAGATAAATATAATACAAGAGAGTAAACTAATAATTGGGGGAATCAAGGAAGGCTTCAAGGAAGAAGTGACCTCTGAGCTAATCCCTGAAGGAAGTGAAAGATTCACAGAGGCTGAATTGAGGAAGGAGTACCTGACAGGTATGTACAATATCCCAAGTGATGCAGGGAGTTGGGAGATAAAATATTAAGATTAGGGGAAAACTAGTAACAAAGTTGGCTAAAACATAGGATGCATAAAGGGGAATAACATAATATCAGGCTAGAAAGAGAGGTTGGAGGTTGGAGATTGCAGAAGGCCGTAATGTCAATGCCCGCCTAAAGAATTTGTTTTTTATCCTTGATGCAACAATGAGCTATTGAAGGTTTTTGAGCAGTTGAGTGGTGGGGTCAAGCTCATACCTAAGGAAGATAATTTTGGAAGCTGTGTGGAGAATGGATGGTAGAGGAAAGAGTCTGGAAGCAGGGAGACCAATTAGGAGATTATCATAATATTCCCAGTGAAAGATAAAGGCTTAAATTGGAATGGCGGTCACGTAAATGGTGAGAGGGAGAAATGATATTGGCCCTAGGTGCTGGACTTCCTAACTGTGGTTCTAAGAAGATTCTTTCTTCTCCAGCCTCTTCTTCCTTTCCTCTCTATTCTGCTGCCTTCTTCCTCCCCCTTTCCCAGTCCTCCTGCACCATATAGTATCCAGTACCCCAGACTCAGAAGGCAGGCTAGCATAATTAGTACTACAGCTAAACAACATTAGGAGTTAATAAGCTTTTCTAGACTCACATGGGAGCTTCACCACCACTTGTGGCATTGTTTCTATGAGAAACCACATCCCAAGTTTCAAGTAATTGACTAGCAAAACAAATTGGATTGGCTTCCATAGTGCAACACAACCTGTTCATAAATGGGGATTTGTGTACAGCTTAGGTGATTGGCTTACAATCAAGCCAGAATATTTCAGGACCCCCTTAGTTCAGGAGGTCAGTTTGCTCCAAAGACACTGAAAGGCTAACATTAAATGAGTAACTGAGAAACAGGAGGGCATCTAAGTGGTGTAGCGGATAGAGTGCCAAGCCTACGGTCAGGAAGACTGATCTTCCTGAGTTCAAATCTGGCCTCAGACACTTACTAGCTGTATGACCCTGGACAAGTCACTTACCATGTTTGCCTCAGTTTTCTCATCTATAAAATGAGCTGGAGAAGGAAATGGGAAGCCACTCCATATCTTTGCCAAGAAAACCCCAGATGGATTCTCCAACAAGAGTTGGACACAACTGAAACAAGTAACCAAAAAACTAGGAAAGAAACAAGTACTTATTAAGGGCCTATTATATGTGAGGCACTACCTTCCATAAGACTGTCCTTGCTAGGGTTTGTTGGACATGTGTTATGTCCACAGAGATTGGGTGAGAATGGAGGCAAGTTATAAAGGAATTCAGGGAGGGGCTATGTTGTTTCTCCTCAATCTTGCTAATAAGCCTCACTCACAAGCCCTGAGGGAAGGATTCTAGACTACTATTGGGTTGGTCATCTACTCTGGGCTGTGTAACATGGGTCAGTCAACCTCAGGACTCCAAGGTGGAGTTTAAAAATTAGAAAATTAGAGAACATTAGATCTGGAAAGGAACTTAGAGATTACTTAGCCCCCATTGTCTCATTTACAGATAAATTGAAGTAGCTAATGGTGGAAGAAGAGTACTCAGTTGGAAATCAAGAGGCTTCCGATCTATGATCAGGAGTGGTCATGATAGAAGATGCTTAAGAACAAAATTCTGACAACATGAAAAAACCATTGCAACAAGGAAGGAAAAATGGGGTTTGTATGAAGAGGCACATGGAACTTATTAACCAACTTGGATTTTAAAAAGAAATGTATAAAAGATAGGAGCAAGACCAGTTAAGGGAAGATTAAAAATAAGAGAATGGCACAGTTCTGAAAAATTATAATAGGAATACTGAAGTTCAACATGAACTGAGGCCAGTGGGGGGAGTTATCGACCACAAGAGATTTTTCTTAACTATTTTAGAAGAAAAAGGAGGAACAAAAAGGAAAGGATATCTGCTTGTGGTGGTTGAGATGAGGTTAACTGACAAAAAGAAAGAAGGGAGGGTTGCTCAATTCTTATGCTTTTTCTGTTTTCTCTGCAAAAGAGAAAGACCTTTACATTGGAAATGAGAGAACAAAAGCTGATTAACAGGGAGTTAATACCAAAGGTAAACATGGAGAAAGTAAGAGAACACTAAGGTGCCTTTGATGTACTCAAGTCACCTAGCCCAGATTACTACATCCCCAGGCACTGAAAGAATTCACAGATGTGATTGCTAAATCACTGAATAATATTTGAATGAACACAGAAAACAGAACAGGCACCATAAGAAAGGCAAATGTTGTCCTGATTTTCATAAAACGGGATGGGGTGGGGGGAATCAAGGTCTACAAACTAGAGGACAATCAGTTTGACTTCAATTCCCAAGAAATTTTGAGGAAGGATCACTAAAAAGATGGTTGGTAAATATCTAGAAAGGGAAGCAGTGATTACAAAGAGCCATCATGCCTTCATCAAGAACAGTAATCATGCCAGAAGAGCCTTATTTCCTTTTTTGTTAGGCTATTAAACTAGTCGATGAGGGGAATGTTCTGGATATATTTTGCCTGGATTTTTACAAAGTTTTTGATAAAGAATTTCCTACTATTCCCATGGAAAAGGTGGAGAGAGAGGAATTAGGTGATATCAATCAGATGAATTCATAAGAGGATGAATGGCCTGACTCAAAGAGTAATTGTTAATGGTTCAGTGCCCACATGTGACAGTGGGACTCCAGGGAAGTACCCCAGGGACTTGTCCTTGTACTCCTTGTACCCTGTACTCCTTGTACCCTTGTACTCCTTGTACCCTATACTCCTTAATATTTTTATCAATTACTTGGATAAAATAGTAGATTACTAAGGCAGGATCCAAAAGGATCTTGATAGGCTAGAGCATTGGGTTGAACTCAGATGAAATTCAGTATAGAGATGACTGTAAAGTCTTGCCCTTGGAGCAAAAATCAAGTCCACAAAGATAAGATGGGAGAGGCATGGCTAGACATGGTTTGTTCTGAGAAGGATCATGGGAGGTTAGTATTCTGCACCTCCATAGGAGTCTGCAGTGTGAAGTTGTCAGGCAAAAAAGCAAATTCAATCGTAGGCTGTTTTAAGAGGGCCAGAGTTTCCAGGAATAGGGAGGTGATGGTCACATTGTACTTTGCCCTCAACTGACTTCATTCAGAGTGTCATGGAAACCACAGTTTAAGGTCATTGATGAACTGGAGAATGTCCCTCTGGAGCAGAGAAACCAGAGAAGTCATTGAGTCCAAGAAGTATAAGGGTTGGTTGAAAGAACTTGGTATGTTCAGTCTGGAGAAGAAAGGACTATGAGGGCTCACTGTAAATGTTTTCAAGTATTTCATGGGCTGTCAGAGGAGGGATTAAACCTATGTCATATGGCCCTAAAGGGCAAAGACAGGAGCAATGGGTAAAATTTACAAAAAGGTAAATTTATGTTTGGTCAGAAAAGACTTCCTACCAGAGCTGCCTAAAAGGGGTATGGGCTACCTCTAGCGGGATGGTTTTCCCCTCAGTAGGAGTCTCCAAGTAGAAGTTGTATACCCATTTGTAGGGGACACTATACTGGGGATTTTTCTCCTGTACAGGTTGGACTCAATGGCGACTAAGGTCCCTTTCATTGCTCATATTCCATGTCCATAAAATCACACCGAAAAAAATGTTAAACACTAAGGGTACAAAGACAAAAATAAAAGACAGTGCCATAGAGAAATTCCCAATCTACTGGAAAAGACAACATACAAACATATAAATATAAACAAAATACATCCAGGATAAATACAAAGTAATTGGAAGAGAGGCACTAGGAGATGGAGGAGGGAGGAGATCAGGAAAGGCCTCAGGTAGAAGGTGGTGCCTGAGGTGAGCTTTGAAGGAAACTAGAGATTCTAAGAGACAGAGATAAGGAAGGAATATGTTCCAGGCATGGGAAAAGGCATGGGGATGGGAGAGAAAGCAAGAAGGCACTGGAGGAGAGCGTTGTCCAGCACACTTAGACGTGTGAAATCAGGGTAAAAAGGGCACTAAAAGTACCCTTGAAGGGTAATGGAAGTCCCAGCATATACATGGGGCCTGAGGGTAAAAGTAAAGTTCTGCTTCCTAGGACTTGGTGATGAGGTTTAAGGATGGTGAAAAAGAACTAAGAGGGGCAGCTGGGTGGCACAGTGAATATAGTACCAGCCCTGGAGTCAGGAGGACCTGAGTTCAAATCCAGCCTCAGACACTTGACACTTACTAGCCATGTGACCTTAGGCAAGTCGCTTAACCCCAATTGTCCTGCACTTCTCCCTCCAAAAAAGAAAAAAAGATCTAAGAAGGAGTCTGCTTTGTTCTTTATTAGTTTTAGTCTTTTCCAACTCTTCGTGACCTCATTTGGAGTTTTCTTGGCAGAGATCCTAGAGTGGTTTGCCATTTCCTTCTCCAGCTCATTTTACAGATGAGGAACTGAGCCAAATGGGGTTGTGACACCAGATTTGAACTCAGCTCTTCCTGACTCCAGGTCCTGCACTCTGCCCACTGAGCCACCTAGCTGAGTGGATCAGTTTAATTGATCTAATTGTTATGTTTCAGGCTCCAGGATCTATTAGCAGGAGTGGCCAGGGCTACATCCTTCTCCTCATCTTGTGATTCCCTTGAGTCCCTGCCATGCACGAGCAAAGCCCAGGACCTGGGCCATGGTTCACATCGAGAAAAGCAATGATAGGCCCTAGCATCTATCAGCAATAAGACTGGCTAGGTGGAAATTAGGGATGAACCAGGGGCAAAGGCAGAGAGATTGATGGGCAGAGGAAATTAAATGTAAGAGACCAGGCAGACACCAGGAAAGAAGCCAGCTGGGTAGCCCTGTCTACAGTACCCCATGCTCCCATTCTGTCGAAGTACCCTGGGGCCTTGTGGTAAAGGGTAAGTTTCTTTTGTATGTTTTTTAAAAATAATCAAATAAGTGCAGCACTTATCTCCCAGCACAGCCCTAACTACATCCCTGGTTGCCAAGCAGAGAAGGCTAAAGCAGGGTTTTCCCTACCTAGGCTCCACTGTGACATTTAATTCAACTTCAAAAATCCGTTTCCTTCTTTTTCCTTCACCTCATAAGATTCTAGAACAGAAATTTAAAGATTATCTGTTGCATCCCCTCATTTAACAGATGGGAAGACTGAGGCACAAAGAAATAGAATAATTTGCCCCCAAATCACAGAGGCAATAACAGTGTCAGGATTCAAACCAATATTCTCCAATTCTAAATCCAGTCTTTCTACTATACCAAGCTGAACTCCCTCTTCTATCTCTCACCTCCATAGACATAATTCCCAGAACTAAAAAAGCCAAACTTATTCTCTACCAAAATAACTTATATAATCCCTATCCTTGATCCTTTCCTGGATACAAAATACCCCAGGTACCACAAGTCTCCATCATAAACTACAAAGGGGTCACAGTGGTTAGTTAGTAGGTCACACTGGAGAATCAAGCTTCAGTGCCCAACAGACCTAAAGAAAATCACAAAAACGTAGTACTTCTGCTTCACCCAGCTCTGAACTAGGAGCTGGAAAGAGCCTGCTTTACTTCCTCCATGCTCTGTAGAATTGTGATGAGCAAAAGGCCTGGAAGGTGTTTTGACTTTGAGGAGGAAAGCCTCTAGTAAAATTCCCAAGGACTGGGCACCAAGGCAGGAAGTTAGTGTACAGAAAGCTTTGGAGAAGGGTCTGCTCTGTCGGCAAAATTCTGAAGTAAAGAAACATTTTCAGTGATCCTAATTCTACTTCCCAGCCTCTATTACCTACCCCCCCCACCCCCATTTAACTACCCTGTGACCTGGTGTTGCAAAACCTTGTTTTCTCTTATCTCAATAAATATCCCATCTGGAAGAAATTAGGGCTATATCTCATGCCATATACCACAATAAGCAATAAATAGATAATATAAACATAAAAAGTCACAGCATGCACAAATTAGGAGATCAGAGAAAGAGATTCCTTTCTTTCATACCCATGGATAGGGAAAGAGTTTTTGAATAAATAAGGGCTAAGAGAGGATCAAAGGAGATAAAAGGGATTATTTTGACTATGCAAAATTGAAGTTTTTGCACAAAACAAAATCAGTTAGTACTAGAGCAGAAACAGTAAACTGGGGAAAAAAATCATTGCAGCAGTTTTCTCTGATAAAGGTCTGATGTTTGAGAGGATTGACCCAAATATATAAGAATAATAGGGTGGCAACTAGGTGGCATAGTAGATAGAACACTGACCCTGGAATCAGGTGGACCCAAGTTCAAATCCAACCTCAGACACTTACAGACTCTGGGCAAGTCACTTAATCCCAATTGCCTCAAAAAACAAACAAACCAGAAATTCTAAATGACTGAAGGCTATGAACACAAAGTTTTCAAAAGAAGAAATGCAACTACCAACAACCTATGAAATAATCCTTCAACATACTAATAACAAGCATATAAATTAAAACAATTCTGAGGTTCTCATATCCATCACATTGCCAAAGATGGCAAAAAAAAAAAAATTAAAATGACAGTTGTTGAAGCAGATATAGTAAGAATGACATACTATGCCATACCAATCAATTTACCAAAAAACTACTTTGTAGAGTTAGACAAAATAATAACAAAATTTATCTGGAAAAACAAACGGTCTAGAATATCAAGGGAATTAATGAAAAGAAATGCTAGGGAAGGTGGACTAGCTATGCCAGGTCTTAATCTGTATTATACAGCAGCAGTCATCAAAACTGCTTGGTACTGGCAGAGGTGTAGAGTAGTGGATCAATGGAATAGATTAAGCACAGGAGACCCAGCAGTTAATGAATATAGTAATCTATTGTTCGATAAACCCAAAGACCCCAGTTTTTGGGATAAGAATGCACTGTTTGACAAAAACTGCTGAGAAAACTGGAATACAGTATGGCAGGAAGTGGGTATAGATCACTATCTAACACCATATACCAAAATCAAGTCTAAATGGGTGCATGATCTAGGTGTAAAGGATGATACTGTAAGCAATTTGGGAAAGCAAGGAATAGTTTACCTGACGGATCTGTGGAGAGGGGAAGATTTTAGGACCAAACAAGAATTAGAGAGCATTATAAAATGCAAAATGGATAATTTTGATTACATTAAATTGGAAAGCTTCTGCACAAACAAAGCCAATGTAACCAAGATCAAGAGGGAGGTGGGAAATTGGGAAAGAATTTTTACAACTTGTGTCTCTGATAAAGGACTCATTTCTAAAATTTATAGAGAATTGAGCCAAATCTATATGAATACAAGTCACTCCCCAATTGAGAAATGGTCAAAGGATATGAATAGGAAGTTTTCAGAGAAAGAAATTAAAAGATATCTATAAGCATATGAAGAAATGCTCTAAATCACTATTAATTAGAGAAATGCAAATCAAAACAACTCTGAGATACCACATCTCTCCAGTCAGATTGGCTAAGATGACAAAACAAGAAAGTGACAAATGCTGGAGAGGATGTGGACAAATTGGAACACTAATACGTTGCTGGTGGAGTTGTGAACTATCCAACCATTCTGGAGAGCAATCTGGAATTATGCCCAAAGGATTATAAATAATTTCATACCCTTTGACCCAACAATACCACTTCTAGGGTTATATCCCAAAGAGATCATAGAAGTGGGAGGAAGACCCATATGTACAAAAATATTTTTAGCAGCCCTTTTTGTGGTTGCAAAGAATTGGAAACTAAAGGGGTACCCATCAATTGGGGAATGGCTAAACAAGTTGTGGTATATGAATGCAATGGAATTTTATTGTGCTATAAGAAACAAGGAGATGACAGATTTCATAATTACCTGGAGAGACTTATACAAACTGATGCTGAGCGAGAAGTGTAGAATCAGAAGAAATTTGTATACAATCACAGACATACCATATCTGTGATGACCAACTATGACAGACTGGACTCTTCTCAGCAATGCAGTGATATAAGTTAATCCCGAATGACTCAAGAAAGTGAGAAATGCGCCATCCAGAGATATAACTAGAAAGAACTGATCCTGAATCCTGATGGAAGCAAACTAAATGATCTTTTTCTTTTTATTGTTTGGTTTTATTTCTTCTTTACCATCTTTCATCCCACCTAGTACAATATGCCTTTGTAATTGGAATAATGTCTAATATGAATGCATTTGCAGACCCTATACTGTACTATATGCTGTCGTGAGGGGAGGGGGGAGGGAAGCAAAGGAAATTTGAAAATCAAGGAACTATGGAATTGAATCTTGTTAACTGAAACTAAACTAATAAATTTATATATATATATATATATATATATATATATATATATATATATATATATATATATATGTAATGGAAATGCAGATTTAAAGATCTTCCCTGCCCCTAGCTTAAGTGCACCTGGAGCCTGTGGTGGGAGGCTTGTTTTTTCAGGAAAGCCCACACCTTGATACTTTGTGATTGGGCAGTGGGTCCAGAAGGTTGTTACATTCTCTGAGCCAAGAGAAGGCTATATAAGCCCTGAGGAGAGGCTTTGCTTTGGGGGTCACTTTGAGAAGTGTTGTGTGATTTGACCAGATGAGACTCTGGGAAGCCGTTGTTGAGAGCCCCCCGGCTTTGAAAAACCCAGATGTTGATGCTTCCCTCTCTGGTAACTGTGATTTGGTATTGATGTATGTAATGTTGGGACAGTTTGGAAGCCTGTCTGTAACTCTGAAGTTCTGTAACTCTGAAGTTTGGGGTGCTGAACTTTTTCCCCTGAACTAGGTAATGTGTGTTTGTTTGATTAAAGTAAGCTTGTTAACCCATTTTGAGTTGCTTTCCTTTTGAAAAGCAGATCTAAGAACCTATATTGGCAGCTACCCTGGGATATTGGGGTGCTTGCTGCTACAAAATGGCGACGAGGATGGGATCTGCTGAGTAAAAGGAAAGAATGGGGGCTGGGATAATTGTTTGTTTCCCAGTTGTGGTAGCTGTGATTCTGTGGAGCCACGGAGCAGGAGAGAACGGCCTGCATGCTGACTTCACTGAGCTGAGAGCAGGAATGGTGAGCTGCCTGCATGGAGATCTGTGGAGAAGCCTGGAGCTGCTGCCTTCTGCTGGAGGAGAAGGAACCCAGGAGTTTGGAGTTCAGCCACAGGACAAGATAAGGACTGTGTGGCAAAGCAGGGGCACTGAATGTGTTTCCTAGCTGCATCCCACAGTTTGGGACCCAGGGGGAGGATGGACTTGTGACTGGTGGGTGGGGTGAAGTGCCATGGACCCCAAGGACCCCACTTTGGTTTTGTTGCCCAGCCCCCTCTCTGGACTTGGAAGCAGGGGCTGGAGCAGTGTTGTGGGAAGGACACCCCCCTCCTCCCAAGAGAACTTTATGTGATAATGCTTTGTATTTTGTGAATTGATGTGATAATGCTTTGTATTTTGTGTTTAAGGCCCAGTGGCCACTTTGGGAACTTTAGATGTACCTTGGAAATATGACTTAAGAGATGGTTAGTGCTAATTGAAATGTAAATTGTCTATGCTATGGGCATACTTAGTAAGACTTTACTGAATAAGTAACCAATTGTACTTTGAGATATTGTTACAGATAAGAGACTAATTGAGCTAATCAAGACTTTGCCCCACAAGTGGAAGACTTGTACTTTGAAAACTTATGTAACTGATTGAGTTAACTTAAGAGTGACTATTTTTTGATTTTACTGATAAGTGACTGAGTTAACATTTGCCCCATGAGTGGAAGACTTGGATTATTGTATTTTGAGATTATATTGTGATTTTCTTATGTACCTGGAAAATGTGACCTAAGAGATGTTTTAGTGCTAATTCAAATGTAAATTGTGTATGCTATGGGCATGAAAGATCTTGGGGCCGAATGTAATGGAAATGCAAATTTAAAGATCTTCCCTGCCCCTAGCTTAAGTGCACCTGGAGCCTGTGGTGGGAGGCTTGTTTTTCAGGAAAGCCCACACCTTGATACTTTGTGATTGGGCAGTGGGTCAAGGAGGTTGTTACATTCTCTGAGCCAAGAGAAGGCTATATAAGCCCTGAGGAGAGGCTTTGCTTTGGGGGCTCACTTTGAGAAGTGTTGTGTGATTTGACCAGATGAGACTCTGGGAAGCCGTTGTTGAGAGCCCCCCGGCTTTGAAAACCCAGATGTTGATGCTTCCCTCTCTGGTAACTGTGATTTGGTATTGATGTATGTACTGTTGGGACAGTTTGGAAGCCTGTCTGTAACTCTGAAGTTCTGTAACTCTGAAGTTTGGGGTGCTGACCTTTTTCCCCTGAACTAGGTAATGTGTGTTTGTTTGATTAAAGTAAGCTTGTTAACCCATTCTGAATTGCTTTCCTTTTGAAAAGCAGATCTAAGAACCTATATTGGCAGCTACCCTGGGGATATTGGGGTGCTTGCTGCTACAGAGAGGGAAAGGTAGGGCAATTGGGGTTAAGTGACTTGTCCAAGGTCACACGGCTAGTTGTGTGTGTGTGTGTGTGTGTGTGTGTGTGTGTGTGTGTGTGTGTGTGTGTGTTGTCTGAGGACAGATTTGAACTCAGGTCCTCCTGACTCCAGGGCCAGCACTCTATTCACTGAGCCACATAGCCACCCCACACTAATAACTCTTAGTGGGACTGCAAACTGGTCCAACATTTCCAGAAAGCAATTTGTAACTCTGACCTCCAAAATCACTGTCCTCGTCCCAGAAATTCCACTACTAAACATACACTCTAGAGAGACTGGAGAAAGAGGAAAAACGACCCAAGTGTCCAAAAATATTCATAGTAACATTTCTGTTGTAGCAAAAATTTGGAAATTAAGGGGGTTTCCATCAATAGATGAATGGCTATATTTTGCTACATTATACTTAACTGTGCTCAAATTCTGCTTTGTGAATATACTAGAATGCTATTGCACCCCCCAAAAATCACGAAAGAGATAAATTAGGAGATACCTGAGACAACTTACAGGAAGGGACATAAAGTGAGCAAAACTTGGAAAACAATTCATACAATTATTAAAATATCATAAAGTAAATCATCTTTAAAAGACTTAAGAACTATGACCAATGTAGTCACCAGCCAGGACTCCAGAAGAGTAATGATGACTTGCTTCCCAGCTCTTAGCAGAAAAGGGATGGACTTGAGATACAGAATGAGACATATATTTTCAGACATGGTTAATGAACAGATTTGTTTTGCTTGAGTATGCTTATTTGTTATAGCAGATTTTTTTTTTATAGGGAAGAAAGAGAGAGGAAGAGAGAGGGGGAATAGTGATGCTAGTGCCAAAAAAAGAAAAAGTCAATGGAATATTTAAAAAATACACAGAAGAGACTAAAAGGAAGTTTCAGAAGGGGACATGTACAAGCAGGGACAAGCATCAAAACTATTATAATATATCTTTTTTTTAGTTTTAGGTAATAGAGATTTATAACCTCCTTTTACTGTTCTTTATATTTGGAAATTTTCTTTTTTATGTTTGTTAAGTTCATAATAATAAAAAAGAATCTAATTTTAAAAATAGAATAATCCTTTCTAAAGTATTTAGCTGACACAGTGGAGCCTTCAGTCATAAAACGATAGAAATGGACTTTGAGAGCTAGAAAAGATCTGAGACCACTTAGTCCATTCCCTCACTTTTCAAAAGTTACAACAGGAATTTAGTAAAGACTTGCTCAAAGACACATGGCATATCAGCATATTTTTTGAGTGCCTACTATACATGTATATGGTACAGAACTGTGCTGGTAAATTTTTAACAATCAGCTTTCTTGGGGGGAGGGGGAAGGGAGTGTACACTTCATTATTAACATTTTCTCCTTCAGTTTTTTATGTCTAGACAATCAATAAAAAAATAACTCAAGTCCTGATATGTAACTTTTGCTGATTTCCAAGTTATTAATGCTCAAAGTGAAAATTTAACAATCTTCTTCTTGTAAGCCAGTACAAACTGATTCTAGTATACCCATGTGTATATATGTATATATATATATATATATATATATATACACACACAATATATATATATATATATACATACATACATACACATACACACACACCCATATATATATGGGTATGGGTATAAGTGTCTGTGTGTATGTGAGTACATATATATAATATATACAATTTTGCTGATAGAAACTTACCCATACCAGTCCCATGCTGGATGGCACCTACCTTCATCTCTACAGAAGCGATATTACACGTGTCACTTGGAAGAGAGACTCGCTTACACCCATGCTCTGCACCACGTAAGGCCCAGGAGTTGGCAAAGTTGTAGGGGTCAGAGGTCAAGGTGCCTATGGAACAAGGTTTGGAATAAATAGGGGTTACCAGATGTCCCTACTCCATCACATCTCAATGTATGTCATCCCTTTAGGTAAGTCTGCTTCTGTGTCAGTCTCCCATTCAACCATGAGCATTGCAGGATGAGGTTCTGAGGGCATAAATCCCTCCTTTATTTGGGCTAACCTTTGGAATAGCAACCTGAGGAGCACTTCAAGATTGGATATTACTAGATGATGATGAAGGTAACAATGGTGGCAAGACAGTTAAGCTGTGGGAGAGAGGAAGGCAGCAGCAAAAGGAGAGAGAGGGAAAGGGGAGAAGAGGAAGAGGGAGATGGAAAAAGAGGAGGAAGAAGAAAAAGAGGATAAAGATAAAAACAAGAGGAGAAAAAGGAGAAGAAGGGGAGAGGAAGAAGAGAAGGAGGAAGAAGAGAAAGAAGGAGAAAAAAGAAGAGGAAGAGGAGGAAGAGGAAGAAGAAGAAGAAGAAGAAGAGGAGGAGGAGGAGGAGGAAATCAGGAGAAAGGAGAAAAGGAAAGGGGAATTAAAAAGGATGACAAAGGAACAGAAAGAGAGAAGAGAGAGGGGAGAGAAGAAAGGAAAGAAAGAGAGAGAGGAGACAGAATAAAAAAGAAAGGAGAAAGAGGCAAGCAATACAATAATATAAGACAATTCCAAAAGATTTGTGATGGAAAATTCTATCCACATCTAGAAAAAAACCTATGGAATCTGAATATAGATCAAAGCATACTTTTTTCACTTTTTTTTTCTTTCTCATGGTTTTTCCCTTTTGTTCTGATTCTTCTTTCTCAACATGACTAATGAAATGTGTTTAACATGATTGTACATGTATAACCTATATCAGATTGCTTGCTGTCTTGGGAAGGGGTGTGGGAAGGAAGGAGGGAGAAAACTTTACAAAAATGAATGTTGAAAACAATCTTTACATGTAATTGGGGGGGGGGGGGCGGATTAAATACTATTAAGGAAAAGAAAAAGAGTCAGTGAGAGGCCTCTTTCAGTGAGAGGGAGGGAGAGAAGTTTTTCACCAAGATGGGACCAGTATGTGGCAAAGCAATAGGATTCTGTGATGTTTCTAGTTACCTTTCCTTTTGTGTTTCTACACATTCTGTATGTCCTTGGGTAAGCCTCATATGAGGGATATGCTGCCAACTGTCAGAGGTCTTAGCCACAGTAAACACCAAAGAACTAAGAAACTATGATTCATGATTCAACATCACAAGGTCAACAGCTGCACGTCAGACAAAACCTTTTGAGCCCTTCCATTTCCTCTCAGGCATCCCTATATCAAAGGTCATAGGACCCTGGAAGTCAAAAGTCATAGGACCCCAATAAGGACAATGAGAGTTTAAACCACCAAATCAGTACTGCGCAGCAAGTTAATGGGGAAGAGTAAGAGACTCCTGTCTGCCATCATGCACATTAGTTAAATCATGCTTTCTGAAAATGGGACCTTGTGGTTTAGGCAATGCCTCAGGGTCAGAAAATGACTGCCAGAATGGAATAGATTGCATAGCCTCTGGGTTGGGGGGACTGACCTTTCTTTTGATTTCCCCTTTTTTGCTTTTTTTTTGGAGGGGGGAAGGCAGGACGATTGGAGTTAAGTGACTTTCCCAAGGTCAAACAGCTAGTAAGTGTTAAGTGTCTGAGGCTGGATTTGAACTCAGCTCCTCCTGACTCCAGGGTCAGTGCTCTATTCACTGCACCACCTAGCCACCCCCTTGACCTTTCTTTTGAGAGGACAGGTAAGACATACTGCATGTGGGTAGCACAGGGGAAAGGAAAATGTGGAACAGGAGATGTGGAGAGACAGTGGAGTGGTATGGAAGGAATGCAGAACTGTGGTTTTCCAGTCTCAGCTCTGCCACTCATGTCATGGACATCCTTGGGAAAGTTATCCAATTCCTCTGGGCTTCACTTTCTCCATTCCATAAAATGAGAAGGTTGAACTAGACCTCCAAAGTTACTTCTAGCTTGAAAATTCAATGAAGTAAAACGAAGGTGAGTCCTAAGAACTCCCAAAGCCAGCTTGGAGAATAATAACTTACATTTGTATAGTGGCTTCAGATTTACAAAGCACCTTTTCAACAACAGCTTTGCAAAGTGTATCATGGAAATATGACAATGCCTGGCTTGTTTTTGTTCAATTGGTTTTTTTAGTTGTGTCCAATTCTTTGTGACTCCATTTGGGGTTTTCTTAGCAGAGACATTAAAGCAGTTTGCCATTTCCTTCTCCAAATCCTTTTAGAGATGAGGATACTGAGGCAAACAGGGTTAAGTGATCCCTTACAAACAAGAAAAATGATACTCATAGAGGTTAAGTGACTTCAGAGAAAATCTGCAAGTTGAAAGAGACCTCAAAAGCCATCGAATCCAACCTATAGCTACACACTTACTTAATGGTCCTGAAGCAGACCATTCCACTTTTTGATTGCTCTAAGTATTAGTAAGCTTTTTCTCATTCTGAACCTAAATCAGTTTCTCTGAAGTTCTCATCTTTATTCTTTATTCTATAGTTGGGGGAAATGAAGAATAAGTCTCATCCTTACTCTCCCACATCACAGCCCTTCGAAGAGCTGAAGACAAATCATGGCTTCTCTCAGGTCACCTGAATCTTCTCTTCTTCAGATTAAATATCCTAGTTCTTTCAAGTGATGCTCCTATAGTTGGTCATTTCCAGACCCCTCATGATCCTTGTAGTATTCGTCTCACCACACTTGATGTTGACAATGTCTGTCCTTAAAGATGGTACCCAGAGCTGCACACAATACTCTAGATATGTTCTGATCAGGTCAGAGTCCACTGGGAGTCTATCACCTCTCTCATTCTAGGCACCATGCATCACAAGCATCCCATGATTACATTTGCCTTTTTTGACTGCCACATTATACTGTAGAGTTATACTGAACTATTCCACATGTTAGTCCACTAAAACCATCAGATCTTTTTCAAATGAACTATTCTAGACTTGCTTCTCTTATATTTGTGAGGCTGATTAACTGAACTCAGAAATAGAAATTCACATTTATCACAATTAAATTTCCTAGATTTAATTCTTCCTCCCTAACTCATGGTTATCTTTTTTGGATACTAACTCTGTTATCTAACATGTTAGCTCTATCTCTCAGTTTCTTGTCATCTAGAATTAGAAACACATGCCATCTTTCAAGTGAGTAATAAAATTTTGATACTTCAGTGGATCTATGATATCATCAAGGCAGTACTCCATTCAGTGGGACAGATTGCCCTATCTGTGCCAACCATACCCTATTGTTCTGTGGCATTCTTTTCTATGGGGCAGCTAGGTGGCACAGTGGATAGAGTTTGGGGTCTGGATTCAAGAAGACTCACTCCCCTTTGTGTGTTCAAATCTAGCCTAAAACACTGACTAGCTATGTGACCCTGCACAAGTCACTTAACTTTGTTTGTCTCAGTCTCCTCATCTGCAAAATGTATCTTTGAGAGAAAAGAGATAATACAAGTGGGAAAAGGGCCCATTAGTACAAAAATATTTATAGCCACTCTTTTTGTGGTGGCAAAGAATTGGAAATCAAGGGGATAACCATAAATTGGGGAATCGCTAAACAAATTGTGGTATATAAATGTAATGGAAAACTATTGTGCTATAAAAAATGAGGAGCAATACAGACTTCATAATAACCTGGAAAGACCTATATAAACTGATGCTGAGTGAGGAGAGCAGAACCAAGAGAACATTGTACACAATTACAGACACAATGTATGTGTGATGACTAACTCTGATATACTGGGCTCCTCTCAGCAATGCAAGGTTCTAAGACAATTCCAAGGGACTCGTGATGGAGAGGGTTATCCACATCCAGAGAAAGAATTACAGAGTCTGAACACAGATGGAAGCAAACTACCTGCTCTCTCTCTCGGTTGTTTTGTTTTATTTCTTCTTTCTCATCATTCATTCTTCTTTATAACTTGACTAATGTTTAATGTGAAGATATATGTAGAACCTATACTGGATGGCATGCTGCCATGGGAGGGGGCAGAGAGAAAATTTAGAACTCAAAAACTTGCGGAACTGAATGTTGTAAACTAATAGGAAATAAAGTGTATATATAAATTCTTTGAAGAAACCTAACTATATCATGTCTATAAGATTCTTTTGATCTGCCAATATATTTACTATTAAAAAAAAGTTAGCTCAGCATTCCCTGTTCTTAATTAAATCATAATAGCTTTTAACAATAATGGTTTCCCTCAGTAAATGCTCAAATAGCATCTCTTTCATCCTACATCCTAGACTCTTGCCAGAAATTAAAATCAAGCTCACTGGCTTATTACTCCCTCTTCTCTTTTTGAAAAGAAGCACATTTGTCCATCATGGTACCATGGCAAGTCTCATTCTCCATAAAGTCTGAAAGATCCCTGACTGGGGATCAGCAATTATAGCTTACAGTTCTTTAAGTTCCCTGAAATAAAAGCATATCTGAAGCCAGTGAAGTAAGCTCATTAAGGACAGGCTAAATGTTCTCTTGTCCTTCTTGTTGTTATAATTTAAGAAGATAATATGATGAAAGCTATAATCCTACTATATAAATCTCTAATACAATTTCCTTTCTGAAATTATTATTACCATTTGCACAGGACAATAACAAAAACTTCATTCCAAAAAAACCATAATAACCACAAGAACTCAAAGGAAATCTTAAGTAGCTGTGGCAATGTTAAATTCTGACCACAGAGATAATCACCTGTTGTCATGGTCCCATCAACCCTAAGCAGTGATATTATTTCTTTTTGAATCCTTCTCCCACCCCCAATATAACTAGAAAAATCTTTGTTTGTTTATTTTCCTTAGGATTCAAAGCCAGTCACATGATCCTGAGATTTGGGGATCCTGACACTTTTCTTGCTGGACTGTACTGGTCTTTTGTATTCATCCCCTATTATGTGTTATGTATTTTTCATCTTCTATTTTTGTTGTTCAGTCATTTCTGTCATGTCCAACTCTTTGTGACCCCACTTGGGGTTTTCTTGGCAAAGATACCATATCCTTCTTCAGTTCATTTTATAGATGAGGAAACTGAGGTAAACAGGATTAAGTGACTTGCCGAAGATCCCAGAGCTAGTAAGTTTCTGAAGCTAGATTTGAACTCAGGAAAATGAGTCTTCCCAACTCCAGGGGCAGCACTCTACCCACTGCATCACCCAGCATCCCATCTTCTATACATGTAAGTTGATAAAAAATAATAATAAATAAAATTTTTAAAATGTAGGTTGATCTCTATGAAAGACTTGGCTACTCTAATCAATACAAGGATCCAAGACAATTCCAAATGACTCAGGATAAAAAAATACTATCCACCCCCAGAGAGAGAACTGATGAATTCTGAGTGCAAATTGAAGTATAATTTTCTTATGTTCTTTATTTTTCTTGCTTTTTTTGAAATATGACTAATATGGAAATGTTTCGCATGATTTCACATGTATAATTGATATCATATTGCTTGCTTCCTCAGTGGGTGGGGAAGAGGGTGGGAGGTAGAAAAAGAATTTGGAACTTAAAATATAAAAAGAAAAGAATGTTTAAAATAAATAAGTAATGATTTTTTAAAACAATCATTGAGTTCCCAGGACATTTATGTCAGTCTTTTTAGACACGTTGTCTTTTTCTTTATCGTCAAAATTATTTCCATTGTATCTTTAGAATTTCCTGTTGGACAACTAATGTGAAAATATGTTTATTAAGAATGTATATAGGGCGGCTAGGTGGCGCAGTGAGTAGAGCGCTGGCCCTGGAGTCAGAAGGACCTGAGTTCGGTTCTGGCCTCAGACACTTAATGCACACACAAACAAAAACCTAGCCGTGTGACCTTGGGCAAGTTACTTAACCCCAATTGCCCTCCAAAAAAAAAAAAAAGCAAAAAAAAAAAAGAATGTATATAGAGGGGCAGCTAGGTGGCGCAGTGAGTAGAGCGCCAGCCCTGGAGTCAGAAGGACCTGAATTCAGTTCCAGCCTCAGACACTTAACACATACAAACAAAAACCTAGCTGTGTGACCTTGGGCAAGTTTAACTCCAATTGCCCTCCAAAAAGAATGTATATAGAGAGCCTTTATCAGATTGCACACCATCTAGGGGAGGGGAGAGGGAAGGGCGGTGGAGAAAATTTTAAACTCAAAAGTTTATGGAAGTTAATGTTGAAAAGTAAAATTAAATTAATTTTTCAAAAAAGAAATAATTTCCTGTTGGATTGGCGTTCTCTGTAACATTTTAGGCCATTGGATCTACCAATACTTTTTATGATCTCTTTGAAATCTCTCCCTAAATCCAGAAGGCATTAAGGCTATGCCCAGCTTTCTGCTCATTCTCTCCAACAGATTTTTAAATGGAATGGTTACTTGCCTTCAAAGTCCCCATCTTCTATATCACAGCAATCACTTCCTTCCTCTTTGGGTGTCAAAATTAGATTCAAAATAGTAGTTACCTCACTTCCTCCACATTTTGAAAGATGAAATTATCCTTATGATAAGCCAAAAGCCATAAGCATCTTTGCTTTGGCACAAAAAGAAACATTCTCATAGATATCTCAATAACAGTTCCTAATCATGATTATATTATGCCTCTGTGACAGGTTTATGATCTATTTCCTAAACACTTTGATTGTTTCTGTCTTCTGTCCTAATGGTCTAGTTAGGTGTTTCTTCCTATGCTGAGTCTCACTCAAATGTGCTCCCTACTGTGCATGCCACCTGGACTGCCTCTCTTGAGAAGATCTTCTTTTTTTTTTTGAGGGCAATTGGAGTTAAGTGACTTGCCCAAGGTCACACGGCAAGTTTTTGTGTTAAGTGTCTGAGGACAGAGAGATCTTCTTAATGCATATGCCATTTTGTAATGAATGCTATTATCCATTTTGTCCCACTTAAATATCATATATCTTTCCAGGGCCTATTTCAATCTTGAGTCCCACCCTACCAAATTTCACAGATTTATAATTATATATATATATATATATATTGAATTTATCATTCAATACATCAATTGACCCATGACTTCATCAACATGGGCACCCCTTCTGATGGTGCAAAGTGAAATAGAACTATCAGTGATAGTTTTATGTGATTCTGTCTACATCTTCTTACATATCCTCAATAGGATTTCCATCATATATGCTGGCACCCTTCCTCTAGGTCTTTCAACATTTGTTGAAAGCATCATTGTGGTACTTAGACTTTTCTTCATTTTCACTATATTACAAGTTGACCTCCTTTTCTAATTATAGATCTCCTAGAGATCATTTATGTCATTAATTCCATGCAAGCAAATGATATTTATGTGGTCACCTTTGCTTCCCTGTGTTAAGATCTATAGTTTGCTCTGTTGTGTATTTTTATACAGACAACTGAGGCCATAGATATTTTTGCCAGCTCCCTGCTTGGACTGAATGACCCTGGGCAAGTTAGAACTTCCCAGTGCCCCCAAGCATCTTTCTAATACTCTTAAGTTACATGTGAATTGCTGTTCTGCAATTGAGAGAAGTTCCCATACCAAAGAGTTCCCCAAATCTATGAAATCACAAGAATACACCTCATCCCACCTTTAGAAAAACCACTCCCTCAGTTTGTCCCTCCATCCTCCCACCCCAGGATTAACTTCAGACTTCTGAGTTCTAGCCTGGCACATATGGGTAGATGTTCCTTCACTTTGGGAGCCCCTTTGTCCTCTCCTTGAAGTTGGGATGCAAGGTTAAAAAAAGACAGATTTTACTGTCCAAGAAGAAAGGGCATCATCTTCAGCATGGTCGTGAAGACCGTGTGGAGCAGTAGAAATGGACAAAAAACCTTGGACATGGAGTCTTTCTCTGCTACTTGTTCACTATGTGACTTTGAGTGAAGAATAACCTCTCTGAGCCTCTTTCCCCATCTGAAAAATGGGGATAATAATACTTTACCTCAAAGGGTAACATGGGATAGTCAATAAAGGATTCACCTTGGAGTTAGGAAGACCTGGTTCCAGGCCGAGTTTTTGATATAAACTAGCTATGTGACTTGGGGCAAATTACTTTATTTCTTAGAGCCACAGGCAATGGTCTAAGATTTATAAATTACAAGTAAGTTGCTGATCTGTTGGTGGAGGGAATTTCCATACTGGAAGTTCTCCACCAATGAAATAACTCCTTCTTCCCCACCAAAAAAGTTATCTATCTCACATGTTTATTGTGAGATTCAAATGCGGGGATATATAAAGTACTTTGAAACCCCAAAGATTCATATAAATAAAGATTATTACTATCATTCTTATATCATAGGATTTAAGAAGTATCTAATCAAATTCTCTTATTTCACTGATGAGGACAACTGTGACCCAAAGAGGTTAAATGATCATCATCAACACAGTATAAGGTGTTATTAGTTCCTGATTAATCAGAGGTTAATTACGCACTATGTAATTAATTATTCTAGGTTCTGGTTTCTGTTGATATCTTTGGAACATATCCCTGTTTACTAGAATCTCCACATTGGGTAACAGAGGCAGGGGCCCGGGGGTGGGGGGGAGAAAGGGGAAGGGAATAGGTACGGACCAGAAGACTAAAGAAAAACCCTGATACATCCATTTTTGCTACCATCTTGGAAAAGCTCTAATTAAATAGGCTTGGTGATTAAAATTACCAGCCAAAATGAGATTTAGGAATTATCAGTGCTTTTCATTTATTCATGCTATACTCTGTTGCATATAAATGAATAAATGAATGAATGAGAAAGTATTTATTATATACTTACAACATGCCACATACTATACTAAGCACTAGGATTACAAATTCAAGAAATCACGACAGTCTCTGCTCTCAAGGACCTTCCCATGAATGATCAAACAATGGTTTCATTGATCACAGTTCAGGTCAATAACAATAAATTATATTTCTAATGTGTCATAAGGGTGCTTTTCCCACCATATCCTTGTGAAGTAGATAGTATGAGTGTTGTTACCAGGTCTCCATCTTACAAATGAAGAAATTGGTGCTCAGAGTATAAAAGCATCTTGACCATGGTCACAAAGATACTAAATGTCAGAGACAAAAACTGAGCCCAGTTCCTCTGATTTAGTCCATCACCCTTTCCGTCATATTCTCCTGCCACTCTCTACACTGTTTACCCAGAGCATAGGTTCTCAAAGTGTGGTCTGGGGACTCCAAGGATCCTTTCAGGGGGTCTACAAGGTCAAAACAATTTTCATGATAATGCTAATATATCTTAATTTCTAATATAGCAAATACTGATAGATGTAAACCACATAAACAAAAGTTCTTTGGAGGGGACATTAATAATTTTCAAGAGAATAAAGGAGTCTGGAGATAAAGGAGAAAAACGTTTGAGAAATATTAATCTAGAGTGGGGGGGAGGTGGAAAGAGCTTTTGTTAAGTACCTACTATGTATCAGACACCCTGTGTGAAGCACTTTACAAATATTATCTCATTGATGGGGTTGGTTTCAGCCACTTCCCTGTAACCATTTCTGAGGGAAAAGCTAATTCATTAAATCCTACCTTCCTGGGTTACAAAGTCGTCTTCTGCAAAGTCATTGAAGTTGCCACACAGTCCACAGGTCTTATTGAAGTGTCTTTCAGGCAGCAGAAGCTGGAAGTTCCCATCAGCATCAATCTTGGCCACAAAGCCATAGATCTCACTGGACAACTTATAGTAACCAGCCTCCATTTCTAAATACAGCCCTTTGGAGGCATAAGGAATGGAGATTCTGCAAAAGAATTCATCAGATTACCAAGTGACATGTTTATATCACAGTCTCCAAAATTGCTCCCCCAATCCCATACGTTTCTTTTTTATTTATTTTTCATTTATGAAATAAAACAAGCATTTTCATAGCCTAGTTCAATAAAAAAATGATTGCTAGGGGCGGCTAGGTGGCGCAGTGAATAGAGCGCCGGCCCTGGAATCAGAAGGACCTGAGTTCAGAGCCAGCCTCTGACACTTAATCCACACAAACAAAAACCTAGCCGTGTAACCTTGGGCAAGTTACTTAACCCCAATTGCCCTAAAGGGGCGGCTAGGTGGCGCAGTGAGTAAGAGCGCCGGCCTCGGAGTTTGGATGACCGAGATCAGATCCGGCCTCAGAAAATGAGCACCCACGCATAAATAATGACTAGCCATGTAACCTTGAGCAAGTTACTTAACCCCAATTGCTTTAAAAAAAATTTTTTTAAATTAATAAAAAAAAATGATTGCACATGAAACTGGAAATATGCTATGTACAACTTGCTATTCCTTTCAAATATACAACAAAATTATCATATAAATTTCTTTTTTTTCTTCCCTCACCTCCCATCCTAGAAATGGCTACCATTAAACAAATATAGATATGTGATAGATATGTGTGTATATGTGTGTGTAAAATTATTCTATACATACTTCTATTTATCAGTTCTTTCCCTGGATGCAGATAGCCTCTTTCTTCATGTCCTTTATAATTAATTTGACTATTTATAATAGGCAAAATAACTTATCCACTCGAAGTCCTTAAAACAATATAACTGTTACTGTATACAAACATTCTCTTGGTTCTGCTCATTTCGCTCTTTATTACCTCATGCAAATCTATCCATGTTTTTCTAACATCATCAAGCTCACAGTAAGTACTATTCTATTACAGTCATATACCACAACTTGTTCAGTCATTCCTCAATATATTGCAATAAACATTTGCTATCCAGAAGCCCTTGGTTCCCTTACTTTGCCATTTACAAGCTTTGGGAATACAAACAAGGCATTTCTCTCTTTTAAGGTTCAGTTTCCTTTTCTACAAAATGGAAATAATATTGCACTATATAACTCACAGGTTTGTAGTAAACAAACATTTGGTAAATTCCGAAGTGCTACATAAATGTGAATTCTTGTTATCAGGACCTCCTGTATACAGAGTGGCTCTAGGTGAGGGACAGAGTTTGAACAAGATATAGTCCCTGTCCACATGGAATTTGCTCCCAGTTCAATCAAGCGAAACAGCATGGACTCATTCTAATTGGTCCTAGGGGTTAGAACTAAGAGCTATAGATAGAATTTGCCAAAAGGCTAGGATGTAGGCTTGAAGTATGAAAAATCTTCCTAAGAATTGAAGTGGGTCAAGGTGGAATGGACAAGCTCCAGAAGTAGTGGGCTTTCCCTCATGGCCTTTAAGTAGAGGCTAGAGGAGCCTGCTTTCCTTTATGGGTTGGACTACTTGACTTCTAATTTCCCTTCTAACTCTGAAAGTTTCTGGATGAGTTTGGCAGAAGATACTAGTAGGAATTAGGAGACCTGAGTTCTCCTCCCAGCTCTTCCTTACATTATGTGACATTAGGCAGGCTGAGTTCTACCATCAGCAAACCATAAGTTATTTCATCTCTCTTGGTTTTCTTGTTTTTAAAATTGGGGTGTTGATAATTCTACCACTGGGCATCTAACCCAAAGACAGCAGAGACAGAGAGGTCCCATCTATACCACAATATTCGTAACAGCACAGTTTATGGCAACAAAAAAGCAAACAAACCCAAAACCTAGAAACAAAGTAAGAGCCCATTGAATGGGGAATGCCTAGATAAATCATGCTAGATGACTGCACCATAAGAAATGATGAATATGATGAATTTAAAGAAATAAAGAAGACTTTTATGAAAGAGATGGAGAGCAAAGAAAGCAGAACTAAGAAAGAAAATGTGTACCATGACCACAACAATGTAAATAAAAACAAAACTGAAAGACATCATATTTCAAGCTAAATGCAGTGGTTCCAGGGACTTGATGATGAAGCACATTTCTCCTGGTAGAAAGGTAGTAGGCTATGGGTGCAGAATGGTCAATATGCTCTCAGATGCAATGGTCTAACTTTTTCTTTGTTACAAAGAAGGATTGTATTGGGAAATGTTAATGGTGTGAAAGACAAAATTCATCAATAAAACATTGAATATTAAAAATGATAGGCTAAGTTAGATTATCTCTATGGTTCTCTGTAACTTTCTATGAATCCTTTGCTTACCTTTGGTCTCCCTGTGTTACGGTGCCATTGATAAATAAGTGGATGTCAAAAAATTCCCCAAGATACACAGAGAGACTTTTTCTCTTGCCATTTTCAAAATCCCCTGCAATATTGAAAGAACCATTGGTGGATGAAAGGAGATGTATTTTCTTGTTTTTCTTAAGGTTGAAATCATTAAATAAAAACACCTACTTACGGAATTCTTTAATCTATAGAGCATGAAGCCTTATGAGCTCATAGAAATCCTCCCAAGGAAGCATACCAAACAGATACTTTGGAATCATCTTGAACTCCTGTCTTCCTCACCACCCCAGCCCCCACATCTAATCAGGTCTGGCCTTCTAGCCACTGGCCCACCTAGCTACATCTAACAGTCTAACAATTAGAGATACCCTAAGGTAGAATTGACTAGATGACCATTTGTTGGATATATTGTAGAGGGCATTCTTGTTCGGGAATGATTTATAGTAGATGACCTCTGAAGTCCTTTCTAACCCTGGCATTCTGTGCCTCTGGCATCCTTGCTCCCTTCTCTTCCCTATAGAGCCTCATATCACCCACCAAGGACATGAATAAGATTAGTAGGGCCCTGTGCACCAAACAATTGAGCTGCTGGAAGTGAATTGAACACAATCCAGCAGAGTTTATTTAGCTAACAAGCCATCAGGACAAAAGCATAAAGGAGGGCCTATGAAGCATAATTCCAGGAGATGTCTCAACCAAGAATCCCCCTCTGATAGGGGGATTAAGAAAAGAACTAGTCTGGTATGGTAGACAGAATCTGGACTTGGTACCCAGGAAGACCTAGATTCCAAAGTGAAGAAACAATGGATTTGGAGTCAGAAGACATGAGTTTAAATTCCACATCTGCTATCAACCACTTGAGTGACCTTGGTCAAGTCATTTAACTTCTAGGGCCATAATATTAACCTATAAAATGCATATATGGGGCAGGGTGGGGGCAGGGAAGCACCAGGGAGGCACACTAAATGACTTCCAAGACACCTTTCAGCTCTAAATCTATGACCCTATGACCCATCTCAAATCCCACCTCCCTCATGAAACCTTCCCCAAGTACTCACTGATGCTCTCCCTCTTCTCTGAATTACTAAAGTCAACACCAACCAGTTTAGTATTTCATCATTCTCTAATTAGTTCACATATAAGGCTTATCTTTTCATCTAGACCATAATATGCTCTAAGGCAAAAGTTGTCTCATACTTTTTGGTATTCCCCATAATACCGAGCCCACGTTTGTGTACTTAGCAGATACTATTTATTATAATAAAAGCTAGCATTCACATAACCTGTTTTACCAATATTATCTCATTTTTTTTTCTTTCTTTTTTTTGGAGGGCAATTGGGGTTAAGTAACTTGCCCAAGGTCACACAGCTAGGTTTCTGTTTGTGTCTGCGTTAAGTGTCTGAGGCCAGATCCGAACTCAGGTCCTTCTGACTCGGGGGCCAACGCTCTACTCACTGCGCCACCTAGCCGCCCCATCATTTTATTTTTTCACCAGCTCTGGAAATCCCCATTTCACAAGTGAGGAAACTGAAGCACTGGCCTCTGGGTCACACAGTAAATGTCTGAGGTCAGATTTAAACTCAGGTCTTCCTAAGTCCAAATCCAATACTATCTACAGTGCCTGCTAGCTGCCTGATTCAGTAAAGACTTGTTGAGCCATTCAATCATATCCAACCCTTCACAATCCCTGTAGGGTTTTCTTGGTAAAAATAGTAGAGTGATTTGCCATTTCCTTCTCCAGTTGTACCCATTTCACAGTTGAGGAAACTCAGGTCCAATGACTTGCCCAGGGTCACAGAGCTAGTAAGTATCTGAAGAAGGATCTGAACTTAGGTATGCCTGACTTCAGGCCCTGTACTCTATCCACTGCACCCCTTAGGTATCACTAATGCTCTCAATACTCTCCAGAACCCTTAGCTTCCTTCAAGACTCATCTCAAGTGCTGTCTCCTATAGGAAATCTTTCTAGATCCTCCTAGTTATTAGTATACTCTCCTCAAGCTACACATACATCACACACATTGTTACATTATATGTAAATGTATGCATGTATATATGTATGTGTATATATGTGTCTGTTTAAATGTGTCTTGCCAATAGAATGTAACCACAGAATTAATTTTGCTCAAATCATGCATAAAACAAGGAGATATGTGCTTGCCAAAAGGATTTGCCACCATCATGAAAGATATCTTGTGCAGAGTCCAAAAGAGAAAGGATTCCCTATAGATTGTAATGTCTCCTAGATACTCCTGTTTATATGGGAGATTGTATCTGTTGCATCAAATCCAGAGCACTATTTGACTTTCTCAACAAGAACCATGTTTACTCAAAAAAGTTCACTCTAACAATCCATACAAGAAAAACAAGATGGATGAAGAATACCTAGGTTACACACATTGTTGAAATATCAGTCCATTGGGCAGCTAGGTGGAGAAGTGAGTAGAGCGCCGGCCCTGGAGTCAGAAGGACCTGAATTCGGATCTGGCCTCAGTCACTTAAGACACACACAAAAAAAACCCTAGCCGTGTGACCTTGGGCAAGTTATTTAACCCCAATTGCCCTCCAAAAAAAAGCAAAATATATATATCAGTCCATTGAGTTAGTAAATTCAGACATATTATCTGGAACAGACATAGCAACTGGGTAAGAAGTAGAACCCAGAATTGAATAGGTGGAGAGGAACAGTATAAACTGTACTTGGGAAATTACATATTGCATTAATGATTCCAAGGTATTCGCCAGCACAACAATCTTTTTTACATAGATGCTATATGGTTACAAGTCTTAGAATGCCACAATTTCCAAATAACTCAAAAGTCAACAGAGAGGAATAGTAGGAGCAAGAGGGTATCAACATATTTCCAATGATGGCATCTGCCTTAGAAGTGGCATAAACACTATCATTCTTAATCTTTAATTCCATAGAGAATCTCTCTGCACTACTGGTGATGTTGTATGTGTTTAATGGAAAGAACCTAGCTTCAAATCATGGTTCTGCTACTTACTGCCTATGTTGCCTTGAGCAAATCACATCACCTCTCATTTATAAAATAAGGGTTTAGGAATATGTGATCTCTATGGTCACTTCCAGATCTAAATTCTATGATCCAGGGACCCCGATTGATGGGTCATAGAAAAATCATTCCCTTCCTCTCATAATGGCTTAGTGACTCTCATCTAAAACAGCTTTCCCTTTGACAAGTCATTACAATAAGTCTTGACTCCTCCATTCAATGCCCACTCACCCAAAATGGAGAAAGAGTGCTTCCAGCAGTCTCCAGTCAGGAGGTAACTGCAGTCTCCACCAAAGCTGTAGAGTTGGTCATCAAAGGTTTTGATGTGGTCATCTCCAAAAAGAGTGCAGCGACTGACTGACATCTGACCCTTCTTGCCTTCCACGAAGAAAGATGGAAAGGAAGCTGGGAGGATAGAATACAGGTCAGCACTACTGGCCTCACCAACCAAAGCTACATTAGACACGATAAGGCTGAAGGAAATGAGACTGAATCCACCCAAAGCTGGACTTTGGAGTCAGAATTAATCAATCAAGAAGTATCTATCAAATGCCACTATGTGCCAGGTTCTGTGCCAAGAGACTTGGAGAATTGCTGTGACTAAAAAGACCGATCATCCTATGGCCAGAATGATGAAAGGCTTCTCCAACACTTAGTGAATAGTTCTTCAATTGTTTGTTCAGTCAAGACAATAAAGAGTTCATTGCTTACATTTTGCCATTTAGTGCTATCCACCTCCAGAGAAAGAACCGATGGAGTCTGAATGCAGATCAAAACATGTTGTTTTTCACTTTATTTTTTCGTGTTTTTTTATTCTGTGTTTTCTTTTACAACATGATTAATACAGAAATATGTTTTGCATGATTGCACATGTATATCCTATATCAAATAGGAAAGGAGGAAAGAAAGGAAGAAAGGAAAGAATTTGGGGATTCAAAATTTAAAAAGAAAGAATTTTAAAATTATTTTTACATGCAATTGGGAAAAAATAAAATACAAGTTAAAAAAAAAAGTTTTGCCATTTAGGCTTTGGGCCCACCAGGTGTGGGTGCCTATAGAGTTCTTATTTCCTCTTAACAGTGGTGGGATATGGAGTAAGTTAGAGTAATCTGCTGGAGCTGGCTCCTATTACAGGAAGGCTAATTGTTCAATTTTCAATGTAAGCATTTACACCTCAGGGATTGGCAAAGGCTACAAATTAGGCCTTAATTTATTGTCTTATTAATTTTTAGACTTAAAGAAGTCATGGAGAAAATGTCAAAAAGGCACATTAAACTCAAAAGTTTATTCCACATATATTTTTCCTCAGAGAGCCAGCTGTTAAAAATTTACCTGCAAACTGCTGAGCTGGGAATCTGCCAAACCACCCAAAATCTCAAGATGGAGAAAGCAGGCAAAGCAAGGAAACTAACATTGATTAAGTGTTCACTATGTGCCGGACACTGTGCTAAGCATTAAGACAGCCAAGTCATTTAAATATTCTACACCAGACAAAAACAAGAATATCTCTCCTTACCTGGTGTGAGAAGGCCAAGAGCAAGAGGTACAAACATAATCAGTTTAAAGCACGTCATCTGTGAAGAGTATGGAGAAAGAATCCTGTCAGTAACACTCGAGGTCTGTTGTAAGAATATATGGTAGAATGTTCTACCACTGACAGAGTTTGGGTAAAGGAGAACAAGTTCCTGATTCTCTTCCTTCTCCTCCTATTCTTCTTCTTCCTCCTTCTCCTCCTCCTCCTCCTCCTTCTCCTTCTCCTCCTTCTCCTCCTCTTCCTTCCTTTTTCCTTCCTTCCTTCCTTCCTTCCTTCCTTCCTTCCTTCCTTCCTTCCTTCCTTCCTTCCTTCCTTCCTTCCTTCCTTCCTTCCTTCCTTCCTTCTCGGAATGAATCACCTGTTATTTGTCTTAAGCACAAGTCCCATCACAACCCTCAATATGAAAGGCAGCTGTAATTGGTAGAAGGACCATTGGACTGGGAGTAAAGAGATCTGACTTCAGCTCCTGGTTCCCTCACACACTGGTGGGGTGACCATGGGTAAGCCATGTAGCTACTCTGAGCTCAAATCAGGATACTAATAATTATACCTCCTAATTCATTGGCTGTTGTAAACCATAACGTGTTGAAGAATGAGATATTCAGACATGGCAAGAACTAGGTAGGCGGCAGATAAAGTACTGAGCTTGGAAACAGGAAGATTCTTCTTCATGAGGTCAAATCTGACTTTAGACACTTATTAGCATCATGACCCTGGACAAGTCACTTAACCTTGTTTGCCTCAGTTTCCTCATATGTAAAATTAACTGATGAAGGAAATGGCAGAACATTCCAGTATCTTTGCTAAGAAAACCCCAAACGGTGACGTGACAAATGACCCAACAATGACAAGGGCTCAGAATCCCTGAATCCATAGTCCAAATCAGTGAAAAATATCCTCCCTGCTTTCTTTCCCATGTTAATTTCTTCTGATTTTTATTACACTTCAGATTATAAAATCATAGACTTAGAATTGGGAGGAACCTCATAAGTCACCTAGTCCAACCCCTTAAGTTTATGGATGAGGAAACAGGCTGAGTCAGAATCAATAAACATTTATTAAGCACCTACTGTGTGCCAGGCCCTGTGCTAAGAGCTAGGGATACAAAGAAAGGCATAAGACAGTGCCTGTCCTCAAGGAGCTCCCACTCTAGGATACAATATATTTTTAAAAAGCTGAAAGGGGGAGAGGGAAAGGAGGTTACCCCATGCAAGGGCAAGGTGAAGGCAGCAATGAAGAGAAATTATCTGGGGAGGGGAGGAGCGGTTTCAGTGTTGAACTCATCTTGCAGAATAGTGAGTTTCTGGAAATCACAAAGTCTAGAAGAGCAGCCTGGTGGGAAAGAAATTAGTTCTCTGAAAGGATCAGGTTTCCACTGTCAACTCAGGCAAGTTAAGTGACTTGCCCAAGTGGAAAGAGTCAAAAATTGTTAGAGGGGCACAGTCATTTTTCTTCTGAGAACCTAAAATTATGTTTCTAGTATAACAGTGATGAGCGGTGGTGATGGTGTTCAGTTCTTTCTGACTCCTTGCTATCTCTTTTGGGGGCGGGGGTGTTTCTTGGCAAAGAAAGACACTGGAGTAGTTTATCATTTCCTTCTCCAGCTCTTACTGATAAGGAAACTGAGGCAAACAGGGTGAAGTGACTTGCCCAGGGTCACACAGCTATTAAGTATCTGAGGCCAGATTTGAACTCACAAAGAGGAGTTTTCCTGACTCCAAGCCCAGCGTGCTATCCACTGTGCTACCCAGCTGCCCTGCAGTGCTGAGTACTCCTTATTAAGATGCTTTATCATGTTTTAGAATCATAGCCTTTTAAGGAGGGAAAGGAACACACATTTATGTAACACCTAACTAGGCTAGGAGCTTTACATATATTGCTTCATTTGATCCTTACAACAACCCTTTGAAGCAGGTACCTGGGGTTACACGCTAGCAAGTATCTGAGGCCAGATCTGCACTCCCATCTTCCTGACTCCAGGCTGGGGTCTCCACCTACTGTATCACCCCGATGACCCTACTATTCATCACTTCTCTAGTCAGGTAAGCACATACCCACACTGACCTAATTATAGGTTGCCCTCAAATATAGGTGAAACCACAAAAATGTGATATTTCTAACAGGAAAAAAATGTAGAAATTCACTGGGAGAAAAAAACAAAACTGATTATAGTTTTGTTCAAGTTTTATACCACTCAGGTTTACTTTGGAGGAGCAACAATGTAGAGTAGGACTTATTTTGAAATAACATGGTAATTTATATTCATCAACCACATACAGGTCACAGGGGAGAGATCTAACTGCCCTCTAGGGATGGGCCTGCCCAGGAGAGCTACAAGCAAAGGAAAAATAGCCAGAGAATCATGAAATTTAGAAGGGACTTGAGAGATCCTCTACTCAATGTCTCTCATTTTAGACATTAAGAAACTGAGGCCTATTCTTGGTGGGCTGCCTCTCCAACATTTTTTGCTTATGAACTAACTAGTTTCTGGGCCCCTTAAGTAGACTATGCTAGGAAATGCTAATTTATTTTAATGTGAGTTTATGTCAAGTAGTTCACATCACATAATACTTTTTTTTTTTGCTTTTTTGGAGGGGGTAGGTAGGGCAATTGGGGTTAAGTGACTTGCCCAAGGTCACACAGCTAGTTTGTGTGTTATGTGTCTGAGGTCAGATTTGAATTCAGGTCCTCCTGACTACAGGGCGGGTACTCTATTCACTGAGCCACCTAGCCACCCTTATATATAATACTTTTTAAAGTACTTTCCTCACCACAATCCATTGTTGTAAAATTAATTTTATAGAAAAAGAAACAGAGACCTGAGAAGGTTAAATGATTTTCCAGGTTCAAACCAGGTTTCCTGCTTTGAGCTATAAGACAAACCTGGGATGGAGGGAAGCCTGCTACAAAAACCAAAGTCATAGAATGGATGCCAAAGGCCAACATCCAGGACTTTTGAGTCATCTGCTGTTTGGGATTGTATGCTGCCAGAGGGAAGCAGCTGTGTTAGAGGAAGAGGAGGCTACCTGGTACAGTCAATCAGTCAGTCAATAAACATATTCTCAGCACCTACTATGCCCCAAGCACTGCCCTAAGGCTGGAGATACAAAGGAAGGTAAATTGTCTCTGCCCTCAAGGAGCTCACAGTCTAGTGGGGGAGATAACACCAAAGCAGCTTTGTACATACAAGTGATCTACAGGAAAAATAGGAAATAATCAACAGAGGCAAGGCACCAGAATTATGGGGGACTGGGCATGGCTTCCTATAGAAAGTGGGATGTAGTTGGGACTTCAAGGAAGCCAGGGGGGCCAGGAGGTGGAGAGGAGTAGGGAGAGCATCCCAGGCATGGGGGACAGCCTGTGAAGATGCCCAGAATGCAGAAGTGCAGAGTCTTGTTCGAGGAATAACAAGGAGGCCATCAATGGCTCTAAGAGGATGTGGGGGAAGGGGTATAAGAACGGGGAAGGTGTAAGAAGACTAGAAAGGTAGGAGGAGGTTAGGTTATAAAGGACTTTGAAAGCGAAACAGAGAATTTTATATTTGATTCTGGAGGTGAGAGGGAGGCACTCAAGTTTATTGAGGGAGAGAGGTGACATGATCCAAACTGAGCTTTAGAAAAATGACTTTGGTGGCTGCAGTGGAAAGAGCGCTGGATGTTGACTCAGAGGACCTGAATTCAAATCCTGACTCCACTATATCTTGCCGGTGTAATCTTAGGCAAACCACTTTAGTTCAATAGGCCTCAATTACCTCATCTGTAAAATGAGGAAGGTAGGCCAGATGACCTCTGAAGTCCTTCCCCAGTTCCATGAGTCTATGGTTTGAAACACTGGGTTTAGAGTTAGAAGACTCCAAGATTTTTACTCGGCTGCACGACTTTGGGCAAGTCATTCCATTAACATAACATTCATCAGACACCTCACTTAATCTCCCCGAGCCATAGTTTCTCTGTCTGTAAAATGGTGACCATAGCTGCCTATAATACCTATCTCACAGGGGTGTTGTCAGAATCACATTATAAACCATAAAATACCATGTAAATGCGAACTACCTTTGGTGCTTGGGTTATTTCCACCATTGCAGCCCAGATAAACAAGAACAAGACTCCTCTCCGTTGGGTCACTTCTAATTCTTATCCCATCTTCCCTCCCTTCCCCCTCCTCCCCCATCAAGCCTCCTCCACTCCCCCCGGCTCATGCTGAGCAGTGAGATTTTCTCCAAATAAACAGTACCTTACCCTGGTGGGTCTCTGAGGCTGTCTGGAAAACAGCCTCCAAGATGGTTGACAAATGTCCTCAGGGATCCATGCTTCCCAGGCTTGAGGGTGGTTAGCTCAGAACCCTTTTGACTCTGAAATGACTAGTTATTAAGCAGCCAAGAGCCTGGGTCTTTATGCAAAGGGACATAAAGTCAAAGTGTTGACGTCAGTCAAAGCATCCCCCACCCCCATCCACAATAGCCAACCTGCTTCTAGGGGGAATTGGCCTCCACTTTATTGCCAGAATAAAAAAAAAGCCAAACAATGGAAGGAAATGGTATTAGACACCCCACAGTGCTGATAAGACTTTGAAGAGTTTGGTGGGAGCCCTCATTGGCAAGGCACTTAATGAGCTGAACTTGGCCTCTCCATCCTTTTGTGCTTCCTGAAAGAACTCTAAGGAAGAGAAAGTAAAAAAGCAGGCAATGCCCAGGGAGCAGATCAATGCCTCTGCTTCATCTGGCTACTAGCCATAGTGGGGCTCCAGGTCCAGTAGGAAAGAAAACACAGAGACCAGAGCCAATCTGGCAGCTATGTTCTGGGGAAGTGGCTCCCTGACCTCTCCACCCCACCTCCTCCAGCCCTCAACTGCACGTCCCAATCACCAGAAATTTATGTATAATTTGTGAGGGTTTTCCAGAAATGGAACTCAGCAAAATGATTAAAAGTCTTATGGTGCAGTGGAAAGAGTGTTGGCTTTGAAGTCAGAGACCTGCATTCAAATCCTGATTCTACTGCTTACAAATTGTGTTAAGTAAGGATAATCCAGTTGGATGAATTAGACATTTTTCTTCAGCATTGTCCACCTTCCCTCTTAGCCCCACATATCTAATCCTTCCCTTCCAACCATCTTCCTACTTTCAAACCTCTATCTGGTTTCCTTCGGTAACTCAGCATCAGTGGAACAGATCCCCAGTTATGAGGGGCTGGCCAATAAGGCTGAGAAGCCTTCATGGAATTTGTAGCTCGAAGAGACTTTTAAAGATCATCAAGTCCAATATTTCCATTTTATAGATAGGAAACCTGGAACCAAGACAGGTAAACTGATTTGCTTGAGATTACACAGATAGTCAATGATAAATCATACAGTTAGCTGTTCAGTAGTTTCAGTGGCTCTGTCCAACTTCTGTTCAAACCATTTGGGATTTTCTTGGCAAAGATACCAGGGTGGTTTACCATTTCCTTCTCCAACTTATTTTACAGCTGAGGAAACTGAGGCAAACAGGGACAAGTGACTTACCCAGCATCACACAGCTAGTAAGTGTCTGAGGCCAGATTGAACTCAGGAAGATGAGTCTTACTCATTCCAGGCCCAGCACACCCTATTCATTACACCACTTAGCTTCCCCTAAACTATACCTTACCAGGACCAGGATTCAAGTTTCCTAACTCCAAATTAGGTCCTTCCCAATACAACTGTCCTCATTTATAACATGGGGAGGATATAATAGCACCTACCTCCCAGGGCTATTGTGAAACTCAAATGAAATACTAATTAGAAAGCACTTAGCACAGTGTCTGGCACAAAAGAAGCATCATATAAATATTAGCTATTAGTGTACTTCAACTGTCACCAAGGGTAGAATTTCAAGCACCCAGACAGGCACAATGACAAAGATAGTTTTGGTTGGGGGACCCAACCAAGTCAATTCAATTCAATTTGTTAAGTGCAAAAAAACTAAGTGATGAGGAAAAACACAGTTTAATTAAGATAAGGTCTTTGCCCTCTTGGAGAGGAAACATGCAGAGTTAACAGATATTACCTATTGATGCATGTAATTCTACAAGTCATCTCCCCTCAAGGAGTGCAGTGACTGACTCACAGTCTTCCCTTCATGAGCCCTGTCCTCATTCTTGAGGATTTCGAGGTATACATCAATGTCACTCAAACACCAAGACCTTCCAGTTTATTAGCCTCTCATGACCTGTACCTTCACTACAAATGACCAATATATGGGGATGATCTCACCCTTACCCATAACTATTCTACCACCATGATAAAGAGCTCAAATTCCTGCCTCTAATCACAACCTTCCATCTCAAACCTTCGAAACCTATTCTTTGTCCTCCCTGAAACCTCAAGTCACTTCCCTCTTTGCTCCCCAATACTTGTTGCTAGATCTACTCCAAGAAAATATCTGGTCTCAACAGGGCCCCCAGCACTGCACAATCATACTTTCATTCCTCCCTAATTGGCCTTAGATCGAGTTCCCTGCGTGGCTGTTCAAAAACGTTCTCAGGTTGCGCCCACACCTGGAATGCTCTCCCAACTTCTGCTTCTCAGCATCCCACACTTCCTCCAAAGCACAGCTCAGCTTCCATTCTCTATGGGAAGCCTCCACTAGGTAGTGCATCCCCATCCCCCTACACAAATTATTTTGTATTTACTGTTTTATTTTTATTTACTCATATACATGATGCCATGGTCCTCTTTGAAAACGCAGGACGAATGCAACCTCTGTGTAGACTGAGCTGCCTGAATGGGGACCCAGCTAGTCGGGTAACTCAGCTCATCCTCTCCCTCTCCATCTCCCTTTCTTCCTTCTCCTCTCCAAAGGAAGGTAAATTTTGATGACCAGAAGCTTCCCCCTTAACTTGGAGTTTACTCACTAGATTTCTTTTCTCTCTTTCCTTTCCTTCCTTCTTTCTTTCTTTCTTTCTTCCTTTCTTCCTTTCTTTCTTTCCTTCTTTCTTCTTTCACAAAACCTTAAACCCAGTTCACTCTGGCACCCATAGATTGGACTGCAATAGGTCCCTCTCCAAACTCCACTTACTGGCTGTACTTTGGGCCATCCTGGCTTAGAGTGAATGTTCATGGTAACTGTTTCTCTTTGGAACAGCAACCCTGACATTCTTCCACTCCCAGCTCGATTTTAAAAAAAATCTATTTTTCTAACTAAAGGAGCCATCTCTTGACTTACTTCTTATAGAGGCCTATTTACTGAATGGGTATTACCTCACTCAAAGTGAGTACATTAAAAGGCTTTAGCCTAAAAGGTTCAGGGTCTCTCATTACATCCTGGGCCATCTCCAGTCATCCTGATGAATACCTGGCCACTGGACCCAGATAGCTGTGAAGAAGAAACTGAGGCTGGTGACCTTGCACAGCCCTCCCTCACTCAAATCCAAGTCAATTGCAAGTCATGTCATCATTTCTCTGATGCCATGGTCCTCTTGAAAACAAAGGACAAATACAATTTGCAAACATGTTATTTTCCTCCAGTAGAATTTCTTGAGTCCAGGAATAAAAACTAGACCTGTGAATGCTTGGGGGACAAATAATTTTTTAACGATAACAAGCTTTCTTTTTTTTTTTTTGCATACATGTTGCTTTCCTCCAATAGAATTCCTTGAGGCCATGGATAAAAACTGGACCTATGATTTCATTGGCATAGGGAGCTCCCAGATTGGGAAACTCCCTGTACCAATGCAATTTAGAGAGTTGTCTAGAACATTGAGAGGTAAGTGACTTGCCCAGGGACATCTATCCAAAATGTCAGAAACAGGACTTGAACCCAGGCCTTCCTGGTCTGAGGTTAGCTCTCTATAAACTATACCATACAGCTTCTCGTGATTTTTGTCTTTATAATTCCAGTACCTAGCACAATGCCTTAGCATACAGTAGGTGCTCAATAAATGCTGGTTAAATTGAGTTGAATTAAAATGAAAGCCTCCTAATTAGTCTCCCCACTGACAGTTTCTTCCCCCTCTAATACATCTTCCATACCACTGCCAAAATAATCAGAAAGTACAGGTCTGCCCATGCCACTCTCCTGCTCAAGAGTCCCAGTGGTTTCTTACAACCCTAAGGATCAAATATAATAATAACAATAGCTAACATTTATTTAGCATTTTAAGATTTTTCAAAATGTTTTATGTATAGTTCTGAGTCTGACACTTAAAGCACTTCTCAGTCTGATTCCAGCCACCAACCTTTCATTTGTGTCACTTTATTCTCCTTCATATACTCTATCTTTTAACCAAACTGACCTACTTACTCTTTCCAAATTTGGCACTCCATCCCAATGGTATGCTAGTAAATGTTTAACAACCGGCTCTCGGGATAGATAATGGGAATATAGCACATGACACACTTTTATTTGATCTGTGTTATTAACATTTTGTCCATCACTTTCTTTTTTAATTTTTTTACTTATTTTATTTTTAATTTAGGAAATAAAACAAGCATTTCCATAACATAGTAGTTGTTACTCTAGATTGCACATGAAACTGAAAATCTATTATGTACAACTTGTTATTCCTTTTAAATATATAATAAATTTATCACGTAAATTTCTTTTTTTTTCTTCCTTCCCTATCCCTGCCCTAGAGATGGTTACTATTAGACACAAACATATACATAAGTAAAATCATTCTATACATACTTCTATTTATCAGTTCTCCATCATTTTCTTAAGCAAATTATGGCCCTTGGACCAAACCCAGCTAGCTCCCTGCTTTTGTACCACCCCTAAGAATGGATTTTACATTTTTAAATAACATTTTATTGCATTTAAAAACATAAAATTCATTCTTAGCTCAGCAGACAACAACAGGTGCAGGGCTAGATTTGGTCGTAGCAGACTCCTGGTCTAGACAAACAACAAAACAATAAATCAGGCCCTGATTTGCAGCTGTTACACAATTTCTGAGGTATAAATGCTCACAGAAAATTTACCAATCAGTTCTCATGCAATTGGAACTGGCTCCAGCACACCAGTTAGCCCTTCTGTCACTTCTGATGCCTTTTTTTCGAGGGCTACATTTTCATGCCTAAAAATCACCCCTTCCTCTCCTCCACCTCTTAGAATTCCTAACTTCCTTCAAGAGGCCACCAGTCTTGTGAAATCTTTCTTCTTCCTCCTAGTTCTTATCGATCTCTCCTGATTCTGGTTGTTGTTGTTGTTTTTTATTTACTTCTCTGTTTAAATGTTAGCATTCAATGATATATAAGCTCCCTGAGAGCAGAGACTGCTTTTGGTTTTGGTCTTTGTATCTCCAGCCCCATTCACAGTGCCTTGCATACAGTAGTTGCCTCGTAATTGTTTGTTGAAATGTTTGATGAATTTTGAAAAGTCCCTCCTTACAGCACCACCCCCTCCTCCCCATCATGCTATGTTAGCAGGATCCTCCTCTACCTACTCTTAAGGCAAGTCCTGAGAAAACCTCTTGGTATTGTGGAAAGAGAACTGGTTTTAGAATCAGAGAACCTGAGTTTGAATCCTGACTCTGACGCTGGATTTGTAACATGAGAAATTCATTTAGCCTCCTTGAGCCTCAGTTTTCTCATCTACAAAATGGGGATAATAATACTTATAATTCCCTAGTTCACAGGATCATTGTGAGGAAAGTGCTTTGTGAGTCTTTAAGTATATATAATTATATGATACAAATAATATAAATATATACTTATATAGAAAGATTATATAAATTATATAAATTTGAGTTATTATTATTTTTCACCTTAGACTTTTTAAATTTACCTGCCCAGTCACCACCACTTTCCATTCCAGAAAAGGTGGGGATGTTCTAGTAGAATAATAATATCAATAAGGCAGAAGAGGCACAAATAACATGGTTTTACTTAATCTCTTTGGGTCTAGCTTTCTTAGCTTTAAAATGCAAACAGAGGGCTCCATAATGTCAAATGTCACATCCAGTTCCAACAGTCTACAATACTATGAGAAGGTCTAGAACTCTCCTGCATCATTCCCTCTTCTTACTTTTTCACTGAAGTGGCTAACCAGGAGCCTACCTATTCTTGTTCTTCCCCATTTATAGAACCCCACAGAATTCACTAAGGTCATGCTTCTCTCCTTTTCCTGTTCCTTCCTTTCCCTCCTATTCCATATTTCATCTGCAGCATGGAACCAAAATACCTGGTTTTAAATTTAAAATATTTGCTAGCTGGATGACCTTAGACAAGTTATTTAACATATTTCTGAAGGTCTCAGTTTTCCTCCTCTATAAAATGAAAGAATTGGACTAGGGATAGCTTAGACCAGCTCTCCCATTCTATGAGTATATCAACTTCAAAGTGTGGCCTTGAGTAGTCCTGCAATGATATCCTAAAGGAAGAAAACATTACTAGGGAGATTGAAGTAAAGATTGATAGTAAAGACTGAAGTGGGTTGTAAACTAGGCAGGATGTGTTCACTCCCCACACATTAGTGCAGCTTTCAAGGTTGTTAGGAACAGGAATGGGGGAAAGGAAACAACGGAAACAGATGGGAGTATCCCCGTCTGGACACGTTGGTCAGTATAGTGGACATGATGGCGCCAGATTTATTGACAAGAAGCCCAGTTGAGTTATGAGGTCCAGCTTATGTCTCAGAGAGATTTTGACTAATATATGAATTCCTTGGACTTAATGCTGGAAAAATCCTTAGAAACCATGGGATCCAACTTCCCCAATTCAACCATTTAATTAAATTCAACAAGCATTTATTAAACTCTTCCATGTGCCAGAAATTATGCTCAACATGAAAACAGAACAATAAAAATGAATTTTTCTCTGCCCTCAGGGAGCTTACATTCTGCAATATCACTTTAAAAATGAGGAAACTTGAGTTCAGTGACTTGCACAAAGTCACATAGAAATGGGTTTGGGGGGGTGGCTAGGTGGCGCAGTGAGTAGAGCACCAGCCCTGGAGTCAGAAGGACCTGAGTTCGGATCCAGCCTCAGACACTTAACGCAAACACAAACAGAAACCTAGCCATGTAACCTTGGGCAAGTTACTTAACCCCAATTGCCCTCCAAAAAGCAAAAAAAAAAGAAAGAAAGAAAGAAAGAAATGGGATTAGAACCCAGTTCTACTGGCTTCAAGTCTAGCACTCTTTCCATTAAATCACTTTGTCTCCAGAGACAAATGGGAGGGTCAAAGAGCAGGGGGAAGCTTCCTGGGTTTGTGAGGAAGGAGGAAGGACTTGGTGGCAAAGAACTATAATCAAGTCAACACTTTTCTCTCCTTGTAGATTTATCTCTACTAAGATTATGTGACTAAGAAGGGCTTGCTAAACTATTTGTAAAAGACTCTAAATTTTCTAATCATGAAAGCTGAACAAAAATGCAATGAACTGCCTTGTGTAGCTCCCATGTAAATAGATTTTTTAAGCTAAAGATAAATAAACACCAGGCAGCGATCTAGATAACCTCTAACCTTTCTCCAACTCTGAGATCTTATTTGGTACTCATGTGGCAATGGGTGCTGCCCTGAGACTTTTGAAAGATACCCATCTCCTCTTCCTTTCAACCATTTTCCTGCTACAGGAAAGGAGGGAAGTACAGGATCCAGAAGAATATTAAAAGGGCAGAAACAGAAAGGACATCAGGTACCATAAAAGGAGTGTTATGTATAACACTGGCATTTTTACAGGGGCCTTCTAGAGACACCACACCTTAATAAAGAAAAAGGAGTAATTAATGGTCAAGAAGTGTGTCCAGATGATTGGGAGATTGGTTTTTAAAGGTGATTTTGGAGTGGAGGTCCTTTGATTTCCATTCTATCTTCTCATAGGTCATCTTTATCAAGAAAATCTGATCTCCAAAGTAGAAAACCTCCACTAAGCATGTCAAACAATTTTCCAGGATATCAGCTCACTTAACTGAGCTTCTGGGTAAGGGGGCAGGATTAGAATTAGTTATAGCAAAATTGGTACTTAGCAGTACAGTCATTGCTTCCCCTTACCACTCAATCACCCACCCTGCTTCTAGAAAGTCCCAGGTGACCCCACAGGCCACTAGGTATTTGCTGTCTGGGATTGGTTTCCATAGGCATCTCAGACCCAAGTTCTGGGCAGAGGTGACAGAAAATATAAGGACATCAGTAAAAGAGAAATTTAGCCCCAATTGTCTTTCTTCTTGAGTGCCTTCTCAAGAAGGAAAAGAGAGGATACAGAGAACCCCTGGAAAGTCCTATCAGTTGCTTCCTCTCCCCACAGCCCTTATGTCAAGTGACCTAGTCTAAGCTTCTAACTGGAAATCAATATATAACCCTAATGTATAAATTTAAGTCAGTTTATGAACTTCTCCCTTGATTCTTGACCATAGAGGGGGCCCTGAGATATGGTTTCTGTCTGTTATGCTTTTCCCAGAAAGTAGATTTGTGTCCAGGTCAATGCTGAGGGTGTGACCAATGTATTATAACTAGTCCCCAGGAAGGGCTTCTAATAATGCATGTACAGCCATGTTCCAAGGGATCTTCAACTGCTCAAGTGAAAGTTCTGAGAATACCCTTCATAATGGAAATGTATTGATTGGCATAGAAGAGAAAAGGAAAGAAGGAGCTTCTTCCATTGGAATGAGCATGGAACTGGAATCAGATGACCTGGTCCAAATCCAGACCCTCCCGTCTAACATTGTGCAATGGGCAGATTGATGGATTTCTCTCAACTTCAATTTTCCCATCTGTATAACAGAGACAATAATATTTGTCCTATCTACCTCACAAGGGTTTGGGGGCGGGGGGAGTGCTTTGAAAACCTTAGAACATTCTATAAATATGAGTTTGTTGTTACATGAATGAATGAATGCAAAGCATGTATTAAGTTCCTGCTGTGAACCAATGGAATACAAATATTTATCTTCTCTGGGACTCAGTTTCCTCCTCTGTAAAATGAAAGACTTCAATTAGATGATTCTTTCCAGTTCTTGCTCTAACTACCCTAACTTCGGGGGAGCTTTGGATGGTGGGCCATTGATTAAAATGCTCATATGAAGTACCTGCTTCTGTGATGCTCCCTAGATAAGAAAGAAGGTAATGAAGACTATGTAGGGTGTGAGTGTGTATGTATGTGTGTGTGTGTGTGTTTGTGTGATGGAGGGGGTGGAGAGAAAGCCTTAACAATTGTTAAAAGCTGAAGTGATAACACTTATAATAAAACCACCAATGATCTAAGCCCAGGAAACAAAAGCTGGACACAGCCAAGGCCAGCAGCATGAGAAACAACAAACAACATTCCCAGCAGGAAACAAGGGAGGGCAGAGGGAAGGGAAAGCACCCACTCTGAAGGTTCTAGTTCCTGATTAAGTCTATACTGGAGGCCCTGAAATTGGCACCCCAAGTAAAGTTGGGGGTTAGAAGGGAGTCTGATTTATGTGGTCTTGACATGGCCTCAGACTCGCCCACTATCATTCAGAGGGATGGTGACCAACATGTCATCCACATCTGGCTTTTCCCCACCAGGCAGCCACCTGGGTACAATCATACAGCTACAATCACACTCACAACTCTTTCAGTGTGTTGGGGATAATGCTGATGCAGAAAAGACATTACTCAACAGGAGCACCCCTACTGGTGTGCTTCCCATTTACATATAATCAGTCCCCAAAAGACCATGAACTCTTAAATATAAAACATTTACTTAATAATGTAGAAAAAAGAATATTTCATAACATTCATTGGACAAAAGTAAAAATAAAAGTTAAAAGTCCTAACTTTTACTCAACAGAAGGCAAAAGCAGAAATAATTAAAACATCATAGTCCATCCATAAAATCTTGATTTTAGTCTCCCATCAATGCATGCAGTATCCACAGGGGTCAGCCAGCATGTACTTATAAACATCTAGCAGGGAGGAACATGACTAGGGTAATTCACCTCTGGACCATCAGCCCTGAGGTCCTTGTTTATTTCAGGAACGATCTGAATCACACCAAGCTGCTTCTCTGCTAGCTACTCCTTTCCGGATTTTTACCACTCTCTTGGGAAAAATCATTCCTCTTTTGCTTTCAAAATGAAACAGCAGTGGCCACCTCTTTTTTGACTCAACAGAGAACTGAGAAAAAAAAGTTCTGACTTCAGGGACAAGCAGTTAGTTCCATTAAGTCAAAGAATAGCCAAGTTCCTCAGATCTGCAGATAATCAGAGGATTATTCTCGGTCCCATGGAGCCCAAACCACGGGCAAGCAAAACAGATACAAAGCCTGCCTCAGTCATCTTTCTTCTTCTCACCAGAGGGGGAAGTAAAGAGCAAGGAGGCTGGGAGAGTTTCACTCTCTCAGACTGTAGATGGCGCTAGAGAGCAATAAGCTCCAATAGCCAGATGCAGGATTTCACTCTCCTCCAATCAGCGTGCAGCTGACCCAAACTTGCTCTAGCCAATCAGCAAAGCTAGGCCTCTCTCAATCACCAGGCTGGGAGCGAAGTTGGGGGCGGGGGAACAAACCATGCTGCAAAACCTTCCATCACTTCAGCCCCATTCAGGTTCTGCATTCTGTCCTCTGTAAGCAGGTTCTTTCATTCACCAATATGATCAACCAGAGTCTCCTGATGGTGACTCACCTTTACTTCAAAAGGCTAGAGCAAAAGAAATAGACTTTTACGTCACATATTTATCCTGTAATCCTCAAGAGCCCCCACTGATGTATTTACTCCCTACAAGTCAAGAGGATTTAATTCTCTATAATTTACTCCTAAACCTGTTTTCACCTTGGGTGGAATCTAGGTGCACAAAGATAGAGCTCTGGGATTGGAATCAGGAAGCCCTGAGTTAAAATACCACTTCATAGAGCACGGGCCCTGGAGTCAGAAGGACTTGAGTTCAAATCTGGATTCAGACACAACACATTTACTAGCCGTGTGACCTTGGGCAAGTCACTTAACCCCAATTGCCCTGCCTTCCCCTCTCCAAAAAATAAAATAAAATACCACTTCATACACTTACTAGCTGTGTGACCCTGGACAAGTCACTTAACCTATTTGCCTCAGTTTCCTAATCTGTACAATAGGGATGATAATAGCATCTACCATCCAGGGCTGTTGTAAGGATAAAATTAGATATCTGTACCTGGTACATAGTAAGTGCTATGTAAATTCTGTTTATTTTTCATTGTTATTGCTATCATCATCATCATCTTCACTGTTACCTCCACCCCTCAAAACTTCCCCAAACCATCACTCCTCTTCCTTTCTGATCTTGAACTCTTAATCAATCAGTTCAATTGGACACTTTACTCTCTAATCCCTTGCACCCTTGGTCTGTTACCTCTCACACTTGACCAGATCCCAACCCTTGATGACCCCCATCATTTGCTTCCTCTGCTACTACTCAAATATTGCTGAACTGATGTAAAAAAAAAACACTCAGTGATGCTGACTGGGTCCAGGCCTCTCTTCTGGACCCCTCAGACATTAGTACATTAATGTACCTTATATTCCAGGGTCTGAATTGTATTTATTTTGTGTATCGTTACATATGTACATGGTGTCTCTCCTGATAGAGTACGAATTTTATGAAGGCAAAAACTGCTTCATATACATTTATACCTACAATAATACTGTTTTAATGCTTCAAATACAATAATTTTGTCTTTATACCTACAATAACTAATATAATGCCTGGCACATAAGAAATGCTTAATAGATGCTTACTGGGTGATTAATCAAAGATATTTAATAAAATAGCATAGTGTAAAAGTGGAATTGATTGATATACTTAGTCAACCTATCCTACTCCACTTAAAGTAAGTCCTCAATCAAGCACTCTCATTTATAAGCTTTTGACTAAGTGTGAAAAGCCCTTAGAACTGGAGTGAAGTTGCACAGGAATTGTGCCTAGATAAACTGAAGAAAAATGGCCATGCCTCAAAGGCTGTCTATAAATTAATTATCCAGCTAGTTTAGAACTGGGATCATTTTAAAGGTTGGCATCCCAGTAAAATCTCTGAAAAAAACTGCCTCAAGGAAGGCTGAGCTATTGTGGTGAATAGAATAATGAATCAATTTAAGGCGGAGCAAAATGACTGTCTTGCTGCTATGAGGACATGCTTAAGATTATATCATGTACATTTGTCATGAACCCAGTCAGAATCACTATATGATTTAGTATAGCTGACTAAATGAATCTGAACTGATAATGTTGTGTGAAAACACATCAGTGGGGGCGCAAGCTAGTGGCACTGGAAAAATCACCCCTACCTCCTCAGATATAGTCCTAGAATTCTAAGAGGGAGATGTAACATTGCTCCAATTTTTGAGATTCATCTGTGAGAGTTGGCATAAAGATCCCCTAAGCTTATATAGATGATAACTATTTCTATACCCTTAAACTGCACCCCTCCAGAATTGGATTTGGCTCCTTCCAATTTCAGAGTTTACTCAATAACCCATTGTAACCTGCCCATGGAAGTTTTCCTTAATACTTAATAAATGCTTATTGACTGACTAACTTTTTCAAATATCCTAAAAATGCTTCCCCATATATGTATCTAATAGATCTACCACAGACTCAGCAAATGCCAACTTAATGAATTTAGAAAAACTCCAGAAGGGAATCTAGGTAATTCAAATGGCATAGAATAGAGGCAGGCATGGGAAAAGAAGGAAAGCAACTAGGGGATTAGCAGAAAACAAAGGCTCCACAGAAGTTTGGGTCTAGATTTCCTATACATGGGCTCTACTGGGATTGAAACAAATATTTGGGATACCATTTCTTGGTGAATGAACCAGCAAATCACAACTATTGCAAATATAGAAGCTATAACTATTTTTTGGGTGACATATCTATGTTCCCTGAATTTTTCTTTGTGGGATTGGCATCTAAAGAAGAGTAGGAAATACAGAGGATTCCCAATTAAGCAATAAAAGCATAGCTATTATAACTCTATGATATTCTGGAAAGAGTTTGTCCTGAAAGACATAAGAAGGGAACTAGCAATTTCAGCCCCTGGAGCAAATTCAGTTGATAGGATGAGGAGAGACGCCCTAAGACTAGTATATGCCTCCAACACAGGTTATTGCTGGCTTCAGGCATTCTACACCACACAGGCCCTCCAGCAGGTGGTACAAGATCTATCTGCCCTGACCAAGTGCAGTCACACTGACACACTAGTGAGGAAAGGACGGCCTCAATCAAAGGGAATCAACAGGACCATCATGGAGGTGGGAGTTCAGGTGAGGTAGAGAGGTTCCCTTCTTTCCCCCAATTGATGACATCCAAGCAAGTGAGATCCAAAGATCCCTACTGGGATAGTCCATGTTTTGTGGTCTTCCACTAGCTTTGTATTATTCAACATAAAAGGACCACCATGGGGGGCCCATCCCCTCACTCACAGTGATTCAAAGCCACAGGCACAATTCTTGTCCATGTATAACAATTTAAAATCACTCCAGGGATCTTGGATGCCATACTTTTTCCTTATCTAGTAAGAGGTCACTTTGCTCTGGACTCATGAATCTGGTCTGGAGTGAGATCAATCCTTGAGCAACATGGTCTTTAAATTAAAGAGGTTCCTTTTCTCACCCTCTAACACATGCTTGTTATACCACTACTCCAGTGCTCTGAGGGAAAATTAAAGTTTAGGTTTGGGGTCATGTCTGAGCTGTACCCAAAATAGGGAAAGAAAGATATATAATTTACAAAGTAAAGAATGTTTGGAATGGGTATTTATTTCCTACATACAAAAGAAATGCTATACTCAAAAGGTTCTCAGCCGGTCATATTAAAAGAAAGACTTAACAGAATGCAGTAACTAATTACTACCCTTATCCTGAGAGCACAAGGACAGAAAGTTAAACAAGTGACAGTACTGATTTCTTCAAGTAGAAACATAAACATTGGAACATGAAACAACTTTCAGACATGCTAAATGAGCATTGCTATATTTCATCTTGACTCTCTACTATACAAACAACTCTAGGTCTATATCTTCTAACAAGCCAGACAAGGGCTTGAACCCAGTCTCATGTTAGTGTTTATCTTTTCTGATGCAGAAACTCACCTTCCCAACAGTCAGCTCCAACCAATGGACTGTTTAGATCTCCAAATCTTTAATTCATGTGATTGCCTCCAAGACATATCCATCTGAAGATCATGCTTCATTTATAATCTGGAGGAAAAATACAGAAGAAACAGACAGAGACCTGGTAGAGTACCCCTGGTCTAACTGCCATGGGGAAGGAGTTGGATGGCCAGAGTGGGGGAAGGTACTAGTTCCCCATCCTCATCCTTCCAGTGATAATCTTAAAGAGTACTTACATAAAATGAGTACCACTTGCCATTAGACTGTGAATTTCTTGAAGCCAGGAACTGTCTTTGACTTTTTTTTTTTAAATCAATTGGGGTTAAGTAACTTGCTCAAGGTTACACGGCTAGTCATAATTTATGCGTGGGTGCTCATTTTCTGAGGCCGGATTTGATCTCGGGTCATCCCAACTCCGAGGCCGGCGCTCTTACTCACTGCACCACCTAGCCGCCCCTTTAGGGCAACTGGGGTTAAGTAACTTGCCCAAGGTTACACGGCTAGGTTTTTTTGTTGTTGTTTGTGTGGATTAAGTGTCTGAAGCCGGCACCGAACTCAGGTCCTTCTGATTCCAGGGCCGGCGCTCTATTCACTGCGCCACCTAGCCACCCCAGTCTTTGCCTTTTTTTGTGTCCCTAGCACAGTGTCTGGACCATAGCAAAGTTTAATAAATAATAATAGTAATAACAGGGAAGGCTAGGTGGCACAGTGAATAGAGCACCAGCCCTGGAGTCAGGAGGACCTGAGTTCAAATCCGACCTCAGACACTTGACACATTTACTAGCCATGTGACTTTGGGCAAGTCATTTAACCCCAATTGCCCTCCAAAAAGCAAAATAAAATTAGTAATAACAACAAAGCTTAATAAATGCTTGTTGACTTGATTTGACTTGACAGCTCAGGGTGGGTCACTTCCTTGTAAATATCCATAGGCTTCCTCTACTCAGTAGCCAATAAAGGGATTTCTTTTTCACAGCCAAAACACCCTTCAGCACTGTCACATGCATCTGGTAGAAGAAGCCAGGAGCTTCATCATCTCTGGGGCATCCAAGTGCTGAGCTAATTAATACATGTGGTCAGCTGGAATCAGGCAGGGAAGCTCTACAAATGTTCTGTGCAACGTTAAGTTATGCATTTTTTCCCTGTAAATTTTTGATAAAGGATTTACTTAATGCAAGGAAGGTTTTCTTCCAATCGGTTCAATATTTGATGGATGCTAGTAGAGATACCATTTACTATTCCTTCCTTCTCTTCACTATACATGACCGACCCATCTCCTTTTCTGGCCATTCGCGTCCTTAATGACAACTTTCAGGCCCCTTTTAATGCAGAAGTCAATCTTGAGAATATACTGAAGGCTGCTTCTACCTACCTACCATGCACCTTTCTTTCTACGTGTGTTTTTATGAATGCTTTTTTAAAACATTGTGATCCATTTCTCAATATGTAGAAGTCTGCATTACCTTTTGTCAATGGAACCTACTCTTATAACAAAGAAAAACAGCTAAGTAACCAAAGCTACCAAAGCAACCAAGTAACCAACTATACATGCTACATTCTCCACCTGTAGCCCTCAATTTCCTATCTTTCTGGTCCCCTTTTCTAGCACATGAGCCATATCATGCCCCCTAACTGTGAGTGTTTCCCCTAAGTTCTGTGCATTTCCCTCTACTCTTCTCCTTCTCAGGTCTTTCTCTTGGTAATCTCTTCATTTCCCATGGTTTTAAATACCATATTTATAGAAATAACTCCTAGATCTACATTTAAGCCCTAGTTTCTCCCCACAACTTCAGTCCTTCATAACCAATTGCCTATAGGACATTTCAAACTGGATATCCTGGAGATATCTAAAAATCAACATCGCTGGAACTGAACTCATTATCTTTTCCCCTAAATCCTCCCCTCTTGCAAACTTCCCTTTTACTCTCAAAGTACCACCATCCTTCCAGTGACTCAGCTTCATAATCTTAACAACATCCTGGATTTCTCACTCTCCCTCACCTTACATATCCAGTCATTTGTCAGATCTCCACTCACCCAGCTACCACCTTTAAATCAGATATCCATCTCCTGCCTAGATTATTGTGTTAGCCTCCTTCCTAATTGGTCTCCTTACCTCAAATCTCTTTCTTTCTCTCTGTCTCTGTTTCTATCTCTGTCTCTGTTTCTATCTCCCTCTCTCTGTCTCTGTCTCTATCTCTCTCTCATACTCAAGCACACACACACACACACACACACACACACACACACACACACACACAGACACAGACACACACACACACAATGTCTATTCATTGCTAAGAAAATTATTTTCTTTTAAGCACAAACCTCAAAGATTAACTGGGCAGCTGGGTGGCACAGTGGATAGAATGCTAGGCCTAGAATCAGGAAGATTTTAATTCAAATCCAGCCTCAGACACTTGCTAGCTGTGTGAACCTGGGCAAGTCACTTATTCCAATTTGCATTGGTTTCCTCATCTGTAAAATGAGCTGGAGAAGGAAATGGCAAACCACTCCAATACCTCTGCCAAGAAAACCCCAAATGGGGTCAAAAAGAGTGAGACAAGACAACAACAATCTCCAAGATGTGAAAGGAATCTTACTGCAAGCAACCACCATCTCTAAAGACATCATTGAAAGCATCACCAGAAGCCAATCTGGGTTAGGAGGGAAGTGGGGTCACCTTTCGCTACATGCCCATCCCCCCACTTCAACGTTATCATTTTGTTCCAATCCTGCACAACTATGCCAATTGTTCTGGGCTGTAGCTAACTCAGGCCAGTCTCTTGGTAGTTTATGTTTGATCCTGGAATCAAATGAGACATTTATATGCCATTCAATAACTAACAAAAAGAGTGACTTAGCCAAAGCAGAGGGATATTTCACAAGGCTAGAGGACACCCCAAGCTGATTCTATTATGCAAAGTTCTCTCCCTTCCCTAAGCTCCCCATTGTTGTCCACCAGCCAAGCATCAGAGCGTGCCTGGAAATCCTTGTAATATGTTTTGTTCCCAGGCTACCAGGAAATGGTGTTAATAGCCTGAGCCTTTAGTCCCCTGAGTCAATCAGATCTCAAGAATGCTTTCAATATCTTTTAAAGAAAACTTCTCTAACTTTCATGGGGTTAGAGTTTTGGGCTATTGTTCCTTCCCACAGCAAGAGAGACTATCTACAGGCTGGGGACCTTCCTCCCTTTCTCCTGAATATCATGAGGATATCAATGGCACACACAGTCCACCAGTCACTGCTCTCTCTCCCTCCATAAGCAGCCCATCTTTTTGACCATACATTTCGGGGGGCATCCTTCCTTCTGGCTCTTCAGTTACATATTCATTATGTGCTGAAGCCTGAGCTCACTTCATTGCTACTCTCCATTATCTTCGGATTGATAATCATTTTTAATTCTTCAAAAACTGTCATGTTCCATGACTTTCAACTATACAGAAACTCTGATAGCATATTAGCATTTTTTTTAATAGGCCTTTTGTTTGGGGGAGTAGTTCAGGGTCACTAAAGGAGTTTTGCAATTCTATGAAGACAATTAAGCCCACTTTTCTCCTCCTTCTCTTCTTCCTCCTTATAATTCTCCAACATGTGGGGGACATGTGCTAAATACTCTGATCTCCAGGCCCAAGATTATTCACTGCAATTAATCTGGATTCAGCTGCTTTTTGCTTTTGTCTTCATAAACACCATTGAAGTCACTTTGCATATTATTCTCTGGGCTCTGAAACTAGCTCTGTGACTTTAGGAAAGTTACCCCTCACCTCACTGGGCCTCAGTTTACTAACATATAAAATGAAGGAGTTGGTATAGATGACCTCCAGGACCCCTCCCAGATCTAAAAATCAATTATCCTATGATGTCCAGGGAGGGGGATTGACTTACCTAAGTTCACACAGCTTGTTAGTGACAGAGTCAGAATGAAAACCTAGATTTTATCTAAATTTTTAGAGAAAAGATGAGCTTTCTAAGGAGGGAGGCACTGGACATTTTGGTGTGTTAGATCAAAGGTCGCTGGGATTAGCAAATTGGGTATACAGGAACCCAACTGGAGCAAAGATTCTAGCCAGCAAAGAAATGCAAAGTTGGAGGGATGAGGGTGAGGGTGAAGGCTTTGTAGCTCACGACCAGAATAAGGCAGATGCCCGAGTGATAGTGAATGAAATAATAACAATAACAACAACATCTATTTAGTGTTTACTATAGACCAGGTTAAGTGATTTACAATTATTATATCATTTCATCTTCACAACAACCCTGGGTGGTAGGTGTTAGTATTAACCCCATAGGGGAACTGAGGCAACTAATGGTTAAGTGACTTACCCAGGGTCACACAGCTAGTAAGTAGTTATGGTCTAATTTGAACTCAGATCTTCTTGATTCCTAGTCTAGCACTCTGTGCCCTCTGATGCCACCTAGTTGCTTTGCAGCTAGAATACTGAAACTACCATATCGTGCAATTAAATGCAAGAAGGACCAAATTTGGAGACAAAACACCTGGGTTTGAATCCTGGTTCCGGTACTTATGACCCACATGACTTTAAGCAAGCTCTTTGCCTCACCTGGGCTCAGCTTTCTTATCCACAATATAAATTAATGATTTATAGTATATATATATATAGATATATATAGTATATATATAGTATATAATATATAGTATATATAGCATATATATAGTATTTATAGTATATATACTAAATATATACATATATTTAGTATATATAATATATAGTATATATAGCATATATATATAGTATTTATAGTATATATACTAAATATATACATATATTTAGTATATATAAATAATAAATTAATAATCTCTAAGGAACCTTTAAACTCTATGATCCACAGAAGGGCCCATGGACCTCAAAATCATCATGGATTTCTGAGACAAAATTAGGAGTGCAATAAACCTCCCATCCCCATACCCCTGACAGAAGAGATTCACTGACCACAAAATAAGAAATTCTTTTTGTTTTTTAGTGTAGACTTTAATAAAATCATATGATCCAATCCTTTACCTTTGTGTAAATTAGGTGTGATGGTTTGTAACCTCTAGCTATTTTTAAAGAACTATCAGTCTACCTTTAGAAAACAGTAGATTTCTAAGCAGAGTTCCATAGCAGGAAGATGAGATAGCTGGCAAGTGAAGATATGAAACTCAAGAGTTGGTAGCAAGGAATACTATCCATTAGAGACCATGAAACTAATGGATCAGAAAAACCCTGGAGAGAGGTAGGCACCAAAAAAGAGATTGTTGTCCAGTTACTGATCTAACACAGAGCAGCATGATGGTGACAGCCCTGTGGGATCAGGAATTATCCATCCACATGTGTACCTTGGCCATATGTGTTTGGAGAACACAGACGTGTGCCCTGGCCACACCTGTTGGGTATGTCTTCATGAACGATTTCTATCTATATCCATTCTTCCTCCAAACTAGCACATGTTTGTGGTAAAGTATGTCCTAAGTTTCTTGGAAAACTCTTCTATTGTTGCTTTTCTTATAACATTGTTTCATTAAATGTCTCTGTTTTGAATCGATTGTGTCTTTTGTCTGACTACAGACATCAGTGGGGGCTCATGAGCTATGGTTTTGACTGGATGTGGATCTGATGAGGTACAGGCTCTGGGAACCCCCTTGAACTCTCCTTGAATCTTCCCATTTGATGAGGCATTTGCCTGAGGCCATAAACCTTTCATTACTGCCAGGTCCAAATCTCTGTTACTCTTAACAGAGTATAAGATCCATCTTGCCTCCATGCCTTCTTATATACAGAAGGTTGTGGGAGGAATCTAGGGATGGTCTAGAGGAGGAGTTTAGGGAGGGTCTTCAGGAAGAGTCAGATGAGGTAAGACTCCAGTAATGAGAGTTTAAGGGTAGGAAGTAGCTGGAGGCTACCTTAGATTTGACAGACAATGAAGCACTAGGCTAGTTTAAGGGTGACAGATTTGGTATAGATATTTTGGAAGGATCAAGGGGGCTAGCTGGATAATGGAGGGCTAGGCTAGTAACAGAGATGTGTAACTAAGAAGTAGAGGTGAGGGGGCCAAAGCATTCCAGGAATGAAGAAAGCTATTGCAGAAACATGGAGATGGAGGATAGAGAGATGTGTTAGAGGAACTGCAAATAGACCAATGTAGTAAGACACACAAAGGCTGGAAAGGTAGGAAGGGTCTTGAATAACCAACAAAACAGAGGAAAGGAAAGTGATTCACATATTCAGAGTCCAACAGAGCAGCAATAGAAATTCAGGGCTTATGAATGTGCTAGCACCAGAGAGACACAGGGAAAATAATAATTAAGAAACCCAGACAGAAGCAAGCAAGGCGTGAGATCAATCCATTTCTAGGATGGGCTCCTTGACTAATGAGAACCAGGTTATGGCTTCAGTGGAACCCCCCCACTCTAATTTGGAAGGCAAATATGATGCCACCTTTGTGGAACTCACTCACCAGGGAACCTTTGTCCCTAGGGGTCTAGTATCCTGGAATTATAGGAGAACTAAATCAAGGTTAAGAAAGAGAGAAAAGATAAATGAATTTTTTCTCTCTTTTGGGGGCAGGTAGGTGGGAGAAGTTGGGGATCAAGAAGGTGTTTAACAATAAGGCAAAGGGGGAAAGAAAAATGAGGTATTCTTCCAAACTAAAGATATTTCCCACATTCATGTCTTCTCCTATCCTCCCAATCTCCAACAACCTATCTTTCTCAAAAAAGAGCCCAAGAAATGAGCCAGACACTCCCCCACTTAGCCTTAGGGATAAGATTGACCTTAGATGAAAAGAGAATAGACCTATAGACCTATGGAATATCAGACTGTCAGAAGCCTTCAAAATCATCTTGATTTTGGATACAGGCTCTGGAAACCCCCTAGAACTCTCCTTGAATTTTCCTACTTGATCAGGTCTCTGGCATTTGAGAGAGGATCCCTTCATTTGTCTGTTACCTCCAGATCACCTCTGGCTGTTTCTCACCCTTGATCCTACCCAGACCTCATTCTCCCTTGGGCATGTGGTCCAGGTCCCCATGTTTCTGGCTCTTCTCTGTTCTTATTGACCTTTCCCATCAATATCCTCCCTAGACCCCTCGTCCAGTCACCCCAGACTACTTGGTCACTCCTAGAGTCCTCCCACAGTCTTTCTGCTTACAAGATCCATTTCCTTTCCATTAAAGTGCTTAGATGCAATCTGGCCAGCTTGCCAATACAAGCACCACAAATGCTCAGATTCCTTAGTCATCTAGCCAATGCTGAGATTCCTTAAGAATCCGGTTAGTATGTCGGATTTCTATAATCACACCCACCTAACAGTGCTTTAATAAATCTTGTTTTTCTTTGAATGAAAGAAGGCTTGAGTCGAATTCATTTGGGCAGGACCCACGTCACTATTTTGGGGTGCCAGGTCCCCTAAACCTCAACAATCTGGCTCAGCCCCCTCATCTTACATGTAATAAAACTGAGATCCCAAGAGGTGAATCAATTTGACTAATGATATGCATTATTATATGTGTTACGTTATTATGTTATGTTATGTTATGTTATGCTATGCTATGCTATGTTATGTTAGTGGTACAATTCATATTAATTTACTATTTGACTTTGGGCACTCACCTACACAGCGTGATTTCAAGATCTCTAAAAAGCCACAATACTACTCAATATCTCCTCCATTTGATGGCTAATGCCTAAAATTCCACCACCATTATTTAGCTTAAAAGACTAACTTTCTATCTACTAAAATGTAAATCTCCCAGGAGTAACAGCACATTCCAGTACTAATAATCATTTACTCCTCAGAGTAAATAACTTTATTAGACCTTAGAAAAACCATAAAATTTCAGAGATGGAAGGGACCTTAGAAATCATCTGCTCTAACACCCATCAGAGAATCCCAGAATTGGGAGGGAGTCCACTGCCTATCTAGTCTAACTCACATCTGAAGCATGAATTTCCTCTCTAGTTTCTCCAGTAAATGGTCAATCAACCTTTGCTTGAATTTTACATGTGAAAAAATTAATACCCTGTGAATTGAAGTTATCCTGACATCAATTAGGATACAGCCCAAGTAACAGGAAAGTGGGTACCTCAAAGATGGAGGTAAGGGGTCAGGAAATGGCTACAGAGTAGAAAGACAGAATCCATTTTGCTATCCCAGTATTTGGCTCTGGGTCAGTCACCCCAGGAAGTCTCTTGTATTAGGAAATTATTCAGAGGAAGTCCCTGGGGGCTCCCATCTACCTGAGGCCTAAGTCTGAGCAAAAGAGAAAGCCTCGAGATGACTCTCATACCCCTGCCCCAACATTTCCTGTGTAACATTGGTTTCTGGACCTGGGTATTTATTTGGCTCCTGGCAGAGGATCAGCCCTCTGAGGAAACCCTAATACACCTCCCAAGCAACAAAATAAATAAATAGCCTGGGCCCAGAATACAAACAAGCAGCAGACTCGGTGACTGCAGCAGCAGCCACAAGCTCCCTGCCATGTTGCGTTTGGACAGTCCCAAATAGCAAGCTCAGCCCCAAGTTAAGGCCCATCTCCCCACCCAGCCCCGTGACCACAGACACCCTTTCTCTGAATCTTCTCTCTCTCAGGGACACCCTTGGGGCCCATGACCAGAGCCATAACTAGCATGCTGGGACCCAGGGCTGGCACCGCAACATCAATTCCCGAGGCTACCTCCCTGAATTAGCACAAATTCAGTTGGCAGGGGTCAAGGAGGAGAAACCTTAGACCTTAGGATGACAGAGCCTATGGTAGAGATACAAAGACCCCAGGACACTACTAGGCAGGTTATGGCAGAGGCCACAGAGAGGGGAGGGAATAGAGTCCTGTTGGAGCAGGATATAGCCCACCTAGGGTACAGCTGCTGGACAGAAAGAGCAGCAACATCTGGCAGCTTCCTATTTTAACTAATTCCTGTTGAAAAGATGGTAAATTCAGTTATTTCAGTCAGCTAGAGAAGTATAAAGGCTTTCAATACCCCATAAATGTTGGTGCCCAGGAGCAAAGACCCTGTCACCTTATTCAAGTTACAGCCAAGCCTGTTATATCTTTCATGACAAAGGGCAAGGTTGAATGAAGCCCAGTGATAAACCTAGCAGCTTACAAAATGCATAAGACTGCTCCTATGATATTTCTCCTCAAGAAATGTGGAACTCTGATGAGGGGAAAGGTTTGTTGGGATGATCAGCACCAGGGAGAGAGAATGTCTACATTGCACATACAACTAGGTATTTCCCCAGAGGGAAGGCCCTGGAACCACAGAACAAAGACCTTAGAGCTGGAAGAGACTTTAATCTAAAACCCTCATTGAATTTATTTTTCTTTTTTGTTATGAATTTAACAATCAACAAATTCAAATATTTCAACATGCAGAGAAAAAACAAAAAAGAGAATTGTGTCTGAAATTGTTCGTTTAGGTTATCTAATTTAGGCTTTTTAATTTTTATTTCTCCTGTATTTTTCATGTTTTATCTTTAACTTTATAATCTCTAACACTGCCCAGTAACTTCTGCATCCCCCATCCAACAAATAAGAACAGTCAAGCAAAGCCAACAAAAATACTGACCATGTCTGGAAAGTCTACCTTGTTTCTGCATCTTGAACTCATCACTTCTCTGCTAACAGGCTACATTGTAAGCTCCTTGAGGGCAGGTACTAACTGTCTTTTGTCTCTCTTTGTATCCCTAGCACTTAGCACAGAGCTTGGCAAATAATAGGAATTTAATAAATGTTTATTGAATTGAATTGGACAAGTAGGAGACATAATTCATTATTAATCTTTTAAAGCTATGATTGCAAACCTCTCCTTTACAGGTGAGGGAACCTGAAGCCAGGGAATTGATTTTCCCAAGGACATACGGCTAGATAGTGGTACTCCATAGATCAGAATGCAGTTCAGTTTTTTCTATCACACCATCTTGCCTCTCAAACACACTGATGCACCCACACATACATACATGGATGTGTATGTATTCAGGCATACAATGTTGTACACATGTATAGACATATACAGTCACAGATATGCACAAGGAATTCCTTTCAGGAACCTCCATCATGCTGAGATTCCCTAGAGAACAAAGAGGTTTCCTGTACCCCACCCCATAACATAGGACCGCCCAGTGCTTACCCTGGATCCCCTCCTTCCTCACTCCAGCATACTCCCAGCCCAGTACAAGCCACAGCATGACACCCTCTGGATCGAACTTGGGGCAGGGCATTCAGGCTGCCCGAACACAAGAGCAATACAATGGGCCAATTGTAGGTCACTTCAGTCTCCCCTCATCTGACCAGCTGGGGACCCAGGGTCGGGCCCTGGCTCTACTTGGGACTTGGATAAGGATACAGAAACAGAGCAGTGAAATCAAAATAGTGAAGAGGGGAAGGGACTATACAGCAAGATGATGAAGAAGGGTGTTGTGGAACCCAAAACAGCTTATACTAAGCAGCCCCAAGGAAGGAACACTCTACAGAGAGAAGAAACTGACTTAAAGAACACCTCCCACTAGGACAGGTTACCAAATCTGACAACTAGACTTCTATCCCAAGATTTATTTTAAAAAAATATTTTGCAAAAATTTTTTTAAAGTTTTAAATTTATTCCCAGTTTACTTTAAGTTTGGCCTTGTAAAAATGGATAGGGGTGAGGCTAGACCAGATGACCTCTTGAGATCTTTTTCAGCTCAGAATGCCAATGGTAAATTATTCTTTCTTACCTTTTCCCTGTTCACCAATTTGGGGGTGCAAGTTATCTTGTAGAAATTTGCATTTTTTAGCTTTTTTTTTTGCAAAAGTTGAATAGAGCAACAGGGGACCCAACCCAATGGGGGGATAGTATAAGGCTACTGGAAGCTTGACAGGAGAAATAAAGGGCTCCTAAGTAACTGAGATCCATTCTCAAGCCCAACGCTAAGAGTTTCTGGAATTTACCCCAGCAGCTTTGTTGGAGTTGTCTCATACTAGCCAAGGATAATGTTCCCACCAGGTCTCACCATGTCACTGCCTGTTCAGAAACCCTCAGTGACTTATTATTACCTATAGGATAAATTGCAACACCTTTGCCTGGTATTTTAGACTTCCATATTCTGGTGCCAATCAACATACCTTGCCAAGTCAACAGGCCAAGTCAACAAGCCAAGTCAATGAGTACTTATTAAATGTCTTTTACACGCCTGGCACCATTCCAGTCAATTTCTCATGACTCCCCTTTGTGTACTTCACATTCTAGACAAACTGGAGGACTAACTATCCCCCAATTTTGTCCCGCAGTATCCTGCAAACATACATTCCTATTAGCTATCTTCCATGTCAAGAATATACTCCTTCCTCATCTCAACCCACTGAAATTCTTGTCTTCCTTGAAAACCCAGCTAAGGTGCTTTCTTATCCATGAGAACGTCCCTGATCTTCTCAGGTAAAAATAATTTATTCTGTCTCAAATTTTCCCCCAGCATTTTACTTAAATCTCTCCTTCACCTCTGTTTTATAACATATTATATTCTATCTTGAATCATATTGTTTGTGATATGTACATAAAGCACTTTATATAAGAGTAGTGCATTATATAAATGTCAGGTGTTATTTTTATCATTATTCTATCAAGTAAACTTTTATAATTTTGACATAAGCATGTTTAACCTATGACCTAGCCCTATCCCTGTCACCACTTCAACCCCTCACCAAAGATTCTGAGTGATGTTCCCTGGTGATGACCCCAAGAGGGTAATTGTCTCTCTTTGGCTCATTCATCCCCCCTTTCCCCTTCTCCCCAATTACTCCAGGAAATCTCCTAATTTTTTAGACTAAACACGTAAATTTCCCCAAATGTAGGTAAAACAGGTCCATAGATCTTATATAATAAGCAATCCTAATAATGGAGATTGAATAAAAAAGAATTTTTATTTCGCCACACAGAAAAAGACTGCACAAAATCACCAGCCTCACTTCCTCCTCCAGAGCCATCTGGGTCCAGTGGTCAGATATAGATCCAAACAACTGGAGATGGCTGTCACTGATGTCACAGTTTGGTACTGACAAATCATGAGGAGTCAGCTCCTACAGTTCCTACAAGACTCTGGTTCCCTGATTCTTAGTCAAGGAATTATCTTCAGTGTTTTGTGTTGCATCAAGCAAGATACAAGTGAACACGCCCACTCTCTACAAGGAGGTAGCCCTCAGAGGGTCAGCTTATCAAACTGATTGAAGAATTCATCTAATCTCATGATCAGAAACTACTTTGCTCCACTCTCTTGGCATTTGAGAAACCTCTTGTTGTAAGAGCTTTTAAGGCAGCATTTTATTCTGTCAAATCAAACCCTCTTTCTATAGTCGTAACATATGTGCCCACATGTAAAACTCTGTGTGTGCAGTGTGTGCTGTCTAACGATATAATTCAGTGTAGGGTGGATAGATGGACAGATGTGATCTGAGGACTGTCCCACCTCTGCGAAGAGAAGAACCAAGGATTCTCCTCACGCCACCAGCATGCTAACTCCAGAACAAGTGGAAACAGGCCCTAGGACTGCCACAAAGCCTGGGTACTCTTTCCTCCAGTCTCCAAGAGGAATATTGGTTTGGAATTATATCTTTCTGCCTTCTTCAAATATTGGTAGTCTATGGTTCAGAAAAAGAGGACAGTTTCTTGATCACTGTTAAAGGGTGGGGTAGTATTTAATCCCTTCCCACCAAATGCTGGTTATATAAAAGGACATCCCAAATAGTGAATAATGAATAAACCCATTCATCCAAGCAAAACAAAAATCAGAGAAGTTAGAGAAACTAACAGGGCAGCTGAAAAAGCAGGTTCCCAGGGCAGCTAAAATTAGAGGGAGAGGAGCACAGAGGAATGACTTCCCACTGAGAAGGTCCTTTAGTGCTAAATCTGTGAGATGAGGCAGCCACAGTGAAGTCTGGTCTCCAAGTCAAGAGTCAGAAAGTACAAATTCAAAGAGTGGACCAACAAAGGAAGGATGTGATTTGGGAGAACATGAATCAGGAGAATCTGCAGCATCTCCTACTGTCTGGCTAAAATGGAGTGGCTTTCCACCAAGAAGGTGTTTACATTTGTAAGATTATCTAACCATGACAAAGGATCATCCATGTACAGGTCTATGACTGGCTCAGTACCTGGTTTTGTGTTTAGAAAAGTTACATATATGAATGTCAAAAGTGCAGAGGGGAAAGAAAAAGACTGTGGTCTAAGGTAGGTTCTCTCTTAAGTATAAAGAATTGTTGATGGGAGGTTCAGTTTCTATGGCCAGAATTTCAAATTCTTTTCTAAGGTTGATCTTTCTAGAGGCCCTGATCGATAGGAGGACAAAGAATATATATGTGTTATGTATTATATACATTGTATATTATATATGTTTTATCTTTTGCACATTATATATATTACATATATTTATATGGATATATGTGTGGAGAGAGAAAGAGAGAGAGAGAGAGAGAGAGAGAGAGAGAGAGAGAGAGAGAGAGAGAGAGATTGTTAGGGTTGACCCATGGGAAGATTTGATTTTGAAAGCTTTACGATCAGTGGCCATTTAGAAATCCTTTGAAGGTCATCTTTTGATGCATGAGAAGAAAGGACAAAATACAAATAAGTATCTATGATATTCCTGTCTTGTTCTGAACACTGAAGAACAGGCTCTGTCGTGGAAATACTGATATCAAGTTGCTAAGATGACAAAGAGTGGCCAAGAGGAAAGGAAAACCATGCAGACATTCAGAAATCTTTTCAAGTTCAAGGTTCACCCTCTTATTCTGATAATATGGACACACCAGAAAGAAAATATCTTATGAAAGACTAGAAAAACACACTAGATATGTGGCAAGGATACAGAGAAGCCAGACCTGTGGCAAACAAGTATGAATAATACCAAAAATGCCACAGAGGACATGATTCAAAGGAACCTAAGACCAAAGAAAATAGCCCAACTTACCCTTATATGGACAACCACTTGATGACATCAAGACACACTGTTTTTTTCTCTTACTTTCCTCAAGTTGGATGTAGCGGGCTCCTGCAAACTGATTACAAAGGAAAGGCACAATTTATTCTTTGAAATAAAATCTGTTCCTTGAAATGACTTCAAATTGTGACCTGGGTACAATATTCAATCAAATGAATTAACATACAAAAAAAATAAAACAAAGCATTATTAAATGAGATATTTGGTTATCTCATGTTGCTGCAACCAGATGTTATATAACAGCATCTGTTATAAAGGATGGAAATATCAAGAGATTTTACAAACAACTTTATTAGATTTTCCATACTAAATCAGTGCATATATATTTTTCCTAATTCTCAGGTGGGAGCAAGTGACAATGGAAAAAATATTTTAAACATGTACTTAAGAATAAGGAATAAATGAGGTTAAAATACTTGTAGATTACATAACCTCAACAAAACTATAAATATTTTCTTTACTAAAAGAATTGGAAGGTGATAGACACAGTGAGCCTCAAATCATACCACCCCCAAAAAATCAAAATTTATCTTAACACAGAGGGAATATGGTTATGATAAAGAAGTCTTTCCTGAATCAGTTGTTTGTACATGACCAAGTCATTATCTTACTGTTTGAGAGCAAACATCAAAAATTATACAAAGCCAGAATTAAACTTTTTTAAAAGCATGGCTTGTGATTAAAACAGCTACGGCCTAACCTATTTAAAGAAGTTACTAGTGCTAAAAATGGAAAATTAATGGGAAAAAGGATAGTGACACTGATTTTAAGAATTTCACAGAGAAATTAAATAAATGTACATTAAATGCCATAATGAGGAGAATAAAAAAAGCCTAAAACAAACTTACTTAACAAATACTTTTTATGTGAAGAGATATGACATCTAAGGGCAACACTGACATAGAATATAATCTTATTTGTGAAATTTAATGAAGATGGATGGTAGAAGATTATGAGCACATAAAACAGCCAGAATCATTGGGGGAAGGGAGAGATGAGGGAGGAGTTTAAAGAAAACTTGGTAAGAGGCCAAACTAAGGAAAGCTATCCCAAGGGCATTTATGGAGAAAAGAGAAATAACCAGCCAGAAGATTGAAAAGATCTGCAAACTTTTTTTTAACAATGAAGTCTTTACCATCAAAGGCAAAAATGATAATACATCTGAACTTAACATCACCATCTCAGATGCGCTTTTAAAAGAACTAGAAATAGCCCTAGAGAAAACAACAGTGGGAAAAGTCACCAGACTGAGCCAACTATACACAGGAGAGATGCAATTCTGAGGGTATTAAGGATTTATTCTGAAATTATCTGAAGACGGGGAAGACACTATTGCTATGGGAAAAGTTTCAGAATTTATTATTGCCCTCAAAAGATAATACAAAATACTAAATGTAAATACGAAAGATATTTTAGATAACTGCTGCTGACCTATATGCCTACTCTATTATCTGTATACAATGTTGACGACAATAGTCTGTGCATGCATTGGTATCATCTTTAATAAATGTATTACAAGAGAACAGATGGGCCCTCACATGCAATATTCTACAGGTAGTATATACGTCTTACCCCCTCACAATTAACTAAAAGATGTCGAAAATACAGGATCTCACTGTGCTGATTATTTGTGGAATGTTAAAAGTAAGTTATTCAATAAAGAAAAAGATACTTCAAGAACTTTGCTTCAACAAGATGCACATGTCAAACTTGTGCAAGATTTCTTGAAATATATAACAAAAGGGGCAGCTAGGTGGCGCAGTGAGTAGTGTGCCCGCCCTGGAGTCAGAAAGGCCTCAGACACTTAACACAAAAAAGTAGCTGTGTGACCTTGGGCAAGTTACTTAACCCCAATTGCCCCCCCCCCCAAAAAAAAAAAGAAGAAGAAAGAAATATATAACAAAGATAACCTTGTTCAATGATCTAATGAGGAGAAAGTAGTGTTTGGTATAGTGGAAAGAGTACTGGTTCTTGAGTCATAAGACCTGAGTTCAAATCCTGTCTCTCAATACTTATTACCTATATTACTTTGGTCAAGTCCCTTAATCTCCATGGTTAAGTGCCCTCATCTGTAAAATAAGGGGACTAGACTACATCAGGGATGTGCTGGTGCCAGCTTGAACTGGTCAATTCTTAGATTATCAGCAAGAGCATTTATACCTCAGAAATCAGTAAATGCTATAAATCAGGACTTAATTTATTGTTTTGTTGATTGTGCAGACTAAGAAAGTGATGGGAAAATGTTAATAACACAGATTAAACTTAAAAGTGTGTACATATTTATTCCCAGAAAGTAGGTTGTTAGACATTTTCTAGCATGCCCCCAAGTGTTATTGTTATTTTTAACTCTAAACCTATGATTCTATGAAGACAACTAGGAGATGTGCTCAGCAAAGTTCTTGAATGCTGTCATAAAGGACCCCAGCACAGAATCCAAGCCAAAAATGAATTCCTAAAAATGGCGGAATGCTCCAGTTCTCCTGAAACTCCTAACTGAGATCAATAATTACCCAAGAGTTTGGCATTGCTAAGGAATGCTTATTGCTGAGTCTATGACTTACCATTGAATGGGCAACCTATAGAACTGCTGCATGAATAATTATAACTTGAAGAGATGCTGCTAATGGACAAGGAATCAAATACTGAACAGGAGGAGAGTGGAATGGATTGCCTTTGGGAAATAGCAAAATTCTCTTAATGATGCCACATTTGTCCCCGAAACTAAGACATCTTTTAATACCAATATTCTTCTGGTGGTTGTGGAGCTGAGAGTCATAGAACACTGCAGTCTTTGTAGAACTTGGATCATGTATCTAAAGTCAGAAGGAACCTCAAATATCATCCAATCTAAACTCTTCATTTTACAATTGAAGAAACTGAAGCCAAGAGAGACTTGCCCAAGGTCACACGGGACTTTAATTCAGATTCTGTGCCTCCAAGTTCAGTATTCACTCCCCTGTCCCCACAGAAGCTATCACCCAAGGTGAAATGGAAGAATGAATGATGGGCATAAGCAGGGTCCACTACATTACAAACAAGGAATTAAAAAGGGGAGAAACACCTCAAAGGATGTCACCAAGGAATTCTATAAGATAGGCTAGTAACATAATAAGAATAACTGATGGACAGTCCAAGTGCTCCATTGGTATTTTCAAGAACTTGAGGAGGGAAGGCATCCAGCATGCTGAATGGACTTCCTGTGGCAAAGTTTGGGAATAGATGGTCAAGGGTTTAAAGAATGCTCAGGAATTAGTGGGTTGCAGTCTGTATTTATTGGGAAGAATACAGACATCAATAAGATCCTAAATCCATTAAGTAATGAATATAATAATATCTAAGATTTTTCTGTGCCATTAATATTTTCATTTCCCTCACATACCTTAAAAATTTATTCCTCAGTGCCCTCACAATTGTTTTGACTCCAGTAGAGCCCTGTTCTGTACATATTTGGCTAAATCCAGTTGCTTTTCTTCTGTTTTCCTTTGGCACCATTTCCAGTTTCTCAAGAAGAATATCTGTAATTATATAAGAGTACAACTGGGGCAACTCCATTATCTCTAAGAGTGGAAAAAGGTTTGTCATAAAAATCTTTGTAGATCTTTCTCTTTTTTTATCTGTTTATTTACCTCCTTCCAATTTCATCCTTAAATACCCTTCAGGATGATTTTGCTTAGTTGGTCTCTTGTCTATCTTCTTCAAACTTAGTTCTCCCATTGCTTCTTGATATTTTATCAGGTAGTACTGCCTCGTGATCTTAATCTGATTGTTAATCAGATTAACTATGTGATTATTAATCTCAATGAAGCCATGAAACAGGGAGATGTGTGCTCACCAAAAGTGATGAATGAATAGCATTAATTTAGGGCTTACAGTGAGCCAGGCATTGTGCTAACCTTTGGAGAAATAGATACAATTTATATTCTACATTAAGGTTGCAAAAAATTAGCAACATAGAATTACACAGGAGCAGTGGTATAAAGTGTGTCTCCAAGGAAATGTGCGATCAGAAAAAGACAATGGCTTGGGCATTTATCAAAGGAAAGAGATAGCCACTAGACTGCTCATGTACTCCATTGGTATTCACACAGTATCAGGAGAATTCAAGGAAAGTCCTAGGCATACTGGTCAGGTCCCAAATGTAAGCAACTTTACAGGAGGATGTAGACAAAAGTCTGCGCAGAATGGGAAGGCAGGATGAGTTGCAATCTGTATTGTTAGAGGGAATGTCAACATTGATGCTATCACAGGAGCATTATTATAAGCTCCTTGAGGTCAAGAACAGTTTTATTTTCATCTTTGAATTTCCAGTATCTAACATAGTGCCCTGATCATAGTACTTAATAAATGTTTAGGCACTGAACTGAATTGGAAAGACTGAGACGTAAAATGAGAGGAAATGACTCATCCAAAGTCACCTAGTTATATGCAGAAGGTTGAAGTCCTGCCTGTCAATCAAGCCCATTTCTTCAGTAAAACTGAGAAGGTCCAGCAAAAGAGAGTTCATGTTTGGAGAACCAGGGGACTGTAAGGTCATGAAGTATGCAAATAGAGAAAACGCATTTAGTTTTAGCAGTTAAGAGATCATTGGTTACTTCAGAGAGAATTTTTGGTTAAATAATGAGAATTCAGTCTGCAAAGAATTAAGAAAAGTAAATGGAAAGGAATTGGATCAATTGTAGGTGACCTTCTCATGGAATTTAGCCAGAAAAGAGAACAGATACACATAGCTAACAGGGATCAAGACAAAAATTTTTGAGGATGGAAGAGATGTGGGCATATTTGTAGGTAGCCAATAGACAGAGAGAGATTGTATATTAGAGAAAGAGTGAAAATCTGCTGAAGAAGACAAGATAGAGTAGGATCAGTTGTGCATGTAGAAGGGTTTGACTTGGCAAGAAGAAATGCCACCTCTTCATGCAAAACAAGAGTAAAGGAGGAGTAAAGGAGGCAGAAGGGAGGTGTAAAAGGATTGCCTTGTTATGCTCAATGCCTAATGAGATTATGTAACATGAATTTATAGTGGACCCAATCACCATAGTTATATATTTTTTTATTTTCTCCAGTTTCATGCAGCACCACATTAGTATGAGTGGAAGCAGCAGATGAGATGAATAATCCAAGACTACAGTACAGGAGGGCAAGACCTTCCATAGGATAAAGAGGAAAGGGACTTAAGCAAAGAGGACAGTGTAAAATTTAATTGGTCCACCAGGAGGTCAAGATGGGGAAGGGAAGAGAATGTTGCCAGTGCATGGGATGATGGCTAGGGGAAAGAAATGAGGGGTGGAGGGACTGGAGGTCATAGCAAGGATGAAGAATAGGGTTTGAAGTTGCAAAAGAGAGAGAAAGAAGTGTAATGACAGATTATGAACAGATAAAGGAATTTCAGAATTAACATGGATGTGGAATATTTGTGGGTGGTGGCAACATCAAAGGTATGACCGTCTCTGTTCTATAAATCTGTAGAGAGTGAGCTCTCTAGAGAGGGATGAAAATCTGTTTCTATAATAATCAATGAAAGTAGGGCCAAGACATTTGGACTCTAACATCATAGTAACTTCTGTGGTATGTGTAAAAGTAGACAATAAAGAACCAAAAAGATGGAGACAAAAAGGAAATAAAGAAATAATGCTAAAGAACAAAGAAATGGGAAGAACTTTGTGCTAGGGTAGGTGTATACAGAAAGTTTCCACACTAGAGGTCATTCAGTTTTGAAGATGTTAAGGGATTTATTCTTGAGATTTCTGATAGAGGAGAAATAGCAAATGTTGAAGGATTGTAGAGAATAGGACTGTGGAACCAGAGGAACATGTTTCTCATTTGGAAACATCCAAAAAGAACATTACAGATTTTACATTCCCTGTATTCACTATCCAGGGGCAGCAAGGTGGTGCTGTGGATAGAGTGCTGGGCTTAGAATCAGAAGACCATCTTCATGAGCTCCAATCTGACCTCAGACAGTTACTGGCTGTGTGACCCTAGGCAAGTCTTAACCCTTTTTTGCTCAGTTTCCTCATTTGTAAAATGAGTTGGAGAAGGAAATTGCAAACCACGAAAGTGTCTTTGCCAAGAAATTCCTGTAATGATAATGGGAATTTGAAGATCTTCCCCGCCCCTTAATAAGCCAAAAGTAATTAAATGGAGCCTATGGTGGAAGGAGTTCACTGAATGTGTGGAGCAGGAAGGGGGAAAGCAGGAAATGAGTCAGAGCAGTTAATTCAGAGGACACAGGTAAGGAGACAGCTAGGCTTATGAATGTTTGCTTGTGAGAAGCCTGAAGCAGGGGAAAGACTTTGGGATAGTGTTGCTCCCTGCAGGGATATTGTGTGTTAACTTCTTTGTTCCTATGATGGATTCAGTTTTCTGGTGTTGGGATTTGGCTTTCTGGTGTCTGAATAAATGTTTTGCTTCTGTCTTCTATATGGAGAGTCTGTTGTATTTTGCAATTCAGCACTATGCCAGCATATTCATAGTCACCATATTGCCTTGGTGCTACAACCCCTAATGGGATAAGACATGACTGAACATGAAATAGTAAACTTCAATGAAACCCTATTAGACTATATGAGCTGTACTTTGAATTTTGCTTTCACTTTTTCGTGATACAGAGGCAATATTTACCAAATAATTATTTAAAGACCACTTGTTGTTAAATGTTGAGGAAGTTGAAGGACAGTTTGATCACCTCTCCAATCCTTGGAAATACCACCACTAACACCACCACTAGGATGAATGCACAGGCCATACATTTGGTCCATATGGACATATGCTGCAAATAGATAATGAACTGGTTCCAGCATGTGGACTTTTCTGCCTTTGGAAAGCTAAGTGGCATTTTTAATGGTACTAAGTTTTTCCCTAAAATAAGGGCTCAACTGTTTAATACCAATATTATCCAACATGCTACATAGCTGTAAGTTACAGAATACCACAGATAGTGAAGAATTAAAGTCAACCAAAGGGCAATGAATTTTAAACACTTTCTGGTGTCAGCAAGCATCTGGGACAGCTTTTTTCACTTCTCCCATATGTGGGACATTCTCCAAGCCCAACCACATTCTATTTTCCTCTAGCAGCTAGGAACTCCACCTCTCACACCGGTATAGTTATTGCACTAGGTTCAAGGTACTCTGCAAGTGTCCATACATTCAGAACTATAGTTCATGAGCCCCTACCAATTTTACTTTTTTTTTATTTTATTTTTTATCTAGCCAGTTAGAAGATATAATTAGTTCAAAGTAAAAGCATTTAATGAAACAACATAGTAAGAAAAGCCACCCCCCACACACATACATACAAACACTAGTAGGTAGGGGGAGAGATAAAAAAAAAACCCTTATGTAGGGACTAAGTCCCATATGTGGAGGAGTAGTTCATGCCTCCACAACTGCAGCAACACTAACCAAATTTTCCGGTGATGAATGAATGGAAAACCATTAGTCAAGTGTTTCCTATGTGCAAAACAGTGTGCTAAGTGCTAGGGATATAAATAGAAAAGACTTCCAGCTCTCAAAGATGTCACATTTTAGTAGTAGGGGGAAAAATGGGTTTTAACTGCAAATCAACCGAAAAGACCCAGTGAATCTTAGGGTATAGCAGTAAAGCAGGTAGCAATGCATCTTTGTATGTTGTTGTCATTAACGAAACTACTTCTGACATAGAACCGTTTGACTGTGCCAAGGACTTTGGTGGTGACAACTTTCTCTTCTGGGTTTCAGGTAGCTGTGGTTGTGAAGGAAGGGGCTGAACAAGAGCTGCCTTCCCTCCATAATGTGGAGGGTGGCTAGTGGGGAGGGGGGGAGCACTGCTATTCCCAAGTCTCTTAGGTTTAACTGACTATGATGGAAATTAACAATTGATGGTGGTGCTGGTAGGGATATAGGCTTCTTTTCTACACTGGACATACAGTCTTATTGGCTGCTGGGTAGAGCTGTGTCTTCTGGGTATTGTTTGCTGATCTTATGATATGGGTATTATTGCACTTGTCTCATAAGTATTGGTTGCTTAATGTTGCTCCCTGTTATCGGTTTCTGGAATCATGTCTTTATTGGCAACCTTAGGTACAGTTTACAAGAAAATAATGGCTAAATCCTCTCCAGTCACTGTATAAGCAGACCAAGGAAGCCCTGGTAAATTTTTAACTCACTTTTTAGGAGAAGGGGGTTGGGAAGGGCTGGAGGGGAAGTGACATACCTACAATATACTTTCAAATTTAATCTGCATTATTAATGTATTTTCCATCATTTTCTTAAGTAGAAAGCCAACAAAACAATAAATCAAACTCTGATTTGTAGCATTTGTTGATTTCCATGGTATAAAAGTTCATACTACAATTTCAACACAGCTTTCCAGAGCCACTCCAGCAACCCTTGGGAAAGTCTCATAGCTTTTAGCCATAGCTACCACACCCAGCTAACAAAAATCAAGTGGTGTGCCCACAGGCTAAGTTTAGGTCTTTTTTTTCCCAAATGTGTGCCAGAGAATTATAGCAGTTCTGTTATCGGTAACATTCCCAAGAACTTCTCTACCTTAGCATGCAAATGAACTTGATAGATTAAACCTCCCAACCTGAACTAAGGCATGTGAACATGGCCTGTGAACCCTAGGTAACACCATGAGTAAGCAAATTTAGGAGGTTTAGTGAATAAGAAATGGACAGAGCTAGTAAGTTCAACGACTGCCTCCACTGTCTTCTTTGGAAGTTGATCTGTTGTTGGTGAGAGGCACAGTGGACGGAGTTGGGGAAAAGGCAACATCATAAAGGCTTTCTCTGAAGGAAGCTGATTTGCTCAGGATACAAACCACCCCCATCCATATCAATTATTCCATTACACATATCTGTCTTATTTCTTTGATACTGTCATTTGGTTCTGCATTTCCTTTCAAGGTTTTATATAACAGCTTATACTACCTGCAAGCAGTGCCCCCCCCACCTCCATTTTTCTCCTCCCTGCCCTTTTTGTTTGTTAAAATCACCAAGTTCATTTTCTAACAGAGTGAAATTTTATTGCAAAGGCTCAGTTCTCAACTAATCTGAGAATACTGTTAAAATTAAGCTTCTGGACAAAAAGGCAAGTAAGATATGCTATAGACCACTCACTTGTCTTTTGTCTTTTATCAACTGCTTCTCTTCAGTCCCGGGGTGAGGGAGTGGAGGGATGGGGGGAGGAGCTTGGAATCATAGGAACATAGATTTAGCCCTGAAAGGAATCACATAGAGTCCAACCACCTTATTTTTCAGATGTGAAAACCTAGGACCACAGGGAGTTAGTCTTCTAGAGACACATAGCTAATAAGTGCCTACGGTGGGGTTAGAACTCAGATCTTTCTGACTCCCAGTCCTGAGCTCTCTCCACTCTGCCAGGCTGCCTCTATCTTGACCTTATCTTTAAAACCTTTATGGCCATTTATGTATCCTATCCTAATACCCTCCTTGAGAGCAAAGAACATACTGTTTTTCCATCCTTGTATGCCTGAAGAGGAAAAGGTGATAAGGAGGGGGGGAGGGTAAGTGGTTCTGCCAGGGATACCTCTCCTGGCATCCAGTCTGGAAGGAATTCACCAGGCTCAAGCAAACTTTGAAGCCGAAATTCTAAAGTTTATTGTTACGCTGTAGAGAACAGCCGGCTAGATTCTTATGGAACCTGCAAACTCGCAGAGGCCGAAGGCATAGTTTTAAGGGGTCAATTATGCTAACTAGGTGAGTAAGGGTGGGATCAGGGAGGAGTTAAGGAGTGGTCAGTGCTCAAAGGACCATACACTTTTAATATCAACTGCACAGGTGTATTGCCCATGATTCACTGGGAAATAGCTCAAGAGGGGCTAACTGGAGGTGTGGTTCTAGGCCTGATACGTCACTAAAGAGTGCCCAGTCTGCCACCCACCAAGGTCATCAGAGACAGTGTGTGTATATAATTGACTAAGGAGTTACCCTATAGATAAGGTATTGAAGAATTCATGGTGGGGCTGGCCACTCTAACTAAGGGAGATAACATTTACATAACTTATTGTTTCAAGCAGAGATAAACAGGTCAGGAGATGTTGCTGGGCAGAGCGCTGGAAGGGGGAAGGGGCAAAGTCAATGCTCTGAGGCTGGGGGGGGTGGAAATGTGATCTTACAGACTGCTTTTACAAATTGTTTTTACAGACATAGATCCCAAAGCACCCCACTTACAAACTGATGTTACAGATTGATACTACAGACATATATACATCACAAGGACCCCATCATGCCCAGCATTTAATTTAGAACCTTTTGCATGATGGGCATTTAATCACCCAATAAATATTTGTGGAATTGAGTTGAATTGGAAGGTAAGGTTGGAGAGAAGAGGTTGGGGCCTGATTAGGGAGCTGAACATGTCAGGATTTTGGCCTACAAGTCATAAGGCATTTTCTGAAGCTATGGATAAGAGAAAAGTAACTTGCATTTGACAAAAGTAAGTACTAGGCAAAATTTATGCCAAAAAAAAAAAAAAAAGCCCAACAACAGCTCTGCATTGGATCCCGTATTAGTCATATGAAAACCTGTGGCTGTTCAGTTTTGTTTTCCTGGCTTGGGAACTGCCACCTGAGTCTTTGATTTTAAGCACTCCCTGGCTACCATACTTATTGGCACAGCTTGAGCTGTTCCTCCCTCCCAGAACATCCAGCTGGGGAATGGGGTGGAGGCAAACAAGGTAGAGGCAAGATTCTCTGCAGAAATGTGCCTATGCTGGGAAGTACAGGGTGTTACTGTGATTACTCCAAACATATCCTGGTCTGAGTGTGCATGACCCAGGGCATGCTGGTGCATTCAATGGCAGGAAGGGCTCCACATAGCAGAACAAAACAGACAACTGGAGTTCCACCCACTCCTCTGACCTCCCCCAACCCCTTACCCTGCCAACAAAACAACATCCCTGAGGTGAAGATGGAGCAGCCGCCACTCAGGCCTGGGAGTTCCAGGTCCCAGAGTACTTGTTAGCCACGTCTTCCCTGGAATGCTATTCCGGTAAGGATACCCCACCCCACCAACATTGTAGACTCAGGCCTCCAGCACCCCCATCTGCCTGACCAATGTAATGGCCAATTTCAAAAGAAGAATGTTGACTGATGAGACCAAAGCCTTACTTACCTAAAAGGGGCCTGATTTGCCCCAAATTTATTTATTTGTTCATTCAACAAATATTTAAGGAGAGTCTACTACATGTGTTTCTCACTTTATTTTTCTTGCCTTTTTTTTGGCCCACATGGCTAATATGGAAGTATGTTCTACATATGCATAATGGATATCTTATGGCTCATCTTCTCACTGGGTGGGGAAGGTGATGGAGAGAGAAAGAGAACATATAATTCAAAAAAGTTTTCAATGAATGCTCAAAATAAATTAATAAACAATTTTGAAAAAGAGAGTCTACTATATGCAAAGCACTTTCTTTAGTTTTCTAGATAGAACTTAGTATTCCCTAGGCTAAGTCTACCTCTGGGCCTTCTATGACAGCATTCTACAGTTTGGTTACCTTTGTCTTTCACATTATGAACTCCTCAAAGTGCTTTCACACAGGTTTTTCTCATGGGATCTTGTGAGGTAGGAGAGGTATTATTATCCCCATTTAATAGAAGGGAAAACTTAAGGTCCAGAGAGATTAATCTGGGCTTAAATTCATGCAACAAACTAGTGTTGTCACTGCAATGAGCCAGATTTCTTGACAGCTACTTCGGTGGTCTAGTCACTGCTTTATATCTTATAGGAATATACTTACCTCTTAGGAATCAAGACTCCAAAATCAGGGTGGTTAGATGGCTCAGTGAATAGAGTGCCATCCCTGGACTCAGGAGGACCTGAGTTCAAATATGGCTTCAGACACTTAATGCTTACTAGCCATGTGATCTCAGGCAAGTCACTTAGCCCCAATTGCCCTGCCCTCCCCCTCAAAAAAAAAAAAGACTCCAAAATCTATTCCTGGCCCTACTCGTTGACTAAGTGTTAACAAACCTTTGAACAAATGCTTCAATTTCTGACACGGAGAATCTGAAATCATAGAATGTTAAACCTGGAAGACAGCTTGGAGGTCATCTATTCCAAGGCCCCTACTTTACAGGAGAAAAACTTAAGGTCCACAAAAGCAAAATGAATTGGCCAAATGTCATAAAAGTTAGAGAGAATTGCCATGAAGATTACTATTATAGTTACTAGCACTCAGCAAATAGTCATTGATGGACATGGATGGTATCAGCAAAATAAATTAGCATATCACTGGATTATATGTTGAAAGACAATAAGAAAACAGTAAGCTCAATAACAAAAAATGACTCACATTTCTATAGCAATTTAAGTTTGATGGTTCATTTCTCACAACAACCTACAAGGTAGAAAATATAAGTATTAAATCACAGCGATGTTCTGTGACCTTGCATATTCTGTGGCTCATTTTGCTCATCTGGAAAAAAGGAATAACACACTACCTACCTCATGTGGTTATTTTGAGAAAAGTGCTTCATCAACCTTAATGAACTATGGAAATGTCCGTTACCATTGTTATGGTTATCACCATAGCCTACAATTGCCATGGAGACACCATTTATCATCAATCAGCTGGTGATTTTTTATAACTGGGATTGTGGGACAGTTTCACAGAGAATTCTGGGAGAACAGTGCTGGAAAAAGAAGAGTAAACACACATGTTTGGAGTTCATGGAGCATCAATTGTCTTGGGAATCATGTGGACATAGAGGCTATAGCACCAAGCCTGATTTTTTTGCTAGGTTTGTACTCACTTCTCCCTGCCCCTGAGGGACTAAGCCAATGGTGGTAGCTGCTAAAAGATGAGGTTGTTGATGTCCTAAGAAGCTGACACAGAATGATATTTGATTGGTGTGACTCTTCCTCCCCCACCTCTAAATTGACCCTCTGGTCCCTTCCTCCCCATGATTAAAGAGGGTAGCAGGTAAGGAGTGGAGGGCTTTTCCGAAGTCCTCCATTTAAGGAGGTCACTCAGGCTAGCCATCTCTTTATTTCCCACTGGGCTGCACTTCTGCAGATTTCATTACACCCTGGAACAGGGTAGTTTCTCTACCATCCCTTTCCCTTTTATATGTTGTCTTCTCTCATAAGACTGAGAGCTCCATGAGGTCAGGGTCTGTCTTTTACCTTTCTTTGTATCACCAATGGTTATTTAGCATAGTGGATACTTAATAAATGTTTATTGACTGACACCAAAAACACAGTAACTTTCTAACTGAGCAACTTTTTCAGAGTGATTTCACCCTCTGTAGCAGCAAGCACCCCAACATCCCCAGGGTGGCTGCCAACACAGGTTCTTAGATCTGCTTTTGTAAAGGAAAGCAACTCAAAATGGGTTAACAAGTTCACTTTAATCAAACAAACATATATCATTTACCTATTTCAGGGGAAAAAGGTCAGCACCCCAAACTTCAGAGTATACAGACAGTAGTTTCAAAGCAGAGAAACAAACAGATCAAGCAGACAGGCTTCCAAACTGTCCAACCATTACATCAATACCAAATCACAGTTACCAGAGAGGGAAGCATCAACATCTGGGTTTTCAAAGGCGGGGGGTGCGGGACCTCAATGGCTGCCCAAAGTCTCATCTGGTTAAATCACACAACACTTCTCAAAGTGAGTCCCAAAGCAAAGCCTCTCATCAGGGGTTTATATAGCCTTCTCCTGGGTCAGAGAATGTAACCACCCTCTTGACCCACTGCCCAATCACACAGCATCAAGGTGTGGTCATTCCTGAAAACCAAGCCTCCTACTACAGGCTCCATGTGACCACATTCAGCCTATTAGGGGGCAGAGTATATTTTTAAATTAAGAAGGTTCTCAGAGTCACTTAAGCCAATCAAAGGTCCTAGGGGCAGGGAAGATCTTCAAATCTGCATTTCCATTACACCCTCCTTCCCTGGAGGGAGAAGGAAAGTAAGCAGAAAAGCCTTGTCTGTTCTGGTGTTCAGAAGTGCCAAGCATTAAGCTGAACAAAGAAACCTACATACACAGTAACTACAACAATGTAAATGGAAAGAATGACACACCCAAATCAAATGTAAATAACAAAATTATAAAGATCAAGTAGGACTCAGATAAAGAGATACAAGAAGTCAATCCCAATCTACCCTTTTGTGGATGTGGGGAGGTCCCTCGGTGTTACACTTTGCACATGTTTTTGGATTTTTTTTCAATATATAGATCAATTATGCTGATCTTTTTTCCTTGCTAAAAAATACTATTTGTCATCTCAGATGGTTCTCTGAGAGGAAAAGGGATACTTGGAATAACTGGGAATATAAAAAGCAGGGGGAAAATCAATAAAAACTTAAGTGCCTGGAGTTGGCTGCTATAGATCCAATGACCTTCCCCTCTTTTGTTCTCTCCCAAGATATTGTTGTCTATTTCCCTTTATATAAAAGAAATTAGAGACTACTATAGAGAGCTAATGGGACTGAGCAGGACTGACAGGGTCATATCTACACTTTTTTTTAAAAATCACTTTGGTGGTTGAATGGAGGATCACCTGGAGGGAAAGAGGCAGGGAGACCAGTTAGTGGTCCAGGCAAGAGATGATGTAGACAGGAACAAATGCTTTGAGATCTTATGACGTAGAAATGACAATGGAAATGAATTGGATTGGGGTGAGTGCAAGAAAGGAGTGAAAGGTGACAATGATTTTAATGACAGGATCTAAAGAGAAGTCTCCATGTCTTGAGTCCTGAACAAACTTGAGATTGTAACAAGAATGCAATGCTGAGGAGATTGTATAAGCATGCTCATGTGCACGCGCGCACACACACACACACACACACACACACACACACACACATATTCACCTCTTACATAAATATTACTAAAATGAGGTTCTGGGGAAAGTAGTGGGGGGATAAAAGACAAACAAATACCAAGAAGAGAAGGCAGAGAAATAAAGTGGACAAAAGAAACATACATCCTTTCATTCATGTAACAAACACTTCTGTGTCATGTATCTCCCCTACAATCTATTCTAGGTAAAAAACCATGCTAGGAACTAAAGAAGATAAAAATAAGTAAGACAGATTTCTTGCAAAACCATCCCCTCCTGCAACGCCAGGATTAACAAGGCTAAACAGATAAAGTGGGAAAAGGAAAATATAAAGATGAAAACTAATTAAGATAAAAACAAAGTTTAAGATGCAGGAAAGTCCAAGTAAATCCTTTCAGCAAGGCAGTGTGTGTGTGTGTGTGTGTGTGTGTGTGTCTGTGTCTGTGTCTGTGTGTCTGTGTGTCTATGTGTGGTGTGTGTGTGTGTGTGTGTGTGTGTGTGTGTGTGTGTATACACACTCGAGTTGGTGAGAAGCAGGAGGGAGAGTGGGCGCAGGAGGGAGAGTGGGCGAAGGAGAGCTCCTATTTGTGGTTGATCTTTCATCACCCCTCTTACTTCTGACTATAGCCATTTCTCAGGAACCTGTTGTTTCCTTCTCTGAGCAACTGACTCATAGGGCAGGAAGGGAAGCACAGAAATTTCTGTGGCCATGAACAGAAACCTTCATTTTGACCAAGACAAATATTACTTCTACTGAGGATGACAATCAGTTTCTCCTACCACCTCCTTCCTGCACACATTTCCAAGCAACACCTCAGGCTCCCCTTTGAGAACTAGTGGGAAAGACTTTTTCTGACAGGTTCCTTCCTACCTAAGAGTGTTTTGTTTTGTTTTGTTTTGGGCGGGGGGAGAGGGGAACAGCAAACTAGATAAGCCATTAACTAATTTGCTTTTTTTAAATTTCTTAACATTCTTTCTTAAATCTTATTTTTATTTTCAGTTCCCTTGCTCAACTTCCTTCCCTATCATTAAGAAATCAAGAAATACAATATTCATTCTACATATAAAGTCATGCAAAATGTTTTTCCATTTATCCATTTATCAATTTAGCATGGACTTTAAACTTTCTTGTACTAACCCATTCTAAGGTGGGGGTTTTTTAAAATACTTTTAATACCTTAATACTTTTTAAAATTTTATTCAATTTTGAACTTAAATACCAAAAAAAGAACATTTCCATGTAGGATTCAATATAAAATCATGAATTTCCATTTCATACTATTTACCTTTTTAAAAAAATTTATGTAATAGGGATGGCTAGGTCCACAGTGAATAGAGCACCAGCCACGGGATCAGGAGGACCTGAGTTCAAATCTGGACAAGTCCTTAATCCTAATTGCCCTGCTTTTCCACCTCAAAAAAACAAACAAACAACAAAAAAAGCCCAACTATGTAATAAATAGTACACATCATTTTCAAAGCTATCCTGCTTTTCTGTGCTTCCTTCTAAGTTTTCTCTTGTTCTGTGTTATGTACTTGTTTTTTCTCTCCCTCCCTCTTCACCATGCCCTAGAGAAGGCTATCATTAGACACAAATACGTATATGTACACATATGTAAAATCATACTCTCCATCTATGTATCAGTTCTTTCTCTGGATGTGCATAGCATCTCCCTTCATAAACCTTTTTTCTGGTATGGATCACAATGGATCACAGAATGGATCACAATGTATTATCTTTGTAATATATTGTAGTCTCCTAGCTAGTATTTTATTTAGGGTTTTTGCATCTATATTCATTAATGAAATTGGTCTATAATTTTCTTTCTCTGTTTTTGCTCTTCTTGGTTTAGTGCTAATTTTCTTTCATAAAACAAGTTTGCAATTAGGTTTGTTTTTGTTGTTGTTGTTGTTTGCCTTTTGGTGGGCAATTGGGGTTAAGTAACTTGCCCAAGGTCACACAGCTAGGTTTTTTTGTTTGTGTGTGCGTTAAGTGTCTGAGGCGGGATCGGAACTCAGGTCCTTCTGACTCCAGGGCCGACGCTCTACTCACTGCGCCACCTAGCCACCCCAATTAGGTTTGTTTTTAAAGAAAGAAGAAAAGCAAATTACCAGGACCAAAAATAAGAAAACTGAATTCATAGCCAATGAAAAAGAACTAAAAGCAATTATTAGATGCTCTTTAACCCAGCTATATGCAAATAAAACTAACAATGGATGAATATTTGCAAAAATATAAACTGCCCAGATTAACAGAACAGGAAGCAGAATTAAATGGCCTACCTAAGGCTACAAGGGTAATAAAAAAGACAATCCCTTTCCTTTATAACAATCACATCAGAGACCTACCTGTGGTCCTCCCAACTAAAATCTTAAAATCTGCCTCAGGATGCTTTAGGCATGATTAATTAGCATTACTGTGCTTAGGGCTTTGAAAGGAACCACCAAGCAAGACTAGAGAATGAATAGTACTAATTTTCTGAATCTGAAACTAAACCCAAATACTATTTTTTCTCTCTTTTTTTTGAGCACATTTTTCTTTTGTTGTCTAGAAAAACAACTAGTACTGTCACTTTTAAGAAGTTGCTTCCATACTCTGGGTCTCAGTTTCCCCATCTGTAAAATGATTGTCTCTAAAGAGCCCTTACAGATCTAAAATTCTTTAATTCATATACTTCAATAATTTAAATGCTTTAAGGAGGAAACAATAAAATAGATAAGCCATTAGCTAATTTGACTTTTTATTTTTAAACTTTTTAAATTTTATTTTTATTTTCAGTTCCTTTATTCTTTCCTTACCTGTCAAGAAAGCAAGAAATGCTATATTCATTCTACCTATGAAGTCATGCAAAATATATTTCTGTATTAAACATGGGCTTTAAACTTTCTTTTACCCATCTGAAGTTCTTTTTTTTTTTTTTTTTTTTTTTTTTGCTTTTTGGAGAGCAATTGAGGTTAAGTGACTTGCCCGAGGTCACATGGCTAGTTTTTGTGTTAAATGTCTGAGGCTGGATTTGAACTCAGATCCTCCTGACTCCAGGGCTAGTGCTCTACTCACTACGACACCTAGCCACCCCTGAAGTTCTTTTTTAATAACCTTGTGAATACCGGCACTCTCTCCAAAGGCAGCTAGATGCAGATATCAAAAAGGATGAAAACTAAAAACATTCCATTGGCTTTCACAATAGCGATCACTGGTAGCCTGGGAGCAAGTAGTTTAGGTGAAATGGTGGGAACAGAAGCCAAATTACAAGATGTTTAGTAGTGAAGGATAGGTAAAAAAATGGAGACAATGAGTACAGATAGTTTTTTCTGGGAGTTTAGATGTGAAAGGAGGAAGAGGACCCTAAAATGGAGGAATGGAAGGGTCAAATGAAGGGTTTTTTTAAGGTCATAAGAAATCTGGGAATGTCTGAAGGCACCAGTAAAGGAGCCAGTGAGTTAAAAATAAGTGAGAGAAAGGGGATGGTCAAAGGAGCAAGTTCTTCATAATAGGTTTGTCAACCGCCAGAGCCAGCTTCTAGTGGCCAAACTCTTTAGGAACTAAGAGTAGTAAGTCAGTTGATTATTTAATAAATTAGGGAAACACTCACCTATTTACCCCCATTGAACTTTTTTTATAGTCAACCTAAAATAAATTATTGGGAATTTTGTATTCTGTGCACCTTGTGGACAGTTATGTGAGTTGTAAGATTAGATTTAAATCCATTAAGATGGAGGAGTAAGAGATTATGAAAAACTAAAAACTATTCAAATCCCACCTCCTTGAATACCAATAAAAGGAAGGAAGGAAGGAAGGAAGGAAGGAAGGAAGGAAGGAAGGAAGGAAGGAAGGAAGGAAGGAAGGAAGGAAGGAAGGAAAGAAGGAAGAAAAGAAGGAAGAAAGGAAGGAAGGAAAGAAAGAAAGAAGTAAGGATGATTAGACAGATATATAGGTAGATAGATAGATAGATAGATAGATAGATAGATAGATAGATAGATAGGAAAGGAGATAAAGAAGGCAACCAAAGAACCTCAAAAGAAAATAAGCTTCCTTCCTTAATAAATTCAGTAGCTGGCTCACAATTATTCTTTCCTCCCCAACTCCTGCCCTCATACTCAGGGACTTCAACGTACATGCTAACTATACCTCAAACATTCTAACCACTCAATTCCTCAACTTATCCATTTCCCATGACATCCACTCTACTTCAGCCACATACAAAGATGGCCATACCCTTGATCTTGCCATCACCTAAAAATGTACCATCTTCATGTTCAAGAATTTCAAAATCTTCTTATCTGACCATAATCTATTGACTTTCTACCTTTTCCTCTACCAAACCACGCTCTTCACAATACCATGACCTCCAATCTTTTTACCTCTCAGTTCTCTTGAAGGCTATCCTCCCCCTGCAACTCTCTCTTCATTTCCTCTTAACCTCTTAGTCAAGTACAACTCTACACCCCCCTCTTATCTAGTACCTAAGCCCTTTTTCATATAACTAATTGTGATTTGCAAAGTCTCAGCCTTAGATCACTGCCATCATCTACCGTCTTTGCTCTTACACACACATGTTGTTGAATGAAGGTGGAAAAAAATCATGCAACTATTCTGATTGGGTCTACTACAAATTTCTATTACAACAATCTCAACTGTATCCTTGCTACTGCTAAGGTAATCCTATTCTTCCCCTATCAACTCACTATCCCACATTCCACAGTCCATCTTCCAAAAGCTTTCAACTATCCTCAAACCTCCTATGGCTCCTCCCTCCTTTCACCCTCTTGGGTGAGAGCTTTGCCTCATATTACACTGAAAAAACTAAGGTCATTTGCCATGAACCTCCTTTCCTCTTCCACGTCTCATATCACTGATGCCTTGAGCCATTTTCTCCTCCTTCACTCTTGTTTCACTTGAAGAAGTGGCCTTACTCCTTACCAAGGTTAACTCCTCTGCCTGTACAAGTGATCCTGTTTCATCTTGTCTCCTATAGCAAGCAGATTGCCCACTCTGTAATACCCATTCTGTTATTTATTTTTCAATTTATCCCTATCTGCTACCTACAAACATATCCACATCTCCCCCATTCTCAAAGAAACCTCACTTGATCCTTCCATTCCAACTAAACTGCCTTATATCTCTTGTGATTTTTTTTGACTAAAATCCTTGAAAAGACGATGATTGTTATCCCTACTTTCATTCAGTATATTTGGTGTGACTGAGAAAGAGTGCATTTGAGTGGGCATGCTTGGGAACCATGTTATGGATGTCTGCATGCTACTGACTTTGGTCTGCTATGACTTGGAGCAGTTCCCAGGGTAACTGAAGTTCAGTTACCCCAGTTCCTAGGGAAAAGACATGGGTTGTAGGGGGAAAAGATCACTTTTGTGGATGGTATTGTGTATGATGTCCTTGACCTAGGGCAGCTAGGTGGCACAGTGAATAGAGGACTGGCCCTGGAGTCAGGAGGACCTGAGTTCAAATCCAGCCTCAGACACTTAGCACAAAAGCTAGTCGTGCGACCATGGGCAAGTCACTTAACCCCAATTGCCCTCCAAAAAGCAAAAAAAAAAAAAAAAAAAATGATGATGATGATGATGATGATGTCCTTGACCAGAAATGAAAGTTGGGGCCCAATTGTATAGATTCTTAAACTTCAGAAAATTCTTAGCTTGATTTCATGGTCTGAATAAGATTGCTACCTATAAAACTTCTGACCACTTCCACCCCCACCCAGTCTTTGCACAGATGGCTAACTGGAGCAATAAGAAGTGACCCAGGGCCCAAAAGGAAGAACCATTACTGGCTCTGATGACCCAGCTACATAGTCAAAAGCTGCCTAAAGTTTCCTGGTTCTTGCCTCAGAACTTGAGTTTTCTAATAAAGGGCTTTAACTATTATATGCACATGCACTTGGATGTGTGTGTGTGTGTGTGTGTGTGTGTGTGTGTGTGTGTGCAGACCTATTTTGAATTTATTGAGGTCCATGATGTGAAATTTAAGTCAGTTTTTATTTAGGGGACAAACAATATAAGTTGTCAATAATCATATAAAATATTCAAAAATTTTAATAAGAGAAATGCAAATTACAACAACTCCAAGGTTCCACTACAAAATTGACAAAGGTAGCATAGAATGACAATATTTGGGTTGAAATTAGATCTTGTTCTGGTCTTCCTGACCACCAAAACCCCAGTTAATAGGGTAAATAAATATAAGTAATTATAATAATAATATTAAGCCAGTATAAAGCAACAATAGTAGAAAATAAGTATATGGTCACTGTAAAAAAAATATAAAGTCACTTGCAAAACTGTCTCCAAAATTAGGTGAGAATATAAGCCACTTGCATATTGCCTCACAAATTAACTGAAGTCACAGCCTGAGAGTGTGCTAAACTAGGGGAAGCCAACTAGATCCCAGTATAAAGGCCCCTTAGTCCCAGTAACTGCTCTCAATCTGTAAGCTTTATATAAGCTCTAGGAATGAGCAATAAAACTAGCAAAACATTATGTAAATGAGGGAATCCTACAGTGATGAAAGCAACTTTAAACTGATGGTGATATGTTCACAAACTAAGCCTAAGGCTGCATAGATAAGAGTTAGTCCCTCTCTTTCCACCAAAACCCTACAAAAAAAAGACCTCCAAACCCCAACTCCTACAGGACTCCTCCATCTGCTACTGATCCATCCTAAGGGATGCTCTTATGGGAACTTGAGTGATCCCAAGTCTGATTTTAAGTTCTGAAAATAACTCTCTCTGCCCCTTGCCCTCTCCCATCTCTTCCCCAAACAATTTGCCTCTCTCCATCACCCCAACCCTCATGATTATCCTTGTGCTGTCTGCCTGGTAGAAAGCAAGGGCTACCAAAGGAGCCTCATGTACCCTCCTGGGAAGGACCCCTTCATTCTTGAGTCATGAGAGACCAACATTCAATGATAGTAAGGTAAATTAGTCCAATTCTTTTTTGGAAAAGAATATGAAATTAAGCAATGAATTACAAAAGTGAGCATACCCTTTGACTACTGGGATTATACCTCAAGAAAATATTTTATTAGTTTCTCTTGTATCTTGCTAATATTGGCAGGAAAAAAAATCAAAGACCTCTCTGTACAAAAATATATTTATCAATACAATTTATAATAACAAAAAAACTAGAAGCAAACTAAATTGTGATACATAAATAGAATATTATTATACCTTGATAAAATTATGAAGATTAAAATGGACCCAAAAATATACATGTTGACTATGATGATAAAGACAACAAAAACAGCTACAAAGTCATGCTACAATACAAATATGTTCAGTAAGAAAGAGAAGACTTTCAGAGTTGGAAGAGAACTCAGCAGCCATATAGACCAACCCATAACTGAAAAATAACCTCCACTACAACAACCTTGACAGATAGTCCTCCAACTTTTGCTTAAAGACCTCCAGTGAGAAGGAACCCACTACATAATGAAAAAAACGATCCATTTGGGGGTAGTTCCAATGAAGTGCAGTCCCAATTTTGGAGGACCACAAGGCATAGGCACTTTGGAGAACTACAACATATAGAGACTAGGAAGGCTAGAGTATGGATGGGTACACAAAAATCCCTGCCATGCTTTCTGGTTCTGGTCACCATTGAAGGGACTTCTGCATAAGGCTGGAGGACAAAGTTGGGGGTGAAGAAACTGAGAAGAGATTAAGAAAGGAAACCTGTTTAGAATTCTCCATGCTTATCCTACTATGTGTAGACATGGATTAGGAAAACAACTGCCCCCTCCCCTAATTCCCTATCCCCTCATCCCCTACCCCATCACTACAAGCTGTAAAAAGAGTAGGGACATGCCTCAGAGAGATCATAGGTTTGGTTTCAGACCACCGAAATAAAGCAAGTAGTATCTCAATAAAATGAGTCACACTAATTTTTTCATTTCCTGGTGCATATAAAATTATGTTTACACTATACTGTAATCTATCTATTAAGTGTGCAATAGTATTATGTCTAAAATGTGTGTGTATATATATACATATATATATATATCTTAAATAAACAATTCTTTATTGCTAAAAAAAATGCTAACCATCACATGAGCTTTCAACAGGTCTTAATCTTTTTGCTGGTAAAGAGTCTTGCCTTGATGTTGATGGCTGCTGACTGATCAGGGTGGTTGGTCATTGTTAAAGGCTGGGGTGGCTGTGGCTATTTATTAAAATCAAACAACAATGAAGTTTGTTACATGATTGACTTCCTTTCACTTGAACACTTAAAGGACATTGCAGGGTTACTAATTGACCTAACTTCAATATTGTTGTGTCTCTGGGAATAGGGAGGCTCGAGGAGTAGGAGAGAGCCTGGTGACTGTTAGTAAGTGGAGCAGTCAGAACACACACATTTATTGATTAAGTTCACCATCTCATAGGCATGGTTTGTGGTGCCCCAAAACAATTACAATAGTAACATCAAAGATCGCTCATAACAGATATAATAATGATAATGTTAATGATGATGATGATGAAAAAGTTGGAAATATTGCAAAATTATCAAGATGTGACAGAGTCACAATGTGAACACATGCTGTTGAGGAAATGGCACCATAGACTTGCTCAATGCAAGGTTGCCACAAACCTTGTAAAAAATGCAATATCTGTGTGTAATGTTAATAAAATTTGAAGATCTCCCCATCTATTAATAGGCCTGTGTGACCACATGTTCCCTTTTCCCTTGGAACTGGAGCCATGTTCCCAGATCTAAAGGTACACAGGTATTTCAGTCATGAATGTGTTGCTGCTTTCATAGCTATGATACATCCTGAGTCACACAGAGCCCATGGGGGAGGAACTTGCCTAAGGAGGAGTTTGCTTACAGGGAGGCTTGCTTGTAGGAGGGCTTTCACACCTTTGGTACTAAGATAATTAGGCACTAGGTCAGGAGGGTTGTGGTGCCTTCTGGTTCTGACCCTATTAGTTAAAAACTACATATAATTTGGGAGTCAATCTACATGACATGTATAGAAATTATATGCTTACAACTTTGAAATACTCTTTGAAGAAATAAAAACAAGTTGGAGAGATAAAAACTATATATATATTGGGAGGCTGGTATTTTACTCATGAGAAAGACCTTTTGATTCCCTGAACATCTTTGAGTAGCCATTAGTTAAGAGCCCCCCAACTACTCAGATGTTGGTGCTTTCCGGGTCCAGTGGTGTATGGTTGGTGGTTGTATTATTTTTAGACAGCTAGAGCCCTGTCTATTGGATTCTTTCTTGGATACTCACTTCTTTCCACTTATCTGTAATTAAAGTTGACCCCTTTAAGGTTGTTAGAAAAGCAGGTCAAAGGTGCTCGCAGGCCACCCTGGGTGTGCTAGGGTGCTTGCTAATACACTGCAAAGCACAAGATAACAATATACCATAAAATGAGGTATAACTGTAAATGATTGCCAGACAAGGGAAAATGCAGATCAGGTAAGCATGGAAGAGACATTAGTTGCTGACCAAACAGGGATTAAGCTGGAGATAGATAGCTAAGGGAGAAAAGAGAGTTGCCTAGACCACAAACTGGATAAGAAGGCACCACACGAATTTGGTGAGAATAAACCAAAGGCAATCCACATCCCCTTTCTCCTCTTGCTCCCCCAGAGCAGAGGAAATTGTGACCCAGAATTTACAGCTCAATCCCTTTCCTTTTGTATTTTCCTCTGACAGGCTAAGAGGAGGAAGCAATAAGGAAAAATTCAACCCTCTTACATCTTGATACCTATTATTCACATCTATTTGTATTTTTATGTTATATGATATTGCCCATAAATCACAGGACCATTAATAAGAATTTTCCTGATTGTTTGATTTCGGAGGGTTTGAGGTTGATGTGGGAAGCTAGCCCATATGAGGTAGGGAGCTGGAATTGGGGCTTGAGTCAACTAGAGTTTTATCCTTTTTTTGGGTAAATTCTGATTAATTCCAGGATATACTCACTAGACTTTAAACTCAAAAAAAGTGTTAAGGAAGGAGAGACAAGGGCTGGGGGTTAGGGGATAGGGAGAAGAGATTGTCCTTGTGTGTACTCTTTGGCACTCTTTCTAGCCTAGCATAAAATGATACCTCAGCATCCATACTCATCATTCCCCTCCATTTTTCCGGTTACTACTCTCTGAGAACAAATCCTTCAAATGGGTTGTTTGTTTGGTTTATTTGCTTTTTTTTTTTTTTTTTTGGAGGGGAGAAGCCTGGGCAATTGGGGTTAAGTGACTTGCCCAAAGTCACATGGCTAGTAAGTGTTAAGTGTCTGAGGACAGATTTGAATTCATATCCTTCTGACTCCAGGGCCAGCTCTCTATTCACTGTGTCACCTAGCTGCCCCCAAATATTGTTGTTGTTCAGTCGTTCAATTATGTCTGACTACTATCCATGGGGTTTTCTTGGCAAAGATACTGGAGTGATTTGCCATTTCCTTCTTCAACTCATTTTACAGATGAGGAAATTGAGGCAAACAGGATTAAGTGACTTGCCCAGGGTCACCACAACTAGTGTCTGAGGCTGGATTTGAACTTAGGAACCTAGCTATCCATAAAAAAACCCAAGTATGACTCTATTTTTATCCCTATCAAATTCCATCTTAAAAGATGGCCAAAAAGGATTAGGAAACAAGTTTTACATTGAAATAATATGTATATTTTATGAGGTGAGCATAACAATGAGTTATTGGAGAAAGAAAATTTTAGATATATACAAGAAAAATATGTGATCTGCTACTACGAATCATTTGTAAATTTTGTCAGCTGCCTTCCCTTTTATTAAGAGCAACCTCTATACTTGTGTAAATAATTCTCACAAAGATTTTAGGGAAATGAAAAGTAAACGTATGGGTCAATAGCTACTGATGTTTCCTGATTTCATTTTTTCAGCAATAATGCTGTCAGTAGTTTTTTCTAATCAGTTGCTACATTCTCCTTTCAGATATCTTGAGGACTGATTTTTCACCACTTTAAAAAATGGGTCACCTCAAGAAAGGATTTGTTATATGTTGGTCTGGTCCATTTGCCTCTTCCTATCTTTATCTTTTGTGACATTTCTACATTCTCATCTGGGAGTTCAAATGTGCTGGTTGAAAAATTTTACTAAAGAAAAGTTGACAACTCTGTTCCATTTTACATCCTTTTTACAATATCATCTTTAAATGCTCTTGGGAAAATTTGCTTTAGTTAATGCATCATAACAATCAAGACTAATTTTCCTTCCACTAACTTCTCTTATTTTTATAAGATAAATTCTGCCTGTTATCTTCCAACATCATTCCCCATAACATGATCCAAATGAGTTTATGTTCTAAGTCAGCATTATCTTTGCCTGTCATCTCTTCCCACTTAGACAAAGAGTTTGCCAGCTGACATTGTTTCTGACCTCCTTTTGGCCTCCTTTTTGTGGTGAATGGATTAAATTGGTTAAATTTCTGTAGAAAATCATCACAGCATGGGTATCTTTTTCATTATCCATTTACCAATTTTTGTATTCATATCTTTAAAAAAACAACAATGGGCCAGAGGAGATCTACTTTAGTCATAGGAGACACATGGAAGTTTCCAGGGACAATTGCCAGAATTAGGTTAGAGAACAGGGTATGGAGTTGGGGAAACACCTGTAAGAATTCACTGCAAAAATAAAATAGATTTGTATGTTTTCTTAACCTAAAGAACAATGAGGCAGATAGGAATGACTCAGAGAGCAGAGATAAAAGGGAGGGTCATTAGGAAGTGAGAGTAAAGCCAAATGCAAATGCTTATAAGAATTCCTGTGGCTTTAATGATTTGGGATACAATCTACAGAGCTGTGCAAAAATTATCGGCTTTAGGATTGTTGCTTTGTTTTGTTGGTTTTTTTTTTTTTCAGGAAGTGGGGAGGGTTGATCTGGATTTCTTATTTTATTGGTATAGGGAATTTTCCCCTGAGGAAACCTCTTCTGTATAGATCAGCCACTACTCTGTTATTCTTTGATTTACAGTCTTAGAAAGCTGCCTGAGGCCTAGAAGCTACATGCCCAAGATCATGAAGGCAGGTAAAAAGCTGCAAAGTCTAGAGAGAGGTGCGATGTGATAGGCCAGAGCCAAAACTAAAAATAAGAGGTGTTTATGCACTATACAGGCTTTTGTACAGTATAGGATAAGAGTCCTTCACCAGGTTTCGTGGTCAGAGAGGAAAGAGATCTAGGGATAGAGGAAAGATTAGCCTCCTAATGAAAGTCAGGGAGAGAAAGAAAATGCTTTGCTGGGGAAAGAAATAGAATGCTCTGGATAAAACACACTTATCATAGCACAATGTTGCTGTTAATATGTACAATGTTCTTCTGGTTCTGCTTACTTCACTCAGCATCAGTTCATGTAAGTCTTTGCAGGTTTTTCTGAAATCCTCCTATTCCTCATTTCTTATAGTGCAATAGTATTCCATCACATTCATATACCACAACTTGTTCAGTTATTCCCCAGTTGATGGGCATCCTCTCAATTTCCAATTCTTTGCCACAACAAAAAGAGCTGCTATAAATATTTTTTTATTAAACAAATGCTTTATTAACTTCTGGTTTACATCATTCATTTCCACCAGATTATGAGTTACATTTTTCCCCCATTTTTTCCCTACCCACCACCCCAGAATAGCAGTCCCACTAGATATCCCCTCATCCAATCTGCTCTCTCCCATATCTTCTCCCATACCCCCTTCGACTTTGCCATTAGGACAAGGTGAATCTCTGAGCCCCACTGCCTGGACATCTTATGAAACATTTAATTTTAAAACTTCGATTTTCAGATCCATTCCCTTTCTCCCTTGTCACCCACTCCCTCTGAGAAGATTAGCAATTCAGTATGTGTTGTACATGTATATCTATGCAAAACATTACCATAGTAGATATATTGTAAAAGACTGCTTATATTTCCCTCCTACCTGTCTCACCTCCCACCTGGTCCATTCCCTACTTTGATCCTGTCCCTCTTTGATAGTGGGTACTTCTAACCTCCCCTCTCCCCAGAATGCCCTCCCCTTCATCATCCCCCCTCTCATCCCCCTTTCCCCTACTCAGGAGAGTGAGTGAGGGTAAAATATTCCATTTGGTATGTATGTGATTCTCTCCTTGAGCCAACTTCAATGAGAATATGCTTTTGGCTTTTTGCCTTCCTGTTCTTCCCCTCCCCTGCAACTACTTCCCCTTGCCTCTTCTACATGAGATAGTTTGCCCTACCCTGTCTCTCTCCATCTCCTCTTGCCACTTTCCTCTCTCACCTCTTGACTTCACCCCTTAAGAATCATCCCTTCCTTGGGGCGGCTAGGTGGCGCAGTGAGCAGAGAGCCAGCCCTGGAGCCAGAAGGACCCAAGCTCGGATCCGGCCCCAGACACCCAACACACAAACAAAAACCCAGCCTCGTGAACCTGGGCAAGTCACCCAACCCCAATTGCCCTCCAAAAAAAAATAATCATCCCTTCCCATCAAATTCAACCTGTGCCCTCTATCCATGTATACCTGTGAACATATGCCATGTACCCTTCTTCAATTATTTTCATAATGAGAAAGGTTTCATCAAACACAGTTATTGTTTTCCATGTAGGACTGTAAATAGTCCAACTTTGATAAGTTCCTTTTGATTTCTTTTCCTTGATTACCTTCTCAAGCATCTCTTGCTTCTTGTGTCTGAATGTCAAATTTTCTATTCAACTCTGGTTTTTTCATCAAGAATGCTTGAAAGTCCTCTATTCCACTGAATGACCATATTTTCCCCTGAAACAAGATACTCAGTTTTGCTGGGTAGGTGACCCTTGGGTTCATTCCCAGCTCTTTTGCCCTCTGGAATATCATATTCCATGCCCTTCTATCCCTCAGTGTAGAAGCTGCCAGGTCCTGTGCTATTCTGATTGTGTTTCCACAATATTGAAATTGTTTCTTCCTGGCTGCTTGTAGTATTTTCTCCTTGATCTGGGGATTCTGGAACCTGGCTATAATATTCCTGGGAGTTTTCTTTTTGGGATCTTTTTCAGGAGGTGATCTGTGGATTCTTTCAACCTCTATTTTGCCCTCTGGATCTAAAACATCAGGGCAATTTTCCTTGAGAATTTCTTGAAGGATGATTTCTAGGTTCTTTCTTTGATCATGGCTTTCAGGTAGTCCAATAATTTTTAAATTGTCTCTCCTGGATCTATTTTCCAGGTCAGTGGTTTTTCCCATGAGATATTTCACATTGCCTTCTATTCTTTCATTTGTTTGGATCTGTTTAACAGCATCTTGATTTCTCATAAAGTCACTAGCTTCCATTTGCTCCAGTCTAACTCTGAAGGAATGAATCTCCTCAGTGAGCTTTTGAGATTCTTTTTCCATCTGGCAAATTTGACTTTTTAAGGCATTCTTCTCCTCATTGCCTTTCTGAGCCTCTTTTGCCATTTGAGTTAGTCTATTTTTTAAGGTGTTATTTTCCTCAGTCAGGCTGTTGACTGTCATTTCATACTTTTCTTGCATCTTTTTCATTTCTCTTCCCAAATTTTCCCCCACTTCTCTTATCTGCTTCTTAAGGTCCTCTATGGCCTGTAGCCAGCTTGTATTTTCATTTGGGGCTTTTGGTGCAGGAGTTCTGACCTCACAGTCCTCCTCCATCCTTTGAGCCTCTTTGCCCCTAAAATAGGAGTCCAATGTTGAACTTTTCTGTTTATTTTGCTTCGTTTGCCTAGGCATATTGCCACTTAATTACTTGATTTTTGGGCTTGTTGCCACAGTAGGACTCTGCCACCAGACAGGGGAGCTTCCGCCCAAACGTGGGGTCTTCACAACTTCCGCCAGTTGGGTGGCCTCTGTAAAGCCTCCACCCACTCTGGCAAGTTGGATACCCACCCCAAACTTCCCCCCCAGACCACAATCCAGATCCAGGCAGTTTAAAGCAAAAGCGATTAACTCCCAGACTGATTGTTGGATCCTCCTACAGTTCACAGACCAGGGGCTAGAGCCACTGCTGACACTGCAAAATGGCTTCTGTGTAGCTGTTTCTTCAGCAGCTTTTTGCCCCCAGGGGAGGAAGCCACGTGTTCCCCAAATACTGGTCCCAAAGTCCATAGGGCACTAACCTCTCACTTTGTCCTAGGCATATCTGTGCTGATAATTCTGGAATCGCCACAATTGCTGTTGTTCTGGGGCTCCACCAGCTGGCTGAAGGCCCGGCTGCCCTGGGGCTAAAACCGAGGACCTGGGCTCTGCGGGTTGCACTGTCTGTTCCCAGTGCGCTGTGCTGCCTGCTCTCAGATCGCTGTGCTGGCCGTTCCCTGCAGGGCTGCTGGGCTGTCCTCAGCGGGAGGTTAGCTTCTCTGTGCCGTTCTGTGGGTGTTGTGGCTCCAGAAGTTGTTCGGAGCTCCCTTTCACATTGTTTGAGTGCTATAAATATTTTTGTACAAGCAGGTCGTTTTCCACTTAATGATCTCTTTGGGATACAGATCTAGTAATAGTATTGCTAGATCAAAGACTATGTACAGTTTTATAGTCCTTTGGTCATAGTTCCAAAATGTTCTCCAGAATGATTAATCAGTTCACAATTCCACTAACAATGCAGTAGCGTTCCAATTTTTCCACATCTTCTCCAACAGTTATCATTTTCCTTTCCTGTCATACTGACCAATCTGACAGGTGTAAGGTGGTAGCACAGAGATGTTTTAATTTGCATTTCTCTAGTCAATCATGATTTAGAACATTTTTTCATATGACTATAGATAGCTTCATCTGAAAACTGCCTGTTCATTTCCTTTGACTATCAATTGAGGAATGACTTGTATTCTTATAAATCTGACTCTGTTCTCTATCTATTTTAGAAATGAGGCCTTTATCAGAAACACTGACTGTAAACTACTTCCCAGCTTTCTGCTTTCCTTCTAATCTTGGTTGTGTTGGTTTTGTTTGTGCAAAAATTGTTTAATTTTATGTAATCAAAATTTTCCATTTTCCATTTCATAATATTCTCTATCTCTTATTTGATCATAAATTCTTTCCTTTTCCATAGATCAGACATGTAAGGTATTCTATGCTCCCCTAATTTGCTTATGGTATCACCCTTTATATCTAAATCATGTACCCATTTTGACTTTATCTTGGTATAGGGTATGAGATATTGGTCTATGCCTAGTTCCTCCCACAATTTTCAAGTTTTCCCAGCAGTTTTTGTCAAATACTGAGTGTTGAGGACTATCACAAATTTTAAAAGCCTGTACTTAAAAAGTCTACTCCACATATCCCACATCCCCCAAGAGTGCAAACCTTATGTCAAAAACATCCTCCTGAGGAGGGTCCAGGTATACTTTGGGGAATTATTCACTTCCCTGTATTGTTGTTTTCATACCCATAATCTGGAAAATTCAGAATTTGACACCTCTGCCCCTAGCTTCTAATCACCATTTCCCATTACAAATACCCACTTTCTCAAGTGTGAAAGTATGAACAGCTTCATTTATTTGTCAAAAGAAACAAACAGAATTCATAACAGAGCCCACAGGGAAAAAAATCATACTTTCCAGTCTTATGCCAGTCTAGTGCTAGGCATTGTAAAGGACATAAAAACACTAAAAGGAACAATCCCTACCCTCAGTGAACTTACAATCTGGTTACTACCGGTTTGATGAATGCTCAAATAATGCAATAAGGTTGACCAGGCCTCTATCAGCAACCTGGCCTCTTTTAATGTGTACCTTCATTCTTTTAGCCAGAACAAAGAACAAGTTTATACCTGTTTGTTAACTCTTTTCGTTTACTAGTAACACAGTAGTAATAAGAAGCATGAGTCACCACTAGGCTAAGAATAGGTATCAAGCTTCATGATTTATGTACTTTTGTTGAGGTTTAGGGGTGCTGGGACCCTGAAATAGTGACAGGCAGGTCCTGCCCGAATGAATTCGACCCAAGCCTTCTTTCAGCTAAATAAAAACAAGGTTTATTAAAGAACCACCATATTGACCAGATGCTTGAGCATTCTATACATTTGTAACCCTAATGTAAGCTGGCCAAAATGAATCTGAGCACTTTAATGGAAACAAGATGAATCTTATATACAGAAAGACTGTGGGAGGGATCTGTGGCCAGCCGAGTAGTCTGAGGAGATTGGAGGAGGGGTCTAGGGAGGATATTGATGGGAGTGGCCAGTAGGCTAAGATGACTAGAGGTCTGATGCCAAGAACCAAGAGAATGGAGTTTAGACAGGATCAAGAAGTAGAGGTCTAGGGTGGGGCCAGGTGCAAACAAAGAAAGGCCAGTTGAAAGGATTACTGGAATGGGTAGAAGCCTCATCTACCACATCAAGGGGGGGAAATTCAAGGAGAGTTCAAGGGGGTTTCCAGAGCCTGTAACCTGTTGCCTTTACTGCACAAAGCACAGAATCCTCAGTGGGATATCCAGCGTGGACCTCTCTCATTCTTATCCATCATTAAAACAAAATCCCATCCAGACCCTCTATAGAATTGCCCTTGCTCAACAACATCCCTCACTCTGGGCTTTTTGCTGCCATACTTTGCTTCTTATTCTCTTCCTCTCTTTTCTCTACTTCCTGCTTGTTCTCCTTCTCCTACTTCTCCCCCCCATCCTTCCTCCACTCACTCATGTTCCCTCATCCCCAAAGGGCCAGGCTCTACCTGTCTTACAAAGGGGCAAAGCTCATCTGATAAATGTATTATATTATGTGCTAATGAGAGAAGGCTATAAGACTTTCTCAGGACCCTAGCATCAGTATTAAGTTATAGATGTACATTATAACAAAGATCTTCTGGAGATAGATAAATATTATTTGACCTTTTAAATCATTTTGTAATTAGGCATGGTAGTGGGAAGGGGTAAAGAAAGAACAAACAGATCAATCTATAATCGAGTAGCTAAGCAATTAAACTAACTATATTGTACAACAAGATGTATGGGAGAGATCTGTGATTTCATTGGAATGAGGAACTCCCAGTGTGAGAAATCCCTCTACCCTGTAGAGAGTGGATCAAAAAAAAGAACTCCTTCACAGCTTTAGTCCCGGGGAGTTGCCTAAGTAGGTTCAGTGAATTTCTCAGGATCACTCAGTTAGTACCATATGTGGGAGCTGAACCCAGATCTTAGTGATTTCAAACCCAGTACTGTTCCTACTATAACATGCTGCCTACAGTGTAATAATTTCTAAAAGTTAGATGAAATAATAAAAATATATAAACCAGCACAGAGGAAATTAGCCTAGAATCTCTCTGACATAAACTTATATGTGTTTTCCTTCCAAAAAGTTACATTCTAAAATTTCGCCAGTGAGCGCCAATCCTGTTGGGAGTAAGCATGTTGGTACCATTAATTTAGGCAGTTGTAGCTGGATCTGAAACATAGGTTTATCATTTGTTTACCTCTCAAGTTCTGCTGAATACTCTTCAAGGGCTCCAAAGCAAGCAAGCTAACTCCCTGCACCAACACAGAAACACATGAACACCCCATACTGTCCTGCCCTTGTGAAGACACAAAAAGGAAGAAAACCCCAATCTCTAATTCTGGGCCCCTACCCATATCCCAGTCCTCACTCACTCAGCCAAATTCTCTGCTTACAAACTCACCACAAGTTCTACAGGTTGTCACATAGAGGCTGGTCTAATCAGTGATACATCAGCTCTATTCCCACTGCCCCTCCAAATACTCTGACAGTATAGCTACACCAACATGGCCAGAATATCTTACTTCCTATTGCCTTTCTAGTACTCAGGCACTCCTGGAACTAACAATCATTGAGATGTTTTGATCAGCTATCTACAGGGTAGAACTCCCACACTGGAAGTTCCTCATTCTGAAGAAATCTCAGCTCTCTCCCATATTTCTCATTGCACAATATAGTAAGACACAAAGTACCACATGAACCCTCTTCTCCCCCAATGGGCCATGGTACCCCATTCTCCCAACTGTCCTGAAAATAAGAATCATTTTTTAAAATACATTTTTTTTCCTTTTTGGAAGGGGAAAGGCAGGGTAATTGGGGTTAAATGACTTGCGCAAGGGCACAGGCTAGTAAGTATTAAGTATCTGGGGTCAGATATGAACTCAGGTCCTCCTGATGCCAGAGCCTATGCTCTATTCATTGCTCCACCTAGCCGCCGCCCCCCCCCCCATTCTTCTATAAAAGGCTTTTGGCCAATTCAATCTGACAACCATTTATTAAGTATCTTGTCATTTATTAAGTTATATTCTAGGCTCTGTGACCCTGGACAAGCAATAAGTTCTCATTATTTTAGACTCTCTAAGACTATAAATTGCAAATCAGGGTCCAATTTCCATTGATGGAGGGATTCTCTCATCAAAAGATTCCTAAACCAATGACATCATAGGTCCAGCCACTCCTCCTTTCCCCCAAAATAGTTCTAGGAACTAGGATGGATCACTGACTTGGATATGATGCCATGATAGAGAATGCAAAAAGACTGCCAGGCACAAGATATTTCATCATTGTCTTTGTTACTTGTATTTGTTTGCATCTGAATAGACAGATTGGGAATCCCAACAATATCCATATTTTTAGAGGGGGCAGAGTTAGGCAGCCTTCCCATTACCCTTTCACAACATGCTAACCACCCACCTACCTGTCCACATGGTAAAACATTCTAAATGGAAGTGCTAAACAAATAAACAGAATAATAACATTGACAGCTCATATTTACATATTACTTTAATGTTTGCAAAGAGCTTTTCCCACAACAACCCTGTAAAGTAGGTTGCACAAGCATTACCTTCCCCTTATGAGTTGACCAGACTAGTTGGCGTTGTAACTGGAATAGAAACCCAGGTCCCCTAGTTCCAAGTTCAGTGCTATTTTTTTCCCACTACATCATGTCACCCTCTACAAGGATCCTGGACTTTCTGAAAACAAAAATCCCATGCAGAAGAGTGAACAGAGACATATTTTAATGATGTAAAAGGGCTGGGGATAATGCCAGTTCTCTTTGGGATTACAGACATTCCCCTCTCCCCCTCCCCCCATTTCCCAACCACGCTCATGCCAGACTTTTGGCCACTGATGCCACAGCAATTTGACAGCCCACTGAGGTGTCCTCACACCCTAGCCTGGCTCACGTGGGGGATGGACTTTCAAACTTTCATGTAATCAAAGTGTTGTTAGCAATTTTTTGAATTGTGCCCTTTACATATCAGGAAGCTTCAGAATCCTGAGAACTCATTAGTCCCATACCAGGGGGAGCAGCATCTATATCCCAAGACTCAGTACCTTCATCATTCAACCAATAGAGCAGGTCATTTGCACATTTTATTTCTCTTGATAGACCACACACCCTGTGGATTTAACAACACAGGGAAGGGGCTTTCTACCTCTTATTTATGAAGGCTGGGAAGTGCCCACAAAATTAAAAAATTCAGCATATCCTACACTAGATCTTAAATGACTATCATATTCAGATTACTTCATGAGTAAATTTTAGGCATATAACCTTAAAGCTTCTGTGGCTTTTATGAAAAGAACTACCCAAAATAGGTTGCAAAACTGTAGTTTGGAAGGGGGAAGGAATTGGCCAATAAAAATATTTTATTTTCAAAGCATAGTGGCTATGTTTCTCAAAATGTCAGATAACATATGCATTCATTTTAGCAAATATTTTCCTGTACCTCTTTTTACTTTTTTTCTCTTTGAATTTTTTTTGTATTTTTTCCAATTACATGTAAACACAATTTTAACATTTGTTTTTTAAAATTTTGAGTGTTAAATCCTCCCTTCTCTCCATCCCCTCCCCTCTGCTCAAGAAGGCAAGCAATTTGATATAGATTATCCATGCCTGCACCTCTTTTTAAAATTCCATGTTCTTTGATGTTGGGGGGGGTTTTAAGGCTAAAGACTAATTGAATAGTTTTGTATCCCCATTGCCTGTCTCTAGTAATTGTTCTTCCTCAAAGGATCCATTTCAAATTCATCAAACTAGACAGATGAGAAAAGGAAAATACACAGAGAAGCAGAATCTAAAACATAACCATATGTTTGTGAAATGTATATCAGTTGCACATGTCATAAGGTCTAAACTACTAGCAGATGGTATGTGTGTGTGTGTGTGTGTGTGTGTGTGTGTGTGTTTCTGTGTACAAATAGGTGCTCAGTTCAGAGAGTAATAGCACATTCACTTTTCAATTTTTTAACAGCTTTATCATGCTTGTAATTTGTTAGAATTTATATTGGAGCCTAATAATTAAACATTTCACTACAAAGCAAAATTTTATATAAAATATCCATCTTAGACCTTACTCAAGGAAGTGTTTAGTTTCCAATTTAATTTCAAGAGATTTTCTTGCTCTCAAAAAGTTTAAAGTTCATTGCAAACCTGTAGTTTCCAAGGAAGGCTATGGGTATATATGATCTTGATGTGTTCAGACCCATGAAATTTTTCTGGAATTATTATATTGACTGATTCTATTCTTTTTAGAGTATTCATTAAGTACTCAGCAGTAAGAAGAAGCTCAACACTGTGACCACCCCTGCCCCTTGTTCAGAATAGAGAAGGATATTTTGTTCCATTTCTTCTTTCACCATATGACTAATGTGGAAATATGTCTACATGATTGCACATATATAGGATTGCTTGCCATATTGGGGAGGAGGGATGGGAGGGAAGGAAAAAAATTTGAAATTCAAAATCTTATTAAGAGTGAATGCTGAAAACTATATTTACATGTAATTGTAAAAAATAAAATACTATTTACCAAAAAATTTTTAATGTAAAAAATAATAGAGAATTATAAAAGGAAAGACTAGAAAAAAACACACAGAGATTCTCTGAAATTCAGCCCTATCAAGTTGAACTGTCAACTTTGAGGACAGTTCATGGGAGATTTTATTTTGGAGACTCCCCAGTGCCTGAAAAATGAAAGAATTATTTGAAGAAATAAATTCAACACTAGGTCTAGAATATTTATGTTATATGAATAAGATATAAGATGTGCCCAGAGAATAACACTTATTTCACCTCCACCATCCCCAACTATAAGTTGCCCTATCTGAAACAATAGTAGAGTCCTCATGCATCATCTATAGTAGTGAGACATAAGAAGACTAGTAAAATTGGAATGTATGTGAATGATGAATCTATGAATAAAGAACAAAGGTAGAGTGGGCCACCAATTCAGGACATCCTCGGGTGATAAGTGAGAAGGCAGTTGTTCTCTAGATTGGTCCTTCATAATGGGCACTGTCATCCAGAAGCCTGCCTTCATTTGTTCAATTTAACCATAAATCACAAGGGTGCCACTAACTTTTTAGCAGCTTATAGGGAAAATCGTAAGCAATACAAACTCCTTAGAGATGTTTGTCAAGAAGGATCGCCTTATTGTGTTTGAAGAGATATTAGAAAAATGTAGCCAGAGGTGTAATTAGGCTGGAGACTACTCACCTAAAGCCATCCAGTACCATGTCAGATTTGCCTAGCATCCATCAAATATATGGGGTACACAGAATCTCAACAGGGAGTGAATACCAATGATGAGAAGATGGAAGTTCTCATTAACTGGAGAGCTTCAAATAATTATTTTGAACTGAAAACATTTCTGGGGGCTGGCAACTGTTATCAGAGATTTGTACCCAACTATGACATCACTGCAAATTTCCCCAATGACTTCCCCTGTGAACATCATTTTGGAAGCAATCCTGATCATAATGGCAAAATGACCATAGTATCACAGAATCTAAGCTTTGGAAGACATCCCAAAGGCCATCTAGGCCCACCCAAACTTCAGTCCACCATAAAAGTATTAGAAAATGGTAATAGGACCAAGGTCAGAAGATACTTTGGGCCCCTGAAAAAATTCTCTCTGCCCCTGTAACCTGACCAAGAATCATTTCAATAACATTCCCAAAAAGTTGTCAACTTCTGTTTGAACATTTCCAATGAGAAGAAACTCACTCTCCCCAATGCATATCATTGTACATTTTTATATAACCTTAATTGTTAGGAAGTTTCTTATTGTTGTTATTCAGTAGTTTGGGGTTTTGGGGTTTGTTTGGGGTTTTTTTGCCTTTTTGTGGGGGACAGTTGGGGTTAAGTGACTTGCCCAAGGTCACACAGCTAGTTTTTGTGTTAAGTGTCTGAGGTTGGATTTGAACTCAGGTCCTCCTGACTCCAGGGCGGGTGCTCTATTCACTGTGCCACCTAGCTGCCCATATTCAGTAGTTTTTCAGTCATGTTCAACTCTTCTTGACCTCATTTGGGGTTTTCTTGGCAAAGATACTGGAGTGGTTTGCCATTTGCCTCCCCAGTTCATTTTACAAGTGAGGAATTGAGACAAATAGAGTTAAGTGCCTTGCCCAAGGTCATACAGTTAGTAAGTATCTGAAGCCAGATTTGAACTCATGAAAATGAGTCTTCCTGAAGTTTGTATGTCAAACTTAATTCTACCTCTATGTAACTTTTTCCTAGCCTTTTTCCTAACTCTTCTCTGTGAGAACAATTCTAATCATTCTTCTACATGTCTGCCTTCAAATAGCTGAAGGCAGTTATAAAATCCAGCCCCAATTTTCATGCCCATCTTTTCATTTCTAGTCTACTTGTTTTTCAAGGGGTTTGGGGGGGCAGAGTGTTGGGGCACGTTTTCCAGTCTTTTCACCATCCTGGTTAATCTTTCCTAAACATGCTCTAGCTTGACCATTTCTTTCCTAAAATGTCATAACTGAACTCTAGATATGGCCTGAGTGTATATAACTTTTGTTTTATTGGTTGCCAAGATACACTTAACAAATATTGAGTAAGATTCACAAGGACTTTTACACTGATAAGAAGATTAATAAGAGAAATAAAAGTAACTTGAGTCACAATCTAGTCACAACTATATTTATGCCCAAATTCATAGTGATTCTGTACTTAGCAGGGTGGTTATGAAATGACTCATGCTTATGCCCCCAATGAAGAGCAAAAATCTCTAACAATGGGCTGAGGGTTGAGACATCAGCTCTGCACTAGGAAAGTTTCCTCTCTCCTGTGTGGCTCCCATCATACCATCATGCCACAAACAAAAGAGCAATAGGCATCATAAGGACAGGATTGACCACAGATATTTATGAGAAATAATATAAAACCTGGCAAATATAATCTCTGACAGAATAAATTTAAGAAAAACAGAAATGGAAGGAAAACTGGGGTAGGGAAGAATCTGTCTATTGTTCCTCTCTCCACGGGCTTGTTTCTCTCAAAGCTCTTACTCCTGGGCCAGTGAGTATTCACAAAAAAACACATAGTCACATGTACCTCTCAGTTGGTCCACTCAAATGGAAATCATGTGTCATGATCTTACCAATGGGAATCGCAGATGTGGTCACTCCAGTTTCCTGAGATGACTGCCACATCACCCTTTGTCTCTTCTTGTTCTTGAGAGGGCCACATGACTGAAAAATCTCCACCTTCCCTACATTTCAGGACTCATCTCATGCCAGTTTCCTCTCTTCTCAAACTAGGAAGAACTAAAATTCCCAGAAGCCCTTGTGGCTAGCCAGAGCTTTGCCAGGGATTGGTACAAAAAAAGAAGATCCAATGTCTGTGGAGAAATAAAATCAGTGAAAGAACAGAAAAAGATTATTTCAATGGGAAATCTTGATGATAAATTAATGGGTTATCTGAGGAATAAAATGGTGCAAATAAATAATAATAATACCAAGATGGAAGGTAAAAATAACAAAAAGAAAAATTTAAACTGAAAGATTTGAAATTCCTACAAATGAAGGTAATGGAGCTAAAGAAAAGAACTCAGTGAGGAAAAATTGAAAACTGTATGAAGAAACAGAATCTGAGTACCATATTTTAGGATATCATACAAGAAAAATTTTAATATTGAAAACAGAAGGCAAAATACAAATCAAGATAATCTATTAAATTACCTTCAAAGAGAAGTCCCAAATTTATTCATCTAGAAATGTTATTGTCAAACTTAAAAGCCTCAGCAATAAAAAGAGAGTTTTATAAGCAGTCAGGAAGAAGCAAACCACATGCCAAAAAGCACCCATTTGAATCTTGCAGAATTTCTTAACAAAGATGAGAAATAATTGCAGAGACTAAAAAGTGAAATTCCGAAGGAAACTTGGCCTTTACCCCAAAAATTTCCAATCCTGGAAAACTGAGCTTATCCCCCATAATAAAAATAAATGTATTTTTAATACAACCCAAGACTTCAAAACCTTCCTACAAAAGGATCCATTCTCAGGCAGGGCCTTTGATGGGGCAAATAGGCCACAAAGCAGAACCACAACAAAGTAGCCAATAATTTATTTTTTTCTATTAAGAGTTGGGTTGGTTTTTTTTTTTTTGGTGGGGGGGGGGGTGTTTTTGTTTCTTTAGGCAATCAGGGTTGAGTGAGTTGTCCAGGGTTCTACAGCTAGCAAGTGTCTGAGATTGGATTTGAACTCAGGCCCTCCTGACTCCAGGACTAGTATGCTATCCACTGTGCCACCTAGCTGCCTCAAGAAAAAGTAGATAATAATTTAAAGCAAGGAACAAAGTGATGATTCACAGTGTTTCTGTATTATAGGAAGCATAAGCAATTGCCTCCGTCCTCTTAAGAAGAACACTAAGAAATTGAAAGAAAAACTAGGAGATAAACAGAAGCAGATGACCTTATATAAGAAAGGGAAAACAAAAGAATTTTTATCTCTTAATTTGAGTTCTTCAGATCAAGAATAAGCAAACAACATATGGAAGAAGGGTAGAGGAAGGTTTCCCCCTAATCCATATTCTTATGGAAAGAGAACAAAAGCATTGAAGCTTAGAAAAGACAGTCAGTAAAAGGAGAATCCCAGGATTTATGGATTTGTTTACCTTTTTGTTTATATGTTTGGGAGTAAGAGGAAAGGGGGATAGTGTCTTGTGTATTTAGGGGGTAGGATTGGTATAATACTAGCGAAACAAACTATATTGTACCTTATACCAACAAAAAACAATGTATCAGAGAGAAAACCAAACCATTCAAACCAAAATCAAATCAAAATATATAATAATGCAGATTGCATTAGAAAATATGCCTCAATATGATACTTTCAGGATATAACTCCTGAAGTGTAGGATTACACACAGATTTAAAATGAAATATTGGATTAAAAATTTCTTTATCTCAGTTAAAGTAAAAAAAAAAGCAGGAGTGTCAATCATTTCAAATAAGGAGTCATAATAACATTAAGGGAGACAAAAAGGGAAACTTTGTTATGCTTATTGTCATCCACAGACAGTGAAACAGTATCAATATAAAATATAATATATATGCATCAACCAGTATTAGCAGATAAGTACATAAAGGAAAAGTTAACTGGAATGCAAAAAAAAAAAAAAGATTTAGCTAATAAGGCATTTAACAAAAGGAGACTTTAATCCCCTTTGACCAGAACTTAACACTTCAAATAGAAAGTTAAATATGAAGCTTATACCAGAAAACAGAATGCTGGAAAAACTCAATATTATAGACATATGGAACTAAACTGAATAAAAGACTGAATGGGAATCTTAAAGATTTCACATATTTTTCTAGCATGCAAAGTAAATTTTCCAAAAACTAATTATACTTTAGTATAGAATGAGCTCATAAATAAATGCAGAGGGGAAGAACTCTTAAGTCCCTTCAAAGATCATGTAGCGATAAAAACAATATTCAGTGAAGGAAATAGGAACAAAAAACAGTAGCTAAAAAGAATGTCAAATCTCAGAAACAATAAAAAATTATATTAAGTATATTACCAATAGTGATGCAACATATAAAAATTTATGAAGAAGGGAGCCAAGATGGAGGAGTAGAAACAGCATTTCCAATGTGCTCTGCCCCACACAAATTTCAAACAATGTGAAAGGGAGCTCTGAACAACTTCTGGAGCCACAGCACCCACAGAACAGCACAGAGAAGCTAACCTCCTGCTGAGGACAGCCCAGCAGCCCTGCAGGGAGCGGCCAGCACAGCGCTCTGAGAGCAGGCAGCACAGCGCACTGGGAACAGACAGTGCAACCCGCAGAGCCCAGGTCCTCGGTTTTAGCCCCAGGGCAGCCGGGCCTTCAGCCAGCTGGTGGAACCCCAGAACAACAGCAATTGTGGCGATTCCAGAATTATCAGCACAGATATGCCTAGGACAAAGTGAGAGGTTAGTGCCCTATGGACTTTGGGACCAGTATTTGGGGAACACGTGGCTTCCTCCCCTGGGGGCAAAAAGCTGCTGAAGAAACTGCTGCACAGAAGCCATTCTGCAGCATCAGTAGTGGCTCTAGCTCCTGGTCTGTGAACTGTAGGAAGATCCAGCCATCAGTCTGGGGGTTAATCGCTTTTGCTTTAAACTGCCTGGATCTGGATTGTGGTCTGGGGGGGGAAGTTTGGGGTGGGTATCCAACTTGCCAGAGTGGGTGGAGGCTTTACAGAGGCCACCCAACTGGCGGAAGTTGTGAAGACCCCACGTTTGGGTGGAAGCTCCCCTGTCTGGTGGCAGAGTCCTACAGTGGCAACAAGCCCAAAAATCAAGTAATTAATTGGCAACATGCCTAGGCAAATGAAACAAAATAAAGAGAAAAGTTCAACACTGGACTCCTATTTCAGGGGCAAAGAGGCTCAAAGGATGGAGGAGGACTGTGAGGTCAGAACTCCTGCACCAAAAGCCCCAAATGAAAATACAAGCTGGCTACAGGCCATAGAGGACCTTAAGAAGCATATAAGAGAAGTGGGGGAAAATTTGGGAAGAGAAATGAAAAAGATGCAAGAAAAGTATGAAATGACAGTCAACAGCCTGACTGAGGAAAATAACACCTTAAAAAATAGACTAACTCAAATGGCAAAAGAGGCTCAGAAAGGCAATGAGGAGAAGGATGCCTTAAAAAGTCGAATTTGCCAGATGGAAAAAGAATCTTAAAAGCTCACTGAGGAGATTCATTCCTTCAGAGTTAGACTGGAGCAAATGGAAGCTAGTGACTTTATGAGAAATCAAGATACTATTAAACAGATCCAAACAAATGAAAGAATAGAGGGCAATGTGAAATATCTCATGGGAAAAACCACTGACCTGGAAAATAGATCCAGGAGAGACAATTTAAAAATTATTGGACTACCTGAAAGCCATGATCAAAGAAAGAACCTAGAAATCACCCTTCAAGAAATTCTCAAGAAAATTGCCCTGATGTTTTAGATCCAGAGGGCAAAATAGAGGTTGAAAGAATCCACCAATCACCTCCTGAAAAAGATCCCAAAAAGAAAACTTCCAGGAATATTATAGCCAGGTTCCAGAATCCCCAGATCAAGGAGAAAATACTACAAGCAGCCAGGAAGAAACAATTTCAATATTGTGGAAACACAATCAGAATAGCATAGGACCTGGCAGCTTCTACACTGAGGGATCAAAGGGCATGGAATATGATATTCCAGAGGGCAAAAGAGCTGGGAATGAACCTAAGGGTCACCTACCCAGCAAAACTGAGTATTTTGTTTCAGGGGAAAATATGGTCATTCAGTGGAATAGAGGACTTTCAAGCATTCTTGATGAAAAAACCAGAGTTGAATAGAAAATTTGACATTCAGACACAAGAAGCAAGAGATGCTTGAGAAGGTAATCAAGGAAAAGAAATCAAAAGGAACTTATCAAAGTTGGACTATTTACAGTCCTACATGGAAAAACAATAACTGTGTTTGATGAAACCTTTCTCATTATGAAAATAATTGAAGAAGGGTACATGGCATATGTTCACAGGTATACATGGATAGAGGGCACAGGTTGAATTTGATGGGAAGGGATGATTATTTTTTTTTTTGGAGGGCAATTGGGGTTGGGTGACTTGCCCAGGTTCACATGGCTGGGTTTTTGTTTGTGTGTTGGGTGTCTGGGGCCGGATCCGAGCTCGGGTCCTTCTGGCTCCAGGGCTGGCTCTCTGCTCACTGCGCCACCTAGCCGCCCCAAAGAAGGGATGATTCTTAAGGGGTGAAGTCAAGAGGTGAGAGAAGAAAGTAGCAAGAGGAGATGGAGAGAGACAGGGTAGGGAAAACTATCTCATGTAGAAGAGGCAAGGGGAAATAGTTGCAGGGGAGGGGAAGAACAGGAAGGCAAAAAGGCAAAAGCATATTCTCATTGAAGTTGGCTCAAGGAGAGAATCACATACATACTAAATGGAATATCTTACCCTCACTCACTCTCCTGAGTAGGGGAAAGGGGGATGAGAGGGGAGATGATGGAGGGGAGGGCATTCTGGGGAGAGGGGAGGTTAGAAGTACCCACTATCAAAGAGGGACAGGATCAAAGTAGGGAATGGACCAGGTGGGAGGGAAATATAAGCAGTCTTTTACAATATATCTACTATGGTAATGTTTTGCATAGATATACATGTACAACACATACTGAATTGCTTATCTTCTCAGAGGGAGTGGGTGACAAAGGAGAAAGGGAATGGATCTGAAAATCGAAGTTTTAAAATTAAATGTTTCATAAGATGTCCAGGCAGTGGGGCTCAGAGATTCACCTTGTCCTAATGGCAAAGTCGAAGGGGGTATGGGAGAAGATATGGGAGAGAGCAGATTGGATGAGGGGATATCTAGTGGGACTGCTATTCTGGGGTGGTGGGTAGGGAAAAAATGGGGAAAAAATGTAACTCATAATCTGGTGGAAATGAATGATGTAAACCAGAAGTTAATAAAGCATTTGTTTAATTAAAAAAATATTTTGATAAAAAAAATTTAAAAAATTAAAAATTTATGAAAAAGGCCTAAAGCAGTTCTCAGAGGCAAATTTCTATCCTTGAACACTTAAATTAACAAAATAAGAAGAAGACTAATGAATCGAACATACAAATTTAAAAATTTTTAAGTCAATAAATTTCCAAAAAATATACAAAAGAGGGCATTTTGAAAATTAAAAGATAAACAATTAAAATTTTAAACTAATCAGCTAAACAATAAAACCACAAAATTGATCAAGTTGTTAGCTAACTTAATAGGAGCAATTTATCAAAAGAAGAAGGAAATTATAAAGAATGTGGCAAAAATAAAGAAAATTTAAGAAACTATCATAATTGGGGTGACAGAAGAACCTTTCATTTGCTGGCCTAGAGAACCTTCTTTGGAGCTGGGCATGTGTTCAAGCTCCCAGCTGATGGATGTGAACCTTGCTGGGATTGCATAAAGAATTCCCGATTGCTCCCCACTTACTTGGGAGTGGAGGGTATTGAAAATGGTTACTGAATGGGAGAAGGGACAGATTCTTGTTGGAGGAACCTCCCTATCCTGTGGGCTAGAAGAGCTATGGAAATATCTCTACCTCATTCTTTTTTGACCCTTCTTTCTTTGGGATTCTTTTCCAATGCTTTCTCTCCCTCAGATTTCTAGAAAGGAGAGTGGGGCTAGGAGACAACCTCCACCATCAGTGATGGCTTTGCCACACTATCCAGAGACATGTTCTTGCTCTGAAAGATCTGAAACTAAACCTCGAGTACCTGTTTGCTTTCTGCCTTTCTGTTTCCTTCTCTTGAATACAAAACAGCAAGTAGTATTATTGAGAAATGAATGTTTCCAGTCTTAATTGTTACCTTTTCAAGGGATTTGGGCATCAGTCAACTGAAGTGAGATTTCTAAAAGAACATGCTTCTTGGAAGAGATGACCATCACTAGGACCATTCTGTAACCAAAGTACTAAAGAAGTCCTAACCTGGAATGCAAAATATTAAATAAAATGCAGGCAAAGCATTTACAGAAATATATCCAAAAAATATTCATTTTGACTGAACAGGATTTATACCAAGAATATAGCTAGCTGTATTTGTGAATGGCAGCTAGGTGGTGCAGCAGATCTCTAGTCATAGCTGAGTCTGAAGTCAGGAAAACTTGAGTTCAAATTCAGCCCCAGATACTTATTAGCTATGTGACACTGGACAAGTCCCTTAACCTCTCTCTGCCTCAGTTTTCTCAAATAAAATGGGGATAGTGACAGCACCTACCTCACAGGGCTGTTGGAGGATGAAATGAAATAATATTTATAAAGCATTTAGCACAATGTCTGACACAAAGTAGCATATTCTTTTCCCTTCCCTACAGGATAGTTCAACATCAGAAAAATAATTAACATGATAAATTACATTAAAATAAAAATTTTAAATGATACTTAATGGAATTGTGAACTGATCCAACCATTCTGGAAAGCAATTTGGAACTATGCCCAAAGGGCTATAAAACTGTGCATACCCTTTGATCCAACAATACCATTGCTAGGTCTGTATCCCAAAGAGATTTTTAAAAGGGTGGCAAGTGGGGTGGAGGGGAAGAATCTATTTGGACAAAAATATTTGTAACAGCTCTTTTTGTAGTGGCTAAGAATTGATAATTGAGGGGATGTCCATCAATTGGAAACTGGGTGAATAAGTTGTTGTATGACTGCAATGGAATATTATTGTGCTATAAGAAATGACAAGCCGGATGACTTCAGAAAAACCTGTAAAAACTTACATGACCTGATACAAAGTGAAGTGAGCAGAATCAAGAGAACATTGCATACAGTAATAGCAGTACTGTACAATGAAGAACTATGAATGATTTAGCTATTCTCAGCAATACAATGATCCAAGACAATCCCAAAGGACTCATGATGAAAAATGCTGTCCACCTCCAGAAAAAGAACTGATATTGTCTGAATACAGACTAAAGCATACTATTTTTCATTTTCTCACTTTTTTATTTTCTTGCACAAAATGATTAATGCAGAAATGTTTTACAAGATTGTACATGTATAACCTATATCGGATTGCTTAGCATCTCAGGGAGGGGGAAGTGAAAGGAAGGAAGGGCAGAATTTGGAACTAAAAACATTTTTTAAATGTTAGGGCAGCTAGGTGGTGCAGTGAATAGAGCACCAGCCCTGGAGTCAGGAGGACCTAAATTCAAATCTGACTGAAGACACTTAACACACACACACAAAAAAACTAGCCGTGTGACCTTGGACAAGTCACTTAACCCCCATTGCCTCTCAAAAAAAAAAAAGTAAAATGTTAAAAATTCTTTTTACATATAATTGGGGAAATTTTAAATTTTATCTTTAAAAAATGATCCCTGACATTTATCTAGCACTTTAAGGTTAACAAAGTATTTTACATATATATCTCATTAACTCCCCACAACCACCATGTGAGGTAGTTACTATTATTATCCCCAATATTAGACGAGGTTACTGAGTTCAAAGAAGTTAAGGAATTTGCCCTGGGTCACAGAACTAGTATTGGAGAGTTTCTCAAGCTGGGTTTTATGGGAGGCCAGGAAGAACATCACCCATGAACCATTAAGTCAGCAAGAATGGGAGTCAAGTAAGGCAAGTAGCCAAACTGCAAAGACTATAAATATATTTATTAGCACAATTATGAAGACTGCTTGCCCATAGCAGTTTCAGCTTTCTACAAATTTGGCTTATTTACAAATTTTTCAAGCCCACTTAGGGAACATGACCAATCAGCATCGTTCTATAGCATTTTAATGGACCAATGGGATATAGTCTGTCCCTACAGGCAAAATTGAAAGGCAAAAGGAAAAGTGAAAGCAGACAGTGAAATGGATAGACAGAATTATGGAAACAATGAACATGAGCTTGGACAGACTTTGAGAAATAGTGGAGAATAGAAGTACCTGGCATGCTGTGGTCGATGGAGTCACCAAGATTCTGGTACAACTGAACAACATCATAGGAAAGTCAGCCTGGAAAGCCCCTAAGTGTGTGTTGGGTGCAACATTTGTAGGCCTGTATGCCACTAAAGAGGGCTGTGTGCAGCTGGGTTATGTGTATTCACCCTAAGGGGAATGGCAGTAGCTGAATCAGTTTTAGTTAATCATTCTACAAAAGAATGGGGGACTTTACAATTTACTCAGGTTTAGTATATTTAGTCTGTAATGGAGGCAAGGTGAGGGGACCTTAATTAAATCAAATAGCACATTCTGACAACAAAGCTGTTTTTTCTCCACACTAGTAAGAGTCTGAGGCAAGATTTGAACTTGGGTCTCCCTCCCTCCAAGGTCAGCACTCCATCCACTATGCCAAAGCATATAATTATATCAATAGATTTGGCGGGAAAGCCTTAAGTAAAATAAAATTTTTGTATTTTTCACATAAAGACACTAAAAAGTATGAGTATGAAAGGCTCACAGGATTACAGAATCTAAGATTTGGAAGGGGGAGAAATGGAAGGAATAAGCATTTATTAACCATATACTGCATACCAGGTGCTGTTCTTTACAACTGTTATCTCCTTTGATCTTCACAACAACCTGAAAGGAAGCTGCTACTATTATTCCCATTTTATGGCTGGGGAAACTGAGGCAGACAGAAGTTAAGTAACTTGCTCAGGATGTAAACAGGAACTTTCTGAGACCATATTTGAACTTGGGTCTTCCTGTCTCCAGGGCTCTACATCAAAGGCTGTCTAATTCATTCTACCTGATCAAAAATCACAACTACAATGTCCCTGACAAGTGGCCATATCTAACCTCTGTTTTAAGATAGTGCCAGTAAATCCGCAATCTCATGAGGCAGCTCATTCCACTTTGAAGTTGTTAGAAGACATTTCCTTTCATCAAACCAAAACCTGCCTCTCTGCAACTTCCCTTGTTGCTCCTAGGTCTAGCCTCTGGGGCCAAGAAGAGTAAGCTTAGTCCTTCTACATGATTGAAAACTCTTCAAATGCTTAAAGATGGTGGTTGTGTTCCATCTAAGGGCTTCTTAGAGAAGGTGCTTCTTTCTTGGAAAACAAAGCTATACATCCGTCCATCAGTTCTCATGTGGCTCAATAGAGAGTGCCTTCCCCATCAAGGTTGCCCTCCTCTGGATGAGACATCTGCTTAAAATATGGCACCTCTAACTGAACATTCCACATGTGATCTAACAGGAGAAGCATTCAGTGGAACTATTTGCTTCCACAGTCCTGGACCCCACCCAGCTCTGAGAGTCCTTCAGTCCTGAAAATTCTATGATTCTATTGAATCATTACACTATGGAAAATACAAATATTTATGAAATATAAAAAGCTATGTGTACAAATAAGTGCAATCTATAACAGTATGGAATCTTTATTGAGGGCCTGTTCTATGCATGGCTATGTGCAGGGCTATGCTGGTAAATGTTTAATAACCATCTCTCCAAAAGTATATACAATACATACTCTTAAATTCAATCTGCCTTATTAATATTTTCTAGACAATCAACAAAACAATCAAGGAAGCCCTAAGTTCTAGTGTTGATTTATTTCAGAGCTATAAATGCTCTCTGAGAATTTGACAATCCACTGTTTCCAGCCCAATTTGAGGAGGCGCCAGAATACCCCTGGCTATGGGGTCACTTTGAAGAATGCATAGAAATGTCACATCTTTGCCCTCAAGGAGTTAATGGGATCAGAGATCTAATGCTAGGAGACACCTTGAAAATTAATGAGGTTGACCCCTTCACTTTACAGATTGAAAAAATGATGCCCAGGGGCAGCTAGGTGGCACAGTGAATAGAGCACCAACCCTAGAGTCAGGAGGACCTGAGTTCAAATCCGGCCTGAGACACTTAACACTTACTAGCTGTGTGACCTTGGGCAAGTCACTTAACCCCAATTGCCCTGCATTCCCCCTCTCCAAAAAAGACCAAAAAAAAAATGATGCCCAGAAACTTGCCTATAGTCACATAAGCAGTTAAGTGGCAGAGTCAGGATTTGAACTCAAATCCTCCCACTCCATCTTCAGCATGCTTTCTGCTGGACTGAACTTCTTCATTGTTTATAATCTTCATTCAGCAGGTGGCATTAGCATAAAAAGCCAAGTTTTTATGTTAGTCCAAGACAGTATCTAAGGGCCAACTTTACAACTCACATTTCATTCACCTTCTAAGGTAGATAATGTCTTTTCTTCTCAACAACCTTATGAAGTAGTTAGCATAAGGATTATTAGCTCCATTTCACAGATGGGGAAGTTAAAGCTGAGAAAGATTAAGTGACTGGTCCACAAATAGAAATAGTCACTTCTTTGTTAAAAGAAGAAGCTAGAGGAGGAAATATTAGGAAAGAGAGATCCCTTTTGGCTGGAGGGATGAAAAAGGCTTTATGCAGGAGATGGAATTTGAACTGATCAGGAAAAGTAGAGGGGGAGAGAGAGAGAGAGAGAGAGAGAGAGAGAGAGAGAGAGAGAGAGAGAGAGAGAGAGAGAGAGAGAGAGAAAGGACACAAGAACAAGGAAGTCCGTCAAAAAAGAAGCTCAAGAAGGAAATTGTGGTCATGTGAAATGCTTCAGAGTGGTCAGATAGGATATAGACTGGGGGAAAAAATGCCATTTGAGAAGTCAATTAGGAGGATCCTGTGACTTTCGAGAGATCAGTTCTAACCTTATTGCCCTTTAGGGCAATATTTCATGACTGGAAAATGAGAAGCTGTTAATGCTATATTTAATAAATGTTTGTTGAATGAATAAATGAATGAATGAATGAATGTTTCATGAATCTGGGTAGTCAGAATCATTCCCAGGACTTGTATGTAAAATTTGCAACACTAGGAAGCCAGTGGAGTCTAAGTAGTCCCTCTGCCTGAACTGGGGTTTTTCCAGAGTTAAAATAGATACCCCGAGGGAATGAAGGAAAAGTTGGAGGTGCAAGGAGAACAGAGGGGGAGGTATCAAAGCCTGGAAGGGCCCTCACAATGACTCCTTCTGATCTCAGACTTAGTGGTTTGCCCAGCTTTTCCTCTCCCAACTGACACTTACTATATTGTCTCATGTCTCCTCTTCCTCCTCCTGCCTGCCCCTAGCACTTACCTGCCATCTATAAACAATTTTCAGCATGTTTTGACTCTTGGTTATATTTAGTTTAATGCTTCATTATATCCTGCCCTGTCTTGTTTTCATCCTTAATTGTTTCTTGTGCTCATCTTATTCATCACCCTCATTATAAACCACAACAGCCAAGATTGCTTTGACAGTTGAATGAATGGAGTTGACCTGGAGTAGGGAAAGCCTTGTGGCAGGATATTGCTATAGTTCAGGCATGAGATAAAGAAACCCCACACAGGGTGATGGCAGGGTCAGAGGAATGAAGGGAGCATATGCAAGAGATGTTATAAAGTTGAAATCAACAGGACTTGGCAACAGACTAGAGAAGGGGTCAGAGTTGGGGAAGGTAGGACCCTAAGTTCTGAGCCTGAGTGATTGGGAGGATGATGATGCCCTCAAAAGCAATTGGGAAGTTAGGAAGAAGGGAAGATTGGAGAAGAAGAATGAGTTCAGTTTGGGACATAATGAGTTTAGTATAACAATGAGACATGCAATTCAAGGTGTCCAATCGTCAAAGATCTGTGAGACTAGAGATCAGGAGAAAGGTTAGGGCTAAATGGTTAGATCTGAGAATCATCTGCTAAGAGATAATAATTGCATTCATGGTAGTTGATGAAATCACCATGTGAAATAGCATAGAGGAAGAAGACAAGAGGCCCAGAACAGACTCCTCTACGTGATGAGAAGGAGAGAAGGAGCTCTTAGGGAATGGCCTCAACTTTTTCAGTGAAATATGAAGGAAGGTTCTCAGCTGAGAGGGTGAGAGAGTGACTAGAGGGAGGTTTGTCTAGGAGTGAAAAGGTTTAGAAAGCTTCTGTGGTGAGGTAGTGAATGGGTTTGGTTGTTGTTCTTTGTTCTTGAAGAAGAAAATGACATCATTATGTCAGGGTCAAGGTGCAGAGTGTTGAATCAGACCTAGGGTTGGAAGGCTCTACCACAAGTAGGGCACAAATAGTCCCTGTGAACAGTTGGAGAGGACATGTCTCTAAATTTGCCATTGCCTATTTCTTTAGAGCTACTGCATTTTTGTTTTACTCATAGAGCACAGAACCTTCTTTGATGTGGGCATGCCATGCTGAGCAGTCCTGAGCCAGTGTCTCCCATGTCTCACCATAAGTTCCAAAGAGAGCCCTCAAAAGTGTTCTTGTATCAGTTCTTCTGACCTCCATGTGAGTGCTTGCCTCGTGTGAGTTCTCCAAAAAATAGTCTTTTAGAATACAAACATACCTTTGGCATTCAAACAATGTGGCCAGCCCACTGGAGTTGTACTCACTGCATTAGAGTTTAAATGCTTGGCCGTTCAGCTTGAGAAATGATCTCAGCGTCTGGTACCTTATCTTGACAGGTGATCTTCTGAATCTTCCTAAGACAATTCAAATGGTCCATTTTGCTTATTTTAATGCTCTCTGTCTCTTGTTTAGTCATAAATTCTTCCCTTTTCCATAGATCTGACAGGGAAACTACTCCAAGCTTCCTTAATTTGCTTATGATATCACCTTCTATGTCTAAATCACATACCCATTTTGAACTTATCTTGCTATACAGTGTAAGATGTTGGTCTATACCTACTTTCTGCCATACTGTTTTCCCAGCAGTTTTTATCAGAGTCAGTTTTTGTCCCAGAAGCTTGGATCATTGGGTTTATCAAATGTTAGGCTACTATAATCATTTACTACTGCGTATTGTGTACCTAATCTATTCTACTAACCCACAACTCTGTTTCTTAGCCAGTACCAGGTTGCTCTGATGATTATCACTTTATAATACAGTTTGAGATCTGGCACAGCTAAGCCACCTTCCTTCACATTTTTTTCCATTGATATTCCCTTGACCTTTTTATTCTTCCAGATGAATTTTGTTATTATTTTTATAAAATAAAATTTTGGTAGTTTGATTGAATAGATTAATCTAGGTGGAATTATCATTTTTATTATATTGGCTTAGCCTAACCCATGAACAATTAATATTTTTCTAATTCTTTAGATCTGACTTTATTCATGTGAAAAGTATTTTATAATTGTATTCATAGAGTTCCTGGGTTTGTCTTGGCAGGTAGACTCCGAAGTATTTTATATTGTCTACAATTATTTTAAATAGAATTTCTCTATTTCTTGCTGCTGGGTTTTGTCAGTAATATATAGAAATACTGATGATTTATATGGGTTTATTTTGTATCCTGCAACTTTGCTGAAGTTGTTAATTATTTCTACTAGATTTTTAATCGATTTTCTAGAATTCCCTAAGTATACCATCATATCATCTGGGAAGAGTGACAGTTTTGTTTCCTCATTGTCTCATCTAATTCCTTCTATTTCTTTTTCTTCTCTTCTTGCTATAGCTAGAATTTTCAGTACAATATTGAATAATAGCAGTGATAATGGGCATCCTTGCTTCACTCCTGGTTGCACTGGGAAGGCTTCTAGCTTATCCCCATTACAGAAAATGTTTGCTAATGGCTTCAGACAAATATTACTTATTATTTCAAAGTAAGTTCCATTCATTCCTATGCCCTCTAGTGTTTTTAATAAGAATGGATATTGTATTTTGTCACAGGCTGTATCTGCATCTTTTGCAATGATCATTTGATTTCTGTTGGTTTTGTTATTGATATGGTCAATTATGCTGATAATATTGAGTTAGTCCTACATTCCTGGTGTAAATCTCATCTGGTCATAGTGTACAAACCTGGTGATATATTGCAGTAATCTTCTTGCTAGTATTTTATTTAAAATTTTTTGCATCAATGTTTATTAGGGAAATTGGTCTACAATTTTCTTTCTCTGTCTTGGCTCTTCCTGGTTTAGTTATCAGCTCCATAAGTATGGCATAAAAGGAATTTGGTAGGATTCCCTTCTTTGTCTATTTTTCCAAATAATTTATATAGTATTGAGATTAGATATTAATGAAGTTATTGTTATGTAATTATTATAAAATTATTAATTGATACTCAAATTGAAACTTTTGATTACAATAAGTTTTAAAGGTTTTGCACAAACAAAACCAATGTAACCAAAATTAGAAGAAAAACAAAACTGGGGAAAAAATTTTATAAGAAGTATCTTTGATAAAGGCCTTATCTTTCAAATACATGGAGAACTGAGTCATTCCCCCAATTACAAATGGTCAAAGGAGATGAACGGGCAATTTTCAGATGAAGAAATTAAAGCCATCATACGAGTTACATTTTAAAATGCTCTAAATCACAATTGAGCTGAGTACCATTTCACACCTATCAGATTGATTAATATGACAAAAAAGGAAAATTATAAATGTTGGAAAGGATATAGGAAAACTGGAATACTAATGAACTGCTGGTGGAGTTGTGAACTGATCCAACCATTCTGGGGACAATTTGGAACTATGCTCAAAGGGTTCTAAAATTGTGCATACACTTTGATCCAGTAATACCACTGCTAAGTCTATATCCCAAAGGGATTAAAAAAAAAGGAAAAGTGGGGCGGCTAGGTGGCGCAGTGAGTAGAGTGCTGGCCCTGGAGTCAGAAGGACCCAAGTTCAGATCTGGCCTCAGACACTTAACACACACATACACACACACACACACACACAAAAACCTAGCTGTGTGACCTTGGGCAAGTTACTTAACCCCAATAGCCCTCCAAAAAGCAAAAAAAAAAAAAAAAAGGACATATATGTTCAAAAATATTTATAGCAGCTCTTTTTGTGGCTAAGAAATAAAAATCAAGATGATGTCCATCGGGGTGGCTAGGTGGCGCAGTGAGTAGAGCATTGGCCCTGGAGTCAGAAGGACCTGAGTTCATATCCAACCTCAGACACTTAATGCACACACAAACAAAAACCTAGCCGTGTGACCTTGGGCAAGTTACTTAATCCCAATTGCCCTCAAAAAAAAAAAAAAAAAACAAGAAAAAAAAAAGATGATGTCCATCAAGTGGGGAAAGGCTAAACAAGTTGTGGTGTATGATTGTGATAGAATATTATTGTGCTATAAGAAATGATAAGCAGGATGGTTTCAAAAAAACCTGGAAAGACTTATATGAACTGATGCAAAATAAAGTGAGCAGAACCAGGAAAACATTGTACACAGTAGCAGCAATGTTATACAATAAAGAAATGTGAATGATTTAGCTATTCTCAGCAATACAATAATCCAAGACAATCCCAAAGGACTCATGATGAAACATACTGTCTCTAGAGAAAACTGATATTATCTGAATGCAGACTGAAGCACACTATTTTTCACTTTCTTTGATTTTTGTTCAAATCTTCTTATACAAAATTACTAATATGGAAATATTTTACATGTTTGCACATATATAACCTACATCAGATTGTTTGCTATCTCAGGGAGAGGGGGAGGAGAGGGAAGGAAGGAGGAATAGAATTTGTAACTCAAAACTTTTAAAAATGTTAAGAAATGTTTTAGCATGTAATTAGGGGAGGGGGAATAAAATATTGTACCTAAAAATGGAAACAATTATTTTCCCAGCATGGCACTGGTATATAATCCCAGGTTTTATAGGCATACAACAACAAAGTCAGCACAACAGCTCTATAGACCTTCAATGTGGTAGGCAATCTAATACCTTTCCTGTCTCACACTTTCTTTCAAAGCCTCCCAAAGTGGAGCCAGCTCTAGCAAAGGGTGAATATATTAGAGAGCTATAAAAGGATTTCCTTGCTGCACTGTCAGTTGAAATTATATAACATAAAGGTGTAGTGGATCCAATCAGCAGTTTGATAACTTTTTCCAGCTTTGTTCAGCAGCATGTGACAAGGAGCAAAGGTGGTAGAAGTAATCTAAGCTAAGATTGGCAAGGTAAGATCTTTGATATGATAAGGGGGCAAAGTACTGAAGGGAAGAAGGCAGCGTAGAGTTGACCTAGTTCACCAAGGGGTCAAGATAGGGAAGGGAAAAGAGAGTAGTCAGTGAAGGGGCAATAGCTTGGGAAAGAACTGAAGCATGGAGAGATTGGAGGTAATGGTGAGAATGAAGAACATATTTGGGGGTTGAAAGACAGAGGGAGAAGTGGAATGATAGCAGATTTTGGTCAGATAAAATGGAACACTTGGGGGCGATTGAATGACCAAGGGTGTGACCATCTTTATGTAGTTTAAATGGAGTGGAGAAGTAGGTCAGGAGGAATTAGTAAATTGGGGAATTGTGAGCTTAAGGTGTTTGAGGGAATTTCAATTGTACATTGAAGTCTCCTAGTATAAAGACAGGGGTTGGGGAAGAAAGACTGTGAACCAGCCACTGTACTCACTAAGGAATGAAGGAGAGTGTCCTGGAGTTTGGTAGACAATAGCTAGTAGTATATTGATTAGGTAAGTAGTAGATGTAGGTTGAATGAACCTAAGAGGAGAGGTTAATGAGTGATGATGGTAGAGGGAAAACCTGGAAGAAAACCTGGGGAATAAGTGGTATTCCAACTCCCCCACCACAACCAGTGAATTGGCATAAGACTGAAGTAAAACCAGGTTGGAAAGGCTTCTAGAAAGCTGTATCATCAGGAGGGAGCCAGGTCTAAAGGAGTAAAAGAAGGGAAAGGAAGACAGGAAATGGTTTGCAGTCAAGCTAGTTTGTTGCTTCTGGAGCAGGAATTCTAGATAGCACAGGTAGATAGTTTTAGGGTAGGATTGGGTAGGGAATGTTAAGGGGAATGGGAATAAGGAAACAGAAAAGCTCAGAGAATGGAACCGGATCAATCAGAGGTCCAGAATCACATAAATGGAAAGGGTCTGATAGGTGGAAGGATGTTCATCATTGAGGAATGCATTCAGGTAGGTTATCATTATCCATAGGGATTTTGCCTAGACTGTAGTTGTCCCAGGCTATCAAGAAACTGTGTGGAGCTGTAAAGGGGTAGGGAGAGGGTAGGAAGGGAACAAGGGGTGCCTGCAAAGATGAACTGATCTGGAGATATAAGACGCTGGATATCCGGTGTGTGCAGTAATGGATGTACAAGGAGTCTAGGAAGCTCTCCTCCTTTCCAGACAGGTATAATCAAGGCAACTCTAGTTGTTTCCTATTACTTCCAAATCAAATATAAAATCCTCTGGCTTTTAAAGCCCTTCATACTCTTTCCTACTCTTCCAGTTTTCTGATACTTTACTTCTTTCCACATACTCTACTGTCCAGTGACACTGCTCTTCTTACTGTCCCTCAGACACAATACTCCATCTAGCAATCCCATGGCTGTAATGCTTACCCTTCTTATCTCAACCTCCTGGATTCCCAGGCTTCCTTCAAGATAGAACTCAGATTCTACCTTCTGCAAAAGACCTTCCTCAAATCCTCTCATCCATCAATAATGCCTTTCCTCTGAAATCGCCTCCTATTTAAACTGGTATGTATTTTATATGTAAGTAATTTGAATGTTATCTCCCCATTAGAATGCACTCTACAAGAGTACCTGCTCTGTGTTTTTGCCTTCCCCTGTTTCTTTAGCACTTAGCACAGAAACAGGCACTAGTAGGTGCTTAATAAATCCTTGTTGACTGACTGACTGCCTGCCTGCTTAGTTCCTGCAGTGTACTACCTGGAAAGAAAAGCAAATGACTTATTCAGACATTGCATATCCAATGAAAAAGGATGCTTGTTTGGCAGCTCCCAAAATATATTTGTCTTCTAGGAAGAATCTAAACTACAGATTGATACTATGAACCTTGGTGGGACCTCTGACTTTGGGAATGAGGAATTTGCTGGAATGTTAAAAGGTTGTCTTGATAGCAACCCCAAGTTTACTTCCCTTATGAGAAAAATCAATAGGTTGAGTGCTTGATGTGTATGTATTTTTTTTCATCTGTATATGGATTCCTACGAATCTTCATAGGACAACTAGGTGGCACAGTGGGTAGAGCACTGTGTTTGGAATCAAGAAGACTCATCTTTGTGAGTTCAAATCCCGCCTCTGACACTTACCTAGGCAAGTCACGTAATTCTATTTGCCTCAGTTTCCTCATCTATGAAATGAGCTGAAGAAGGAAATGTAAAAACATTCTAATATTTTTGGCAAGAAAATCCCAAAACAGGGTCATGAAGAGTCAGATATGAATTAAAAAAAACTATTGAACAATAAATGAATCCTCATATATTTTCTTCAAGATGAAATATAGACCATATCATACCCAATTTTCATTTGCCCCTTGAGTACTTGTCCAGGAGCTGGTAACCTTGTTACCTACATTTGGGAAGAGCTAGACACATGACACCATTTTTTGGAAGTTATCCTAAATGTTAACTCCAGGTAGCAGCAACTCAACAATAACCCTCATGGAGTAAGGTTCCCAGCATTAAACCTTCTCTGTGTAAGACAGAATACTTGAGACCCTGAGCCATAGTTTATACCAACATACATAAAGATAAATATAATAGCTTGTATTTCTATAGTATTTTAATATTTGCTAAGTGTTTTTCTTATAAAAACCCTGCGATGTAAGCAATACAAATATTGTTATCTCCATTCTCCTGAAGAAGAAACTGAGACTCTGAGAACTTATGTGATATGATTTTATAGAAACTTCATATTTTAATGTCTGAGGTAGGACTTGAATCCAGGTCAAACCTCTTTCTGTTCTCCTGTCTCTTCCTCTTCTAACTAAGCAGGAAGCAGAGTAGAGAAGATGGTGAACATCCCATAATTCCAATTGCCAATGTCCTGTCACATCTAGAGTCCTGGAGAAGGGGGACTCTAGAAATCATATGTGGAATGATTCTGCCAGCAGCAGGATCCCATAGGGTACAAAATGGATGGTCTCTTCCAGAGGTGGGATCAAAATGTTCAGTTTTTTTATGAAGAAATCAAAACTATGCAAAGGCAAGGTTACACATTTAGTGTCTGAGACTCAATTTGAATACAGGTCTTCCTGACTCCAAGTCCAGAGCCCTACCCACTGTTTCACTTAGTTCTTCTTCCTCCTCCTCATCCTCCTTCTCGTCTTCTTCTTCATCATCATCATCATCACCACAGCAGGCCTACTACACTAAAACTAAACTCATTGAATAAATATTTCCAAGCTTTGTGGAATCTCTCTAGTTAAAGTTCTAGGCAAGAAAAGAGTTGCTGCTGGATTCAATCTTTTGACTCTCTCTGAAATGGGGTTCCTTTTTGTTCAAGATAAGATATCCTTTTCACTGGAAACATTGGTTGCAGCAATAGTTTCTGGTTCAGACAGTCTTTGTATAATTTGTGGATGATTTCTTCTACTCAAAATTCAATTAAAACAGCACTACCTTTTTTATATACCTGATGATCAGAAATCTCCTCTAAGCAAAAGATAGATGTGGTCTGTTATTTTCAACAGTACTCCCTCTATCTCTTGAACTACTTTGTAAATAGACAATTTTCCCAAACTCTCAACAATCTTTTTTGCTTTTGGGGGGGGCAATTGGGGTTAAGTGACTTGCCCAAGATCACACAGCTAGTAAGTGTGTCAAGTGTCTGAGGCCGAATTTGAACTCAGGTCCTCCTGACTCCAGGGCTGGTGCTCTATTCACTGTGCTACTTACCCGCCCCTCTCAACAATTTTATATAGATTACCTTTAAACTGATATGCTAACTTGGGTGTCCCTTGTATACCAAGGTTTCCCAATAGTACTTTTTCCCATGTGGGAGGTCTTAACAAAGGGCTCAGGCATCCCATTACCATTTCGAATCAGATCTCTTCCAAATCAAAGTTATAGCTAATTGGTGGTCTTCTTTTAGCTTCTTTCTCAGCTGAGAAATGTATGGATTGTGAATATTTGCATCATCTCCTTTCCTTCTAAAACTCCAGTGCACATGTCAATAGGTAAGCATAGTTCTCACCAAAAAAAAATCAGTAAATATAGTGCAAAGACTGTGGCATCATTCCTGGTGAAGTTGTACATGTGTACTGGAAATGCCACTGGAAAGCGTTCTGGCAAAAATTGGGCATAGTCCAATATCTTACAGCCATTTACCAAGGTAAGGTCATAATGGATGAATGATCTAGATATAAAGAGATATCATTTTTTAAAAATTAGAATAACATGGAACATACTGCCTATCAGACTTATGGATAGGAGAACAATTTATGAATAAAGAAGAGATAGAGAGCATTGTGAGTTGTAAAATGGATAATTTTGATTACATTAAATTAAAAAGGGTTTGTAGCCCATGTAGCCAAGATTAGAAGGAAAGCAGAAAATTGGGGTGGGGGAAATAATGGACAACTTCTCAGATAAAGGTCTCATGTTTCAAATATATAGAGAACCTTGTCAAAATTATAAGAATAAAAGTCATTGGGGCGGCTAGGTGGCGCAGTGAGTAGAGCGCCAGCCCTGGAGTCAGAAGGACCTGAGTTTGGATCTGGCCTCAGACACTTAACACACACAAACAAAAAAACCTAGCTGTGTGACCTTGGGCAAGTTACTTAACCCCAACTGACCTCCAAAAAGAAAAAAAAAAAAAAAGAGTAAAAGTCATTCCCCAATTGATAAATAGTCAAAACAGGCAGTTTTTATGAAGAAATCAAAACTATATAAAGTCATATGAAAAATGCTCTAAATCATTATTGATTAGAGAAATGCAAATTAAGACTACTTTGAGCTATCATCTTATACCTGTCAGATTAACTAAAATGATAGAAGAGGAAGGTGACAAATGTTGGAGGGCATGTAGAAAAATTGGAACATTAACACACTGTTGATTGTGAACTATCCAGCCATTTGGAAAGCAATCTAGAATTATGCCCAAAGAATTATAAAACTGTGCATACCTTTTGCCCCAGCAATACCACTATTAGGTCTCCTTCCCAAGATGATTAGGGTAAAAGGAAAATGACTTGTATGTTCTAAAACATTTACAGCAGCTCTCTTTGTGGTGGCAAAAAACTTGAAATTGAGGGACTACCCATCAATTGGGGAAGGGCTAAACAAGTTGTGGTAGATGATTCTGATGGAATAGTACTGTGCTATAAGAAATGATGATCCAGTTTATTTTAGAAAACCATGGACAGACTTGCATGAAATAATGAAGAGTGAAATGATCAAAACCAAGAGAACATTGTATTCAGTAACAGCAGTAATGCTCTAAGAACAACTGTGAACAACAATCATTTTGAGTATTATAAATACTCAAGTCAACTACAAAGGACCTCTAAAGGAAGACACTATCCAACTCCAGAGAAAGAACTGATGAATGGAAGTATGTATAAGTGTGGTTTTACATATATATACACACACACACATATGCAAACATATGCTCACACACACATTTGTGTCTGTTGGTGGCCTTCTCTAGTGTGAGGTGGAGAGGGAGGGAGAAAAAAAATAAACTAAAAATAAACGAAGACATTGTGCTTTTTCCTTCATTCTCACAGAGGACCATGACATCAGAGAAATGATGACAGGACTTGGATTTGAGTGAGGGAGGGCTGTGCAAGGTCACCAGCCTCACTTTCATCTCCAGAACCATAAAGAACAAAAGATAGCTCAGAAGAAGCACAGAAAAGCAGGGTAGCTTTGAAAACGATGTGTAGTATTTATTGCATGGTTGTTTTTTTTTAAAGTAAACTGTGAAATGAAGATTCATGGTTTCATAATGAATCTTCTTTTTGTGTTGTTCTGTGTACATGAAAATGTTTTTTTTCTCTTTTTGTATTTAAGTTCAAAATTAATTTTTAAAAATTCATGCCACATGTTGACTTCACTGAAATTTATGTTCCTAATATGTTCAACAGCATGCAGCTGAAATGCTCAGGCTATGTGAATGGTAGGGTACAGTTCTATACTCTTTGATATCTATCAAAGCTAGCATTTCCTTATTTATAACTTGCTCTCTAAGTCTCTGGATCCTAGAAGGCCATCCATATATGGAGAAATACTTCTCCTACAATATTTAAAGAACTATGGGAACTTTCTGGTTCCTGTTTGGGTATGCTTGTGTATACATGATGAAATGATCAAATTACCACTAAATATGACATCTTATTATTTTCTCCTTCCAGAGATAAAAAGTCAATATAAGCAAGTTCTAAAGGGTTGCTAGTGTATGTATATACTCTCTAAATTTGCAGCACAAGTTGGTAATATTTTTCTTTTTGCATACCAGGTACAAATTTCACACTTTTTAGTGACATCTGATGGCATCTTAGACCACTAAAATATGTTTCTTATGAGCTCTAGGGTCCTTTCAACCCATTTGTCCCAAGGTTTCTTGGTCATGATGTGATAGGATCTGTTTAGCACTCACTGCTTCCTGGTATACAGTCACAATCTAGCTTAATATTACATGACTCTAACTTCTGCTCTGGTCTCGATAGAAAGGTACCTTTGACCAACTGAAATCTGAGTCCTTGAGCATCACTTATTTGCTTCTTAGTTTGTTCCAGTTCTCTTACACTTTCCTTCATCAGTCATCTACTCTCACTGTTGGTCATCCACAGAGAACTGAGGCAAAGAAGGTTGATTCAATGAAATAATTCACTCTTACACTCTGTGATCAAATTGGCCTTGTCTCTCTTCTTCACTTGTAACATTCCAATTCCATTCTTGTGTCTCTGCACTAGCTCTCTCTCATTCCTGGAATGCACTTATCCCTTCTTCTGTCTCATAGTCCCTCTCTTTCTTTAGACTGTAGCATTTTAAACCTCCACTGGGGAGGGGGGAGGAAATAAAATAAAAAGTGTACAGCCGAGAACAAAAGAAAACCTAGAAAGAAGCACAAAAAAGCTGGGTAACTTTGAAAACAACATGTAAGATTTATTCCATAGGGGGAGGCTAGGTGACACAATGAATAGAACGCCAGCCCTGGAGTCAGGAGGACTTGAGTTCAAATCCAGCCTCAGACACTTAACACTTCCTCGCCATGTGACCTTGGGCAAGTCACTTAACCCCATTTGCCCTGCCTTCTTCCTCAAAAAAAAAAAAAGATTTATTACATAGGTTTTTGTGAAATGGAAATTTATTGTTTCATATTGAATCTTCTCTTATGTTCTGCTGTGTACATGGAAATGTTCTTTTTCTATTTTTTTCATTTTGCATTTAAGTTTAAAATGAATTTTTCAAAAGAAGAATATAGTTCAAGCACTATCTTCTGCATGAAGTCTCTCCTAATTCCCCTAACTCCTAGTGCCCTTTTCCCAAACTCCCTTGTATTTAACTAGTTTGCATTTGTCTTTATTCTCTTTGTGTTATATGTGATACATGCATATAGAATTATTGAAATATGATAGCAAATGAAGGTCCAGGGTATCAGCACAATCCACATTCTCAATTTTTACATCACCCTTTAATGGGACGCTACAAATTTAAGTGAAATAAACTCGTAAATCATAAATGATGAGGTCTTTGTCACCATTTGGAGGATCTGGGGCAACATCCTACCCTGGCCCCCAATCCTTCTTTTAATGCCAGGTCAAGAGATTTTAGCATTTCTTCATTAGCAAATCCTTTATATGTATGGCCATCTAATCCATAATTGTTGACAGAGGATGGATCTGCTTCTCTGATCATGTCTAAACAGAGGTGTCCCTTTAGCAGGTCATTATAGCCTGCATTCCCTTGGCTCTCTACCTTTCCAAGAGAAACAGTTTTATCCATCTTTAATCTTTTGTTTTTATTTGTTTGGTTTTTGTTTTTTTTTTTTTTTTGGAGGGCTATTGGGGTTAAGTAACCTGCCCAAGGTCACACGGCTAGGTTTTTTGTTTGTGTGTGCGTTAAGTGTCTGAGTCCAGATCCGAACTCAGGTCCTTCTGACTCCAGGGCTGATGCTCTACTCACTGAACCACCTAGCCGCCCCCTATCCATCTTTAATCTTATTCCATTTGCCCTCCTGTCTTTGAATATTCGTTTGCAATATGGCTCTCTTGCTTTGCTTCTGTGGTCTATACATAAAAATATATTCCTGAACAAGTCAAGGTTAAACCCTTCTTTGAGGTGGTATTGAGATCCCACATCTCTGTTAGTATCTGCCTCTCTTTGGCTACTGTGGCCATGACTCAAAGCTATTAACATTAATCTACACCTCAGGGTTGTATATCAAAACTGCATTGGCTACAATCTGACTTGATACTCTTTCTCAGTTTCTAATGCACCGCTCTCTATTAGTCTCTATAATTAAGAATCCACTCTAAACATAATTCAATTTCTCCCGTACACTGAACAGTAGAATTGATAAACATATCATATGCCCATTTTCATGCCTGATCACCTGATCACCACCATATTGTATCTCTAGGTTTTGTAAATATGCATGCCCTGTTATTCCATGCTGTGTGGCCTTTAAGCCTTTCACAAAGCCAACAGCCATTACTGTAAGCTTTCCATCAATCTTCATCTGTTTGCTGACTCTAGTGCCCACTAATGCTGTAGTGTATCTGACACTTGGCTAATACAGGCTTCCCATAATTGTTCTCTTGGGTGTCATGTTTCCTATCCTGAAAAGATCCGTAATTTGGACCTGTACTAGCTCTCTGTTACAGGATGTCTGGCTTTGGCTTTACCTACATGGGAAATGTTTTCAGACTTGAACGTGATTCTCAGTTTCTCTGTGGGAAAAACTTTCTTTGTTCAGGAGAGATTCTACTTTTCTAAATAGCTTCTCTTCTTCAGAGTGTGGCTTAGAAATTATTTCCCAGGTGCTCCTCTCTATTTTCAGTACATCAGGAATGTTTGAATCATCAGATGGGTCAGGTAATTCAATTCAGGTACTTACTTACCTCACCTATCTTTGTGTTACTAAAAGCCTTAGGGAAATGTTAAGTTATTAAAGCACAAAACTGCACTAAGACTTTGGGGATACCATGGATTACTCAGCAACACTCCAAGTCTTCCATATTGTTTTGCAATATTTTTATAATATTCTTAGTCTTATAAATATCTTTATTCACAATCTGAGTCTATTCCTAGTATAAATGGAAGTCTCTATAACTTTTGATCCCTACAAGATGACAATACATTGCAGCCACTTCAGCTTAAAGCTCAAAACCATCGCCAAAAATCTAACCACAGGAGAGAATTAAAATGGCCTTTCAAACTGATAATAAAGCATAAATCCCAAAAACAGCACAGAACAGCAGCCCCCCCCCCCCAATTTTTTTAATTCATTCCTAAAGATAAAATTTTCACATGTAAGGAAGTTGGTTAACCATGTTTAGGAGGAGCATGTATGGAAAAGCTATCTCCCTCTGCCCCGCCTAAGGTAAGAGGTATGAGCAATAAACCTAATTCTTCCATAAAGGTGCTATCACCTCTACCCTGCCCTAGCTCAGCTTGTACTTTCCAAAGTTTATCTTAAATCTAGCCTGTGCCAGTGTGTGTGTGTGTGTGTGTGTGTGTGTGTGTGTGTGTGTGTGTGTGTGTGTAGATATGGATGTGTGTGTATGTGTACGTTTTCCTATTTGTTGGAAACTTGTAAGTACTGACCTAGGTTCACCAGATTGGTTCATTTCCCTTATCTGTGGACTTCCATATAGAATTGGAATCAGTGGCATCTACTCCTCCCCTCTGTGCTATGGCACCCCACTCAATCAGAAATGAGTCTGCCATTTCTTTAAAGGGATCAAAAAGTCTTCCAAAATTTCTATTCTCACCAGCATCAATCCCACTGGACAAGGATTTGGCAGCTACTGAATTTTCTTTGTGTATAATCAGATGCTGGACGTAAACAATGTGGGAGTAGGGTGGGGGGCAGTTGGAAGCTAGGGACATGATGGAGACTGCTCCTTTCATCTTCCAAGAATTTTGTCCTTCAGCAACCTGAGTGTAGTAGCACTCATCCATCTTCTCTCTCAAAGTTGTAATATAGAAGCACCTGAAGAGACTGAAAGTTTAAAGAGCTCTGAAGAGAATGGATCTTTCCAGCTCTCACCAACTCCACCCAGTTCCTTGCAGGGCACTAATCTACACCAATAAGGAAAGAGTCTTATTCGAATGGGTTTGGGACTGGAGTTAACCGAATGTAAACAGCATAAACCAGTATTGACCATTTTGGCTACAGCAGTAACATGGAGGGGGGCCAGCAGGAAGTCTAAAAATTAGATGTAGCTTGATCTTGCTAACCACACTTCCTCCTCACCCTCCCAAACAATTTCTTCTATTCTGGCTTCCTTTTCCCAGAATCCTCTAAAGTCAAATTTGAAGAGAATTCATCAAACTGGTGAATTCTGCCATTGCATCTGCTTGTGTCTCTAGTTTCCATAGCAATGCTATCATGTAGCGGGTCATGAAAATCAGTTATATAATTTTTAATAGTTCTGATTGTTTTTTGACTTATTAGCTTACATATTCAAGTGAGTTGATGTTATATATATATATGTTATATATGATGTTATATGTTATACTATCAGTATCATATCTAGGATATTCTGTAATTGAGGTTCTCAACAAGAAAGGCAATTTCTCTGAGTTCAGCCCTACCCACTTGTCTGACCAGGGGCTCTCCTCAGTCCTGGGTAAAATTATTGGGTTTCTTAAATGCAGTGTCTACTTTACTCCAAGCAATAGCTTTCTCAGCAGTTTTCTTTGCTGACTGGGAAGGAAGCTAGACTTCAACCTTCTTGACTCCATGCTTCATGTAACACAGGTTGAACCACTCATTTTAATAGATCTTTTGTATCAAGAGGATGGCTTGTTTCTTTTCTTTTAAAGGCAGGCCTTTGTTTTACCTCTTTCCAATTCTGCTAAGGTAGCTCATTTTCAAGATTTTCTATCTCAGGTTCAAATCTTTCATTTCTATTTCAGATCTCTTCAATATTCTCTGGACACCAAAGACTTCTGCAGAATTTTGTTATCTTTCTTTAATTATTGATTAACTCGGGCTTTCTCCCATCAATTGTTTTGTAATACAGATTCTTTGGGCATCAGTTTTCTCTGAACCAAGTGAAAAAGCTCCTCATGAGTCCATTAATAATAGCTAATATCCATGTAGGACTTACTATAGGCCAGACATTGTGTTGTACACTTCACAATTATTGTCTCATTTCATCTTCACAATAATCCTGTGAGGTAAATGTTATTGGGAAACTGAGGTAAACAGAGGTCAAATGATTTGCCCAGGGTCACACAGTTAATAAATGTCTAAGGTTAAATTTGAACTCCGGTCTTCCTGACTCCAGGCCTGGTGCTCTACCCCCTGCCCATCTGGTCTACATTTGTAACAGAAAAATTCTGCTTCTCAGATTATATTTTTTAATCGTTTTTAATTAAGAAAAAATGAATTCTCTCTCAATCCTGCCTTTCCCTCACCATAAAAGTGGGGGGGGGGGCAGGAAAACTCTTTTAACAAATATATGTAATCAAGCAAAACAAATTCTTACATTGGCCTTGTCCAAAGAGTTTCCTTCTCAATCTGTGCCTGGGTCTATCACCTCTCTGTCAGGAGGTATATTTCATGTTTTATCATGTCTTCTAGAATTATGGTTGGTCATTTAATTGATATCTTTCTTTTTTAAATTTTTATTTCTTTTTGCTTTTTTGAGGACAATTGGGGTTAAGTGACTTGCCTAAGGTCACACGGCTAGGTTTTTGTGTGTGTGTTAAGTATCTGAGACCGGATTTGAACTCAGGTCCTCCTGACTCCAGGGCCAGTGCTCTATTCACTGAACTACCTAGCTGCCCCTAATTGATGTCTTTCAAAGTTCCTTGTCTTTACAATATTGTTGTTGCTTCAATTGTTCTGCTTACTTCCTTCCTCTATCAATTCCTATGAATCCTCCCAGGTTTCTGAGAAACATCACATTTATCATTTCTTACAGTGCAATAGCATTCAGTTACATTCATTAACAATAAATTCTTCCGCATTTCCTTAGTTCATGGGCTCCCCTTAGTTTCCAGTTCTCTGACACCATGAAAAAAGAGCTGCTGTAAGTATTTTTGCAAACATCAGATATTTTTCCCTTTTTTTGATCACTACTAGAATGTATTCCTCCTCTTGAAGAAATATCCTGGAATATCATCCTCTTGGAATATCCAGCTTCTTTCAAGGTTCAAATATGGTGCCACCTCCTAGTTAAAGCCTCTCCTGAGTACTTCAATGATAGTGTTTCTTCTTCTCTCAAAATATTTACTAATTTGTGAATGTTATATGACCCAATAGAATGTAAACTCCTTGAAAGCAGAGACTGAAAACCTAGTGGAGACATGATAGCTATCCTCAAGTATTTGAAGGACCATCATATAGAAGAAGAATTGGACTTATTCTTTTGGGTCACAGAAGGAAGAACTAAGAACTAATAAGTTTTACAGAGATAAATTGAATCTTGATATTAGATGTAACAGTGACCTACTGGTGGAGCATGTGTAGGGACAGGTGTTCAGTAAAGCCCTTAGGACCCTCCAGAAGTTTTGGGTGCAACACTTGTTATGGAGTGCTCAATCTGTGGCCTGGACATTTCTGTCAAAACATATACTTTGGCCTCTTTATAAAGGGCACGTGCAAGTCAAGGCTACTAACTGGTCCCTGTGTGTCACATCCCTCCACCTTCACCAAGGGTGACTATGTCAAAAAGAGCTGACTATTTAGCAACAATAGCTATGTATCCTGGCTTGCCAGAAGAGTTGCATAGGTAAAGACTGTGATGTATAAAAAGCTCAAGAGACATAATTTCTGGGTAATTAATCATGTTATTAATTATGGCTAGCAAATAATTAATAAAAAGATTGGTCATTTGGCCATGTCTCCTGAATCAAAGATGGATCATGGTGGCCTATTGACACTTTTTTGCCCTCATAAGAGTGAGTGTTTGTCACATACAGCAATAAACTCTGGTTAACAATTAAGAGAAGAATCAATATTATAATGAGGACATGATTTTGATTATGTCACTTACTCCCAGACCACCCCCAGTCTCGGGTAATTTAGACAAATGACCTACATCACCACTACCCCAAGACTGAGTAGAATACAGTGGACCAGAATTCATCCAGATTAAATTCTTTTTACTCTTTAATCAAAATTAATCTTCTCTATTTGGGAACTAAACAAGGCTGAGGAGAATGTTAAAATCCAATCTCATTATTAGCCCTATTCTTCAGGGGCTAATTTGACCTAGTAGAGAATGAGGAAATAGGAAGGGGAAAACTCCTAAATCCCCCCCAATATTAAAAATTAGTTATAAAAATATACAAGAGAATCAATCATTTCTCTCAAGATATTATGACTGTCAGGGTGGCTAGGTGGTACAGTGAATAGAGCACTGGCCCTGAAATCAGGAGGACCTGAGTTCAAATCTAGCCTCAGACATTTGACACACTTACTAGCTGTGTGACTTTGGGCAAGTCAATTAACCCCAATTGCCCTCCAAAAAAGGCCAAAAAAAAAAAAGATATTATGACTGTTTAACAGTTCCATAAAGTATTTCACATTTAATGTTAAATAACCTTCTCGGAGTATGATGTATAACGAATTACTGTATCATAATTATTTGTCAATGAGCACCTATTTCTTTTGTGGTAGAAGAAATTAGTAAGTATTATGATCAACTTTGCACATTGAATACCTTTTTGGAAGGTACTCTTACTAATCCCTTGTAACAGAGGGAACAATTCAGACCAAGTCCATAAAGCAATATATTCTTCCTAGTACCAACCTAGTACTCATTTACCTAAGATCAGTAAAGAATAAACACAAAGAAATAAGGAGGGAGAGAGAGGGAGACAGAGAGACATAGAGAGACAGAGACAGACAGAGATGATATGAGTTCAGAGGCTAATGCTTCCCTAGTTTTTGCTTCATTTGCCACCAGGGAAGTGGTGAACCAGTAGCCAATTAATAGGCTTTTTATCACCATCATCAAGGTGACAAGAAACAAAGGATACTTGTGCCTGCTCTGAAGTGATCTAGGAAGTCAGCCCTCCATATTGCATTTCTCAAAGCACATTTAACAAGCCTCAACATGGATTGTTACCAAGTAGAGTATATTTCACATGCTGTAAAGAATGAGTCCTCACTGGACAGTGCTCCCCCTTTATATCCTTTTGAGGAGACTCTACACATAAGCCAAACTTAAACATTGTTCAAGAAATTGTCCCCAGAGTTCTACTCTGGAATCAAGATACATGGAGTCAGAGACAATGATTAAAAACAGAAGGGGGGTGGGGGTGGGGGCAGGGAATGGTGCACAGGTTTCCCAAAGATTAAACCCAGTCTTCATGATCCCAGTATCAGGGCCTTTTTGGGAGATACTCTATTGCTCCTAGGTGTAAGGGGTCTTCACATAAGGAAAATCTCCCTAACAATTAGAGCTACTCAAGAGAGTATGTGCACCGCAAAAACTGTGTGCAACAGAAATCCTTACCCAAATAATACTCAGAGTTTTCTCAAGGCACGAAGCAGAAAAGAATGGTTAATTATGATCTCGAGAAAGGGCCACCCTCCTGACAAATAGTCAGGGAGGAGAAGCAATTTACAAAAGGAAATGGGGAAGTTATAAAGCCTTAAGGCAGAATTCTCATCCACCCCCCCTCCTGACCCTTTTCTCCCATTGGCTGGAAGTTAGGTGTACAATCTAAGCATGGCAATCTATTTCAAATACCAGAACAAGGAAACAGTAGATCACCCAATGCACGTTTGAGAAAGCACTTCTGCCCTTATTTGGCATATCTTGTGCTGAGGTGGCACTAGGGAGGGTCTCCATTGCTCTAAGTCCCAGATTCCTGTAAGGTCAGGTGACTTCTAAACTTAGGCCTAGTGGATGCTGAAGCCACTCTAGATTTGATTTTTCAGAATGGGGAAACTTCACTGAAAATTATCCCTCACAAGAGTAATGCACGACTTTGAGAAATTGTAGATTACCTTAGTGTGTTCAAGCAAAAATTGGATGACCACTTTTAAAATTGCCCTAAGGGGGTGGCTAGGTGGCACAGTGAAAAGAGCACTGGCCCTGGAGTCAGGAGGACCCAAGTTCAAATCCAGCCTCAGACATATAACACACAAACTAGCTGTGTGACCTTAAGCAAGTCACTTAACCCCAATTGCTCTGCCTTCCCCCCTCCAAGAAAACCACGACTGCACTAAGACTTTTGGGACACTATATTACAAAAAGAATCCTTATTCAGGTACAAATGGGACATCAAGATCTTTAAGAAGGACAAAAAACAAGGGCTCTGCATGAAGTCTCTGCACAGAGATGACTTCCCTAGTAAATGCTGTGTTAAAGCTGCCAGTTTGAGCAGAAGTTGGGGATTGCTCTTATTTCTTCTTCTTCATTTATTTATTTGTATTAGGTAGGGTTTTTTTTTCCCAAGAAGCTGGGACTATTTACTTTTGTAGCCTGTGGTTTTCATTTTTGATTTCTTGAAATATATCTCTGAAAAGACAGGTTTTTAAAAGCCCATTATGTTTTAAACGGAGCTACTAGACTGCATCTTAAAACCCAAATCACTCTGGCTTTCATTGAATAGCCAATAATAGCCCTCAACCTTAGCTTCATTGTTTAGGTTTTTGATGGTTTGGATGGAATGAGTCTAAGTGGCAATTGTTTCGGTTAAGGTCCGAAACTAGGAGGGTCTCCCCCTCCCAGATTGATAAAAGATAACAGAAAGAGAGGTGGTAAATTAAGCCATCTTTTGTCTCTACTCTTACTCAGCCCTCAGTTATTGAATGGGTGTGGTCTCAGACAAACTGAGACCTGGGAAAGACCTTAATTTAGAAAGGCCAAGATCACCCACTGCATCCAGAGCAATTACCACTTAACCTGACCTTTGTCTTGCCATTCCACTTCAATGACTCCAGAAGAAAAAGTGAGACTGAAAATGTTGTACAACTCTGCACCATTCATATCCAACTCACAGCAAGTCAAGACATCACCCTTCCAATGTCATTGGTCTTCTTCAAGAACAACAATAGGACTATATGACTCAATATTAAAATGAATCTATTATCTCTTCAATTTAGGAGTGTTTTCTAGTGATATAGATGGCAACCCATCTATGCCTGCCCATCCTGGGCCACTCTTGTCCATACTCTTCCAAAAATTCAGCACAGGGACTCTGCCCAACATGCTAGAACCCTTCCCTACTTTCTCCTGACAACCCAAGGGTACTAGTGGAGCACTCTGGCAGTCCACCTGTCATCCTTCACATCTGTCATGTGACTAATTCATCTTCTCTTTCTGGCACTTACTTTCTCAATGACATCCTTTACTCTTGTTCTTCAGAGGTCCAGCTATAGTTGCAGCCTGCTAATTCACACCATCCCACACCCTCCATCATCCTCTGTGTGTTGCTCAGCTTTAGTTCTATGGAGAGAGTGGTGATCCAAAAAACAGTTCTACACAGCAATGTCAGTCAAATGCTAACATTGAAAAGATAAAGTTGGGCGGCTAGGTGGCGCAGTGAGTAGAGCTCCGGCCCTGGAGTCAGAAGGACCTGAGTTCAGATCCGGCCTCAGACACTTAAGACACACAAACAAAAAAAATCTAGCCATGTGACCTTGGGCAACTTACTTAACCCCAATTGCCCTCCAAAAAGAAAAAAAAAAGATAATGTCGTTGCTTCCTTTGGTAGCTTGGCTTCCCAAGCCAAGTCAGTAAAAGAGCTTTTCAATTTCCATTAAGCAATCCAGTCCACTCTCCTAATGTTCAATTCTGAATCCATTGGCCATTTGCAATGCACCTCAAATGACCAACATGCTGTTGGACAAACTCTATTGAACACATATCCAAATTCATGTTATAATCTGGGCAATAGACATTCTTCATCCACTTGGTCTTTCCCATGTGTATAGACAGACCAGCACCTCTAGTGTGATGGCTTGCCTTTGAGTTCTGATCATCTACCTTTGGTGTCTGTCCACCCTCACCTGTGGCTCCAAGAAGCTGTAGTATATGCCTGTGGCTCCAAGAAGCTGTAGTGTATGCAGGGGCCACACCCAAATAAAATCTACTCAGCAGATAGGCTAAACCGGTTTAGAGTATCTGTCAGGCTCAAACTCATGGGTGAGTTAGGAGAATGTCCACCTGGTAGATTCCACTCTAATAGGAATGTTTATTGAAGACCTCACCAACCATAGAGAATATCTCTAGACCTTGACTCTATGATGGGTCTCTCCTCTTCACAATGATTAATCTCTTTAGCAAACACTTATCTCTTCCAGTTTCATGCCTCACCTGATGCTTATTATCAGAGGATCATTGAATAATATTATTTCTATTGCTATAACTTTCAAAGAATGTTGAATAATCTTGATGTATGCAAGGGAAATATTCCGTTGTAAAAGTCTGTAAGTCATCATTTTGTTCTACCAAATAAAACGCTTTTTAATTTTTTTCCTCAACAAATAATTGTACAATTAGATCTTAAATTCTTATATCAGTTTAATTATGAAACAGTAAAGATTTGGATGATGGTTGAGTAATATTTCTAAAATCCCTGTTTTGTCTCTACTGAAACTCTCATAGAGGATGCCTTCAATTCATATATAGAGAACTTTTAAAGATTTTTTATAGAAATAGGAGAGAATACACACATATCAATAATCATAAATATTTTCTCACCCTTTCCGTATTAATGAAGTCCAAGATCTTTGATATCTTCTCTTCCAGATACTTTTTTATTTATATTAATCTCTCAACCTTATAGTTGCATTACTCTGGTTTGAATCCCTTCTACAAATACTTCAGTTGAATCTAGCAACTTTCCTTGGTTCTCCTTAGTGTCATTTCTGAAACTTTTGTTTTGGTTGTTATTTTTTCCCCTAAAACCAGCCTTAACAATCACTCTAGTCCCAGACCAAGACCTACTTGAGGGTTTGAGCCCTGATTGGCTCAGAATGAACATAAATAACAATTGTTTCTTTTTGACCAAAAACCCTGAGAGTCTTCCCCTCTCAGATCTATTTTTTTTTAAGAGGCCATTCTTTGCCTCATTTTTTAAAATTTGCTTTTGTCAGAGTGAAGGCAGGGCAATTGGGGTTAAGTGACTTGCCCAAGGTCACATGGCTAATAAGTGTTGTGTCTGAGACCCAATTTGAACTCAGGTCCTCCTGACTGTAGGGCTGATGCTCTATTCACTTCACCACCTAGCTGCCCCTTTTGCCTCATTTTTTAAGCTTTCATCCCTGAATGGACGCTACTTCAGTCAAACTGAGACCTGTAAAGACCTTAGCTAGAAAAGGTCAATGACCCCCATTGCATCCTGGGTCATGTCCAGTTGCCCTGATCCATTTCTGAGCACTGGAACTAGAGAGCTCCTGAGGAGAAAGTGAGGCTAGTGACTTTGCACAGCCCTCCCTCACTTAAATTCAATTCACTTGCATGCCTTGGCATCACCTCCCTGATGTCATGGTCCTCTTCCAGAATGAAGGACAAACAGCAAACAACCTAGTGTCATTTCTACCTCCTCTATGAGCACATCTGGGACTGTGAGGTTCAAACATGGTGCTACTACAATCCTTAATCAGGAAGAGTTTGTTTCCATGATTTTTGTACATCTTTCCCATTTTCCTCCGTTAGAAGTCCTTCCATTTTCACCACTGAAAGTCCTCGGACTGACTTTGCTTAGTTGGATTCCTTGCCAAACTTCATTTAAACTGGTTTCACCCTCCACTATTCTTTTTTGCTTTATGAGACAATAGTGCTCATAACCTTCAATCATCCTTTTTTAAAAACGGGTTTCTATTTTAACCCTATGTTTCTTTTGGCAGCCATCTCTCTCCTCTCGGCAAGCCAGTCAGTTGTTTACTTCTGGGCTCTTTCTGGGCTCTTTTTGTCTCGTAGTAGCAATTAATTCATATTGGTTAAACTTCTGGATGCTACTACAGACAGTGATTATAAGCCCTTGTAACAAAAACATACTTAAGGAAAACAAGCAGTTTAGCAACACCAACCAACACATCAGCTGACTGACAGTATATTCTGCCATCACTGCAAAGAGACAATGGGTCATTTTCTAAGTTCTTCTCTGATAAGTCTGGCTACTTTGCTAAATGAATGGATCACTTGATTGGATGCAAGGTACAGGGAATGGGATAAGTAGGAAATTTCTTTCAAAATGAAGCCTTAAGAAGTCCATCCAACTAGGGATGAAGGAAAACTGGAAAGAGTTGGTATCTCAGCTGTGCTCCTTACTATGTGTGAGATGTTCAGTAAGTCACTGCCCTTCTTAAGTCACTTCTTTTCACATGGCTTCAGTTTCCCCATCTGTAAAATTAGGCGATTAGATTTGAATTAGAAGAGTTCTGTGTTCCCCTCCAGTTCCAAAGGTAAGGTTTTAGGAAGGAAAGAAGGTCTCCAAATGCTCTTAGAAGAACTCAGTGAGACGAGCCCGGAGTCAATAAGGGGAGGATTCAGTGGGCGTGCCTAAAGCATCTCCGAAAAGGTGAGAGGCGGTTTGCAGCGGTCTGCAAAGACCTCTGCACTGGCTGAGGCAGGATGGAAGGTGTTAGTTCTCCGTCGAGTTCCAGAGGATGGCAGGAAGAGTTTCCTGGAAATGCAGCTGCACCTTGCCAGTGGCGGTGTCAGTGAAGCCGGCCGGTGGAAGCCGCCAGCACATCGGCCACCTCCTAGACTGGACACAACCCCCAGAACTTGGGTGGGGCGAGTCAGGAGGGCGGAGGCGGGGCAGGTGCTAGAAAAAGGGGGAGGGGTCTGCGGGGGCGGGGGAACGGAATTTCTTCGCACATGCGCACAGAAACCAAGCGAAGCGCCTTAAGGAGTGGCACTTTTTAAAAGTGCAACCCTAAGGCCACCCAGCACCCTCTCCTACCTTAGTTTAGTTACTTGTTGGGTCCTATCCGGTCCTTGTGTGCGCCTGGCTTTCCTCACTGAGAACCCAAACCCAGCTCAGCCTAGTCTCCACCATGCCAGTCAAAGGAGGTACCAAGTGCATTAAATATCTGTTGTTTGGATTTAACTTCATCTTTTGGGTGAGTGAGCAGAGGCAAATGCCTTGCACCCCTGTCCCCTGCAGCCTATCCCCCACTCCCCACCCCTCTCTTCACCTGCTCCCTCATCCTGTGTGGAGCACAGAGAGCTGGCAGCCGGGGCTGCTTGGTGCGGGGTCGGATGCCAGGGAAGATGGCAGGGACGGGATGGGGAAGACTGGTAGGACTCAGGAAAGAGTGTCTGTCCTTGTCGCCAGCTGGCATCTCCTCCGGGTGGCGTGCGACTGCACGGGTCGGAACAAGCCATTGCGGGACCCGAAGGGAGTGGGAGGAGGAGTTTCTTTCCACCGTGGACTAAGGAGACTGGGTGGGAGGTGGAGGCAAGGGTCACCGAGGATTCCTTTGGGCACTGTCCAGGGCATGGGACGGACGGGATGTTTACGGTCCGGATGGATCTCTTATTGGATGTGGGTATAGGGATCTGGGATCCAGGGCACCTTTCCCGTCCTCTGGCACTCCTGGGGTGAGGACCGGCCGGGGCTTGTTTTTCCACCACCCAGGAGTCTCCTCCCCGGCCCCACCTAGTCCCCACCCTGTCCCGAGTCTACTAGCTCTGGAGAAGGTTTGGGGCTTTTCTAAGTGGTGCAGAGTAGGTCTAGAAGGCAGGATTTAAGGGTGAGGTTGATGTTTCCAGGTGGGGCAACCTGAAGGAAAGTTCTTGGGAAAGGGGTGAGGCTGCTGAGATTTTTTTTTTGTCATTTTTTGCCCCTTAAGGAGGAATAGGAAGGCGGTGGGGACACTACCCTCCTTTGTCCTGCCTGATTTAAAAGTGTTCCTAGTGCTTGTCCCCCTTTACCAGGCCTTCGTAGGAGTTTACGTGAAGAACCTTTGTCCCTCTCGGCCCTACGCCTCACCTTTACCGGGGACTCTAGTATCCATGAGAAAGTCAGAGTTTCTGTCAAACCCTACCTGAAGGTCTAGCCGGTCTTGCTGTTTCTTTTCCTTTTTTTCCCCTTAAAGGTTGATAAGTATCTTAACTAGGGAAATGCTGGGGGCTGGGGGAGGAGGAACTGTGAGATCCCTATCTGTCCTGGTTTCCCAATTGAGTGCTGGGCTTCTCTTGGCTAGGAGCATGCGTTGCTATGTGGGATCAGGTGCCTTCTTGCCTACGGAGAGAAATGCCTCACCTCTTCCCCCAGGCCTAGGTGGCACCAAGGATCTGCAACCCCGTTTACCCGGACCTTGAACTAACTACCACCTCCTTGAGCTCAACCGAAGACCAGGGCACTCCCCATTCCTGTTGCCCCACCTTTTAAACCGCGTAGAAAAATTGAGTTTGGAGAAAAGAGTAACTGACCCCCATTCTGTTTTTCCCACCCCGATTTAAGGTGGGTCAGAAACAAGGACTAAGATTAGGTGTCCCAGTTCTCTGCACAATGCTATTTCAAAAAGAGACTTGGGAAATTTTCAGTTTCTTTTTAGATAAGAATGTGGCTGAAGATTACTGTCCTGGCTGAGGGGGAGTGGGGGGGGGTGAATGAGTGTGGTGAAAGGTACTGCACCTCTACCTATTCACTGGAATTAGGAATTTGAGACAATTTGGGGAAAATCTGTCTTTGCTACCTTCTTGATACTCAGAATCCCTTTTTTTATCCAGAGGAACATAGACTGGAAAGAACCTTAGCGATCATAGCCTGCCCCTTAATTTTAGAAATAGGAATCTGAGACCCAAAAATGTGAACATTTTTTGCCCAAGGTCACACAGTAAGTGGGACCAGCCCAAGCCCTCTGATTCCGGAGTCATTCTTTCCGATTGGGGGAATTACTGCCCTTCTCTCTGTAGGGGAAGGCGTGGATGGGGGGACATATTGCAGGGTCTCTGATAATCCTTGGAGAGTCTTCCCAAGCTAGTTACAGGGCACTAAGCTGCTGCAGAGAAAGCTACCTACCCATCAGGACCTGTAGCTTTTCCCTTCCTTCCTTCTCACTCTTCTGGGGGATGCCTGGTGACCCTTTCTGCACATTAGCTCTTTCCTCCTGTATCCTGCCACCTGTCATCCTGCTTATCTCCCTCCTTTTTAATACTTAAGAAGGAGAGTGGCTTCTGGTATGGAATAGCATGAAGAAAATGCCTTGGAAGAGTCGATCTGTCCCCACCCTACTCAGCCCTCAGAGGAAAGCAAATTTATGGCTTAAAGTTTTCCTAAATGTTAACACTTCCCCCACACCACACCCCAGCCATCTGTAAATCATGAACTGGCATCTAGATCCCAGGCCCCTTGTGCCTCTTTCTTCTCAGTGAAGGGCCACTGCTAGGGCATGTTCAGATTCCAATGGGTCTCCTTCCCAGAAGCCCTTTGTACTGCTGATTCTTCCTGCTGCTGGCTCTTATTTTCTTCTTCCTAGGAAGGTACTTTCACAGATCCTGGTCTGTATGCCCTACTCAGTTTCTAGAAGGTGAGAGAAAGTACTAAGACATTAACCTTTTAAAGATCATTTAACTAAACTCCATTTTATAAAAAGTGAGGAAACCAAGACTTGGCAATAAGTTATGTGACCAGGGATGTGGAGAAATTTCTAATCCAGGCTCTGCCACTAATGTGTAGTCATGTCTTCTGACTCAGTTCAACTATCTTTTTACTCAATAGGCAGGAAAGGTAAGGCGGGGGAGGAGCAATAATTTGTGTCAATCCTCCAAATACTGAAATAGTACTGGGGCACTTATATTGTTGTAAACACACACATACATATATATATACACATATGTATGTGTGTGTGGTGTTTTACAACTACCAAATATCTTTATATCCAATATATCATTTGATCCCCACGACAACCCAAGGTGGTGATGAGTAGAATCCCTCATTCACAGATGAAGAAAATGACTTGTCCAAGATTATGGGCTAATTATCGGCAGAACCAGGTTTTCCTGATTCAGCATTTTCTATTCCATCATGACATTGTAGTCCCATTTTCTGGGAGGTGCTGATCTGAGGGAGTTTTGAGAACTGAAAATAGCCATGTTTCTAAGCCCCTTGGTAAAGGTAGAGGGGAAAGGAAATGTTGGGAAAGAAAAGGGACCAGGAACCATGTCAGCTTCTTGATATCACACCCTCAATTGGTTGCCTATCTGTGTATCAAGAATTTCAGCATACAGGTATTTTGGAGCAGATGTTGGAATAAAGAGTTTGTTGGGGATTTGGGGACAAAACTAGATGAACTAAAAAACTACAGGTCCCTTATCTATCCTTTTATTATTTGCACCCAATCTGTATCTTCACTTACATTGGAGAATCCCAGTTCAGAAACTCTCTCCCATTTTAAGTCATTAGCCACTTGCTCTGCAATGTAATCTTGCCTGGTACCCTGAGGGATTAAGTGACTTTCCCAGGTTCATACAGCTGGTATGGGTTGGAAGCAGGACTTGGACCAGGTCTTTTCAAGCTCTGAGGCTAGCTCTGTCTTCCAGGCTTCTTTTTATTTCCCACTTAAACTACTCTATGCTCAATTATCTTAAAACGATCTTGCATCAGATGCATCCTACATTGCTGAGTGAACTAGAAAGTGCCTCAAAAACTACTTTTTTGGTTTTTGTCTGTGTATTCCCACAATACCTTGAAATGTAATTGTTTTGAATCATCTTTGGGCCAAGGGATACCCAACTACAACATGTTCTTGCCCTTGGCTTTCTGACATCTAATCTGGGCTGGTGCTCAGGGGTGGTGTAGCTTCTTAGGAAGCCAGCAACCACACCAACAATCTGCTCTCTTACTGCCTGAATTGTTCAAACCGCCCAGTTTGATGATAGTTTTTCCTTTTCCTTTAGACTCTCCCCTCCTACCCACCCTTTCCAAAATAAGTGTTGGCCCACTCTATTCAGGACAAAGTATGGGCTACATTCTGGTATTCTTCTATGGAATATGTACTATCTTCACCCATATGTGCTATTTGACCCTTTGGGGGGAATATTTGATAGGAATGTAGAAGGGATTCCTAGTTCCCTAGTAGTTACAGTTGAGAAGAATCAACCCCTCCTACCTACCCTGTTCTTCTCCACCTCCCCAAGTGTCTTACCTATGATACTACTCTGAATGAGACCTTTAGAGAAGGGAAGATGGAGAAAATGGCAAAAAAAAAACACCATTATCAGGAAGCCCTATGTAATAGGTAGAAGGAACTCAGTTCCATGCACAGACCAAGGGTTTTAATATGTTTCTTGCCTGCTATCAGAGTTCTCATAACTGGCACCAGATGTGTGACCATATACAAGTCATTAATCTTTTCTGGGCCTGTTTTCTCCTTTCCAAAATGAGAGGCTTGGACTAAGTGACCTCTAGGGTGCCTTAGAGAGGCACAGAAATTTCTGTGAAATTTCCCCACCTCACTGTCCTCCTGTAGCAGGGCTGATCCAACCTCTCTGCCAACTTGAAGCCAAAACCTAAAGGTAGAAAGTAAGCACAAATTGTGCAGTAAATAAGCCTAACGGCTTATTGGGAAGCTGAGAAGATTATGAAGATTATGCCAGTTTTCACAGGTCTTGGTTTCACTTTTATATGATGTGGTAGAAAAAGCAGTGTATTTAGGGTTCAAAGAACCCCATGCAGAACTATTGGGCACTAGCTACATCACTTCAACACTCCTGGCTTTACTTTAGTTCCTTGTAAGATAAGGGGGTTGAAAAACATATTCTCTTTAAGGCCCCCTTCCAGTTCTAAATCCATTGAGCTGTTTGTGGTCCCTTCAGTGTGACCTCTAGAATATAATTCTTAACTGTGGACTCAGTAATGAGCCTTGCTGCTGCTTCAAACTTGTCTCTGCCAGGCTGCTGACTGGCAATGGGGTGGGGGCAGAGGGCAGCTGTCTGTTGGTCTTGAGCTTAGACCTGTTCTGTTTGGATATTCCTTTTCCTCACCCACACACAGAAGCCTCTTATGCTTTTAAAACTAAACTTCATTTTTTTTAAAGGGGGGAGGAGGAGGAGGAGGAGGAGCAAGCAGAGTCTGTGATGGGCTGGAAACAGTTCCTTGTGGAGTTGTGAAAGTTTGAACTATAAACAGGGCTCTTTCCATAAAGGTCCATACAACCTTTGTTCTGTCTCCCTTCTTCTTCCTCTCCCTGCTTCCTCAGTGCCAGGCCACCCTATACCTTCACTGTCTTGGTAATTACTGAATCATGTAGCCACATTTCATGCGTTAGAACTTGTGAGGCTGTGAGGCAGTGCCCCGCCTTTTTAAAAAGAACAACTTTCCAGTGCCAGCATGTATAGCAGGGGTTCTGGGAAGATAAAAAGGAACTTGACGCCCCTTCACCAAATTCCCTGATTTATCCCATGTTCCAAGAAGCTCTAATTCTTGATGTGGGCATTTGGGCCAAGAAAACCATCTCTGAAGAGGGAGCATTGTACTGAAATGGCTTCCCGCCTCTGGCATCTATACAAAATGGGCGGATGAGGCTGTTATCGCCAAAGCTCTGGCTGGTTAGGGAAGGGAGAGGGTAGGGCGCCTGAAACCAGGGAAAAAAGGACATTTCTTCTCTATCCTCCTCCCCACCCCTATATTCAGGAACAACTCTTTCAGGAGGCTGGTTGCATGGGAATTTTCCATTCTTTAAAAAAAGAAAAAAACTGAGTTCCATTTGACTTCATTTCAGTTCCTTTGTAAATGGGTGTGGCCACTTTCAGTGATACCTGGATCTGTGTAGTGCCATTCTTCAGATGAACTCAAAGCCTGACAAACCATCGCATGGTTTAGTCTGGCAGTCAAGTGAAAAGTAACTGGAGAAATCTAGTATATTAGAGTCTAAAATCTAGAGCTAAAAAAAAAATGTTAGAGATTACCTCATCTAAACCACTTTTTACAGATGAAGAAATTAGGACTCCATGGGGCTATATTCCTGACTACCCAAGGACACAGTTAATGGTTAGCAAAGACTCGAACCCAACTAATCTGGATCCCAATCCAACATCCTTTGCACTATACAAATTCCCTCTCTGATTACTACAAGTGGTACCACGGATTTTGCTAGCAGCAAGTTGTCAAGCTCTGGTGAGTTGGGAGAAAGGGGCGGAGAAGGGAGGAGAGGGATCAAGTTAGAATTTTTACCCCCCCCCCATTGATCCTTTGCATTCTGAGCTCCCCTTTCTCATGTCTCCTCTTTACTCCAGTTAGTGCTAGTATACACTTTGTCTGAATCCAGCACTGACAGCTCTGTCTTCTGTGCCTTTGGCTGGCAGTGGGAATAGGCACTGCAGGGAACAGTGTGACCTTAAATCCAGAGCAACCTTCCAGGTGCACAGCACAGGATGTCTGTTCATGCATCGGTCTTGACATCCACATACAGTCACCATTGTCAGCAATGTCATTTTTGAAAATAGAAGATAGACTCTTAGAAGTTTTCTGTTAGGGTCAAGCACAAAGATAGATCCCTGCCCCCACTAAGATTTACTTCTTATGAAAAGGGGGGATGTCTAAAAATTGAATGTGGCATCTTTTCAGATTTGGGGGTTTGTAATATTTGAGATTTGACAACAGACAGCTTATATACTTCATTCCTTCAGAAGACTCACTTTTCCATCTAGTGACAACCTGTAACTATAGAAGGTCTATCTCTGTCCCAGAAGGGATAACTTGATAACAAGTATATCTAGTAGGTTTTTATGTTCTTTCTATAGACTCATTGACATATGGATTGCTGTTCTGAACTCAGTCCTCTCCTACCATTCTACTGATTTTATTTATTTATTTATTTTATTTATTAAGTACCTACTATGTGCCAAGCAGAGCAGCTGGAAGTGCCAGGCACTGTGCTAAGTTCTAGGAATTCAAAAAGAGGCAAAAAAAACTCTGCTCTTAAAGAGCTTACACTCTCATGAGGGAGATAACATTCAAGAAGTTTATACAAAGCAAGCTATATATATAGGAAATACTGAGAAGAAGGAAAGCACTGGAATTTAGAGAGAAGTTAAGGAAGACTTTCTGCGGATGGTAAGACTTAAAGGAAGCCAGGGAGGTCTGTAGTTGGAGCAGAGGAGGGAAAGCCTCCCAGGCCTGGGGACAACAAGAGCCAAGAGATGCAGGATCTTGGTGGTGGCTCATCCCACAGTTAGTTGAAGAGCGTGAGTCAGGGAGCAAAGTACAAGACTAGAAATTTAGGAGGGGGCTAGGTTATATAAGACATCCTCCACCAAATGACAAACTGAGCATTTTGTGTTTGATCCTAGAGGCAAGTAAGAAGCCACTGGAAGTTTATTGAGTAGGGGAGGGTAACAGTCACTTTAGTGACTGAATGGATTGGAGTCAGGAGAGACTTGAGGCAGGCAGACCCACCCGCAGGCTGTTGCAATAGTCCAGGTGTGAGGTGATAAGGGTGTGCACCAGAGGGGTGGCAGTATCAGAGAAGAGAAGGGGGTAGAGAAGTTACAAAGGTGAAACCAGCAGGTGTTGGCAACAGCTTGGATATGGGAGGGTTGAAATATGGGGAAGCATCCAGGATGACTCCTGGGTTGTGAGCCTAAGGGACAAAGAAAATAATGTTGCCCTCCAAAGTAATGGGGAAGTTAAAGGTGGGAAGGGATATACCTAGGTAGATATACATGTACACACACATGTGCATTCACACGCATATTGCTATGTTTCTGTAGATAGATAATGAGTTATCTTTTGGACATACTGAGCTTAAGATATCTACTGGACATCCGATTTAAGATGTCTGAAAGGCAGATGGAGATAGGAGATTGGAGGTCAGCAGAGAGATTGGGGCAGAAAAAATAGATCTGAGAATCAACATTTTGTTCAGTCATTTAAGATGGTATCTGACTCTTTGTGACCCCTTTGGTGGGGTTTTCTTGGTAAAGATACTAGAGCGGTTTGTCATTTCCTTATCCAGCTTATTTTACAGATGAGGAAACTGAGGCAAGCAGAGTTCAGTTAGTGACTTGCCCAAGGTCACATACCTAGTTTCTGAGGTCAGATTTGAACTCAGGAAGATGAGTCTTCTTGACACCAAACTCAGCTCTTCTCTCCACTGTATTACCTAGCTACTGATCATCAGCATAGAAATGGTTTAAATCCATGGGAGCTGATGAGATCACCAAATGAAGGTAGTATAGATGGGGAAAAGAAGAGGACCCTGAACAGAACCATGAAGGTCACCTACACTTATCAGCCCCCTTTATCTCAAGAATCGTCTTCCTCAGGGTGGTTCCCCCCTACTCTGTCTTGTGTCCTACAACTTTCCTATTGTACCATAGAGGTCTAACCTTCAGAAATTTTCTCCTTTTCCCCACTCCTGTCCTCGAGGTTGCATAATAATAAGAGGGTGTAAATTACTCCCACCATTCTGGAAATTTATTCAAGATAATAACAGGAAAAGGAAGGAAAGGAAATCAACCAACCGCTCATACTCTTTGATCCAACAATATGGCTACTAGCTGTAATACTAGGTATTACAAAAGAGGTAAAAGACATAAATAAAATATGCCAAAATTTCCATTGCACTCTCTCTCTCTCTGGTAGCTAAAGACAAGAAACAAGGTGATCATCAATTGAAAAATAGCTAGATAAATTATGGTTTATTAATTTAATGAATCACTATTAAACCATAAGAAGTGAAGATTCAGAGATATATGGGAAGATTCTCATGAACTGTTACAGAACAAAGAAGTCAGAACCAGGAGAATATAATTACAGTGAATTACAATAACACTAAAAATTGGTAATGACTAGTCTTGGTCCAGGAAAACAAATGATGAAGCATGCCTCACTTCTCTCCATAGAAAGGTGTGGAATTCCTTTCTGGAGACTGTGGGTGCGGAATGTTGCTTGTGATGTCAGATGTAGTCCCTATATTGTTTTTGCTTGAAATTTCCTTTTAAAAGAGAGGGTTTAGTGAAAGGGAAGAGAAAATCAGGAAACTGTGTTGTATTTAAAAAACAAGATTTTAATAATACCTTTTTTTTAAATAAAGTGGATGGAAAAAGAACTCCATGTATTCTTATGTTCAGAGAGAGCCTAGGCAAGCTTCCCCACCCATCCTGGCTCTGATATTTGACCTAATCAGAGCCCCAAGAACAGCTTTGAACCCTTTTTCCTCTTTCTTTTCTAAATTTAATGACTGATGACTTACATTTATAGTTCAGACTAGTGTAACTTTATTAGCTTCTTGCCAAGCTTCACATCACAGGTTTGGTTTTCCCATAATTTGACACTATTTCAGAACAAAGAGAAAGCCATACCTTTTTTTTTTACTTCTCCCCAAAGTAGGGGATATAGAAAGCCCTACCTGACCTCTCCTTGAGCGATTTCTAGGAAAAAGGAAGATATTCAACTCCAAAAGAACCTTCCACTTAACATGAAGGCTAAAAAATAGAAAGGCAGATCAATGGACAGAGTTGACATACAATTTACAGCAGTAAATGAATATAATAACTTTGTATTCAATAAGTGTAAAGACTTAAGACTTTGGGGTAAGAATTCATTATTTGGTAAAAATTGATGAGAAAACTGGAAAACAGTAGGCCAGAAATTGGACATTTATCAAGATATGGTCAAAATGGACACATGACCCAGACATAAAGAGAGATATTGCAAGAAAATTAGAAGAATATGGAACATATTTCAGTGATGGTTAGGCAATTTATAAATAAGAGATAAAGAGCAAAGTTAGGTAAAAAATGGATAGTTTCAATTACATTAAACTTAAAAGGGTTTCTACAAATAAATAAATGTAGCCAAGATCAGAAGGAAAACAAAAAATTGGGAGGGGAATTTATAGACACTTTCTCAAATAAAGGTCTCATATGTAAAGAACTTTGTCAACTCTATAAGACTATGAGTCATTACCCAATTGCAGAATAAACATAGAATTTCAAGAGTTGGAAAGGACTTGAAGGTCACCCAGTCCTAGCAGCACCTGAATAAGAATCCCCAGCTACGATCTCTTCAACAACTGGTGATCCAACTTTTACTTTTGAAGGCCTCTTGTGTGGGGTAAATTCTTAAAGCAACCATTTTTTAAAATTCCTCTAATTGTTAGAAAGTCTTCCCTTACTTTGAACCCTAAATCTTCCTCTTTGGATCTGTTACCTATTGCTTATAGAGGATACTCTGGGGCCAACCAGAACAAGCCTAATTCCTTTTTCAGGTGACAGCTATTTAAATATTTAGAGACTGCTGTCCTGTTCTCCCCCTCTCTCTTTTGTCTTCTCCAGTTTAGTCATCCATAATTCTTTCTCCTGACCTCCTCATGAGGCTTGGTCTTGAGGATTCTTCCCTGGCTGTCCTCCTGGACACTCTATCACTGTTCTTACCAAAACATGATGCCTAGAATTGACCTCAGTTCTCTAGATGTGGTTTGATTTGAAAGAGAGTGCAGAAGGACTATTCTTTCCTAGTCCTGGATTCTCTACTTCTCTTAATTCAGCCTAATATCACATTAGTTTTTTTTGACTGCTGTCATGCTCTTAACAGCATTTGTCACCTGTATTTGTGATCTAGTGTGTCCCCTCAGATCTTTTTAATACAAATTGTTGGCTAGTTACATCCACTTCTGTCCTGTGCTTGTGAAATTCATTGCTTTTGAAACCATGTGTAAGATTTATCTTGTTAGATTTGGCCCATTGTCCCCATAGGTCAAGAGCTTTTTGGATCTAAAAACTAAAAAAAAAAAAAAACTAAAATACAGCACATTATCCTTCCTTACTTGGTATCATCCTCAAGTATTAATAGTCATGCTTCATGTCCCATTACTCAAGCCACTCTTTTTTTTTTTATTAACTCCTACTGTGGCACAGAGCCAAGGACTGATATCAAGGACATTCAGTTAGAGACCTAGTGATTTGGGGAGGAAAGGTCAAGACTAATGGCAGGCATAGACACATTAGGGAGGGTGGTTAAGTTTGTTTTTGTCTTGTATGTGTTTGTTTCCCATTCACCGAAGGTCTTCAAGAAAGAGCTAGCTGCCTGTTTGTGACTTATTTTATATCAGGAGGGAGACTTCCTTGGGTGGATATGAGTTATAAAATATGGCCGGTGAGGCCCTTCCAACTTAGGGAAAAAATGTTACTCTATAAAGAGGATGCCTAATGCATAGATTCCAGAGTTTCAGAATGGAAGAGGTTTGGGGACAAATTATTTGGAATAATTGACATATTTAAAGTATCTCCCTAGACCATTGCCAGCTGATAGGTTTTGATTGCTCATTAAAGGGGCTCCCTTTTCCTGCTATCAACAGATTCTTGGCTAACTCATGACTTCCATCCACAAGGTCCCTGCTCAGACTTCATTCATTTAGTTTTGGTATTGGATAAGGATGATAGTAAGTGCTAGCATTTATATAACCCTTTAAGGTGTGCAAAGTGTTATACCAATGTTTGGAGCAGCTAGCTAGGTGGTGCAGGGAATAGAGTGCGAGTCTGGAGTCAGGAAGACTCATCTTTCTGAGTTCAAATCCCTTCTCAGCTATGTGACCCTAGACTCCAAATGTTCACACGGCCTATTTGTGCCCAACCTGTGGTGGAGCATTCCAAGCTCAGCTTGTATTGGTCTGATCAGCCACAGTTGGACACATTGAAACTTGACTTAAGCATAGTGATGTCATTTTGGTCCTTTTCGAGAATGAAGGACAACAACCAACCAACCTTAGACAAGTCACTACTTGCCTCAGTTTCCTTACCTGTAAAATGAGCTGGAGAAGGAAAAGGCAAACCACTCCAGTGTCTTTGCTAAGAAAACCCTAAGTGGGGTCACAGAGAGTTAGACACGACTGAAACCGGAAATAACTGTACAAATGTAACCTCATTTGATCTTCATGAAGGTTCTGTGAGGTGCATGCTAGTGTTATTCCCATTTTACAGATGAGGAAACCAAGCCAGAGAGATTAAGTGACTGGCACATAGCCAGTAAGTGTTTGAGACAGAATTTTAACTCAGGTATTCCTGATGGCCAGTCCACTACTCTTGACCCACTGCACCACCTAACCATATACCTTGCACATAGTAGATGAATAATAAATATGTCAAGTTGATGTGTATTGCTAAAGCCTTGTGCAGAAATTTGATGATAGCCTTGGTGGATGAGACCAAAATCCCCTATCAAAATTTTTCAGCACTTAGTGAAAATCTACATGACATACATGGGTACAGAGAAGCCCCCTCACATATCTGTATAGCAGAGAAGACAGGGACTGAGAGCAGTCCTAGAACCAGAGGCAGCAGCAACCCTAGAACCAGAGGCAGTAGTAGCAGCAGGCCAAGATGGGGCTGAGGGGCAGAGGTCCTAGAGAGGCCTTCACCAAAAGCCCCTTCCTCCACATGGCTTCCTATTAAGCAAAAGCAGAGGGAAGCTTGGGCCTGTCAAGAAGCCATTTTATTACCAGGACATAGCTATTAGAAAAGGCAGGGCAGCATTATGCACATTCTGAGAGTGGAGCCAGTGGTTGATAAACTGCCCTCTGTCCACAGGCACAATGGCCTATTGATAGATGCACAGTGGTGGCCCTTGCCAAATTTCCAACTGCAGCCAAGCTAAGATGACTCCCCCAACATGCACACTTTTTTTTTTTTAACAGACTGAAAGACAGATGTGCCAAATTACTCCAAAGAACCTGCTCCAGAGAGCAGGGCTTATGGGCCGAAGAAGCTGCTTTTGGCCGGAGTGGGCCCTTCCCATTGTGGGCCCTGTTTTGGAGAACAGCCATGCAGACGCAGGCATACCCCTTCTGTTGGCACTAACCAGTTTCTCAAACACCACTTTAGGCAAAATGGTGTTACTAGGGAGCACTTAGTTTGGGATAATGCAAACAGTAGCAACAGAACAATTTTAGAGATGGTTCCCAATTGGGAGGGATTAGTTATACTCTGTTGGGAGCATTATATGGAGTCTACCTGTACTTCTATTTCTTTTTATTAGTTTATTTACTTACTTTTAGTTTACAATACTCAGTTCTATAATCCCCTGAGTTCCTAATATTTTCCCCCTTTTCCTCCTCCATCCCCCTCCATGGTGACATGCAATCAAATATAGGATCTACAAATACCTTCACATTAAACATTAGTCAAGTTGTAAAGAAGAATTATAACCAATGGAGTGAACAATGAGACAGAAGAAACAAAACAAAAGAGAGAGAGCAAGTAGTTTGCTTCAATCTGCAGACTGTACTTCTTTCTCCAGATGTGGATAGCCTTTTCCATCATGAGTCCCTTGGAGTTGTCTTCTAACCTTGCATTGCTGAAAGGAGCCCAGTGTATCAAAGTTGGTCATTGAAGATGTGTCTGTAATTGTGTATAAAGTTCCCGTGGTTCTGCTCCCCTCACTCAACATCAGTTTATACAAGTCTCTCCAGGTTATTATGAAGTCAGTCTGCTCCTCATTTCTTATGTAGTACAATAGTATTCCATTACATTCATATTCCACAACTTATTCAGCCATTCCCCAATTGATGGGCACCCCCTTAATTTCCAATTCTTTGCTACCACAAAAAGAGCTGCTATAAATATTTTTGTATATATGGGTCCTTTTCCTACTTGTATGATCTCTTTGGGATACAGCCTTAGACTGTACTTTCTTGTACCACTGCTGTATTTTGCTTTTACATCACATTTTCTGACTTGAACTCTCCCTTTTAACAGAGAAAAAAGTCAAACAAAATAATAATAACAACTAACATTTATATACTACTTTGGTATTTACATACTTTAGTAGCAAAGTCCTTTACAGATATCTTGTGCTGTCCTTACAACATGCCTGGGAATTTGGATACTATTTTTATCCTCATTTTGCAGATGAGGAAACCAAGACAGAGGTTTAGTGACTTGCCCAGGGTCACACAGGATAATTAGCTATTAGTATGGGGATTGAATTTGAACTCAGATTTTCCTGGCTGCAGATCTAGTGAGTGCCCTATCCCCTGTACCAGACTACATTTCCCATCATGTGTAACATTCCTTACCCATAGTCTCCTACCTTTCTATGAAAATGAAAGGTATGTTTTTAATCTATTTTTCTAGACCAAGATTGTTCATTATATTTAACCAGAGTTTGGCTGCCCCGTTTAGTGTTGTGGTTGGAATGTAAAGGGTGTCTTCAAATCAGAGAAAAGTCTTAGGGCTTTTTTCCCCCCTTTCACTCCTAGTCAGTGGTTTTTGTGGTTTCTGTGTGACCTTCAGGGACCAGAAGTTTCTCCTTTTGAGTCAAGATTGCAGGTTGCAAGGATGGAAGGATTTTTTCTTTTTAAATGGGTATTGGAAAGGATATGTATACATTAAAGAATAAGAGAGAGAGGATCATTAAGGAGGTAAAAGTAGAAGGAGCAGAGACCTATGGATTCTGGGAAAATAACCCATGTGACAAAGGGCCAGGAGGAGGAGAGGGGTGGGGGGAATGAGATACATAGTGGTTGGCTTTGACCTGGCTAAAATAATAATTCTATTTCCCTTGCCTGACTCAATGCTCCCAGCGACCCAGCCTCCCCATGAGTCATGCTTGGGAAATAGATATGTTTGTGAAATGCCGAAGAGCTCAGTTTGCTTGTGGTGCTAATTCACTCATAACTTGTTCATCCGAGTGCTTTGCTCTGTAATAGGAGCAGCATCACTGACCACTTAGTAGAGGAAGTGTCTGCAAAACTACTGATGTGCAGATAACACAGGAACTTGTTGGCCGTAGTGGCATGACTTTGAATCTTCAGTCTCGTTGAGACCCACGAACAACAGAAAAGCAAATGTGTCTGGTTGGGAGGTTTTTGTTTTTAAATTCCTTGATAAGATGGTTTTTCTGGCTTGATTTAGTTTACTCTTAAACAATGTGTAGTACACACCATGTGGAATTATATGTGGAATTGATAAATACCTGCTGCGTAGGAGTTCATGTGCCAGGGGCTAAATGACAGTGAAGGGGGAGATTGCAGTCAGACTAATGGAAGAAAGGGGTTGACATGTGTGCAAATATACATAGTAGGGAATTATAATTAAAGAGAGACAGAAGAGAGGAAGAGCCGAGTTTGTAGTGAAAAGTATTAAGAGCACAATGGACATAAGACAGGACTTCCCCGAGGGTTGGTGGGAGTAGGCATTCTGTTCCAAGTGCTGTATTTTATTTGTCCTGAGCAAAATCAAGATATCAGAGGACGGTATGTGAACAGACTAACTTGTTTAGCAAGACTTGAACAGTGGGTGAAAGCACTGAACTCAGTCTAAGACTGTTTTCTAAAAAGCAGACCATGCTAAAAAGCTATTTAGTCCCTAGGATGACGGTTCTGGTCTTGAAGTTATCTCTAGTCCTAGAAAGACCTTTCAAATCTACTGTTTTTCATTCTTGCAGCTGCCTGATATTTCCCCGAACACACTGAAGGACTGATGGGAGACTACTGATGCTGCCCTTAGGCCCCAACTGGTGGGGGAAGGGAGGGATGTTGAGTCCTGAATAGATGTGTTAGAATAACATATGCTGAATCTGCATTGCTTATGTAGTAAGTCTCCCTTGGCTTGTGTTCATTCTCTGAATAGAATCATATGATCAGCAGCCTAGGGAGACCTCAAAATCTCTCTCCATTTTACCTCTTTTACTGTTTAGTAAACAGTAGTTTTGGAATTTGTCCCCTTATCTGCCTCCACACAGGCATGAACTGATGTTTAGGTAACTTTTGAATAACCATATTTTTCTGCTGAATTATTCTGCCTCTGCGCCTCTGGCCTCTGAAGCATCCCAGCTCTGTGACCTTGGACAAGTCATTTAACTTCTCAGGGCTCTCTAGGCACCTCCAAGATGGTGCTCACCTGAATGAGTCTAGGGAATTTTCACATCCACTGTGCCAACCAGTGAAATAACAGATCAAGTGCCTATACCTCCTTATTCTCTTGGTGTTCTATGGAACATCACAGTTTCCAAAGAATTAAAATTGGAGCTACTTACAGGGCAACATTGAGGGATATGGTGGGCGTGTGCAACTCTTCACAAGGAATTACACAAGAGAAACAGTATAAAGTGCATCCTCAGGGAAACAGATAACTGGAAAAGAAAGTGAACTGGTTATGTGGGGAAAGCCGAGGCTAAGTACTGGTTAAGCTGTATGCTCCATTGGAGTGCACGTGATGGCCAGGGACCTGGAGGAAGGAGGCTCCTGGCTGAAGTGGGGGGGCCCATGTGGGAATTCTCAGGAAGATATTGAGTAGCCACACAAAGTGAGAAGGCAGGCATGGGTGAGCTATGTGGGATCTGAGCCATTCCAGGAAGTGCCTATATCAGTGAGGTCATGAATACCCATTGAAGTATTTGCTTGGGAGGAACAATAATCTTAATTATATCCAGCTTTGCTACTTACTTGAGTGTGTCGCCTTGGGCAAGTTATTTTATTTCTCAGGGACTCAGGTTCCTCCTCTGTAAAAGGATAGATTCCACTGGAGGTTATCAAAAGCCCTTTCCAACCAGAATGACTTCTACCTGAGGATTGCTCTGGTTCTTTGGTATTGGAGCAAAGAATTAGAAAGGGTTTTTTCACTTATCAGAAATTGAGACTAAGGCTAGCTAGCATTTACCTGGCTATGGTTTGCAATGTGCTTTATATAAGTTACTTCATTTGACCCTCTCTACAGGCCTGGGAGGTAGGTGCTATTATCATCCCATTTTACAGATGAGGAAACTGAGAGAAGTTAAGTGACTTGCTTAGGGTCAAAGAGCTAATAAATGATCATACCTCCTGTATGAGCCAGGATTCAAACTCCAGTCTTGTTGATTCCTAAGTTCACCACTTCTTGAACCCTCTGGTTTGTTTGTTTTTTCTCTTGCCCCACTCCTCAGACCTTTTGCCCATGATGATTTGACTTCTCTTACCTGGCACCTTAGCAGTCCACATCAAGATTCTGGGAAAGGGTTGAGGAATTAAAGCATTCCTTGATATTCCCAGACTCTTGGATAGAGCAGAGTTCATAAGCCAGAAAGACAGACAAGAGAAAGTCAGGGAGCTCAAAAGCTGAAAACCACCATCTTCCTTGACCTGCTCCTACCAAATAAACTTGGATCACCTCTTCTACTGCATCAACCCCACTTCCCTACTTTTGTTGCTGTTCAGTCATGTCTGACTCTTCATGACCCTGTTTGGAGTTTTTTTTTCCCTTTTTGGAGGGGGGAAGGCAGGACAATTGTGGTTAAGTGACTAGCCCAAGGTCACACGGCTAGTTTTTTGTGTTAAGTGTCTGAGGCTGGATTTGAAGTCAGATCCTCCTGACTCCAGGGCCGGTGCTCTATTCACTGCACCACCTAGCCACCCCCTCTAGCCCCTGCTTGTGGAACTCCAGTGAGGAAAAGCCCACTACTTCTCTAACCCTAACCCTCCAACTGCCTCTGACCCTAACCCTAACCCTAACTGAGCTCTAACACTTACCCTAACCCTAAATGCCTAACCAAAGCACTTCTGGTTAACTTGTGTTGTTAGGAAGATTTTCCCTACATGAAGCTTTAAATCTGCCTCTGCAGTTTTAACCACTGGAGGACAAGTCCAACCTGTCTTCGACACAATAGCTTTTCAAGTACTTGAAGATCACGTTTCCTTTTAGTTTTCTCACAGCCAATTATAATTAGCATGAGATCAGTGGGGATTTTTTGAGGTTTAGTTTTGTTTTTGTTTGAACTAGGCTCGTTTTCATTAATAGAGAGAATTCCCAGTAAGGAGACTCCCTCTACCAATGCAGGTCAGCAACTGCTCTTTGACTTGATCTTAGAAAGTTGCATGGGGCCTCTAAGAAGTTAAATGACTTGCCTAAGGGGCAGCTGGGTGGTGCAGTGAATAGAGCACCAGCCCTGGAGTCAGGAGGACCTGAGTTCAAATCCAGCCCCAGACACTTAATACAAAAGCTAGCAGTGTGAGCTTGGGCAAGTCCCTTAACCCCAATTGCCCTCCAAAAAGCAAAAAAATAAAAATAAATTACTTTGCCCGGCGTTATGTCTGAGATGGGATTTGAACCTGTGTCTTTCTAATTCCGAGACTGGCTTTCTCCATTATTAGCTCATGCTACCTTTCTATTATTAGTCACTCACTCTCTTCCACTAAAATCCTCCTCTATGGCCTCATCTTTCCATCTCACATGAAGAAAGTAGAAGCCAAAACAAACCAGAACCGAAACCAAAAAGTAACTGAGAACTCTAGTTGGTCAGCTATCTTTTGAAAGATGAGGTCAGAAGCCAGATTGTAGAGGGTTTATAACAGAGGGGAGGGGAAAGTCACTTACTCAAGATGTTTAGTTGAGAAAGAGAAAAGGGATTAGGACGGATTAGGAAGAGATTAGCAGGGACAGATCAAGAAAGAGGTTCTATATGGATGGGGGAGACAAAATGTAGACAACCGGGAAGTAGCTAGTAGATGGGAAATTTGGAGATAAAGAGAGTGAGGAAAAGACCAGAGGAGATGGAATTGAGAGTGCACATACAGGACTTGGCTTTAGCAAGGAAAAACCCCAAGGAGGATCAGAGTTGGCCATGACTGAGACAGGAGCAATAGAATGAGGGCTTCATCTTAAGAGAGTGGAGGGAGAAAAAGTGCTGTGGAAGACTTAAGGGGAGACAGGATTGGGGGCAGCTGTTGTGAATACTGAAGTAAAATGAATTAGAAAGGAGTAAAAAAAAAAAAAGAATTCCCTTTGTGCTGAGGGCCCAACTGGTATTAGGTAACTGATTTATAATGGACCCATACCGCATATTTTAGTGATTTTTCTCCAACAGCACAAACGTTTAAGACTAAAGAGGATGGATGGTGGGAATAATCCAGGATTGGGGTTGTCAGGGTATGACACATATACATATATGTGTGTATAGATACACATATGTGTGTATACATATACATATCTATATTTGTGTCCAATGATAGCCATGGGGAAGGGGGCTGGGCAAGGGAGGCAAGAAAAAGAGAAATTTACATGGTAACTTTTTTATGTATTTAAAAGGAATAGCAAGTTGTAACAGTTCCGTGTTTAGTCATCTTTTATCCTACTACATTATGGAAATGCTTATTTTATTTCATAAATTAAAAATAAAATTTAAAAAGAATTGAGGGGGTTATAGTGAGGATAAAAAACAGGATTAAGAATCCTAAAGCAGAGGCCAAAATGGAATTGCTGAATACTGTTACCAAATAAAGGGATTTTGGAGCAATGAGCATGTAAGGTAAGGTAGCTGTGGGTGGGAGCACGAGGCTACCACCATATCTGGGGATAGCTGATGAGTAGGTTTTGGGAAGTGAGTGGTTTGAGGAAGTGGGATGTTGGTTTATTTGAGGATCACCAAAATGTTGATTGAATATCCCTAGTATAAGGGCAAGATCTGTGGTGAAGAGAAACTATGAGCCAGGCACTGGCTCACTGAGGCTCATTCCTCCCTGAGGAAGGAAGAAAACTGTCCTGGGGGTCAGTAGATAACTGCCACCAGAATCTGCATTACTTGGATAGTGTAAACCTCAGAGGAGGCGAAATTACTGACTGGTGGTGGTAGAGGAAAACCCTGGAAGTGGTGATGGAGAACAAGGAGTATTCTGGGACCAGAGTGGAAAGAAAGGGTAAGGAGATGAGAGAGAGTACAGCTAGCGCTGAAAAGAATGCCTAGGGAAGTTGGTTCTGGCTAGAGAGAGCCCTGAGGGGAAGGGACCCAAGAAAGCTTGGAGGTAGATGACAGGGCTGAATTCCAAAGTGGAAGCTAGGAAGAAGGTGGCTGAGTTGGCTTCCTCTAAGGTCCAGCTACCTGGTCTGACCCTGGGGGATGACTTAGGGTAACTGACAGTAGAGGTAAGAAGATCCTTGTTGATAAACACTGCCCCTGGTAGTCATGCCCTGGTTCATATTTGCCACTGGAAGAAGTATTCATATCCTTGATCCTCAGAAGATAATAATATGTAATAATAACAATCTCTATATGTATCAATGAATTCTCCCTCTTTAGACTTTCTCCAAGAATCTTTGTATGGCTCTCTCTTTTGTCCTTAGCATGTTCTCCTTTGTGCCATGTTTATTTGGGTCCTTTCCAAATTCTCTTCTCTCCTTCTATTAGTTTTCAGCACTCCCTAGGGTTGTTGGTTGCTTATTTATTTTCCTTTTTCTATCCCCAGCTGAACTATGCCTTGAACAGAAATCAAGAGATTTGTGTTTTCCTTGGGTGTAGGGTCTCCCTCCACTTAAAAGAACTGGCAAAAGAGCTGCCTGCAGTTCAGAAAGTTGAAGTGATTTGTCTGTGGTCACAGGGTTGGTAAGTGTCAGCATCTAGTCCAGCAACTTCTATGGTCCCAAATGCCCTGAACATAGTGGTTACTTCATAAATATTTCTTGAATCATGTAGGAATTTCAAAGTGCTTTACATGCATTTTCTTAATTGAGTCTGTAAAAATAGAGGGAACAAGGAATGGCATCCTTCATTTTACTGAGGACCAAGCAGGAGTTTGGTACTTGTTTAAGGGCCATTGTATTAATATAAGTGGATGGAATGCTTCCATACAAGTCAAGAGGCCATGAGTTTGAAACCTGCTTCAGATACATCATTATCATGATTTTGAACAGGTCTTTTTACATGTCTCTGCATCAGTTTCCCCACTTATAAAATGGGGGTGAATAAGACCTACCCCAGAGCTGTGAGATTCTAGTGAGTTAACTGCTGTAAAAGTGCCTTGGCAAATGTTAAAAGGCTATGCATCTTTTTTAGAGGGTCACATGGCTAGTAGGAATTTACCTGTGTTGTTGCTGGGTCTGATTAAGTTAGATCCTTCCTGCCTTGAAGGATCTGGGGTGACTAGGAAGTTTGTCCTGTTGCCCCCTTCTTCCACCTTCCTTCCTTCCCACCTACTCCCAGTCTTGGAGGCTGGTGCCCTGAATTTCCCATGATTCTTAACTGCCTTCTATAAAGGAAGAGGAAAATCTACTCAGCCTCTAAGTATATCACTGCTGTCTTGTCCCATCTTCTCAAAGCACTTTACCTATGTTGCAGCATCTTTCTCCTTTCTCACCACCATGTATCCCTGTCCCCATTCTTTAAGGTCAGATTAAAAAAATAAATAACACATTCAGAGAGGCACACCTTGATCTTATAGGAGGAAAAAATTCTTGATAATTAAAACTTCCCTAATAATTAAAATAGACTGGGCTACCTCAAGAGGTTTTCCTTCACTATGGGGTGAGTGAAAACTGGGTAACCACATAAAAATAGGTAACATTTATATTGCTTTTAAGATTTGCAAAACAATATATATAGAGTCACAGTTGGTCCTTAAATTGATCAACAACTTGCTGGTACTTTTGCCAGGGTACCAAATCTACTAGTAAGTACTGAGGAATGCTAGGAGCTTGTCTTCTGGATTCCAGGTCTCAGCACCCTCTCCACAATACCATTGCACAAATTGCCTCAGTGTGATGGTCATATGTTCTAGGGTAGACTTTTGTTCTGGTGTGGGTTGGATTACTTAGCTTCTTACTCCCACATTTTGTGGTTCTGTGACATCTGAACCTGTTTCTTAATGACTTGTGTAAATTTCCCCCTCATTTACTCCTAGATTCTTAATCTTCTCTTGCCCCCTCAATCCACACCTACTTCAAGTATTTCTTTTGAACTGACTGACTGAATAGAAATACTTACATTCTAAATAGAAACCAGTTTTGCAACTTTTATGCTGCCAAATGACCCAAATCACCCTAATACTTAAAAAAAATTAAACCTCATTTTGAATTGGAAATTTGTTTTTAATTTCAACTCTGGGTGCTTTTGTTGCATTTTGATTTCTGGTCTTATCCTTATAAAGATTTGATTAATTAAAAAAACCACAGGAAAAATATTTTAAATATGATATTTTATGCAATTGAGGAAAAAATAAAATATTATATTTGAAAGATTTGCCCAATTTTTTTATAGATGTTGCTCTTGGCTCAGCTTAATGTATGCTTATAGAGGAGGGGGCAGGAGAAATAACCCAGAAATGGGCTGGTGCTTAATTTGTAGCTTTTTTTGTTTCCCAAGCTAAGGAGATTCTTGAATGAAGCTTGATATGGCTTGGCCACTCTCAGCCTATATAATTTGTTGAATGGAAAGCTTTCATGGCCTAAAAATCAAGAGATCCAGGTCTATAAGCAGTGGGTGAATGACTACTTTCTAGGAAGGGATTTATGCCTCAAGTACAGATGAACTGGCAATCCGTTTGAGATTCAGGGGCCTAGTTTCTGCAGCTCTACTGGGCTATGTGATTTTAGTCAGTCCTTTTACCATTCTGAGTTTATTTCCTCATCTGCAAAAGACTGCTTCACCAAACCACCCAAGTAAAGAAAAAAAAATAATCTGACTTCTAAAATAATCTAGCACCCAGGCATAAGGCTTCTTGCTATCTTGAACCTGCCTTGCCCAGAGCCTGAGACTCTTGAGTTTCTTGGTGCCATGAGCTCAGACATTAGACCCAACCCAGAGCCAAGTACCCATTCCACATTCAAGTAGTCTTCTGGCTGTCCATTATTCCTGTCACTTTGGGATGAAAAAGGAAATGAGCTGAACGTGCAAAGAGAGAAAAAAAAATCACATAGCCAATGGAAGAACTTGGAGCAAAGCCCAGCAATCCTTCTTCCTTACCATCTTCTATTTCAATTTCTTCTGTTCCCAATCTATATCCATCCCCAGTCTTTCTGCTGAACCCCAGTTCCATTACCAGCTTCCTGCTGGACAGCTCTACCTAGATGTCCTGCCTCATCTCCTTCTTCAGCCCACACTTCGACATCACTATTGGGTCACCCGGGAGTTATCTTGACCTCTACCTTTTTCACCACCTCCCATTTCCAGTCAGTTGCCAAGTCTTTTCAGTTAGTATCATCCTTTCTTATATATGTGGTAGCCATCCCAATTCAGAGCCTTATCACCTCTTGCCTGGACTGCTGGTTGATAACTGTTCTTTCCCTTCCCATAGGGTCATAGATCTAAAGTTGAAAGGTCATCTAGCCTATTCCCCTTATTTTACAAAGAAGGGACCTGAAGCCCAAAGAATAACATGCTCAAGGTTCCACAACAAATGACAGAACTGGGTTTTGAACTTCAACCATGACTTCAAATTGGTGTTCTTTCTACTATACCCTACTGCCTTTTTTACATGCTCCCCTCAACCATCCAAATAATCTTTCTAAAACACAGGTCCAACCATATCATTCTCTAGCTCAAGAAGTTTCAGTGGCTCCCTAGTGTCTCTGGGCTACAATACAATCTCCTTAGTATGGCCTTTCAAAGCCATTCACAGACTGGCTCCATTCTACCTTTATAGATTGATAGAGCTTTCTCCTTCATCTTCCCTTCTAAATTTAAGCCAAACTATAATCAACATCCTATTTCCAGATCTGGGCATGCTGTCTCCTGCCTTCATGCTTTAGAATGGGCTTATTTCCCACACCTGAGAATAAGCCTTCTTCCTCCTCACCTAGAATCCCTAGCTTCTTTCAAGATTTAGGGTAGCTATATCATGTTTCCATGTAAGCACAATCAAAATAGATTTTTTTGTTTCAGTCTTTTTTTCACCTGTGTCCAACTCTGCATGACCCCATCTGAGGTTTTGTATTTTTTTTGGCAAAGATAATAGATGGTTTGCCATTTCCTTCTCCAGGTCATTTTACAGATGAGGAAACTGAGATAAACAGGGTTAAGTGACTTGCTTGCCCAGGGTTACACAGCTAGTAAATGTGTAAGGCCAGATTTTGAACTCTGGAAGATGGATCTTCCTGACTCCAGGCTCAGTACTGTATGCACTTCTGCCATCTATATACAAAATAAATGAAAGGTAGTTTAGGGGCAAGGGGAGAGAGCTTCTCATGTTGTTCTGGGTGACTGCACTGTATTTTCACCATCTTTTAAGTTCTGTGTTTGTGGAATAAAGGACCCTGTGCATCCCTCCCTCTCCTGCTTCCTCTAGCTGGACCTTGGACCTGTCTTTCATCCCTTCTTTCTACCGAATCTCCAAACTAGCATCTGGTGAGATGGTCAGCAGGAAAGGATCCATGTAAAGGATGACACTTGAGCTGTATTTTGAAGTAAGCTAGGCAGTCTGAGAGGCCAAGTTGAGAAGGGAATATGTCCCGGCCCTGGGAGATGGTTGGTGCCTAGGCATAGAGACTATGGCGGGGCATAGGGGCCTCTTATGTGAGACATAATTACGGCTAGTTTGACTAGACTACAGAGTGCACAAAGGGAAGTAATAGATAACCAGGCTCAGAAAGGGAGGGCGGAGCCAGGTTGTAACAGCCTTTAAATGCCAACCAGAGGTGTTTCTTTAAGTCTGTGGGTAATAGCCAGTGGGATTTGAGCAGGGGAGTGACATGTTTAGACCTGCATTTTAGGGAAATGGCTTTAGCACTTTGATGGCGGAGCTAACTTGAGGCAAAGAAACCAATAATTATAATTATTAATAATAACAGGCATTATATAGCACTTTGTTATTCAGTTGTGTTTGGTCGTATCCAATTCTCCAAGACCCCATTTGGGGTTTTCTTGGCAAACGTACTGAAGTAGTTTGCCATTTCCTTCTCCAGCTCACTTTACAGATGAGGAAACCGAGGCAAACGGGGTTAAGTGACTTGCCCAGGGTCACACAGCTTAGTGTCTTGGGCCAGATTTGAATTCACAAAGGAGCCTTCCTGACTCCAGACCTGGCATTCTATCTACTGCACCACCTAACTGCCATATATAGCTTTTCCTTGTGAGGAGTAAAATTCAATGTTTTTTAAAGCAATTTGTAAACCTTAAAGTGCTATATATTCACATGAGGTGGTATTCTATTACTACTTAACAGAGAAACCAGAAGCAGACAGAAATTGCCCCGGGGGCACAAGAGCTAGTAAGTGTATGAGGCTGGATTTGAACTGACGTCTTCCTGACTCCAGGTCTAGTACTCCTAGCTACTGTATCACCCTGATGCCAATTAGAAAGCCCCTGCAGTGGTACTGGCAAAAGAATGATGAGGGCCTGAACTAGGGAGGTAGCCGGGTGAGTAGAGGGGGTCAAATTCAGGCAGTACTGTGGAGGTAGAATCATCAAAACTTAGCAAATGATTCGATAAATGAGGTGAGGAATGATAAGGAATTTAGGAGGGACTGCAAGGTTGGGGACCTAGGTGACCAGAAGGGCAGTGGTAACCTTGAGAATAATAGGGGAGTTTGGAGATTCAGTAGAAAGAAGGGATGAAAGACAACACCAAGGTCCAGCTAGAAGAAGCAGGAGAGGGTGGGATGCACAGGGTCCTTTATTCCACAGACACAGAACTTAAAGAAGATGGTGAGAATATAGTGCAGTCACCCAGAACAACATGAGAAGCTCTCTCCCTTTCACTTTTTCCCCTGAGGCCAAACAAACAAGCCTATTGCTGGTATCTACTCAGTGCTTTTCTCAGCAAAGACAAAATATTTCCATTCTGCTATGGTTAGGAAATAAAATGAAGTAGAATAAGCTGGTTCTTTCCAGAACTGTGAGTCTAGGCTCAGGTTCCTGCTTGTCACATGATATAAATAGGACCTTAGAGCAAAAGCAGCCTTCTTCCTTCTGGGGCCCCAGGTAACATATTGTCTAAGAACGTCAGATACACGGCATTGCCATGATGGTGGACAGTAAGGCAGCAAGTATAAGAGGAAGGATGGGGTATTAAATTCTGCATTTGGAACCTGACTTTGAAGTCTGCCTTGCATCTTTATCAGCTTCCTGGCCATAGCTAAGTCATTTAACCTTTGAGTTTCATTTTCTCCCTCAGTAAAATGAGAATAATGGCATCTATTGTCCTTACTTCATGGGACCATTGTGAAGATCAAATGAGATAATCTCTGTAAATAGCCCTCTAAAAACATAAAACATGAGCTATTAAGGTGTGTGGCAACTGTGTGCTGCCATTTTCGTCACTGAGCTTTATTTCATCATCATTGAAGGACATCCAACAATTTCTTAACCCCCCCAAAGTTCCATTTGTTTATTTTATGAAGCTTTTGTTGTTGTTGTTGTTATTTGTCTTTAGTCCTTTGTTTAAGGATAAAAATCCTCCTTAGAGGAATTCAGGTTCTTTCCTGGGCTCTAAATAAAATGGCAGCTCGAGACAGAAGGTACCAGTCTGACCTTCAGAGTTTAAATATGGCGTTCCTCATATGTCAAGTCAAAAAGGACCTCTTTTATAATCTCAGTATGGTGGGTTGTACTACAGATAAAGAAGCTGAGACCCAGGGAAAAGACATGGCCCGTCTGAACTGCCGCTTGATCCCCTCCCCATTCACCTCATCACGGAAGTTGTCTGGCATTCACCTCCCATGAAGTTGGATTCAGAGGGCCACACTTTAGGACCTACAGGGCTAAGTGTGACCTTGAGGCCGCAGGCCTTAGACCCATCTCAATGCTTCTTCCTTTGCCTTTGTCCTCCTTTTAGACTCTCCTTCCTCAAACTACCTTGCTTTAACTTCTCTGTTTACATGTAAATCTCTCCCCAGTTTTGCTTTGACTTTTGTCTTTTTATTTCCACCACCTAGTAGGGCTCTTTATACATGATAGGCACTTGAATGGGACATGACTAGGTCAAAGTTACATAGCTAATAATTGTCGGAGCTAGGATGTAGCCCAGGTTCTTTCTGCTACATCATGCAGGGTGCTGACCAGACCCCCTGACCCATTTGCCTCCCACCTCTGCCTTCTGGGCCTCTGGCTCCCTTTCTTTTACAGCAATCTCTTTCTCTTATTCTCTGTGAGGCAACAAGAGGCCACTCAGAGTGATCTTCCCTTTACCTCTCTGACATTTTATCCTATATCATACTTATTGGAATAGGTTCTCTACTAGTCCCTTCCCCAACCCATGAAGGACAGTCTGGTGTTTTTCATTTTGTGTCACCAGCACCTGGCACAATGCCTTGGATGGATACTAGACCTAGTAAGAGACTCCTCAGGGAGGAAGCTCATTATCTCAGTGCAGATTGCCACTTAGTTTGAAATTTCATCTTAGAGTTGCCTATGGGGTGGGAGGGCTCACTGAGCCCTTTTCTGGGCTGCTCATCTGGGCTGCTTTGGTGTTCACCTCTCACCTAACTCCCACCTGTGGCTCCAGAGGAGAAGCTGGAGCATTCGCAGTAGCCACACCCTGGTAAACCTGTTTCAGCAGAGGGGCTAAACCAGGTTGAGGGTAGCCAGCAGTGTCAGTGAGTTAGAGATGTCCACTCCAACCTTGTGAAGACTTCCTCCAGTGGAATGGGCAGATGTTCCAATATTTGTTCCAATAGCCATAAAGATGGAGGGAGCAGACTGTGGAGCTCTTAGAGCTTGGTCAGACACTGAAGATGCGGAGGTCAGCCCCTGCATCCCACGCCATCTCTAGTTGTCTGGTCAATGAACTTCAATGATTCTGAAAGAAAGAATAAGGCTGATGACTTTGTGCAACTCTTCCTCACTTAAATCCAATTCCTGAACAAGTCAAGACTTCACCCTCAGTAGTGTCATTGGTCATCTTGGAAAACAACTACAACAACCTGCCCTGGGTTACACAATGAGTATGTGTCAAAGGCAAGTCTTCCTATCACAAAACCAGTTCTCTGTCCATAGTTCCATGCTGCCTCTTGCTGCGTATACAGTATGCACTTAATAAATGTTAAATTCTTTAGTATACTTATAGTTCCTTGTAAGTGTATCTTGATCTGTTAGGGTCATGTTATAATTGTTATTTTTAGTACCACTTACTGTCACCTTCCATTAGCCCTCCTGGCATGTCCTGGAAGGCAGTTTCTTTGGCAGATTTAGAATAAAGTGTTATCTTCAATAGCAGACACAGCATCTTCACCTTTGGCTAGTTAGATCCCTGATTCAATCATAAAAGGAAGCAAAGGTCATCCATTCATCAGTGGCTATGAGTTTTGTGACTCAGAACTCCCAGCCCTGCCTCACTTCCCTTTCTTTTCAACTTCCTTTTAAGTTTAAGTACTCAGAGAACCTGAGACATTACAATTCTTTGTGCCTCTCCAGAGCCAATTGTAAGTACTTTGTCTTTAATACAAACAGGCAATGGCACCATTTGTTCTGGGAAGAGCATCCAAGGATATGGTACTCCTAGGCTCTGAATGTGGCTTGGCCTATGGTGGGGTTTGCAGCTTCTCAGCATTTCGCAGAGCCCTGTGTGGGGTTCAGTAGAAAATAGTCTCTGGACTTGGAGTCTGAGGATGTTGGTTTGAATCTTAGCCTTATCCCTGACTTTGTGTAGGTCACTTAACCTGTCCACAGTTCTTCCCACATCATCTTGATGCTTTGAGATGAGAACATAAAGTCTTCATCTGTTTGTTTGGATTACCTGTCTGGTTTTCATGGTGTTTTTTGATATAAGGTTTTTCTTAGCATACCAAGGAACAAGTGGATAATACCTACCCTCAACAACTTGCTAATATATAAAATGACTTGAGATGACCCAAGCCAGGGCTACCCCCTTAGTAGAGGTTCAAAGCAAGAAAGGAAATCTGACTGTCCCACAGTCCTAGGCTGGTCTTCTTCCAGCCCCCACTGCTCCTGGCTATCAGCTGTGTTCCATCACAAGAGCACTACTGACTAAGGAAAAATATTTGTGGGCTGAAGTCTGTCCAAAAACCAGAGCCCGCTGCCAGGTCCAATAACTGTGTATAGGGCTGTATCCTACTTGCTTTCAGTGGTAACCCTTTCAAGTAAAGAAGGTAGCCAGGAGGCTAAAAGGAAGAAACTGGAGAGACTTGCTTGTTTCTTTTCCCACCTTCCTTGGAAGTCACTATGGATTTGTTCATCCTCCCTGTTTTTCTGCTGTCCTTAATGCTTAATTAATACTGAAAAGAAACTGCTTTCTTTAAAGAGGGGAATCAGCTCCCTCAGAACCCCAGGTGAGCACCCCTGGCAAAGAACCAGAGTCTATTTAGTGTTTCCCTAAAATTCAATTTAAGGGCCCATCGAGGCATCTAAGAATCTTCACACAGTTTTACTAGCTAGACCCCTAGATGATCAGGCTCTGGGGCTGATGCAGCAGAGTGAACAGAATACCAGACTTGGGGCTAGGAAGACCTGAGCTCAAATCTTGCTGCTACGTAATGGTGGGCAATGTACTTGTCAACCACAGATTCCTCATCTGTGAAATGAGGGTGTTGAACCAGATAATTCCTGCCAGACCTCCATCTGTAATCTTATGATTTTCCTACACAATGTCCTCAAGGTAAAAGGGTGGAGGGGAGATAAGAGAATATATTTGTATTTTTTTTAAGAGAAGCAATGCTTTATTTTTCTTTATAAATAGGTCCATGGACCAATGTCTATTTACAAGTGTATTTGTAATTAAACTAAAAATTTAGCCTATTTGTCTGAACTCATCATCTTTTTCTTCAAATCATATTTTTTTTCTTCCAAAGCTGACCTACCACCAGATCTGGTCACAAAGGTCAATAGACTTACACTGATATTGAGCAGTGAACCATTTAATCTGCTGGCCCATGGGGGGGATTGGCTAGTCAGTGTTCAAAGGGCAGTCCTGAGGGACTTTACCATTATAATTCACCGGGGAACTTGTAGGAGAGGGATTCCTATGTTTCCTCTGGGCTGAAGGAGTGCAAAATAGCTCCTCTTTGCAAATCACTTCCTGCCTACCCTCCTTTTCTGATCCCCTTGAAAGGCATGTCTCACTTTGTGTTGTAATCCTTTACCTTGTGTATATGCAGTATTCTGTTTTAACTAAATATATAGTAAACTGTAAATTCTATGAAAGCACGAACTTTTTCTCATTTCAAGTTCATGTCACTTCCAGCTCCTAGCCCAGTATTTGACATAAAATGTTTGTAAAAAAATGTTTGTTTGATGCTATCCACCTCCAGAGAAAGAACTATTATTGTCTGAATGTTGAATGTCTGAATTCAACAATCTAGAGACTGAAGCATACTATTTTTCACTTTCTTTTTTTCTATCCTTTTTTTTTAGTCTTCTTGTACAAAATGACTAATGTGGAAATATTTTACATGATTACACATCTATAACCTATTTCAGATTGCTTACCCTCCAAAGGAGGGCTCAGAGAAAGGAGGGAGGGAACTCAAAACTTTAAAAACAAATGTTAAAAATTGTTTTAATATGTAATGGGGGGGAATAAAATATCATTTTAAAAAATGTTTCTTTGAACTACACAAACAAATGTTTTAGTTTTGACACTGTGTGTCCCTTCTTCCATTTTCTTTCCTATTCCTGGCAAAGGCACTTCTATCCTTTGGATAGCCCAGGTTCATAACCCTTATTATCCTTTACTCCTCATTTTCTTTCCATATGAGGGAGCCCTCACACATCTGATCAGTGACAAAATCTCGACATTTTTTCTTTTATAACATCTCTCAGCCAATACTTTCTCTCTACCAACACAGTCAACAAGCATTTATTAAGTGCCTACTATGGGCCAGGCCCTTTGCTAAGTTTTTTTCCCCCCATCAGGCTACATTACTCTGCACTTCTCCATCAAGTCCCAGAAACCTCTTCTTCCTTTATCCCTGAAACTCAGCTCTGAAAAATTCCCTGGGCCCCTGGGCCCTTTGACTGGAGGGCTCTTCCTAGAACTTCTTTTAAGGAGGGCCACCAGGCCAGCTATGTCTTCATTTCCCACCAGCCTGCATTCCTCTGGATTCTGTGCTTTTCAGCTTCTTTTTACCTATTGGCTTCCCTTGTTAGAATGGGACCTTCTGGAGGGGAGGGACTGTCTTTTTGTTTGTATTTCCTTGTACTTAGCACAATGCCTGGCAGCCAGTAGGTTCTTAATAAATATTTATTGACTGATACAAAGAAAATAAAAAACAATCCCTATTCTCTCCATTGAGACATTTCAGTTGTGACCCTATTTGGGATTTTCTTGTCAGGTTTGGTTTGCCATTTCCTTCTCCAGCTCATTTTACAGATGAGGAAACTAAGGCAAACAGAGTTAAGTGACTTGTTCAGGGTCACACAGCTAGGAAGTATCTGAGATCCCATTTGAACTTGAGTCCTCCTGACTCCAGAGCTACCACTCTACCCACTGTGCCACCTAGCTGGTTCAGTTCCAGACCACTGCAATAAAGTAAATGTCACATTAAAGTGAGTCACAAATTTCTTTCTGTTTCCCAATGCATAAAAAGTTGTTTATAGTGTACTGTAGCATAGTGTAGTCTATTAAGTGTGCAATAGTATCATGTCTAAAAAAATCAATGTATATACCTTAATTTTATGATCTTTTTGCTGGTGGAGCATCCTCTTCGTTGATGGCTGCTGGCTGATCAGAAGGGTGGTTGCTTGAAAGTTGGGATGACTGAGGCAATTTCTTAAAATAAGATGACAATGAAGCTTGCCTCATTGATTGGCTCTCCCTTTCATTTGAACACTTAGAGGCTATTGTAGGGTTATTAATTGGCCTAATTTCAGCATTGTTGTGTCTCAGAGAATAGGGAGGCCTGGGTGTGTGTGTGGGGGGGTGGTGGCTCAGAGAGGCTGACAGTGGGTAAAATGGTCAGGATGTGCACAACATTTATGGATTGAGTTGGCTGACTTATGGGTGCAGTTCATGGTCTCAGATCACTATAACAGATATAATAATGATGACAAAGTATGGAATATTACAAGAATTACCAAAAGGTGACACAGAGACATGATGGGAGCACGTGCTGCTGGGAAAATGGCACTGAGAGAAAACACGATTGCACAAACCTTTACGATTTTTTTTTTAAACCTGCTATATCTGTAAAGTGCAATAAAGCAAAGCTCAGTAAACCGGGGAGTTCCTGTCTTTACCACTTGCTTACTACTGCCTCCTAGAGAGTCCCAGGCACCATCTTTTTGCATGAAATTTTTTCTGATTTCCCTGCTCCAAAATTGCCAGTGCTATCCCCCAAAAAAATACTACCTTGCATTTCTTTGTACTTATATGTGTTTTTGGTCACTCTTTTTGGAATGTAAGGTCCTTGCAAGTGGAGAATTTTTCATTCTTTGAACTTGAAAGCCCAGATTCTGGCACAGTGAGTGCCTGACGCCCAGTAGGTATTTACTAAAGACTTGCTGATTTGATTGTCTGACCTTCTGGCCCTTTAACCATATTTAGGCAGATAATGGCACCTTATTGTTTTGCTAAAGGTAGAAAAACTGAGGTCCGGAAACTAAGACCCAAGAATACATATCTGTGCTACTCTAAGCCTGGGGAAATGCTTGAATAAAAGTACCAAAGCCAACTTGGAATTTCCCCCTTGGAGAAAATATACCTAACTTTAGAGTGACCGACAGAGACTGAAAGGGGGCATCTTTTCCCTTGCTGCTAGACACCTTAGATTTAAAGGAAAGACATCCATAGCAAAGATGGCTTTGTAAGACTTTCATAAAATTCTTTCTTCACACCAACCTTGTGAGTACAAATATTATTCCCATTTTATAGATTGGGGAAACAGAGGCTGGGTTTGGGGGGGGGGGGGGTTGGTTTTGGTGTTTTGGGGGGGGAAGGCAGGGCAGTTGGGGTTAAGTGACTTGCCCATGGTCACACAGCTGGTGTTAAGTGTCTGAGGCCAAATTTGAACTCAGATTTTGCTGACTCCAGGGCCAGTGCTCTACTCACTGCACCACCTACCTGCCCCCAGAGCCTGTTTTTGAGGCTGTGACTTGAGAGTGCCCTACTTCAATCCTGTCTGATTTTTCATGACCCCATTTGAGGTTTTCTTGACAAAGATACTGGAGTGGTTTGCCATTTCCTTTCCCAGTTCATTTTACAGATGAAGAACAAGGCAAGTAGGATTAAGTGACTTGCCCAGGGTCACACAGCTGTTAAGTGTCTGAGGCTTTTTGAACTGGAAGATGAGTCTTTCTAATTCTAGGCCCTGTACTCTATCCACCTAACTGTTGAGATTTTAGATAAAGATCTCTAATGTACCAGCACCCAGGATAGAGCAGGATAGGGGTGATATCGAGTACAGAGCACTAGAAAATCTGGTTTGGTCTTTCTCCGAAACTCAGGTTTCCATTCCCTGGGCAAGCTAGCCCATCCCCCATTTTCCCGTGGCTCAGTTTATCCATCTTTAAAATAAGATGATTTCTTCCAGCTGAGAAAATATCATCTCATTGGTTAATATTTACTGGGTCCCTAGCTGGAAAAAAATATTAGGGCTCATGGGTTTGGTGATTACTGGTGGGAGGTAAGGTGAACAGGGGAGAGGCAAGGAGGGACAAAACTAATTCTTTGATATTCAATGACTTCTTACAATGGGGAGTTAGCCGTGTTCACGCTCATTTGTGTGGTTCGGCCTAGTAGATGCCATCTTGCGTGTAAAATTTGCCGACGGGTAATCTTTCCTGGTATGTGGTAAGGAACACTGACTAAGCACAAAGCACTTTGAAAGTATAACAGTTTGGGGTGCAGGAGAGTTATTCTCAATAACAACTATTAATATGGGTGTGTCTTCTTTCTTACAGCTTGCAGGAATTGCGGTCCTTGCCATTGGCCTATGGCTCAGATTTGACTCCCAGACGAAGAGTATCTTTGAGCAGGAAGAAAACAATTCCAGTTTCTACACAGGTAAGACCAGAAAGGGAGAAAGAGGATGGGAAGCTGTCCACTATAGAGAAGTGATCTCTCAGGGAAGGAAGTAGGAGAGCTGATTTCTCCAGCTAACTGTGCTTACTAGCAGGTAATAGAAACTGTATTTCCTTTCACTACTATGGAATCCTAGGGTTTAGCTAAAGGTAGGCCTTGGGAACAGAAGGATTATTTTTTCTAATTAAGCTTGAGTAGGGTGCACTTGGAAACTGAAGTATTAAGTTGGTTATAGGAAGGCAGCTTGGGCCTCAAAGGCTGAAAAAATCCTTCCTTAATGAACATCTCCTCGTGACTCTGCTGTCCCGTTTACTCAGAGAATTCAGTTCAGTTGATTCACTCATACTGACCAAAACCCAAAGAGGGAGGGAACCGGATTCAATTATAATAAATTTTAGCCATGACAATTTCATATGGAATAAAAGCTTTTATTAGCTATTGGAGACTATTTTCCATACTAATGAGATTAATTTAATTTAACTAATTAATGAGATTTCCTATGTGTCTCTTATGTCTTCCTATGAAATCTCATTTATGTTAATTAAATAAAATGATGTTGAAAATTTCATTCATTTCATTTTTTGAAAATATGCATAGTTAGTGAGATGTCCCACGTGGCCAGACTTTAGGGACACCTGGTATTATTATCCCTATTTTACAGTTGAGGAAACAAGGGAGATAGAGGTTAAGTGACTTGCCCAGGGTAACACTGTTAGTAAGTGTCTAAGGCTGTATCCATTCTGATACCTAAGTGTATGGGAACATTTGAACAAATAAAAACCCAAGTTTTTCCCACATAGATATGTGTGTGTCCCCCAATTTTACCCCAGAGCTTTCCATTTTTAAAATCTTAATTTTATGGCTATTTCATCACCAAGCATGTCACCCCTTGTAACAAGCATTCTAAAATAAGATATCAGGGAACAGAGTGGAAAGCAGTACAGGAACCAGCACTCATCTCTGCAGAGAAGGGAAGAAGGTGCATTTTCTCGACTGTTTTCTGGAACCAAGCTTCACCATTATTTTAATTCATTCCCTTTTATAAGCTCTTCAAAATACTGTGAAAAAGCATCATGTAATGGAGTACCTCACACAAACAGAAGGTATAAGGCAGAGTTAAATGTTGGTTGAGGGCCATCAAACTGGATTTCCAGGCTTCCAAGTAAAACACAGAATGTTCTATTTTCTGCTGAGTGTTTTGAATAGGTGACTTCGAATAAGAAACAAAAAGAAACGTCTTAATTTTCAAACAATGCTGTTGTAGAGCTCAAGCCTTCCTACCCACCAAAGAAGCCATTTAAAAGAGCAGGGAGCAATGTTAGTGGACAGAGGCTCTCTTCCCTCTCAGCCAGGGACAGGACAGGATGAGTTTTGACTCGGTCTTTCCACTGGGCCTGGTTGGAGCAGGAAGGAGTCTGTTCACAGGGACTGCTTGGTGGCATTCCAAACAAGACTCAATGCTGGGGCTTAACAGCTTTTTCTTTTGTTTTGTTTTAGGGTGTACCACCCACTATCAAAAGAAAGTGAAATAGAGGAGTGAGCCCAGTGTCAAAAAACCAGTTTTAAGAGAACAGGTTTCCATAGTGTCCTGGCTTGTTTTTTGTAACAGAGAGAGAGGAAGAGGCCACAGAAGGGCTGTTGTGCCATCCTGTACAGTTGGGTTCAAGAGAAGTATTTACAAAGAGGTTGCTTAAAAGAAAATAGGGGAAGGGAGGTTGGAGGATCTTTGGAGGTAGGGGGTGGGGTTGGGAGGCAAATAATCTCCTTTTGCTGTAGAATAGCAGTTTTGCCCTTAAAAAAAAAAATCCTTCATTCTTTCTAGCCAGAAAGAAAGTCCAAGTATTTAAAGGGATGTCATGTGGAATCAGGATTCAATTTGTCCTGATTAGCCCCAGAGGGCAACAGCAAGAACATTGAGTAGGAGACATGGAGATAGATTTCCTAACAATTAGAAGTAGGTAGCAGGTTCCTAGGGCAGTTAGGTGGCTCAGTAGATAGAGCACCAGGCCTAGAGTCAAGAAGACTCCTTTGTGAGTTCAAATCAGACCTAAAACACTCATTGTGTGACCTTGGACAAATCACTTAACCCTGTTTACCTCAGTTTCCTCATCTGTAAAATGAGTTGAAGAAGGAAATGGCAAACCACTCCAGAGTCTTTGCCAAGGAAACCCCAAGATGGAATCATGATAACTTGGCTGTGTTTGTTCACAACTGAAACAATTAAACAACAAAAATGAGTTTCTGCCCACTTCAGGTCTTCAAGCAGAGTTTATTAGGTGTTAGAAGCAGTAGAAAGACCAATGGCTCTAGCCAGAGGTTCTCAAACTTATTTGACCTACCGTCTTCTTTTAAAAAAAAAAATTACTCAGCACTTGCTGGAAATCTACTTTCTTTAAACCTTTAATCTTTTTTTTGAATTTCATCATTTCAAAAAACTATATAAAGTACATTTTTTTAAAATTATGCATCATGGGGCAGCTAGGTGGCACAGTGAATAGAGTACCAGCCCTGAAGTCAGGAGGACCTGAGTTCAAATGTGATTTCAGACACTTGACTCTTAACTAGCTGTGTGACCCTGGGCAAGTCACTTAACCCCAATTGCTTTGCCTTCCCTGCTTCCCTCCCCCAAAAATGATGCATCTTAAATTTAATAATTTATTGTAAATTCATTCCCCCCCCTGCCAGGGGTAGGTATCACCCACCTTGGAAACCTATGGCTAAGCCAGCCCCTTCTTCTTTCAGATAGGCAAACTGTTTAAGAATTATTTGTTAAGGAATTGAGGAATAGAAGCTTCCTCCACCCACCCACCAAAAAAAAAAAAAAAAAAGTGACAGTGATGTTGAAAAATCTCCCTGCATGATTGCCACCATCTTTTCCTATGCTAATCACAGATACCATTTTTCAGGCACCACCTTCTTATATCTTCTATCTTTTTCCTGAACTGTAATTCTGATGACAGAATATTTCATCATGTAACTGTATAGTATTGTATTGTAAACAAGTCATTACACACACGTATTTGTGCTGATGTTTGCTGGCTTCCCAACAGTGCCCAAAACACTCGTCTGCCAACACTTGCCTGTTAAGTTCTGTAGGCAGGATTTGACCACTGATTGTTTATAACTTGCATTTTGTGTGTCTATTTGGAAAATAATGTAATCACTTCAACTTTAATTCTGTTAAACAACAGATGAAACATGTACAAATGGTTTTTCAAAATTTTCTTATCTTCTCTTATGCTTCCACCACCCCCTTATTTTTATTCAGTGCCCCCCAGTTGCACCTGAGGCTACTACCATCCCCCTGAATCGTTCCAGGGTCCCCCTGGGGGGGCAGCATCACCCACTTGGGAAACTCTGCTAAGGGGTCTAGGTTCAAATCCTGCTTCTGATGCTCACTTTACTATCCATGTGACCTTGGGCAAAGTCTCTTAATATCCTGTATGTTTCACATCTTTGAAATGAGAGAATGAGACTTGATGCCTTCCCATCTCTAGATCTAGGATCCTAGGATACTAGAAGAGACATTGTACAATTACAGGTTGGCCCAAGATGGCCCCTTGGGTTCTTTAGAGTTAGTGAAGCATTGGGCATGGAATCAGGAAGTCCTGCTACTTTGGTAGCTGTGTGACCTTGGGCATGTCACTTAACTTCTGTTTTCTTAACTGTAGAATTGAGATAATCATAGCACCTGCCTCACAAGGTGATTGTGAGCATCACCTGATTATATTCATAAATATAAAGTTTGGGAAGCACTTCCCACAGTGCCTGGCACATACTGTAGATGGTGCCTAATAAATGCATGTTTCCTTCTTTCTGACTCTTCAGTTTCCCTGATCCCTCCTTTAGGGAAAGCAGAATTGCCAAATACAGATCAGGAGCCATTTTGGTGTTCTTTCCTGACATCAGCCCAAAGTCATACCGATATTCTACCTCCTCCCCCAAAGAGGCCCATCATTCTTTCATTGTACTCCCTGCAGGGCGAATAACCTCCCCGTTCTGATGGCTGCCAACAGCTAGATGTTTATTTTGTTAACTGTGGCCTGGATGCTGGCTAGATTTGTTGACCAGAGCAGATTTAAAATGTATTTTGGCTACTTAATGTTTTGTAAGATGGAAGGAGTGGATGGAGGCACTTATATGGAAACATGAGAATGTTATCCATCAAGGATTACCTGTCAAATAAGATAATATTTGTATAAAATGCCTAGCACATAGTAGGTACTATACAAATGCTTATTCCCTTCCCATGAAGCCTTTCCCCTGTGGTTTGGAAGGTAGTCATATGTGTCAGGTTGAGTGCAGGGCCCTTTTTCCCTTGCACTTGGAGACATCAGGTCGATGCAGGGAATGCCTCCAGCTGGCCAATGGCCCTGAATGCCTCAAAGAGTAGGAAAGGTATTAACTCTGAGCCAGTCAAGAGTCTGATCCTTTTTGTCATTCATGGAGAGGAAACTGACACGCCCCCCTCCCCTCCTTCTCCCAACAGCCCAAACTAGGCAAATCAGCTAGCTGCCTAGGGCTGTGTGCATGCAGAAGGTTATGTGATGGTGAGCTACAACTAGAAGCTTTTGAGTAATGCAGATTTGTTTCTTAAGCTCATACCAGCCTAGGCACATGGATCCAAAACCCTAGACTAGCCATTGTAAAACTGGTTGTTCTGTCTGAAATTGAGGAACAAATCAGGAAATCTTATAGATTCCTGGGATTTAGAGCTGGGAAGATCATCTTCAAGATCATCTAAGCCAACCCCTTGTTTCAGATAGGCAAACTGTTTAAGAATCATTTATTAAAGGGGTGGCTATGTGGCACAGTGAATAGAGCACCAACCCTGGAGTCAGGAGGACCTGAGTTCAAATCTGGTCTCAGACACTTAACACTTACTAGCCATGTGACCTTAGGCAAGTCACTTAACCCTAATTGCCCTCCCGTCCACCCTCCAAAGAGAAAAAAAAAAAGAATTAAGGAATATAGGAACAGAATCTTCCTCTACCCACCAAAAAAAAAAAACCAAAAAGTGACAGGTCATTGATGTTGAAAAATCTCCCTGCATCACCAGTGTCACAATCACCACCATCTTTTCCTATGCTAATCACAGCTACCATTTTTCAGTCACCACCTTCTTTAGATAGATTGAAGTTTTTTGTAAGGCAACCACTTTCTAGAGTATGAAGAGTAGTGATCTGTGAATTCACTGACAGAGGGAATTCCTTCTACTGTTATAGGTCAGCACTTTCTCTGCATCTTCTAGTTTTTAGAGAGTTGTCTAGAGAATTAAGAGGTAAAAGTGACTTGCCCAGGGTTACCCAGCCACTAAGGGTCATAGGCATGCTGAAGCCAGCTCCCTGTCAACTAAGCCACAGTGGCCACTCATGTGAATGAAGGTAATGGGGAATAATATTGGGTGGGATGTGGCCATAGTCTAGCCTTGGCAGTTAGTCACTTGATCTCATGCTCACATTTTGTCTGCCATCCCTTTGCTAGTCTCTCTTTACCACCCATGCCAGCTGTCAGTCTTCACCTGGGCATGGCTGAAGTAGTTGATTTGTGACTGGGATAACGGTAAACTGTCTCAGTCTCAGCTAATTATCTTGGGGTGAATAATAAATACATTTCATATAACAAGATGTTGCATGACTGTGGTTTGAAATATTTTGGCAGTTAAGTAAAGGTTTAAAAAATTAAACTGTACAGTAGAATTGCCAGGGAGACTTTGCTATTTTTATAACCTCACCCCCATCATCATATTAGGCAGCAAATAGTTTGTAGAAACTTCTTACAGGTCCTCTCCCACGGAAATAAACCCAGAGGCTGCCAGACTGGCCACAGCACCCTTCACTCTAGAGAGCAGCTACCCTATCTTGATAAATTGGGATCCCAGGGGTGGCTAGGTGGCGCAGTGAATAGAGCACTGGCCCTGGAGTCAGGAAGACCTGAGTTCAAATCTGGCCTCAGACACTTGACACAAAAAAAACTAGCCGTGGGACCTTGGGCAAGTCACTGAACCCCAATTGCCCTCCAAAAAAACAAAATAAATAAATTGGGACCCCAACAGGAAGGACTTCCAACTTGTGCTTGTTCAGGTGGTAGGAGTGACCACTGTTCAAGTGGAACAGTTACCTGTTTAGGTAATCACAACAGGTCACTCAGAGGAGCTCAGACAATAACTTGTCAGAACATCTATTTAATGCTTTCTATGCAGAATGAGAATCTCATAAATTTGCCTGGGGGCAGAGAGGATCTGAGAGTTGATTCAGGAAGCAGTGTAGCTATCCAGGCACAAGTGTATCAATACCCTTGTCCCCAGGGCATATCCCAGACTGTTTAGCTAGTAATAGCGCCCAAGGCTTCCCTGAGTAGCCAACCCATCACTGACATTAATAGCCAGAATTCTTAGGGTGGGGAGCAGGCCCGCCAGGAAGCCCAGCAGGATATCTGTGGTCAGCAAGCCTTCATACGCAAGCAATTGGTGAAAAGGGTTTGGATACTGATAATACTAATGGCTGGGTGCCTTGTGGTTAGCCAATGCAAGCAATTAATTCTATGCTTTCTATACCTTGCAAGAAAGCAGCAATTTCTCTTACCTAGAGATCTTTGAGGGTGAAGGAGTTCCTAGTATTGGTGGGTTCCAACAAGCAGAAAATGCTTGGGATAAGTGTATAGGGATTAGGGAAGAATTTGCTGTCATTGAAAAAAAAAATTGTGTTTTGACCTGAACAGGCAACCAGATATTTGGGGCATCTGAAAGAGACATTAAATTTTTATCCTCTTGGGCCCCCTAAGGATACTGATTTTCGAAGAAGGAATTTGCCTGTTATAACAGAAATTGGTATCAAGAGAATCTGAAATATAAAGTGGTTTTCCAGATTCGGTCCCAACATGTGTTTCTCTGATAAGAAACAAATGAGAAATATAATCATTCCAAACAGATAGAGCTCAAAGGCTTTCCTGGTTTTATTTATATACAAAAACCCCTAGGTAATCTGGGAACTCTCTTTGCACAGCTAAATAAGTACCGTTTCAGTGGAGGGAAGTGTCAGGAGGAGCTAGGAGGAAATTTTCTTTTCCTTTTGCTGAGTCTCAGAAAACTAGTCCTATATCCTGGTGTGATGGTCATTCCTGCATTTCATAACTGGCACACCCAGAGTTCGAATTTTCCTCATCTCAATGCCTGAAATGTGTGTGAGGCCTGAAGCTCCTGCTTGCAAGAATGGGATAAACAATACTGGTTGTTCCAGAGGTTAATACTGTAATCCTAGAGGAAAGAATGCTCAGTGACAGATGACTTTTTCCATGAGTCAGACCCAAAAAGCTAACATGCATTTGTTTTGTAAACTGTAACAGCTTGTCATTGCCTGCTGATCCTGAGGGTTCTTGGTTGAAAATAAGGGTGGAGGCAAAATAAGCTGCCCGTTTTAAAACCTAGCCCTACTCTGAAGGCTTTAAATGGGGGCCTGTTTCCTGTTGGGCCACTATATAGTTTGGTATCTCCAGCTAAAAACATCTGGCTCACACCTGAGAAAACTCCTTCAAACTAACTACTCTCTTCCCCCTCATCTACCTCCTTGGTTTCCTTCAAGTCTCTACTAAAGTCCTACCTTCTGTAAGAAGTTTTTCCCAGTGTTCCTTAATTTTAGTGCCTTCCTTCCAAGAATATCCCCAATGTATACTGTCTGTATCTTGTTTGCTCATAGTGGCTTGCCTAATGTCTCCCTCATCATATTGGTAGCTCCTTGAGAGAAGGGACTGGCTTTTGTCTTTCTTTGTATTCCTAACACTTGGCATGGTTCCTGACCCATAGTGGAGTGCTTAATAAGTTTTTGTTGACTCACCAAGAAAAGCCTTCATCCTCACCACCAACTGTCCTATTGCTCTTAAGTAATCAGAGAACCATTAAGACTGTTGCATCTATGCTTAGAAAATATTCTTTCTGCTTTCCTACCCCATGAAGAATAGCCTTATGCTTGATTTTAATAACCACTAGAATAGATGTGCAAATAATAGGGGTAGGTGAACCTTAGACACTCAGAGGTTCTGTTAGTACCTTCTTCTATGACCACAGTCTCTCTTATATAAAATGGAATTTGAACAAATTTAGAGGAATCTTCTTTCCACCTTCATGACTTGTAAATCATTTTTAATTTCTTAATCACTCCCTTTATGAATAATGGCTAACATTAACATAGCACTCCAAGGTGTTGCAAAGCACTTCACAAATTTATTATTTCCCCCTCGAAACAGCCCTGGAATGTTGGTACTATTATTATCCACATTTTATAGGTGAGTAAGTTGAGACATAAGAGGACAAGTGACTTGCTGAGGGTCACACAACTATTAAGTGTATGAGGTTGGATTTGAACCAAGGTTCTGACTTCATACATTCTGCACCACCTTTCATTTAATTCAATAAATAATGTTTAAGTACCTGGTTTGTGCAAGAGATGATGCTCAGCTCCAGGGACCCAAGAATGATAAAAGGATGTCAAATATCCTTGATCCTCTAGAAGCTTAACTTGTCCTGGAGGTCGAAGCAGATCCACAAATAAGGAAACAAAAGTTGATTGAGGAAGGAAAGCACCCAGAAGTAGGGCCCAGATCTGGAAAGGCCCAAACAAGATAAGAAATCTGAGCCTTCTGAGCATAAGGGGTAAGGGAGGGCATTATTTAAATGCTTGGAGGCAGACAATGACATAATATCAAGTTCTGGAAGTAGCTACTTGTCCAGTCTGACTGGAAATGTACAGTTCATCAAGGGGATTGTTGTGAAACAACCGAATAAGGAGATGAGAGCCAGACTGTGGAATGCCTTGACTCAACTCATCCTTTGCATGCCCCGGGTAGAAGCAGGAAAAGGCACCAACCCCGCTGAGCTTGGGGACAGTCACCAAGTTGGAAGCATCACTGAGATGAGACCCTCAGCCTCCTAACTCCCAAACCAGAGGCCTTGTTAATAGTAGCTAAAAGAGCATTGGACTTGGAGGCAGGAGTCCTAGTTTCAAATCCTGCCTTCTGACATTTCCTGGCTCTGTAAATGTGAAAATCACTGAAACTCACGGAGCCCCTAGTTCCATCTTCTTTAAAATGGAAATAATACTTGTACTCTCTGTGTTGTGTGATTATTTTGAGGAAAATATTTTTCTTCACCATATAAAGCCATAAAGTGTTAGCAGATATGATCTTTTGTGTGGTTGTACTGGTTCCTGTGATGCAGTTTATATGTGATATGTAATATGCAGAGTTTAGATGTAATCTGGGTTTCTACTCCTCCCCCACATAAGTCATTCAACCTTGGGATTGTCTGGAAATTATAACCATAATTAGCAAGTATTTTACAGTAACCCCGAGTGACTTGACATCACTCTGGGTGAGTGGTGGTCTGTGAAGGCAGAGGAAGTATGAATTCTTGGCTACAGGCCCTCCACCTTAGAGTCATTCTCTTCAAATTCAAGCAGAGCCGTGGCTCTGTACTAACTCTGTACTAACAGTCCTGGGGCTTTCTGGCCTGGGTGTGTGCAGTGGGGATGAGAACCATCACTAACCAGTCTGCTGATCTTGAATAAGTCCATTCTCAAGCTTATGTTTTTTTCTATCCCTAAATTGGAAGTGGTCATAAATATATTTATTTATATGTATAAAACATTTTGTGTATATATGTGTGTGTGTGTGTGTAAATATATATAAAATTGTGTGTGTGTGTGTGTGTGTGTGTGTGTGTGTGTGTGTGTGTGTGTGTGTGTGTGTAAATGCTTGAAGCCCTTGAAAAAAGTAGTTGAAGAAAGGTAGCCGTGGATGGAGACAAGGGCACAGGACTGGAAGGCAGAGGGCTTGGCTCCAAATGCCAGCTGTGCTTTTTATCTTTGTGATCAGGCAAATCACTCTCAAACTTGGCTCCCTTCTCTAAAAAATGAGGGAGTTAGTTTAGAAAAGTTCTGAGGTGCCCTTTGGGTCTTATCTTTATGACCATATGGTCCTAGTGTCATAATCTCAACACTACCCATATTAATAGTTACCATTTTAACTATAATTCTGTGTATTCATGAGAGGCGGTATACCACGTTCATAGAGTCTTGAAGATCTGGGTTCTACTCCTAGTACTGGTGGCTAAGAAAAAAAGTAAAAACTCTCTTCCTTTAAGGAGCTTGGAGAAACATCTATATAAACAGGAACAAAAAAGATACAATGGCATACCTGAGTCTTTATACTCAGACAATGAACAGCAGTGCTCTAATCCATTTAAAAAATTTGAGTAGCAACACATTTGTCATCTCCATTCTCTAGCCTCTATGAAGGATAGTACTCCACCAAACCAATGGGTGTCTTCATTTGCAGAGTGCTCCAAGGTCAGGGTTTTCCTCTCTCACATCCTCCAGCAGTTTAAAAATTCATCAACAACAATCTGGTACTGGTTAAGAAATAAAGTGGCGCATCAGTGGAATAGATTAGGGTCAATGACCATAGCAATTTAGTGTTTAATAAACCCAAAGATCCAAGCTTTTAGGACATGAACTCAGTCTTCAACAAAAACTGGTGGGAAAATTGGAAAATAGTATGGCAGAAACTAGGTATAGACCAGCATCTCACACTGTATGTCAAGATGAGATCTAAATGGGTATATGATTTAGACATAAAAGGTGATTCCATAAACAAATTAAGGGAGTATGGAATAGTTTATCTGTCAGGTCTATGGGTCAGGGAAGAATTTAGGAGCAAACAAGAGATAGAGAGAATCATAAAAATGAATAATATTAAATTTAAAAGTCTGCATAAATAAACCAGTGCAACCAAAATTAGAAGGAAAGCAGAAAACTGGAGGGAAAATTTTATAGCAAGTATCTCTAAAAGCCTCATTTCTCAGATATATAGAGAACTGATTCAAATTTATAAGAATACAAGTCCTTCCCCAATTGATAAATGGTCAAAGGATATGAACAGGCAATTTTCAGATGAAGAAATTAAAGCTATCATATGAATCACATAAAAAAATGCTCTAAATCACTTGATCTGGGTACCGCCTCACACCTATCAGATTGGTTAATATGACAAAAAAGGAAAATGATAAATGTTGGAAAGGATGTAGGAAAACTGGGGACACTAATGAACTGTTGGTGGAGTTGTGAACTGATCCAGCCATTATGAAGAGCAATCTGGAACTATGCCCAAAGGCCTATAAAACTCTGCATACCCTTTGACCCAGGAATACCACTGCCGGGTCTGTATCCCAAAGAGATTTTTTAAAAATGGAAAGGACCTATTTGTACAAAAATATTTATAGCAGCTCTTTTTGTGGTGGCAAAGAATTGGAAATTGAGAGGATGCCCATCAACTGGGGAACAGCTGAACAAATTATGGTATGTGATTATGGTGGAATATTACTGTGCTGTAAGAAATGACAAACAGGGGCGGCTAGGTAGTGGAGTGAATGGCCCTGGAGTGAGGAGGACCCGAGTTCAAATTTGGCCTCAGAGACTTGGCACTTACTAGCTGTGTGATCTTGGGCAAGTCACTTAACCCCAATTGCCTTGCCTTCGAAGGAAGGAAGGAAGGAAGGATTTACATGCACTAATACAGAATAAAATGAACAGAACCAGGAGAACATTGTACATAGTAACACAGTAATCCCAAAAGATTCATAATGAAAAATGCTATCCACCTCCAGAGAAAGAACTAATGGCTCTGAATTACAGATTGAAGCATACTATTTTTCTTTCTTTCTCTCTCCCCCTTTTTTTTTTGGTTAAAGTTTTCTTCCCACAAAACAATTAATATGGAAATATGTTTTACATGATTGCACATCTGTATCCTATATCAGACTGTTTACTGTTGAAGGGAGGGGGAAGAATACAATATTGAACTCAAAACTTTTTTTAATGAATGTTAAAAATTGTTTTTGCATGTAATGGGGGCAATAAAATGTTTTTTAAAAATTTAAAAATTCATCAGCAAAAACATTAATGATAATCATAGCTAGCATTTCTATTAGCACTTTAAGGTGCTTTACAAATATTATCTCATTTGATCCTCACAACAATCCTGTGAGGTGGGTGTGATTAATGTTCCCATTATACAAATGAGGCCAAGAAATGTTAAGTGACTTGTCCAGGGTCACACAGCCAATTACTGTCTTCCTGACTCCAGGTCCGGCCCTCTATCCACTAGCTGCATTGATAAGCACTTCCTTAATTATGATCCTGTATAAGGTGCTTTATAAAGAACATCACACACAAAGCTGTTTCTATTTTCTAAGAATTTACAGTCTTAAGAAGATGACAACTTGACAAGACATACCACTTAAATCTGGTTAGGCCATAATAGTCCTAAAGGATATCTTTTGTGAAATTTAATATACCAACCACTTCCCTGGATCATTAAACATTTCCTTGCCAAATTAGGAGACATGTAATCTCCATATCATCCCAAGCTGTCTTATTTTTTAAAAATGGTTGATATCACTCTCATTTCACATTACAGTAGAGAAATGAAGAGCTAAAGAAACCCACTGATTTGACCAGGATTATGTAGTTATATCTTCTGCCTCTAAATCCAATATACTTGCTATTTCACTATGCATTTTCCTTGGGCCTAGTGTACAAAATCAGCCAGGCCAATAGATGGCTTGTTTTGTTTTGTTTTGTTTTTTAACAATTTTTGCAGAGCTGTGCTAAGGAGTGATTGAGTGTGTTTTTTCTTCTCCCCCCTCTGTCCTCTTAGGTGTTTATATCTTGATTGGGGCTGGTGCCCTCATGATGCTGGTAGGTTTCCTGGGCTGCTGTGGGGCCGTGCAGGAGTCACAGTGCATGTTGGGCTTGGTGAGTGTCCCTTTTCAAACTGTCTCATCACTCCCCTCTGATCCTGCGCCATCCAGGCACAGATGACACAGAACCCCTCTTTGGCTTGGAATAGGGTTCTCCAAGAAAATGAACTATCCCAGTATCTCCCTAGCACTCTCTTCTCTTATGGTAGAACTCCATATCTATTAACAAGAGATGGGGGTGGTGGGTGGTCAGCTTAGTTATATCTAGTTCTCCTTGGTGGTGACTGGTTTTCTCTTCTTTCCTTCCAAAATCTATCCCATGGCTGCCTCTAGGCAAATAAGTGCCAGAACTTTGCTTTTTCTTTTTTTGAAGACCACGTTTGCTTTTTTTCCCTGAATCCACAGGTATCTTTTTCCTCTCTCCACTGAAAATAACTCTAGTTCCCTTAACTCTTCCCAGAATCTATCACTTCCTTTCCCTTTTTCCACAATTTAGTATCTTTGCAAATAAAATGTGGCCATGCTTTTATATATATATCAATTTAAAGATGACTTCCTATTATCTGTATTTCATCTCTTCTAAGTCTTTGGCTTTTTTTTCTGACTTTTAATCCTACTGTTACTATAACATTTTTCCTTTTTCTCCTGACATGTAGCTTAATTATTTATGTCCCTATTCCCTAGGGTTTCCATTCTCCTTTGTTTCAGGACTGATTGAGAACTCTACCAAAGATGTGCTTAGAACTGTACAGAACATATTCTGAAATCCCATGGTCTAACTACTTTTATGTGTGAGAGGTTTTTTCTCCTGACCTTTGTTTCCCCTTTTTGTCTTTTTTAGTTCTTTGCCTTCCTGCTGGTGATTTTTGCCATCGAAATAGCTGCTGCCATCTGGGGTTATTCCCACAAAGAAGAGGTAGGCTTTGTCTGAAAGGACTCTCTTCCATTTCTTAAAGTAGTCTGAGTTTGAAGGATGTGGCATTGCTCCCACCTATCTTCTTTGCCAGTCTTTAGCAAAATCTTGATTTATCATGAAATAACACAAACACATGCTCACATAACACACATGTGAATGTATACGCATGCCACAGACCAGCAATAATTCCATCTCTGCTCCTTCATTTGAAATTGTTGAGGAAATCTTCAGTGGAAACTAAAGTATTTAATTGGCAATAGGATAATCAGCAGATCCAGTAGCCTTTTCTCAGGCCTCATCCCCTCTGGCTGTCACAGCACTTGGATGAACATTGTGGGCTACCCATTTTTTCTCAATGCCCCCTCCAATCCCAGCCCTATGCCCCACCAAAAAAAAAAAAAAAAGTACCTGAGAAGACATAGCCTTCCAAGCTGCTGTTTCCATTAAGTAGTGACTGTCTCCCTTAAGGAGATGAACCCCCCCTCCTTTAGGTTGGAGTCTCCCTCAAGCTGCAACCTCCTTTGAGGGGCAGTGGCCTCCCTTAAGGAGGGTCCTGCTTGGTGTTTTACCCAGAATAAATGCATTTACTTAATTTGGGGGGAAAATTAAAGAGACATAGCCTTCCAAGAAAAGCAGAGATGAGATGGACACTTTAGTATCTTTATTTAGTCAGTACATATTTATAGAGTATCTGCTCAATAAATATTATAGAGGTTATAAAGCTGTAGGAAACAAGGTTCCTCCCCTAGTAGAGAAGATAAGACAAACACAAATAACCAAAAAACAAGCCAGAACATGATAAGTATTCTGAGAGGTATATAAAATATTCTAAGAGTCTAGAGGTAAGAGAGGTATCACCTAGCTGAGGGGATCCAAGAAGGTTCCATGGAAGAAGATGACATTTCAAGCTAAAATTTCTAGAGGCAGAGATGGGGTGAGAAATTTCTTTTTTTTTTAATTAATTAATTTATTTACTTTTAGTTTATAACATTCAGTTCCACAATCCCTTGAGTTACAGATTTTCTCCCCCTCCCTCTTTCCTTCCCCCTCCCCCAGCATGGCAGCATGCAGTCAAATATAGGATCTACAAATACCTTCACATTAAACATTAGTTAAGTTGTAAAGGATTATGACCAATGGAATGAACAGTGGGTAAGAGGAAACAAAACAAAACAAGAAAAAGAGAGAGAGCAAGTAGTTTGCTTCAGTCTACATTCAGACTTTGCAGCTCTTTCTCTGGATGTGGACATCCCTTTCCATTATGACTCTTGGAGTTGTCTTAGAACCTTATGTTGCTGAGTCTAGTCTATCAAAGTCAGTCATCACACATATGTTGTATCTGTAATTGTGTACAAATTTCTCCTGGTTCTGCTCTTCTCACTCAACGTCAGTTTATATGAAGTCCGTCTGCTCCTCGTTTCTTATAGCACAATAGTATTCCATTACATTCATATACCACAACTTGTTTAGCCATTCCCCAATTGATGGGCATCCCCTTAATTTCCAGTTCTTTGCCACGGGAAGAGAAATTTTGAGTGGAGACAAAGAAATATGGGAGAGTCTTTTATTTTGACTGCATTGTAGAGGAATAAAGTGAGAAAATGTCAGGACAACTCAATGCTCAAAGTTGCAAAGCTAGAAAGAGATTTGTCTCTTGTCTGTCCTTTTTATTAAAGCTCAAAACTTCACCAAGACTTTTGGGACACCCACTCTATATGTACGTGCACATCTACTAAAAGAGGGAATGAGTACTTAAATAGAAATGGTTTTCAACAGTTTCTACAAGGAACGAGCAAAAGGTTTTGTGACATATGTCTTTGTTCTTCCTTGTATCCACCCATAGGTGATTCGTGAGATCAAGGAATTTTATAGGGAAACATACAACAAGATGAAGGCCAAAGAAAGCCCCTACAAGGAAACCCTCAAAGCCATCCACCATGCGGTAAGTCTCCTTCCACGCTTAGATTCTCTGACTTCTTCAGAGGGGGTGGGGATGTGAGTGTGTGTGTACAGGTAGTTCTATGTCATGCCAATAGTTGAACCAGACTTTTCTTTTCTGTCTTCCTTTATGTGCCCTGCACTTATCCTATTACAGCTAGACTGTTGTGGCTTGACTGGAGCTTTCGATCAGTTGCTCACGGACACCTGCCCCACCAAGGACTTGGTCTCAGCAGTAACTATAAAGGTAAAAAAAAATCACTTCTTCTCTCCTCACCACACCTTCCCACCCCAGCTGTATTGGCCAGCCACCATTTAATCTCCAAGTGTCTTCTAAATAAATCCCTCTTCCCCTCTGGGGTAGCTGGCAGCCTTGTCTTCCCTATTCTTTCCTGTATGATGCCCTTCTGCCTCCATTTTGACTACAATAGCAAAGCAGGTAGAAGACACAGATGTTCCTGGCAATCACTGTGATGCCTAAAGTTTCTCATTTGGGTCATTAATTAGAGCCCCCTCCTCTAACTCACCATATAAACATTTTTTTAAAATAAGCGATTGGGGTTAAGTAACTTGCTCAAGGTTACACGGCTAGTCATTATTTATGCGTGGGTGCTCATTTTCTGAGGCTGGATTTGATCTCAGGTCATCCCAACTCCGAGGCCGGCGCTCTTACTCACTGAGCCACCTAGCTGCCCCTTTAGGGCAATTGGGGTTAAGTAACTTGCCCAAGGTCACACGGCTAGGTTTTTGTTTGTGTGGGTTAAGTGTCTGAGGCCGGATCTGAACTCAGGTCCTTCTGACTCCAGGGCCAGCGCTCTATTCACTGCGCCACCTAGCCGCCCCCATATAAACATTTTTAATAGGACCATAGTTAAAAGAAGAATGAATGTAAGGATCTGAGTTCAGCTCTATGATCCAATGCATAATCTCTGTTATTGAACAAATAATTTTGACATCTCTGAGCCTGTTTTTCATCCATAAAAGGGAATTAATATACTACTAACACTCCAGGATTGTCATGACTCTCAGAGAATAGTGAAGTGTGAAATGTTTTATAAACAGGAAGTGCAGTATTAATGTGACTTTGATTCAGAGGAAAGTACCTAACCTGAGACCAAATCCAAACCTGAAGGTAGCAGCTTAAAATTTTGCTTCTTCCTACATCTTGTAGCCAGTTTTTAGTAACCCCTTTTCCATGTTTTTCCAAGTTTTCCCTCTTGGTTTTCAGCCAGGATGTCTTTTGAACTTAATTGTTCCCTGCCTTTTCCCCATTTGTTGTCTCCGTCAGTCTGTTCCAGAGAATGCTGTTTACAAGAACATGAGCAGTATCTAATGGGGAAGGCTGGGTCAAAGCATGGGTTGTGATACATGTCCTTGTGTTCTCTCCCTAAAGCCTTGCCCGGAGGCTATCGAGGAAGTCTTCAACAATAAATTCCACATCATTGGAGCTGTCGGCATAGGGATTGCGGTTGTGATGGTGAGTAGAGCAGGGGATGAAGCAGTTGGTTGCTCAGGGTGTAATGCTAGGCAAGGTTGGAAAGGAAATTCTGTGAATCAGGCCTTGGTCACCTGAGAAGGTTACACTCCAGGACGGGCATTGGCATGAGCAAAGATAGCCGTTAAACCAGAATATGAATGAACAGGGTATTTGTTAAGTGGTAAATCGGTGAGTATCACCTAGAGAAAGATAATCAGGGAGGACTAGTTGGAAGAGCCCCATGTCCAGATTCAACAGGGAGGGGGGAACCCTGTAGCACGATGCCATGTGTGAGTCATACTACCAGTTATGTTGGCACTGATTCTCTACCCCCCACTTCACAAATATGGATTACTCAGTTTTCCAAGGGCTGATGTCAGATTACATATTCACTCCCTTTGCTTATTTATACACGGTCCTAAGACTGCATTTTGCCATTGTTGCAAACTCTTCCCTTACCAATTTTTTTACAAACCAGTGCTGATCACTGTGAGCTAAATTTGCTTAACTAACTTTTACCTCTTAATTCCTTGGTCTAGCATCAACTAGAATCAGCATGAGAGCTTCTGTAATGGACCTTTGAGATGATCAAGTTTAGTATATACCTTAAAAAAAAAACAGCTCTGAAATGTGTCCAGCAAAAAAATAAATAAATAAAGAGCCCTGAACTAGGGAATAATTCACTTTATGGCTAATCAGCACAGCTTGAATTTATTCTGAAGTCCCTAGGCAATGGCCAAGAAGAGTTGCTCTAATATAAGTAAGCTGTTTAGGAACCCACTGTTGAACTTTCTTTTTTCTGCGATGGAATTAGGCATAACCAGCAAAAAAAAAAAAAAATAATAAGGCAGGAAAAGACTTTGACCTTTCTTAAGCAAATAGGTTTCCGTCTAGTCTAGGCAAAAAGCTCTGGCTGAGACAGATCTCCCACTTGACTCCAACCTACTGGAAATCCTCTAGACCTGTCCCTGATACCACCTGAGCCAGTCCTCATAGTACAGAGGAAATAGCCCTGGACTCACTCTTAAGATCTGGATTCTGGTCCTACTTCTGCCATTTTTACCTTCTTTGACTTTGGACAAGTCTCTCTGTGTCCTCAGTTTAGGATTAGGGGAGCCAGAGCCCAGAGAGGATTTAAGGATCTTGTAGTTCAACCCCCTGATTTCATAGATGAGGAAACCAAAGCCCAGAAAAGTGAAAAACTTTACTCAGGGTTACACAGCTAGCAGTGCCAGAATTCAGACTCAGGTACCCTGACTCCTATTCTTGTGTTCTCTCTACTGCACTGTGCGCTACCCTCTTCTATGAAATAAGAGATTGATCCTCCCCACTCTAGTGATTTTCTTATACTTAAAGATCTCTGCAGAAAGTAAAAAGGTTCCCTAGCTTTCAGACACAGCAGATTTCAAGTTCCTGGAAGTTTTAACAGGAAATTCTCTGATACTTAACTTAAATAATAGTTTCCTATAGACAATGCTCTGCTTGTAATTCCCCTGCCTTAAAGACAATAATTCCATTACCTTCCCTTCAGCCTTCTCCTTTTTTTCCTTTTAAATGTTACATTAATGCTCTTGATTTTGAAAAAATTGGTCCTTTCCCTTGATTCCTCATCCCCTCCCAAATAAAACTCTCCCTTATACCAAGTAAGTAGAATTATGCGAGCAGCACAAATAATTCATTAACCATGTTTGATAATGTCTTCCTTATTCTCTGTGACCCTTGTGCATTACCTTTCTGCCAAGAGCAGGACAGCCTGGTCTCCTTCCAGTAAAACCATCTGATTTCTGGTTTCTTTTCTTTCCAGATCTTTGGCATGATTTTCAGTATGATTCTGTGCTGTGCTATCCGGAGGAACCGAGATATGGTCTAGAGTCTTTGCTTTCATCCCCTGAGCAGGAAAGTCTGCCTTCTAGAACTGTTCTGTTTGTGTCTTTTGTTTTATTTTGTTTTGTTTGCCACTAACTTTAGTATTCATTCTGCATTTTTAAACAGACAAAGTTGTTCTATATTTGTTATCTTTTTAATGCCTTATTTGATACCGATGTTTGTAGTTGAGGGTTTTTTGGTTTTTGCTTTTATGGTCAAAGAAATCCTGCAATGAAAGGTACTATATTTGCTAGACTCTAGTTAAAGATATTGTACAGAATAAAGGACCATGTTGGCCTTTAAATAGATTAAAAATGTCTTATCTCAGACTTAATCAGGATGTAACTTATGTTGAAGACAATTTCATACATAATAAAAGATTATGACAATAAATCTGACTGGTTTTTCTAAATGGCCTCCTCTCCCTTGACCATTGAATGGGAAACTGTTACTGAATTAAATTAAGTATCTACCATACACTTTTTTTAATGCTTTATTGATGTGTGGGGTGTCCTCCCTTTCCCTACCCCAACTCATTCAGAAATTGAACTTTCTTGGTTGCTACAGAGTCAAAACAACCCATAATATGTCTGGTGAGTCCCACTTTTCAGGGCCCTCGAAAGTCCTGATTCATAATACAATCTCTGAATCTTGAGTTGGAAGGGTTCACAGTGATCTAGCTCAACCAGGACCTGAATAAGAATCCTCTCTGCACCATGCCCCCACAAATGATCATGCAGTCTTGACTTGAAGTAGTCTATTGAGGAGAAGCCACTGTTTACTAAGGTGGACCATTCTCCTCATTGTTAGAAAGACTTCCTTTTCATCAGGCCTACATTTCATTCTGCAAATTTTACCTAGTTCTGTTCACTCCACCAAAAGGAAAAAAAAACCTAATCCTTGCACATGATAGTCCCTTAAATACATAAAGAAAGGGGGCGGAGCCAAGATGGCGGAGTAGAAACAGCTCATCCAAGCCACTCTGCCCCCAGATTCCCCCCAAACTATGTAAAAGGGGACTCTGAACAACTTCTGGAGCCCCAGCACCCACAGAACAACACAGAGAAGCTAACCTCCCGCTGAGGACAGCCCAGCAGCCCTGCAGGAAGGACTGCTCAGCTCACAGAGCGTGGAAAGCCGAGCTGAGCCAGAGCCGAGATCCCCGTGAGCCGAGGTTTTAGCCCCAGGGCAGCAGGGCCAACAGCCGGCTGGAGGAACCCCAGAACACCAGGAGCTGTGGCGACTCCAGAATTATCAACATAGACATGCCTTGGACAAAGTAAGAGGATAGTGTCCTATGGACTTTGGGACCTGTATTTGGGGAATGCATCACCTCCCTCCCCTGGGGGCTAGAAGCCACTGAGGAGACATGCCATTTTGTAGTTTTCAGAGGCAGCTCCAGCTCTTGGCCTGCGAATTGTAGGGAGATCCAGCCATCAGTCTTGGGGGGTAATCGCTCTTGCTTTAACCTCCCTGGATCTGGATTGTGATCTAGGGTGGAAGTCTCGGGTGGGTTTACAGCTTGCCAGAAACGGAAGTTGCCCCCCACACATTCAGGATGAAAATTCCTCTATCTGGCCTTAAAGCCATAGTGTGGCAACAAGCCCAAAAGTCAAGTAATTAAGTGGCAACATGCCAAGGCAAAGGAAACAGAAAAATGCAACCCTAGACTCCTATTTTGGGGGCATAGAGCGGGAAAAGGACTGTGAGGTCAGAAGTCCTGCTCCAAAAGCCCCAGGGGAAAACATGAGCGGGTTGCAGGCCATAGAGGACCTTAAGAAGGACTTTAAAAATCAAATAAGAGAAGTGGAGGAAAAATTAGAAAGAGAAATGAGAAGGATGCAGGAAAAGTATGAAATGAGGGTCAACAGCCTGACTGAGGAAAACAACACCTTAAAAAATAGACTAGCTCAAATGGCAAAGGAGGCCCAAAAGGGCAATGAGAAGAATGCCTTAAAAAGTCGAATTTGCCAGATGGAAAAAGAATCTCAAAAGTTCACTGAGGAGATTCATTCCTTCAGAGTTAGACTGGAGCAAATGGAAGCTAATGACTTTATGAGAAATCAAGATGCTGTTAAGCAGATCCAGACAAACGAAAGAGTAGAAGGCAATGTGAAATATCTCATGGGAAAAACCACTGACCTGGAAAATAGATCCAGGAGAGACAATTTAAAAATTATTGGACTACCCGAAAGCCATGAACAAAGAAAGAACCTAGAAATCACCCTTCAAGAAATTCTCAAAATTGCCCTGATGTTTTAGATCCAGAGGGCAAAATAGAGGTTGAAAGAATCCACAGATCACCTCCTGAAAAAGATCCCAAAAAAGAAAACTCCCAGGAATATTATAGCCAGGTTCCAGAATCCCCAGATCAAGGAGAAAATACTACAATCAGCCAGGAAGAAACAATTTCAATATTGTGAGAACACAATCAGAATAGCCCAGGACCTGGCAGCTTCTACACTGAGGGATTGAAGGGCATGGAATATGATATTCCAGAGGGCAAAAGAACTGGGAATGAGCCCAAGGGTCACCTACCCAGCAAAACTGAGTATTTTGTTTCAGGGGAAAATATGGTCATTCAGTGGAATACAGGACTTTCAAGCATTCTTGAGGAAAAAAACAGAATTGAATAGAAAATTTGATATCCAGACACAAGAAGGAAGAGATGCCTGAGAAGGTAATCAGGGGAAAGAAATCAAAAGGAAATTATCAAAGTTGAACTATTTACATTCCTATATGGAAAAGCAATAACTGTGACTGATGATATCTTTCTCACTATGAAAACAATGGAAGAAGGGTGTGTGGTCATATGAATACATATATGAATGTGTGTATATGGTTACAGTTATATATGGATAGAGGGCATAGGTTGAATTTGTTGGGAAGGGAGAATACTCAAGGGATGAAATTATGAGGTGAGAGAGGAAAGTGGCAAGAGGAGATGGGGAGAGACAGGGTAGGGTAAACTATCTCATGTAGAAGAAGCAAGGGGAAGTGGTTGCAAGGGAGGGGGAAAATAGGAAGGCAAAAAGGCAAAACTACATTCTCATTGAATTTGGTTCAGGGAGAGAATGACATACATACTAAATGGGATATCTCAACCTGCAGCAGAATAGGGGGAAGGGGGATGAGAGGAGGGATGATGGATGGGAGGGCATCCTTGGGGGAGGGGAGGTTGGAAGTACCCACTATAGAAGAGGGACAGGATCATGTAGGGAATGGACCAGGTGGGGGTGGGATGAGTGGGAGGGAATTATAAGCAGCCTTGTACAATATATCTACTATGATAATGTTTTGCATAGCTAGACATGTACAACATATACTGAATTACTTATCTCCCCAGAGGGAATGGGTGACAAGGAGGAAGGAAATGGATCTGAAATTCGAGGTCTTAACATTAAATGTTTCAAATATATATAAATACTATCATTAATACTCTTTTGCTTGTAATTGGGAGATAAGATGTGCAGGCATTGGGACGCAAAGATTCACCTTCCTCTAATGGAAAAGTCGAAGGGGGTATGGGAGAAGGTATGGGAGAGAGCAGATTGGAGGAAGCGATATCTTGTGGGACTGCTATTCTGGGAGGTTGGGTAGGGGAATAACAGGGGGAAAATGATTGTAACTCAAAATCTGGCGGAAATGAATGATGTAAAACAGAAGTTAATAAAGCATTTGTTTAAAAAAAAATACATAAAGAAAACTATCAAGTCCCTGTTAACTGAGCATTTGACCACTTAACATCAACTAACTTTTTTTGTTGTTGTTGCTTTTTTTTTTTTTTTGGAGGTCAATTGGGGTTAAGTAACTTGCCCAAAGTCACACGGCTAGTTTTTTTGTTTGTTTGTGCGTTAAGTGTCTGAGGTCAGATCCGAACTCAGGTCCTTCTGACTCCAGGGCCAACGCTCTACTCACTGTGCCACCTAGCTGCTCCGACATCAACTAACTTTTATAAAGGGATATTTAAAGATGTAACAAGAACAAAAGTAAAAACACTCGCCCCACCCCTCCACCCCTGCCAACATCTTAGGGACACATTCTCCCTTATCTTAGGGATCCAACACACTAGTTTTAAGTTTTGAGGAAATTGAGGTCCATAGAAAGGAAGTAACTTCACCTCAGCCTCTGAGGAGAGTAGACTAACTTTTAGCACAGTTGCTACATAGCATTGGTCCCACCAAGTTCACATCCAAAAGTGTCATCACCACCAGATAAGTCCCTGTCTTAGCCACCTTTGGTTGTGTCCTGACGGTCATTCTTTGCTCATCAGAGTATCAGTGCCAAGCTGACTACAAAAAACTTGTAGAATTCCTAGTCTCCTCTAGTTCCCTTCACTTAGAAAAGAACAAATAAGGCTAGCAAAGAACCCAGGCTTATATTCTCAGGACCACCTGACTTCTGGAGGAGGTGACCCAAGGTATCTTCCTTTACAGCATGATTGCTCACTGGGCACCATCAGAGTCAGAGAATCACCAAGACTATGCAACCAAAAAAGACGACTGAGGCTTGTCACTAGTCCCTTTTTTAAGATAATCCTGTTTCTGGCTATGTAGATAATCAAAAAGTTTTCTCCTAACCATGTGATTAGCAGACTGGAACCAGTTACAGAACACCTACCAATGCTCAAGTCTTCCAAGATCCTTCAATTACCTGTCATCATAACTCTCCTGGATACAGACCCTTTTCATGGAGAGACACCATCAGAGATACCTTGAACATGTGCCAGTCTCCATTAAAGAAAGAGAGGAAGGAACCAGTAGGTAGGGAGAGATGCAAGATTAAAGTGGGGTTAATAGTAGAAGCAATCTTCTCAATAAGGTGTGATCAAGGATGCATTTAAAGCAATGTTCAAACTCAAAATAGAAATACATTTCTTGCCCTCGTATTGACTTAGAATACCACAAATTAACATTATGTTGTATATTCATTTATTTTGCTAAACATTTCCCAATTGCATTCTGCTCTGGTTCTCAAAGCACATCTCTGATATAAAGGAATTGGACCTTGGAAGGAGAAAATCCACCTCTTCAGAAACAGGAGTTGAAGAGACAGTAGGGAAAGATATTTAAGCAATTCATGAAGCAGAGGATGGAAAAAGGAGCCCTCAAGTGAATGGCCTCAATTTTTTCAGTGAAGTGTGATGTGACATCTTCACAGGCTGGAAGGAGAAGGCTCTATGAGAAGTATGAGAGGCAAAAGACTTGAAATAACCACTGAGGCTAATAAATCCTTGAGTGAAGCCCACTTGATATTAGATAATGTTGTCTGTCCATTTTCAAAGGCAACCAATGATATGATAGAGTGATGTCTTGACTCGTATACTTGAAAGAAGAGATATGAAAAGATATTTCCAACCCGCTCCTTTGCAGAGCTGGGAGGACACTGCACATTTTTTAAGACTTTTTCAATATATTGGTCAGTTATGCTAGTTTGTTTTTTCTGTCTTTAAAAAACACTATTTGTTCTATAGGATGGCTCTCTGGGCGGGGGAAGGGATAATAAGGAAAACTGGAGTGATGTAAAAACATGATGTACATCAATATCAACTTATTTTTTTAAATGTGAAAGTTCTTAGATGCCAAGATAATGAGCTCAAATTTTATTCAGTTAGCCATCAGGAGCCATTAAAGCCATTGGGAGTCTTTGTGTATAATATGAAAATAAGACCAGTAGGGGTGAGAAAGATGCCTGTGGTGACAGAGTGAAGGCAGAAGAGTCTGCTGTTAAGAATGGAAATAATTGCAATAGTCCAGGCTAATAGGAATAAGGGTTTCTATTAGTGTGGCAGCAATGGCATTAGAGATGAGGGGGGAAATGTAAGTGATACTGTGCAGAGAAAATCCTTTGGTGATTGTGATTGGCTGTGACAAGTAAAACTAGCAGAGTCAAAGATAGTCTTCAGCTTTTGAACATGGGAGCCTTTGTGAATGATAATACCACTAAGAGCAAAGTCTAAAAGAAGGATCAATTTAGGGCAAGAGATAACTCCTATTTGAGACATCTTGACTCGAGCCATTGAAGGGATATCCAAATAGAGAGATCTTTTGAGTAGTTGAGCATGAAGCACAAAATAATCCCTCATGGAGAGTCAATCCTACCCCTACCTCCAGCCCCCAACACACACACACACACACACACACACACACACACACACACACACACACACACACACTTTCAAGAATTTCCCCACAGGATGGGTGCTTCTCGAACTAAAATTAAACCTACAAGTGTGAGGCCTTGTTCCAAAAGGACATGAGAAGTGGTGAAACAACAGCAAATGACAATCTGTGAGGTCAGCTAGTTTCACAAATGCCTTTCCACCCTACAGGTGCATATTGTAACCTCAATGACTGCCTCTTCCACAGTGCTGCTTCCAGAGGGAGGCTGAGGTATTCTCTGGAATCAATATGGCCTTGTGGCTGCTGTTACTCATCAGAACCTCATAGATCCCCTAACCCCGGGGAAAAGGGAAAATTGGGCAGGAATTACTCTCATTGGGCTTTAACCAAGACATAAATCCTGTGAGGTGCTCAAGGCCTCTTGGGAATCACTAGCAAAGTTACCTCCCCCAGAAAGCTTCCAAGTCCTGTTCATTTGCCTCTCTTCTCAAGTCCAGTGGTGATGAAACACAGGCAGGCCATGTTTGACTCAAGGATCCCTTCACCCCCTAACCTTTAATGCTGTTATTGGTAGAGTTCTGAGCACCTAATGTAATTGTCAAAACTGAAGCAATAGCAGACACCAGGGCAGCTAACTCAATTCCTTCCCTTTTAAATTGGATTTTTGTGAACCATCTGCATGCATTGTGGAAATGTCAACAGGCCATATCTCATCCTGGTTACAACTTCCCATCACAGTGTCTATGAGGAGGTCCTCTGCAGAGAGCTGTGGTTTCTCAGGCGCTGGAGGGGGCTTGTAGGGAGCATCACAGCTACAACAGCATCTACAAGTGATCCTTTGTTGGTAGCTTTCAGAACTGGTTGGATCCTTTCTAATTTGTATGAATATACTTTCTTCCCATGGGCACAGACACCTAGTTTGGCCCCCACCTAACCTAATACTGGGACAGAACCAGAGGTACGCTGAAGCCAGCTCAAACTAGCTCTTGAGAGCCAATTGTTAAATTTTCTCGTGGGCATCTTTATACCTCAGAAATCAGTACTACAGAGCAGGGCTTGATTTGTTGTTTTGTCAGTTATCTAGAGTTAATAAATATTAATAAAGCAGACTCAATTTAGTGTATCATGGGTACTTTTTTTAGAGCCGGTTTTTTAACATTTACCAGCACAAAACCTTCCTGTGTTAAGGCCTAATTGGGCTCACCAGTGCCTCCACCCTCAAAAAGTGGAGAGAAAAGAGACCTCCAGGTCTCTGGATAAGAGAAATGTCTGCTTACATGCATATGGAGCCACAAACAATAAACTCCCACCAGCCAGTCCTAGCTTTCCAACCTTAGCATGCCAGTATCCAAATCCACTGAATATTGAAACCCCCTTAGTCACAGGCTTCACCAATCACTTCTAAAGGTCCTCTGACTGTAAGCATCCCATGAGACTTCATGCCAGAATTAATCTCTGCTATAAAAACCCCAGCCTAAGAGAGCTGTCATCAATGGCAGAAGGGTCAGAGATAGAGACTGTCTCAGGGACAACAGCATTCATATCCTCGGACCCTGATTGATGGCTGTGCTGTTTCTCATTGCCCTAACTCCCCATCTTACAGCCCACCTAAGCATGCAGATAAATATTTAATGTTAGTAAATGTTAAGTAAATGTTCTGGCTATATAATGTCAAGTCAACAAGTAAAACTAACAAGTATTTCTTAAGCATTTACCATATACCAAGCGCTACTCTAAGTGCTGGGGGTTCAAAGAAAGACAAAAACAGCTCCAGCCTTAAAGCAGTTCACATTATAATGGAGGAGGTAACACGAAAACAATTGTGTTCATACAAGACAGAGACATACATACAAGGGCAAAATGAAGGTAATTTGAGAGGGAGGACACTGGGAATCAGGTAAAGTCTCTCCCAGAAGGTAGAATTAGAGCTGAATCTTGAAGGAAACCAGGAAAGCAATGGGATTGCTTTACAGGCATTAAAGACAGTGGGCAAAAAATCACAAGGCTGGGAGACTGAGCATTGGGCATGAGACATCAAGAAGTCCAGCATCACTCCATCATAGATTATGCAGAAGAGAGGAAGGTGAAAGAAGACTGCAAAGGTCAGATGAACAGAGGATATTATATTTTATCCTGGAGGTAAGAGGGATCCACTAGAAGTTATTGAGTACTTTTTGAGCATAGTTAGATCTCTAGGAAGATCGATTTGGCAACTGAGAGGGGGATAGATTGGAATGGATTGGAGTTGAGGCAGGGAGACCCACTGGGAGGCTTTTGTAATAGTCCAGGGGTGAACGGATGAGTGCCTGCCCAGAGTGGCAGCTGGAGGAGAGAAGGAGACTTAGACAAGTAGAGATGACAGCAGTTGGCAATGAATTGGATGTACGAGGTGATTGTCAGAGAAGGGTCTGTGTCTGACATATCAATTGGTTTCACTGATCTTTCTTTTTTTACTCTTTGTCATAAATGCTTTAAAAAGCCCCATCTGTATTGTAATATCATATATGTGTGTGTGTATATATATATACACACACACATATGTTATATATATATATATGTATATATATATATATGTATATGTGTGTATATGCATGCCTTAAATAGCCTGGGATTCTTTATTCCAACTCACCTATTAATGGGTTAGGTTCCCCAAGAGCAAGACTCAGAACTGGCTTCATCCAGTCCTCCAAAATCTAGAGGTACCCTGAGAGGTTCACATGATTCTTCCTCTACAACTTGAGTCCCTAGTACATTATGTCATCCCCAATGTTAACAGCCATAGATTGGAACCCCGGTATTATTTAACCAATTATCATTAATTAGTTTCAATAAAAAAACTTACTGCAAAGATATAGCAAGAAGAGGAGCACAAACATTTCCCCACCAACTTGGGACATACTCTACCATTCCACCACTCCAGTGTCTGGGGAGAAGACTTAAAATAGCTTTTTTTCTGGGAGCTGTTATTTTACCAGGCTTGGCTCATTTTCTCAACCTTCCAATCATCTTCACATCAGTCCAGGGCAATTGAATGACTTCATTTAGGTTTATTCAGACATCCCTGTAGCTCATACAAGAAATTCCATGCAAATAAAGTAACATCTGCTTGGTTGTATAGATAATTATTTTATTCTGTCCCATATATTCCATTTATATCTTAAATTTTTGTACCTATGATAAGTAGGATTCTCCAAAGTGCAGGGTGCTCTGAGCTGCAGGACCCCCCAACAGGGGCCCCCAACATCTAGGTCTAAGAGCAGAACCAACTGTCATCCATCACCTCACTGATGCTCAACGTATGAAAAATCCTGGTACAGACAGCGGATTCAAGAATTCTTGTATTCACTACTGTGGGAACTCCATAATTAATTTATTTATTAGCAAGTCCAGGGGTCTCTAATCAATTGGGTCCAAACCTTCTTCATGGTCAGGAAGTCCCTTGGGAGCTTGCTACACTTGGGACACCACTAAAAATAGGAGGCATTATAATTCACTGGTTGATCAATTCCAAAAGTGGGGATATCTTATGGTTGGTTAAGGGATATGTACATCAATCATAACCACTTTGTCAACAGGCCTTTCACAGGTCATGACATCTTCCATAGGTCATCAATTTTAGGTCATCCCAGCACAGGCTTTCCTAAGGCCCTTTCAATAATCTTAAGGCCTTCCATAAGTCCCTACTGTTTAACCAACAGTATCTTAAGATCCAAGGAAGTTGTGGGCTTGAAGCAAAGGTCACTAGGGAGTGGACAGTAGTGATTCATAAGGTTGGGGGAGAAGGTATTGCACCAGCAAATAAACCTTATTACAGCACATTATAGAATTGGGGGTGGGAGCAAGGGTAGTGCAGCAGTTACACTCATTATATTTCTAACTAACTATGAATCTAGCTGATAAATATAATTAATATAATCATCATTACCTTATGGATTGATCATTCATAACTCTTTTTTTTTTTTTTTTTTTTTTGGAGGGCAATTGGGGTTAAGTAACTTGCCCAAGGTCACACAGCTAGGTTTTTGTTTGTGTGGGTTAAGTGTCTGAGACCGGACTGGAACTCAGGTCCTTCTGACTCCCAGGCCGGCATTCTACTCACTGCACCACCTAGCCGCCCCAATAGTTAAAATTAAATAAGTTAAACTTAATCCTATTCTGTTTAATTTATTTATACAATCATTGATACCCATAAAATCTCAATAAAATGATTAAATGCTGATTAATTTGAGTAAGGTGTACCAAAATTAACATCACAATTACCCCCCTCCAATCCAAAAAAAGACCTAGGGGCTTTTATGGAGCACTAAGATGCATAGAGGGCAGTCCTCTATGGGCAACACAAAATACAAGAGGGGTAATCCCCTATTGAGGTACAAGAGAATCCTTTGGGGGTAGTCCCTTTTGGTAAGTCTTCCAGGTAATACAATAATTAGTGACTTTGTATCCTAGTAACCCATTCCCAATGTTCATTAATATCCAGTTGATCTTCAGATGTTAGATGTCTCAGGTATTTGTGAGGTCATTGAAAACAGCTTCTCATGGAATGGCTCTTTTTTGATGGCAGCTTGAAAGGTGGGTCTTCATAGAAGGGTTGGCCACCTGCAAAGGTTCCTCCAGGTATTTCTACAATAACCCTTTTACAAAACAGATCTTAATGCAATTTTGTATATATTCATCTGCTCTTGTTATTTTCTCAACAAATCTTCACCCCAGGTATAGCTGAACATACTTCTAGGGGATCTAATCTTACTAATAATACTGTTTGAAAGTAGGTAGCTTCTTTGCCTAATTTTAATGGACACACAGCTAAATTTGCCTTAGAGATGCTTAACATACTACAATTGCAACAAAAGAATAATAAACCTAAGTAACATTGGATGTCACAGATAACTGGTTGTACTGAAAGTCTTTTTTTTAATAGAAAATGTTTTCGATTTACCCTCACTAGACAACAGATTTATACCTTGGTACCAAGATCTGCAGGAACATTGTCTAATTGTTCCCATAATACTCTGAGGTACTTCAAGGACTTTATTGTATAAATGACAGGCAGATAACAAGTCCAAATACTCATTTGTTTAGTAGTCTAGGATTTGGAAAAGAGTACAATTTCAGGTTGAATAGTTTAGATCTTACACATTAGCCTACAAGATGAAAATTTAATCTACTGCTCACCTGCAGTGATTATAGAACTTTGCTGTAGAAAGAAAAAAAATGGATATAGTTATAGGAAGGGAAAAATATTTCCCTAATTTAATATCAATTCCAGGTAAGACAGACAGCCAACTGTAGTGACAGAATGTCACAGCCAGACTTAGAATTTCAATCAGGTGAGAAAATCTTCTAGTCAAGAGGAAATTTTCTACTGGAGAAGTCAGGTCTGGTGAGTCCCACCCAAGCCCATACCAAAAGTCACTCTACTCACCTTTCTTTGAGACAAAAACTCTACCTGAAGTAATTTGCAGATGTCATTCTCATTAGCTGCTGGTCTCATAGATGATTGGCTCAATAATATTTCCCAATAATCATACTTGGAAACAGACTCAGTCCTTAAACCTCTTATTAAAACATAAGAATTCTAGGGTAAAAGGCCATTATTAACAATTCTTAAAGACTATTATCACATTCATTTTAATAACTTAATAGGGAAATGGCCCCTCTAACATTGATCTCTAGTATGAACAATATTTCACAATAATTTAGAAAATTTTCTCTTAATAGTAACATCAAACTTCTCAAATTTCATCTACACACACTCCTACAATTTCCCCCTTGGTCTGCTATGCAGATAGAATAAACCCAGTGGGAGAACATCAGGCCATTTCAAATGGAATTCAAAGGATTATTTACCAACCATTGTCTTAAGGTATGTTCATCTTGACCAGAACTTTGAGGATGGTATGGGGTGTGGAACTTAGGGGTGATACTGTGATTAGAATACACTTGAGAGAGAACAGAATCAGTAAAATGAGATCTTCTATCACAGTCTATGTAAGCAGGTGGGCCATAGCTGAGCATAATTTCCTTGGTGAGAACCTTGGTAAGAAAGGCCTCTGTGGCTTAAGAATTGGGCATGCTTCAACCTGGTCAATGATGACAAGACAATGTTTATAATGACCTGTTTTGGGCATATTAGTAAAATTTATCTGTAAGTGCCCAAAGGGGGCATAAGCTTAAAGAATGGCCACCAGATGATGGGGCTTAAAATGCATGCTGATTAAAAGGCAAGCTGCCACTGGGGTAATATTTGGAGCAACCCACCCTTGTTTAATTTAATCTGTTATCCCTTGTGTGCCACTAGGACTCCCTTATGAATAAAAAGAGAGAGAGAGAGAGAGAGAGAGAGAGAGAGAGAGAGAGAGAGAGAGAGAGAGAGATACCTGGTGATAGAAACTCTAGGGGAGGGGTCATTGACTAAAGTCATTGACTCTAGTCATTGACCCAAGATACCATCTTAACGTATTGCTGTTTCAACTTCTTCGTCTTGGCATCATTGTAGGAAATAGAATGCTATTGTCTTAATAAGTACCAGCACTTGTATCATTATACAGTAAACACAAGTTCACACACAGTCAATCGTTGGGTTCAAAATACAATTTCATGATTTTCCAAATGATCTTAAATAAAATTCACTTATTTAAAATTTAATTTGCACATTTTTCTACTTTGACTGGAAGAGTTTCTTAAAATGCAATGCTGCAGAGTTTCACAATACACTGTCAGGAGAGCTATTAAAATCTCATAGCCCATCCAGAATAGGAAGTGACAAGGAACCTCACAGATGAGGATCTCTAAGGAGGAATTTGTTACTCTTTTCACCCAATAATGAGTCATTATTGTTTTTTAATTTAAATCAAAATAAAACCCAACTAAATGAATAGAAGTTTTTGGAATATAGTAATATTGTATAACAGATATATGTATCATCTAACAATATTCAGTTTTAAAAGGGGAAATTATTTAAAAGCTTTTCTTGCCTTCATGATACAAGAGAAAATTTTGCGTCTCATATGTTCAAAATTTTATTATCAATCAGGTGATAGCATTTAGTCAAATACATGGCAAATTTATCAATTCGTGGAATTCATCTTATTATCCCTGGCATTTTCACACTAGTCATACCTTAGTACAGTTATCCCTTCAACATCATGACTTTCCCCATCACAATTTTGATATATCTTGAGTCAGCATAAGAAATTAAATGAGAATTGGGAGGGGGGGATTTTACAGAAGCTATAGACAACACATGAAGATCAGCAGACGACAAAGGAAAAATTGAGAAACTCAGAAATGCATAAAATATATGGATAGTCTTGTATAATATCAACATGCTTTATCTTTTAATGCCACAAATATACACAATTTCTTTTTCAAAGTTAAAATAAGTAAAAAGTTAAAGTTTGCAAAAAGAACAGGAAAGCCAGGAGATGTCATACAAAGGTTACTACATTTTTACATGGTTTTTCCAAATCACAGGGGTGCCATACCCCTAACACTCAAAGGTGAGTTTGAAGCAAAGGTCACTAGGAAGTGGACAGTAGTAATTCATAGGATGGGAGTGGGATTATTACACCAGTGAATGAACCTTATTACAGCATGTTATAGAGTTGGGGAAGGGGGAGGTGGTAAGAACATTCATAACTCTTATCCTAACAATATTAACATACATAACTAATTTAAACAATCCTATTCTGCTTAATTCACTAATACAATCACTGATACATCAAATCACAATGAACTGAATAAATATGATTAGAGTAAGGGGTATCAAAATTATCATCACACTATCCCAGTCTTTTTTAACTCACAGTGTTAAAGCCATCTCTAATAATCGACTTAAAAATAGAAGAAATGCAAAATGATAACAACAACAAAAAACACCCACAATAACACACACAGAGTCTGTATTCATAAGCCATATACTTGCCCAGGTGGGAAAGATTTCTCTCACTTACATATAAGCAGAGAAAAAAGAGAAAAGGTTCTCTCTGACCAGTCAGTGCTTTTTAAATCTACCCCAGCCCCATCTCCATCCTTGACCTCTCTGCAGCTTGTGATGCTGTTGATCACCCGGTTCTCCCTGACATTCTCTTCTAAGCTTCCATGACACTGCTCTCTCTCCTGGTTCTCTTCCTGACTCTCTGACTGCTCCTTCTCAGGCTTCTTGGCTGGACCTTTATTCAGGTCACCCCTAGTAACCATGAGGGTCTCACAGAGTTCCATCTTGGTTGCTCTTCTCTTCTCCCTTTATACTACTTTACATAATGATCTCTCCAGCTCCGATAGATTCCATTATCATTTCTGTGCTGATAATTCTCATATCTACCTATCCTGTCACTCTCTGCTGACCTCTAGTCTCCCATTTACAGCTGCCTCTCAGTCATCTTGAATTGAGTCCAATAAACATCTTAAACTAGATATGTCCAAAACTGTGCTCAGCTTTCCCCTTAAATTTCCCCCCATTCCTATTGAGGGCACTACCATCCTCCCAATCACCCAAGCTTACAACCGAGGTGGCATCCTTGACTCCTTCCTCTCTCTCACTAATTTCATCTTTGCGATATCTCTCTAATAAACCCCCTTCTCTCCTCTGGTACTGCCACCACCCTGGTGCAGGTCCTCATATCCTCATGCCTGGACTATTGCAGTAGCCTGCTAATTGGTCTGCCTGCCACAAGTCTCTTCTCACTGCAGTCTATCCTCTGTTCAGCTCCCAAAGGGATCATCCTAAAACACTGATATGACCATGGCACCTCCATAATCAATAAATCCCAGCTTATGATCCCCAGAAGGAAACACAAAATCCTCTGCTTAGTGTTCAAAGCCCTTCGTAACCGACCTCCTCCCAACATTCCCTGTGTTCTTATACCTTAAACCCTGTTCTATTTGATCCAGTGACACTGGTCTTTCTCTTCCATGAACAAGATACTCTATTTCTCAGCTCTGAGAAATTTCTCTGGCTTACCACATATGGCTTATTTTTGTGTATTTTTGTTTCACGATTCTGCTGCCATTAACCACATCACCTTGGGTTGATAACCACCAGATTTTTGTTTGGTTTGGTTTATCAAGCTTAGGAATTGAGAGGTTAATAGTTAGAGAAACAAAAGCATAGAAAGCATCTATCAATATAGATAAAATTGGATAGTAAAAATGAACAATTAATTTGTCTCTCTTTCACTTCTCTCTCCCATCAGGTAAAAGGAAACCAGGAAGTAGCTGTCAAAGGGTTCAAAGGAGGAATGGGTAGTCTTAGACTAAGCTTCCATTTAGGGGAAGAGAGGAAGGAATAATTCTGACCACCCAGGCTCATCCAATATGCTTTCTGTCTTCACTCTACCAGCCTCTGGCAGTCTCTGGAGGTCTCAGTTCCAACATCTGTATGAGGCACCAACAAAAACTCCCTGGGGAAGGGTGTACTACCCTGACTCCTAGCAGCCCTACTCCTTTTAGCTAAGCAAGATAGATATCCCAATACCCTATCCCTTTCCTGGCCTCTTCTTTCAATTCAAATTCAACAAGGGCCTTTGGAAACTCCAGGTAACAATGTGTGCTTAGCTGCCCTAGTGTCTCCAATGTCATATATAAGCTGTATGGTCCATGACAATGCCTGAAAGAATGAGCAACCAAGTGGGTTACGTGAGAGATGAGTCAGTAGTTAAGGGAGAGGTGTAGGATTTCAGAAATAAAGGAGATATAAAAACAAAAAGATATCAATAAAATATTTGTTTAAACAAATGGATGATACCTGACACAGATATATAAGAACAAAAGTTCTTTCTCATTAAATAAAAAATCAAAAGATATGGAGTTTTTTTAATTTTTATTTTCAGGTATAAATTTCCCCCAACACTGAGATGATAAGAAATATAATATCCATCATACATATGAAGTCATGCCAAACATTTCCACATTAGCCACATTCCAGGGGAAAAAAGTAAGAAAAATAAAGGGAAAAAATATGCTTCAATCTTCATTCCAAGTCAATTAATTTTCTATCTGGAGGAAGATAACATTTTTCATCATGAGTTCTTTGGAGTTCTGGTGGATCACTGTCAGAGGTACTAAATTTTTCACAGTTTTTTATCTTTACAGTACTGCTGCTGTGTATGTGGTTCTCTTGGTTCTGCTCACTTCACTTTGCATCAGGATGTGAATAGTTCTCAAAAGAATTACACACTATTAACAACTATATGAAACACTGATAAAAAGAGAAATATGAATCAAAACTACTCTGAGTTTTTGCCTCCCAACACCTAATTGGCAAAGATGTCAAAAGGTTGGATGTTGGAGAGGTTACAAAAAGACATGGGAGTACTAACTGGTTCAACAATTCTGGAAAACAATTTGGAATTGGGCAAAGAAAGTAACTAAAATGTCCATAACTTTTGACCAGAGATCTCACTGCCAGGCATGTGTGTCAAAGAGGTCAACAAATACAAAGAAAGCTTTTATGTACTACAAAATGTTTATAATGGGACTTTTTATAGAAGTAAAGAGCTGAAAACAAAGAACTAAAAACTAAAAAAACAAACCCATTGATTAGAGAATGGCTCAAAAAGTTGAGGTATATGAATGTCAGAGAATATTACTGCTATAAGAAACAATGAATATGATGCATAAAGAGAAGCAGGGGAAATCTAATACTAATTGATACAAAATGAACAAAAAAAGCCAAGAACAATATGACAATAACTACAATAATGTTAATCAGAAGTTCCCAAACTTATTTGGCCTACCCCTCCCTTTTTAAAAAAAAATTTATGGGGGTGGCTAAGTAGTGCAGTGAACAGAGCACTAGCCCTGGAGTCAGGAGGACCTGAGTTCAAATCTGGCCTCAGACACTTAACATTTACTAGCTATGTGACCTTGGGCAAGTCACTTAACCCCAACTGCCCTGCCTTCCCCCTCCAAAAAGAAAAATAAAATTTACTCTGGAAATCTGCTTTCTTTAACCCTTTAATGGTTTGGGTTGGTTGTTATTTTTTTTTTATTTGAATCCTTTTAAATGATGTGTCTTAAATTTAATAATTTATTGTAAATTTTGGGGGGAAGGGCTTCTGCACTGAAGTTTTGATGATGCAATACTGCATCATATAAGCATATAGTATCACATTATAAACAAATCATTACATGCACATGTTCCTGCTGATGTACGCAGGACTTTCCAAAAATACAAGGCACTCTTGCCTGCCAACACCTGCTTGTTGAGACCTGTCAGCAGACATGAGCACTAATTAGTTATAACTTGCACTTTGTTTATTTGGAAAATAATATAATCACTATGACTTTAACTCTAATACATAAAAGATGAAACATGTACAAATAGTTTTTCAAAATTTAAAAAATGCCCCAGTGGGCAGTATTGCCCACTGTGGGAACCTATAAGTGGAAAGTAAAACAAGAACAAAAACAAACTTGAATGCTGTGAAATTATAATGGCCAAGCTTGGTACCAAAGAAAAGAGAAGAGCTCTCCCACTCTTCTTTGCAGAGGTGGAGGCCTGTGTACATGTAATACTGCATATAATATCAAATTTCATGTGCTGATTAGTTGATTTTTTTCCATCTTTATTTTATGTTATGAGCTTTTCTGGAAGGGGCAGGAAGAGAGATATGTTGAAAAATTTAGGCTATGTAAAAGCAAATATTATCAATAAAAAATTATCTTAAAACAAAAATTAATGGTATATACAGTAATCCCTGCTAATGGGGAAGGCTGAAGCTGGTGGATCACTTAAACATGGGTTTTCTTTGCTTCAGTAGATCTGGAGCTAATGGAGTGTCTATACTAAATCTGGCACCAATATGGTGAGCCAGGAAGAGGGATTCACCAGGCTACCTAAGAAAGGCTGAACTGGGTCAGTTCAGAAATAGAGTTGGTCAAAGATTCAAAAGTGGGATCAGGCCATGATCTGCTATACTTCAGAATGGTCAAAATAGGGAAAAAGAGGTAGGTAGGTAGATAGATAGTTAAATAGACAGACAGACAGATAGATAGATAGATAGATAGATAGATAGATAGATAGATAGATAGATTATAGAGACATAGAGAGTTAAAGAGAGCGATAGATGGGGGGGGGAGAGAGAGAGAGAGAGAGAGAGAGAGAGAGAGAATAAATAAGAGGTCAAAAGATATGAAAAGCTTTCCAAAAAGAAAATTTCACACAAGTAACAACCATGTGAAACACTGATAAAATGAGAAATGTAAATCAAAACGTAAATAGATAGAAAAATATATAGATGTAGACAGATAAAATAGATTAATTAACTGTCCTTTAATATGACTATGCATGTCTGAGTGATCTGCCTTAGCAATCTACATAGGGCATTAGACCATCTGAAGTGACTGGCCATACCTATTGCTTTAACTATATGTCCCCTGCCCTGGAGAAACAGCCTTGTTACTTTCCCTTAGCACCTCCTTCAGGATAGCCACCTTTGGCTTTAAAAAGGCAGTTTGATGTTCTTATTGATGTCCTGTCTGAAGGTGGGCCCAAATGACCAGGACACTGACCCCAGTTAGGTAAAGTCTTGCTCCTCTTACCTTGGAAAATAATAGGTAGAAAGACACGAACTGACACTCAGTCCATATTAGTCCCAATTTCCTCTATCCACACACCCCCCCCACCCAAGTCATCCAAAGCACATCCTGCATAGACAAGCCTAAGCCTGGGTTTGGGCTGTCTCTTTTGTGTTCTTTCCTAACCTGAAAGTAAATGAGTATCTATCCCAAAATGAACATTTCCAAGTTTGGAGGCAACCTTATCAATTTGATAGATCCAGAGAGCCTATGTTCTTCTACCGGTCAGAACTGACTGACCATTTCGAAAGGTGTGCCCAGAAACTATTCCAACACTCTTGGAGAAGATGACCACCAACAGGAGGATGGTTTCTAATATGACCCATTTGGGATCTGAAGATAGAGACTGAGAGCGTTCAGACAGTGAAAAGCCAAAGTGAAACACAATCGGCAACTTAAAGCATCAGTCTCTCAGCAGACAATAACAATAATTTTAAATCAAGTTACTGAATCTTGCTTTAAGTTGTTTTGGTAAAGCTTCCTATGTATTTTTTATGTGCCCATTAACATTTCTTTTGTGTGTAGGAGATGAATATCTGTCCCCTACCTGATGCTTATTGTACATTAAGTACCCTTTTATTCCCCAATTTGAGGAGACAATAACTTGAGTCAAAACCCAAGTTTTAAAGCACCCCACTGTGGGGGTGGTGATTTAATGAGCTGAAGAATGTGAGAAAAGGGAGTCAAACCCCTCTTATCAGAGGTTAGGCTCCCCGCAGGATTGTACCAGGTCTAGGCCACATATGTGGTTCCAAAGCAGAGGGCTCCCTTACTGGAGAAAGAAGAAAAGATGCAGCACCCCAGCCCCTTGTTTTCAATGTTCAAAGAATGTTGAATCTTCTAAAGTGGGGAGCAGAAGAATCAGAGCTAACATTCTGTTCTTTTGTCTTGCTTCACTTCTACTTCCCAGAAGCTATGATAACCAAAAAGCCTAGGACCCAGAATTCTTGAGTTCTAATATCTATCCCTTAAGGCTCCACTCAAATTCCCCATCTTCCTATGCCCCTAGCCTTCACTGATTTCTTTTGGCTCTATCTTTTTTTATTATTCTAATTAATTATTTGAACTTGAATTTTCTGCCTTTAAGTCACAAATTTCTGTTAGCAAATTTTATACATTTTATACAGCAGCTCAGTCAATATCTATATATGGCAAAAATTATAATTAAGGAGATAATTATAATTCAAATGTGGTCTCACTGAACCTAATAAATTCTAGTGGGTATAATGTTGGTCTTAAAATCATGGAGATTGGGTCTGAATTCCACTTCAGATACCTACTGGCTATATGACCCCTGGACACAACACTTAACCTCTTTGGGACTTTTTTCATCTGTATAATGTGTAAATTAATAGCGTCTACCAAACAGGGTGGTCATGAGATCAAATGGCATAATGTACATAGTACATAAAGCTCTGAAAATTGTAATGAAACTTTCAGAAATGTGTTAATCATTATCCCAGTCCATTTTCACTTGTAATACATATATGTAACCCACTGCTTTGTAACCCACACTTTGGCGTTATATAGACTTGGTCCAGTCTTCGGGATGGCTCCCCAAATCAACAACTCTAGCTTTTATTGTCCCTACTCAGAGGTTAAGCTGGGAAGTCTCAGAATATTGCTCATGTCTAGTTCTGTAGGGGTGTATTTTAAAATGTTCTCCGGATCTAGCAGACTCAAGGTAATAGCATTTATCCATTTATTGGGTAGTAGGAAGCCAGAACTCATATTAAAAAAATCAATCCAATACTCCTACTTTTTAAAGTTCCATTCACTTCCCATAGGGTTTTTAAATTCTTCAGACTTGGCACCAACCTGAGGTTTGAACTCTATCTGTAAGGGAAACTCATAGGACTGTCACTGGAACAGTCCTCATATTTTAGTGAGTCCCACTATTTTTGTTGTTTATACTTCTTTATCTTTTTAAAATTTATTTATTTATTTTTAGCTTTCAGAATTCACTTTTATAAGATTTTGAGTTCTAAATTTCCCCCTCCCCAAGATAGTATGCAGTCTGACATAAGCTACACATGCACAATCATATTAAACATATTTCCACATTAGTCATGTTATGAAAGAAGAATCAGAACAAAAGGAAAAAACCACAAGAAAGAAAAAAAAACAAAAAGAGAGAGAAAACAGTATTCTTTGATCTGTATTCAGACTCCCTATTTCTTTCTCTGGATGTGGATAGCATTTTCCACAGTGGGTCTTTTGGAGTTGTCTTAGATCATTGGATTGCTCAGAAGAGCCAAGTCTATCAAAGTCAGTCATTGTGCAATGTTGCTGTTACTGTGTACAATGCTTTCCGGGTTCTGCTCACTGCACTCAGCATCAGTTCATGGAAGTCTTTCCAGGCTTTTCTGAAATTCTCCTGCTCACCATTTCTTATAGAATAATAGTATTCCATTACATTCACGTAATATAACTTGTTCAGCCATTCCTCAACTGATGGGCATCCCCTCCATTTCCAATTCTTGGCCACCACAAAAAGAGTGGCTATAAACATTTTGTACATGTGGGTCCTTTTCTCTTTTTTATGATCTTCTTGGGATACATACTTACTAGTGGCAGCTCTAATCTTCTATTAGAGCAAACAGTTGTATGGTTAATTACATGTATTTAAATTCTCGTGTGGTTCACATTGGTTCCATATATGTATTCATCTTTCTTCTTAAATAGATTCAGAGCTCCTTGGGAGCAGGGGAGGGTATTTTATATGACCCTGTACGAAGCACAGAGTCATTGCTTAGGAAGCACTTGACTGATTCTGGTCCCAGCTCTTCCTTTATTTCTTTGTGTCAACCAGATGCCAGCTGCTACCCAGTGCCATACCTTATTCCACTATGAAGTCAGTGGACAGTAACCAGAACTTATATATAAGCTAGCAGATGGTAGTCAAGCTGATTCTCAAGTAAATACATGTGTATTAGGATGAACAATTTCTCTGGATCTGAGAATCTCCTTCCTTCATACATAAATTTTCTAATTGCTCCCCAGAGGGTAGGGAAGGGGAAGATGCTTTGTTATGGATGCAGTATCCCAAAAGGGCACATTGCCTCAGAAACTAGATTATTCATAGGCTTGTGGTTCCAGGAACTCCATACTTTCTCCACTGGGATATAATATGGCTAGGGAGATAGTTAGGGATATGACCATCTGATTGAAACCATCATCCCCTGATAGATCTAAGCCAGGAGTTTGCAAGTTGGTGTTTTTATTTGTTTGTTTGTTTGTTTTTTTATGTTATGGACAGTTTCTGGCAGTCAGTTAAAATTGATGGACTCCTTTTTCAAATAATGTTGTTAAACATTTGAAAGAAATGCTAAATTTCAGCTAGAGGTTAATAAAAATAAAGATATAATTTTTCCCATCTGAGTTCATAGATCCTATTAAATCTATTAAAAGTCTATGGATCCCCGGATAAGAATCTCTCATCTAGGCTGGGGGGAGTAAAGTGCAAGAGACAGAAATCTGAAAAAAGCTATATGCTGAATAAGGGCAGCCAGGTGGTGCAATAGGTAGAGTCCCAGACCTGAAGTCAGAAAGCTTCTACTTCCTGAGTTCAAATCTGACCTCTGACACTTACTAGCTGCCTGACCCCAAGCAAATCACTTAACCCTGTTTTCCTCAGTTTCCTCATCTGTAAAATGATCTGGAGAAGGAAATGGCAAACCACTCCAGTATCTTCACCCCAAATGGGCTCATGAAGAGTCTGAAACAACTAAGCAACAACAAAAATATACTCCATAGAAGACATAGAAAATTATGAGTTTTCAGAACTGGATGAGACTTGTGATTGGCCAGTAATTGACTTGAACACAATATGGCAGACAATAACTGACAAGAAACTTATGACAGGTGGCTGCTGGAGAGGAGAGAAGCACAGGACAACTAGAAAGGAAATACCATTCTGAGAAGGATATAGAACCTATCCTACCTACCCCTAAGGAGCTCCTTCCACCCCACTCCCCAGTGCTGTGTATCCCTGGTTTCAGGTACTATCCTAAGCCCTCATCACCTCTCATCTAGACACTTGCAGACACTAGACAGTCTTAATCAGCCTCCCTGCCTTGTCTCTCTCCTTCTCAATTTATCCTTCACCTAGCTGCCAAACTGATTTTCCTCACCATGTCATCCCAACTACAAAATAAACTCAAGTGACTCCCTATTCCAGAATAAAACACTTCCAGTCTTATTGCATATTACTCACTTCCATGAATACAATGGTCTGGCCAAACTGGCCATGCTTTCTCAATGACTATCCTCCCATTTCTATAATTTATTTACTTGTCCACCTCCATTTCTTTGAGTCCCTGGTCTCCACTGAAGCTCCTACTCAAGTACTAACTCCTAGATGAAGCCTTTCCTGATGTTCCCAACACTAGTAGTTCTCTTCCCAAACTAATTTTATCTATATTGTATATGCTTATTTAGAGGTAGACTGCACTCCCCCAGAGAGCAATGACTTTAACTTTGGTCTTTTGTATACTGATGTGCACAGTGTCTGGCACGTACGGCCATTGCTTAAACATAGTCTAAGTTTAGCATTCTATCTGCTGCCCTATGCTGCCTCTGCAGTAGAAGCTTAATTGATTGATTAATTAATGAAAGGCAATGAGCTGTGCTCAGTCTATGCTCTTGTACCTTAAATTCAAAGACCGTGGCTCCTAGTTTTCCATTTTTTACCAAATTCCTCCTAGAGTGGGACTTAAAAGATCATTTAATATAACCTCCTCATTTTACAGATCAGGAAACTGAGGCCAAGGGGGTGGAGCCAAGATGGCAGAGTAGAAACAACACTTCCAAGGTGCTCTCCACCACACCACTTCCAAACCATGTAAAAGGGGACTCTGAACAACTTCTGGAGCTCCAGCACCCACAGAACAACACAGAGAAGCTAACCTCCTGCTGAGGACAGCCCAGCAGCCCTGGCCAGTATAGCGCTCTGAGAGCAGGCAGCAGCGCGCTGGGAACCGACAGTGCAGGGCTCAGGCAGCTGAGCCCAGGCCCAAGTGAGTCACAGTTTTAGCCCCAGGGCGGCCAGGCCAGCAGCTGGCTGGAGGGACTCCAGAACACCAGTAGCTGTGGCGATTCCAGAATTATCAACACAGATATGCCTAGGACAAAGTGAGAGGTTAGTGCCTTATAGGCTTTGGGACCAGTATTTGGGAGCGTGTTGGCTTCTTCCCCTGGGGACAAGAAGCAGCTGAGGAGCCTCTGCACAGAAGCCATTTTGCAGCTTCAGTAGCAGCTTCAGTTCCTGGCCTGCGGACTGTAGGGAGATCCAGTGATCAGTCTTGGGGGGTAATTGCTCTTGCTTTAACCTCCCTGGATCTAGATTGTGGTCTGGGGGAGAGGTCTGGGGTGGGTATCCAGTTTGTCAGAGAGTGTGGAGGCTTTAAGAGGCCATCCAACTAATAACTCCGGAAGTTGTGAAGACCCCCAACATTTGGGATGGAAGTCCTACTGTGGCAACAAGCCCAAAAGTCAAGTAATTAAGTGGCAACATGCCTAGGCAAAGGAAACAAAATAAACAGAAAAATGCAACATTAGACTCCTATTTGGGGGGCAAAGAGGATCAAAGCATGGAACAGGAGGAGGACCGTGAGGTCAGAAATCCTGCTCCAAAAGCCCCAAATGGAAATATGAGTGGGTTACAGGCCATAGAGGACCTTAAGAAGGATTTTAAAAAACCAAATAAGAGAAGTGGAGGAAAAATTGGGAAGAGAAATGAGAGGGATGCAGGAAAAGTATGAAATGAGGGTCAACAGCCTGACTGAGGAAAATAACACCTTAAAAAATAGACGAACTCAAATGGCAAAGGAGGCTCAAAAGGGCAATGAGGAGAAGAATGCCTTAAAAAGCCAAATTTGCCAGATGGAAAAAGAATCTCAAAAGCTCACTGAGGAGATTCATTCCTTCAGAGTTAGACTGGAGTAAATGGAAGCTAGTGACTTTATGAGAAATCAAGATGCTATTAAACAGATCCAAACAAATGAAAGAATAGAAGGCAATGTGAAATATCTCATGGGAAAAACCATTGACCTGGAAAATAGATCCAGGAGAGATAATTTAAAAATTATTGGACTACCTGAAAGCCATGATCAAAGAAAGAATCTAGAAATAATCCTTCAAGAAATTCTCAAGGAAAATTGCCCTGATGTTTTAGACCCAGAGGAGAAAATAGAGGTTGAAAGAATCCACAGATCACCTCCTGAAAAAGATCCCAAAAAGGAAACTGAGGCCCAGAAAGGAAATTTTCATACCTCAGGTCACATAGTTAATTAGAGGCAAAACTGGGACTAGAATATAGGTCTCCTAATACCTAGAGCAGGGCTCTTGCTACACCACCATAAAAAAAGAATTGAGGGGTATCATAGTAGGCATAATGAACCCCAAATCCTCCAGTTTTTATTAAGCAAATTTTTCAGTGCTCCCAAGTCCCAGGATGAAGGAAATCACCTCTTCCATAAAGATCTCCCTGGTTCCTTCTGTTAGTAAGGATCTTTACCCTCCTCAGACATAACACCACATGGTATTTTGTTTTGCCACTCTCTGATACAGTTATCATTTATTACCATATGTTATAGTTTTCTTTGGGTTTTTCCTTTCCCTTTTTTCCAGCCCAGTTAACTTACTTGTAGTTTCCCATAAATGGGACATTCCATCTCCCACTTCTAAAGAGCACTCAGCTTCTCCCTCTACAGGATAAGAACCCTATGTTTTCTAAAGTTCTATAGTTACTCTTCATCCATTCTTTATTTTTTTAATGAGTAAAGATTTTAATATATTAATGTATACATTTAAAACAGAATATGCATATGGTACTTACATAGTCCTCTCCTTTTTGAATTGGTTACATTATTTATAATTAGATATTCACCTTTCAGAGGTGGACAACTGAAAAATTATAAAAATTCCTCTGAGAAAATATCTCCAAATTTGTAATTTTCTATGTGCATCTTTAAAACAATTATGCTGTTTAACATTATTAAGTAAACTTTATAGCATCATAATTTCTAACTTAGAAGCTGCAAGTATTTTTAAAAAATCATTTAAATACTATTTTCAGAACATACTATTTGAAAGGAAATTTTAATTCTACTCATCACAATTTAAAATAAAAATTATAATAAATTTATAATAATTAAATAAATAATAAAATTTATGATAAATAAACTATTTTTTCTGATGGTTGTATTCTTTTGCACTGCCTAACACAGCAGAAAAGTCCCCACTGCCTCTTTAACCTCCTTTTTCTTTTTTTCTTCCTTGAAGCACTTCAATTATTTCAAGGAACACTTCATTCTCCCTGATTACCTGGAGAATAGAAATGAGCTCTTCTAACTCTTTCAATTTCTCATCTGTTTTGCACTTTGGATATACACAGGTGTTGCATGCTCCTGACAAAAACACAAACATTGCATACACTCAACTGGTCACAGCAGAAGTCTCCTTGCCATCCACACTTGGATGAAATAATCCTTTGTTCTCTCTCTTATCTGTTCCCTTGGGAACTCCTGTAGCCTCCCACTGTGGCAAATTTCCTATTTGAGAAACAAGAGATTTGAGATTCAAAGGTAATGAAATCCACCCACCTCATTTCACCTTGCCAAAGCAGGAACAAGCCCGGTACAGAGGAGGCTTGGCCCCAGGTGCCACCATCTTGGGGAGCTGGGACTGTTCAGCTGTCCTTACCTGCCCTCTAGACTGCCGACCCTCAGGGTCCTAGGGCTGTCAACACCAGCCTCCCATCTTGCCTACCCACCATGATGGGAATGATTAATTCCCTGACAAGCACCTGCACTGGGGACCCACATCCTTTGGACAAGGTACCTGGGCTTAGTGGGAAGGCAGCAGCCCCATCAGGATGCCTGCCTTCACGTAATCTCAGTCCCAGTCTTCCCCTGGTTGCTGTCCTTTTGCTCTCCTCCCTTTCCATGGCGCCCCCTGAAACCTTCCTCAAGTGTTAAACTTGCCTTCACCCCAGATCTCTTCCTCTCACTCTCACGTGCCTTCTGTCTTGTGGTACTCACAGAAACCTAGCTGTATCAAAAAGATAACACAATGACCAATCAGCAAACTGCTTTATCATCTGATGAGATTTAAGGAACGGTTTCCAGTTAAAAGTTGTTACAAAATCCTGCTTAAAGCATTTTGATATTGCAGACTGAGTCTTTATGTTTAACATTTATTGTATACATCATAATAACTAGCATTTACCTAGCACTTTAAACTTTGATGTTACCAACAATCCTGTGAGGTAGGTGCTGTTTTTATCCCCATTTTACAGTCGAGGAAACTGAGACTGAGAGAGGTTAAATGATTTGTTTAGGGTCACGAAGCAACTGAATGTCTGAGGCAGGATTTGAACTCATGTTTTCCTGACTCTAAGCCCAACACACTATCCGTTACATGACCTATCTCAAATCTGATTCATAGTATAATGTATATCCCACTTTTGGGGAAACTTAACTATGATCCATTACCTAAATTATTAGTAAATTTTGCCTCCAGAGCTTTGGGATGGGAATTTAATTAGCAGAGAGCCTGACCTATTCTCTTAAAGGCCAGACTCCCCCAGAATTGATCCTGGTCCAACAGCATTCACGAACCCAGATCAGAGAAACACTTTAGTGGAGAAAGGAATGGAATAGTACTCCAGTTCCTGTGGATTCAATAGTAATTTTTTTTTTTTTGCTTTTCTTTTGGGAGGGGGAAGGCAGGGCAATTGGGGTTAGTGACTCGCCCAAGGTCAAACAGCTAGTTTTCTGTTAGGTGTCTGAGGGCGGATTTGAACTCAGGTCCTCCTGACTCCAGGGCCAGTGTTCTATTCACTGTGCCACCTAGCCACCCTGCAATAGTAATTTTCTAATGTTAGACTACCTGCTAACTGTTCAACATTCCCATGGCTGCACCCTACCTTCTAGAAACCATGACTCTAAAATTTCCCCTCCAACTCTCAAAATGTGCTCAGGGTACGAAGGCTTAAAATTCCTATCCTAACATAATAGGTCCTCCCAGCCAGTTGGCAAAAGGAATAAATTCATTAATGACTAGGGATGGTTTAAGGGGTTAACTTTTCTAGAGTTTTTAAAGAATAACTTCTAAATACAAAGGAAAGGACATTTAAAGGAATTTCAACAAATATTTTTGGACAAAGGGTTTTTTGTGGTGCCTTCCAAATTAAGGCAGCCCTCCTACAATTGTAATTTTTTTAATTGTGATTGAATTTGTAATTGTGATTTTTGAAAAATATTGTTTAATGTTGTAATAATAAATTATAGGACTCCCATGTGGAATTGCTTAAGCTAAGTGACCTTAATGACCATAAATATATGAGCAATGAAAGCTTGTGCTTTTCCACTGACATGACTCGTGTTAAACATATAAGTGATCGAAATTCCTAATTGGGCAAGGCTCTCAATCTACTAAACTGACAGTACACCAGCACTCATTTCTGGAGTTCCTAGTTACCAGTCAAGTCCTCACCCAATTTCTCCTCTATCAGAGTCTGGTATCAATAAGGACACAGGGAATTTCCCCACCACCTTCGGGTCTGACTAGGAAAGCACCTTCCCATATCTGACACTGATTACCTGTTCTCAGCCAAGCTGGTCTTTAAGGTATAAAACTTCCATGTTCAGCCCCTACTCCAAACATGTACTTCCAACCAGATCTTGCTCTGTTCAGCCCCTACTCCAAACATGTACTTCCAACCAGATCTTGCTCTGTTCAGCCCCTACTCCAAACATGTACTTCCAACCAGATCTTGCTCCTGTACACATCTCCCTCACATGGATGACCCTGGAACAGTGTGACTGAATCTCTGTTGCAATACAGTGTATCTATGTTGCTTTAGTTTCTGCCTTTTTGTTGGGCTACATGGTAACAAAGCTCAGGCTTGCATTAGCTCCCCAAGTTACAATTTTCTTTAAACGCTCAAACCCAGGACTTTGTTCTCACCCAGAGAAGTCAATGTGGTGCCTCCTCAAGGGCCCAGCCCATCTGAACCCTGGCCTAGGGCATGGGAATTTCCCATCAGCCTCAGGGGCTCCAATTTTCAACTCCATGGAGAAACTGTGGAATGGTGAGTACCTATCCCCAAAACATGAAGCATCCATCTTGACTTGGGTCAACTGTCTTAGAAAAGGTATAAACAAACAAAAAAAAAGGATACAAACAGAGTAAGTTGGTGGAGGGAGGCCAAGGTCTGCTACTGAAAATGTTCTGGGAAGGAAGGAAAGGATATCTTTCCACTCTGTACCATGGTAACCACAACAGAGCCCTTGTCTTTCCATGCCTGGCTCTGGAGAATAGTATTGAGTCATTTTTTCTATCACCCACCCTTTCCTCTATCCTTCCTTTCTCTTCCATTAGATCCAGAGAATATTTACACATGGTTAGTCAGTTCCCAAGGAAAACTGGGGAGTACAATGGGACGGGGCTTCAGAGAGGAACCTGGGTTATGCCCTGATGGCAAAGGAGATTGTTTAGGAACAATTCTACTGGGGAGGGGAGGGGGGGTTGTGGGAGGTGGGTTGTCCCTGGTATGAGGAGGCACAGGCACCTAGTTTGGGGACCAGAGCCCTTAATAAAGGTTGGGTAGGAGGAAGGAGGAGGAAGAGTAGCAGAAGAAAGAGGAAAGGGGGAGGAGAGGAGAAAGGAAAAGATAGGAGGAGGAATAAAATAAAGAGGAAGAGGAAAGAAGAAGGGGAAAGGATGTTAGGAGGAGAAATAGGTTAGGGAGGAAGGAGAGAAAGGGAGAAAAGGGGAAAAGAGATAAGTGGGAGGATGGGAAAGGGGAGGAGGGAAAAGAAAGTGTGGAGAAACTAAGATAAGGGGGGGGGGGAAGTGGGCAGCTAGAAAGACACAGAGCATTTATTTAATGGAAGCTGCTTTAGAAAGTCTGTTCTGCCTCCAAGGTTTTTGTTTTAATGTGCTATATGGATCTGAGTTCAAATTCCTGTTCTGCCGCTTACTACCAGGATGGCACTGGACAAGCTGAGATTTGGACCTAGGTGAGCCAGCTTCAAGTCGGGAGCTCTTTCCCTTGTAAAAGCTGATCGCCAATGTAAGAAACAGCCAAAAGGCATTAAGGGAGAGGAATGTAAACAGCTGAGAGAAGAGGAGGCAGCTGCTCCATGCTGAATGCCTAGAGAATGACTGGGCAGGGTAGGAGGGAGAAGGGGGAGGGGGTCACACTGGTAGCTGGAAAAAAGGGAGACATGCCCTAGAAGAGCTTTGTGAGAGGTGGGAAGGGGGAGGGAAAGAGCCAAAGAAGGATGGGAATTCCTTCCGAGGCGTCCCCAGCCCACAGGGGCTTGGATCTTCCATTGGCAGAGGAACCGGACCACATTTCTGGGCCAATCAGAAAAAAGGAAGCTCTTGTAGCCGATGTCCAGAAGTAGCAGGGCTGGCCTGGAGAGTGGCTGGAGGGGACATGAAAGGAACATTGTCAAGGGTCGCTGTCATGGGGATTCCTTCCATGTACAGATTGGACTAGATGACATCTAATTTGCAAATTCCCTTTCTCTGCAAAAGCCAAAAGCTCAGGAAAACAACAGATGGAAAGAATATTAAAATGATGAATTATAAAATGATAATAATTTAATCCACCCACTTGGGAAAGTGCCTGGCACATAGTAGGTGATTAATAAATGCTTATTGATTGACTATCTAAAATAATAATATAATAATAACAGTCAAGTGCCCTTGCTTTTGTCATGTTTCTTTGACCCGAGGCAAGACCTTCTACCTGAAGCTGGACCTTTCAGCAAATTCAACATTCATATTGCAAAACATTTTTTCATCATAATAGCCAGCTGAAACAGGTCATACAAGGCCTATCATCTCCTTTTTACAAGGGACAATCATTAATGTTTGTCCTGCCTCACCATATCCCCTAGGAAACTGCAGAATGAGTGTCCTTTACTGGAGCTAAATAGGGATACCAGGGGATTTACAAGGCTCTAAATGCCTGTTGTCTTTCTAGGTCCCCAGGGACTAAAGATCACCCATACTGATCAAACAGTTATACTAAAAGTGCAAATTATTTGTATCATTAAAGCCTAGATGTGTGTTTACAGCTGTACAATGAAAGTTAGACCAGTTGATCCCTAAGGGTTTTTCCAGTTCTAATATTTTCATCTAAAGCAATTAACAAAAAATCATGAGAACAACAATTTCCAAACAATGCCCTATAGATGTCATTAAAAAAAAAAAAGATAATAAACAAAGCAGCCTGGTGGCCCAGTGGATAGAGCACTGGCCCTGGAGTCAGGAGGACCTGAGTTAAAATCTGACCTCAAACACCTACTAGCTAGCTATATGACCCTGGTTGAGTCACTTAACCCCAATTTTGTCAAAAACAAATAATCAATGATGAGATAAAGTCTAAATAAAAGACCAGGTATCTCCTGAGTAAGTCAATTAATCCTGAGTTCCTCTAGATCACACCTCAGCAGTTCAAATTTCAGAGTCTTAAGGAAGGTAAATATTCATAATTTCCATAGAGGTAAGGAAAATTGTCAGTACAGAAGCTAACCTTGTCTACTAAATTTGGGAAGGAATCTGACCCTTTCAGTATGGTACAGGAAAATATTACTGCTCAGTTTTACACTGAAAAGGGGTGTAGGTAAAAACCACCCACTGTTATCCCCTCAGGGCAAATTAAATAATAGAATGGGGGCTTAGTGCCAAACCCCCATTACATTACGCAACCATTTAAATATTTTTTTCAGTTTGAAGTTTCCTCAATGCTTATCATTGGTAGGGCTTTCTTTAATTAATTTATTAATTTATATTTTTAATATTCACTTTTATAAGATCTTTGGTTCGAAATTCTTCTCCCTCCCTCTACTCCCTCCTCCCCAAGACAGTACATAATCTGATATAGGCTATACACGTACAGTCATGTTAAAACTATTTCCACTTTAGTTATATTGTGAAAGAAGAATCAGAACAAAAGGGAAAAACCACGAGAATGAAAAAAGAGAGAATGAAAATAGTATGCTTCCATCTGCATTCAGACTCCATGGTTCTTTTTCTAGATATGGATAGCATCATGAGTCTTTTGGAATTGTCTTTGACCTTTTGATCATTGCATTTCTCAGAAACTCCATTCTCTATCAAAGTCAGTCATCATTCAATGTTGCTGTTACTATGCACACTGTTCTCCTGGTTCTGCTCTCTTCACTCAGCATTAGTTCATGCAAGTCTTTCCAGGTTTTTCTGAAATCCTCCTGCTCACCATTTCTTATGGAATGATAATATTCCATTACATTCCAAAACCATAACTTGTTCAGCCATTCCCCAATTGATGGGACTTCTTGTTTTCAAATTCTTTGCACCACAAAAAGAGCTGCTATAAATATTTTTTACATGTGGGTCCTTTTCCCTTTTTTAATGATCTCTTTGGGATACAGACCTAGTAGTGGTACTGCTGGATCCATATTGCATAGCTTTATAACCCTTTGGGCATAGTTCCAAATTTCTCTCCAGAATGATTGGATCAGTTCACAACTCCATCAACAATGTATTAGGTTTTTTTCCCCCACATCTTCTCCAACATTGATCATTTTCCTGTTTTGTCATGTTAGTCAGTCTGATAGGTGTGATGTGGTACTTGAGAGTTGCTTTAATTTGCCATTCTCTAATCAACAGTAATTTAGAACATTTTTTTCTTTTGACTATAGATTAATTTCTTCATCCAAAAACTATCTGTTTGTATCCTCTGACCATTTATCAATTGGGAAATTACTTGTATTCTTATAAATTTGACTTATTCTCTATATATTTTAGAAATGAAGCCTTTATCAGAGACACTGCCTGTAAAAAAAATTGTTTCCCAGCTTTCTGCTTCTTCTAATCTTCACAACCACTTAAATTTAAATAGGAGAAAATGGATGCATTACTTCCTTCCTTTGACTAGAGCAATGAAGGTGGTGAGGGAGGGCAAGAGGAATTCTGATGACCTGTGGATCTCAAAGCACCTGGCTGAGCCAGGATCTGTTATTAAGGCAGGTCAGTTGATTACTGTAGGCACAAAGCAGCACTATCATTTCTGCCTCTCTATCCACTGCTTTCCTTTAAGGTATTCATTGTTTAGAGGGGAGGGTCAAGGAATTCTATACCATTCCCAGACTTTATGGACCAACTATCCTGAGAAAGAAAAGAGGGCTGGCAAAAAATGGTGGGGAGAGAGTCCACAGTGCCCACTCAGACAGTTTCCTTATCTTTGAATGGGTCAGGCTCCCCAACTTCACCCCCAATTCCAAACTGCCCTCACCAGATGAGCCTCCCACTGCCATTTCATGCTTGCAGATAACTGGAACTAAATTCAAATTAGTAAACATTTATTAAACACTATGTTAGGAACTGAGGATACTAGGACATTTGTTGTTATTGAGTCATTTTTCAGTTGTATCTGACTCTTCAGGACTCCACTTGGGCTCTTCTTGGCAAGGAGACTAGAATGGTTTTCCATTTCCTTCTCCAACTCATTATATAGATGAGGAAACTGAGGCAAATAGGACTAAGTGATTTGCACAGGGTCACAGAATTACTAAGTGTCTGAGGCTAGATTTGAACTCAAGAGGATGAGTGTTCCTGACTCCAGGCCAGGCACTATATCCACTTTGCCACCTAACTGCCCATACAAAAACATACCCCCCCCCACACACACAAAATTTGCCCTCAAGCCCATTCTACTGGATAAAAAAAAAAATCAAGATTCAGATAAAGAAATTGAGGCTCAGAAAGGGAAAAATCAACCCAATCTCAGAGGGAGGGAGGGAAGTAGAAAGTAAATCCATGAGAAAGTTTAAATTACATTTTGCCACCATTAAATTGTAAGTTCCTTGAAGGCTGGGACTGTCTTTTGCCGCTTTTTTTTTTATCCATTGTGCCTGACACATACTAGGCCCTTAGTAAATGTTGATTGATTGATTGATTTATATAGATTTATGCCTTATAAAACATTTTCCTCAATAGTATTATGAGGCTTTCTCCATTTTATTATTCTTGTTTTCCTCTCCAAATGAAAAGACTGAGGTCCAGAAAGGCACCATGGCATATGAGAAAGGGCACTGGGTTTGAATCCCAGTTCTCCTTACTACCTGTGGGGCTTTGGGTCCTCCCTAAGCCTCAATATACTAAATAGTCTCAAGGGTCCCTTCCAGCATTGAATCCCATGGTCCCGTGAGTGATTGACCTACCCTGGCTAATGCAACTACTAAGAGGCCGTACTGGGACTTGGATTTCTGACTCCATAGGCCTTGCCCCACACCACCTCTCATATGGACTAATCTATGATGCCTGGACTGGGAGATCAGGAATCCTGGGTTCTGGGAGGGACATGGGATCCTTCCCCACCTGCCTAAGGGAGAAATGGAGGCCCAGAGAGGCCAAAGGATGCTGGGACAGATTAAGGAGGTCAGTGCAAAGTATATATAGTACCCCTTGCTTTCTTAATTCCAGCCTGAGCTCCTTCTGAAACAAGGAAGGCTATATCTGTTCAGTTTGGCCCAGGCTATGGGAAGATAGGGAAGGGCAGTGGACAAGGCAGACCAGATGGAGTGGGTAGGCAGGAAGCCCCAAGGAAGGCTGACTCATCCTTCTACCATGGAAGTGAGTCAACCACAGGAATGAAAGCCTGAGTGCCCTGCCCATAGGAGCTCACAAAGCTAGTTCTGTCCTGTGGGGTGGTACTGCCTCCCTCTCCCTGGCCACATCTAGAAAACCAGCCAGGCTTCCCTCCCTCCACAACCTCTCACCCCATATCTAAACAATTTCTCACCATGCCCCTCTCTCTCTACACCCCCACTTTTCCTCCTCTCCCTTCTCATCTCTTTCTTTCTTCAGATCATACCCTCCCTACCTCCCATGTTGGTAAAACAATCGGAACATAGGGAAGGGGGTTACCCTTCTTCTGAGTCATGGACACTTAAAATAGGCTGGTTTGGCCCTGCCAGGAGAACTATGATCAAAAGTCCTACCTCTTCCTCTTCCCCTTCCCCTTCCCTTTCAGTTGATCTCCAAGAAACAGCCTGGGTCCATTTGCATAATCTAGGCCAGCTGTCCCAGAGAAAAGCAAAAGGAAAGACAAATGGAAAGAGAGTGGGAGTGACTCTATGAACCTCTAAAAACTTGAGTATGATGCAATAGCTCTTTCCTACCTCTGGAACATTGAATGCCTTTGGACTATTTAAACATTCAAGAACTTCATAATTAAGTTTCACAGCCCCAGGAGCCAGACCTCTGTCACTGTCAGCCAAGACCACAATGTAAAATGTCCAGTGACATAATGATCAGCAGCCACACCTATCAGGGAATCCTTGGACAAATTTTTGTGTCGCCATAGTCCAGCTGTTTCAGAATTGGTGCCTAGAGAGGAGGTAACCAGTACTATCTGCTCGAGAAGATTCTTGGGAAAGTAGCAAAGCAGATCAGAGGATAATTTCAACAGGAAGAAGTCAAAGCACCGGTCAGACACCGAGGAGAGCAGCAAAGAATCCGGGAGCATCAATAGAATTGCTGATGAAAGAGCATTGAGATGTAAAGCACCACTGCCGAGGAGCAAACCCAGACCTCAGGCAGTACTGGAAGTCACAGAACTGTACAGATCCCTGGAATCCCTTCGATGGCCCACAGAAAGTCGGGGGAAGGGGAGGTTGGGGTTCTTTTGACTCCATATGGATTCAGAGGTGAAAACCTCACTATCACCTTTATTGTTCCATCTTTTGAAGCCTTGTGCTAAACTACAAAAGGCTTGTGCAGCTGAGATACCAGATCTTAACATTACATTCAGAGCTTTACAATAAACAAACATCTGTTTGAAAGTCAGTTTCCAGTATTCACTGGTTACTGTGAAATGTTGCTATTCTTGTTGAGGTGTAGGGGTGCTGGGACCCCAAAATAGCAATGGGTCCTTCTCAAATGAATTCGACTCAAGCCTTCTTTCAGCCAAAGAAAAACAGTTTATTAAAAATCTGTCATATGGACCAGACTCTTAAGGAATCTGAAAACTTGTAACACTAATGTAAGCAAACCAGACTGAATCAGAGCACTTTCATGGAAACAAGATGAATCTTATATACAGAAAGACTGTGGGAGGGATCTATGGCCAGCCAAGTAGTCTGGGGTGATTGGAGAAGGAGTCTAGGGAGCATCTTGATTGGAGTGGCCAGTAGTTGGTGGTGACTAGAGATCTGAGGCCAGGAACCAAGATAGGATCTACAGTGGGAAGTAACCTAAGGGGACAGTGGAGGGCTAGTCTAGGTTGAGGGTAGCAGAAAACTGAGCATAGATAATGAAAGGTCAGTTGAGGGGATGCCTCAGGCAAACACCAGATCAAGTGGGAAGATTCAAGGAGAGTTCAAGGGGGTTTCCAGAGCCTGTACCCGTTATTCCCACCTACAGAGACAGGGATGGAGGAGATGGGGTTCGGGGGAGGGAGAGAGAGAAAAAGAGAAGGAAGGAGAGGGGGGGGGAGAGGGAGAAAAAAAGGAGAGAAAGGGGGGGAGAGAGAGGAAGGATGGGAGGCAGGGAAAGGGAGGAAGAAAAAGGGAAGGAGAGAAATGGGAGAGGAGGGAGAAAGAAAATGGGACAATTCGAGAGGGGGAGAGAGGGAGAGGGAGAGGGAGAGAGAGAGAGAGAGAGAGAGAGAGAGAGAGAGAGAGAGAGAGAGAGAGAGCACTTCTTGAGCTCCCTTGGGAGAGGGGGACCAGAGTAAGCCAAAGTTCCCCTGGGAGGGAAACAGAGGAAAACAATACACACCCCTAGGCATTTTGTCCCCAGTCAGCTGCCCTTTCTCCTTCTCCACCCCATAACCTTTACTCACAGTCAACTTGGCCTCCTCGTCCTCAGATCAGGTTGTGGTTGTGGTCTGTCCTTCGTTCTCAAAGGGGCCATAACATCTGGAAGATGATGCCATGACTTGCAAATGAGTTGGATTTAAGTGAAGTCACCAGCCTCACCAGTCACCCACTCAGCCATTCCAGCCAAAACAACCTAAAATAGGCTCCAGGCATGGTGTCTTCGAGGGCTAAGATTTGCCTCTCCTTTTCTCTACCTCTCATTCATTCCCAGGTGAATTGCAACTTGATGCTCAGGCAGAGAAGAAGCCATTCCAAGTTTCTGGGACAAAAGCAGAGTAGTAGAGCAAGGTGGAGCCTTGAATACCCAATCTTCTCCCTCTTCTTCCCTCCACTCTACTTTCAGGGCACTGACAAACAAGGGCAAGGGGCAAGGGTGAGAGTGGGACCAGCATCTCTCTTGTTCCTAAGCATCGTCTCCAGGGAAGTTGCCTCTTCAGTCCTTAGTCACCACAGATTCAGGATCACATGATGTTAGGATTGGAAGGAATCTCATCAACCAACTCCCTCATTCTTCTAGATGGGGAAAGTGAGGCCAAGAGAGCAGGGAGAAGAGGTTTACTCATGAACACACAGGACATAAGTGGTAGAACAGGGTGGTGAACTCAGTCCTTTTCTGCATACCTCTTTCCATATTCTCACAGAGAGCTCTTCCCTTCAATAATAACTGACTTTATACAGCACATTAAAGTTTGGGAAACACTTTAGATACCATCCTGTGAGGTAGTTATTACAGCTAGTATTATTCCCATTTTATAGATGGGAAAACTGAGCCTCGGACAAGTTAAGTGACCAGCCAGCAAGTATGTCAGAGGTGGGATTTGAGCCCAGATGGCCACAGGGGATTTCCGTAAGTGGTCCACTTGCTTTGTTCACAGTAGAAAATGAAAATGGCGATATAATCGCCAGCTCTGAACCTTAGGTATGAGGAGAGGAGCCCCAAAGGGAAGCTGGGCCAGGGACAAGAGGGAAGCTGGACCCGGGACAAGAGGGAAGCGAGGAGCTAGGACCCCAGCATGCTATTATCCCTAGCTCTGCAGTGCCCTCTGGTGGTGTATTGTGGTTATGTCCACCTCAAGAAGTTACCCTCCATAGGAGGAGAGAGGCTAGAGAAGCCCGTACATTGCTGTGGGAAAAGCACCTCTCTGATGTGTTTTTCTGTCTTTCTTTTCTTCCCCTCAAGCTTTCAGTATGTCCAACCATCTTCTTGGCTACTCTGAATAATTGATGCTTGATTTCGCTGGCATGGCAGCTCTCTCCAGTCACAAAGATTGCCACCTCTCCAAATTCCTTCCTTCTTTGCCTTGTGGCCAACCTTTTGGTGATGAGACCCTCTAAACTTAGCCAGGTTCAACAGAACGTATGTCTGCTGCCAGATTGTACTCAGAGCCTTTTATGGGACCTTCTAGAGTATGTACTTCAAGGGTTATAGCCTTCAAAAATCCATAAAAACCTATCTTCACACCATGAAAGGCACCAGAATAAGACTTCAATGGGTGAATTATTTTTTTAAATTCTTATTATAACTTTTTTGATTTTCAAAGTATTTTCCATTCACCCCTAAGTTCCTACAGCTACCCTCTTGGTCTTTCTGTCTCGCTGAGTCTGGTCTGGCCCTATCAAACTTATCAATCTTTTCCACCCAACATTACCCATAAGGCAAATGTATCTACTCCCCACCATGTTAGGTGACAGAAACTTTGAGCAAAGTAAATGGAGAATCAGAGTTCCTAAGTATTGTTCTTCAAAGTCTCAACTAAAATCCTGCTTTTTGCAAGAAACTTTTTCCAGTTCCCCTTAATGCTAATGCTTCCCTTCTGTTGTTTATCTCTAAGTTATTCTGTATGTGTCTTATGAAAAGAGGGTGTCACCTCTTATAGCATGGGGGTGTTGTACCCTCCCTTAGAATGTAGCTACTTGACAAGCAGGATACTTTCAGAAAAACCTGGAAAGACTTACTTGAACTGATGCAAAGTGAAATGAGCAGAACCAGCAGAACCATTGCATGTTGTAACAGTAATATCATACAATGATAAACTGTGAATGACTTAGCTATTCTCAGATCCAGTGATCCAAAACAATTCCAAAGGACTTCTGGTTTAAAAAAAAAAATGCTATCCACATCCAGAGAGAGAACTGATGAGGTCTGAAGGCAGATTGAAGCATGTTTTTGTTTTATTATTCCTGGGTTGTTTTATTTTTGGTCTGTGTTTGATTTTGCTATATGGCTAATATGGAAATATTTTGCATGATTACACATGTATAAATCTATATTAAATTGCTTGCCTTCTCAAGGAGGGGGGAGAGGAGAAAGAGGGAGAAAATTTGAAACTGAAAAAAATTTTTAATGAATATTAAAAAAATTGGGGGGCAGCTAGGTAGCGCAGTGAGTAAAGTGTCAGCCCTGGAGTCAGAAGGCAGACACTTAACACACACACAAACAAAAACCTAGCCATGTGACCTTGGGCAAGTTACTTAACCCCAATTGCCCTCCAAAAAAGCAAAACAAAAAAATGTGTTTACATGTAATTGATAAAAAATTAGATTTTTAAAAAAGAATGTGAACTACTTGAAGGCAGGTATTATTTTTGCCAGCATTTTAGCACAATGTCTGGTATATAGTAAGCACTTAATTAACTGGCTGACTAGTTGACTGCTCTAACTCTTCAGTTTCCTAATCCTTTTTCTCTCTCTCTAGCTTCCTCAAGACAAGTTGACTCTGAAATGATTTGGAAGTGGTGAAGTTTCTGAAGCAAATATTATTTGTCCTTTCCCCCTCTTTCCTAGGTATGTGTGTGTTCAGCCATTTCAATCATGCCCAACTCTTCATGACCCCATTTGGGATTTTCTTGATAAAGATACTGGAGTGGGTTGCCATTTCCTTCTCCAACTCGTTCTACAGATAAGGAAACTGAGGCAAACAGGGGATTAAGTGACTTGCCCAGGCTCACACAGCTTATAAGTGTGTGAGGCTGGATTTGAACTCAGGAAGATGATCTTGTTATAAACTAAAATTGCAGTCTACGGAGTAGAAGAAGAGGTCCTTTATTAACGTTTCTCCAGAGAAACGAGCATGCATGTTCCCTCATGCGACAAGACACACACACCATGCACCTTACAGAAGCAGAACAAAGACTATACAGGCTCACCCCTGTCACAATCATTGGTCCCAACCAGGTAGGATATCCTGTTCCCCAGCTTCCCCTCACCTGAATTGTCCCTCTTTTCCTGCCAGACTCAACCTTGGTCAGACAACGAGCTTAGTCTGGGCCCCTCACCCTTACAGATTTCTTCCCACTATATGATTGCATCGTGCATTTTGCTCTTTTTCTCCCTTACCTGGATCTACGTCCTCCCATATATCACATGCAAAGCATCCCTTGTTCCTAGAGTATCTGTGGAAATCAAACTATCAGTATTCCTCACGATCTGATTCTAAGCCCACAGTTCTATACACTTACACCACCTAGCTGCCAACCTTTCCTTGGACTCAAAAGAAAATTAGACAATGCCTAAAGGATATCAGGTTTGTCTCCTGTTGGTCTTAAACTAAGCACCAGTCTGGACCTACACCATCTTCCCAACCCCTCTATGTGCAGTCCTTACTCTGCAAAAGGTAATCTACACCCTATCCCTCTTTCTGTACACAAACACACACCCTGTGTCTAAGCAGTGGTGTGCTGGTAAAATTTTAACAACCAGGCTCTCTGGGAATGGGAAAAATGCATGCACAATTCAACTCTAAGTTTAATTGGAATTATTAACACTTTCTTAAATCTTAATTGGGGAAGCTAAGCAGCATGATGGATAAAGCACCAGGCCTGGAGTAAGGAAGATTCATCTTTCTGAGTTCAAATCTGGCCTCACACACATTCTAGCTGTGTGACCCTGGGCAAGTTACTTAACCTCATTTGCCTGTTTTCTCATCTGTAAAATGAGCTGAAGAAGGAAATGGCAAACCACACCAGTTTTCTTTCTCTGTCAAGAAAACCCCAAATGGGGTCACAGAAAGTCAGACACAACTGAAAACGGCCAAACAACAACAACAACAACAACAAAATCTTAATCAGCAGAACAATAACTCAAGTCCTGATTTGTTGTGAATGCCCATTTTTCAGGTATAAAATAGTCCCACTGAAAACTGGCTCCAGCTCACCCTTGCTGCTAAGAATTCCCTTAACACATTCACTTCCTAACCTCTGTCTTCCATCAGAGAGGGAGGGCTGTGCAAAGTCACCAGCCTCACTTTCTCCTCCAGAGCCATACGGTCCCATGGCAAGATATCCATCAGGACGACTGGAGATGGCCCAGGACACAGTGGGAGACCCTGGCCCTTTTAAGCTAAGGTCTTTTCAGGTTCCATGTCATCATTTCCCCTGGTCCTCTTTGAGAATGAAGGACAAACCACCACAACCTAGCTTGTGTCTGTCATACAAGATAGGAGTTCACACTATCGCATATTCCATCAGTTTCACTAATCCCTCCACTTCTGATCTGTCTCAGATGGGTACCATATATAAATCAAACATCTTCACAGAGCTATCTGTTTCTCTCCCCAGACTCAGCAGGTACCTGTTGGGTGCTGGAAGTTCAGTTAGTTTTTAGGAGAGAAAAGGAGAGAGAATATAACTCACCCTGCAGGTCCACCTTCTGGCAATCCATTTGCCCTGGATTTGAAATTAGAGGACCATGTTTGGACTCCAATTCTGCTACCACCATGGGCAAATCATATACAAACTCTCAGTTTCCCCCTGTAAAATGAGAACTGAAATGCTACCTGAGACCTGCAAAACTCCCAGGACAGTAGCAGGGACCACACTAAAATGTAATTAGGATGTATATATTTATAGCTATAGAGAAACATATCTAAACTTTATTGTGGCCTTTGAGGGGTGGAGGAAAAAAAGAGCAAAGTACAAAAGTGCACAGGAGAGAACAAAAGTAAACTCACAAAAAGCAAAGAAAAGATGGACAATTCTCAACACAATGAGTATTATTTATCATAGAGGATTTCTTGAAATGAAAATCTATTATTATACATTTTGAATCCTCTGTTATGTTCTGCTATGCACATGACATGTTTTTATTTCTTTCTAACTTTGTATTTAAGTTTATGACATGTTTTTATTTCTTTCCTCTATTTTCTAGTTGTATTCTGGCATTTGAGTCTAAAATAAAACTTTGGGGGGAAAACGTAATTAGGAAATGTTTAACAAAATAATAAATAAAATACATTAAATATATAAATAAATAAAGATACAATTTGTCACTGTTATTGAGTTCTGTCAGACTCTCTGTGACCCCATTTGGGGTTTTCTTGACAAAGATACTACAGTGATTTCTCATTTCCTTCTCTGGCTCATTTTTTAAAACTTTTTTAAGAACTTGAATAGTATTTTTATTTCTTTATCCAATTAATTACACATAAAGACAATTTTCAGCATTCATTTGTGGGGGGGAGGGGCAATTGGGGTTAAGTGACTTGCCCATGGTCACACGGCTAATAAGGGTTAGTGTCTGAGGCTGGATTTGAACTCAAGTCCTTCTGACTCCAGGGCTGGTGCTCCATTCACTGCACCACCTAGCTGCCCCTCAGCATTCATTTTTTAAATAAAATTTTGAGTTCCAAATTTTCTCCCTCTCTCCTCCTCGCTTTCTAAGATAGTAAAGCAACTTGATATAGGTTATATATGTGAAATCATGTAAAATATATTTTCATATTAGTTATGTTGTGAAAGAAGAAACAGACCAAAAGAAAAAAATGGGAAAAAAAGTGAAAATAGTATTCTTCAATCTGCATTCAGACTCCATCAATTCTTTCTCTGCATGGGGATAGCATTTTCCACCAGGAGCCCTTTGGAATTGTCTTGTATCATGGTATTGCTGAAAAGAGCTAAGCCATTGACAGTTGATCATCACACAATATTTCCAGCTCATTTTTTACAGGTGAGGAAACTGAGGCAAATAGGGTTAGCCCAGGGTAACATAGCTAATAAGTGTCTGAGGCTAGATTTGAACTCAAGTCTTCCTGATTCCAAGCTGGGTCCTGTATCCACTGTGCCACCCTGCTAGCCCATAACATAGATAATGTAAATTTGTGGTTTTCTAAGTCAATGTGCCACCCACAGCAATCTGTTTCTGTTTTAGTTTGTTGTGATGGACTAGGTGATCACCAAGGTCTTTCCCACATCTAAGTTCTATGACTATATTCATATGATTATGGTTTATGACCCATTATCAGTAAGAAGTCACTGAAACTACAGGGTTGAGTCAGAGATGGGAGGAAACTGAGCAGGATTCTTTATGGATAGGCTGATAGCAACTACAAAGAGCTCAGGTCCCTGACTTTCAATGTTTTATCTTTATTTAGATAAACTACAAACTCCTCTACTGGACATCAAAACCTGTTACACCAAGTCCTGAGAGTAGGGATTGTTTCACTTTGTATCCCTAGAACCTAGCACAGTGCCTGACACAGCAGGTAATTAATAAATGCTTGTTGATTGACTGAACAAATACTCAAGAAGAAGAAGATCATCTCCCACTTTTCTTGCCTCCTCAGGCCCCTATTAATGTCTCTTCTAGTCTCTACAATTAATTCAGCATATGGCTGTTGAACGCTATTTACTTTCATTCAAGAAACATTTATCATTAACCAGCTGCATCAAGGATTTAAGGAAGTTCTTCCCCACCATGAATCAGATGCCTTCTCACTCTGGAAGCCCCTTCCATGCTTGCAGCCCCTTCCTTCTAAATAATAAATTCCCCCATTTTGAGGAAATGCTCAGGTCAACCAATCTTCACTCCTTCCTAGCTCCACTCCTGACTCTCTGGACTTTGTGCCCTCTTGGGTCTCTCTCTCTCTCTCTCTCTCTCTCTCTCTCTCTCTCTCTCTCACACACTCTCTCCCCCGCCCCATCCCTTTATATGTTGTCTTCTTTGCTGTGGGTAAGGACCACCTTTACTTTTGTTTACCTTTCTATTCCAGAACTTAGCACTCATTATCCAGAACACATAGTAAGCACTTAATGAATGTTTGTTTACTTGTTGACATCTTGACTAAGGAAATTATAAAAACTATTCCTGTCCTCAAGGGAATATCTGTGTTCTTTCTTTGCTTGATATTTTCTTCATGATGTTGCTGATGGCTCCCCAAAAGAACTGCTATAATTGGATCAAAAAGGAAAGTCAAAATGAGATGAGAGACTGACCAATTTGGGACTTTCAAAAAAATGTAAGGGAAAATCTTTCTTCTCCAAAATCCTACTAGGTGTAACTCACCTTTCAACAACAATACAGCCAGGAAGAGAATCCTACCCTACATATGTAAACAAAAACCTTTGCAAACTCCTAAGATTTTTCTTCTGTTGAGTATAAAAGTATGGTTCCATAAACTTCCTGAGGGGAAAAAAATCAAGTTTACCAACTAATAAATTAATAATACTATTTCATTAATAATATTTATATTATATTCGAATTTTATTAAACTTAATTCAAAGTTGTGAGCCCTATTCTCAGTTTGCTATAGTTTGCATACATCTGCCTATAACAATTTCTCTGAAATGAGTGGGATTCTGAAAATGAAATCTGTAGATGTGGTAAAGAAATTTTGACTCACAAAAATATCCCATGATGATCTCAGATTTATAGATATTGAATCTGTTACAAATTTACAGTATACTGGTTTTAATAACCTTTTATTAGCTAAAAATGTTAATTTGGCCAAAATGCTTGACATGTATGTTTTAGATTTTCAACAAGTATGGCTAAGGTGTTTTGAGTGATAAAAAAACCTTGGTTGGTAATAAAAACAAAGATAGTCAAAACACGTGAATTTTAAAAGCGAAATTGATTATCAAAGAGTTTAACCAAGGAGAGGTGGCAGGTACTCTGATACGGCTGAGTAAATCTAAGCATCACAGCATAGAGCTGATCATTGAAATCATGGAAGCTGATGATCCAAGATAATTCCAAAGAAGCCATGATGAAAAATGTTATCCACCTCTAGCAAGAGAAGTGATGCACTCTGAATACAGATTGAAGCATATTTTTTTACTTTACTTTTCTTGCTTTTTTTTGCAACGTGGCTAATATGGAAATATGTTTTGCATGATTTCACATGTGTAATTGACATCATATTGCTTGCCTACTGAATGGATGGGGAAGGGACTGAAGGGAGGGAGAGAATTTGGAACTCAAAATTTTAAAAGTGAATGTTAAAATAAAGATAATTTTTTAAATTAATTGTTCTCTTGGTTCTATTCCAGTTTTTATCATTTTGTACAAGTCATCCCAGGTTTTTCTTAAACCATCGCCTTCATTATCAATAAATGTTTGTTTTTTGTTTTTTTATTCATTCTCTCATAGCCTTCAAGAACCCAGGATCACTACCATGCCATAAAGATACATTGAAGTTGGACATCTGGGGAGTAGATGATGACCATTAACTTTTATATAGAACTTTAATGTTTAAAAAGCATTTCCTTTGGGCAGCTAGATGGCACAGTGAATAGATCACCGACCTTGGAGTCAGGAGGACTTGAGTTCAAATCTGACCTCAGACACTTAACACTTACTAGCCATGTCACCTTGGGCAAGTCACTTAACCCCAGTTGCCCTGCCTTCCCCCACTCCAAAAAGAAAAAATTAAAAATAAAAAACATTTCCTCCTATCTCCTGTGAGTTACATATTATTATGCCCATTTCATAGATGAAGGAGTTAAAGTTCAGAGATGTATAGTGACAGAAATAGAGCTGGGGACTTGAAATTAAGTTAATCATCCAACTTTAAATCAAGATTTGTTCTCCTATCACATACCATATACCTAGACACAAGCAAAATGTTGACATTCCCAAGAGACACCCTGTATAGAATATACAAGTCCAAGAGGGATTATTGGGGAAGCCCCAAGTTTGAACTCAGAGCCTTGTTTCTATGTCACAAGTTATACAGAACTAGGCCAGAGGAGGGCATCTTCATCTAGAAAATGACTTTATTGGCCCCTTTATTGTTTCTGTTTAGTTATTTTCAATTGTGTCTGATTCTTCACAACCTCATTTTGGGGTTTTTCAGTGTATTGATCAATTTTGCTCATTTTTTTCTCTTTTTTTCTTTCTTACTTTTTATATAAAATATTTTTTATCATACTGAATGCAACTAGGGTGGGGACTAGAAGGAAAGAAATATTGGGAGAAATTTAGGTGATAGAAAAACAAAAGGTATCAATAAAAAATAAGTAATTTTTTAAAAAGATACCTCAAACCCCAAACCATGGCAAATTTCCTAATATTCTCTTGGCCTACCCACTAGTAGCTTACTGCATTCAGAGAACCAGCACATCGTGGGTGAGGGAGTGGAACCTTGAGCATGCAAAAAAGCCTTCATGGACCAGAGGCCTCTTGCATATAGGTGATGATTTGGCAACACTTGCCCCCTTCCATCAGCTGCTCCTCACGTGTCCTCCCCTGGCTTACATAATTTTGACATTAAACTCCCAGGTACTTGGGTATTAGAGCAAGAAGGGGAAAGGAATGAGCATTTGTATAGTGCTTACAATGTGCCAGACTTCACTAAGTGCTTTACAAGTATCCTCTCTTTTGATCCTCACCACAACCTTTGAGGTAGGTGCTGTTATAATTCCTATTTTACAGCTGAGGAAACTGAGGCAAACAGAGGTTAAGTGACTTGTCCAGGATCACATAGCTAGTCTCTGAGGACAGATTTGAACTTAAGATCTTCCTGACTCCAGGCCCTGCACACGATTACAGGTTCCAGCTGTGTGGGGTTCAGGGACAAATTCTATGGGCTTGGTTTTGGCACAGAGAAAATGAGTATCACAAGAAAGCCTTTGCCACCTTAGTAGTATTTGAAATAATTCATTGATACCCACTTTGTTCCAAAACAAGCCCTCGAAGTTCTGAGTAGAGAAACCTTTTTGAGGAACTCCACACAAATAAGACGAGGGGTTGGATGGCTGGTGCTTCATAATCTCAGTACTGTGTACTAAGGCAGTGATATCAAATTCAAATAGAAACAGGGCCCACTCAATCATTCATAAGGATCCCTGAAGCCACATATTAACTTAAAAAATAACATTAACATTATCTATGTTCTATTATATTTTTACTTTGTTAAATAGTTCCCTATTTTCACATGGTTCCAGTGGCACTCAAAGCTTTGTGGGGCAACTGTTTGATGCCTCTGTATCGGGGTGCTGGGCCTTAGGCACTAAGATTCAGGGAGGGCCACCTTATTGTTCCCATATTACTGGATACTTTTCTTAGAAGAGCTCGATGCTGCATCCAGCTAAGAAAGATCCCAAGGGCAGAGCTCCTTCCCTGATACCAGTGGGGACAGCATGGTACACTGAAAAGAACACAAGATCTACAATCAGAGGACATTACTGTGTGATGCTGGGAAAATCCTTGGGCCTCAGTTTCCTTATCTTTAGATTGATAATAAAATACTCTTTCTACCTCTGGCAGAGAAGTGATGGCCTAAGAGTATAGAATGAGAAATACATTTTCAGACATAAGTCATTTGGGAAGGGAAAAAAATACAAAAGAATAAGTTGTAGTATATGATTGTGATGGAATATTACTGTGCTATAAGAAATTATGAGCTCAATGGTCTTAAAAAAAACATGGAAAGACTTGCATGAAATAATGAAGAGCTAAATGAGCAGAACCAAGAGAACATTGTATATAATAATAGCAATATTGTTTTAAGAATGAATTTGAGCAAATGAATTGTTTTGCCTATTTTTTTTTTTTTTTTTTGCTTTTTGGAGGGGGGAAGGCAGGGCAATTGGGGTTAAGCAACTTGCCCAAGATCATACGGCTAGTAAGTGCTAAATGTCTGAGGCTGGATTTGAACTCAGGTCTTCCTGATTCCAGGGCCAGTGCTCTATTCACTATACCACCTACCTGCACTTTGACTATTATTATTATTATTATTATTATTGCTCTTTGGAGGACAATTGGGGTTAAGTGACTTGCCCAAGTTTACATGGCTAGTTTTTGTGTTAAGTGTCTGGGGCTGGATTTGAACTCAGGTTCTCCTGACTCCAGGGCCGGTGCTCTATTCACTGTGCCACCTAGCCGCCACCCCCTTTGTTATTAATACTCAAATTAACTACAAAGGACATATGAAAGATATTATCTGCATCCAGGAAAAGAATTTATAAATAGAAGTATGAATAGAATAATTTTACATATATATGTATATATGTACACCTAGTTGTGTCTAATGGTAGCTCTAGGGTCAAGTGGGGTGGAGTATGGAAGAAAAAAGGGAAAAAAAGAAATTTACATGATCATTTTGTTGTATATTTGAAAGGAATAGTGATTTGTGCATGGTAGACTTACAGTTTCATGTGCAATCATCTTCTTATTGTATTATGCTATGGAAATGCTTGTATAATTCCACAAATTAAAAAGAAAAATTCAAAAAAAGAATTCCATAAATTAAAAAGAAAATAAATTTTAAAAAATTAACAAAAAAGAATAGAAGGAAGTTTAGAAAGGAAATTGGACTAGCAGAATAGTATTGGAACTACCATGTTAAATTTGAATTATTTTCATTTTTTAAAAGATATGCATAGTAGAACAAAAACAAACTATAGCTAATAGCTCATGGTTTCATATACAATCTCTCTCCCTCCAAAGCTGCTTGTTAAAGGTTTACCAGCACACCCCAACATAAAAGGATATGAAAAATATAGACAAAATAAATGCAAGTTAATTTGATGTGAAGCACTAGTACCTGGGGTGACCAGGGCAGGTCTTATGTAGGATTTGGTGAGCTTTGAGGGTAGCCAGAGCTTCTGAGAGGAAGAGGTAAGGAGAGAGTGAATTCTAGGCATTGAGAAAATCTGTAAAAAGGCAGAGATGAAAAATGTCCTATCAAATGTGAATAACAAAAAGGTGAATTTGACTGGACTGTAGTGTATATGTGTAATAATCCCGGAAAGGTAATTAGAACCAGGTTGTAAAATGTTAAACAGATGCATTTGTATTTGAGCCTAGAAGTAATGGGGAACCATTGAAGTTTATTGAGCAGAGGAATAATATGGCAAACCTGTGCTTTAGGAATGTTACCTTGTCAGTTGTGTAGAGAATGGATTGGAGAAGTGAGAGACTTAAGACTAGACCTGGGCTAACGATGCAAAGGAGGCCTCAACTAAGTAACTGTCAATAGAAGGGGAAGGGGAGGGAATAAGCATTTATTGAGCACCACTGTGTGAAGGGCTTTAGAAATGTTATCTTTGGGAGGTAGATCCTATTATTAACCCCATTTTACAGTTGAGGAAACTGAGGAAGACAGACAGACCCAGGATCACACAGTTGGTAAGTGTCCGAGGTCAGATCTAAACCCAGATATTCCTTAGGTCATCCATAGCTATGGAGCATGATATTCAGTATAACATCTGCCTGTATGTTCAGTCACAGGAAACAGGACCCAGTGAAATGTCCAGCACAGATTTTCTGTGATTTCCTGCATTGTGTCATCTATAACATTGTGGACCTAAACACACCCCAAGGGTAAGATGATAATATTGTTAATAGCAAAATTAAAGTTTATATATAATAATATAAACAAATATAACATAAATAATAAAATTAAAGATAAATTAATTATATAATTTTAAAAGTTAATAATAATTGTTCATGGTGCATAACCATACCAAGACTGGTTTTCTTTTCCTCTCCTCTCTCCTGGACCTCACAAAATAACCAAGCCTCTCCACATGTTTCTATAGGTAATTTTTGGATTTCATGTCTGTCCTATCACTTTCATTTCGGTTTCTAGCTTGTCTCCCATTTCTGAACTATGCTTTTTCCAGCCCTCCAGGTAAAGAGTCATAGTAACTCTTTCCCAGTCTCATAGCCATGCAGAGCACTCAAGCCAAACCCTGTAACAATGTCTCCAGGGGTTCTATCGCCTATCATCAGAACGCCTAGGCCATTTTACTGCCTTCCATGGTACTTTGTTGTAATAATTTAATCCATTCATCTCCCACAGAACACACCCTTCTATACAAACTCTGCTTTCTACTCTCAGTTCTGTCATTAATTGTTTTTGTTTTTTCTTGACTACATATTTTTCCCCATCATTAAATGACTGGAAAAGGTGGAAGCTGTCCAGGTTTTTCCAGTATGCTGGACGCAAAACCCCCCTGGGAGATTTTGAGCATACAGGACCACATCACTCTATTTTTCTGTGGCCTGCAAAACAGCAGATCTCTCTGGAAACTTTAGCACTGCAGTGTAAAGTCTTTCAGTCTACCAGCTGAGGGCGCCTTCCTCACCCCGTAGTCATCTCATGTTCTCTGTAATGATGATTCCCTTTGATTCTGAACAGCACTATTTAAGGCCTTTTCTATTTTGGGTGGGCACGTGCAGGAATGAGAGCACTGCTTCTAATGTCTAGGAGACTGGCAGAGGTATAGACTTGAGGAGACAAGAGAAATTCCAGCATATGGTGTATTCAACACAGAACTGGTAGAAACTTTCTACGAATCCATCCCATTGAGGGGATTCAGAGGGAGTATCTGAGCCCAAGGGTTTAATTGCCTCTCCTGGGTCAATAGGGATCAAGCTGAACCCATCCACACACCATTACTGGAGATTAGTTGAATAAAATGTAATGAGTTTCTTTCTACATACTCTCTTTATTGTGCCTCCCAATCTGCCTGTCGGGCCTGAATCTATCCTCCCACAATCAGTTCTCCTATTATTTCACCCTTTGGCTAATAGCACCCTGGGTAGTCTTTTGTTTTATAATTGTACCCTTACTTGGACACCACCGCTCCCAACTCAGAAGGAGACTGTTCTTCCCCTACCTCAGTACAGGGTGTCCTTAAAGTCTGGACACATAGGAAATCTCATTAACTATGCATGTTTTCAAGAAATGAAATGAATGAAATTTTCAACAACATTTTATTTAATTAGCATAAATGAGATTTCATAGGAAGACATAGGAGACACATAGGAAATCTCATTAATTAATTAAATTAATCTCATTAATATGGAAAATAGTCCCTAATAGCTAATGAAACCTTTTATTCCATATGAAATTGTCATGGCTAAGATTTATGCTAATTAAATAAAATGTTGAAAATTCCATTCCTTTCATTTCTTGAAAATACACATAATGAGATTTCCTGTGTGTCCAGACTTTAGGGACACCCTGTATTTTACTAAATTTTGTCAGATGCTGGTCCTTTCATCCTGGACATATTTGATTGCTCTATTCGAGTTTTGGGGTTAATTAATTAATCTTTCGGATTTTTGTGCATACAGTCCCATTCTCATTCTATAGGCCTATCCTAATTCTGTTCCTTCCAAGACCTGGCTTAGCTCTTCCCTCTTTCCCCACCCTTTCCTACCTCCACCCAACAAAGATCTCAGCGCCCTCTGAGTGCATGGCACTTACTGCCTACCACTCATTTGGCAATTAATTAAGTACTGCCTTTTTCTGTTTCGTGTGTTTTTGTTTTGCCTTTTTTCCTCCCTAAAGAGACTACCAGCTTCATAAGGGCAGAGACCGTGGTTTATGCCTCTTTGTATCCCCACAGGGCCCCTACGTTGTGGCTGCTCAGTTCATATTTGGTGATTGGTTCAATGGAGCATGCCTTGTTCTTCTGCCTGTTTTGTGGTCTATGTGGGCAAATCTGATTTGACCATGTAGCCAGGTTGAAGGAGACAGAGCACTGGAAGGGGAAGTATCAAAGTGAAGCAATGCTGGGCAGGATCTAAAAGTAGGTTCAATATGCTAGAAACTTGCAAGTGCAAGGTTCACATTCACATTCACTCAGGGCCACCTGGTTCTCACCAGTATCACCTGGTCTACTCCTCATCCCCATCAATTAAAAAAATGTCATTGTTCCTGCAGTTCTGGTTGGTCAAATAGAATGAAACACTTTGGTCTTCGTTGACAGCCAAATTGAGTTGGCCTAGAGCCAGGCCTCTCAACAGGCAAAATGAGTTGGCCTGAGACAAATTAAATGGCCTCAACTTGGAATGGTGGGCTGAATGGGGCTCCTGCTGATTCACCTCAGGAGTTCTGTACTGAATGTTCTTTCAGAGTAGTCGCTATGTCTGATCAGCACCTGCAGGTGATTTCCCTCATACCTGGAGGTCTTCAGTTGTTGTTGTTCATACCTCATTCTCAGAGAAGAGCAATAACATCACAGAAAGTGATGTCTTGACTTTCGAGTGAATTGAATTTAAATGAGGCAGAACTGTACAAAGTCGTCAGCCTCACCTCATTCTCTCCTCCAGAGCCATCCGGATCTTCAAAATTTTAAAGTGAAGAGCTACTATAGCTACCTTGACTACTGGAATGCAAATAACTTTCCTAGATGGTCTGAGGACCATTCTAGCTCTCATTACAAATGTTTATAGGAAGATCACCCCATCGATAAGGACATTTTGGTATTTGGGTTGAGACTCCCCTGTGGTTTTAGCTCATCTGTTTTTTTGGCTGCTGCTTCTATAGCCACCAGCACTTCTGCCTCTATTCAGTTTCTGTGTTTCTAAGGTTGTTTTCATTATAATAACCCCAGCTCCCACCCACGTGGTGGAGGAGGCCTGTACATATAGAGGGAGATGTGATTCCCAGTGGCAGAGAGAATTCTGAGGTGACACCTACATGACGGGTGGAGTTGATACCAGAGTTTCTTGGGGAGAGGTGTATGGTGCCAGCACCCATCAGCAGCCACAAATAGAAAGGAAGACTTTGGAAGCTACACTCATGTAGGGGAAGCTGGCTTCTCAAAGTGTCCTTGATTACCCACTTGCTTAGAAACTTCAGAGAGAGAATTTCCCCTTGAGTAAGATCAAGGCCTTCTCTTGGTTTGAGCTGAGATCTTATCTCAGTCCTTGCAGAAATCTTCCCCTCTTGTGTATTTCCTGGACTAATTCACCAGTTTCTATTTGCTACTTTGCTTAAATGCTTTACCTGTTATTTGCCGATTGTGATAGTCTGTTGCATAAAAATAACTACTAACATTTATATCGGTATCTACTACATGCCAGACACTATGATAAACACTTTATAAATATTATCTCATAACAATCTTGGGAAGAAGAGGTAGGTGCTATTATTATCCCCATGTTACAGATGAAGAAACTGAGTTTAGGTAACTTGGTGAGGGTCACAAGGTCGGAACCAAACTCAAGTCTTCCTGATTCCATGCCCAGTGTGCTATCCACTGCTTCACCTACCTGCCCCCAAATCAGCATTTAGTGGGAATGAGCTAAGCCGGAAAGAACAAGCTCTGGGCTACCTTTCCCGCTTAGAATGACCAGGAAAGTAGCTTTTGCTTTAAACCCATCCAGAAAACAGTACCCCAAGACCAGCAGTATCTGTGTGGGGTAGGTAGATATAAATCTAGCCTCTTGGATATAAGCAAGGACATAACAAGCACCCAGCAATGATGGTCTTTTCCCTGCTTCCCCTCTGGGCAGAAATCCGTCTCCCTTGGAGAAGGGTTGGTCAAATTCCAGACATATCCATCTATTCCACCTGTGAGCAAGCAGTGTCTATACATTTAGAAAATCATGTGTGTTTTCTATAAATAAATGAATGTGTATGTATGTTCTATACTCCATACAAAATATATTCTATAAATAAACCCATGTTTATTTAGTGATTGGTTTAGAAGTGTGAAAAAATGATTTTTCTTAGTAATCATTACTTTGGAGAATCAGAACTTTCCCCATCACCCTTTCTTCCAAAGTTCTGTTTCTGGGGCAGCTAGGTGGTGCAGTGAATAGAGCACCAGCCCTGGAGTCAGGAGGACCTGAGTTCAAATTCAGCCTCAGATACTTAACACACAAACTAGTCGTGTAACCTTGGACAAGTCATTTAACCCCAATTGCCCTCCAAAAAGCAAAAAACAAAGTTCTGTTTCTTCTTCAGAATGACATTAAGATCTAATCTAATGGGTGTATTCCTGCTCATTTTGTTGTCCATGCAGGTCTGGGGAAATGTTGAGTCTCCTTATTGTCAAGAGAGGTGATATGGAAATTGATGTCTCTTTGACCAAGATTTAGGTGACCTTAGTCATATATCCCAAGCCCGGTGTGTCACCCAATCAGAGTTGATTGGCATCCATTGGGAACACCTTTGAAGGACATAAAACTCTGTATCCCAACCCCCAAATCAAGCCCAGTTCTAGCCTGGCTCACTCAGGGGTGCCCAGTCTTGGACTGCAGTTCCCATGCCATGCATGCTTGTCACCAACTTGAGAGAAATAAAAACATGGACACAGCCTAATCATATTTGTCTTTCTTAGAATAAACTCTGAGGTTGACAGAAGACATTTATTAATTCATCTCACCCCTTACCTTTTCCAATACTTACCACAATCTGCCCCATAGAATGTCAGCTCCTTGGGGTCAGAGGATGTAGCTTATGTTGCTGTATCTGCCACCTGGTTCCTACATGTCCATAAGCACCTGGCACCCCTGTATCTTTCATGTTTATTCTTTCTTGTTCCTGGGTGAATAATTATTCTCAGGCAATTGTATGAGCTTGAGAGATCCAGCAGAACCCTACCAAGGACCAGAGTCACTAGTATGGTTCAATTGAAACATAAGTAGCAAATGACAGATTAAGCCCTTGCAGACTGATGGTGGAAAGACAATTACCTGAGGACAGCAACAGCTTTAGAGATCATAAATCCTCATGATGGGAAGCAGTCCTGGCTATGAACTCCAGAAAGGCATTGATCCTCAGGGCCCAACAAAGAGCTACAACTAGGGAGAATTTCATAAGGATTCTATAAAGAGAGAAAAGGTATTTCTGGTAATCAGGACTTTCAAGATCCCTCTTTATTGATATGTATTCCCTATACATGTGCCTTGCTGCCTCTGTACTTTAAATGTGTGAGCCCATCCTCCTCATGGACCTTGTATGTGCATGGGGAGAAAGCACCCTGAGAGAGAAGTGGATTATTTATACCAACTCTTCTTATTCTACTACCTTAATAAGTGCCTTTTGCTAAAAAGCTAATTGATATCTACTGGCTGATTGAAAAGGGAAATACAGTGGTAAGGGCTCATGAACAAGCAGGTTACTCCTAGAATTCTGGAAGAAGTAGCTATCTTTTGAGGATCTGACCTAGAGTGTGAGTGCAAACCAAGACAGTGAGTTTATAGGGAGTATACACACTAACCTCAAACTATATCAGTCCTCAAACTCACAAAGAATTCAATGAAAAAGATTTTACATATTGAAGGAAAGTGCACATGCAACTACACTGCCAATTTAAATGTTTAGTTTGCTGTGATTCTTAATGACAAAGGGTACAATTCCATGAGCAAAGATAGTAGGAAAATCACTGACATAAATCGTAATTTTTTTTTAAAGCAATTGGGGTTAAGTAACTTGCTCAAGGTTAGATGGCTAGTCTTTATTTATGTGTGGGTGCTCATTTTCTGAGGCCAGTTTCGATCTCGGATCATCCCAACTCCAAGGCCGGTGCTCTTATTCACTGCGCCACCTAGCCGCCCCTAAATCATAATTTTTACAGAAGACCCAGGAGGGTTCAACCTTTTTGGTGCTTTGGAAGGGCTATGATTTCATTTGTATGGTAGCAAATCAATCCCTCCGTGACTTCTCATTCTGTGTAATTCTCATCCAAATCCTCCCTATGTCCTGGAAGACTTTTATGGTTCCAATGTCCCACATGAGCTGTTAACCATCTATGAACCCTTTCTTCTCAAGCGGTGAACCGATCTCCATTTCCACAGAGACAGCTAGGTGGCGTCATAGTAAATAGAGCTATAGGCCTGGAGTCGGGAAGACCTAAGTTCAAATGTGACCTTAAACACTGCGGCGTGACCCTTAATAACTTCTGTTTGCCTCCGTTTTCCCATCTGTAAAATTGAGATAATAATAGTTCCTACCTCCAAGGGATATTGTAAGCATCAAATGAGATGATGATTGTAAAGTACTTAGCATATTGCCTGGGGCGTAGTAAGTGCTATATAAATGTTAGCTATTATCTTACATTCTTAACAAATGGTGAACCCATCTCCATTTCCACGCAGGCCCCTAGGTGGCATAGTGGAGTCAGAAAGATCTGCATTCAAGTCAAGCTCTGACAACTTAGTAGTAGTGTCCCTGGACAAGTCATTTAATCTCCCTTAGCTTCTGTTTCCTCATCTGTAAAATGGGAGTTATAATAAAATAAAAATCTTCCAGAGCTGTTGTGAAAATGAAATGAGATGATATTTGTAAAGCTCTTGGCAAATCTTAAAGGGCTGTCTAATGCCTAGCTATACACAGAATCATAAATTTAGACCTAGAAGGAATTCTAAAAATCATAGGATGCAGTCCCTTCACTTTTACTTGCCTATGGTCAGATAAGTAGTAAATAGCAAAGTTCAGAGGCCAAAATTCAAGCCCAGGGCCTCTGACTCTAGATGCACTGTTCTTTCTACTATCCCCTGTGGCCTCTGTCTTCTAGTTTTATTAATAACAAGCATGATGATGATATGGATCTGCAGAAGGAAGAGACCCGTCTGAATGATGTCTAAGTCTCCTTCAGCACTAATCCTAATGTAAAGAAGAATTATAAACAATGGCATAAACCATGAGAAAGAAGAAACAAAACAAAACAAAAAGAGAACAAATAGTTTGCTTCAATCTGTATTCAGACTCCATAATTCCTTCTCTGGATGTGGATAGCCTTTTCCATCATGAGTCTTTTGGTGTTGTCTTAGAACCTTGCATTGCTGAGAAGAGCCCAGCCTATCAAAGTTAGTCATCACATATACGATCTGTCTGTAATTATGTACAAAGTTCTCCTGGTTCTGCTCCCCTCACTCAACTTCAGTTCACATAAGTCTTTCCAGGTTATTATGAAGTCTGTCTACTCCTCATTTCTCATAGCACAATAGTATTCCATTACATACATATACCACAACTTGTTCAGCCATTCCCCAATTGATGGGCATTCCCTTGATTTCCAATTCTTTGCCACTACAAAAAGAGCTGCTATGAATATTTTTGTATATATGGGTTCTTTTCCCATTTGCATGATCTCTTTGGGATATAGCCTGAGAAAAGTCACTTAATTTATAAGGGCCCCAGGCAACACTCTAAGACTTGGCGTTATAGAGAAAGTTCACTCCTCTCTTGGAACCCCCAGAAGTGATGGTCAAAAAATGATAAAAATAAACAATAAGGCATTAGATCAATTATTAAATGTGCCTGGTACCCACCCTATTCCCCCCCCCCACCAAAAGTCTCCCCAGAGAGTAATAATAATAGCATTTATATTGCTTTGACTTGACAAAGTATCTCATCTAAAGTCACAACAACCCTTGGAAATAGGTGCCGTTATATTTTCCCATTGTACAGATGAGCGAATTTAGGCAGATAGAGATTAAGTGACCCGAGATCACATAGCTACTATTTGAACTCGGGTCTTGACTCCAGGTTCAACTCATAGGACATCTAGCTACTAGGTCCTCTAGTTGACCTGTCTTCCTAACACAGCTGGAGAGCTCCATGTTATCCCATTCACAAAGAGATGTTAGAGTCTAGCATTCTAAGAAGGCTTTCTCTCTGGTCACATCCATTTCAGGGCAGCATCAGTCTTGGGAGAACGATTCCCCAGTACAGCAACTAGAAAACCAAGTGAGGAAAGAACATGATAAAAGGGGAGGCAGGGAACTCAGTAAGAGAGGCCTGTTACAAAAGTCATGTCTAATTAGATTGTATTGCCAGGGACTATCAGCAAGGTGTGGCTATGAATCCTCCAATGTAGATGGTGGAACTGTGGCCAGTGATTGAAAGAAACAGCATTGGGGTGGCTAGGTGCAGCAGTGAATAGAGCACCAGCCCTGGAGTCAGGAGGACCTAAGTTCAAATCCAGCCTCAGACACTTAACACTTACTAGCCATGTGACCTTGGCCAAGTCACTTAACCCCAATTGCTTTGCCTTCCCCCCTCCAAAAAGCAAAAAGAAAAAAAATTTAAAAAGGAAAAAAAGAAAGAAACAGCACAGTCAGGGAACAAATGGGGAACTCAATTACTTGGGGTTTATTTTTATCCTTCCAAGGAACCTGACTTCAGAGCAGCCAGAGTTGGGAAGGAGTTCAGGGAGGTGCCTTAAATGACCTAGATAGCTTGCCCTTCTAGCCAATACCTTCTCTCCATGGCCCTTCCTAGCCTTAGGGATCTGTCAAAGCAGGCTCTTCCCTAGTTCCCACCCTTGGGTGGGAACAGGTCCAAACCAAGGGCTGGGATAGTCCTGGGAAATATAATGAACTAGAAAAGTGGCTTAAGTTTATAGAGTACTTTGCAATTTTACAACTTCTTGTATCCCTTCTCTCATTACATAGCCCCTCTGTCAAGGTCCTCTACAATTTAGGGACTTTCAGAAAGGCAAAGGGGTATGAAAGTTCACCTAATCCACCTGAGGCCTATGAATTTGTTTGTTGTTTTTAATATATTTTCATGACCATATTTCAATGTAATTGGTTTTCTTTGCAATCCTATATGTGTTATGCATTTAAAAACATTATTCTGAGATGGGACCCATAGACTTCACTAGATTGTCAGAAGGTTCAACATTAAGAGCCCCTGAATTCTAACTTAATGCCTCCATTTTACTTAGATGAAGAAGCTGAGACCCTGAGAGGAAGGAAACAAGCATTAAGTACCTACTGTGTGCCAAGCACTAAACTAAGCACTTGACAAATGTTATCTTATTTGATCCCCACAATCCTGAAAAGTAGATGCTTTTATTTTCTTCATTTTATAGTTGGGAAAAAAAAAGGCAGATAAGGTAAAGTGACTTACCCAGAGTCACACAGCTAGCACATGTCAGTTTTTCTGACTCCAAATTTCAAATTCTATCTAGTGAGCCACTCACCTGCTTCTAAGGAAAGAAAGCAACTTACCCAAGGTTAAGTAGCAAAGTCAGAATTTGAACTCACGTCTTCTGATAACAAATCCAATACTCTTTCTATTCTACCCCCATTCCATACTCACACTATTTTCTACTAAGTCCTCTTCGCTCCAGTCAAACTATTCAGCAATTCCAAATACTTTTTGGCCACAGAGTGTTTACTTTCACCTATTTCATAACCCTAACTATGAAAGATATGCTGCATAATAATAATAAATAAGCTTGTCCCCAAAGATGAGAGGAGAAAATTCACCCCCTACCTCTTCTTTTGAGGTGGGAGACTATGGATGTGAAATGTTATATACACTGTCATATTTAATTAATGTGTTCTCTGGCTTTGCTGAACCACTTTATTTTCTTTTTTTGCTCTTTGTTATAAGATTAAGAGAAGAAGCATATATTTGGAAACTAAGATGATATAATTTTTTTAATCAATAGCCATTTGAAAAAGTTGTAGACTCCATATCTCTATGAGTCTTTTGAGAAAAGGTAGAAATTCAGTAAAAGAAGGGGACCTCTCTATTTGATTTATTGACTGAGGATTAAAGGGAGGAAAAGGGGGAGAGAGAAATAAAACCTGTCCTTTATTCAATGTCTTGTTAGCCTGAGTACTTACGTGGTACCTAGGGACACTAACAGTCATAAAACCAAATTCCAATGTTCCAAGGGGAAAATTCTAACTGGGGGGAAAATCAACAGTATTCTGATTTTTCCTAGATAGACCCTGGTGGGGACACGAGACATCACAGAGATTATTTGTTATGAGAAACCTTTAATAACAAAATAGTCTCTGTGATCTCAGAGCTGGAGTTCTGAGCCACAGGTTACAACTGAATTGAATTGAGGTTTGGGAGAATCTGTCCTTTTGCACATTTCTGTGGGGAGAGAGTGGAAAGCATAGAATCAAAACTTTGGAGCCAAAAAGTGTTTTAGAGACCATTCAGTCCAATTCATTCATTTTACAAGTGAAGACATTGAAGCTCAGAGAAATGATTACAGACTTACTCAAGCTAATAATGACAGAGCTGACATTTGAACTCAGATATTGAGAATAGTGCTCTTCCTACTAACAAACATCAAGCTGATTCTTCTAATAGAGGGAGCAGCAAAGTCCCTGGAAGCTCTACCAAGTGGCTTGGTCCACCTGAGTCCTCAACTGTGCTCCATCACTTACAAATATAAGTCCTTGACCCAAAAAAGGGGCAAGAGGATATGAACCCCAGTATTAAACCCTTCCTCCCAGGATGGAAGGGTGGTGACCAGTTGCTGGTGCCTGTTCATACTTCGTTATCCATGATGATTATTAGCTCCTACTTTGAGAGATGAGGGCTGGGTGGGGATGTCAGGCACCCCCTTGATTCACCCCTTAATGGTTTCAACAGCTCTAAGGAACCTCCCTGATCCTTCTGCCAAGAGAAGGTGGAGAGAGACAGGCTTTGAAGTAGCCAGATTCTTCCAAAAATCTGAGACGGCTCAGTCCATAAATTGTTATCCCCTTAATTGCCATCTGGCTAAAGCAGTTAATCCCAGGAAATCATTACCGTGGACAGTGATCCTCCCACCAATAGTGGCATTGCTATAATCAGCAACTGGGGAATGAGGATTGTTCTCAATGAAAGGGAAACAGAGGCATAAAGAGAAAAAGAATTCATGTTCAGGCTGTGTAGAGAGGTGTCCAGTTGGAGTCACTATCCCCAGGCCAACAAAATTTAGCCACCTCAGACCTGGCCTCTTCCCCTCCAGCTTGGAAAAGAAAGTTCTGGGTTCTCTTCTTGGCTTCACAGAAGCTCCCCACCACTGCCACCCCCCCTACCACTCCCACTACCCTCCACCCCTGTCCCTGGAATGAACTCATTCCTCCTCTCTGTCCATTGAATCCTGTACTTTCAAGGTTTTGAGGCCACCTCATCCATGAAGCTTTGCTTAATTCTGCCAATACATTGCTTTGGTTTTTCTCTCCCTCCTCAGATTTTCCTAGAGTACTTTCTCTGGATCTCTCCTTGATCCTTAGCACATGCTACTTGGTATTATGCCATTGGTCTTCATGTCACAGGAGTTATATAATTTTATCTTTTTGCTTTAGCATCCTTGTACCTAGTTGAGAATAAATATTTATATATTGAAGTGAATTAAAATAAAGGGTTTTTCTCTGTACTTTAACAGAGGACAGGGAAAGCTGAGGTCCCAAAAAGGGAGATTCATGTAACAATTCACAAATAAAACTAAGGAATCTTGGCCACCAACTCAAGCCCTTTTGCTAAGTCATAATTCCCATTTTCTGGAGTCTTCTCTGGGAACCTCTCCTCTCAGAATACCTAGGAAGAGTCATCAGGACAGAGGCAGAGGATAAGCTTGGACAATGGCCATGAGGAATAGAGGGGAAAGGTTAAGAAAGGTTAAATCTCTCCACAATCACTGAGCCCTAACCAAATGGACTCAAAAGAGAGTAAACTTGGGAAACACTGTGGGAGAGCAGAAAGGACTTTCAATTCAGAGGATCTGAATTCAAATCCTGAAACTGACAATTACTACCTTTGTGACCCTGGGCAAGTCACATAGCCATGTAGAACCTCAGTTTCCTCACATGTAAAATGAAACTGTTGAACTAGATTTCCTCTGAAGCCCTTCCAGTCCTAGATCTATCTATGAGGATATCCTTGAGGTACTGGGGACCTTAGTCTCTTTCTGCATGTGCATAAACTCTTATGCTTTCCTTAGGAAATATTGAGGGGGAAATAGAGCTGAGTTCTACAAAGTGCTTTGAGATTCTTAGCACTAGACAACTCTGAGGGTTGCTAACTAGAAATAATCGCCACCTCCTCCAACACTGTATTACCTTTAGCCCCCATATTAGCCCCAGCTCTTACCAATTCTGTCTCTTTCTTAAGAGGGCAGCATGAAATGAGAACAGCTGACGTGTATGTATAGCTTTACAAAGAAATTTCACACTTTATCTTATTTACTCCCTACTGATATTAATAAACCCATCTTATAGATGAGGAAACTGATACGCAAAGAGGCTAAGTAGCTTATCCTACATCAGGTATTAAACAGCCCATTCAGGATTTGAAATTAGGTCTTCTGGCTCTAAGCCAAAAAAATTTTTTCTACCACACCAAATTGAAAAATGGTAGATTTATGTCAGATGAAGGGTCCAGGAGGGGAAAGTAATAAAAAGATTTCTAAGTTCTATAGGCCCACCATTGGCTCTCTTCCCTCCCAATAATTAATCCAATTGATCAGCAATTGGCTAGGAAACAAGATGATAAGGGTTTGGAGACAGTTAATAAAAACCAAAGAATTATATGACAGTGAAAGCTGAAAAGGAGGATATTGGAGAATATGGAGGGTGCTCATATTAAAAGAAACCCTTTCCCTTATGAATCTTTTCAGAACTGATTGGAAGGAATTGGCCAGAAGGACAGGGGAGGAAGTGGATTTCCTCCTTCCACCAGCTCCATTTCCACTCCTTGCCATAAGACCCATGAGGGAAAGTGAGGGGACAAGATACAGCAATGGGCTTTTTTTGTTTGTTTTTTTGCTTTTTTTTTTTGGAGGGCAATTGGGGTTAAGTAACTTGCCCAAGGTCAAACGGCTTGGTTTTTGTGTGTGTGAGTAAGAGGCTGGAACCGAACTCAGGTCCTTCTGACTCCAGGGCCAGCGCTCTACTCACTATGCCACCTAGCCGCCCAAGAGACAGCAATGTTATTATTTGAGAATCAATTCTGAGTGCTATGACTTAAAGGAGATATAATATTAATAACCAATATTTTTATAACATTTACTACGTGCCACCCACTGTGCTAAATGCATTGTAATTTTTAGTTCATTTGATCCTCACAACAACCCTGGGAGGTAAGTGTTATTATTATCCAACATGTTAGAGATGAAGAAACTGAAGTAAACAGAGATTAACTGACTTGACCAGGGTCACACAGCTACTAAGCATCTGAAGCCACATTTGAACTCAAGTCTTTCTGACCCCAGGTGCAGTATTCCATTCACTGTGCTACCTAACTGCCTCTATAAATATTCATCACCTTCTTCCAATGATAGAAACAAAAGATTTAAACCTAGAAAGGGTCTTAGAGATTATCTAATCCAAATCTTTCATTTTATAGATGAGGAAATTCACAGTGAATTAGAAGAATTATAAACAGGGGGCCCATTTTCTACTCTACTCTCTAGTACCAGTGGAATATTTTGGAAATAAACCTATTTCAGTCACAGCTTGAGCCCCCACTACAATGTGGAAGTTCAAACCTCTAAAATCAACTTGGGTCAGTTATGACAAAGCTAAGAAAAGAAAAAAAATAGGAAAACGATAGCATAGACTCAGTAGAAGCATTTACTTGAAACAAAAGAAATAAAACAAACATTGGAAATGTCCTTAACAACCACACCTAAAGGAGTACATTCCCATTGCCTTCTTCCTGGACCAATCTCAGAGACTCCAAAGGCCTTTCATAGTCTAGAGAGAAAACTCTCCTATATCCAGACTCTAGCCTGAAAACTGGGGGAAACAGTGGGACATGTTGGGAACCCTGAGCTCTGACACAAATAACTAAAGTCCACTACTCCACCTAGCCTACAGCTCTGGCAATCTCCACAGTAATAGTGCCTCACCTTCTTAAGAGTTGGCACCCTGCCCATAGTCGATATATGGCTCTGTTCTAGTTCAACATTCCACCCTTGGAAACTCAGGACTTTCCAGACACCACATCTCATCCTTCCCCTTGGATTCTTTCTCCTTCCTTCTCTTCTCAAAATTTCCCTATGCTGGGGGCGGCTAGGTGTCGTAGTGAATAGAGCACCGGCCCTGGAGTCAGGAGAACCTGAGTTCAAATCCGGCCTCAGACACTTGACACCAAAACTAGCCTTGTGACCTTGGGCAAGTCACTTAACCCCAATTGCCCTCCAAAAAGCCAAAAAAAAAAAGTTTCCCTATACCCAGGTATCAGTTTCCTAGGTGGTGAAATAATGATCAGATAGATTTGTGTCTGCAGCACAACACACTGGGGAGTCTAGTACTGTTACTATACGACATCAGCTCCCTCAGTGAAAAAATTTTAGTCCTTGAAATGTACAAAAGTTATGAATGGAAAGAAGACTTTTTCAAAGTTCAATAGTCCAGACACACCCTAATCTTCAAAGTCTTCTTACATACCATCATAATGTATGACACTTATGGATTATAGTGCCAAAGATGAACCTTTGGAGATGGTTTCAGAGAATACTGGGGAGACTATTGTATTGTATTATAAAAGAATATTGTAAAGATAATTTTGAAAGATTTAGGAACTCTGATCAATGGAATGGCCAACCATGATTGATTCCAGAGAGCTCATGATGAAAAATATCTACTTCCTGAATTCAGAGTGCATACTGAGACATATATGTATGTATATACACATACATACATGCATATATGCATACACGTATATATATATACAGAGAAACATACACATACATACATACATATGTGAGTGTGCATATATGTCCAGTTTGGAATTTTGTTTTGCTTAACTATATATGTTCGAATAGGAGTTCTGCTTTTCTTTCTTAGTGGTTGAGTAAGGGGTAGGGGAGGTGTAAGAGAGAGAAGATAGGTTTTCATTGATTAAAAAAGAATTAATTTTAAAGAAACAACAAAGATGCCCCATTCAAATGGCTCCTAAAGTCCCTCTCCAAGAGAAAATTTCTGAGTGCTCTGAAAAAGGTTGATAGCTATTGAGATGGGCTGTGTGCATACCTCATCATATTTTATCCCATATCCATAAACAATAAGACAACCATAAGAAAGAAGAAATTATGAAGTACCTATTATATAACTGTGCTAGGCAGTGTGTTGAACATTTCGTTGAGTCCTCATAACAGGTGTTATTATCACCACTTTAAAGTTGAAGAAGTAGAGGCAAATGGAGATTAGGTGACTTGTCCAGGGTCACATAGCTAGTAAGTGTCTGAGGATGGATTTGAACACAGGTCTGCCAGACTCCAGGCCCAGGTCCAGCAGAGAGACACTATTACCACCTAGTTTTTAACTTGGATAATCTTTCCGATTCTCAGGCCCTGAAAGAACTAAAAAAAATCAAACTTCCCTCCATTCATTCTTAAGATGGAGAAATCAGTGCTTCCTAAATACTCCCCACCATCCTTGATTTTCTCCGTGGCAGACACTGATCTTCACACACCCCTCTCGGCAGTATTCTACCAGCATTTTGAACAGACTGAAGTTGGTCCCAATCAATGCCAAAAATCCTGCCTGAAGGTCGAACTTTTCCAAGGCCTTGGTGACCATTTGTTTAATCCAGATAGCCCTCTTCACTCATTTTATAAAGGTCTGACCCCAGCAATGTCCATTGTAAAAGCTAACATTTAAATATGACTTTAGAGGTGACAAAGTGCTTTACATACAACACTTATTTAAGCCTCCCAAGATCCTGTAAGGCAGACAATACAGGAATTTTTACCCCTATTTTTATGGATAAACTGAGGCTTAAGTTAAGTGACTTGCCCAGGGTCACACAGTAAGTAGGTAGGTATCAAACCGAGAGCATCCTGACTTCAAGCCTATACTCTTATTCACTACTCTTTGCTGCCTTTCATAAAGTGACTGAAATACAGCCATCGATTGGGATCCACTATTCAGCCTAGCAGGATGTTATCCTCCTTTCCTCCTCACCATGGCTGCTGCAAGGAGTCCTGTGAGTCTCAGATGAATGCACCCAGGAAGGATTAGTAGGGCAGAGGCTACTAAGTCTTCGTATACTGAATGGAAAGACCAATCCAAATCTAGGGAGGTTAATCAGAGACGACTGACTTCCTGGAGGAGGCAGACAGGAAAGAGGAGGGGCACCACAAGCAGCAAATGGTCCTTCATGAGAATCGGGGATGATCTTTGTATGTGGAGTAGGATCCCCCTCCCAAATATCTGAGATCCGAGGATACTGTCTGGGCTTCAGCCTGGGCCTGGCCTCTTGGGGATGGGGGAAGAAACCTGTGCCTGGCACAAGGCCCTATAAAGTTCCATCCCCAGGGGCAGAGTCCAGGAACAATGTCTGATCAAATTGCCCTCTCCCTAGCATCAGGGTGGAGGAGGCAAGCTCGGGACACCCTCAGAGATAAGGATCACACTTTGGACTCTATAGTCAAGCAAGCCCAACAGTTAACTCTTCAGAGGCTGAGGACAGGAGAGACCCAGGTCCCATCCTCCTATCCCCCTTGTTTTTACATATCCCTTTCCTATTTAGTAGATGAGCCTCAGTGTCATGGCAAGAGGGTGGTGGGGGGAATTGGCAGGACCAGATAAGGGAAGTGTCTTGCCCTTCCTCATGACACTGAGTTCAACCAGAGTGGTACTCTATGGTCATGGCTTTATCCTCCTTGCCTGAACTGCCAGGTCTTCTTCCTTAGAGAACCCTGCTATGAATTTATCATGCTGTTTTTTATGGTACTTTTCACAGGCTCTGGGATTACCACGGAGTTACTGCCAATGACCACCCTGGAATTTCAGAGGAGTGTCATCCATCGTCCACCCAAAGTCCAAATGGAAATTATTTTATTGATCCAAGTAGAGGCCACCCTTGAATATAGATCCCACCCCTAAAGTGAAATCTTTTGGGGAAAAAAAAACCATATGAGTGTGCAATGAAAATTAAGAGAGATTAGGAACCTCTCTCGATGAGGTTTTATATGTGCTTGATTAAAGAGAAAGTCTAACCTCTATTCTGAGTATCTTTTTCCTCTAGCCACGTCCCCATTTCCCATGATCACCTCAAGTTATGTACCTCTGTATGTTTCCCATGACTTTTAGGGGCTTCTTTAGTTTAAAAAAAATAATGATGCAATTAACACTGTGATCATTAATGTAACAATCATCTTTCATGTGGTTCCCATCTGGGCATCCTTGGGGGTGTATATGGATGTACATTGTGGATCATGAAGGAGGCACAGGGCCACCTACGATACTTGAATAATTAATTTAGCTGTACCTGGAAGAGGATCCCTTTTAAAAATGTACAGTAGGAATCGACAGGGGGGAGTGTCCAGCTGTGCATTACAATATCTCAATGGGAGAGAAAGTAGAGAGAAGAGTGAGTAAACTGTAGGGTGGAAACTGAGGGAAGCCTCCCACAGAGTACATACACCGTCCCAGTCCTGAGGACGCTGGGCGGTACAGTAGCCTAGCCCCGCCCTTTCTTCCTTCCTAGCCTCCCCGGCCTGACACCAGTTCTGCTCCCAGGGCCAGCAGGTCTGCTGTGTCCCAGTGCCTGCCAGACCAGGTTCCGGGGGCTGGCCCTGCTGCCTTATCCAGGGACCTGTGGATTGGAGGAAACGCCTGGAGGGGCAACAGGAGCCGGGACACCTGGGGAAACAGGTTAGAGGAGGAGGGATGGGAGAGGGGGAGTGGCAGTGAGGGTGGGGGCAGGGGCAGGTGTGGGCACCAGGAGGGGTAGTGGTGGTGAAAGAGAGGACCCAGAGGCCAAGGCCCTGTGGGCACAAGGAAGCAGGAGGAAGGGGTGTCCAGAACAGAGGCAGCAGGTGACGGCTCTGGGGGAGGTAGAAAGGCACCGGGAGGAGAGAGCATGGGGAGACCAGGAGGGTGCTGGGAAGAGAGGACACGAGAGCACAGAGTCCAGGGAACAAGGAACAGAAAGGTTCGGGCTCAGGAGAAAGGAGGGGAGTTAAGAAATTCGAGTTAAAAACATGAGATGGGTTTGGGGAGTGAGAAGAGAAGGAAGACAATTTTGGGGCCAGGAGATCGGCACTATGGAAAGCTCCCGGGAGGCCAAGAAGCAGAAGGAAAGGGTTTACAGACTTGAAGAAGAGGGGAAGAGGGTATAGAAAGAAGCAGTCATGATTCGATTCTCTGCTCCCATAGTCTCCTAGCCTGTCCTGCCCACTCCCACACATATGAATCTTCTAGCACAGAGATTCTTAACCTGGAGTCCATGGACACCCTAGTCCATGAGTGGCTTTCAGGGGCTCCATTAACAGATGAGAAAAAATATTAGAGCATCATTTCAATACAAAGTCAGTTTCCTTTGTAATTCTATATATTTTATTTTATGCATTTAAGAAACGTTATTCTGAGGAGTCCATAGTCTTTATCAGCTGTCAAAGGGACCCCAGGATACACCCACAAAAGGTTACAAAGCTCTGCTCTGTCAGTGGAGGGGGACAGAGGAGGGGAGTAGGAGACAGAGACAGAGAATCGCTAGGGTTCTAAGCCAGTGAATCAGGGAGGTCAGGTCTTTCTTCAGGGGTAGGGGTCTGGTGTGGAATAGGACACACTCCCACATTACTTCCCTCCTGGTACCCTCACCTTCCAGTTTCCTTTGCATGTGTCTCCATTCCTCACCCCCACCCCCTAGTCTGGGGCCTTTCACCTGAGTACTTCTACCTGGCTTTCTAAATCCAAGGGCAGAGCCTGAACTTCCAGTCACCCCATAGGATTGGTCTCTCTGTAGTTTTTACCCAAGGATATAGGGGCAGGAGATATAAGATGACACCAAGGGTCAAGGGTCTAGGATCAAGGGAGGAGTATCCTATAGAGGAGGGGGCCATACAGGTAGAAAGCTAGACCAGTCACTGAACCCCCTGCTCCCCAGTGAGGTGAGGTCTTCCTCCTAAAATAGAACAGGACTGAAGGACTTTGCCCCATGCATTTATTTTGTTTTGTTATATGTGTATGTATGCTTATACACATATATCTATGTGTGTATTATATAGGCATGCCTGTGTTCCTTTCCTTCTCCTTCATCCCCCCAAAAAGGGCTTTTCTATATATATGACCTGCCCACACATACCATACCTAATTATCTTATATTCACTGGTGTCAACAAACACCCCCTCACATATATACCAGCTGGTCAGCCATAGACCACTATGAACATGCCCATCCCTTCCATGACCTGTCAAACACATACCAGTTGTACCCAAGAAAAAACTTTGCTTTGGGCCTTAGCTCCCTGCCCTACTCCCCATGATGGCGTTCCTTATTACTCCCCTCTCAGGCCCCAGGGACCCCTAATCTTGCTGCTCTATCTTTCTCTCTGGCTCTCTGTGTCTCTGTCTCTCTGTCCCTGTTCCCCCCTCCTCTGTCTGTCTGTCTCTCTCTCTGTCTCTCTCCCGTCTCTCTCTTGCTTTCTCGGTCTCTGATTTGGTCTCTCTCCCTACATGTATCTCACAGTTTTCACATACACATCTCCTACACCAAAATCTGTTGTGAGACTGACCTCTTTCTCTCCCTCTGTTGTAGCCTCAGGTGACCCCTCCCTTCTCAGCCATGCTACCTCGGAGATGACCAAAAGCACAGGGAATGAAGGGGTTCAGTACCCCAGATGAGGGCCACCTGGTCCATGGATTGGTGGCCTCTCGAATTGAAACCTACGGGGGAAGCCTCCACAAGACCTCAAACAACAGAAACCCCAAGAACCTGTACCTTCGAAGGACTACACAACAGGTAAGAGTCTGGCTTCCCAATGTGGTTCCTCCCTCCCCTGTTCTCTCCTCTTGCCCCCTTTCCACGTTCCTGAGGAGGCAGAGTAATTTCATCAAAGGAAGCTTCTTAGTTACATTTTTTCTGGAGGGGTGTAAACTGCTCCAGCATGCCCTTCCCATCTTTATTTTCCACCTTTTATATGTAGCCTCAGTTTCCTCATCTGTATAGTGGAAATACATAATAACATACATATTATATGCATAATAACACCTACCTCAGGGTTGTTGTGAGGATCAAATAAGATAAAAATGTAAACTTCCACCAACTTTAAAAAGTTTTATAAATCTTGGTTATTATTTTCCCCCCATTTTCCTAAATAAAGGTAAACCTTTTTGCACTTCCCTGAGTGGACTAGAGTGGTGCTGGGGATGTGAGACAGGGGATTGTTGAGGTTCCTTATTCTTCCTCAGTCCCAGCTCCTTATCATTCCTATTGCCTTCCCTCTGTTCTCCTTCCCTTGCCCATTCCTCCTCCTCTTCCTCCATCCTCTTCTCCCTTCTTGCCTCCTTTGTACTCTTTCCCCTCCCTGACCTTTCTTTAACTCTCATTTCCCCATTCTTCTTCCTCCCCACCCACCTCCCCTTCTTTCACCATCTTCTCACTTCTATTCCTCTTTTCTTGTCAAGAAGATATTTACATTTGTCACCATATTTGAGACTCACTACCACTCTGTGGGGTAGGTGCTATTATTAGCCGCATTATACACATGTGGAAACTAAGGTTTGAAGGGTTCAAGTGATTTGTTCACAAGAACAGTGTCAGAGGTCAGCTTTTAATCCGGGTCTCTCCTGATGCCACCTCTCACTCTTCTCCACTCTGCCATGATGTCTCCCCGAATTCCAGCTTCCTAGATAGTGAGGGCTCCAGGGCACCTCTTGAGAGCTCAAACTGAAGGAAGGAGAAGGGGTGTGCATATGGCCTAGGGAAGGGGTGGAGGAGAGGAGATGTGATTCAGGCCACATGTAGGCCAGAGGAATGTGGCTGGACCTGCCCAGGGAAGGGCAGCCCTTTCCCACTCAAGGTAGGACATAGACCATAAATAGTCTCTGCACATGAACATGCAAGTGTGAGAACACATATAGAAGGTGATGTGCAGGAGGCATGAACATACATGAACAGGAAGGTGAGGTATGAACATGTAGGAGCAAGGTAAGGTATGGAATGAGAATGTGAAGTTGTATGAATGCATGATAGTCATGCCAGCACAAGGGTGTATGGAACACAATGGTGAAGCTGTCCATGTGAAATGATATCACATGGAGGCATGAGCCCACCTGTGTGAAGGCTGTAGGTATTATACCAGCACCTGCATGTGTACATGCATATGCTTGTGCTTCTAGAAGAGGCAGCGATTTCTGCCCCAGGGCCTGCTCTGAATGCCAGGCCAACGTGCCCCTGCTCGGCCAAGCCTCTCTGGCAGCACCTTCTATGACTCAAGGCTGGGAGGGGCCACCACACCAAACTTGTTTGAGGGGGGAGGTGGTTTAGGGAAACAGAGCCTCGGTAGAGGGGCAGGAGAGGGTGTGCCCAGGAGCAAAAGCTTGGCACTAAGAATCCTTGTTGCCCCTGATGAACATGTCCAGAAATGCCCTTTTCTTACTCCCTCTTCTTCTCTGTCTTAGGACTCCTCCCACCACCGACTGCAGGACCTTGTCCCCTTCACCAAGAATTCTGCCCAGTCCAGAGGCTTGTCGCCACTGAGGCTAAAAGACCCAGAGCCTGAGAAAAAACATGGTGGATATTTTGGGTCTGGCCCTTTAAACTCCCCCAAAACAAAGGTAAAGGACTCTTTCCTAATTCTACATCTTTGGTGCCTTAGCAAATTCCTACAACAGAGAAAAAAGAAAGAGAGACAGACAGACAGAGAGAAAAAGGAAGGAAGGAAGGAAGGAAAGGAGAAAGAAAAAAGAAAAGAAAGGGAAGTAGGAAGAAGGAAGGAAGGAAAATGAAAAAAAAAGAAAAGACAAGACATTATATAGGCCAAGTCATTTTATTATGAATATATATCCTAGTCTACATAGACTTTCATGGGCAAATCTAATCTTTGACACTAGCTTGCTATGTGATATTGGGTATGTCACTTAACCTCTATGCATCTTAAACAACTCCTTATAATTTATCTGCTAAACAAAGGATCATAGGTTTAATGTTAGAAAGAACCAGAGAGGTCATCTAACATAACCTCCTCATTTCACAGATGAGGGAGCCAAAGCTGCAGTGAGGTCAAATAGTTTTCAAGATTAGGCAGTAATACTCGGAGGAGTCTGGGCTTGCCTCTGCCTCCAAATCCACCATTCATAGCCAGATTGCAATTTGCATCAGGAATCTCTACAAATTTCCGCACGCAGACTTTCGAGGGTGCTGGGGAAAGAAAGGGAACCATAGACTGTACATGATTATTTGTTAACCCCAATTTTGAGAGTAGTAACAACAATAATAATAACTGGTGTTTATCTACCACTTTTTAATATACATTCTTTCATAATTGAGCTACATCATCTGTAAGTTTTACATATATTATCTCATTCCATCCTCACAATATCTCTGTGAGGGAGGGAATGAAAGTGCCTTTAAGGGAAAAAACTAGAAAGTAGTAGAAGATAATAAAAAAAAAGAACGACATGGTAGAAAATTGAAAAAACTCCTAGATAGGGAATCAGATGTGAGTCCTAATTATGGCTATGGCTTTGAACCTTAGTGAATCTGAGCAAATCATTTTACCTCAATGGGTCTCAGGTTCCTCTTCTGTCAAAAGGACCTATTGGACAAAATGAGGTCTAATGACCTTCCAGTTCTGCCACCTGGGTTCTATAAAGTAGAAAGAGGCAAGGTCCCCAGATGCTTTGGGATCTCTCTGTCTAAATCCCTGGAAGAAGTACATCCAGAGAGCTCCCTCTGCATGCTCTGAATGTCTCTGAGGGGGTCTGAAGGAAAGGGAAGCCCTCTGGCCATTTTCCCACCACCCCATTTTAAGTCTTAGAATTTCCCCTACTCTCTCCAATGCCAATGACTCTACCCTAAGGCCTTCTACTGCTCAGTTTAGGTACTCTGCCCATGGGCTCTCGCCCTGACCTTCCCCTCTATATCACCTAGGAAGTAGCCAAGGCCCGACAGCTGGAGATGAGGCTGCATACATTCAGCATGTTTGGGATGCCCCGCCTGCCCCCTGAGGATCGGAGATACTGGGAGATTGGGGAGGGTGGGGACAATGGCTTGACAATCGAGAAGTCCTGGAAAGAACTAGTACCTGGACATGAGGTAAGGATGAGACTGGGAACACAAAATACCTGTGTACTTATATCCAAAAAGACTCATATGCACACATGTACATGTATACACAATCACAGACATGCACATCCATTTCTGAATACAGATCTGCACACTTACTGGCACATGCCCCCCCATGCACGCGCACACACACACATACACACACGCACACTCTTCTTTTTTTTTTTTTTTTTGCCTTTTGGAGGGCAATTGGGATTAAGTAACTTGCCCAAGGTCACACGGCTAGGTTTTTGTGTGTGTGCGTTAAGAGTCTGAGGCCAGATCCGAACTCAGGTCCTTCTGACTCCAGGGCCAGCGCTCTACTCACTGCACCACCTAGCCGCCCCCACACACACTCTTCTAAGACAAGGTGACCCAAAGAAGCAGGATCCTGGTTGGGAGAGCCTGTCTGTCCTTCCCTCCTTCCCCACCCCACCCTACCCTGACTTCCATCTCCTCCATCCTCCTGCTAAGCCAGCCTCTTGCCCCATCCATCGCCAGGAGATGAGCCGGGAGCTCTGTCACCAACAGGAGGCCCTTTGGGAGCTAGTGACCACTGAGCTGAGCTATGTCCGAAAATTGAAGATCATGACTGACGTAAGCCTTCCCAGGGCCCTTCCTCACCCATGGGTTTCCTCCAACTCACCAACTTGGACTGACATCTTCCTCAGCTTCTTCCCTCCTACCCCCAGTTGCACGGTCCCAGAAAGGAGGAAGGCAAATAAAGATGAGAATTGTGGAGAATATCTAGATTGGGTTTCTATCCCCTGACCTCAGATTAATAAGCCAAGGGGTGAGGGGATCAGAGTTATCTGATGCAAGGTAACAGGAAATGTGTGAAGATCCATGCTTCAGAGGTCTGTGTCTCCTAGTCTCTGTATTTCTTTGCCTAGCTCCTGGCTGCTGGTCTACTTAATCTACAAAGAGTGGGGCTTCTGACAGAAGTAAGTATGACAATTGGATGCAGAGTTGGGTGGACTTGGTATGTACAAGGTCTGGTCATGGCAGGCACAGAATTCCAGTGGTGAAAATGGTTTCCCCTGCAACCATCAGCCATAGAAGGGACATATTCACCTAGCCCCCCTTTTCCCAGAGTTCTTCCTTCCTTGCCTTTCTTAGTCCCTTCTGTCCTCCACCTCCCCAGGTGCAGAGAACTCTCAGTCTCTACCTGCAGCCAAAACTCCTTTTAGCTATTTCCTTAACCATGCCACCCTAGGTGATGTGAACATGAGTGGGGGAAAAAGCAGAGCTATTCATATTTTAGGCTTACTGTCTGGTTCTCATTCTACTTGATGACTGTTTTCATTAGGGCCTCAGGCCCACAGACCATCAATATTATTCAATTACTATCTACTTGGGATGGGGAATGCTAAAAACAGAGGCCCTGATACATCTCCATACCTTTATTTCAAGGTTTCAGTTGAGTCCTTGTTTGGAAATGTACCAAACCTGATCCGCACCCATCAGAGTTTCTGGGAGGAGGTGCTAGGGCCTACCCTGGAGAAGACCCGAGTGTCAGGCCAGCCTCTGGACCCTCTCAGCCTGCAGGATGGCTTCCTGACGGTGAGCACTGGCTGGGGATGAGGGGAGGGGGTACTTGCGGATCAGGCAGGTGCTCGAGGACTTCAGATGGTAGCTGGCATGTTAGTTTTCCATCTTGAACCCCAAGTCAGATCATCAGGTAGAGACTATGTGATTTAAACTACACTATGATTTGAAGAGGCACAAGGGGTAGGATTCCCTCTCGAACTATCAACGCCCTATTGTTTTATCATTCTAGGTCTTTAAAATTTGGGGTCTTTGGGTACCTAATAATAAAATGACAATACCCCTATAAGGGATCATAACTTAAGCCCTTATCAAGAAAATCTCTTAATAATTGATGAAATACCTTAGGAGGCTTCATTGACAATGTGCTGAGAACAAGAATAGATTAATGAAGGAGGCAAGCACCTCACATCTTTGCTTTGATGAAAGGACAGTAGAAGCCACTGGGAGGGGGCAAAAGTCCCAGAGACAAATATGCCAGGACAGTGTTTTTGCCACAACAGGCTCTGCATGTCCTACCTGATGGATGGTATAACAGCTATGGGAAAAATCACAGGCTCATAACAGTACTTTCCAGAAACCCCAGGCCTTCTACCTACAAGAGGAGATACCTCCTGGGCTTCCCCTGAGGTCCCACTTGCCTCCAGTGGGGAAATGGGAACCTCCCCTTCTCTCCCCACTTGATAAGCATTCCCATTCTATTATTGATGTGGAATGGACAGCAGGGATCATAGATGGAAAGAAGACAGGGGTGATGAGTGAAATGCTAGCTTCATCTGTAGTGGCAGTGAGGGGGGATAACCCAAAAAGTATTCCTATGGTTCTATGCACCAAGCCTGCTCAAAAGCTCCACCAAGAAAGGGATGCTAGAAGATGGGGCTTGGCCTAAGCCACGACTAAGGGTCTGTCTGAGGAACAAGTCATGCTATTACTACCACCGCCATCCCCCACTCACCAATCTCTATGGACAATGTCTGAAGTCACTATTTAATCATTTTTATTTTCTCCACTGCATTCCTCTGTGCTCCCACCCACCAACACCTTCAAGTTTAGCCAACGGTTCCACCCATATATACAGTACTGTCTTCGTGTGAAGCAAACCATGGCCTATGCTCGAGAACAACAGGAAAACAACCCTCTCTTCCAGACTTATGTACAGGTGTGTTAGTCCATGCAGGAAGCCAGGGGCAGGGGGCCAAGAGAGTGTCTGCCTATTGGTAAGGACTTTTATTGGCTGCTCCAGGTGGGTCCTGAATAGCCATCCCTCCTCTGATTCTGATCATACTTTTTTTTGGGAGGGTGGAAGGCAAGGCAATTAGGGTTAAGTGACTTGCCCAAGGTCACACAGTTAATGTGTGTGTCAAGTGTCTGATGCCTGATTTGAACTCAGGTCCTTCTGATTCCAGGGCCAGTGCTCTATTCACTGTGCCACCTAGCTGCCCCAAGCTCTGTTCTGGAGGAAAAGATGAAAGTGCTTTGGAGCTTCAGGCACTTGATGGAAGTTCTTCTTTTGTAATTATTATTGCCTTCATCCTTGGTACTTCCAGACCCCTGATCTCTCTCTCTCTCTCTCTCTCTCTCTCTCTCTCTCTCTCTCTCTCTTAACCCCAGTGGTGTGAGAAACACAAAAGGTCTGGACGCCAGCAACTCAGTGACCTGCTCATCAAACCCCATCAACGAATCACAAAATACCCTCTGTTGCTCCAGGCTGTGCTCAAGAAGACCCCTGAGCCCCAGGCCCAGGACATTCTCAATGCCATGGTAGGGATCAACAGAGAACCTAACCTTTCCAGGGAGTTTAAGGGGTCTCTGGGAACTCCTGAGAAAGCTCTGTTTTTCCAGATCTAAAATGAAGTGGTTAGTCTAGCTCTAACAGACTGTGATTGTATAATGTGTCTTGATTCTCTATACTCTCTGATTCTGGGTCTCTAGTCACTCTTTGGAGGAGGGTTGGCAGAGAGAGACTAGGCTGAACCATGACAGTCTCCTTGCTGGGTCTAGATTTCTTCTGTGGAGGCTTTCTTACACCATATCAATAGCCAAGTGCGACGAGGGGAGGATCACGACAGCTTGGCAGCTGCTGCCCAACGCATTGGGCCCTATGAAGTGCTGGAACCACCCACTGAGGAGGTGGAGAAGGTAAGAATGACAAATAAAAAGACAGACAGAGAGCTGGGAGGGAGGGAAGGAGATTAGGGTAGGGGCTGGGCAAAAGGAGGAGGCTAAGGGAAAGGGAGAGGGGGGAGGCAGCATTAGGAAATGAGAAGCATGAAATTGTTCCAGATTAGACATAGAGGATGGGGAGAGAAGACAGAGAAAGAGGATAGATATTTGTCTCACTGGAGGTCCAGGGTTGCCATGGGCTGCTCAGTGTCCAGCACTTAGCATGATCCAGAGACATGAATAAGAAATGACCAGGCCATGTGGGTAGTTCAAGGAAGAATGATGAACTCCATTTACTGATTCTCAGCACAAGGTTTTTATAGAGCAACAAGACAAAGGAAGGGGACTCAAGTTTTCTTATCATTACCTTTTCTTATCATTACCTTAGTCTGATATATCCTGGAAGTAGCACAGAATAGATAATTTGATAAGGATTTGTTATCTAGGAGACTAAAGTCTTATATAATTATTTATATATATATATTATCTTTTATATTATTATTGCCTCCATTTGAGGCAATAATAGACCTTTGATCTAGGCCTCAGGTACCTGCTAATGCAGCTGCAGTCATAATTGGATACAATTGAGAGCAAACTTCAAAGTCAAAGCTGCAATCCTCAAAAGTCATCACGTTTAGAGCTGACCACCCAAAGATACCTAAGTGCAGAGTCAGATATTTTGGTTCTCAATAACTAAAATCTTGGGGTAGAGCCTAGTGATCTCAGAATTCAAACAACATCCTTATAAGTGTAACCCATAACAATGAACTCAGGAGCTAACTTGATGAAAAGAGGTCTTTGATATTCGGGTCCACTGATATCAAAGTAATTATGTGAAGTCCTGGCTTAGGCCTCTTTGGCTCCCAACACAGGGCCATGTACCTTACCTACTAATACTATCTCCTTGTCCCTCCTAGAACCTGCGACCCTTCTCCAATCTAGATCTGACTTCCCCCATGCTGGGGGTTGACCACCAATATACCCGGAAGCTTCTACTTGAAGGTTCTGTTCGAATGAAGGAGGGACGAGAGGGAAAGGTGAGGGAGAGGGCAGAGACTAGGGACTGGGGAGAGACATCAAATGAAGGAGTTGGGGGAACAGGCTTTGAAGGAGATGGTAAGAATGGGGAGAGGGCAAGAAGGATGGAGAGGCTGGGGCACGGAAAGAAGGGGTAGAAGATGAGATGGGAATGGAGGGCAGAAGAGCTGCAAAGCAGGACAGAGAGGACCCAGGGAGGCACAAAGGGCCTTTTCTATGTGCATCCATATCTATGTTCCTGAGTCTGTCACTATGTGATATAGACATTGGACTATGTGCCCATGTGCTTTGGACCTCAGTCATGAGATTTGGGTTTTATTCCCGCCCTAACTCTGCTTTTAATGAGCTGTGAACTTTGGGCTTATAGTTTCTGGATTTTACTTGCCCTGTTTCCTCATCTGTAAAATGTATGGATTGGATTGAACCAAGGTCCCTTGCAGCTCTAAAGGTCCCCTATGGCCCTCTGAGCCATGCTTGCTGTCTCTTTGTGTACCTTTTATGTCTGTGTAGACCCTCACCCAGAGTTCCCTCAACCTGTCATCTTTCCCACCATTCTAATATCAAGCTTATCACTGTTTCTCTCCCTACCTGCTCCTAGTTGGACGCATACCTGTTCCTATTCTCTGATGTGGTTCTGGTGACCAAACCCCAGCGCAAGGCTGACAAGGCTAAGGTCATCCGCCCACCCCTCATGCTGGAGAAGCTTGTATGTCAAGCCCTTCGAGACCCCAGTATGTCATTCCTATCTTTGCCCGGTCCCTGAACCCCGCCTCCTTTTACCTCAGTCCTTCCTCCTTCCTTTTCCCAATGTCCATTTGGCTCAACGAAGGGAGAGTGGGGAGCAGGAGAGGGAAGCAGTCTCCCCTCTGCTTCCCTACATTCCCTGTTTCTCCTCCACCGCAGATAGCTTCCTGATGATCTACCTTACTGAGTTCCAGTGCGTCTCCAGCGCCCTTGTTTTCCATTGTCCCAATCCACATGAATGTGTTCGTTGGCTAGAGAAGATACAGGAGGCCCAGGTACTCAGTGGGTACAGCCTGGAGAAGAGTGGGTGCAAGGCATATGGAGAGACCTGCTGGGGCCAAGAAACAGAGCAGGAAGAGGGGAAAGGAGAGGGAGAGAAAGAGAGAGAAAGAGAGACACAGAGAGAGAGAGAACGAGTACTACCTCACTGAGAAGGGTTAGATAGGTTAGTGGCTATAACGAATTTCTGGACTCCTGGGGTGCTGGCTCCTCTGGATGAGGAAATGTGGTTTGCTCATTGATGCATGAAGTAGGATGGGGAGAGTCACCAATTAAATAAAATATAGGCTGTAATCTTTGTCCTTAAAGAGTTTATAATCTAGCGGATCTGAGACAGAATTTATATACTTAAGTACTGAACTCCATGGTATGAATGCACTAGACATTTCAGAGAAAGAAAACCTAAGTGTGAGCCAGGGTAGTCAGAGAGCCTTATAGAACAACCAATCTGTGGCAACAGTAGAGATCTCAGTAATTTTACAGATGAGGAAACTGAGGCTCAAAGAGGTGATATAATAATATCACTATCATTTATTTAGCACTTTAACATTTGCGAAGCACTTTGCAGATGTTATCTCATTTTATCCTCACAACCCTAGAAGGTAGGTGCTGATATTATTCCCATTTTACAGATGAGGACACTGAGGAAGAAAGAGGTTAAGTGATCTGCCCAAGATTATGCAGCTAGAAAGCGCCTGAGGCCAGATTTGAATTTACATCTTCCTGACTGCCTTCTCTGATAGCCGTATTGTCTACCACCAAGTCCAAGTTTCTCTTCCCATCATTCTACACTGGCTCTAAGAATCACAGGATTTAGAGATAGAATTTCAGCTATTGTTTAGTCATTTTTCAGTTGTGTCCAATTCTGACAAAGATACTGGAGTGGTTTGTTATTTCCTTCTCTTACTCATTTTACAGATGAGGAAACTGAGGCAAACAGGTGAAGTGACTTCCCAGGGTCACACAACTAGGAAGTGTCAGAGGCCAGATTTGAACTCAGAAAGATGACTCCAGGCCCAGCGCTTTATCCACTGCACCATCTAGCTGCCCATATTAGGGCTGGAAAGGGCCTTAGAAATCATCTTGTCCTATTCTCTCCTGGCTTCATGGAAGAGGTTGAGATTTGAATTGGGTCTTAGGGATTGAGTATGATTTAGATTAGGGAATAGCATCCCAGGCAGCAGGAACAGCATGAACAAAGGCAGAATGAGCAGTGTAGGAAAAAGAGTAAGGACACCAGGCTGGGAGGGGATGAGGGGAGGTCAAGTATCAGGGAAGAGTGGGAAGGAATGGTTGGATAGGTAGTTTGGGGACAGGTAATGGAAGACTCGGAAAGAATTTAGACATGTAAGCAGCAGTAGAAAATAAAGAGACATTGAAGATTCTTGAGAAGGGGAGGGACACAATTAAATCAGGGTTTTAGAGATTTGCCAGGCCACTGCATACATTAGGTGAACTAGAGTTGGGAGAGGGACCTGTGACACAAAGGTCAGCTATCAAAGGACTAATCCACTAATGAAGTGATGGTGATCTGGACCTCAACAGTAACAGGGGGAACAGAGGAAACTGCAAACCTAATAGAGATTTCAAAGGAAGAACATGAAAGAGAAAGAACAGATAAGATGGCCCCAAGGTTTCTTACCTAGGCTAGGTACTAACAGATATTAAATATTGGACAGGGATATAAGAGAAATGATTGTTTCTCTCTTGTATTTAATAAGTAATTATTGAATTAGGACCATTTTTTCCCATTTTCTACTTCCTCATTCAGAAATCAGCCCCTATAGGTTGTTACTCAGGCAGCCTTTAAAGTGCAGGACTAATACTGAGGGAAAGAACCCAGATCTGTTCAAGAGGTAAAGTTAGTTGAACTGATGGATTCTGGTCCATTATGTTTTATTCAGACTGGTCTGGGAAAATGTGGATATGGATACAGATAGTTCTCTTTGACCAAAACTATCAGTCATGTACAGCAGACCCTCACTAGAATAGGTCCACCTCCCATTATAATATTGATTGTCTCATTAACTACTAACCAGTTAGAGTCGATTTCCACCCTCAGGAATGTCTACTCATCCAAGGGCATATAAGCAGTGAGTGGGTTCCATGAGGGGTCTTTGGTCTAAGAGACAGCCAAATGACCATACTTTTATTAGTAATATGCTAACATTATTAATAAAATGATTGATTGCCCAGAAACGATGTCTCTCGAACTTTCTACATGTCACAGATACCTATTTTTGGGGAGAAGACAGAATTTTGGGTCCAGAAATATTATATATATATATATATAGTACTGGCAAGTGGAATCAGAGAGTCAACGAGAGATATTTAGATATACCAATAAGGAACAAAGATGTAGATGAGGAAATTGTTCAACATTTCGGTTTACCCAGCATTAATTAATCAGCTAAGTGCAGCTACTAAACATATAAGACATTCTGGTTAGGTACTGGAGATAGAATGATGAAAAATGACAATCTCTTCTCTCAAAGATCTTAAAAGTTAATCAAGAAGTGGGATATACAACATGCATACAAATAAACAAGTCTATTGTTATATTTAAGGATTGTATCAAATGATAATGTATCATATAGACATTGTAGCAAAGAATCATGATACAATATGATTATTTGTGGGCCTTAACTAGGTGGGCATTAACTAGGGTGGTGACCATTTCAGATATTCAAGGAGGCACAGAGACAGTATCTCCTGACCCATAGTTTCAGCCCCCTGCCCATCACTTTGTAATAATATTATTAGTTTCTCTTTCACCCACCCCCTCCTGAATCCTAGTCAAACCATGGCTACAAAGTCCTATTTCTGTACTTTACCAAGGGTGGTAGCCATGTGAGTGGAAAGGAGGGGACTGGTGGGGAGAAATATTTCAGAAATGGAATGAACAGGACTTGGAAGCTGACTGAATGTAAAGAAGGGGAAAGAGTTAAAGCTAATTCAAAGATTTTTGTGCCCAAGTGACCAGAACGAGAAAGTTTGGAATTTATTAGAAAGTGAATTGTTTTGGAAACACTGAGTTTGAGATACGCATGGAATATCTACATGAAGAGATGTCCCAAGGATCTGTTGCAGATCGCACCAACACAGAATGTTGAGTTGGTAGGGGCTTCAAGGGTCATTTAGTCCAACTCAGTTTTAGAAGAAGTTAAGGAAATGATTGGGTCTGGACATAAAGAGTTGGGAATTATCTGCATAAGAGAAAACAAGTGAAGAAATAGGGATGAAAAAAATTTTAAAAAAGAAATAAGAATGGACATTTGGCAAGTGAGAGACTAGAGAGGAGAGAAGACAGACAATGACATATGGGAGATGCTCACAGTTAGGGGATGGGAGGAAAAGGGTGACACAGTAAATAAAACTGAGGAATGATTAACTTGGTAGAAGTAGAACCAAGAAAGAATAGTGCTAGAAGACGAGAGTATCAAATGCTGAAAAAAAGGCCAAGGAAGATAACTAAGAAAGACCACTGTGCAATTAGGGAGTCATTGGTGATCATGGGGATGGCTAGCGTTTACATAGCGCTTTAAGATTTTCATAGTACTTTACAAATATTATCTCATTTTGTCCCTACAATAACCCTGAGAGGTAGGAGTTATTATTATTATCCCCATTTTATATATAAGGACACTGAGGGGGGATAGCAGTTAAGTGACTTGTCCACAGACAAGTTAGTAAGAAGTATCTGAAGCTGAATTTGAACTTAGGTCTGCCTAATTCCAGGTCCAGTGCTCTATCTATTGGGCCACCTAGCTGCCATTAAAAGTGTATTGAGTATAGTTGAAAAATAAAAGGTGTCCCTAAAGTCTGGACACATAGGAAATCTCATTAACTATGCATATTTTCAAGAAATGAAATGAATGACATTTTCAACATTTTTATTTAATTAGCATAAATTTTAGCCATGACAATTTTATATGGAATAAAAGCTGTCATTAGCTATTGGGGGCTATATTCCATATTAATGAGGTTAATTTAATTAGCTTAATTAATGAGATTTCCTGTCTTCCATGTCTTCCTATGCCTTCCTATAAAATCTCATTGATGCTAATTAAATAAAATATTGTTGAAAATTTCATTCATTTCAGTTTTTGAAACTATGCATAGTTAATGAGATTTCCTATGTGTCCAGACTTTAGGGGCACCCTATATAATAAGGTACCAGGCACTGAGGTCCTTACTCAAATGAAACTGTCAAGCATTCAAACTCTGCTTCAGAGAGCACAACTCGGATGGGCTGGCCATTGTTCAAGTACCAAATATATGCTTGCCAAAAAGACTGTTTTATGGAGAACTTACACAGGGCAAACATTCACATAGTGGTCAGAAGAAGCGATACAAAGACCCTCTCAAGGTATCTCTTGAGAACTTTGGAATTGATTGTGTGACATGGGAGACACTGGCACAGAACTGCTCAGCATGGCGTGCTCACCTCAGAGAAGGTACTGTGCTCTATGAGAAAGGAGAATTGAAACAGCTGAAAGGAAATACAGATGTGCAAACTTAGAGAATCTACCCCCAAATGTTCACACAGACTATGTGTGCTCGACCTGTGGTAAAACATTCTGAGCTCGTATTGGTCTGATCAGCCACAGTCTGACACATTGAAACTTGACTCTAGCATAGTGAAGTCATTTTGGTCCTCTTCAAGAAGGACAACAACCAACCACTGAGTATATCAACCATTGAGTATAGTGGTGAGATTTAGAAGCCAAATTGCAAGGGGTTGAAGAGTAGGTGTAGGGAAGTAAAGACAAATTACTCTAATAGTTTAGTAATGAAGGGTAGGAGAAATGTAGGACAATAACTAGAGTGTTTTGTTTTGTTTTTGTTTTTTTTTTTCAGAGAAAAGGATTTTTTTAAGGATGAGGAGTTGACTCATTTAAAGATGAATGAGGAAGTTCACCTAAAGTAGGTGGGGAGGGAGGAGGAGGAAAAGAGAATAAAAATAGAGAGAAGATAGAAAACAGGAAACTATTTCTCCCCCTGACATTCCCAGGTTAGAGGTGACTCTCCTCATCCCAAATCATCCCCCAGGAGCTTTTGGTGGCATTCTATCTCAAAAAACGACCTGAGTATTCAGAACATACCACACTAACTTCCCTTTCAGTCATGGGAGAGATTTCTGGAAGGAGAGTGTTTTCTCTCAAACTGGTTAATCAAGCAGAAGGGAGCTCATTGTTCAAAGAAGGGCCTGGCAAAGGAAAACTATTATTGGTCTGGTGGAGGGAGATGTTATTTGTAGTCCTGTCTCCAACTCTCAAGATCCCTTCTTTGACTGTGAATTTGTCTATTTCTTCTTTCACTCAAACAGACTACCCTGCAGAAATTAAAGACAGAAGAATACGTGCATCAGAAGAGGGAACTCCTGGCCTTATATAGGGACATCGAGTCTCCCAGCACCAGGCCTCCAACCCCCTCTCCTGATGGCTCCCAGAGCAGTGTAGAAGACCATAATCTGGAGAGGAGGTAGATGAAATTATTCATATCCCCAACCAACAGACTTATGGGAAAGGGGACCACAAGGGTAAGATAGATCATTCAGAGGGAATGGAATGGGTCGGGAGTATTTGGAGCCCAGGCTAGCTAGACTAAGTGATAGGTAACTGCATCAGATATTAATTCAAGAGTATTAGATAGGCCTAGAGGGTTAGTAAGCCTGGGAAGTAAGAATAGCTTTGGGTAATCATGACCAAAGACACAAATTATGAGTTCTCACACCTTCAGGGTAGAAATGAATGTGTTTATGCAGTCACAGAATTTTACTGCTAGAAGAATCCTTAAATTCCCATATTCTATAGATAGGAAAAGAGGCTCAAAGTTATGTGCTCCATGTCACACGGGGTCTGCTCATTCCCAAACTAGTACTCTGTCTTTCTCACCACAGTGCTGAAAACAGTCTCTGAGAGACTCTTTTCCCAGAGAAGTGAGAGATCACTTCTAGCTGGAGCAAAAACTTTCAAGACAAAATTTGACCTGGGTCTTGTTCTCCTCCTTAGCAGAACTTCAGAGTTCTCAGTCCATGTTCCTCATCTGGTGGTCACAGAAGACAGAGAAGACTCTTCTCTAGGCCTGGATGATGGTTCTGACAGTGGCTATGGCACAATACCCAGCTCCCTACAAGGGTCCCAATCCCCACTGAATCGTAGGCGCTGGCCTGCCCTCCGCCAGGATCCGAGACTGACCCTTTCTACCCTGGACCTCCGAGACATCCCTCGAAGACTCCAGCCTTCCAATCCCCATGCCCCTCAAAGACAGAGTGCCCCTGACCTCCCTGAGGAAGATATTATCCAGAGAGGGCATAGCCTTCCAAGGAGGGAGCCCCCATCCTGGTCTGAGAAAGAAGAGGAGGAAGAAGGGTCCTCATCAGGAGGAGATGTAGTAATGGAGACGCTGCACCGAGCTATGCTTCGGGGACAGCTACCTCTCTCACCATCTCAAGTAGACTCTGCAGGAGAGAGCCCCTGGGACTCCTCAGGGGAAGATGAGGAAGAAAGTACCCTGTTTCTGGTACCCAAACGCTACTCCTCGTCCTACTCCTTACGGGCAGAAATGCTGCAGGAGATCCGAGAGGACCTGGCCAGTCAGCGGATTGATGGGGACTCAGAGACAGTGAGAGAACCCAGGGATAGACAACCTCGGAAGCTAACAGTAGTCGAACTACAAAGGATGCGTGGGTCTCAAATCATACAGCTAGATACCCCATTAACCACATCGTAAGTACTGCCTGGAAGAGAGTATGACTCAAAGCTTGGGAGGAGGTGTATAAATAACAGTAGGGAGGAAGGATAATATGGAGGTGAAATGCTCAATAAAAAGGTTGGCCAAAGGGAGAAAAGGGGCACCCTGGCCAAAATCTACACTACTAACTAATCCCTGTTCACTCTTTGACCCTTTCCCATGCATTTGAAATATTAGATTGCTACTGATGCTCCCCTCACCCCTTTTCTCTGTCTCTTTCCAGGGAGGTATAGCCTCACTCAGGAGGACACCTAAGATTTCTCCTAGAGGATATCTGATCCAAGGTGTATTGGTCATCCACCTACCTTGGCCCAACAGCCAGTCCCAAGAATACACCTGCTCCATGACATAAAGTTTGGGATCAAGACTGTAAATTTTTGTATCATAAACACTCCTTAAACTCAAATAAAATTCTGTATAGATAATAGCGACTGGAATAACTTGGTGTGAGATGAAAAGTGGTAGCTGGGGTGAAACCAGAAGAGGGCAGCACCAGCCTGGACAACATATTTATTCTTTCACAACAGAAACTAGAAAAGACCTTCTTGGCATTGCTCCCAATCTTCCGCCTTCTTGGGGTCTTCCAGTTCTACCTCCATCCTCATATCTGTTGGTGCAAATTACAGTCATCTGGGTCTATGACCCAACTCTTGCCCCCTCTGATCTCTCTCTTTGTAGAGCTACTGGCCTCTCACAGCCAAAGCCAACACAAGAAAAGTAATCCATTTGCTAGGTGATCCAGAGCTTTAATTTCAAAAGTTTTAGTGTACAATATTTACAAAAAGAGAGTTCTGGCCTCTGCCTTCAGCCTTCTAACCCATATGACACCTAGCATTTGATTCCCACTCCTCTAAACCGAGATAAAAGAGGAAACCATGCAAGAAGGTATGAATGATGCTAGGTTTACATTAGTGTAAAAAAAATGTCACAAAGATTACTTATTTACCATGTATGTAGGAGCACTGACCAAGCCAGAGGGACCAAGTCTACTTATCTGTAGCCTTGAGATGCCTATATTCCATCCATTAGTGCTCCAGGTACAAGACTGTCATGTCTTAGCTGCATCCTCAGATATATCCCAGAAATCCCCAATCCCACTCAAATAATGCAGAGTTTGGTAAAACTACACCCCCACTTAGCAGTGTTCCTTTTACTCTTCCACATTCACATATAGTGCGTAAATAGCTGAGAAAGTCAGGGTGTATAGGCTGGTACACAACTGACGTCATATAGCACCAAATAAATGATGAACTAGGTAGGAGCACTCCAGAAATGGGGCCCCCAAAGACTGCTGACTCGGATAGGCACAAGGTGTTTTCAAAAGCATCCATCCAACCTGCTCTGGGACTCTTGCAAGCCCTTCCTAGGAAGGGGAATAAGCTTCTGGAACTAGGTCCCATATGCATGAAGGGTCCGGGAGAAGTGAGACCAAAAGAGGGAAAGCTGTGCTTGGTACAGCCTCACCTAGGGAGAGGGGGCAGAGGTCCGAAGGAGCTGCCCAGTTTCAAGGTCTCTGTGATGCCCTGCAGGCAACCCTCTAAGTCCATGTCAGTGAGCACCTGGGCCAGCACTTCCAGAGTGGCCTGGTGCCCAGGTACTCCCTTCTGCCACGCTGCCAGCATGCTGTAGTGGGCTTCTCGAAGGCAGCGGGGGTTCTGCATCTCAAGGAACTCGATATGATGCTCACCCAGTCCCAAACGACGCATGAACTCCTTCCAGCGGGAAGGGGGCACTTGGTCTACCACTGCATACAGTTTGGCTGGCTCTGTGGGAGGGAGGCAGGGAAAGCATATGAAGGGTCGCCAACCAGCTTTGGCAGCACCTTCCCATAAGCATTCTTCCCCATTCTAATGTGACTTCCCAGGGTACCTTTTATCAATGCTTGATTATTGCTGGTGTAGTCTCCCCACTCCCCCAACCTGAAAGCCAGTTACATTGTAACCTTCTTGAGGGCAAAGGCTCTCCTTTTCACTAGCTGCACCCGCAGCACTTAATACAATGCTTGGTGGAGTAGACGATTAATAAATATTTATCGGATTGGATTTGGACTTCACCTCTGTGACCAAACCCCCCACCATTTGTGACTCTGGACAGATCACCCCTCTGTTTTTTCATCTATGAGAATAATAGTCAACATTTATATAGCACTTTTTAAGGTTTACAAAGGGTTAGGGATATTTCATTTTATCCTTAAAACAATAAGGTGAGTGCTATTAATATAGTGCTACCAATATAGCAAATATACCTATAAAATTGGCTATTAGATGATAGCAAACATGAACAATAATAATAAATGGGGGAACCAGCCATTTCTATTTTGCAGACAAGGAAAAAGGCGCAGAATGGCAGGCGCTTATCCAGTGCCCGGGACAGAATCTGAACCTGGGTCTTCCTGACTCAGCCCTCTAACACGACGGCACTTGGCGGCGGGGGCAGGAACATAACCAATTCCAAGCTGCTTTGCATTTATAAATCCTATCATCCTACAACTCTCAACCCATTTATCTCCCAGAGTGCCCCACAACCCACCCCTCTTCCAAACAAGATTTGCGCAAGCGCACTCCTTTCCTATCCTGAGGGGAGGGGCGAGGTGCTTCAGAGGTCAAGCTGGGTGCGCGGAGCACTCACTGTCAAGACGTAGGGCGGTGACGTCTGACATGACGCAGTCTGACGGCATCTGGGCGCAGGAAATGATGGGTTCGGCCCGCTGGGGGGGCGGTGCCACCGTCACGATAGGCTGTACATTGTACACAGTCGACCAATTGCTTGAGGAGAGGGCGGAGGCGAGGGGAGGGGACGAAGTAGAGACGGGGAGGGGAGGGGAGGGGAAGTTTGGGGAGGAGACGGGAGTGGAGCCCAAGTTTTGGGGTGGGAACAGAGGCCGCCCATTTTCTTCCTGGAAGAATGAAGGGGAGGAGTCATGCCGGAGCCACGCCCCCTCCCCCTGAGGGCAGGGGAGAGGGAGAGAGCTCCCAGCCCTGGTCTATATCCCCACCAGGCATCCCTAGCCCGGGTCATCCCTAGCTCAGGGCAGCAGGACTTTGATAAAGGAGGGGAGTCATGGGGAGAGGGGAGAAGCTAGAAATGATTTAGAGGATACGAGCTGTGGGTTAGAGCTTCAGGGAGTGAGGTGTTGGGGGGATGAGGGGGACAGAGACCACCACAAAGGGGAAGGGGAGGGGTGCTAAAGGGGGTCCCTCATCTAGTCTCGTCGTTACCTCTTTTACAGGAGGAGATTGTCTCCCACAGACTGAAAAAGAAGAAACAAAGACATCACAATTTTCACTTCCCCATCCCATCCGTGCCTTCCCTTTTCCTTCTCTACCCATCTCCTCCCCCCGCAGCAAAAAAAAAAAAAAGCCTCATTACAGTGGGGACCTGTGGTGACATGCACCAGGGGCTCCTTGCTTTCTCACAGACTGAGGGAACTCCTGACTCAGCATAAGGATGCACACTTCTTAACACTGAACTTGTCTGGGCCCTCTGTTTCCTCCTCTTTAAAATGGGAGGGGTTAGCGGAGATCACCTCTAATCTTCCCCCAGCTTTAAATCTATGACCCTGTGACCCCAGCCATGTAACCCTCAGCAAGCTGCTCAACTTCCCCCTCAACCTGAGTTTCTTCTGCTGGAAAATGAAAATGATACTTTTCCTACTAACTGCTTCACAGAGGTTGGGTGAAAGATTATGGAAACTTCAAAGCACTCACAAAAACAACAGGTGAAGTTATTACCTGTTACCCAGCAGCCCATCCTTATCCTCACCAAACACCACCCCAAGACTCTACTCACCAATTCCATACAGTTTGGACCTCCATCGTGGGTAATGACAGAAGAAGACAATGAAGATGAGGGAGAGGCAACAAAACCCCAAAAAGATCACCATGGGCATCAGCACTGTATCTAGAGGCAAAGAAAGTCTTAATATGTGAACAGAAAAAAGGAAGTAGGGAAGGAAAGGAGGGAAAGAGGGAAGCAAGGCTGGAGGAAATGGGGCAATGAGCATCCTATACCCTAGTTAATTAAGTCTCACCTGATTTCTCTTGAATAGACTGTGAGGGGCACAATCCACACTTTTTCTCTGGCACACACCTGAAAGGGAAGAAAGAAATGGACCAAATACAGATCAGTCAGTGATCATCACTGATGGTGCAGGACGATAGAAAGAGTAGTTGACATGGAGGCATCAAGGCCTAGATTTAAATTCTGCCTCGTAAATAGAAATCACTTCAGTCCTTTGACTTCAGTTTCCTCCTGAGTAATGAATACCTAACAGGATTGTTTGAAGACCAAACGAGGTAATTACGTAAATCACTTTTCAAAACTTAAAGCCCATTTTCTTCCGGGAAGAATGAAGGGGAAGAGTCATGCCAGAGCCACGCCCCTCTCCCTGAGGGTGGGGGGAGAGGGATAGAGCTCCCAGGCCTGGTCTATATCCCCGCCAGGCATCCCTAGCCCAGGACACCCCTAGCTCTGGGCATCCCTAGCATGGAGCCTGTGGGTGGGGCAGAGGGGCTTTGCTAGCCCAGGGCTTTGATAAAGGAGTGGAGTCCTGGGGAGAGGGGAGAAGGTAGAAATGATTTAGAAGATATGGGCTGTGGGTTATGTAATAAAATAATGTAATGTTACGTAATAAAAAATTAAAAGTAAAAAACTGTTAAAGCAATATAAAAACATAAACTGTTATTAGAGTCACATATAAGGTCATCTCTTTAGAACAAATTCCAAAATGTTGTTTATATAACTTATGTTAGAATTTGGTAGAATTGAATGTTGTTTCAATAAACTTTTAAATAGGCTTTTGAAGCAATACTGGTTATTTTTCTTCAAATGCATTTCAATATATTATATTATATTGTTATATTATATCACATCATATATCATATCAAATATACATGTGTGTGTATTTTAAATAGGCCTTTGATGGGGTCTTGGAAATCTTGTTATACAGAAATTTTCATTGTAACTTTATTCAGCATAATGGAACTTAGCCTGCATTACATACTACTGGAAAATAGAGAAATAATATAAGAGAATTTTAGATATGAAAGGAATGGGTAAGACTTTAGATCTCCCAGGGACCTGTTTCCTTCTCTGTAAAATCAGGGAACTGGACCAGATTGGAGGTATCAAGCACATTGTCAGCAGTTCACAACATTCCTGAGTGCAGCTGAAACCTGATTAAAATGTAACTAGAAAATATTTAACAAAATAAATTTTAAAATAGAATTGTTCAGTCATTTTTCAGTCGTATCCAACTTTTCATTACCCCATTTGGGGTTTTCTTGGCAAAGATACTGGACTTGTTTGCCATTTTCTTCTCTAGCTCATTTTACAGATGAGGAAACTGAGGCAAACAGGGTTAAGTGACTTGCCCAGGGTCATATGACTGACTTCTGACCTGGTGCTTTATTCACTGCCATTTAGCTGTACACACACACACACAGACACACACACATATGTATATTACATATATGTATAATAAAACATAGATAATATTAGTGCATGGTTTTCTAAGTCAGTATGCAGCTCACAGGGATCCTTATGTACATTTCAGTGGTTCTGGTTCCTATGAGTTTGAAACCACTGGACTAGGTGACAAGCTCCCTTCTATATCCTAGACTTTCTTTGACGTAGGGCCTAACAGAAAGAATAAAGCAAATGTACATTTATGAAAAATACAACTGAAACATGAACGTAATTAGGAATGTCCAGGCAGTTACTATAGAGTTGTATTTCAGTGTGAGTATTTATTCCTTAGAAATCTGAAAACACTATAAATCAGAGATGGATTTATGGTTTTGTTAACTGTTTAGATTCAAGAGACTAATGGAGAAATAATTAATAATGCCAATTAAACTTAAAAGTGTGTCCTGATCAGCTGTTGTTAAACATTTCCCATCATACCCCTGTATATAAAGCTCTTTTTATATGTATAAATTGTGAGTGCTTTTGGAATGTTTTAGAGTGGGCAGAACTGAGTCCAGCTAGTTTAGAAAAACTTCCTAGAGGAGGTGAGAATTGAAGAGGATTACAAAGGAGGAGTGGAACAGTTTGCTGATGAGGCTATGGAGATACTCCTTACATTTATATGGTACTTTACAATTTACCAAGTATTTTCTTCACAACAGTCCTTTGATGGATGTGCATGTATTACTGTATAATATATAATAATGTATTGTTATCTTCATCTTACCCAAATTCAGAGAGCTTATGTAACTAGCCCCAGGTCACATAGCTAGTGAATACTAGAGCCTAAAAGACTGGCCTTCTGAATTCCAGTACACTGCTTTTTCCCCTAGGGATGCCACAGTCTAAAATTCTCCTACAGAGGCTTAGAGACCAGAAGACACAAGACCAGCTGGACAGAAGTAGGAGAAACATGTATAGGGGCCCAGGGTACCAAAACTGCTGTGTAGGAGTGTTCCGCAGGAAGGATTTTTCAGAACACCAAGAGAAGATGCCCCAAAATAGGATCTGATTCAGATCATATAAAGAAGGAAATTTAGATGAATCATTCTGAATAATTAAATTTATGACATAAATATTTACCTTCAGCAAACACCAGCCAAAGGTAGCTAATTATATAATTAGCAAACAGGCAGTAAAGATTGCTTTCTGTATAAGATACTGCTCAGATACTCCTATGAGGGCATTTGCTTAAATTCAACAAATATTTCATTAAGTACCCACTATACACATGGCACAAAGACAAAAAAGAGTCCCTGCTTCCAATGAGTTTACCTTCTTCGGTGAAGAAGTAATATGAGCAGAGATAAGTGTAATACAGAGTAAAGAGGGAAGGGAGCAAAGAAAGGAAGGGGGCAAGAGTTTTAAGAATAGTTTAAGGGAGGGGCAGCTGGGTGGCAGAGTGAACAGAGCACCAGCCCTGGAATCAGGAGGACCTGGGTTTGGATCCAGCCTCAGACACCTAACATTAACACACACACACAGACACAGACACAGACACAGACACACACACACACACACACACACACACACACACACAAAAACTAGCCGGGTGACCTTGGGCAAGTCACTTAACCCCAACTGCCCTCCAAAAAGCAAAAAATAAAAAAGAATAGTTTAAGGGAAAGAACATTGGTATCTCAAGGGGAACCAGGAAACGCTTCAGGAGGTGGCACCAAATCAGAAGCCCCAAATGAACCCGAGAAAGGCAGAAGTGAAGAGAGAATGCATTCCAGTCAGGGGAGACAGGGTTTAATCACAATCAGATTAAAAAATTACTTTTCTTGCACCTAGTTTTTTTTTCTTTTAATTCTACTTTATCTTTGGTATGGGATTGACCTTTTTTTGATCATAAAGAAACATTTTTATTCTTATCTAAATATAGATAAGTTGGGTTCTTTGTCTTCTAGTCCTAAAGTTATGCTGAAAAAAAATATTGGGAGAGAGAGGCAAGGATGCTAACCTGGTAGCAGCAGCTAGAAGCACATTGTCTAGAAAAATAAATCAAGTTCACCTCCTAGACAGGCCCCTAAACCACAAAACTGATGAAAACATCACATCCACAATAAATTGGGCACTAGCACAGGTAGGCCAGACCTGATTTACTACCTTAAATTATCATTATTAAATGCCTTATATCCAAATTGTATTCCAGGTTCAAGGATTGAGGGAAAGCTGGTGAGATTGTGGGGTTGGGAGGTGGTATTCAGTAAGATATATAGTCCTATCACATACTTGATAATTCCTAAACGTAATCCTGGGAAGCTAGGTGGCACAGTGGATAGTGTCAGGGCGAACATTAGTAGGACTCATCTTCCTGAGTTCAAATTCAGCCACAGACACTTACTAGTTGTGTGACCCTGGGCAAGTCACTTAACCTTGTTTGTCTCAGTTTCTTCATCTGCAAAATTATCTGGAGAAGGAAATGGCAAACAAGTCTAGTATCTTTGCCAAGAAAACCCTAAATGAGGTCACAAAGAATCAGACACAACTGAAAATGACTGAACAAAAAATATAATCCTAGTAGATGATGATACCTGGAATAGGGCTCAGAGTGTGGTATAGGCAAAAGTGAAAAAGATAGCTTGAATAAAGGGCTTTAGTGATATAAGTAAATAGATAGATAAGACAGACAGACAGATAAATAAATAGATAGATGAATGAATAAATAAATAAATAAATAAAAACAGTTTTAGAACTTGGACAGTATATTTCTGCTTCTCTTATTTGGCAAGTGGTACTAAATTGTCCCTTCTCAAAGACTTCTTGACACATGGGACCTCAATGTGAGGGTAAAAAGTGGGGAAGGGAGCTATCTAGTCTCTAAAATGAATTGAAGAGGTAGAAACAGGACTTCCACTGGGCTCTGGCTCCTACCACCTCCAATTCATGTAAAAGGTGACTCTGAACCAACTTTGGAGCTACAGAACCCACAAAATGATACAGAGAAGCTAACCTCCCACTGAGGACAGCCTGGCAGGTTGGCAGGAAGCAGCCAGTGCAGGGCTGTAGGAGCCAAGCCCAGCCCCTCACGAGCTGCAGGTTTTAGTCCCAAGGTGGGCCTGACCAGTTACTGGCTGGAGGGACTTCAGATCACCAGCAGTTGTGGCGGTTTCCAGAATTATCAACCCATAGATACTAAAGACAAAGTGAGAGGTCAGTGCAGTGTGGACTTTGGGATCTGGTAGTTTGGGAGTGCCTCTGCCTTTATACCCTGGAGGGAGAAGCCGCTGAGGCGCGTGCAGCCCCCACCATGTGGCTGCTTCAGCTCCTGGCCTGCAAACTGTAGGGGGACCAAGCAACTAGTCTGAGGGGTAATCGTTCTTGCTTTAACCTACTTGGATCTGGATTGTGGTCTAGGGTGGAGGTCCTGGGGTGTGTGACCAGCTTGCCAGAGCATGTGGAGGCTTCAGAGAGGGCACTCAGCTAATACCTTCTGCAGCTGAGAAAACCCCAGTGTTTGGTACGAAGCTCCCCTGTCTGGTAGCAGAGTCCTACTGTGGCAAAAAGCCCAAAAGTCAAGTAACTGAGTGGCAAAATGAGTAAATGAGGGAAGCAAAGCAAACAGAGGAATCCAACATTAGACTCCTATTTTGGGGACAAAAAGGATCAAAGCATGGAACAGGAGGAAGACAGTGAAATCAGAACTCCTGCACCAAAAGATTCCAAGAAAAATACAATCTGGTTACAGGCCATAGAGGAGCTTAAAAAGAATTTTGAAAACCAAATAAGAGAAGTGGAGGAAAAATTGGGAAGAGAAATGAGAGAAGAAAATTATAAAATGAGAGTCAACAACCTAACTGAAGAAAATAACACTTTAAAAAATAGACTAACTCAAATGGCAAAAGAGGCTCAAAAAGGCAATGAGGAGAAGAATGTCTTAAAAAGCCAAATTTGCCAGTTGGAAAAAGAATCTCAAAAACTCACTGAAGAGAATCATTCCTTCAGAATTAGATTGGAGCAAATGGAAGCTAGTGACCATGTGAGAAATCAAGATACTATTAAACAGATCCAAACAAATGAAAAAATTAGAAGGCAATGTGAACTATCTCATTGGGAAAACCATAGATCAAAACAAATAGATCCAGAAGAGATGATTTAAAAATTACTGGACTACTTGAAAGCAATGATCAAAAAAAGAACCTAGAAATCATCCTTCAAGAAATTCTCAAGGAAAATTGCCCTGATGCTTTAGAACCAGAGGGCAAAATAGAGGTTGAAAGAATCCACTGATCACCTCTTAAAAAAGATCCCCAAAAGAAAACTCCTAGGAATATTATAGCCAGGTTCCAGAATTCCCAGATCAAGGAGAAAATATTACAAGCAGGCAGGAAGAAACAATTTGAATACTGTGGAAACACAATCACAGATAACACAGGATCTGGCAGCTTCTACAGTGAGGGATCAAAAGGCTTGGAATATGATATTCTGGAGGGCAAAAGAGCTGGGATTAAAACCAAGAATCACCTACCCAGCAAAACTGGGTATTTCAGGGGAAAATATGGTCATTCAGTGGAATAGAGGACTTTCAAGCATTCTTGATGAAAAAACCAGAGTTCAACAGAAAATTTGAAATTGAGATACAAGAAGCAAGAGAAGCATGAGAAGGTAAACAGGAAAAAGAAATCATAAGGAACTTATCAAAGTTGAACTATTTATATTCCTACATGGAAAAATGATAATTGTAACTTATGAAATTTTTCTCAGTGTGAGAATAATTGAAGGGAATAGAAATGTGTGTATGTATATATATATATATATATATATATATATATATATATATATATATATGCACACATACATATATATATATATAGGAGGGTATATGGGTGTATGAATATATATGTGAATGTGTATATATGTGTACAGGTATAGATAGAGGGCACAGGACCAGTTTAATGGGAAGGGATGATACTTAAAAGGTGAAATTAAGAGGTAAAAGAGGAATATAATGAGAGGAGATAGGGAGAGATAGATTGGGGTAAACTATCTCATATAGAAGATGTAAGGGAAAATGGTTACAAAGGAGGGGAAGAACAGGAAGTCAAAAGGGGATGGGTCAACTTTATTCTCATTGAATCTGGCATAGGGAGGGAATGACATATACACTAAATAGGGTATCTCACGCTACAGGAGAGTAGAGGGGAAGGGGAGGAGAGGGGGGATGATGGAGAGGAGGGCAGTTTGCGGGGGAGGGAAGTTGGAAGCACTGACTTTTGAAAAGGGACAGGATCAAAGTAGAGAATAGAACAAGTGGGAGGTGGGATAGGAGGGAGAGAAATATAGTCAGTCTTTTACAATATATCTACTATGGTAATATTTTGCATACAACTTATATTGAACTGCTTATCTTCCAGGTAAGGGTGGGTGACAAGGGAGAAAGGGAATGAATCAGGAATTCAAAGTTTTAAAATCAAATGTTTAAAATATATATATACTATTATCAACATTATTTTACATGTAAATGGGGAATAAGATATATAGGCACTGGGGCATAGAGATCCACCATGCCCTACTGGAAAGTTGGAGGGGAGATGGGAGAAGATATGGGAGAGAGCAGATTGGAAGAGGGGATATCCAGTGGGATCGCTATTTTGAGGAGGTAGGTAGGGGAAAAACGGGGAGAAAATTTGTAACTCAAAATCTTGCGGAAATGAATGATGTAAACTAGAAGTTAATAAAGCATTTGATAAAAAAAATAAAATGAATTGAAGGGCCAGTGGGGTATATGGTACCCTCCCATCCCTCACCAGCATTTCCCTCAGTCCTCCTAATAGCTTCCCTAACCACCCTCAACACCCTAACTGACAAGAAATACTCACTCATTACATGAAATGCATCTTTGACCATCCCAAAAGAAATCTGGATTACAGCTACAAACTGCATCCTCCTTCTCCTGACCTGTAGGTAAACATAATGCATTAAGATGAACTCTCAAGACAGGAAGAAGGATCTGGCACTAACCAGGGGAGGAAATGTGCTGTCTGGATAGTGGAGAAGGCCTTTGGGAAATGATCTATAGAGACTGCTTTAGAAAGTAGAGGGAAAGGGACTGTTCATTCAACTGGAAGTGGAAAGGGAGATGTTAATGGGAAAATGAAAATATTGTTCCAAAAAGGAAGGTGAGGAACTTATGGTCAGAGGATCTGGGCAGTGGTGTGCTCACATGGACGCTGGATCGTGCCATTGAGGCACGGGTTGCAGTTGACACATTTAAAGACTCCATTAGGTTCTGTCCCTTGCCTTTGTTGATACTGGTTATCCCTACATCCACACACTGTGTTACTTGAGACTGTGCAGTTTTTCTTCACTATCTGGCCCATCTCTGTTAGAAAGGGATGAAAGACATTTTAAGAGATTAACTCTATCTTCTATTATTTCTTTTCTTACCATTCCACATCCTCCAAGTCATGTATATTTAGATAAGGACTACAGTTACATAAACATGCATGTACTCACCCCACTGCTATCCACCCTGTAACCAGCCTAAGCTGAGAACATCATTTATAGAAACTTCCTGCTAATGGGCACCATCTGTCTCCCAAGGACTCACCTATTCTGCAGGTAGAACAGCTGAGGCACCTTGAGAGGTAGTTCTCTATCTCTGTGTATGTGTCCTTCTCACAGGTCTTACAGTTAGGTGCAAGGTCTGGGCCGCCACAGTCAGCCTCCAAGTAAGTACCTACAGTAAAGTAGAGAGTTAGACTAAGTGGGTGAACAGGGCATGACAGAGCAACGGAGTAAACTGAGGACCAGAGAGGATCTCTATCCCAACAGGGACAAGGCCAGGGGGTGTGGGGATCTATTTTGGAAAGAAAGAGAATTAAAGCCCAGAGAAATCAGTACATTAGGGAGACCTTGGGAATGGAAGTACATGAAGTCTTTAGAAAAAGCACCCAGGGGCAGCTAGGTGGCACAGTGAATAGAGCACTGGCCCTGGAGCCAGGAGGACCTGAGTTCAAATACAGCCTCAGATACTTAACACAAAAACTAGCCTTGTGACCTTGGGCAAGTCACTTAACCCCAATTGCCCTCCAAAAAGTAAAAAAAGAGAAAGCACCCAGTTAACAATCAAATTTTGTCCACAAGAAAGGGATTAAGAGAAGACATTTCTCCTCACTTCTTTGCGGAAGTGGGGGGCTATGGGTTAATTTTGCTGAACTTTTAAAAATTCTATTATAAAAAGAATGACTGGAAAAGGAAACAGTACGTAGGTGATGAAAATTTTTTTTTTCTTTTTGGAGGGCAATTGGGGTTAAGTGACTTGCCCAAAGTCACACGGCTAGTAAGTGTGTCAAGTGTCTGAGGCTGGATTTGAACTCAGGTCCTCCTGACTCCAGGGCCAGTGCTCTATTAACTGCATCATCTAGCCACCCCGATGAAAAAAAATTTTAAGTAAATGTAAGTGACATAAGCAAAAGATACTAACAAAAATTTATTTTTACAAAAAAAAGTGGGGGTTGGTTCTGTGAACCCACTTTATACCTTTGTGACATTTAAGACAACAGATAGATTCATTTGTAGGATGTTTATATTTCCCCTGGGGACACTCAATGTCTCTCTTTTCTTGATGCCTCTTGTGGGTAGACATCCCAGCAGCAACAGAAAGGTACAGTCCCACCATCAGGGCCAGGGCCACCTGGAGGAAAATTAGACAAAAAAAAAAATACAACCCATCAGGGGAAAGATGGTGAAGGCACAGAAGATCTTGATCCTATTCAAATCTCACCCATCTTTTAAGGTCTAACTTGATTCACCTTCTCCATGAAGCCTTTTGTCTCTAACTACTTCACCAGTGGTCATCTTGTCTCTCTGCTATCAATAGCCAATGGCTCAAAGACAACTACATTTTATACTTTTCCTACATTCCATTTCTCTCCTCCTCAAATTGAGGTCAGTTGTCCTCATTTCTTTCCCTTCCTAATTATTTTCCTTCCAGTGAACAACCCTGAGAAAAAGAGTGATTTGGAGCAGGAAGACAATCAGGGTTTTTTTGTGGCAGGGGTTTAGTAGTTTGGTATGTTTGTTTGTTTTTTAATGTTCCACAGCAAATGCCAAGAACTATAACACTAATATATATATATATATCTCTTCAACCCCCACCCCCAGGACCAGTGTGAAAAGTATAAAGGTGGGGCAGAAGTACATGGGTCAGATGCTGGGTGGTACTAAACACAGATATGGTGAATGAAAGAATGAGGAAAGGCATGTGGGTCAGAAGGAGCTGTCAGAGAGGAAGAGGTCATAAGCAGGTCTGATCTTGGGTCAGAGGATGAATGAAATTTGACTGAATGACCTCAGAGAGACAATCAAATTCCAAAACCATGATTTTATACTTTGCCACAGTGGGCTGCATTCACCAGGTTGGAAGAAATACTTCATAACCCCTTTCTGGGCTGTGTACCCAGGGCATTCACCCCTGTTTCACTACCATAATGCTAAAAGAGGTCCCCTGAATGCCCAGATCTTAGCCCCATCACAAACTTGTCTGTATGATCACAGATAAGCCCCTTGCTCCCTCTAAGCCTCCATTTTTCCTTTTGCAAACCAGGGAGTACAATCTCTCATCACTCTTCAAGTAGAAAGACATATCCTCAAAGTAATTTAACTTCTGGGGAGGTCAGAACTATAAGCTGGTAGTACTCATCATTATAGGAGTGTGTCAAGTGCCCATAAAGGAGCTCTCCAAGAGTAGCTTTAAATACTCATAATCTCCAAGGCAAGGGAGCCCATTGGAGAGAGCTCTAGGAGTTAGAATCTCTTAGGACTTTTCTTGGACTCAGTGGTTATATCAGAAGAAAAGAGTCATATGAAAAGAAAAGGCTTGGTATAGTTCTGGGCTGCCATGGGAAGACAGCCAAATTGGAACAGTCTACAAAGCAGAAGATGCCAGAGACCCTCACTTGGTGGATTCAGGTTCCAGAGACAGGGGGAGGCTGGAAACCTATGAGATTAACTCTATCAACTACAAAGGCACTGGTAGACCAGAGCCAGAGCCATGGCAAATACAGCTGGCGGGGGGTGCCACTTCCTTCTTCATGGAGTGCTTCTTCTGGGGTCCAGTCCTTTACCATCTCTCTAACTTGAACTCTCAAAATTTATGCTGGAGCTTCTCCTAATAAACAGCAACTCCCTCCCCTGGATCATTATTGGAAGCCATCCTAGAAAACGCCATTACAGGAACGTGATGAACTCCTACTATCATCATATCAGAGAAAACACAACCAAGAGGAAGAAAGAACTTCCAGGCTACTGATCTAACCCTTTAACCTCAGCAGAGTAACAACTAAGTCAAAAAATTAACTCTTTCAGATAAATGTAATCTGGACCTATGTTGGGTCTTTAGCTGTTCCAAACTACCATTTACTGAGACCCCCAGAGGATAATGAGTTGAGGGCAATGCTGATGATCACTATGCAAGCCCCCCTGAGTTTCAAGGGAGGGGGTATTTCAAGTAGGTAAGAAGTCCTTGGGGCAGGGTGTGGAGGAGACTCTGCCTCATAAGGAAATCAGGGGATAGGAGGAAAGAAAGGTATAAACACATGTGTTCAGAGTTGGATTTTCTCCCTTTCCTTTCTTGACCCTCAAAAGAGACTTCTTCTGCAAATCAAGGAAGATGGGAAAGGAATGAGCATTTGTTAAAATACCTACTATGTTCCAGGAACTCTGTTAAACACTTTCTAAATATTAAGACTACAGTCAGACTAAGGGGGTCCCCACATGTGATACAGCTAAGACCAGTGAACTTTAAGAGTCAGCTATCTGAGTTACTGTTTGCCATGGCCCACACTTCTATCTGTGGTGACTAGGACCCACAGAAGAAATCTGAGACTGGACTGTGGCTAGTGGCTATGTACCAGTGTTGTTAGTAGACCAGATATAGAAGCAGCGACCAGAATTAGAGGAGGACCCCATAGACAGGAAAATGTCAGCTATTGTAAAGCCCCATGTAGTGGTGAGTGAAGGTCTTATTTCTCTTCCTGACCATCCCTGCCTTCCATGCTTATATTCTGAGGTCAATGAACACATACCTCCTCCACCCTTCCCTTATTTATTTTCCATGGTCTGTAGGTGAGTGAGGTTCAGTAACCCTACACTTCACCCAAGAGCAGGGAAGATAGTCTAGAGCTGCAGGAGACAGTTGCACTGAGGGCTCTCTGTGGGAACACTTGAGTTTTTCTTTCATTTTTATTATCTCTAGTAAACTAGGTGGCCCCAATATGTTGCCTGCCTGTTTTCTGCGAATGAGAGGGGGCTGTTTAGCGGAAAGAAGAAAGCCGCAATGGAAAGTGAGTTTGGAGCTACAGACTTCCTAAAATTTTTTAAATGATCCTGAGAAATATTTGATGTTATTCCCGTTCACTAATTTCATAACCCAGCCAGTACGAGTTTTCATTTACTCAGCTGAATAAAAGTGTGTCAGTCAGTGGTATAAGCAGTGTGTGACTCATGCATGAGAGTGCCCCATCACGCACAAGCACCACAGACTCTCACAAGACCACTTGGTTGGTGGTTTGAGTAGGGCACCCCCTCGTGGACAAATCAAGTATCACGATTCATTGCCCTGTTGTAGCCTTAAAGAAGACAAAGCATAGGCCATTTGGACTGCTTCTAAGATGGCAGTGTCGTTGCTAAATTAGTTCAGTCATGTCCCACTCTGTTACCCCACTTTGGGGTTTTCTTGGCAAAGATACTGATTTGCCATTTTTTTCTCCAGCTCATTTTACGGATGAGGAAACAAAGGCAAACAGGATTAAGTGACAAGTTCAGAGTCACATAGCTAGGAAGTATCTGAGGCAAGATTTAAACTTAAGAGGATGATTCTTCCTGACTCCAGGCCCAGCACTCTATCCACAGTACCACCTAGTTGCCCCATATAATACTGCAGTGGCACCAGTGTAACTACCATACCCACTAGGTACACACAGTGTTTCTAGTTGGTACCTTGACCCTAAAGCTGGTGGATTACTTGAGTTCATTCTTACACATAGCCAGAAGCCTCAAATACAGGGCTATTATGGAAGTCCATTCCCAAATACAAGCACAATACAGAGGAATCACATCTCTAGTTCACCTGCAAATATAGCACTTCTCAGAATCAAGCAGTTCACTACCTCCTCTGAGCGCAGGATTTAAGATTTAAATCAACATGAGAAAGGTTTAGGTTGGTTATGGGAAAGAGTTTTCCCAACCCTAAGGATTGTGAGTTATTGAACATGGGTTCTTTCCCTGAAGAGTGGAACCCAGAGAAAGGAAACGAGCATGCCAAGATTATACTACAGAGCCAGAACCCAGAAGCCTGCACTCCCACTCTATCCTAAGGAGAAAGTTTTGGGTTTTTTTTCTTTTCTGAAGTATTCTGCCTTGGGCTATTAAGTACTAAAGTCCCAGGAATGAGAAACAGGCTACTTGTGGTTCATATTTCTTTCCACTCCAGCACCTGAGGAGTTAATCCAACTCCGGGAAAGGGAAATCTTTTCCCAGCATCTACGCCCTGGTGACTCAGGCCAGAGAGAAGGGAAGAACAGGCAGCCTCCAAAGGCTCATGACTCAACAGAAAGACAGAGAAAGGGACGAGATAGCAGCAAGGGACTACTATCATTGCCTTCCTCTGCAGCCTTAGATGGCATGCCTACTCCTTTCATTCACATGCAAGGTCCCCCTCCTCCCTTCCCCCATCCACCAAAAGAAGGTCCAGCTAACAGCCCCCAATCCTGCCTAGCCCACAGATTCCTGGAAACAGCAACTCTCCTTTCCCAATCCATCCCAAAGGGAAATATCCCCTGACCCCCACTTCCTGTCTATCAGGTCACATCCCATCCCCCTGCCCTTCAGTTCATTATTTCCCACAACAGCCCTTATCCTCTCCCCACGGAGACCCCCTCTACATCTGCTTCCCAGATGAGCCTTCCCCTTCCAGATAAATCCCAATTAATCCTGCTCCTTAGAGAAATACAACTGCCAGACTGGGAACTGGAAGAGACCATCTAAATCCCGTCCCTTTGCCTTACAGATGACAAAATGCTCACACAGGTAAACAAGCAACAAAGTCATTATTTGGGCCCGGCATCTTAAACAACATTGTCACCAGATTCCAGATCTACCATTCTACAACCTCAAGCTCTTTTTTCCTGCTTGCTGTGCTTCTGACGGTCCCCACTTTCCTATCATCTCAAGTGGGCCTTCTCTGCCCACCCTGTCCCCACCCTCTCAGCTTCCTTTTATGTGTTGTGTTCCCCTATTATGTAAGTTCCTCAAGGGCAACAACAATCTTTCTTTTTTGCTTATATTTATTTTCCCCATGCTTTCTGGATAGTAAGCACTTAATGAATGCTTGTTGCCTATGGTTAGTTGCCCTAATGTGACCTTCAGAATAAAAAGCAAGACTTCCAACCCAAGGAACAGAGGAAGTGTAGGAAGCTGGAACTCTAGTGAGAGTGGGAGGCCAGTGAGGGGGTGGCCCAGTAACCACCTCCACCCCTGCCTCCTCCACGGCTTCCGGCTCTAGAGGGCTTTTCAGTGTGATTTCCTGTGCTAAGGTGAGTGGGGATCAAAAGCCAAGAGTAAAGAAGAAAAGCTATGGCTCAGTTCTTCAGTTTCAGGCTTGACCCTGGGCATCCCATAACAAGTTCTCTCTGGACTCATTGTACTTATTTCCTTCAACCCCTTCTCCCATTCATCCCCCAAATAAGTTGCCAAAAGTACCCAAGCTTTTAATTCAATCAACACCTCCTAAAAGTGTAGCTTTCACTTATCAGGACCCTTGGGGGATTCAGTGGATCTCCTCTAGTCTCAGACTTCAATATCCCAAATCCAGCTTAATTCCCACTTCCTCTTACGAAGCCTTCCCTGACCACCCTCATCTGCTATGATCTCTCTTTCTCTCCCCTAAGCTCCCATAGCCTTTCTGGGCCACAAAGCTCCTTCAGCCTGTATATCTTTAAGTAGCCTTAAAGAAAACAAAGCATAAGCCATTTGGACTGCTTCTAAAACTGCAGTTGTTGTTGTTGTTGTTGTTGTAGTATCATTCGAGTCATGTCCCCCTCTCTGTTACCCTATTTTGGGGTTATCTTGGCAAAGATACTGATTTGACATTTTCTTCTTCAGCTCATGAGGAAACCAAGGCAAACTGGGTTAAGTGACAAGCCCAGGGTCACACAGGGCTCATTTGGTACTTTTCACAACACGATCTTAAATGGTAGGCTCCTTGATATTGAGAACTATATCAACCACAGTGCCTAGCACAATGCCTTATACAAAATAGAATTCAATAAATGCTTGTTAATAAATAAAAGGGAGGTAGGTGACAAAATGGATTAGAGCACCAGCCCTGAAGTTAGGAGGACCTGAGTTCAAGTCTGACCTCAGACACCTAATAGCTGTGTGACCCTGGGCAGGTCACTTAACCCCAATTACCTCCAAAAAAATAAAGAAAAGGAATTATATGGGGCGTCTAGGTGGCACAGTGAATAGAGCACCAGCCCTGGAGTCAGGAGGACCTGAGTTCAAATCACTGTCAGACACTTAACACTTACTAGCCATGCAACCTTGGGCAAGTCACTTAACACCCTTCCCTGCTACAAAAAGCAAAAAAAGAAAAAAAAGAGGGGGGAGATTATATATCTTCAGCCCCAACTTCTTGTCACCTTCCTAGTTTCATACCTCTCCATGCTTTGAGGATGCCTACACTTGGATGTTTCCCAAATATCTGCCATTTAACCTTATCAAAAACCAAACTCATAATTTTTTTGGCCTCCCTAGACATCATCACTAACCATCATTTTCATGATTCCTGTGGTTCAATTTTTACTCTTCTGTCTTCTATGCATTCAATCAATCAATCCTGGCAATTCTTCCTGTCCATTCACAGATTCATCCCCTTCCTCTTCATTCTCCCTGTCACCACTGTAGCCCAAGTCCTCATTGACTCACACCTAAACTTTAGCAACCACCTCTGGTCTTCCTTCCCTTTCCCTGGACTCCCTTTATCCCACATTCATTCATTCTCAGGTATTCAGTCAGGAAGTCAATCACTAGTTGACTAAATGAATGAAAATGAATAAAAATCTCCCAGATATCTACAGTTTGTGGTTTAAACTCATATCTCTTCCTCAAATACTTTAATCATATAATCTGGTCGTTCCCTCCCAAGAACTTTTATGGTTTCCTATTGTCATATGGATTCTGATCTCCTTTGCCTAGATTTGTATTTAAGGCCCTCACTCTCCCCAACCTCTCCCTTTCCATTTCTTTTCTTTCTTTCTTTCTTTCTTTTTTATTTTTGCTTTTTGGAGGGCAATTGGGGTTAGGTAACTTGCCCAAGGTCACACGGCTAGGTTTTTGTTTGTGTGTGCGTTAAGTGTATGAAGCCGCATCCGAACTCAGGTCCTTCTCCTTCTGACTCCAGGGCCGATGCTCTACTCACTGCGCCACCTAGCCGCCCCGATGCCTTTCCATTTCTTAATCAAACTGGAGGTCACTAACCCCACTATGTCCTTATGAAAACTTGTTCACTTCTTTCTATATGGCTTCCATCATTTTCCTTACCTTCACTTCTTCCTCTTGTCTCCCAATCTCTGTCTCCCAACTCAAAACATCCCCACAAAGTTTCTGATGCCTAACTCCTTCTTACTGATTTCTCTCTTTGCCCTCACAGCATTCTATATTAGGATGCATTTAGGATCATAGATAGAGCTGAAAGGGCCCTTAAAAGATACATTGGTACAACCCTCATTTTACAGGTGAAGAGACTGAGGCCTTCAGAGGTTAGGTGACTAGGCCCAAATCCTGCAGGTGATTTGTAGTAGCAGAGCCAGGACCCTAACCTTTAGGTGTGCCCAACCTATCTAGTCACTGCATTCAGCTAGTCTCTCCCCAGTGCCCAGCCTCCAGTAAGCTCAGAAAGGAGAGAGAAGACCGGGGAAGTCAAATGACAAAGAGAGAAGAGAGGAAAAGGAATGTAGGGTTATATAAAAAGATAAGAAAAGAGAAGTGATGGTGAAAATAACAAAGGGTATGGGCCAAAGACAAGAGGTAGGAGTCAGGGGAAGATCGAGAGAAGACAAACTGAGAGGCTGAAGAAACAGAAAAGAAAAAATGGAGAAGTGATTGAGAGGCCAAGAAAAAGAAGGAGAAGAAAGGGAAAATGGAGAGAAGCTGAAAAGCAGAAAAGGAAAAAGAATTCAGGAAGATTGGGAAGCTAGAGAGACAGCTGAGAGCCCATGGAATTAGAGTCGGTCCAAGTCGTTGATGAAGCCTTCAGAGAGGCCTAGGTAGTGAGAGAAGAGACGGGACAAGTAGAGAGAGGCCTAGAGCCAGTAGGACGGAGAGGAGAGGAAGGGGCATTTCTAATGACGAAGACAATTTTCCAACTTCCTCAAACTTGGCTGTAGGATGAGAAACTGAACTACAGCAGTTTGGGGGTTGGAAGAGGTAGAGTGCAGAGTGCACTTCACCTTGTCATTTCAGGGAGATGACCCTATAATCCAAGAACTCTCCCAGGCTAGAGTAAAGGTTTAGAGTCCCATGAAGGTTGGGGGTGACCCCCAAGTAAAAGAATGGACAAAAGGAGCCTGGGACAAGTCACAGGAATACTTAGCCCTGAAATACAGTTCCCTGACTCTTTCAAAAAACATCCCCTATTAGGGGATCACCACCCTTCAGGCCCTACCCTAGGACTCTGTTCCCCTTGCTGAGTATGCCTAGCAACCCCCCATCATACCTTCATCCCTAACATTGTCTTTTCCTTTCTCCACAGATCTCTCTTCATTCACTCTCACCAGGGTTCTTGGCAGGCAGAACAAAGTTCAAAATACTATGATTCCTCAGAGCTGGCCCTCCCATTACCAACATACCTTTCTCTTCCTCAGTAGGCAAGGTCCCTCAGCCCCTAATGAAAACCTGTCCCCCTGGCCCTCTCCTGATACCTGAAGTTACAAATTCCTTCAGTGTCTTCGGACCTGTCTTTCTTTGAAGACTGTCCTTCTCTTCCCATATAGCCAGTCTCCCTTTCCCTAAATCCCCAAACCTTCTGGTCTCTGCCTCCAGGGGACAAATACGGTGACCTGCCAGAAGACCTATACCTGGGGTACTTTTTATTGATAGGGAGAGGTTGGGTAGGGAAAATTGAAAGATCTGGAGTCTGATCCCCTGGGAACTCTGCCTGGTACCCTGGGGTGCTATATGAAAGCCATCCCCTCGTCCACCCCCTCCCCCGACCATTGCCCGTTCCCTGTCCATCTCTCACCAGTGGCACCAAGCCAGGCAGGGTGGGGTGGCCCATGTCCGGCCTGGCTGTAGCTTCTCACTCCCCCATTAGGGCTCAGGGCGGCCGCCGCGGGAGCAGCGGGCCAGTCCTGAACAGGGCACGCGATTCTGAGGTCAGAGACCTGAGCCAGACTCTTGCGGATGGAGAGCTAAGCGCAAGATGCCGACAACCTTGAAGACGGAACCGGAGCCGCAGCTGGCCCCAGACCCTGAGCCCCGGCTGGAACTGGGGTCCGACCCTGAGTAGGCAGCGGGAGCCGAGAAAGTTAGGGGAAAAGAGGGAGGGAGCAAGCAGGGTGTCGCAATCTCTGCTAGGACAGGAAGAGCCCGAGGAGGAGGCGGGGTGAAGCGGGGGAGGTAAAAAATAAGAAAAAAATTAAAAAGACATTTAACCCTAGCCCAGCCAGGGATTCAAGAGTCCTGGATGAAACTTCAGGGGGTTCCCAGATCCCCGAAGACTTCCATACAAAAAGTCAGAGAAATCCTTCCCCTCTTCCATTCCACCATCTAAATTCCAGCGCCTCAAACCCACAAATCATTTAATCCCTCCAAAAATGCCAGGGCGTCGCTAATCCTCAGTGCTCCGCCCCTTTTGGGAAGGATGGGAAATAGCACTTGGGGGGACAAGAGATTCTGGGATCTCCTATTCTGCGGCTAATTGCAGGTGTGACCTTGGACAAGTCACTCTGAGCGTTAGTTTCCTCATCTAATAACAGGAAGAAGAAGGTGGTGGAGGAGGAAGAGGAGAAGGAGGAGGAGGAGACTATTAAGCACCTACTATGTGCCAGGAGTTGTTTCTTTCTTTCTTTTTTTTTTTTTAACAAATATTCTCTCATTTGATCCTCACAAAAACCCTGGGAGGTAGGCACTGTTATTATTCCCATTATACAATCGAAGAAACTCGGGCACAGAGAAGTTAAGTGACTTGCCCAGGGCCACACAGCTAGTAAATGTCTGAGACTGGATTCAAATTCAAGTTTTCCTGATTCCAGAACCATCACTCTATCCACTGTGCAACCTAATTGCCTCATTTGTCAATAAAAATAATCATAGTTACAATGAGGATGTAGTAATAGTTAATAATTAATTATACAGGGTTTTAAAGTTTATAAGGCACTTCCTTCACAGCAATGCTTTGAAGTGGGCAGTGTGTATGTTATTAGTCTCAACAGAAAGACCTAAAAATGAAGAAAAGGAATCTTGGAGAGGAAAAGTGCCTTACTTAGAGTCAAACAGCTAGTAAATATGTTGCTGTTCTCCAACTTGGTCCTCTGACTCCAAGTCCAAAGCTTCTTCAGATTTCTTTTTTTTTTGGAGGGGGGAAGGCATGGCAATTGGTGTTAAGTGACTCACCCAAAGTCACACAACTAGTAAGTGTTAAGTGTCTGGGGGCAGATTTGAACTCAGGTGCTCCTGACTCCAGGGCCAGTGCTCTGTTCACTTGCTTCCGATTTCTTATAAGTGTAGTGCTATATGAAAGCCATACCCTTGTCCAGCCCCTGGGACCATTGCCAATTCCCTGTCCATCTCTCACCAGTGGCACCAAGCCAGGCAGAGTGGGGTGGCCCATGTATCTTCTCACTCTCCTGTTAGGGCTCAGGGCAGCTGCCACGGGAGCAGTGAGCCAGTCCTGAACAGGGCACGGGATTCCGAGGTCAGAGGTATCTATATCCCATGACCACCATACTTCCGTCTGCTGAACAAGAGCCCATCCTCTCAGAGGTGTGCTGGTAAATGTTTAACAACTGATTGAGGGAGTAGGAGAGAATGTTATATATGTTATATACTTTAAAATTTAATCCGCAATATTAATATTTTCTTCATCACTTTCTTAAGTCTAAATAATCAACCAAACAATAAATCAAGCCCTGATTTGTGAGCATTTGTTGATGTCCAAGGTGTAAATGCTCATGCTGAAATTTAACAATCAGTTCTGCAGTCAGTTTGAGCTGGCTCCAGCATAGCCCTGTTTCCAGTAGATCTAAGCATACAATCCCTGGTCCCTAAGGGTGAGGTGACCCCTTGCTCTTGTTGTTACTGTTTGCTTTGTCCTTGTTCTTGAAGAGGACCAGGCATCAAGATTGGATTTAAGAACCAGAGGCTTCTACTTGGTGCCTCTAGGGGCAGGAGGGGTGGGATATGTCTCAGGTCTGTCGGATAGTTGGAGGTTCAAGAGGAATGAAATAAGACACTCATAGTTCTTCACACCATTATCAAAAAGGAGGTTTAATTATCTATTTCATGGAAATGACATTCAACAAAAAACATAATCCTTGGCTCAGATAGAGGTCATTCCCCTCATCAACTAGTTGGCTCATTGGGTGTGGTAACTTGGACAGCTTAAGGGTCATCCACCAAGTCTGACGGGTGTGAATTCCTCATGGTGTGGCCTCTCTTATACCTTTAATGACCAGGATACTGAGTCAAAGACTTGGCCCTTCCTCCCCTGCACCAATCAAGTCTCAGTGACAAATTTTTTGCCTTTTAGGGAAAAATTAGCCTGGCCTTTTTGAGTTGAAAACCACTGAGGGAATTTTGCTGATGCCTCCTACAGCATACAGCTGTTTGTTGGGGTATGTTAGCACTGATTAAAAATACTATATGCCTTGTGCCAAACTAAACAACCAGGTCGATGCTGTTATGAGGATGAGAGGTTCAAGACCTCATATCAGGGGACCCTGGCAGATATTGTTGCTATCACACCCCAGGCTTGGTGCAAGGTCCTTTAAAACAGTCATATCAAACTCAAATAGAAATGGCTGCCACTAAACTCAACATGAGGGTTCCTGTGGGCTGCATATTGACTTAGAAAACCATATATTAGATATTATTTTTGTTTTTTTAGTATTTTTATTCATTTTGCTAAATATTTCCCAATTACCTTTTTGTCTGCTTTGGCCAAACTTGAGAGTGTGGGAGGCTACAGTTTGACACCCCCTGCTTTAAGGGATTTTCTAGAGGTGGCTAGGTGGCTCAGTGAATAGAGCACAGGCCCTGGAGTCAGGAGGACCTGAGTTCAAATCTGGCCTCAGACACTTGGCACAATTACTAACCATGTGACTTTGGGCAAGTCGCTTAACCCCAATTGCCCTCCAAAAAGCAAAAAAAAAAAAAAAAAGGGAGGGACTTTCTACCACTTACAGAACTTTAGGGTGATTATCTCAGGGATGGAAGTCTAGTATAAGAAGCATTGGAGGATGAAGAGAAAAACTAAACCAGAAAAGTAGCAAAAATAAAAAAACAACAGTGATAATTTAACAGCTCTGTGAAGGAGTAACAGAATATAGAAAAGAAGGAAGACTGAAAACCCTCAGCTTTCCCTCCCCATTTTGGAAAGACAAAGACCTGAATCTTGACAATCTGGTCCATGTAGTGGCCAATGCCACATCTTTGCATTCACAGTGGGGTTGCTAAGGATGACAAGCAGGCATTGAAAGGCATCAGGAACAACAGGGCCACAGCTCAGATGACACTTTCTGCAGTCATCAAACCTCAACAAAGTCAAGGTCATTTGTATTAAAGATAGGTAAAAGGTCCTCCTCTGGGTTCACTGCCTAGTCATGGCAGAGAGGCTTACATAGTTCAATGAAACTAAGAGCTATGCCATGAAGGGTTACCCAAGACAGACAGGTCAAAATGAAGAGTTCTGATGAAAGGTCATCCATGGGAGAAGGAAATGGCAAACCACTCCAGTATCTTTGCCTTAAAAAAATCTATGGACAGTATTAAAATGCTAAAAGATATTACATTGGAGTGGCATATTATGATCCACAGGATCATGAAGAGTCAGATGAGTGAACAACGAAAGGTAAAAGGTCATTAACCTCCTGAATATAACCTGTCACATTGCCAGGGTCTGTACCCACCAGGGCATCATCCTCCATGGATACCACATCATGAGGATAATACCAAATCTTTGTCCCTTTAGAGACCTCTGTTAAGAGTCTGCTCTCTCCTATGGGGTTCCTTTGCCTTCATTCAGGAACTCAAGATTACCATTAAGTCAGCCAAAAGATCCTTTCTTCCAAGCAAATTTATAATTGTCATGTTAATACACCTTCCCCCATATCATTAGAAAGCAAGGAACTTCCCAACAACTTCACTTGTGATTCTTCATGTTCTTTTGGGAAAAGAGCTATCTGAACAATCCTGGAGTAAAAGAAACTTGTTGATTTAGGGAAACCTGAGCTGTTTCTCCAAAGGATATGGAGCTCCTTGAATGGGCAGACCATGAGACCCAGGTGATTCCCCAAAGGGAAAGGAACAAAGAAAGCCCTGAAAAAGTCAACCAGGGCTATATCTAAAAACAGTCCAACCTTATCAGGTAAGTCTTTCTGGAGACAAGCTGGATCTGATAAACCACTGGAATTTCAGAGGCATGATGAGGAAACTTGCATTAAACAACAGTTTCTTGCTGGAGGAAGGGGAAAATGGGTTAATTTGCTAGCTGGGAGAAGATCAAAGATTACAAAGGATAGATGGGTGCTCTGATTGACATAAAGATCCCCTTTGGACATAAGTAGCTGCCTCTTCCTTAAGGGGATCACATGTTGCAAGCCCCATCATGACTCCAACTTCCTGTTGGACAATGGACTCCTTCCCTCTCTTGTTGTTGTGGTTGTTCAGTAGTTTCTGTCATATTTGACTCTTCAGGACTCCACTTGGGGTTTTCTTTTTCTTTTTTTAAATATATAACATTTTACTTTTTCCCCAATTACATGTTAAAAGAATTTTTTAACATGTGGGGTTTAAGTTTTGAGTTCCAAATTCTATCTCTCCCTCCCCTCCTTCCCTTCCCCCTCCTTGAGTTGGTAAGCAATCAAATATAGATGATACATATGCAATCATGTAAAACATTTCTGTATTAGTAATTTTTTACAAAAAGACAAGAAAGAAAGAAAGAAAGAAAGAAAGAAAGAAAGAAAGAAAGAAAGAAAGAAAGAAGGAAGGAAGGAAGGAAGGAAGGAAGGAAGGAAGGAAGGAAGGAAGGAAAGAAAGAAAGAAAGAAAGAAAGAAAGAAAGAAAGAAAGAAAGAAAGAAAGAAAGAAAGAAAGAAAGAAAAGAAGGAAGAAAGGAAGGAAGAAAGAAAGAAAGAAAGAAGGAAGGAAAGAAAGAAAGAAGGAAGGAAGGAAAGAAAGGAAGGAAGGAAGGAAGGAAAGAAGGAAGGAAGGAAGGAAGGAAGGAAGGAAGGAAGGAAGGAAGGAAGGAAGGAAGGAAGGAAGGAAGAAGGAAGGAAAGAAAGAAGGAAAGAAAGGAAGGAAGGAAGAGAAAGAAAGAAAAGAAGGAAGGAAGGAAAGAAAGAAAGAAAGCATGTTTCCATCTGTATTCAGACAATATCAGTTCTTTGTCTGGAGTAAAGTAAAATGTTATATATTTAACCAGTTTTATCATTAGTCCCTTAGGATTGTCTTGGATCATTGTATGGCTGAGAATAGCCAAGTCATTCACAATTCTTCATTGTATAATATTGCTGTTACTGTGTACAGTGTTCTCCTGGTTCTGCTCACTTCACTTTGTATCAGTTCATGTAAGTCTTTCCAGGTTTTTCTAAAATTATCCTGCTTGTCATTTCTTATAGCACAATAATATTTCATCACAATCATATGACATAACTTGTTTAGTCATTCCCCAATTGATGGGCATCCTTTTGATTTTCAACTCTTAGCTACCACAAAAACTACTTCTATAAATATTTTTGTACAAATAAGTCCTTTCCCCTTTTTTTATGTTTTTAGGATATAGACCTAGCAGTAATATTTCTGGATCAAAGGGAATACACAGCTTTATAGCCCTTTGGGTATAGTTCCAAATTGCTCTCCAGAATGGTTGGATCAGTTCACAACTCTACAATAGTATATTAGTGTCCCAGTTTTCCCACATCCCCTCCAACATTTATAATTTCTCTTTTATGTCATATTAGCCAGTCTGATAGGTGTGAAGTGGTACCTCAGAGTTGTTTTAATTTTCATTTCTCTAATCAGTAGTGATTTAGATAATTTTTTCGTATGACTAGAGATAGCTTCTATTTCTTTGTTTGAAAACTGCCTGTTCATATCTTTTGTCAATTTATCAATTAGGGAATGACTTGTATTTTTATAAATTTGAATCACTTCTCTATATATTTGATAAATGAGACCTTTATCAGAGATACTTGTTGAAAAAAAATTCCCCACTTTTCTGCTTTCCTTTTAATTTTGGTTACATTGGTTTTGTTTACGTAAAAACTTTTTAATCTTGGGGCAGCTAGGTGGTGCAGTGAATAAAGCACTAGCCCTTGAGTTCAAATCCAGTCTCAGACACTTAACATACTATGTGACCTTGGGCAAGTCACTTAACCCAATTGCCCTGCCTCCTTCCTGACAAACAAAAACTTTTCAATCTTATATAATCAAAAGGATCTATTTTACATTTTGTAATGCTTTTTTATGTTTTCTTTGGTCCTAAATTCTTCCCCTATCCATAGATCTTACAAATAAACTGTTACATGTTTTCCTCATTTGCTTATGGTATCAACTTTTATGTGTAAATCATGTACCCATTTTGACCTTATCTTTGTTATACACTGTGAGATATTGGTTCATACCTAGCTTCTGCCATACCATTTTCCATTTTCCCAGCAGTTTTTGCCAAATAATAAGTTTTTGTTCCAAAAGCTTGGATCTTTGGGTTTATCATATACTAGATTACTATGATCATTTGCTATAATGTAATGTGTACCTAATCTATTCTACTGATCCATCATTCTATTTCTTAGCCAGTAGCAGATTGTTTTGATAATTACCATTTTATATAATACAGTTTGAGACCTGGTATGATTAGACCAGCTTCCTTCATATATTTTTTCATTGTTTCCCTTGATATCCTTGACCTTTTGTTCTTCCATATGAATTTTGTTATTTTTGTCTAGCTCTAGAAAATGATTTTTGGTAGTTTGATTGGTATGAATAAATAGATTAATTTAGGTAGATTTGTCATTTTATTATATTGGCTCAGCCTACCCATGAGCAATTAATTTTTCCAATTATTTATATTGCCTTTTTTGTGTGAAAAATATTTTGTAATTGTGTTCATATAGTTCCACTTGGGGTTTTCTTGGCAAGGATACTGGAGTGGTTTGCCATTTCCTTCTTCAGCTCATTTTACTGATGAAGAAACTGAGACAAACAGGGTTAAGTGACAGGGTCACACAGCTAATAAATGTCTGAAACTGGATTTAAACTCAAGTCTTCCTGACTTCTATCCACTGTGCCACCTGGCTGTTCCATAAACTGTGAGAAGCATCAACAAAATTCCTGCAATGGCTCTGAACCCAAAGAGGAAAGTCTTTGATTATCTAGTCATGTTTTATCTGGACCCCAGACCACATATCCAGGCACATGGCCACCACCTAGGAATGATGGAGATCTTTCCTGGTTTGTCTGTCTTACACACCAGACATTCAACTTGAAGCCCAGTCCACCTAAATGACTTTCTCCACCCCTCGGGATATTCCCCATTACCAGATTAATGACCACCTAAATCCATTTACACATTCCTCTTTTGTATGGGTCAGAACCATTAGTGAACTAGGAAAAACAATCTTCCTCAGGAGTCAGGTTCTGGTTGAGGGGGAGAGAAAGAGAAGTTGAGGAGGGGGGACAGGTGACATCCACCTGGCTAATCAGAAAGCCAGGGCTGGGACAAGGCATCTGAACCTCTGGAAGAGTGGCAATCTGTGTGGGAAAGGCACTATTACCAAAGAGATCTGGGTAAAAGCTATTTTGAAGATGTCGTTTCCATTTCATGATAGAAGTTTCCTGTGCCCTACCCATTTTGTAAGAGGTACTATCTTGCACCATCCAAATGATAATAAGCAACCCTGGATAGAGGGTGAGTACTTGATTTTGCATCATCAGTTCAGTAGCAACTAGGACCCAGTAACAAGCAAGCAACTGCTCTTCAAAAGTGATATATAGCAAGTTGCCACTTTGGGAAGACTGCAGCTCCAGAAGCCTAATGGTCATTTGGTCTGACTACCCCCTAGGTATCTGCCAAAAGCTTTACTCATCCTGGTCTTTATGAACAGGGATCTCTCAAAATAGGAACCTCATGTAGTCATCAACCTTGGAATGAGGATAGAGGTAGAACTGCTAGGCAGTCCACTTTAGGTCTACCATAACTTTGCCTGCTGTTGGCCCAATTCAAAAGAGGCAGACATATAACTGACTTTGTTAATGGAGGCCATTGGGATACCCAGATGGGGAATGTGGGTTCTCCTTTTTAAACTGTAGGAAAGTATCAGTAGCTTATTCTGAACTGTATCCAGAATCATCTAAATTTTCAAAATCTTATTCCCAAAAACCTGTGTGAGTTGGCTGGACTTTAAATTTTCTTTGGGTTGTTCTCATGCTTCTTATCCCTCATATGGGCAACCAATCAATGAGGGCTTCTGCCATCATGATTTTTTCTGGTCCAATCAATATAATAAATATCATCATTTTAGTGGTGGACATCAATGCCTTCAGAAAGCAGGGCCCTTTTCAAGCCTCTACCCACCAGACTGTGGCAGTTTGAGGAAGAATGGGGCAGAACAGTATAGCTTATGGGCTCTCTTCCAGGTAAGTCTCAGCCATAGGAATAGAAGAAAAGGCATTAGTGAGGGCAACCATTCCCTACCATGCCCTGGTGGCCTAGGCTACCTGGACCAGCACCTTGATGTAATCAAGAGCAGGTGACAGCTTGGTTTAGTTTCCTCTAGTACATTGTAAGCCATCAGGCGTCATCTTCCTTCCTCAACAACTACAAAGGGCGGCTAATTGTGAGGGAAGCTGGGATAGCAAAGTGTTCTGACCTCCCTCATTTCCATCACTAGTGAAGAAAGCTCTTTCACTTCTGCAAGGATAGATATTGTTGGGTATTTACTATACAAGATGGTTCCGGCAACTTCAAGATTTCTATCTGGCTGTCTCCACCATAACACAAATATTCACAAAGGACCTAAGAGCTCATGATGCCCCTACCTTCAGTCTTCTGCCTTCTAAACACCCCATGGGAACTGGGCTGCCTCATGAATCCATTGGGTTCCCCTGGCACACTTGTAACCTGAATGCTGGTTTCCAGTATACTCTTATATCTAAGATGGGTGGAAATTTTAACAGATGCCTTAGGCTTGAACAGGCTCCCTGGGAAGCCCTTACTGCCCTGGTGCTGAATGCCATGTCACAGTTTTATCAGTACTCCCATAAAATGGCAATCTGTTGTCTTCTTAACCCCTCATTTCAGGAGCCACACACAAAACTTTCCCTGAAAGGAGAATTCATCACTGTCCACCTTGCATTTGGGAGGAGAGATCAGTGTCTCTTTCCCCCCAACTTGAGAGTTCTTATTTGTACCAACAGCTGAATTTACTCCAATGGCTACTGCCATACTGATATTTTATGCAAATTTATCCAGGTAACCTACTTATGCTTGTATGGTAATCTGTCAAGGGAAACTAATCCCTAAATCCTGATGTCATTTGAGTAATACTTTGCGCAGAAGGTAAGAGCTAATTGCGCCCAAGTCAGGCTATGGATTATGGAACAAATTCACTCTTCAAAATCCACTTCTTTGACAAATTTTAACTCCTCCTTTACAGACTATGCCTTACTTTCACCCTAGAGAACCAATTATGACGGGAACCCATCTTCATCTTTATGTGCCCAGCTCCCCACCTTAACCACCTAAAAAAGAATGATCCCTATTAAATTTATTTAATTGACTTTGTGAAAGTAAGTCCTCTATAATGTGCCCAAGTCATGGAACTCTGCTGCAGAGAGGCTCTCTAAATTGGCTACATTAGATCGATGAAGCCTCAATAACCATAATTCTAATGGCCTATTAAGCTACTGTCATTTAAACTTCTGCAAACTTACCAGTCCCTTAGTGATGAAAGCCCACTCACCCTCCTCCCTTGTAGCTTGTAGTAGGGTACATCTGAACCTCTCTCACTACTGGAATATATTCCCTGCTCTCATCTTGACTCCCCCTTCCATTCTCTTGCTTTAGAGCCATGATCTCAGTGGGGCCTATATTTTCTAGCACAACTTTATTTCCCTGCTGTGACTGGTTGATTCCTATCCCCAGTAGCATAGCTTCTTTCCTTGCTTTTGCAAAATTCATCAGCTATCCTTCACTGTGCCAAGGCAATGCCTCCCTAATCAATTCACTATCCCACTCACCAGAGCAGCTGTTCCAAACCTCTTCATCCCTCATTAAGCCTCCCACACATCACCTCCTCCTTCCACCCTCTTAGGTAATATTTCACACACACCCCAAAACTGAGATCATTCAATTAGAGTTCCTTCTCTCCTCCTCAAATCTCAAAGCACTGACATCTTCCCTCATTATTTCATACTTCCTTCCTATTTTACCTGAAGAGAGAGGCCTTCTCCTTGCCAAAGCAAACCCCTCTACAAGCATCCTTGATCCCTCCAGTCTTCTCCAGCAGAATATCCCCACCCACCCCCATTCTCCTTGTTATTTTCCATCTCACCCTATTCACTGATTCTTTTCTTCTTCTCTACAAGCACACCCATATCTCTCCCATCTTTAAAAAACAAAAATAACAACCAAAAAAAAAAATACCCTCACTTTATCTATCTCTGACACCTATCATCCTGTATCCTTCCTCCCCTGTGTGGTTAAATTCCTAGAAAAAGTCATTTACATTAGGTGCCTCCACTTCCTCTCCTCTCATTCGCTTCTAAACCCTCTACAATCTTGTTTCTCACTTCATTATTCAACCAAAACTGCCCTGTTCAAAGTTGCCAGTGATTCTTTAATTGATAAATCTAATGACCATTTTGCTGTTTTTCTTCTTTTTTTAGTTAATTTTTTTACAATTAACAAAAATCCACCTTTCCTCCTTCCACCACCCATTGGAAAGGAAAGAAAAATAAAATCCTTGTAACAAATATGCATAATCAAGTAAAATAAATTCCTGTCTTGGCTATTTCCAAAAATATATGTTTATATCTACATTCTGAGTCTATCACCTTTCATTCAGGGAATAGCATGTTTCATCATGAGTCCCCTGGAAGACTTAAGTTCTGAATACTTAATTCTTTAAAAGTAGTTTGTCTTGGGGCGGCTAGGTGGCGCAGTGAGTAGAGTGTTGGCCCTGGAGTCAGAAGGACCTGAGTTCGGATCCGACCTCAGACACTTAACACACAAACAAAAAAACCTAGCCGTGTGACCTTGGGCAAGTTACTTAACCCCAATTGCCCTCCAAAAATCTCAAAAAAAAAAGAAAAAAAAAGTAGTTTGTCTTTACAATGTTGTTACTATATAAATTGTTTCTTTGGTTGTACTCACTTCACTCTAAATTAGTTCATACATGTCATCTCAGGTTTCTCTGAAAACCATTCCCTATATCATTTCTTACAGTATAACAGTATTCTGTTACATTAATATACTTTAATTTATTCAATTATTCCCCAATTAATAGGTACCCTCTTAGTTTCCAGTTCATTACTACCACAAAAATACCAGCTGCAATTATTTTTTGTACATATGGGTTCTTTTACTTATTCTCTGATTTCTTTGGAGTAATGACCTATTAAGGATATTGTTATTCAAAGGGCACAGTTTGCTAACTTTAAGGGCATAGTTCCAAATTGTTTTTTAGAATGGCCAGACCAGTTCACAATTCAACTAACAGTGCCTAATGGCCCTTTCTTAATTCTCATCCCCCTTGACCTCCCAGAGATACTTGACACTTTTGGTCACCCTGTCTTCCTGAACCCTCTAAGCTCTCGAGGTTTTCAAGGCATTTCTCTTTCCTGATTTTCCTCCTGTCTGACCACTCTTTCTCAGTCTCCTTTGTGGTTTTCATCTAAGTCATACTCACTAAATACATCACCACCAACATCTCAAATTGAAACTTCTATAGGCATCTCAAACTCCCCAGAACTCATCATCTTCCTCTCAGCAAGGCTGGCAAAGTGGATAGAGTACTAGACCTGGAGTCAGGAAGACCTGGGTTTGAATCTAGTCGCTTACTAGCTGTGTGACCCTGGGTACTTTCTGCCTCAGTTTCCTCATCTGTAAATGAAGATAATAATAATAACTTGTTGTGAGGATAAAATAAGATAATATTTGTAAAGCTCTCTGCAAACCTTAAAGTGTTATTATTATTATTATTATTAAGATCTCTCCTCTTTGCTCATTGATTGGGGAATGGCTGAATAAGTTGTGGTATGTGATTATGACAGAATAATATTGTGCTATAAGAAATGATGAGCAGGATGATTTAAAAAAAACCTGGAAAGACTTATGTGAACTGATGCAAAGTGAAGTGCTCAGTACCAGGAGAACATTATACACAGTAAAAGCAATATTGTACAATGATCATCTGTAGACAGCTTAGCTATTCCCAGCATACAAAGATCCAAGACAATCCTGAAGGACTTATGATGAACAATGCTCTCCATCTCTAGAGAAAGAACTGATGGAGTCTAAACACATATTGAAACATACTGGGGTTGGTTGGTTTTTTTACTTTATTTTTCTTGGGTTGTTTTTGGTCTTTGTTTTCTTTCACAACATGACTAATATGGAAGTGTGTTTTTCACGATTGCACATGTATAATAACCTTTATCAAATTGCTTGCCTTCTCAGTGATGAGGAAGGTGAAAGGGAATTTGAAATTCAAAATTGTAAAAAAAATTAAGGTTAAAATTGTTTTTATATGTAATTGGGAAAAAATAAAATTTTAAATTTTAAAAAACACTTTCCTCTTTTTAATTTCACCATTACTTCCAATGACCCTGTCATCATCCTAGTCACACAGGCCTGCCACCCTCTATGCCATCCTTGACTTCTCACTTGGATCTAATCTATTATGAAATCTTGTGATTTCTGCTTTCACATCTATAGTATATACCTCCATCCCCTCACTCACATAGCCACTTAGTACAGACCTTCAGTGCTTCTCACACTGAAATAGTGTAATAACTCAACTGGTCCCCTTATCTCATGTAGCTTCCAATACATCCTCTAATCAGCTGTCAGTGATCTTCCTAAAGAGCAGGTTTGACCCACATCATTCTACTACTCAAAATACAACAGCTCCTAGTCTTCTCATACCTAACTCCCCTCTACATACTCCACGACCCATTAACACTGGCCTCTTTATTATTCCTCAAACACTCCATCTAGTCAAATACTCCATGTAGTCATCAGGGCAGGACATAGTGAAGAAAATGGTATGGTCTTCAGGAATCCACAAAGTCCAAGGGGCCTAGCCTCAGGTGGCCAGGAAGCCGAATCAGGGAAGCCAGGATCAATCGAGAGCTTTGTCTGCTTTTAGGAAAAGCTAATGCCATTGTAGGAGGGAAAGAAGAAAGGCCTGAGCTTACCTCCTGTTGGAAGTGGGAGGAGCTCATCACCTCATGCCTCTACTATTTCAACAGTCCTCTGGTGGGTCTCCCTGGCTCAGTTCTCTCCCCACTCCAGTCTATGTTCTACTCATCTGCCAAAGTGATTTTCCTTAAGCACAAATCTGACCATGTCATTCCACTATTCTACAAAGTCCATTGATTTCCTATGACCTATCAAATATAATCCCTTTGGCTTTAAAGTCATTCACAATCTGACCCCTTCCTAACTTTCTGATCCTCTAGAACTTTACTGCCCTCCACAAATTCCTCTCCACAAATCCAACTTACCTAGATTTCTGGCTCTTCCTCACACAAAATACTCCACCATCTCCAACTCTAACTTTCCATTGGTTGTTCCCCAGTTTTAGAATGCTCTGCCCACTCATCTCCACCCCTTAACTCCCCTTGTTTCTTTCAAGATTCAACTCCAATCCTACCTTTTACAAGGCCTTCCACCCTTTTATCTGCCTCCATGCCTCTAGTGCTTTCCCTCTGAGATTACTTCCAATTTATCTTGTACATATCTTATATATATACACAGTAGTTGCATGTCATCTTCTCCACTGATTGATTTTGCCCTTTCTTGTACCCCCAGTGCTTAGTACAGTGCCTAGCACATAGTAAATACTTAATAAATGCTAGTTCACTTGACCTGTTGACTTCTGACTTGAAAACCAAGAACTGTTTTTGGTTGGGGAGTTCATTGTGCCAAATAACTATCGTAAACAGAGAATGTTCAACCTGGCAATATCTTTATCCACATATGAATTACCCTTCCCCCACTTTAATTACAATGTAAGACAGAATTCCATATCAATCCAACCCTGCCTTCTGTGCCAAAATGCTATAGGGCAATACTAATTCAATCTTATCAAATAGTTCAAGCTCAAGATTGAAATGAAATTAGATACTCATAGTATGGAACAAGGGAATAAATATTTTACTAAGTACTTAGGATGTGCCAGGCACTATACTAAGTGCTTTACAAATATTATCTCTATATAACCAGGTAAACACATAAAAGAAAGAGAATCTAATAAGCAAAATCCAAAATGGAAAGTGATAACAAATGAGAGAAAAAGACCATGGATGAGGGGAAGAGAACCAGTGGGAATAGGATCACCTTAAAAAAAAGGGGGGGGGGGCGGCTAGGTGGCTCAGTGAGTAAGAGCACTGGCCTCGGAGTTGGGATGACCCGAGATGGAATCTGGCCTCAGAAAATGAGCAACCACACATAAATAATGACTAGCCATGTAACCTTGAGCAAGTTACTTAACCCCAATTGCTTAAAAAAAAAAAGATTAAGATAAAGTAATTAAAGGAACATAGTACCAATGTTTATAGCAAAAGATGGGAAAAATTATAACTTGAAAGAAAACCAATACTAGAGACATATGGAAGAAATATAAACCTAACTCATAACTTTGAATGTGAATGGATTAATTAATTCAATAAAAGGAAAAAGAGTAACAAATTGGATAAGAAAGAAAAACCCTACAATCTGTTGCAATTAGGTGGCACAGTGGATAGAATACTAGGCCTGGAGTAAGGAAAAATTCATCTTCCTTAGTTCAAATTTGGCCTCAGACATTTACTAGCTGTGTGATCTTTGACAAGTCACTTAACCTTTTCTGCCTCATGAGCTAGAGAAGGCAATAGCAAATCACTCCAGTATCCTTTCCAAGAAAACCACAAATGGGCTCACAGAGTTGGATGCAACTGAAACAACAGAACAACAACACACAATCTGTTACTTTCAAGAATTGTGTATAAAAAACAAAGATATACACAAAATAAAATGGAGGGATGGAAAAAAAATCTACTATGTGTCAAGTGTATCCAAAAAAGCAAGAATTGCAACCATGCTATCTGATAAAACAAAAACAAATATCCAAAAAGTAAAAAGAGACAAACAAGGAAACTGCATAAAGGAAACATTATCTGAGTTACAAGAAGATGTGGTAATGCAATGGTGACAAGAGACTTCAATATCCCTCTCTCAGTTTTGGATGAGTCTAACAGAAAAATAAGTAAAAGGGAAAATAGAAAACTGAATAAATTACTGGAGAAACTAGAGTTAAAAGATTGTGGGATCTTCTAAATGGAACTACAAAAGAATATACATATATTTATGTATACATTTATAGTTATTGTCTCTTGGAAATTCTAAAAAAAATTGACCATGTATTAGGGCACAGATATATTGCAAACAAATGTAAAAAGGCAGAAATAGTTAATACATCCTTTACAGACCATAATGCAATAAAAATAGCAATTAATTCAGGGACCACAAAAAAAAAAAGATGCAGATACAAAAAGACTTAACAATGAAATCCTAAATAATGAGTGGGTCAGAGAACAAATCATAGAAACAATTAATAAGTATGTAAAAGAAAATGATAGAAATAAAGATGATGATGAAACAACACACCAGAACTTCTGAGATGTAGCTAAGATAGTCCTCAAGGGAAAAAAATCATATCCTTACAAACACACATTAACAAAATACAAAAAGGGAGGATTAATGACTGAATGTGCATTAAAAAATTAGAAAGTCAATAAATGAACAAATCTAAAATAGCACAAAAGAGGAGATATTAAAAATTAGAGGGGAAAATAGATAAATTAGAAACAAAAATCCCATAGAAATGATAAATAAAAACTGTCTATCTAAAACCAAAAGCAAACATAAGCAATAGAGATATATGCAAGGGTGCCCACTCTCCCTACTGTTATTTAATGTAATATTGGAAATGTTCATAATAGCAATAATGAAAAAGAAAGAAATTAAAGGTATAAGGGTAAAAAGAGATAAAATTATCCCTGTTGGCTGACATGGCATGATATATATATATAGTGGTATACTTGGAAAATCCTAGGGAAGTGGCAATGATACTAATTGAAACAATTACTTCAGCAAAACGGCAGGCTACAAAATAAACTCAAAAGTCAACATCATTTCCATATGTTAATTACAAAAAGTGAAAAGTAGTCATGAAAAGGAAAATCCCATTCCAAATAACTACAAAATGCATAAAATATCTGGGGTTTGACCTATCAACTAGCACAAAAGACTTGCATAGATTAAATGACAAAGAATTCCTTAAAGAAATTTAAAAGACAACTTAAATAGCTGGAGGATTAGTGAGTGTTCATGACTAGGCCATGCCAACATAATAAAAATGACAATACTACCAAAATTAGTTTATATTTTTAATTACATACCAATCAAATTGCATAAAGGGATACTTTATAGAACTTGATAAAATAAGAACAAAATTCATGTGGAAACACAAAAGATCTCAAATACAAAGGGAAATGTTTAAAAGAAGTACAGACCAAGGAGGAATAGCAGTTCGAGAACTCAAACTGTATTATTATAAAGCAATAGTCATCAAAACCATCTGGTATTAGTTTAAGAAAAGAGAGATAGCTCAATGGAACAGACTAGACAAGGGAGAAACAGAAACAATAAAATGAATAACCCATGTTTGATAAGATGGAAAATAAATTACCTAGGGAAAAAAATTCTTATTTGATAAAAATTCCTGGGAAAACTGGAAAGCAGTCTGGGAGGAGGTAGGCTTAGATAAATACCTTATACTGTATTCTATCTTATATTCTAAATGAACACACACCCACAATATTAAAGATCACACTATAAAAATATTAAAAGAGAAACAAATAAGCAATCTGGGAAAGCAAGAAAGGTTTACCTATCAGATTTATGGAGAAAGGAAGATTTTATGACCAAACAAGAGTTAGAAAGCTTTACAAAATGCAAAATGGGTACTTTTGATTACACTGAATTGAAAAGTTTTTGTACAAATAAAGCCAAAGTAACCAAGATTACAAGGGAAGTGGAAAATTTTGAAAGAATTTTTACAACCAGTGTCTCTGATAAAGGCCTCATTTCTAAAATATACAGAGAACTGAGTTAAATCTGTAAGAATACAAGTCATTCCCCAATTGATAAATGGTCAAGGGATATGAAAGGCAGTTTTCAGAGGAAGAAATTAAAGATATCCATAAGTATATGAAAAAAATCTCTAAATCACTTTTGTTTTTTGTTTTTGTTTTTGCTTTTTGGAGGGCAGTTGGGGTTAAGTAACTTGCCCAAGGTCACACGGCTAGGATTTTGTGTGTGCATTAAGTGTGAGGCTGGATCCGAACTCAGGTCCTTCTGACTCCAGGGCCAGCACTCTACTCACTGCGCCACCTAGCTGCCCCTCTAAATCACTTTTGATTAGAGAAATACAAATCAAAACAACTCTGAGGTACCACATCTCATTGGTCAGATTGGCTAAGACCACAAAACAGCAAAATGATAAATGCTGGAGAGGATGTGAAAAAATTGGAACACTAATGCATTGTTGGTGGAGTTATGAACTGATCCAACCATTCTGGAGAGCAATCTGCAACTATGACCAAAGGTCTATAAAAATAGTGTATACCCTTTGACCCAGCAAAGGGGTCACTTCTTGGGCTGTATCCCAAAGAGATCATAGAAGTGGGAAAAGGACCAGTATGTACAAAAATATTTATAGTAGCTCCTTTTGTGGTGGCAAAGAACTAGAAATCAAGGGGATGTCCATCAATTGAGGAATGTCTAGACAAGTTGTGGTATATGAATACAATGGAATACTATTGTGCTATAAGAAATGAGGAGCAGACAGACTTCATAATAACCTGGAGGGACTTATATAAACTAACACTGAGTGAGGAAAGCAGAACCAGAACTTTGTACATAATTACAGACACATTGTATGTGTGACGACTAACTCTGATAGACTGGGCTCCTCTCAGCAATATAAGGTTAGAAAACAACTACAAAAGACTCATAATGGAAAGGAATATCCACATCCAAAGAAAGAACTACAGAGTCTGAATGCAGATTGAAGCAAACTACTTGCTCTCTCTCTTTTGTGTTTTGTTTTGTTTTGTCCTTTCTTTCTCATTGTTCACTCCATTGGTTATAATCCTTCTTTATAACTTGACTAATGTTTAATGTGAAGGTATTTGTAGAACCATGTAATTTAATGTAGAAGGTATTTGATTACATGCTGCCATGGGGAGGAGGGGGAAAGAGGGAGAGAGGGAAAAAAATTGAAACTCAAGGGATTGCAGAACTGAATGTTGTAAACTAAAAGTAAATAAATTTTTTAAAAATTTTTTAAAAAGCGAAACAGATTATATACTTCTTATACCTATGAATAGAAGATGTATTTTTAAACGAACAAGAGGTAGAGGCAATTACAAAAGATAAAAGAGAATTTTGATTATTTGAAACTGAAAAAGCTTCTGCACAGACAAAATTAATACACCTAAGAGGAGAAGGGAAGAGGCTGAATGAGAAAAAAAAAAACTCTGTTTCTAGTTTCTCTAACAATGATGTATGTGTGTGTGTGTGTGTGTGTGTGTGTGTGTGTGTGTGTGTGTGTATAAAACTAATGGCATTCTCCAATAGATAAGTGGTCAAAAGATAGTTCTCCAAAAAAAGATTTGCCAAGTATTCACAACCACAGGAAAAAGAAGCTCCGAATCATTAATAATAAGAGAAATGCAAATTAAAATAACTGAGGTTTTACCTTACTCCCTGAAAATTGGCAAAGACGATAAAAAATGATTATAGTCAGTGTTGGAAGGGCTGTGGAATAATAGGCATACTAATACATTGTTGGTGGAACACTGATGTGATACAACCATTTGGGAAAACAATTTGGAAGTATGCAAATAAGATGACTGAAATGTCCAAAATCTTTGAATCAAAGATTCCAATTCTAGGCTTATTAACCCCAAAGAAGCCATTCATAAAAAGAAAGTTTCCGTGTATACCAAAATTTTATAGCGGTACCTTTTGTGAAGCTAAGAATTGGAAACAAAGTAAATGCCCATCAAATGAGGAATGGCTAAACAAAGTGTGGTATATAAATGTAATGGAATAGTATTGTGCTGCAAGAAATATGTATACGGATACAGACAAACATGGAAAGATCTATATGAATTAATGCGGAGTGAAGTAAACATTAAGCAAGAAAATAATATACACAATAACTACAACAATGGAAATGGGAAGAACTACACACCAAAAAGTCAAAAGTAACAAAATTGCAAAGATCAAGTGAGAATCCAGTGAGGAGGTATGAGAGGTCACCTCCTACCCACCTCTTCATGGGGGTGGGAGGTCCACACGTGTTATACATTGTATATGGTTTTGGATTTTTTTCAATGTATGGATCAGTTAACACTGATTGTTTTTTCTTCTCTAAAAAAATACTATTTGTTTTATGGGATGGCTTTCTGGGAGCAGGAAGGGAAGAAATGCTTGAGATAACTCTGATGATGTAATACGTAGAATCAATAAAAAACTTGCTAAAGAAATATTATCTCATTTGATCCTACAACAACCTTGGGAGGTAGATGTTAATATTATCCCCATTTTACAGCTGAAGAAACTGAGGCAAACAAGGATGGAATGACTTTCCCAGAGTCACACAGAGGATAAGTGTCTGAGGCCAGAGGTCAAAGTCCATCTAACGGTTATCTAGAGGGGTTGTGATACTCAACAAAGATAGAGTACTTAGCTTTGGTTTTGGTTTGTTTGGGGGTTGGTTTTTTTTGCTTTTTGGAGGGGGAAACTTAGGGCAATTGGGGTTAAGTGACTTGCCCAAGGTCACAAGGCTAGTTTTTGTGTTAAGTGTCTGAGGCCAGATTTAAACTCAGATCTTCCTGACTCTAGGGCCCATGCTCTATTCACTGTGCCACCCAGCCAACCCAAGTACTTAGCTTTGGTAGGTGCATCCCTCTCTCATCTCTGTATGGAAACATCCCTAGTCAGTAGCACAGGGGGTAGTGACTTGATAAACCATTCTGAATGCCACTGATTCTTCATGGTCTTTCCTCTTTTTGGCCCTTAGGTTAACAGAAAGCTGAGCTGAGACTCAAACCTTGCTCCCTGAGTCAATGAAGTCTGAGAAGCAGCTTCCTTGCCTGTTAGGGGGAAATTAATCGAATTTGCATGTCAGGTAAGCCTGGTATGAAAAGGAAGTTTCTTATTCAGTAGCTTTAAAAAGGAGAAACAACTTCTGTACTCATTCTGTTGCTTCCTCTCTGTTAAGCGTGTCTGGCCTGTTAGAGCCTTTTCTTTGGACTTCTATTAAAGTGGGAGAAGAGCATTTCTACTTCCCCCCAATCCCAGCAGCAGCAGTGATTGCTCACCCCGGCACCAAATACGCGTGCTTGTTAAATTCTCAGGAAAGGCCTAAATTAGAATCAACTCTAGCTATTAGTTTAGCTTTGTAATTCCCTGGGGACAAGAAGTTTCCCGTCTTGGTAATTGTGACCTTGTGAATTTAAGAGGTCCAGAGCTGCTAGCACTTGCTCCTGACTGCCCAACAGGAGATAATCTCTGAAACAATTTCTTAGAGAAGGCATCCCCACTGCCAATAGAAGGAGTCCAAGTTATGCCCCGGTTTGCCAGAATTACATGGACCTTAGACAGTGGAAAGTAGAGGTAAACATGAAATGCCTGTTCAGCAGTCCTACAAGGTGTTTTATATTTTAAGCCTCAACTTCGCAGAAGAGTTTAATAGAAGTCAGGGATTATCATTTCACGTTTTTAGAATTTTTTTCATTTCATACTTATGAATCTTTTGTGTTTTAAGCACTTTTGTGATAGAGAAAACAACTGCCTTATATCTGCTCTTTCTACATTGAGTTACTTTCTAGAAGTGACCCTCTTAATGCCTTTTGGGCAGTCCTTAAACATGAACCAACCCTTAGTTGTGAGAGATTTCCCCCAGGGCTCCAGGTTGGAGATATAAGGAGCAAGACAGAATGAGAAAAGTCAGAATGTCCTCTTTAGCACCTGACTTTCCTCAATACTCAAGCCTGATGTATGGCCATAGCTGGGGTCCCTTAATGAGAGAGACTGTCCCCATTCCCTGGTCTGCTTGGGTATTCATGTACGGATCAAATCAGAGACTTGGAAAGTCCCTCAAAAAAGTCCAAAAGAGCAGATGAGAAGAATTATCATCAGTTCAGCACTGCATAATACAATAATACATCTAATAAATTTCATTTGAATGGATTTTGTGCTGGCTGTCCCTCGTACCTGGAAACTACTCCCTCCTTATCTCTAGCTCTTAGAATCCTTCCAATCCTTTAGAATGCTTCACTGTACTTTCTTCATGAGGTCTTTTCTGACTTTCCAGCTGCTAGTTCCTCATTTACAATTCATTTATTGAATAAATATTCTAAATATGTTTGTATGGACATATATCCACACGTCATTTCCCCTGATAGTATATAAGATCCTTAAGAGCTGGAAACGTTTCATTTTTGTTTCCATACCCCCTATTACATAGTAGGCACTTAATAAATTATTTATTTATTAAATTATTGCTAATAAACTATTAATTGATGGATAAAAGTGACATAAACATTTTGAAGTACTTTCAGAGCTATCGTCCCTTTGACACACATCCTAATCCCTGTACTTAACACTCACCACTTTTTCGAGCAGGATACCTCCTAGCTGATGCCAGGAGCAAAACATATCCTCTAACCTCTGGTTCCTCCACCTCATCCCTATTCCTAGCACCTCAAAGACCCTGGAGGCAGCAAATTTACCTGGTACCACAGAGGATACTAGTTACTTCTAGGTTGTCTGAGGCTGTCTGAAGAAGGTTGTCCATTGCTCCCTGAAATTTCTGGCCTCCCACAATCTGGCAACAAGCTATTTTACCCAATATGTCCCTCTGTTTCCTGCCTTTATTCATTCTATTGCCTCAGTCCCCTCCCACCACCTCCATTTCTCAAAAGTTCTTAAGGTCCAGCTCAAATGCACCAACTCTAACTGGTCAACTAGCATTCATATAGCACTTTTACTTTACAAATATTATCTCATTTTATCCTCACAACAATCATGGGAGATAAATGCTTCTATTATATCCATTTTACAGATGACGGAACTGAGGCAGGTAGAGGTTAAGAGACTTGTCCAGGGTCACACAGCTAGCAAGCATCTAAGGTCAGATCTGAACACAGGTCTTCCTCACACCTGGTCTGACACTATCCCCTATACCACCCTGATACTCCATTCTCTTTTCCACAACCAAAAGTGATATTTTCCTCCAATGAGTTATCTTAGTGCTTCATTTGTACTTTCCTTCTGTACAACCTGACCTCTAGGGTAGCTGTTCTTATATATCTCCCCTGTTCTATTATAATTATTTACATAGCACTTAGGTTTACAACAGGCTCTCCCAGAGAAGTGCTGGTAAATGTTTAATAATCAACTCTCCCCCCAAAAAGTACATCTCATACAATTTTAAATTTAATCTGTATTGTTAGCATTTTCTCCATCACTTTCTGAAGTGTAGACAGCCAACAAAACAATAAATTAAGCCCTGACTCACAGTGTTTGTGGATTTCCAAGGTGTAAATACACTAAATATTTAACAACCAACTCATGATCCTTCTTGAGCTGGCTCCAGCACACTCCTGAGTCTCTCCTAACCTCAAGCTTTTTGAGTTCTGGAAGTATGATGATATCCTTATGTTACAGATGAGACTCTAATGCTCAGACAGATTAAGTGGCTTGTCCATAGTGACATAGCTAGTAAAATGTTAGCATTAGGATTTGAATCCAATTCTCCTCATTCAACCCATTGTCAAATAGAAAGGTTGAAGGGGGAATTCAAACTTACCAAGTATCAGTTTTTGCTGGGGTAGGGATGGAAGGGAGGAGAATGGGGAGGGAGAATTAAGGTATAGAAGGTGACCTCAAAGCAGAGGACTTAAAAAAGTACTCAAACTTATATTAGAATGACATCATCTGGGGCAGCTGGGTGCCACCAGCCCTGGATTCATGAGGACCTGAGTTCAAATCCAGCCCCAGACACTTACTAGCTGTGTGACCCTGGGCAAGTCACCTAACACTGATTGCCTCAAAAAAAACCCTATCATCTTAGAATTGGAGGGAATCTCAGGAGTCCTCTATTCCAGCATCTATCCCAGAAATCCCATTTAACTGAAGAAAAATGTATTAAGTGCATTGGACATGCATAGGAGAATTTTTATATGCTTGGGGATGGCCCTCAAGACTCATGGAATGGGAGCTCAGAGCAGTTTCTTCTAGACTGTTAGACCATGTGAAACAAAGAGCTAGCAACAATGAGGGTCAGAATGGTTGGGTTACTAGGGGCAGATAGAGAGCAGAACATCAGGAAACTCAACTTATGTATAGTAAGGATAATACAACAAATATTTTTATTAGCAAAGCTTCTTCCTGAGCTCTCTTGCTGTCACCACTGCAGAGATGGGTATAGTGGAGGAGGAAACTTGTAGACCCCAGAGGGAAGATGTTGGATAGTGGGATGGAGGGACTAAAGCTGGGCCTCTGGAACAGGGCCTCTTAATTCCTCCTAAAAGCAATTTAACTGAATGTAGTGCTGTGAGATTACAGAGAGCTATACCAAACCTGAGAAAACTTGCTTTTCCCTAAGTAAAATCTGTTCTAAATGTAAAGGATTTGTTAGCCTGGATGTTTGTAAGGAAACCACATGCAGTAAAGCCAAATCAGTCAGATTCTGATGTTCCTAGGATGAGCAAAGGTGGGGAGAAGGGGGAGGCAGGACACAAGCTGTAGAGATTACTACTGAGACCCCACCAAGGTTGCACCAACTCCATTATGTCTGAGGTATGATGCATGGCTTACATGCCTAATATATGCATGCCTATGTGCTTGATATTGGGATATGACAATGAAGTGTCCCCAAGGAGTCTGTGATTTAGTGGGGAGATGAGTCATATAACTAAATAAACATGGAACACACCTTGCCAGGCATAGGGATCCCAGGATGCACAGTAACAGATGTTTGGGGAGCACTCCAGAGGCCGTGTGGGCATGTGTGACTGTGTGTACGTGACTTGGATTGGTTCAGAGATTTCTGAGAAGATGAGAGGGTGAGGCACAAGTTCAAAAGGTAGAGGACTTTCATCTTGAGAGAAGACACGCAGGTTGCTTCAAGGAGACTCCACCCCATGTCTTCCCAGCACCTGCCTCCAGCAGGACAACAAGAACCGATGACCACAAGGATGCTGCTGGCCCTGTGCGGACAGCAAGAGGAATCACATGAGGAGAGGGGTAAGACTGCCCCTTGCAATCACTGTCTCTTCACCTCCTTTCCCCCAACTACAGGGAAGATGTCAATGAACTGTACTTCTCCAGAACTGCTCCTTAAAAATAAATGTCTCTAAGGCAATGCTGAAAAAGACTCAAGAGGAAAAATGCTATCCACTTCCGGAGAAAGAACTGAGGGAGTCTGAATGCAGATTGAAGCATTTTTTTTCACTTTCTTTATTTTTCTGGGGTATTTGGGGGGAGGGGTCCTGTGTTTTCCTTCACAACATGACTAATATGGAAAAATGTTTTGTATGACCACACATGCTTTTCCAATGAGGGGGGAAGGGAAGGAAGGAGGGAGAGAATTTGGAACCCAAAATTAAAAAACAACAACAGCACACAAATCTTAAAAAATTGTTTTTACATGTAAATGAAAAAAGGAAAAAGCAAAAAAAGAAAATACTAATCCATTAAAAAAAGAAAATAAATCAGTGGTTGTAGACTTTCACTGGACTGATCAGTTCCCACCCTCCATTGAGTGTTCTGTTTCTCTGTCTCTTGCTATCTCTGTCTCTGTCTCTCTCTGTGTCTCTGAATATACATTTCTCTGTGGGTCTGTCTGTCTGTGTCTGTCTAGCTCTTTGTCACTCTCTCTGTCTGTCTCTCTGTCTCTGTGTATCTCTCTCTCAGTCTCTCTGTTTCTCTGTCTCTGTCTCCATCTTTGTTTCTGTGTTTCTCTATCTCTCTGTTTCTCTGTTTTTGTCTCTATCTCTGTCTCTCTCTGTCTCTTTGTCTTTCTCTCTGTCTCCATCTCTGTTTCTGTGTCTCTGTCTCAGTCTCTCTCTGTCTCTCTCTCCTGCATATATTCTATCCAGCAATCTTTGAACCAAGTCATGTACATGCATGCAAAGCCGCCAGAGTTTTTCCCCGAATACCTGCTGCTGTTCAGCTTGGGATTACCGTGCCTCACAAAACAAGTCACAAACACTTTACAAATGAAAATTTTAAAAATAACAGTTGAAGTCAGAGGTATAAGAAACTGGAAAAGGAAAGAACTACTCTAGGTGAGATGATCAAGGAAGATATCATGAAGGAAGTGACAGCTGAACTAGACCAATAGAAGGGATTGTCATAGCTGAATGGATGAAAAGTATTTACTACGTGATTACCCATGTGCCAAGCACTGTGATTAATGCTGGGGATCCAAATAAAAGTCCCTGCTCTCAAGGAGCTTATATTCTAATAGGAAAATGGTGGACAAGGAAGGAGACAAGCTAGGTGGTACAGTGGATAAATTGCTAGGCTTAGAATCAGGAAGACCTAAGTTCAAATCCAGTTTCAGAAATTTCCTAGCTCTGTGACCTTGAGCAAGTCACTTATCCTCTGTTTGCCACTAGAGAAGGAAATGCCTCTCTAGTATCTTTGCCAAGAAAACCTCATAGACTGGCAGGTCTACTGGCAGAATTCAACACAACTGAACAAGAACAGCCAGGGATATTTTGGTTTAAGAAATCACACGGGTGGTAATGAAACCACAGGGGAGTAAATTGCCATGTTCTTTTCTAGAAGCAATGGGGGCTTTGATTGGATTATTGTTTCCAGAACAAGAGGTAAAAGTGGGGAGTCAGGGAATGAGGACATGAGCAAGTCAAGAAGATTTCCAGGATAGAATTCTCAAGACATGTTTTGGTAGTCTGGGGCCTGTCAGATATAGTGGGCTCTATGAGTTTACACTCACTGGCACATCAATCAGGACACTTCAGTACCAGGGCAAGAGTTCCAGAACTGAATTATTAAGTCCACAAGGGTATGGTTCAGAAGGGTTCAGTGTCAGGGTAAATAACAAGAAGATGGCTTAGCTGAACAACTGGAAGTATTGTAGAGATGTGGAGGAAGATGGGGGAGGATGTGCAAATGTAATGTGAGAGAGATCAAGATGTCTATTCCACTTTAGAATTAGAGCTCGAGGGCAGCTACGTGGTGAAGTAAATAGAGCACTGGCCCTGGAGTCAGGAAGACCTGAGTTCAAATCCAGCCTCAGACACTTAACTAGCCATGTGACCTTCGACAAGTCACTTAGCCCCAATTGCCTTGCCTTCCTTCAAAAAAAAAGAAAAGAAAAGAAAAGAAAAAAAGAATTAGAGCTCAAGGTGACCATAAAGGTCAATTTGTCCAACCGCCTCATTTTACAAATGAGAAAACTGAGGTCTTCAGAATTTAGGCGTCTTGCACAAAATCATGTATGTAGTAAGATTAGACATTAGATTAGACATCCGATAATTCACTTTGTTAGGGAGGTCATTTGTGGCTTGTTCAGTTTCTTTTTCAAAGATAGGGTTATTTAAGTATTCTATTTCTTGTTCTGAGAAATTTATATTTCTGTTGACATTCATCTAATTCACTTAGATTGTCAGTTTTATTGGCATATAGTTGGGCAAAATAGTTCCTTATAATTACTTTTATCTTTATTGGTTGTGAATTCACTGATTTAATTTTTTATGTAGGTACTTTGATTTTCTCTTTCTTTTTTTAAATCAAATTAGCCCATGTTTAATTGTGTTGTTGTTGTTTTTTTAAGAAAATAGATACTAGTTTAATATATTAGTTTAGTAAGTTTTTTTTTACTTTCAATTTTATTCATCTCACCTTTGATTTCCAAAATTTATACTTTCGAGTTTAATTGGAGGTTTTAATTTTTTGGTTTTAGAATTTTTTTTAGTTCAATATTTAATTCATTGATCTGCTCTGTGTCTTTTTTATTGATATAAAAATTTCCCTAAGTATTGTTTTTGCTGCTGCATCTCACAAACTTTGGTATATTGCCTTATCATTTTCATTATCTTTAATGAAATTATGATTATTTCTATGATTTGCTCTCTGACCCATTCATTCTTCAGCATTAGATTAGTTTTGCAATTTTCAGTGTAATTTGATGTGGTTTTTTTTATTGCACTGTGGTCAGAAAAAGATGAATTTAATATTTATTACTTTCAGTATTTGTTGTGAGAGTTTTATACCCTGATATATGGTCAAATTTTGTGAAGGTGCCATACACAACTGAGAAATAGCTATACTCCTTTCTATTTCCATTCAATATTCTCCAAAGGTCTATTATATTTAACTTTTAAAAATCCTATTCATCTCCTTAACTTTGTTGTTTGTTTGTGGTTTTTTAATAGTCGGATTTATCTGGATCTGACAGGGATAAATTGAGGAAGAAACCCCCCACTCACATAGTTTTATGTCTATTTATTCCTGTTATTTACTCCATTATTTTTCTATTTATTCTATTTTTTCCTTAAAGAATCTAGATACTATGCCATTTGGTGTATATATTTTGTTATTAACATTAATTCATTTTCTATAGTACATCTTAGCAAAATATGATTTCCCTGATTATCTCTTTTAATTAAATCCACTTTTTCCTTTGCTTTGTCTGAGATTATAATCATTATCCCTGCTTTTTTTTTCTTCAGTTAAAGCATAATAAATTCTGCTCCAGCCCCTTAATTTAACACTATACATATCTTTCTGTTTCTAGTATGTTTCTTGTAAACAACGTATTACTGATTTCTGGTTTCTAAACCATTCTACTATCTTGTTCTGTTTTATGGGTGAGTTATACCATTCACATTCAGAGTTACAATTGCTAGCTGTGTATTTCCCTCCATCCTATTCCCTTATACTTATCCTTCTCTTTTTTTTTTTAAAGCAATTGGGGTTAAGTAACTTGCTCAAGGTTACACGGCTAGTCATTTGATTTATGCGTGGGTGCTCATTTTCTGAGGCCGGATCTGATCTCGGGTCATCCAAACTCCGAGGCCGGCGCTCTTACTCACTGCGCCACCTAGCCGCCCCTTTAGGGCAATTGGGGTTAAGTAACTTGCCCAAGGTTACACGGCTAGGTTTTTGTTTGTGCGGATTAAGTGTCTGAGGCCGGCTCCGAACTCAGGTCCTTCTGATTCCAGGGCCGGCGCTCTATTCACTGAGCCACCTAGCCACCCCAATCCTTCTCTTTTTTTACCCTGTATCCTCCTTGAGTCTGTTTGGCTTCTGACCACTGCCTCCCTTAATCTACTCCCCTTTTATCCCCTCCCTCCTTTCTCTTAACCTCTTTTTCCTCCTACTTCCCTGTTGGATAAGATATTTATACCCAACTGGATGTATGCATATTCTTCCTTCCTTGAACAAATTCAGAAGAGGGGCTCAAGTGCTGCTCACTCTTCCCATTCTCCACTTCATTGTACAAACTCTTCCTTGTGTACCTTATTATGTGAAATAATTTCCTCCATATTTCTTTTCCTTTCCCCCTTCCTCTTTTTCATTCTTTCATCTTTCTTTTGAGATTATCCCAACATAATAGAACCATACTTAGGGCTGCAGTCTTAATAGATTCTCTCTAAGACACATGTAAAGTGCTGAGGGGTTACATGTATCATTGTCCCCTATAAGAATTTAAATTGCTTAACTTTGTTTAGTCCTTTATGATTTTTCACTCATGTCTACATTTTTATTCTTCTCTTGAGTCTTGTGTTTGAATGTCAGATTTTTATTCAGCTTTGGTCTTTTAATCAAGAATACTTGAAAGTCCTCTATTTCATCAAATATCAAATATTCCCCCTGTAGAATTATGTTCAATTTTGATGGGAAAGTTATTCTTGGTTGTAATCTTAGATCCTTTGCCTTCTAAAATATCATATTCAAAACCTTCCATTTCTTTGAAGTTGTAGCTGTTAAGTCTTCTGTGATCCTGACTGTGGCTCCACAGTTCTTGAATTCTTTCTGGCTGCTTGCAATATTTTCTCCTTGACCTGGAAGCTCTGGATTTTGACAACAATATTCTTAGGAGTTTTAATTTTTGGAGACAACCAGTGGATTCTTTCCATTTCTGCTTTTCCCTCTGATTCTAAGGTGTCTGGGAAGTTTTTTCATTTATAATTAAAATATGATGTATAGGCTCTTTTTTATTCATGAATTTCAAGTAGTTCAACGATTTCTAAATTATGTCTCAGCCTATTTTCCAAATCAGTTGTTTTTTCCTATGAGATAGTTCATATTTTCTTCTATCTTGTCCGTCTTTTTACATTGTTTTATTGTTTCTTTATGTCTCCCAGACATTAGCTTTCATTTGGCTAATTCTAATTTTTAATGTGTTAGTTTTCTTCAGGGAAGTTTTATACCTCTTTTACCAATAGTCTAATTCTGATTTTTTTAAGGAGTTATTTTCTTCAGTATTTTGTGTACCTCTTTTACCAAGTTATTTATTCTCTCAATAATTATCTTTGCATAGCTCTAATTTCCTTTTCCAGTTTTTTCTCTACTACTCTTATTTTTTTAATTTTTGTTTGTATTTTTTTTAATTTCAGAAATTGAAGGAATTAGGCAATCAGGAAACAAAACAATGGCTCTTTGCAGATGATATGATGGTATACTTAGAGAATACTAGAGAATCAACTAAAAAACTACTTGAAATAATTAACAACTTTAGCAAAGTTGCAGGGTACAAAATAAACCCATTTAAATCATCAGCATTTCTATATGTTATTAACAAAGCCCAGAAGCAAGAAATAGAAAGAGAAATTCCATTTAAAGTAACTGTAGACAATGCAAAATATTTGGGAGTTTACCTGCCAAGACAAATCTAGAACTATATGAACACAATTACAAAACACTTTTCACACAAATAAAATCAGAACCAAATAATTGGAAAAATACCAGTTGCTTGTGGGCAGACCAACCTAATATAAAAATGACAATTCTACAAAAATTAATTTACTTATTCAGTGTCGTATCAATCAAACTGCTAAAAAATTATTTTATAGAGCTAGGAAAAACAATAACAAAATTTATCTGGAAGAGCAAAAGGTACAGAATATCAAGGGAATTAATGAAAAGAAACAGAAGGGAAGGTGTCCTAGCCATACCACTTCTAAAACTATTACAAAGCAGCAATCACCAAACCTACTTGGTACTGACTAAGAAATAGAGTGATAGATCAGTAGAATAGGTTAGATACACAAGACTATAATGGTTTGCTGTCTGATAAACCCAAAGACTCCAGCTTATGGGAATAAGAACTCACTATTTGATAAAAATTTCTGGGAAAACTAAAAAACAATATGGCAGAAACTAGGCATAGACCAACATCTTATATCATGTACAAAGATAAAGTCAAAATGGGTACATATATATACACACACTCACATATGTATTCATATGCCTATATATCCTTCCATATAGAAATATGTATGTATTCTCATACTGAGAAAAGTTTCACAAGTTACAATTATTGTTTTTCCATGTAGGAATGTAAATAGTTCAACTTTGATAAGTTCCTTATGATTTCTTTTCCCTGTTTACCTTCTCATGCTTCTCTTGCTTCTTGTATCTCAATGTCAAATTTTCTATTCAACTCTGATTTTTTCTTCAAGAATGCTTGAAAGTCTTCTATTTCATTGAATGACCATATTTCCCCCTGAAACATGACACTCAGTTTTGCTGGGTAGGTGATTCTTGGTTTTAATCCCAGCTCCTTTGACCTCCAGAATATCATATTCCAAGCCTTTGATCCCTCAATGTAGAAGCTGCCAGAGCCTGTGTTATCTTGATTGTGTTTCCACAATATTCAAATTGTTTCTTCTTGGCTGCTTATAATATATTCTCCTTGATCTGGAAACTCTGGAATTTGGCTATGATATTCCTAGGAGTTTTCTTTTGGGGATCTTTTTTAAGAGGTGATCAGTGGATTCTTTCAACCTCTATTTTGCCCTCTGGTTCTAAAACATCAGGGCAATTTTCCTTGAGAATTTCTTGAAGGATGATTTCTAGGTTCTTTTTTTTTTTTATCATGGCTTTCAAGTAATCCAATAATCTTAAATTATCTCTCCTGGATCTATTTTCCAGGTCAGTGGTTTTCCCAATGAGATAGTTCACATTGCCTTCTAATTTTTTCATTTGTTTGGATCTGTTTAATAGTATCTTGATTTCTTATATAGTCACTAGCTTCCATTTGCTCCAATCTAATTCTGAAGCAGTGATTCTCTTCAGTGAGCTTTTGAGATTCTTTTTCCATCTGGCAAATTTGGCTTTTTAAGGCATTCTTCTCCTCATTGCCTTTTTGAGCCTCTTTTGCCATTTGAGTTAGTCTATTTTTTAAAGTGTTATTTTCTTCAGTTAGGTTGTTGACTCTCATTTTATAACTTTCTTGCATCATTCTCATTTCTCTTCCCAATTTTTCCTCCACTTCTCTTATTTGATTTTCAAAATCCTTCTTAAGCTCCTCTATGGCTTGTAACCAATTCATATTTTTCTTAGAAGTTTTTGGTGCAGGAGTTTTGACTTCACTGTCTTCCTCCTGTTCCATGCTTTGATCCTTTTTGTCCCAAAAAAGGAGTCCAAAATCGGATTGCTATGCTTGCTTCGCTTCCTTTGCTTGCTCATATTGCCACTCAATCACTTGACTTTTGAGCTTTTTGCCACAGTAGAACTCTACTACCAGAGAGGAGAGCTTTGTCCCAAATCACTGGGGTTTTCTCAGCTGTCAGAGCTATTAGTTGGGTGCCCTCTCATAAGCCTCCACTGCCTCTGGCACCTGGTCACACATCCCAGGACCTTCACCCTAGACAGCAATCCAGATCCAAATAGGTTAAAGCAAGAGCAATTACCCCTCAGACTGGTCTCTTGGTCCCCCTACAATCTGCAGACCAGGAGCTCTGAAACAGCCACATGGTGGCTGCAACACCCATCAGCCACTTCTCCCTCCCGAGGCTGGGGCCAGATTGCACTCCCAGACCCCCTGTTCCCAAAGTCCACAGACATCTCACTTTGTCTTTGGCATTTATGGGTTGATAATTCTGGAAACTGCCACAGCTGCTGGTGATCCACTCTCTCAGAATCCCTCCAGTTGGCAGCTAGTCTGACTGCCCTGGGGCTAAAACCGTGGACTCAGTAGGGCTGGGTTCTGCTCCCAGGGCACTGTGATCAACCCTTTCTGCTGGTCTGCTGGGCTGTCTTCAGCAGGAGATTTGTTTCTCTGTCACTTTGTGGGTTCTGTAGCCCTAAAGTTTGTTTAGAGTCATTTTTTATAGGTGTTTGAGGTGGTTATGGGGAGAGCGCAAGGAGTCTTCCTGCTTCTTTGCCGCCATCTTGGCTCCTCCCCCAAATAAGTAATTTTTAAAAGAAAATTTAAAACCTCTTTAACTTTTTTAGCAACTCATTTTGGATTTGTGTCCAATATGTTTTTTTTTCCCTTTGAGCTTTTTCTTATAAATTTTTCTAAGTCATTGACTTCTGTGTTTGCATCTGGAGATTATCTGTCATTATAGTTTTTTACAATAGAGTTTTTTGCTTGTTTTTCATTTTTCCAACCTACTTCTTGACTTTGGATTTTATGTTAATGTTGGGCTCTGCTCATTTCTGGGGGTGGCAAGATGTCTAACCTGAGCTTCTGCTGTTTTATTTCCTTCTGTTGCTTTTACAGCTCAGTCCAGGAGCCTGTAAGTTTTCAGTGCTTCCAAAGATCCAGGGAGAAGTCTATTTAGTGCACTCTTGATTTGCATTCTGCATGTTTTTAACCTAGGTTTGTGTCTGTTGGCTTGTGTGTGGTTGAGTTTCCATAGATTGCTGCTAGATACAATCACTATTAGCCCATTAGAAATTTTGTAGGTTCAGAGTGACTAACTGCTGGTTAACCAAAACCCCTGGTTTTGATCTCCTACCCTGGTTTATCCCACTGCAGGCTTATGTGCAGGGCTAAAGGTTAGAACTGAAACTCTGCTTTGCTCTTGGGCTGAGAGCCACACAATTATGGTTCTGGAATTTGTTCCTTGTTCCATATACAAGAAGGGCCCCTGCTCCTTCACAACCATGACCACACCTCTCTACCTTGGAACTGTGACCTGGCACTGAGTAATGAGTGACAAAGCCATCAGCTGGCCCTGGTTCCTATTCCCCATGCTAGTATAGGGGTCTTGTGGCATATCTTTTTCCCTGGTGTTCAGTCCCCTTACTGTCCCTTGGCACTGGGCTGCTCCCAGTCAAAACTATGATTATAATTATCTCTGCTGTTGCTGCTACAGCACAGTGCCACCAAGCCAGTGTCTGCAGACTTTTCAGCCTTTCTTTCTAAGCTACTCTGAGCTAGAAAAATGGCTCACTATGACTTTTCCCTGGTTTTCCCAATTAGTTTGGTCTGGGTGTTTCTATGTGGAGGAGTAAGGAGAAAACACCATACCTTACTCTTCCATCTTGACTCCATGGCCTTATTAGTTCACTTTTACTATAAAGAAGAATCCATGAAGAAAAGGAACAGTAGTGGGCTGGTAACAACTGGAATGTACCCTTTCCTCCCTACCCCAAAAATGCATACACACTGTTTTAAGTTTAGTGCATTATATATACTTTCTTAAGTCTAGTCAATAAGCAAAGCAATAAATCAAACCCTGATTCATAAGAACTACTGATTTCTGAAGTAAAAAAGCTCACACTGAAAATTTAACAATGAGTTCTTACAAACCAGTTAAAGCTGGCTCTAGTATACCCTTGGAGAGAAGGATCAAATAAGACTGGAAAAGTACATAGGAAATAAACCATAAAAGGCCTTGAATGCAAAAAATAAAGAATAAATATTATCTTATAGATAATTGGGGGCAATTCTAAAGGATCCAACCCTGGATCCAACCCTCACTGATACCACTTAATTTGATAAAGATTAGAACTTTTTTCTCTTTTCGTTTGTTCCCAGGACTTTCACCTTTATTAATTCCTAAATCTTATTGATCATTGGACCCTAATTCAAGGTCTGAGCCTATTGAGTCTAGTCCTGAATATGCTTTGCTCTCTGGGTTCAGAGATCAGCTATGTTACTGTTGCTCAGTCTTTCTGTAAAGTCCAACTCTTCATAACCTCTTTTTGAAGTTTTCGTGGCAAATATAATGGAGGGGTTTGCCATCTCCTTCTCCAACTCATTTTACAGATGAAGACCTGAGGCAAACAAAGTAAGTGATTTGCCCAGGGTCACACAGCTAGGAAGTGTCTGAGGCCAGATTTGGACTCAGGAAGGTGTGTCTGCCTGCCTTCAGGCCCAGCACTCTATCTGCTACTAAGCTGCTCTGAGATCAGCTATACTAGACCCCTACAGTCTTTTCCTCCTCCTGCTGCCACTATAACTGGATGGTCCATTCTGGCATCCTGCCTATACCTCTTTCCCTGCTACCTACTTCAAACCACAAAAAACAGGTTTCAAGGGTCAATTTACAAGGGAGAAAGTATACAAAGTAAAAAATACTGCACCAGAGTAAGATTATAGATAATTATTTTTTAAAATACTAAACTCTATCAGTTCCCCAGGCTTCTATAGACCCATAGCACAACTAGCTTTCTCAGGACATCATAATACAATGAAACACCACAATGCAAATAGGACTTTGACTAACCTTTGGATTACATACATACATTACCCCATTCTCCAACCCTAAACCCACACTTAACCAACTCAGAAGGTTCTCAATTGCTTGGCAAGGTTTTTAAGTGTTTCACCCACATTCTTAATTACTTAATGATTCCCTAACATTCACTCCCCTCCCCAAGGTGAAAACAAGAAAATACAAACATAAGCCATCATCTCAAAAATAGAGTGCAGAAGTATACAAAGACAAGGCACTGAGTATTTGCCAGTTTTTGAGCAAGAGAATGATGAATGAGAATTAAGAAAGATGATCTTGGTGGCCATGTGCACACGAATCATGGAAACTGGAGGTAAAAAGCTCAGTTAGGAGGTTTTTACAGTCCTCTTGACTTTGGTCCTATTATCTAACAGGCTTATAAAAATTATTGGGGCAGCTAGGTGGCTCAGTGAGTAAGAGCGCCAGCCTCGGAGTTGGGATGACCCGAGATCGAACCCAGCCTCAGAAAATGAGCACCCATACATAAATAATGACTAGCCGTGTAACCTTGAGCAAGTTACTTAACCCCAATTGCTTTAAAAAAAACTACAATAAAATTGATGTTTTTAAAATTTAGACCAGTGCAGATCCAGAGTGGTTGAGGATGCCATCTCTAAGGGGATTTAGCTTTGGGTTCACACACATAAACTATGTTTAGGGCTAAGGAAACCTGGTCTCTAAAGAGAAGGCTGAGATTCTGCTTCTTCATGTCTCTAGCTCTTGATACATCCACCCCAGAGACTCAAGGGAAATCACCTTAAGTTTAGGTATGACTCATATATAGGGTCTCTCCAAAAGGGAGTAAAAAGGTACTCAGTGAACCATCATCAGAGATCCAGGAAAGAGATCTCACATATTCAGCAGATAGAAAGAGATCAAGAACAGAAGATGGTTTTTCCCTTAAATTCTAAGTAGGCATCTCTTCCAAACTGAGTCGTAATCCTCTTCTGATACACCTAAATACACCTAAATTACCTTGCTAGCTATCATAGAGAAAGAGGAAATGCTACATTATCCCAAAATGCCAAGTCCTCAGAAATGAGTCAGTACGTATATGTTTGGCCAGAAGTAGTCAGAGGAGCTCCACACATGCTGGGGATGTTCTAGTCAGAAGCACTTGGGGGGATAAGAGTGACTCCCTTTATTAAGTACATATAGTCATGCTTTGTAACTCAACTCCCAATTAGGCATGGTTGGAACAGGAAGCCTTGTGCTGCTTATTGTCTGTTGAATATAATTCAGAACTGGTGAAAAAGAATGCTTTGGTAGACCCTGTGAGACTTCATGAGGGGTGGAGTTGATAGAAAAGCTTTGAAGAGGAGAGATAGTCTTCATTTCTACTTTGGGAGAGAGACAAATGCATCTCCAGACTATCTTTGGGGAAGAGGTCCATGGAAAGGGAGAAAAGACTTTATAAAGCAGACATGTAGGAGAAAATTGATTCCTCAAGAGTTCCCTGATATCTAGTGTGCTTCCCCAGAGACTTTGGAGAATCAGGGTTGCTTTTAATTGAGCAAGATCTCAGCTGACTCTCTCTTGAAGAGTTCATTTACTTTCCTGCATTTTCTGATATATTCTAATCTGTAGAACTTTTATGATTTCTCTTTGCTGTCACCTATTTGGGGGGGAAATGGATTTATTCACTATTTGTGATGATCTTTGTGTAACTAGCATTGGTGGGAAAAAGTCTGTAGGTATAAGGTTGGGGTTACACCTTCCCCTTTAAGGGAGAGCAATCAAGGAAAGCAGCTTGAATCTAAAACAAAACCCAAAAAAGTATACCCCCTAGACCAGCAATATTTAAAGGGAAAGTAGTTAAAATTTTACCCCTCTCTCTGAGGAAAACAGAGTGGCTAACTTCACGACCCCTTCTCCTGCTCCCTTCCAGGAAGAAAACGAAGTCTCTCTTGGAACGACATGAACATTAAAAACATTAAAAAGGGGGTGGCTAGGTGGCGTAGTGAGTAGAGCACTGGCCCTGGAGTCAGAAGGACCTGAGTTCAGATCCGGCCTCAGACACTTAACGCACACACAAACAAAAACCTAGCCGTGTGACCTTGGGCAAGTTACTTAACCCCAACTGCCCTCCAAAAAAAAAAAAGCAAAAAAAAAAAAACATTAAAAAGATATTTATCAATGCTTCCCTGAAAGTTGTATTTAGATAATCCGTGTGGATATACCTATATGGGCAGTACTCACCTACATTCATACATACACACATACATATGTATGTATGTGTATATGTGTGTAAATGTATATATATATATACATATGCATATATATATATATAGTCACTATATATATATAGAGTCACATATAGACATACCTTGAGGATATTGCAGGTTCGGTTCCAGACCATCATAATAAAGCAAAAGACAATAAAGTGAGTCACTTGAATTTTTTTGTTTCCCAATGCATATAAAAGACTACACTATACTGTAGTCTATTAAATGTATAATAGCATTATGTATTTTAAAATGCACATACCTTAATTTTTAAATGTCTTATTGCTAAAGTTTAAAAATGCTAACCATCGTCTGTACCTTCAGCAAGTTGTAATCTTTTTGCTGATAGAGGGTCTTGCCTCGGTGCTGATGGCTGCTGACTGATCAGGGTGGTGATTGCTAAAGGTTGGGGTGACTGTGGCAATCTTAAAATAAAACAACAATGAAGTTTGCCACATATCCTCTTTCTCACTTGAACATTTAAAGACTATTGTAGGCTTATTAATTGGTCTAATTTCAATATTATAGTGTCTCAGGAAATAGGCAGCCTGAAGAGGGGGAGAGGGATGGAGGAAAGTGTCAGTGGAGAAATCAGAACACACCCAACATTTCTTGACTAAGTTTGCTGTCCTTATATGGACATGGTTTGTGGAGCCCCAAAATAATAATAACATCAAAGATCACTGATCACAGACCACCATAACAATATAATAATGGAAAATTGGAATATTGGTGAAAATTACCAAAACATGACACAGAGACATGATGTGACCATATGCTGTTGGAAAAAAGGCACCAGTAGACTTGCTCAATGCAAGGTTGCCATTTGTTCCATTAAAAAAAAAAAGGCAATATGTGCAAAGTTCAATAAAGCAAAGCACAATAAAACAATATATGCTTGTACATAGATATATGATAGATACATAGAGAGACAGAGTGTGGAGACATTAGTTTTATCTGTATAGGGTTCTATTCAGGAAAGAAGCTTCCTGTATCCATAGATTGCCACCTGATATCCACCTTGAAACCTTATAGAGGTAGGTCACTGAGAGGTTAAGTAACTTGCCAGGGTTACACAACTAGTACATGTCATGGACTAGAACCCAAATTGTCTTGCCTCTGAAACTGGCCCCACTATAAAATATGGTATGTTATATATGTATATGTATGTATATGTGCATGTATATGCATATGTATATGTATGTATACATACCTATGTTGTGTATGTATATGAAGCACAATAAATTCACAGTTTATACCTATGAAAATATATCCACCAAAGAATCTGCAAAACAGAAATGTGTCTGAGCTATAAGGACCTTATTCCTAACCCTGTCCAGGAGTCTCAGATCCCTCTTAAATAAGAGATGATAGAGAGAGGAGAGAAAGAATAAGAAAATGAGAGAATTGGATAGAGGAAAAGACCCTGAAATTGCAAGAGAGAAAAAAAAAAGAAATAACAGGTTGAGGGTAGGAAGATGGTGATAGAACTGTCAGACAGATAATTATGGACCAGGAAATACAAGACAAAAAAAGAGCTTTTGCAGAAAGCAAGCTGGGAAAGAACAACTCTTCCCTAATCCATGTCACACATCTATATTACCACCAACAGCACCTCCCCACACACACCTCAAGCAAGATGGTGAAGCATGATAGAAAAGGGGTTGAACTGGGAGGCTATGAGAGTCAAGAGGCTTGATCCTGCTAGGTCACTGACTCCCATTCGACCTTTAGTAACTTACTTAACTTCTCAAGGCCTTTTCCCAGGAGTTATGAGTCTGTAGCTCTAAATCCTATGGACCCCTACGACAGATTGAAAGGACAAAGGAAGAGATAGGGATGGGAATCCAGGAGATGGATCCTAAAGGTGGGCAAGGGTAGGAATAGGTAGAAAGAAATAGCTTAGAGGAGTAGAGGAGATGGCATGTTTCCTGTCTTCCAAGTCAGATGCAGCTTCCTCCCATATACATACTCCAAACCACCTTGGATAGAGAATAGGACAGAATTAAGGAGTCACACAATTTCAATAGGTGTGATGTTGAGGAAGTATGGGCCATGACTGGTCAGGGGACAAAAGTATGCAATCTGAACTGGAAAATCCAGCCTGAACAGAGCAGGGTAATGCAAAGCTGTCACAGTTCCGCCCATATACAACCTAACCCCACGGTCAGGCTCTGAGGGGAAAGGGGAAGTAGGGAGGCTTCACATCAGTTCCTAGACCTGACCCCTACTCTTCCCTTTTCCCCTCCCCCTCTTTCCCATTACCTACTTCTCTTTATTTGCACCTCTATTTCTACCAAGTGAAATAAGGTTGAGTTAGGATTCCCTAACAACGATGCAGAGAAGTGACCACATGTCAGAAAGGCTTGGTTTGGGGCAGGGCTAGGGGAGAAACTACACAGTACTGGAGTGCAATAGAAATGCTAGGGCTGGATACACATAAAGGTTTGAAAATTATCTCCATAGATTTGATCTCTGAACCTATATAAGTGGATGATATCACCGTAGTGTACAGAGATTAAGAAAGAGGGCCTAAGACAGTGCCTGGGTTACCCAGGCTTACAAGGTGAGAGATGGTAGATGAACAAGGACAATAAAAATTAGGAGGTGGAATCACAAAAGGAGGGGAGGAGTATTCAGAAGGAGGAGCTTACTAATAGTAAGAAAAACTTTGAAGTAGTTAAGAAAGATGAGAACTGAGAAAGGTCACAGGAATTAGATTGTTGGTTGATAACCTTAAAGAGGGCAGTTACGTAATACAGTGAAGAGTGTTGGGCCTGGAGTTAGGAAGACTCATCTTTATGAGTTCAAATCTAGCCTCAGACACTTCCTAGCTGTGTGACCCTGGGCAAATCACTTAACTGCCTCAGTTCCTCTTCTACAAAATGAGCTGGAGAAGGAAATGGCAAATCACTCCAGTATCTCTGCCAAGAAAATCCCAAATGGGGCCACAAAGAAATCAGATGTGACTGGAAATGACTGAAAAAAAAATTAAAAAGAATATCTTCAGTGGCATGGTGGGAGTGGAAACTAGATCCTAAGGAGTTAAGAAATGAGTGGGTGGGGCAGCTAGGTGGTGCAGTGAATAGAGCACTGGCCCTGGAGTCAGGAGGACCTGAGTTCAAATCTAGCCTCAGACACTTAACCTGTACTCGATTAAGCCCAACTGCCCTCCAAAAAGAAAAGGAAAGGAAAAAAGAAAGAAAGAAATGAGTGGGTGGTGGCAGTGATGGAGAAGAAATATCAGGTAGTATTTTGAGGGGACAACTGGGTCAAGTGAAAGTTAATTTTTAAGAATAGGGAGACTAGGGCTTATTTGCAGGCATTAGGGAAGTGACTTGAAGGTGTGAAGGAGAGAATGTTCACTAATAGGGCAAGCTCTAGAAGGGTTAAGAGCACAGCTAAGGGATTTGGCAAGGATAAGGGATACCTCTTTCTCAGAGACTGGAACAAAAGAGATGACGCAGAAGGGTGTGTGATATAAGTAGAGGAAGTGAGGAAGAGCATGGTCTCAATTTTCTCAGTATAAGGGAGGCATTCCACACCCCTTCTCCACCTCAGTTAACACATTGTAATCAGTGAAAGGGCAAGATGAAGTGTTGAATACCTAAACACCATAGTTAATGCTCTGTAATCTCTTTAAGACTTGGGGACTTCTTCAGTTGGGTCTAGAAGAGATTGGCTGACTGATTGGCTAACCAAACAATCTATGTTGTTTGTCATTTTTCAATTATGTCTGACTCTTCATAACCAGATCAGGGGTTTTCTTGGCAAGGATACTAGAGTGGTTTGCCATTTCCTTCTTTAGCTCATTTTGTAGATGAGGAACTAAGACAAACAGAGTTAAGTGATTTACCCAGGGTCACACAACTAATAAGTATCTGAGGCTGGATTTGAACTCATGAATATGAGTTCCTGATTCCAAGCCCAGTGCTCTATCCACTGCACCACCTTGCTGTCAGTTGCATTGTTGGAGAAGCTGGGAACTGGTATAAGCCATTCTGGAAAGTAATTTAATATACTATGCTTCAAGTAACTGAACTGTATATAACCATTGATGTAGTAATACCCTTAATAGACATATATCCCAGATTTAAAAGAAAGGTTCCACACATATAGAAAAATATTCATAGCAAAACCCCCCCTTTTTTTTTTGGCAGGGGGAAGGCAAGGCAATTGGGGTTAAGTGACTTGTCCAAGGTCACACAGCTAGTAAGTGTTAAGTGCCTGAGGCCAGATTTGAACTCAAGTCCTCCTGACTCCAGGGTCAGTGCTCTATTCACTGAACCACCTAGCTGTCCCTATAGCAAATTTTTTTATGATAAAAGAGGACCAGAAACAAAGGGGTTGTCCATCAATTGTGGAATGACCAAACTATGGTATGTACATGGAGTGGGATAATAAAATATTAATTAATGAAAATATTAAATAATATTTCAAAATAGGATAATGAAAGAAATTATAAAAGTGACAAATACAGGAAAGGCCAGGATGACTTGTATGATCTGATGGAGAATGAAGTGAGAACCAAGAGAACAACACTCTGAGAGGCTTAAGAACTCTTTTCAATGCAGTGACCAAGCACAGATCTGAAAGACAGAAGATGAACCATACTTCCCACCTCTTGCCAGAGAGGTGATGGACTGAGTTGAAGATGAGATCTATATTTTCAGATATGAACAATGAGTGGATTTGTTTTGCTTAATTATGCCTATTATTAGAAATTTGGGGGTTTGGTGGGGAGGGGGAGTAGAGGGTGACAAATAGAAGTGGAAAGAAATGGTTAATGATAGTGAGAAAAAAAGAGTGATACCTTATCAACGAAGCATTTTTTTCCTACAGTGCACAGAACAGAAGGAAATTTAGAGTGAAACACTGCTTTGGAATTACTGTATTATATGTATTGTACACTTTTTAAAATAAACTATAGGTAATAAAGATTCATGGTTACATATATAAGTCATTTGGAGTTTTGTACATAGAAATACTCTTTTTTTCATAATGTCAAGTTCAGAATAATAGAAGAATAAACTTATTTAATTAAAAAAAGAATATGTTTAGGAGGAGCAAAGCAAGGAGAAATAGAAGGAAAGGAGATTATCATCAAGAGGGGGGAAGAGGGATTTCAAAGTGCAAGATTGTGGTAGGGTGTCATATGGGATGGAAGGAAAAATGCTTGATTTAGAGTCAGAAAACCTGGCTCTATTACAAACTAAATGGGCCTTCCCCCATCTATAAAATAAGATAAAGATCTATGGTGAAAGGAATAGAGGGAGAAAGTGTTCAGTTTCTAGAAATCCCCAGTGGAAAGAGAGAACAGAAAAAAGGGACTATTGAGGGGTAAGGCAGGGCTGGATAAAGATGCGTGTGCAGGGGAGTTAGTAAGGGGATGATAAATGTCTTCTGAATTGGATGACTATTAAAAATGAGTTCTAATTTTTCAATATTCACCCCCAACCCTTAACTCCTAATATCTTGCTGGATATCACACAATGTAGTAAATAAGAATCTATAGAAGAATACGATTTCTCAGGGTTTCAAGCCATAATCTCTGTATGTTCATCTCCTGGGCCACCTCTGACCCTTTGGGTCTCTGGTATTGTTATGGGTTAAGTTGAAGCCCCTGATACCTTTCTTTGACCAGAAAGGAGATATCTTCCCCCTCAAGCACTAGAAAAAAAATCAGTCAATTTATTCAGAGAAGTTCTAAAATTTCTTTAATCCCCCAAGCCAGTATCCATCCAAGGCCCACAGATACACAAAGAAAAAGTTACACCAGAGAACGGAATGTCAGGAAAAAATTGCTACTGTTTGCTCAAATTTCTCAAAAAATGAACGAGACAAAGGTTTGACAGGAGAGAACATAGCAGTCTGCTGATGGAATTGAGGGGAGCATGCCAACTACAGTCCATGGGTGTCTAGGACCAATGAGGAAGAAGATATTGGGCCTCAAAGCTATTGTCCTGGCTACCATGTATAGCTTAACTCACAGATGAGAGCCTCAGGGTAGCATAGGTAGGTGGTGAGACTGGTGCAGAAGGATCAGGGCCATGCTGGTCTGAGGAAGCATTTGAGTGGCAGGAGAATCAAGAGGGTAGTGATGAGTCCATGGCTACTTCCCGGCCCACTTGAGCTGTCTGGCCGGGGGCCCAGTAGCGGCTTCGGAACTTTCGGAGCAGTAAGAAGAGGGTGATAATCAGGAAGTCGAGGATAAACTCAACCATCTCCACCACAGAAAGCACCGAAGAGCCAAACCACAGGCTCCACTGACTGCCCAGGTCGGACAGGAGAGTGACCATCTGCAAAGGGGAAGACCATGAAGGAGATTATGATAGTCAGGAAGGTAGTTCCCTGAGTTCAGAGAAAAGATCATGTAAACCAACCATGGAAATGACCATTTTCATCAAATGATTCAAGAAATTATAAGGGAATTTAGAAGTCATCTGGTATAAACCCTTCATTTTACAGATGAGGAAACTGAGAACTAGAAAGGAGTAACTTGTTCAAGGTCACACTAGTTGTAAGTAGCAGTCAGAATTCTAACCCAGGTCCTCTGGCTCCAAATCCAAGGCTCTTTCTACTCAACCATATTGACTCCTCTCACATTTTTTTTCATCCAGCATAAAAATATACTGCAACCCCAACTCCAAACACAATTCTGCTGTGTCCCAAAGCCATGATCTCTCCCCTATTGTCCGTCACTCCTATCTTCTCCCCTTCTAGGGTCCCTGGACTTTGATCCTTCCTCCCCAGTGTCCCCAACCCATTTTCAGACTCTTAGAGCTAGAAGGGACTTCACAGATCAGCTAGATTACAGATGAGGAAACTGGGGTCCTTGACTATTCTCCCCCAGCATCCTAAGCTCTGGCCCTCCTTTCCTGTGTTCCCAAGGTCAGCCCACTGACCCTTAGTGCCTCCAACCTCTGACGCTTTCCTTACAGGATCTCCAACCTCTTGCTGCCAAGCCATTTTCCAATTTCTACTCCCACTTTCCTAGTCTCCCTTAGATGGATCCTTTTTGTCCCATGACCTTCAAGGACCCTCTCATCTATCCAGGATCCCCTTTCCACATACCATCCCTGCTCCTCCTCATACCCCCAATGTATCATTATCCCCTTCTGCCTAAGCCCCACCCAGGAAGCCTATCCCCTCCCAACCCCCAAGATCCCTTCAATGAGCTGCCAAGCTGCTCCTCCCTGAATCCCATTGTCCTGCACCCCAGAGGGGACTCACCGAAACAGAGGGAGACTCTGAATTGGTTTTATAATTCAGCTCTTTGAAGAAGATATTAAGTTTGGCAACACCACTACATGGAGAGAAGGAGGAAGAAAACAATGTTAGGTGACTGACTCTCTTCAGATGCCCACAGATCCCTCTGCTCTCAAATACCAAAGCCTGCATCCTCATATAGAATGTTAAAGCAAGGGACTTAGAAACCATCAAATCCATGCCTCCCCAACCTGTTATACTGACAAGGAATAAAAATAATAATAATTGGCATTCATAAAAATGTTTTAAAATTCATAAAGTATTTCATTCCCTGCCCCCTTTCTTTCCCCAGTCTTTGGATCTCCCCTCCCCAAAACAGGGTTCCTATCCTGAGACCTGAGGCCGGGGACCAAATGAAAGAATACCTTTTGGAGCTTATGGTATAATTATTCTGAATTGACAACATCTGGAACACCCAGTCCTGAGAGAAATGGAATCAGCCAGGGTTACTTTGTTACTTTCTCTCTCTCTCTCTCTCTCTCTCTCTCTCTCTCTCTCTCTCTCTCTCTCTCTCTCTCTCTCTCTCTCTCTCTCTCTCTCCCCTTCTCTCTCTCCACACACACACATACATGTACATTATACACACACACACACACTTTCACACATTCAGACACATTCCCACTCAAACACATATATTCACAGGGATACCCATGCTAACACATGTATACAAGAAGACATGCATCTCTAACCCACTTCCTCCCATGCCTACACACTCCCGTTTTACCTGAGATGTTGCAGAGGGCCAGCGGGAATAGCCAGCAGATAACTCATAACTGGTCACTCTAGGGATAGAAGAGGAGGGTGAGTGAAAAAGGATGGGAAACTACTCCAACATCTTTCCATTTCACCCCCCATGTAGAGACCCACAGAGCTCCAAAGTCCTCGCTCACAGCTTTCTTAGCTGGGAGCAGCAGATAGATAGATAGATAGATAGATAGATAGATAGATAGATAGATAGATAGATAGATAGATAGACACACAGATAGATAGGTAGATAGATAGATAGATAGATAGGTAGGTAGATAGATAGATAGACACACAGATAGATAGGTAGATAGGTAGATAGATAGATAGATAGATAGATAGATAGATAGATAGATAGATAGACACAGATAGATAGGTAGATAGATAGATAGATAGACACACAGATAGATAGGTAGATAGATAGATATAGATAGATAGATAGACACACAGATAGATAGGTAGATAGATAGATAGATAGATAGATAGATAGATAGATAGATAGATATTGATTCTTGTTCCTAAAGAAGAGGCAACACTCACGAACAGGGCTTACGGCACTTTGCAAAACACCCCAAGTTATCAGTGGAGAAGGCATCCTGGAGCTTATAATAGCAGTAACCTGAGGAGTCAAGAAAAGAGAAAGTTATACACATATCCTGGGGTCACTCCCCTGTGTCTAGACTGAATGACCCATCCCCTATCCTAGGCTGATGGAAGCCTCTCCTTTTGGAGAAAAACCTAGGAAACGTCTTGGTACAAACCCTGCTCTTAAGGCAGCTCCTAGATAATTTCTTTCTCCAGTGCAAAAAAAACACTACACAGATTGGAGTCAAAAGCTCTGTTCAACAATGTAAACTAAAGCAAATACCTTCTCTGGGCCCCAGTTTCTTCATCTGTAAAATGAAGGGATTGGACTGGATGATCTTAAGGTCCTTCCTGACTTTAAATCCTATAATACTAAGACTAGCCTACCTACCTTCCTGCTTCCCTCCTTGGATACCACTACCCATTCTTCCAATTAGTTTCTTTTTCAAATTTAATTAATTTTTTTAATGACAAGCATTTATTTTTTTTTCTTTCCCACTTTACCCCACCACTAAACAAAAAAGGAAGGGAGGATGGGAGGAAGGAAGGAAGGGAGGGAGGGAGGGAGGAGGGGAAGGAGGAAAGGAGGAAGGGAGGGAGGGAGGGAGGAAGGAAGGAAGGAAGCGAAGGAGAGAGAAAGAAAGGAAGGAGGAAAGGAAGATATATGTATGTGTGTGCATGAATGTGTATGTGTGTATATATAGTCAAAGCAAAGCAAATTCCCACATTGGCCAAGTCCAAAAATTATATCTCATTTTGTATCTTTATTTAATCCATCCCCTCTCTGCCAGGAGATGAGAAGTATGTTTCCTCATCTATCCTCTGGAATCATGCCTGATCATTGCATTGACCAGAGTTCTTCCAAAGTTCCAACTATAATTTGTCTTCTGCTCCCTATGAAATGGGAACACAACCTCCTAGTGTCTACCTATACTACTATCCTTGAAGCAAATATGCAAGCACCTCTTAGATTTTTCTAACAGATTTTCTACAAATAAACAAGCAGGGTTAAAAACAAGTGGAATGTTGCAAAGATACACAAAATCTTAAAAGGATGCCAATCAAAAATCGTCCCTCATGTTCATTGACTGGGAGTCAGACTGGCTCCTTTCTAGTTTCAAGCTTCTATTTCTATTCCTATCAGTACACAACATTCTTACTGTTCATTCACAATTACATGGTGTCAGAGCTGCAAAGGAACTCCCAGGCCATCTTGTGAAACACCATACCTAAGAAAATATCACTTCTGTCATTCGGACCCTGCTGAAAGACCTCAGATAAGCTAGAACCCACTCGGACAGCTCTCATTATTATATTTTTCTCTGTATCACACTGAAATCTGCACTTTGTTCTTGGACAAGAATGGAAAAAATGTTCTCCATTCTCAGGAGCCAACAGAAGAAATCTAATCTTTTCACATGACCCTCCTTCAAATACTTGAATCTATTTTTCATGTGCTTGATAACTCTTCTCCTCTTAAAGTTAAACATCCCCAATTCCTTCAACTGATCTTATAGCATGGGCCTTTTCTAACTAAACTCTAATTTTCTTATATCCTTCCTAAAAAAGTGATATGAAATACCCCAAATGTGGTCAGACTAAGACAGAGTATATATAGCAGAACTATCACCTCATTCATTGCGAAAACCATGCTTCTCTTAATGTAGCCCAAGATAGCATGAACTTGCTTAATTCCTGTGTTACACTGAGTTTGTAGTTCACTAAAACCCCAGATCTTTTTCACAGGAACAGCTGTCCAACAATGACCCCTGCATCCTGTACTTGTGAAGATGATTTTTTTAATCCAAAGTTTAAGACTATACATTTGTCTCTCTTAAATTTCAGTCAGATCATAACTCTGGCTTGTAGATTTCTTTTGGATACTGATTATTTATCATCCAACGTGTTAGATATTGCTCCCAGCTTCGGATCATCAAATCGGACATATCTGCTTCATCCAAATTGATAAGAAAATGTTGAATGTGAAAATGTGTTTAATATGAGAGCCTATATCAGATTGCATGCCATCTTGGAGTGGAGGGAGGGGAGAGAGAGGGAGGAAATTTGAAACTCAAAGTCTTACAGAAGAGAAATGTTGAAAACTGGAAATAAATTAATGAATTTTTTTTAAAAGTGTTGCACAACACAAGACCAAAGTAGAGCCCTGAGGCACACTGCTAGAGACTTTCTTCCATGTTGACATCAATCTATTTGTCATTACTCTGTGGTTCCAGTTATTCAGCCAATCCCAGATTCAGCTAGCTGTAAGCCATCTTTGGTTATTTCTTTAGACTCCCCTAAGGAATTTTCCAAGGAAGGGAATTTCTCATACTCTTTCATTCCTCTAGTCTCATGTAGTTTTTATTAAGAAATAAATATCTAGACACAATTAGCATAGTGGATAGAGTGCTAGGCCTGGACTCTGAAAGACCTGAGTTCAAATATAGCTTTAGATACTAACTAGTTATGTGACCTTAGGCAAGTCACTTAATCTGTCTGCCCCAGTTTCCTCAACTGTAAAATGTGGGGAATAACAGCACTCCCTCCCAGAGTTGTTGTAAAGATCAAATGACATAATATTTGTAAAGTGCTTAGCACAGTGCCTGGCATATAGTCAGTGCTATACAAATACTAACCATCATCATCATCACTATATAATTTAAATCCCTCTCACTATCAGTTGTCAGTCAACTACCCTTAGATGATATGAAAAGTCATTGTTTCCCATTCCATGGGTAATGTCCAACCTTTAAATACTCAACAGGTCTTCCTCACCCAGCCTGCTTCTGAGTTCTTTTGCCACAGATACTCTCCACTTCCTAGGAACCAGTTTCCCATCCTTCATTTTTTAAAAATTATTCTCCCTAGGATCTGTCCCCTCCATCCTCCATGTTTCATCCCTCACTCATTCTCTCCATTCACATGACCAACCTGGGTCAGGCCCTCATCGCTGCTCCCCTCTCCTATCCCAATTATCTCCTAATTTGACTCCCAGTCCATAATTCTCTGCTCTCAATAATCCTCTACATAGCAGCCAAAGGGATATTCCTCAAGTATGGCTCTGATGATTTCACTCCTTTGAGAAGTTTCAGTGGTTCCCTATTGCCATGAAGTTAGAAAAAAAGCTCCTTTTTGGAGGGTATTGAAAGCCTTTTACAATTTAACTTAACTCCTTTCCCAAGCTTATTAATATATTATATTTTATTATTATATTAATATCTTATAAATGTTATATAATATACTGTATTATATTAATAACTTATATTACATTATTATATAATATAATACACTATTTTATTAATACACTTTCCTTTTAATACATTGTATTATTATAATAATATATGGTATTATTGTTACATTACTACATTAATATATTGTGTTATATTGTAATATATCCTTTTCATGAGCTCTACATGCTAGCAACACTGGCCTACTTTCTTTTCCTTCTACATCACAGTGCTCCTCCTATTTCCATGTCTTTTCACAGGCTGCCCTCCACCCCCACTCTGGCAATATATTTGCTCCTCACTTACACTCCTTCGAATCGTTAGCTTGTTTCAAGTTCAAGTTAAGTGCCACTTCCTATGCTAGACTTTCCCCGATCCCTCACCTACTAATGATTCTCTCCCATGAGAACACACTGTTTCTCTTGACCAATTTTGAGTGAGCATTGTTTTGCTTTAGTCTTTGGTTCTCCAGTACACCTGGTACAAAGTATGCACTCAATAAATGCTTGGTGACTGATGGACTGATGAGGTCCAATAGTGGGGGGAGGGGAGCAGAGGAAGAAGAAGAGGAGGAGGAGGAAGAATGGGAAGGGGGGAAAAAGGGGATGGAGGGGGGAGGAGGAGAAGAAGAAGAAAGAAGGAGAAAGAAAAAAAGAAAGAGAGAGAGAGAGAGAGAGAGAGAGAGAGAGAGAGAGAGAGAGAGAGAGAAGAAAGACCCAAAGGGAGACAACATCAAACAAAGGAATAAGATCTCAATAGGGCAGAGTAGTGGGTTGAATCTACTAAAATGAAATTTCAAAATTAATAAGGATAAATGTAAACTCCTATACTTGAGTTAAAAAAAAACCAACTACATAAGTGTAGAATTAGGGAAGCATGGCCAGATAACACTGCTAATTGAAAAGATCTAGGCAATTACATTGACTTCCTGCTTAATATAAGTCAATGCTATTATAGTATCATATAGCATATTTCTCATCATATAAATAGCTAAAGCTACTTAAGCTGTATGTAAGAGGCATGGTATTCAGAGGGGTAATAATATCTTTCTGTGTCTTACACTGGTTGGATATCTGGAGTCCAGTTTCTAGTTCTGATTTTCTCCTAAGGAAGACAATCAGGATGATGAAGGGGAGACTATGCTGTAAAAGGATTGTTTAAAAGAGCTGATGATATTCAGTCTGGAGAAGACATAGCAAGGACATGGTAGCTGTCTTTAACTACTTTTGGGAGAATGGCAGACCTGCTCTTCTTAGCCTCAGAGGGCAGAACTAGGAGCAATAGGAAAAGCTGCAGAGATAGATTTGAGCTCAAAAGCTGCCCCAAAATGGAATGACTATGGTTCCTTCCCCTTCACTGGAAGTCTTCAAATGGAAAGTGGGTGACCAGGCCTGCTATTTGCAAGGCAATGTGTTTCTGTGTTACCTATCTTGGTTGGATAAATCACAACTTCTTGGAACCTGTTTTGTCTTTAGTTAGCACAGTCCCTGACACACTTAATTAACATGCTTAATTAATACTTGCCAAGTGACTACAATGAGGGCAGTGGACTGAATGACCTCTAAAGCTACCTTGGGCTCTAATATTCTATAAGAGTTGTGTTATATAGGAGATTCCTGTTGAATTGCAAGTTAGATTTGAGAATCTCTGAGTTCCTTACAACCCTTATATTCTTTGAGATTCAAACAGAAACCAAGAGAGAAACCTAGATAGAACATCAGAGATCTAGGGGGAAACAGAATTAAAAACAGAGATCCAGAAAGAGAAACAATAAACCAGAGACCAAACATGTGATTGAGAAAGAGAAAGATAATAAACACAGAGAAACCACAAGAGAGGCTCAAAGAAAGAACAAGAAGAGAGTCAAGTACATAGAAATAGAGAAAAATACCAAGACAAAAGTTACAAAAGTGAGAGACAGGATACCAAAGGGAGGGACAAGCTGTGAGGGAACAGAGAGAGACAGAAGGGAAAGGAGAGGGTGCCAAGGGAAGAGATGCCCCTATGGGCCCTGTGCTAAAGCCAAAGAGTGGACAAGTGGCTTACCCCACTCTGTGTGCTTCTTATAGTCACAATATTCCACATTATCGGGCTTTGGGTAGGAGATATATGCACACCCACATTTCTGGATCATGTTTTCCTGGAAGCAGGAGTGGACACACACCTGGGGGAGAAAGGGAATACAGGGGGAGAGGAGCTCAAACTGTGGACTACATCCCTTCCCTAGTGACAACCCTACTAGCATACTCCAAGGATGGAGAAGATGAGAGAAGGAAAGACCAAGCCATCCTCGGTACCATGTACCCCCACATTCCATAACAACCTGGGGAAGGAGAGGGTGGACATGGCTACTGAATCTTGAACTGACCTGGAAGATGTGGGGAGCATAAGATAGGGGAGTCATCGAACTTGGACCTCACCTGCTGTGTATACTTGGAAGAAAAGAAGTTGGTGACTTTGACTTCGCTGCTGCCATTCTTGGTACAATCCCCATAGTCACCTCCAAGTCGGTCCAGAGTTTCCTGTCCACGCCACCCAAACCCAGAAAAGTCTAAGTCAAAACAGTGAGCCTTTCCCTTACCCCAGTGGTGTCTATTTTCCCTGGCTGTGTCCCCAGGACTCACACTTAAATCTACCGGCCCCCACAACCCCATTACAACTAACAAATTCTCATGTCTTTCAGCGGCCATTCCAATATCCAACTCCCTGCCCTTCTCAGGTCCTCCAGAGTTTTCCTCTCTCCCAGTCTCCAAGCACCAATAATTACACCATTTGCATGTGTAATACCCCGAATGCCCCCTTAACACCAGTTCCTAATCCAGAGCATAACCATGTCCCCGATGCTTGCTCTTCAGGATCCCAAACTCCTAGTAGACCCCACATTCCGTATATTCAGTCTATAGGAACCCTACTCTCCGACCTACTCTTAATTCATTAAGGAGACATAGTTCTTCCCCTTCCCCTCCATGCTAAGGCACCAAGAGTTACTGCTGAAGTCCTTCCCAGCCATCTTGTTGCCATCTGTGCCCTTCATATACCCGAGATCCTTCCTCCCTGTTCCTCCTATACTCCTCCCACCCCATACCCAAGGCTCTAGGGATAGTGCCTATGCCTTTCTCATGTTGATAGATGTCTCCACTCCTGGCCTAATGTTGAAGCCACCATCATCCATGAATGCTGGTTCGTCTTGCCCATGCACCATCACCCTGGCCCCTGTCACTGTGGATAGCAGCGGAATAAAGTCATTTCTCTCTGTTCGTAGTGTCAGGGACAGACCTAGAAGGGTTGGCAGGGCAAGAAGGATTTTAAGAAAAGGAGAATGTAAAAAAAAATTTTTTTAATAAAAAAAGAAAAAAGAAAGAAAAGGTGAATGTGGCACTAAGGATTAAGGGGAAGGAAGTCATCCCTGTCTCACTCCAATCTTTTCAAGCTTCCCAAAATTTAAGGGAATAAGGTCAGGAAGAACTGGGGTCAGGAGGGTCACAGGATTTGTGAACCATTGTCATGGACACTCAGTACAATACCAATCAGTAAGTACACCTGGAACCAGATTCTATCAGTTCTGTAATGAATTTCAGCATGTAACTCAAGTAAAGAGCAAAAAATCCAAGATGGCATTCCTCTGAAAAGGACTGGATTTGCTATGGAATTTACAACTAAGGGAAAAGAAATCCAGCTAAGGAAACCTGACGTGGACTGGGGAAAACAGGATAAGATATGAGGAAGTAGCTGGATGGAGAGAAGGCCTAGAAGTGTCTTACCATTATTGATCCCAGGTGTAGAGGACATCCAAATGTTGGAGTCATTCTTTCCATTGAAAGTGTAACAGTTTCCATAGATGGGATGATGGAACTGGGAGTAATTCCTTAGCAGTGGAGAAAGAACAGGTTTAGAGGAGGAAGAGAGGAATCAGGGAAAAGAAATGGGAATTGGGCTGGGGACAAGAAGAGCCTCTCACTTCTCTTCTCTGGATCCCAGTAGTACTTATTATGAGGTGCCACTTTTTTGGTTGTTATTTGACAACTCAGTCAATCCAACTGAACAAACAATTGGGTCGATTCACTCTGCTAAGCAACAGAAAAACAAAGACACAGTCCATATCCTCAAGGAGTTTACAATTTATTTGAAGTGAAGATATGTAATAAGTGTATCTTAGAATATAAATGCCTATGAGAGACACAAAGTGGCATTTGGGGAAACAAATCATTTTAAGCAACTCAAAATTTTTGCCTTGTTAGCCTTTCAAGTAGGCAATATTATATACTCCATCAGGTTATAAATTCCCTGAGAGAAAGCACCCAGCATAGTCTCTGCATATAGTTCTTGCTCTCAAACCAGTTTTGAACAAGAGAGGTTCAGGAAAGAGGAGGCAGAGAGTCTCCTCAAGGAAAGCAAAGGGTTGGTAAAAGAGATAAAGCATGACTGGGGAAGAGGATCATTGACTAAAAGGCCCCTGAGCATCCCCTCCCAGTAAAGACCCTCTGAACTCTGAGAGGAGGTTCTGCAACAATCCAAGGTATCATTTTCATCAATAGTATTTCTCCAACTGTAAGAACCACCCCACCCCCCCCCTTCCACAAGTCTGGTTGTAGAGGGTTGCTAGGGATGAGGGAAATCCTACACAGACCAAGGTTGTAGAAGTCTGTGTACCTATTTGTCAATGATTTATAGATGTTGGGAACAGGAAGGCAGGATTGTATGTTGGAAAAAACTCTGAGCTGAGAATCAGTAGACCCGAGTTCTGAGTCCTGATTCTACCACTAACCAGCTATGTGGCCTTGGACAAATCCTTTACCTTCTCTATGCTGAAATTTGCTCATCTGTAATACCATAAAATTGGACTATCTAATCTCTGAATTCTCTCTGAGTTCTAACTTTAACATTTTCCTGGGTGAACTCATTTCTTCCACACTTCTACTCCCAGATCCTCCCAAAGATCGGATCCTAAATGTTGAGGTATAGATGAACTAGGAACTATTAGGAAAGATGGAGCCCATGATGAGAGCAACAAGGGCAAGAAGGAAGAGCTTCAGAACTACTCAAGGTCAGGACCTGAGAGAAGGATTAGAGACTGGGGAGAGTCAGAGAAAGTTTAAGGTGTGGGGGAGTTATGGGGCTGGTCAAGCCCCAGGTGCTCTGAATGCCACACCCTCCCAGGTGGCAAGATCTGTCCTTAAACAAACACCAGCTTAAAGTTAGAAAATAAAACATGTGGTTTGGAAAAGATGGGGAAATGGAGAGAGGAGGGTGTCACAGGACAGCTAAGAAGCCAGAGCAGTTGGGACACTTGCTGCTTACTTGCAAGGTCCAGCAAACCAGTATGATAGGTGCCAGATGCCACCTTAGAAGAACTCCTACTAAGGGCTTTGGAGAGGGTGAAAGTGATCGTGTGAGGACCTCTCTGTTGAAGAAGATTTAGGAGAAGGTTAAATGAGTAGGAGCAGATCACAGAAGTTTAAGCGTTGGAAAGGACCTCACAGGTCATCTAATATATCCCCTACCTACAACATTCTGTTGTATGACTTCTGTTGGAGGCAGAGCTAGAGAATCCTGAAGTAACAACAATCTTCAAACTACACACACACACACACACACACACACACACACACACACACACACGCCACCCCATAACCCTCGCCTACACTATTGTGAGGAAAAAAACTATGGTTCAAACCTGGAGTAGTGTGATCTACCTTTCCCCCAGGAGGATTAACCTGGGATCTAAGACCTGGGAGCAATAACAAAAAGTGGTTCTTTAAGACTGGCAGGAATTGAGACCCCCACATGGGGAACATTTCTTGTAGACTGCTCTTAACTCTTGACTATTGCTTTTATTTCCTGGACTGCTTTTAACTGCTTTGAAAACCATTTTTACTGTGGCATATTGGAATGGTTTGTAATAAAAGCATCATTCATTTGAACCCTCAGGCTGAAATCCACATTGCTCCAGATGCCAAGTGCTTCCTTCTGAGCCCCTCCAGTGAGCTGGAACCCACCACATCCCAAGGAGGTCACACCATTTGGGGACAGCTATACTGTTAGGAAGTTCTTCCTTACATTGAGCCATAATCTGCCTCTCTGAAATTTCTACCCACTAGTCCTAGCTCACCCTGCTGCATCTATGCAGAATGTCTAACCCCTCTTCCACACTAGTCCTTTGACAGCATTTAAAGTATGTGCGGAAATCAATTGATTACCACCCCCCCCCCCAAAAAAAATCTCTTTGCCAGTCCCATTTTCTTCTACTCATATAGCATTTTCATCTCCTTCTAGACATATTCAGGCTTATCTATGACCCCAACTCCAACCCCTGAAGCTAATATAACACTATGAATGTGGTCTGATCTGACCTGGATCCAACTCCCCCATTCTGAAACTTATGCTGTTCTTAAAACCACACAATGAAAAGAAAAAGATCAAGTAGTTTGCTTCCATCAGGATTCAAGCTCAGTTCTTTCTAGTTATTTCTTTGGATGTAGGCATCTCTCTCCTTCATGAGTCTTTTGGGATTGACTTATATCACTGCATTGCTGAGAAGAGTCCAGTCTGTCATAGTTGGTCATCACACATATGTTGTGTCTGTGATTGTATACAGATTTCTTCCGATTCTACTCTTCTCACTCAGCATCAGTTTGTATAAGCCTCTCCAGGTAAATATGAAGTCTGTCTGCTCCTCGTTTCTTATAGCACAATAGTATTTCATTGCATGCATATACCACAACTTGTTTAGCCATTCCCCAATTGATGGGCACCCCTTTAATTTCCAATTCTTTGCAACCACAAAAAGAGCTGCTATAAATATTTTTGTACATATGGGTACCTTATGCTGTTCTTAATGCAACTTGAGAGGACACAGAGAAGAGGAAAAGGGAGGGGGGAACAAGATACAGAGAAAGTCTCCCATCGCCCCATTACTTCTTGCCCACAAACTTTCCATTTTTAAACCCCCTTAGAAATTGGGCAGCTGAGGGAACCTCTCTGGGATCTATGCAAAGTCAGGAAATAAGAATGACATAGGAGCTAAACAGATGGACAGGCAAAGAGAGAGAAATCCACATTTCTGGAAGAGAAAGCCAAAGCTCACCAAAAATAAAACCCAAGCTCCAACTCCAATTCTCTACAGATTGCCCTCACCATCACACAACTCATTTCTCAGACACAATTGCAGGATTCAGAGTCGAAAGGGATTTTTATATGCGTAGTAATGAAACTGCTTAAGGGTATTCATTTAGTAAGAAGAAAAGCAAGAGTGCAAGCTTAGGCCCTATTGCTCTGAATCTACAAAGGTTGAGGAAGCAGCAAGTTACATGGCACCTGAGGATGAACAGGGAGTGCTCAAGGGGAAAAAAAAAGCCCCAGGGAAAGAGGAAGACGGCCAAAGGGGGGAAGGGATAGGAAGGAAGGGGGGAAGGGGGAAGTAGAAAGGAACTCACCCTTCATTGCAGGATGCCTGGTTGAATCGACAGGCAAAGATGAAATTACCCAGTGCAGCTTCATTCAGATCTTGGGAGTCCAGACGAGCCAGGATATTGATAAAATGAAAGCGATACCACTCTCGGACAGCATCCACCCCTGAAGAATAGGTCTGGTAGAAGCAGTCTGATTTGTTCTTGTTACACTGAGACACAAATACCAAAGGACGGTTAGAAGAAGGACAGAAGAGAGACAGGAAAAGAAAAAAAGGTGGGTGGACTCAGGGACCAGGTAGGAAGTCCTTGGGTCTGAGACTACCGAGTGCTAATTAAAGAGATTAGGTAACCAGTGGTGGGGAGAGAACAGAAAGAGAAAATAGAAGCCCATGGGAGAAACTCCAGGTCAGAAAATGGGGAAGAGAATTAGTAGGTCAGCCTTTGTGGCAGGGAAAGAGAGCATTTTATAGAGACAACAGGGGTGGGGAAACTGAGGCCTCGAGGCCACATGTGGCCCTCTAGGTCCTTGGGTGAAGCCTTTTGACTGAGTCCAAGTTTTACAGAATAAATCCTTTTCTTAAGGGGATTTGTTATATGAAGTTTGGATTCAGTCAAAGGACCGCACTTGAGGACCTAGAGGGTCACTTGTGGCCTTGAGACTGCAGGTTCCCCACCTGTAGCACTAAAGTATAGATGGAAGGAAATAATAATAATAATTACTGTTTAATATATTTAACTGGTATAGCACTTTTTTGTTATTCAAAGTTCTTTCTCATTTATGAGATCACTTTTATTTCATGATAGCCCAGTTAAGTGGGGCAAAGAAGAAATGGGTTCTTTTTCCTACTTATAAATAAATCAGGGAGGTCCAAAGAGGTTTTGTTGTTGTTGTTGTTGTTGTTGTTGTTGTTGTTATTGTGTTATTGTTGTTAATTAATAATGAACATTCATATAGCACTTTAAGGTTTGCAAAGGGCTTTACAAATATTATCTTATTTGATCCTTACAACTATTCTGGGAAGTAGGTGTTATTATAATTCCTCATTTTAGGGCAGCTAGGTGGCACAGTGAATAGAGCACCAGCCTTGGAGTCAGGAGGACCTGAGTTCAAATCCAACCTCAGTCACTTGATCACACTTACTAGCTGCATGACCTTAGGCAAGTCACTTAATCTGTTGCCCTGCCTTCCCCCTTCAAAAAAGCAAAAAAAAAATTTTTTTTAATTCCTCATTTTACAGATGAGGAAACTGAGGCAAACAAAGGCTATCTGGCTTACTAAGGTTCACATAGCTAGTTAAGTATCTGAAGATTTTAACTCAGATCTTCCTAACTCTATGTCCAATCCTCTAGCCACTGTTCTACCTAGCTAACATGATTGTTCAAGGTCATATAGTGAAACTGTGTCAAAGTCAAGAATAGATCTCAGTCTGGAACTATTTCCGTTAGACCAAATGCCTGAAATTTGCCACTGGTAGTCCCTGAAGTCACTGATGGTGGTAACAATCACTCCTTTGTGTACTTCTTTCTTTTCCTCTTAACCTTCTCTTTCTACCCTTTCTCATAGGCTTGTTACCTTTCCCCCAGGCTTATTACCTTTCCTCCCACCTGAACTTGACTGCTCTTCCCAACTCAAGGCACCCAGGGCAGAGAAAGTGGTTGCCTTTGGTCTATAGTTCTCTAGAAGAGTCCTCCACCTTGGACTTGGGCTGGTTCCAAAACCACACCAAAGTGGTTTCAGGAGGTCCATGAACTTTTATAGGAAAAGAATTACATCTTTATTTGGATAGAGTTGGCTTCCTTTAAATCTTATGTGTTTAGTTAATGAAATTAAAAACATAACTCTGAGACAGTCCAGAGGCTTCACAACACTGACTGCCAAAGACATCCATGATACCCAAAAAAGCTAAAGAACCCCTACATTCAAGTACATTCTTTCTTTATAAGGGGATTTTCCAAAGCAGATTTAAATCCATAATTCAAAGAGCCAAATGAATATTTTACAAACTGTAACTACAACAGTTATTCACACAAGAAAGAGCAGCACAGATTTTGTTTTTTAACCAGCAGTCAGTGGAGTAGAAGGGCCAGATTGGGATCTATTCTTGACTTTGACACCCTTTCACTATGTGACCTTGAACAAATCACCTTAACTAGGTAAGACAGTGGCTAGAGGACTAGACATAGTTAGGAAGATCTGAGTTCAAATCCTAGCATCTGGCAGACTAAGATGTTGATTGAAAACATCAGGAAGCCAGGAGAGAAGAGAGAAAAGGAGAGAAAGTTCCTATCACCAGATTAAAAACATTTGAAAATTAACTTGGAGTAGATGAAAACAAAGAAATATGAACAATTAAGGAGGAGGCAGTATCAAGAAGCAGGATGGTAAGTAGTAATTTTTACAACTGGAGCAAGCAGTATGAGCTGTATGGAGTGGAAGTATCATGAATAGCCCAGAGTTGCTACTGGGAAAGCAGATGGGACTGGACCTCGATCGGGTGAGCCTATTTTGGTTGTGGTCATCTTGGGGAGAAAGACCCTGACACACTGAGAAGCCACTGGCTACAAGCTCACTTGAGTTACAGGAATCTTCTGTGGCTCCTATTAAACTAATAATTCTTGCTAACAAAATGCTAAGCTGTTCATTCTTACACTGCTGAAGGACTGCAAATACCATCAGCACTCTCTAAATTTTAGCACCTAAAACAAAGCCCTGCCCACACCTTGGTTCAACCCTACCAATAACTGTGGGCTGAGAAAGCCTATTCATTCTTCAAGGGACATCTCCAATGTCTCTTTATTTCTCTAATGGCACAAAATTATGTTCTATAAGTTATTTGTGCATGTGTCTTGCATTCCTCTTAGGAATACAAATTATATTCTGCCTTGTATAAGTTACTTGCTTATGTCTTATACTCCTCTTAGGTCATTTGGCTATGATCTAAGGGGCACTTCCATCCCCAAAGGGTTCAATGTGATATGGTTAGGGTCCTGAGTTTTATATTCATTTTTGTGTGTCCTACAGCATTCAGTACAATGTCTTTTATATAATATATGTGCAATCAACATTTATTAGATAAATGAATGAATGAGTGGGTAGGACCAGGAGATAGGACCTCACCAAGGAAAGAGATTGGAATAGAGAGTTGGGGGATAGAGCGGAGCAAAGAGACCTGGAAATGGGTGTAGCCAAGGGGACAGATGAAAACAAGAGCCTGAGCAGGGTCTTACCAAGATAAAACCAATCTTCCAGTCGTTCTTATCCACCTGAGGGTTATTCTCCTGGACACCAGAGGCTCGGTGATGGTGGATGGGCTGGGGATCCTGGAGCTTAACTAAAGGATATGGTAGGGTGTTTTGGAGCTCCCGTCGGACCCTAGCCTTGTTGGAGGAGCTATGTGATGAGTTGTACTTGTAAAGGTTAAAAAGCGTCTGTTCTGTGATTCGGTCCAGGTCTTCCAGCTCTTCTTGGATCTTACTATACCTGGAGAAGACATAAGGTTCTTGTAGGAGGCTTGCCAAGTCCCTCACAAAAATAAAAGGGAAGGGAGTGGCACAGTGGATACAGTGCCAGCCCTAGCATCAGGAGAATCTGAGTTCAAATTTGGCCTCAGACACTTGACACTTACCAGCTGTGTGACCCTGGGCCAGTCACTTAACCCTGATTTCCTTGGTGGGGGGAAGAGAAGAGAGGAAGACTACCAGTGTTCCAAGGAAAGAATGGAAGTAAGTGGGAAGAGTCTCTGCTCATATTTACGTGAATAGAGGTGATTCCCTTATTCTCAGAATCATAGAATATTACAAGTAGAAAGGAATGCAAACATCATTTGGCCCCAAGGGTTCTTAGTCCTATCTAAGGGGACTGTGGAAAGATTTCAGGGGGTCCATGAGCTCAGAAGGGGAAAAAAATTGCATCTTTATTTTCACTAATCTCCAACTGAAATTTATCATTTCCTTTGATTACAAATTCAGCTAACAATTTAGTAGAAGACAAAAAGGTTAAGAACCTCTGATTTAGTTCAAATCTCTTATTTAAAGATAAGGAAATAGAAGCCTAGAGAGATCCAGTGACTCCCAAAAAGTTAGTAAGTGTTCAGGTCTGAATTTTTAATTTAACTATTCTGTTTCCAATTCCATAGTCTGTACTTCATGGTCCTCATGTTACCCCCAAAGTTTTCAAACTGAGGGCAGAAAGGAATACGGGGAAGAAAGCAGAGTGGAACCATAAAAGATGTGTCTTCCAGGGACTGGAATATGGAAGCTAGTAAATTTTGTAATTAGTCAACCAAGAGTAATTAAACAGCTGTTTACCATGAAACTCTATCTGCCTCCCTCCTATTGAGAGCTGGATTTCTCTAAAGAATAAGGCACAACGAGGAAAGCAATGGGCCATTTGCCCAATGGTATGTAGAGAAATATTTTCCTTTTCTTTCACTTTTTCTGGGGCCAGAGACAGAGCTCCACAGGGCCCTGAGTCCCTGAACACTTTGGTATCGAGAATGGAGGAGACTATTACTCCTATGACTCTAAGAAGAGAGTCATATAAGTGTCATTAATTTATTATCAAGGGACTTCTTGTGACCCCATCTCATCCAACAGCCCTGACCATTTCTCTGCAGCTCTATTATCTGTAGGTGACAGGGATCTTGACTACAATCTGGATGACTTAATCCTTTCAGCTTGTGCTGCCCTAATTGGTGAGTGCATCTCTCTATGTCTAAGCTGGTTCTAGCTTTACATTTTCTTGACATCCAGGCTACAGTCTGCTTGTCTCCTCTCCCTCTTTTGCCCTGGCTTTTTTCCAGCCCTAGAACCATAATCAAGTCAATAGTTCCACTGCAGCTGGAAATGGTGGGTTAACCTATTCTCCTTTTCAAACCAAAACATCCCTCCCAGAGCACCACTTCCGTGTGTGTGTGTGTGTGTCTGTGTGTGTCTGTGTGTCTGTGTGTCTGTGTGTCTGTGTGTGTCTGTGTCTGTGTGTCTGTGTGTCTGTGTCTGTGTCTGTGTGTCTGTGTCTGTGTCTGTGTGTGTTTCACTTATTAGAATGTTATACACTAGGTAAGATCGAAGGCAAAAGAAAAAGGGGACTGCAGAGGATGAGATGGATAAATAGTGTCATGGAAACAACGAACATGAACTTGGACAGACTTCAAAAGGTAGTGAAGGGGTCGGCTAGGCGGGGCGCAGTGAATAGAGCACCTGCCTTGGAGTTAGGAGGGCCTGAGTTCACAGCCTCAGAAACTTAACACAAAAACTAGCCATGTGACCTTGGGCAAGTAACTTAATCCCAATTGCCCTCCAAAAAAAAGGTAGTGAAGGACAGAGAAGCTATGGTCCACAGGGTCCCAATGAGTCAGACACAACAGAACAGCTGAACAACAGTAATACACTCCCTTGAGATCAGGGTCAATCTCCCTTTGGTAGATGTCTTTTTAATGCTTAGCATAGTACCTTCAGTAGGCATGTAGGATTTGTGCCCAGGAACACCATAATATCTCCCAAAAAAGTCTTGTTTTGTGTCTCATTTTAAAAGTTTATATTTTATGGGGTGGCTAGGTGGCATAGTGAAATGGCCCTAGAGTCAGGAGGACCTGAGTTCAAATCTAGCCTCAGACACAACACAAAAACTAGCTGTGTGACCTTGGGCAAGTCACTTAACCCCAATTGCCCTCCAAAAAGCAAAAAAAAAAAAAGTTTATATTTTAAAGTAAAGTCTAGTTGCTAATTTTAAAAATTAAGTTTCTTTAGTTAAAATGCATTTCCTTAGTATGATGGGAAATGGTCCATTCAATAATATTCACCCTTCAAAAAAGCAAATAAAACTCCCTATTCCCATGTGTATATATTCAATGCTGAATCCTGTACTGTCTACCACAGTCATTCATACTTGGTTCTTTGTATATATATTTTACTTCTATTTAATATATACCTCTCTTCTGTTAGACGGTGAAAATGGAGAAAACAATCTGTCCATAAAGGAGACCTGTAATTGTATCCTCTGACTGCTGCCTTCTTGTTGCCAATAATCCTGCCTGACTTCTCTTCCTGAATATACTCTCCTCCTGCTTCTCAGACTAAGCCTTCTCTGCCCCCTTTGCAGAATTATCATCCATATGCAGCCTCCTGGATGTGAACACCCGGCTCAGCTCTGTCCCAGAGTTTCTACTCTTCTTTCTCTACATTCTTCCTTTACCTGTTCTTAGACTCACACATGTTCATCTCTAATCCATTTACTCCCAAATCTACATATCCAACCTTCATCTTTCTCCTGACCTCCATTCTCACATCTCAAACTGTCTTACTGGACATCCCCATGGTGAGATCCCATGAGCATGTCTCAAAATCAGTATGTCCAAAATACAATTTATTCTCTTTCTCCCCAAACGTACCTGATTCCTTGCATCCCCATTTCTGGACAAGACCATTCTTCCAGAAAGCCAGGCGTGATTCTTTACTCTCACTAACCTCCCCTCCCCCATAACTAGTTTGTTGCTAAATCATGCTGATTTTACTACCACATTTCTCATACCTGTCCCCTTTTCTATACTTGATATCACAACCACCCAGATTCAGGCTCTTACCACCTCTCAATCTGCCTTACTCAAGTAGTCTGTCAATTGCTCTCCCTGCCTCTAGGCTCACTTCCTCCAGTCTATTCAATTGTCAAATTGATATTCGAAAAGTTAAGGTCTGACAGTGTTGTTCCCCAGATCAAGAGGCTTCAATGGCTCCCTATTGCATCTAGGCAAAAATACAAACTCCAGTTTGTAGCTCCCACTTCTTCCTTCAAAGTCTGGCTTCCACCTATCTCTCCAGGCAAACTACACATTATTACCCTCTTCTCATGTTCCCATCAAACTGGTCTCTTGAAAAAGCAGACTGTAGCCTGGATGTCAAGAAAATGTAAAGCTGGAACCAGCTTAGATGTAGAGAGATGTACTCACCAATCAGGGCAGCACAGGCTGAAAGGATACTATAAATGTCTCTTTGATGTTCCATCTCCCTTTACTCTGCCTTGTCTCCCATGGTCTCTTTCAATTTGACCTCTTAGAAACCTTAGCTCAAGGGCCATCTGTTATAGAGAACTTTACTGATTTCTCCAGTATCCCTCATCCCTCAAAAAAAATTACTTTATATTTCAAAAAAAATTTTATATTCACTAATCTGCATCCATATTATTAGGCCTCCCCTTCCCCGAGCAGGAAGTAATCTCCCTCAGGGTGGGGGCTGTTTTGTTCTTATCTTTGTATACTCAGGGTCTATTACATTCCCTGAAAGTCAGAGTGGTGTTTAATCAATTCTTATAGGATTGAATTGAATAAAGAGTAAAGTATGGAGCTTGAGGAAGAGGGGGAAAGTTTAAAATAGCCCCAATTGAGAACTTGATAGGGAGTCAATAAGAAATGACTCCACTTGCCCCAGTGGGAGACTAAGTGAGGTTAAAGAGCATGAAGTAATCAAACAACATGCTTTCTGAAATACTGGTAGAAGTGTGCTATTGGGACTGGAGAAATCGGAGAGCGATGATGAGGTCTACATGGATGTTGAAGTCACTGATGAGGATGCCAGGGAGGAGATGGGGAAGACTAGGGAGCAGGGGCTAATGTCCTGGAGGAAGGTAGGAAAATATTCTGAAAGAAAGTAATAAAAGTGACAAGGATGAAAAGGAGCTAATATGTAAATGAATGATGTAGACTTCAAACAAAGAGAAATTGGTGAATGATAGTGAGTTGGTCTTGAAGTAGTAATGTGAAACATGGAATTCCATGTGACAGGGAGGGCAGGAATTTTTATTTCTTTATATTTATCTTTCTATCCCCTATAGCATGTTTGTTGATGCGGTTTCATCCAGTTCTTCTTGGGGTTTTTTTGGTACTGGAGGTACTGGAGTGGTTTGCCATTTCCTTCTCCAGTTCATTTTACAGATGAGGAAACTGAGGCAAACAGGATTAAGTGACTTGCCCAGGGTCACGCAGCTGGTAAGTGTCGGAACTAAAAAAGATTAGTACTCCAGCACGCCAGTCACAGTACCACTCACTGAATATTTATTCAATGAAATAAATGAATAAGGCTGCTCGGTCCATCATTGGGCAGTTCTGGGTGTTAATTCCTTTTTATAAAACTAAACGCTGCCATCTTGTATGAAAAAGAATTTTAAGAGGGGAAGTTCAAGCAAAACTAACTGACTTTGAAAATGTCTGACTTACTATACAGTATTTCACACTTATAATTCCCTTTCCCCAACCTCTTCAGAGAAATGGAAGATCCCTTCTTTCTGGCCAAATATGGTCATTACAAATTTTCAGGGGTGAATGTTGTATATTCAACAAGGTATAATAAACAAACTTAGACCCAAAAAGAATTTCCTCTTCAAAGAGGAAATGCAGAATATTGACCATGTTGTTGGACTCTGTTAATGTGTTGGTTAGTTGTGCTAAAATGATTTTTTTCTCTTTTTTATTCTTTAGTACAAGGGGTGGCTTGATGGGGAGAAGGGACATGAGAAATAATATTTTGCAAAGTTCTTTTGTTAAAAACAAAAAGCATCAATAAAAATTTTAATTTTCATAAAAGAAAGCTCTTTTTTTGTTGTTGCACTAAAAACTTAGCCTCCCCATAATTTCCACCTAATTATTTCCTCAGAGCAAAACCCAATTTCATCTATTTGGGAAGAAATAAAAATGCTAAAGGGGGAAAGAGGCCTTGGGGAAATTATTGAATGAGGATCCACACCCCACAATTGTAGGAATTAGTAGAATTGTAAATAGAATGGAGGCCTTGGGAGGCCCAAGGCTGAGCTCCAGAGATAATATTGGAAGAGATTGACTAAAGAGGTAATCATTGACTTTTCAGCAACAGGGGAGGTAGATGGTGCAAATATTATGATGGCAATTTTGTAGATTAGGAAACTGAAACTATAAGACTATGAGTGAAATAACTTGCCCCTGGTCACACAGTGAGTGTCAGAAGTAGGATTCACCCGCAGATCTTCTGACCCCATGTCCAGCTCTCTGGAATGGTATACTGTGGGGTAGAGTTTCAAACTAGATAAACTCTTAGGTGCCTTCCTACTTTGGGATCCTATGAATCTTCTCCCTGTCTTGCCTCATCTCTTAGTAGAGTTACAATAACCATAATTCTTTTTTTTTGCTTTTTGGAGGGGGAAAGGCAGGGCAATTGGCGTCAAGTGACTTGCCCAAGGTCACACAGCTAGTAAGTGTTAAGTGCCTGTTATGGATTTGAACTCAGGTCCACCTGACTCCAGGGCTGGAGTCACTGCACCACCTAGCTGCCCCAGTAACTATAATTCTTGAACCAGGAAATTGTCTGACAAAGGAAAACTCTTTTGCAAAGTCAAGACAGAGAGAGGTAAGGGGTGGATTTATTTGGAATTCATTGGGAGAACCTGCATGCCCATACACACAGTTATCTGCTCCAGCTCCTCACCCTCCTTATCTTCATATTCCATCCATTACCACATCCTACTTTCTTCCCCGGGGGCATCACTCATCTCTCCCCACCTCTTTTGCTCTTTCCACTAAACTCTGATTCAGGCCCAGGTCATCACCCATATAACCTGTCTAAACCTGCTCCTCCTACTCTGCCTCTCTCTCTCTCTCTCTCTCTCTCTCTCTCTCTCTCTCTCTCTCTCAACCTGCAAGTCAGGCCATGATGCCATCATGTTCTCCTCCTCTGACACGGTTTCCTTCTTCCCTCCCTCACTATCCCTTCTATCTCCTCCAATTTACCTCCCTAATCTAAGCCTCTACTCATCTCCATGAGCCTCTGCGGCAATCTGACTGGTTTCATTGTTCTCCAAGAGCATTTGCCCTTTTCTAGTTTAGGAGACACCGCTCCCCTAGTCTGGAATGACTTCCCTCCCTGTCCCTTTTCCACCTTTCCCAGGCTTGCCAGTTTTTCAACTGCCAGTCCAAATTTCACTTCCTTTGTGAAGCTGTTTTGGACTATCCCAGCCCACAAAGATCTCTCCCTCCCCTTAACCAAACTCAGGTAGCATTTAAGTACTTCTATGTTGAAACCTACAGCCTCATATTGTTATTTAACTTTTTATGTGTATGTTTTGATTCCCCAGTGAGATGATAACTTCCTTGAGGGAACAAGCCCAAAACTTTTTCAGGCTCTCACCCATCCCCCACCTAGCAGAGTAAACAATAAATCAAATATTCAAGAGAATGGATTGTCAGGGCCTCTTACATTTACATATTTAGTGACAAACACTGGCATTTAACACCTCCTCCCCAATTCTCTCCTCTTGCCTCAGGCCAAGTGATCCTCCAAGCTAGGTGTGCCTTCAGGGCTAACTGGCTTAACTGAAGACCATTTGGCCAAATTCCCAGCTTGAGCCAGCTACACCACTCCACCTCCCCACTCCACCCTCCAGGCATTAAGGACCCTGGGCTTAGGGAAGCATGGCCTGTGCAATTTAGGAACAAAAGGTGCAGGAGGTTAGGATGGCAAGTGGAGACCAACCTGAAACTAGTAAACTAAGTAAAGGGGCCTAGGGGCAGCTAGGGGCAGCTAGGCACCACAGAGGATAGAGCACCAAGCCTGGAGTCAAGAAAATGCCTCTTCCTGAGTTCAAGTCTGGTCTTAGACACTTACTAGCTGTGTGACCCTGGGCAAGTCACTTAACCCTGTTTGCCTCAGTTTCCTCAGCTGTAAAAAATGAACTGTTTGCCAAGAAAACCCTAAATGGGGTCATGAAGAGTTGGACACAACTAAACAACAACAAAGAGACCTAGAAGCTGGGGGAGGGGGAAGGTAAGAGGGAAGGAAACGACATGGTCCTAGAGAGAATTTTGTCATACAGGAGCAAATACAATGCTGTGTAAACTATGAGAGCATAATTCTAAATGGCACTTGTTAAGCACATCTTCCTCTCCATGCCTCTCCATCCATCCATCCATCCATCCGTCCATCCCTTCATCTTCATAGGCCCATGCCTCCTCCTCGGAAGTAACAAATAGAGGTTAGTCAAGGACACATCAGACCTGGACCATATGCCACAATTTATTGTTGTTGAGACCTTTTAGACCAAATGGGGTTTTCTTGGCAAAGACTCCTGGAGTGCTTTGCCATTTCCTTCTCCAGCTCATTTTACAGATGAGGAAACAGGGTCAAGTGACTTGCCCAGGGTCACATAGCTAGTATCTGAGGCCTGATTTGAATTCAACCTGGTGGCTCAATCCACCGCACCACCTAGCTGCCACCGCTTCAATCTATAAGAGCTCTATGAACCTGCCGAAAGACATGCAGGAGGACCCCATCTTCCACATCCATCTACCAGGATAGCTGCTTACCTGCCCATGAAAATCCCCCACCCTCAGACATACACCCACCCCCAGTATAGATATAGCTATGTATAGCTATAGATGTATATACACGCCCCAAAATAAAACTATATATACATACAAGATTGTATTCTTCTGAAGGGCAGAGACCCTGTCTTTTTCACAGATAAAATTCAAAAGATTCTTGCTGAATGAGATAATATAAATGTATATGTATACACATACACAACACATTTATCTACCTACCTTCTGTTGGTCCCTTCAGCCTCCAAGTCAAAAAATTAGCGATGGGAAATAATGTAACCCCAAGACTTCCAAACAAGCTGGGTCCCAAGGATGAACATATTAGAGAGAATGAATGAAGCCGTCATGGTGGAAAGAGAGCTTAGGAGAGGGAGGTAAAGTCTGAAGTGAATGAAGGGGATCAAAGAAGATAAATGTCATGTGGAAAAGAATGGAGGAGCCGAGGGTGAAAAGAGGAAGTCATGGAAAGAACTTCCTCCAGGCTAAAGGGTCCAGACCTCTAGTCTGAGAAGCAACACTGTTAGTCTTCACAGAGTAATACTATAAATTGGGTTCAGTCAATCCTATAGCATGGGCATTTGGGCCAGGCTCTCCATGCCTCCTCAGCTATTCACCTTCCATTCCCTTTTCTTCCTCTCTTCTACCAGTGTGCTTACTAAATTGTTTTGCAATCCCAACTCTACCACCTCTTACTGTCCTCTAAAAAAATCAACTCCTCAAAGGAGGATGACAGGCCAGCTTCTGCCAGCCACCACCGACTACCTCCAGTTCCTACCACCCTTTCCCATATCAGATTCTCTCTTTTGAGTTTAAAGAGGCTCTCCTCTCTTCTTGGTTTGGAAAAGGGCGGGGGGAGGGGGGGAGGAAGAGGTTCGTGACAGTTTCTATACTCGGTTCAATCTTGGGTTCACATTTACATAGTGCCTTGAGGTTAAGGGAACACAACAAGTATATGTGGTAGGGAATTAAAGTATTATTGTCCCCTTTTTACAGATGAGGCTCAGAGAGGTTAGATGACTTGCCCAAGGTCACACAGCTAATAAGCATCAGAGTCAATATTTGAACCCAGAAACTGATTGCTAACCAGAACAGGGGGCAAGGGGAGTTGGAGTGCCAGGTATAGTTAGCTCTGAGGCTGGGGTCTGTCTAAATGTTGAGTTCAGAATGACATTTGTCCCTCCACTTGGGAATCAGGATTTATCAATGACAGAGGGGGTGGTAGTGCATCCCACTGTCTGGTGTGATTTAACAAGTGAGAGAAAAGGAAGACTAACCTGTATGGGTTGAGAGTGCAGACAGTGACTGCCGGGAAGACGAGCTTGTCAGAATTGAGGTTGATGTTGAGACTAACGGGGTAGCTGAAGTACTCCCCAAACAGCAGACCAAATTGCCAGTACATCATACCGAAGGTACAGAGCCACAACACAGCCCAGAAGGCCGTCTTCATTCGGTTGTGCTTGGAGCAGACCAGTCGGATGGCGCCATGGATGGTGGTATTGTTGCAGAAAAACTGGAAGAGGTCTCGGTAGGAATGGTAGAACTCAATCAGACCCTCCTCTTCCTCCTCCTGGGGGCCTCCTGGCTTGGGCTGCTGTCCCTCATGCTCAACTTTGTCCTCCTTCATGAGGCCTTGGATCAGGAGTAGATAATGTGAGTCAGGGCTGGGTTTTTGACTTGCCTACCTCCATTATTATCCAGCTAGACTCTTCTTTTCCTTTCCCTAGGCTGGGATGGGACCAGACTTCCTGGGGTGGTGGGGAGGGGGGCAGGAGAGTGGACAATCCCACCTCTCCACCTCCCTAAAAAAAAAACAAAAAACCCCTGTTTTTCCTCTGGAACCAGCTAATTTACTGGTTTGGGCGGGTTAGTGCCAGTCCTAGGGTATTTAATTCACTTCTTCCTTCTCTGTCAGCTGTTTTCCACTCTAGAATGAATGCTTTTCTAAAGCTTTCTGGCTAATCTTTAGTTTCTCTCTTTTGTCCCAGGTTCTCCTGTCTCTATCCTACACATTCCAGAAGGTCTTTCTCTATTTTTTCTGGCTCTTTCATTCCGGGTTAATCTGTCTCTATCTCCCTGTTTCTGTCCCTTTGCCTATCTCTCTGCCTCGCTGTCTGTCTCTTTGAAAGCATCTCTTCCTTTCTCTCTCTCTGTCCCTTCCTCCTTCTCTCCCCATCTCCCACTTTAGTCTGCCATATCTCCACCTCTTCCTCTGTCTCTGTGTTACCCACTCGGGCTTCGCCTCAGCTCTCTCGAGCCTCAGGGGCTGTGAGTTCCAAGAGGTCGGAGCTGTCTCCTGCTCCCTACTCCCAAGCCTACTTAGGCAGGGACTGGTTTCTTTCCAGTTGAATCTGGCAGCTGAGTCTCTCCTCCCCCTCACCTGACAGGTGCAGTGGCCGGGCCAGCCAGCCCGCCCAGGATGGAAGTGACAGAGGCCTCATTAGCATCTCAATTAAAGGTGAGCAGGGCAGGGGGGAGGAGCAGAGGAGGAGTCTGGCTGGTGGGGAGGAAGGTGGGCATGAAATCGAGAGCCCAAAGAACTAAACAGTATAAGAGGAGCTTGGGGGACACCAAGAGATTCTGGGGGCAGGGACAATGACATGAGAGGACTATCAGGAAGAAAAGACAAGCAGAGGTTAAAAAAAAAAAGACAGAGACAAAAAGAAAGGCAGGGAAAAAGAAGGTGACCAGAACAGGAACTTTGAACTGAAGACAACCAGAGACAGAGAAAGTAAATAGGGATGAGAGATAGATAACAACATCATATTATTTAGAACTGGAAGAGACTTCATCAGTTATCTCATACAAGCCCTTCATTACATCTTCAATACATCTAACACGAGCTCTTCATTTTTCAAATGAGGGAAACAAGACCCAAAGAGGTAAACCAATTTGCCAAGTTCTCACAGATGGCAAAGGACTGGGAAACTCAGGGAGTCAAGATGCTGGAGTGGAAACAACAGAGAGAAAGAGGGAGTAGGTAAAGAGAATGGGGAAAGAACAAAGGAATTAGGAAAGGAAGAGACAGCAGGGTAAACCTAGGGCAATGGAGTGAGGGAGACAGACCTAACAGGGTGATAACTGGAGAGATTAGTTATTAGGAGTACGTGGGATTAGAGAAGACAGGAGACCACAGCAGGTAAGGGGCTCCCCAGCTTCTGGAAACTGGGCAAGTAAAGAGTGAGACATAATTTGCCTTCAGGAATAAGAAGGAAGATTCCCCAAGTAGGGGTAGAGTGGAAAGAGCATCCTTTAGGGTGGGCTGCTCCTCCACCCTGCCTGAGGCAGGGGAGAGGAAGTATTAAGGGAATGTGCGCTGTCCCTCCCTTCTGGTTGAAGTTGGTAACCCTTACTTGCTCCACCCCACCCCTCCCCTTTGCCCTGGACATCTCCTTCCCTTCTCTCTCCTCCTCCCAGACACTGGCTTTGCTGGGAAGGATCCAAGGTGAGGCTTGGGGGATGGGTGAGGGCTCAGGACATTCTGTTCTTTTTTGCACCATTGACTGCCAGGCTAGGAATGTGTAATATCCACTGGTGTGATCAGAAAGGGACAAGAATGTGGACACGGGGAAGTGAGCCAGGATCAGGGCAGAACCAGGGATAAACAAAAGACAGGACCAAGGGAGGGTGCTAAGAGAAGGCACAAGAGTGGGCAAGAAGAGAGGAGAGGCACAAAGGATGGCAGAAACCGGGTTCAGACAGAGCTCAAGATCCAGACAGTGGGCAAACACAAGGCATAGACAGGGCAGGGGGTCACATGGCTTAGCCTATTCCTGTGCCCTGAGCTAGATAGAGGCTAAGGTGCAGGGAGTGGGCTGCTGTCTTGGGAAGCCAGGAGAGGGGAGGCTCTGCAAGGAAAACCAAGTTCTTTGGGCTGGGGTTGTGTCTTCTCTTATCTTAAGCAAGGAATCTGATCCAGCCAGAAGGTAAATAGTGAACTGTCCATTGTAGGGGGAGGGGGAAGGTAAAGGGGTGGATAGGGCTGGGCTAAGGAAGGAAGAAATGTTTGAGCAGTCTGAAAGGAGGGGCAGAGGAGAGAAAATGAAGGTGGTTGTACAGGCCAACAAATGGAATTTACCATAGGATTTGGGGCTAGGAAGAAGTTTAGAAATCATCTAATGTAAATGTTCTTACTGTGGGGTACCTGAAGTTTAATTAAATAACTATTTCAATATAACTTATTTCCTTGGCAATAATGTATTTTGGCTTATTCATGTAAAAACATTCTTCTGAAAAAGGGTCCATACCTTTGACCGGATTGTCAAAAGGATCCATGACACAAAAAAGGTCGAGAATTCTTTATTTAATCCAGCTCCCTCATTTTAAAGATGAAGGAACTGAGATAAATAAACATACAGGTAACCTCATAAAATAACTACCACATCCTGGCACACAAACATATACTTGCATGTTACTTGCATGTAGCATGTTAAATTATGTGACATGACACTAACAATCTAATATATTTACATAGGAAAGGCAGCATGGCATACTGGATGGTGAACCAACCTTAACTCCAGCAAATCCAGAGTTCATGTCCTATCTCTTACATATTGGCTATCACCCTGGCAAGTCACTTGACTTCCCAATGCTCTGAATAACTTTCTAAGACCTTAAATTGCAAAGATGCCAATATATGCATTGGTGAAGGTGACATTCTGCATTGGCCAAGGGAGTTCACTTCCTGGGAGTTCCTTTCATCAGTGAAATCACATATCTGGTCCCTGGCTCGATTTATGCACAAGTTTTCTTCCAGAGATATGGTCTTTTTTCCCCTTTATGACCAGCACTGATATCAAAGAGATCCCCAAGGATTTTAAACCTGGCACTTCTTTCCTATTAGAATACTTGCTCACAATATTTCTGTGGAGTTGGAAAGAGTTGATTTCCCCCCTATTTTAATGATGAGGAAACCAAGAACCCAAATCACATAGCGAATTAGCCACAGAGTTAGAATTGAAAGCCTGATCTGGTCCATTTCCCCAGATATCTGTTATCTTTGCTTTTCACTTCCTGTGCTAAGCCAGTCACTGATCTGTGGTAAAATGATGTTCTGTGTCTGACTCCACAAATGAGCAAAGAGGAAATAGGAAGAGTCGGTATCCCCAAATCAACATGTGTTATTACATCAACACTTCCTCAATTCAGTTCTAGACCATCAAGATAGGTATCTCTCTAAATCTTTGAACACAATCCCCATTTGTTTCCTAGTTTGACCAGATTATTCCCAGTAACCCCAGTTCTAACCCCAAATAATTTTGCCTTATCTGCAGCGTAGACAACCACCTAGTTGGCACTATCTTTCATTTGCTCCCCATCCCCCTTCAAAAAAAATATACAAGTCCCAATATTACCCCACCCCACCACCCCACCCTCACAAAAAATATACACACCCCATCCCTAGCCCCATCTGCTGACTGATACCTGCAATTCTAAAATTACAGGCTTACTCCCTTTTGACTAAAGTTCTGATGCCTCTTAAAATGTGAAAACTCCTCATTGAAGTCAAACTTAAGTATCACCAGCCATTTATACTTTGGAGTAAATAGCTTTATCAGATCCTTCCCTAGAAGTAGATTTTAAAGGAGGAAGTTTCATTATTCTGGAGCATGAGAAGATAAGCTGAGTATTTCATAATCCTGCCTAAGGGCCTTGCACCCCTCAAGGAAACATGGCGTACAATAATGTCTCATTTGCCAAAATGCTGGCAAGTGTCAAAAAATCAATTGTGCATAACTGTTCTGTCCGCTAGAAAACATCAGTTGTGCTTTCTGCAGAGAGAGGCTGGAAGGACCTTAGAGATCATTTTACAGATGAGAGATCCAAGGCACAGAGAAATTAAGTGATTTGTTCAGGATCACACAGTCAGTACTAGAGACAGAAGCAGACTACAAGCTTCTTGACCTTATAGTTGTTTAGATAATTCTAATTTCACCACTTCAAGTGTTCTGGCTTTGCTCAGGCTGTATGTCCCACAAGAAAAGATCTATATACTACATAATCTCCATTTCTGCTCATTGAAGTTCACCTGTCCAAATTCAATTCAACAAACATTCATCAACTGCCTAGTATTTTCAAGGCACAGTGCTAAGTGCTAGAGAGAGAAAGAGAAAAATTAAATAGGCCTGCCCTCATGGAGCTTACATTTTACTTGGGGTAGGAGGGAAATAACATGTACACAGAAAAGGACTTTTGTAATCAGAGGTTACATGTCTTATCTCACCAACTAAATTTATAAGTTTCTTCAGGTCATGGGCTATATCTTTTTCATCTTTGCATCTTCTTCAGTGCCTGTACAGAGACCTGTACATAACAAGCATTCACTGAATTGAACTAATTTGAAGAAAAAGTACCCTTAACATTATATCTGGGTGTTCCTTAGAATAATTTTTATAAGGTGTTCCTTATAATAATGCCCACATGTATGTAGCACGGCATATGACTTATACTTATTTGAAGTATTATTTGTTGTTGTCGTTCAGTCAGTTTCAGTTGTGTCTGACTCTTCATAACCCCATTTGGATTTATTTGGGTAAAGTTATCTGAACCTTTTTTGAACTTGTTTATATTTTCATCCTGAAGCACTCTCCTGGGACTTTGTAATCAATTCATTTCAATTAGTTTCAATTCAATTCAACATTTCATGTTCACAGAACGGTACATTAGGGTGTTCTAGTGGCAACCGCACTCTCATGCCCACGATGGCTGTTAGCACAAGGTCTTAGATCTGCTTTACTAGGAAAGATGGCTGTTGAAGGGGTCAACAGTCTTTTTTACTTACATTCACTAGTTAGGGGAAAAGCCAACAACCTGAATTTCAGAGAAAATACAAGCAGAGAAATAAAGACCAATAGGCTTCTGACTATCTGAATCAAAGCAATATTGCTATACACTTTACACACATCCCTGGATCAAGAGCCTTTATATCTGAGCAGTCAGGGAGTTATGAACATACCATACAGCCATTCAGAATCTCAACTAGGGAATCACAAGATCCTTCTCATAAGCTAGCCCCCAAAGCAAAATACCAGCTCAGAATATATATATACTTCTCAAAGCCAGAAGGCATCACAACCTTCATTATTCAGTGCCTAATTAGAAATTTGCAAAAGGTGTGAAAGCCTTCTTACAAGCAAGCCTCGCCTAAGCAACTTTCCTTAATGGGCTCCAAATGAAGCCTATTAATGGGGGGGGGGGGGAAGGGGAAGGGGATCTTAAATCCCATTAACATTACAGGTGTGTACCTAGGAAGTTTTTTTTTTTTAATGTTTAAGGCAAACATTTATTGAATATGCAGTCATAAAGGACATATTTTAGTGATTAGTCAATCAATGAACATGCATTTATTATGTACCTACTATTTACCACATGTTATGCTAGGCACTAGTGATAAATACAATAAATAAAACTAAAATTTAACTCAATTTGGTTTTTTTTTTTTCATTAATACTTAGACTTTACTTGAAAAACACAACCTTTTGCAAAGGGTTCCTTTAAGTTAATTCCTTTCCCTCACCTCAAAATATTGAACAACCTTTTCAGCCTTTTTTCCTTGGCTGTCTTTCCAATCATACCACACTCCCCTAGCCCCACACTCTGCTATGAAGAGAAACTGGTGGAATTTAAGGACTATTGACCAAAGGCATCTTCTTCTTCTTCTTCTTCTTCTTCTTCTTCTTCTTCTTTTTTTTTAAAGCAATTGGGGTTAAGTAACTTGCTCAAGGTTACAAGGCTAGGTTTTTGTTTGTGTGGATTAAGTGTCTGAGGCCAGCTCACAACTCAGGTCCTTCTGACTCCAGGGCCGGCACTCTATTCACTGCGCCACCTAGCCGCCCCGGCATCTTCTTTTAAAAAAAAAAAACATGCTATAAAGTACTTTCTTTAATTTGTCCTAAATTTGATTACAGGCACAGTCTTTGACTAAGGTAAAATAGAAGCAAAACAGGTACTAGGAAGAATAATGACAATAAGAATATATTTTAAAGGGGCGACTAGGTGGTACAGTGAGTAGAGCAGTGGCCCTAGAGTCAGAAGGACCTGAGTTCGGATCTGGCCTCAGACACTTAACGCACACATAAACAAAAACCTAGTCATGTGACCTTGGGCAAGTTACTTAACCCCAATTGCCCTCCAAAAAGAAAAAAAAAGAATATATTTTAAAGTCCAGCTCAAGCATTCGTCCTCTATAGGATCCACCCAGATGTCTCCAAAAGCTCCTTATGCTTATTTTATACATACTCCTATGTGGATGTGTTGTCTCTTCCTAGAGAATTGGAGCCATGGAGGATAAGGACCATTTTGTTTTTGTCTTTGTACCTTCCATCCCTAATAAGGCCTTGTTGTTGTTGTTCAGATATTTTTTAGTCTTGTCCAACTCTTTGGGACTCCATTTGGGATTTTCTTTGCAAAGATTCTGGAGGGGTTTGCAATTTGACCCATTGGGATTTCTTGACAAAGATACTAGAAGGGCTTGCCATTTTCTTCTCCAGCTCATTTTACAGATGAGGAAACTGAGGCAAACAGAGTTAAGTGACTTGTCCACAATCACCCAGCTAGTAAGTGTCTGAGGCTAGATTTGAACTCAGAAAGATGAGTCTTCCTGACTTCAGGCCCAGTGCTCTATCCACTGAGCCAACTAGCTGACCAATAGTGGATGGTTAATAAATGCTTATGGATTGATTATCAGTGATTCAAATTGTAATAAGACTTAATGGTTACAGTATATTTTGCATAAAATCTCTCTTGTAGGGATGGCTAAGTGGCACAGTGAATAGAGCACCGGCCCTAGAGTCAGGAGGACCTGAGTTCAAATCTGACCTCGGACACTTAACACAAAACTAGCTGTGTGACCTTGGGCAAGTCACTTAACCCCAATTGCCCTGCCTTCCCCCCTCCAAAATCAAGGTTAAGTGACTTGCCCAAGGTCTTATAGCTAGTAAGTAGCTCCTGATTCCAGGGCTAGTGCTAGTGCTCTATCCACTGCACTGCCTAGCTAACCCAAAACAGATAGTTTTCAAGGGTGAGAGCCAGTTTTTGCCTTTCTCTGTATCCCCAGCATTTAGCACAGTTCCTGACCCATAGATGGCACTTATAAAATGTTTGTTGACTGACTGACTAACTGAAGGATGGAATTTTGATGGGAGGGGGAGAGGATCTGTAAGGAATAATTTTAGAATATGGGAACTCTCTGGGGAAGGGCAGGGGGAAGGGAGGGCTGAGTAGCCAACAAATTCCATAAAAGCATAGGGAGAGCTCCATAACGAGAGACAAGTACACAGGAGGGGAGAATAGTGGGTCTGGAGAAAAATTACTTGACAATATTACCCACAGTCACCTGTTCTTAGCTCTTTCAAGTTTCAGGAGGTGCCCCTAATTCAGTCAGCTGACACCCATGCATAGTTTCACTTTCTCTCTCCCCTTCCCTTTTCTTTTGATATGTCCTCATACCAGAGATGGGGGCCTGGGTTGGAGATAAGAGGTGAGTATGGGAAGCTTTCTCCAGGAATTACCCATGGGCAGGAGCTACTGAAAAAGTACCTACCTCTTCCCTCCCTCATGCCCCACAGCTATTCCCAACACAAAACTGATTCTTTTCAGAGTGCCTCATACTGTCCAGTTCTGTTCAATCAAGATTCACTAAGTAGGAGAAAACCTTCTCATACTCATCTCTAGATTCACTGACCTTTCACCATCATGCATCTCCCATCCTGCCACAGAGGTATTTTTAAGGTATTTTGATTCTCTCCCTTCAAAAACCGAAAAGGATCCATGATCTCATCAATTTGAATCTTCCTTCCAACTATGTAGATCACAGACCACCCACAGTGGCCCAGATTATGTTATTTTTGTCCATATGTTCCCAAAAAGAGGTCTTTTCTCTGCTTATCCTGACATCAAAAGGATACCAGAAGAGCAGATGGACTTTCTACATTCCTCACTCTTACCATTTGACCAATCTATCTCTTTCTATCACATATTTTTCTGATGAAATCCTTTATACCTGGTTGTCAAAGTTCCAGGTGCCTCTCCATTGCCAACTATGTGATAATCATTTTCAATTCTTTTTTTTTTTTTTTTGCTTTTTGGAGGGCAATTGGGGTTAAGTAACTTGCCCGAGGTCACACAGCTAGGTTTTTGTTTGTGTGTGCATTAAGTGTCTGAGGCCGGATCTGAACTCAGGTCCTTCTGATTCCAGGGTCAGTGCTCTACTCACTGAGCCACCTAGCCGCCCCTCATTTTCAATTCTTAAAAGGCTGTTGTGTTCCATGTCTTATAGAGATATGGCAAGACTTTGTTTCAGGGAGAAGTTTTGGGTCATTAAAGGAGCAATGCAATTTCCTGAAAAATAATTCAGCTTACCCCTCTCCACCTGTTTAATTCTGGGCTCAAAGTCCATTTGTACTATCTATTCCAGATTTATATATTGGTACACAAGGCCTGTAGGTTTCCTTCCAACTGACACCTAAATTTTAGGCAAGAGACATTCTTCATCCACTTGGTTTGTCCTATGTGGATGATCAGGTTTGAAAAATATTACAATAGATATCAACAATCCTCTGATCATAAACAGGTGAAGTATAACATAGGAAGATATACACTTAGCAAATATTATATCTTTCAGGTCTTGAGTGGTTACCAAATATCTTCTAGGAGGCTCTGAAATGTTCTACTACGGCTTGATGAAATCAACACAATGTCATCTGCAAACAAGATGATCAGGAAGACTTGTCCTTCCCCAGGGAATCTCTCTTCAACTTGAACTCTGCACTGGATGTCTTCCATCACAGTAGCAAATCCATTTGGTAAGCATACAGTTCCCTACATCATGCTTCACCTGTTTCTTATGTTCAGAGATTTGTGATATTGTTATGTCTTAAATGTCTATGAATGATTTGGATGGATGGACGCAGACACCTTGAGAGAAGACAGCCTTTAAAGCAGTATTTTGCTTTACATAATCAAATACTTTTTTGTAATCAACAATAAGAACAGTGGAATCTTGTATTTTCTACATCTTTCATTCAGTTGTACAGAGGTCACAGTCATGGACAGCATGGTACTTTAGGGTATGCAACCAGGGAGTTCTTTTTTTTTTAATGTTTAAGACAAACATTTGTTGAATATGCAGTCATAAAGGACATATTTTTAGTGACCAGTCAATCAATGAAATGCATTTATTATGTATCTACTATTTGCCATGTGTTATGCTAGGCACTAGTGATAAATACAATAAATTAAATTAAAATTTAACTCAATTTGTTTTTTTTTTTTTAATTAACACCTAGATTTAACTTTAAAAACACACTTTGCAAAGGTTCCTTTTAGTTAATTCCTTTCCCTCACCTCAAAATATAGAACAACCTTCTCGGCCTTCCTTTCTTCCTTGGCTAAAAAGATGTCTTTCCAATCATACCATGTTCCCCTAGCCCCACACTTTGTTATTAAGAGAAACTGGTGGAATTTAAGGATCTGTAACCAAAGGCAAATTCTTTTAAAATGTGAAACATTTTGCATTCCTTACCAATGTCAACCAGAACTCCAGATTTACATAATAGCCCTAGCCACAGAAACAAAGTGGCCAGAGTCAAAGGCAGAAGGGGACTAATTGATTTTTTCCTAATCCAGCTATGACCAGCTGGAGTCCTTAGAGGGGAAGATAGAAGGTACAACTCCCGGAGGCAAAAAGGAGGAGGGCAGAGAGCCAAGAAAGGAACTGGGCTCTGCCAAGCAAAAGCACCACAGGAACAGGCAAAGTGTCACCCCAGAGAAATCTGGGAGAGAGTTGTAGGGGGGCCCTTCCAGTCAGTGGCCAGATCACTAGCTGTATCTCCTTCCTTCCTGTGTCTGATCCTCAAAGAAGTGGCAGAGGGGAAGTGAGTGAGAAGCAGAGGAAGGAAGCAGGAGGGTGGCAGCTGCTGCGGGAATGGGAGTTCCCTAGCTCTAGAAAAGCCCTCCTCCACCCCCAGCAGGACCTAGATCCTGAGCAGCCTCACACCAGTGAAAGGGTTGCTGGACACATGCCTTAAGATAATGGCAAAGATCCAATCCACTATTCAGTATTGGTTGCAAAAGTCTAGCTGCTCTCAAGAGACCACTGGGTGGCGCCATAGTGCATAAAGCACTGGGCTGGGAACCAGGAAGACACCTTCCTGAGTTCAAATCCAGCCTCAGACACTCATTACCTTGTGTGACCCTAGGCAAGTCACTTAACCCTATTTGCCTCATCTGTAAAATGAGTTGGAGAAGGAAATGGCAAAACCACTCCAGTATCTTTGCTGAGAAAACCCCAAGTGGGACCATAAAAAGTCGGACATGACTGAACAATTGCTGTTCCCTGCTATTTCGTCTTAAGTAGAGAACAAAGACATCCTCGATGCATATGAAGATGACTCCCATGTAGCAAGTGTCTTAGAATACAATTTCCCCCTCGTCCTTGGAGCATGACCAGTTGCCACTTTTGGTCACTACATCAAAATTTGGGGAGTAGAGCAGGCTTCCAGCCATATATGACTAATCCAGCCCTATCTGCCTCAGTTTCCTCCTCTGTAAAAAATGGGGATAATAAAAAGCACTTATCTCCCAGAGCTGTGAGGCTAAAATGATATATTTATAAAGTGCTTTACAATCAATCAACCAGCTAGCCTTTATTAAGTGCGTACTCTGTACGAGGTACTTTGCTCAGTGCCAGGGATATAAAAAAAGGGCAAAAGACAGTTCTTGTTCACATTCTAAAGGGAGAGACAACAAGCAAAAAGAAAAACTATGTACAAGTTGTGGTATATGAATGTAATAGAATACTATTGTGCTATAAGAAATGGGGAGCAGATGGACTTCACAATTACCTGGAGAGTTTTATAAAAGCTAATGCTGAGTGAGAGGAGCAGGACCAGGAGAATGTTGCACACAATTACAGACACATTGTATCTGTGATGACTGACTTTTATAGACTGGGCTCTTCTCGGCAATACAAGAGACATTCTTCATCCACTTGGTTTGTCCTATGTGGATGATCAGATTTGAAAAAGATAACTCCAAAATACTCGTAATGGAAAAAGCTATCCACATCCAGAGAAAGAATTACAGAGTCTGAATATAGATTGAAGCAAACTACTTGCTTTCTCTCTTTTTAGTTTAGTTTCGTTTTGTTTCTCCTTCCTTGTTATTCATTCTATTGGTTATAATTCTTCTTTACAATTTGACCAATGTTTAATGTGAAGGTATATGTAGAACCTGTATCAGATTGCATCCCACCTTGTAGGGGAGGGGTAGGACAGGGAGGGGGAGAAAATTTGGAACTCAAAAACTTGTGGAACTGAATGTTGTAAACTAAAAGTAAATACATTTTAAAAAGAAAAGAATTTACTTTACCTCAAAAAAAAAAAACTTGTGTACAAACAAGATATAGACAGGATAAATTGGAGATAATCAAGAGAAGGAAGGTGCTAGCATTAAGGGAAATCAGAAAAGTCTTCTTGCAGAGGGTAAAACTTTAACAGACCTGAGGGAAGAGAGGAGGAAAAGAGCTGGTAAAAATAAGCAGAGGTGTAAAGAACAGCAAGGAATTCGACTTATATTTGATCCTGGAGACAAGAGGGGGCCACTGGGCTCTGTTGAATACAAAGTGGCATGGTCAGACTTGTGCTTTAGGAAGACTAATTTAACAGCTGAGTTGAGGATGGATTGGAGTGGTGAGAGACTTGAAGCAACGGGAAGAATCAGAAGGCTACTACAATTGTCCACCTGTGAAGTGATGAGGGCTTGCACCAGGATGGTAGCAGTGTTGGAGGAGAGGAACATTTATGGTTTAATGGATGCAGACCTACAGAATATCTTGGAAGAGGGCTTCTCTAGAGGACCTTCCCTATTTCATTTTTTGTCTTGGTATTTCCAATACCTAGCACAGTGTGGGCATTGTGCTATATTAGGTGCTTAATAAATGCTTACTTAGTGAATTGAATTGAACTTTGAGTTTAGGTAGCATTGCTAATATTATTGCCATTTTGTAAATGAAAAAACTGCACCACAGAAAGGCCAAGGAGCTTAGTCGAGGTTGTTTAGAGGGATTACAACACAAGTTTAACTTTTCACCAAACCAAACCATGATAGTTTGCTTCAGTTTCCCTCTTCCACATGACTTCATGAGTTTCTTGTGCCTTTGTGACTTCTCTTGCTTTTCAAGGCTGCCCTCTAATGTTCATTTTAACCTGATTTTACCTGTACAAGTAGGAAAGGCGAGTGGGTTGGTGGTGTCCACTATCTGATAAAAATTATTTGTTCCAGTCTTCCAATCTCTGTATATTCTAGCTGTAGTCTGAGGATAAAGTGCCCAGAACTACAAAAGACCTTTTCCTTCTCACCTACACCAAAGGCCTCAGATACATCCCAACACACTCCACTTCTCTTTCTACATGACACTGCTAATCCAGGATAATAAATAAATGGGCAGTAGATATCAAGGAGGTATATGCTCAAGTGATTAGATTTGTCAATGCTGTACCACAGAGAGAGACATCCCATGAGTCACAGGAGCTACTTGGAAGGACTTGAAGATAAACCTGGAACCCCAAGACTCCTACATCTCAGCTCCAATCTTTGCTCTCTCCATCATTTGCCTACCCACCACATCTATATATCCCTCTTTTCTCCTATCTCCTCCTTTAGAAGTATGGATAGGCTATTGATGCTCCAGTTGAGAACACAGTGTAAAGCCTCCAGACTTCTGATTAAGAGGACCTGACCCTAGTCAAGTCACTGTATCTGTCCATTGACAGAATTCTTCATTAAGAGTAATCCCATCACCAATGCAGATTGTAACCATTCTGTGCCTTCTCATTCAGTGTGATTCTTGCCCATGAAGACTTTTTCAATGCAATGGAGGCCCTTCTCTGGAACTTTTATAATTTTGTGACTCTGTGACCAATCTGTCTTTTTTTTTTCTGATCATATATGTCCTTTCACTTATCACCAACCCTTCACGGCTTCTGGTTTCATTTTAGTGAATATGGCACAGCATAGATGTTGTTCATTTCCTCTGGTAGACTATTTTTTTTTTTGCTTCTTTTTTGGAGGACAATTGGAATTAAGTAACTTGCCCAAGGTCACATGGCTAGGTTTTTGTTTGTGTGTGCATTAAGTGTCTGAGGCCGGATCCAAACTCAGGTCCTTCTGACTCCAGGGCCGACGCTCTACTCACTGCGCCACCTAGCCGCCCCTATGGTAGACTATTAATTCATTAGTGGTTGGATATTTTGAATAGCAATGAAGGATTTTCAGAGAGATGATTATTTAATTTTCAGCATAAGTATTTACCTGGAAAGGGCAGCTGGGTCATGCAGTATGTGTGACCCTTGGCAAGCCACCTAACCTATTTGCCTCAGCTTCCTCATCTGTATAATGAGCTGGAGAAGGAAATGGCAAGCCATTCCAGTATTTTTGCCAAGAAAATCCCAAATGGGGTCAGGAAGAGTGGGACATGACTGAGAATGACTGAACAACAAAATTTATCTGGGAAATCAGCAAATGCTACAACTCAGGGTTTGATTTATTGTTTCATTGATTGTCTAGACTTTAAGAAAGTGTTGATAATGCAAATTAAACTTAAGAGTGTGTTGCTTACATTTTTACCTCATGGGAGAGACTGTTAAGCATTGGGGGTTGGAGGTGAGGTGCAGCAACAACAACAACAACAACACAAATTAATGTTGGTAGATAGCCTAAAAAATGAAATCACAGAATTTTGGAGTTGGAGGGAACATCTGAGGCCATCTAGTCTAATCCCTACCAAAAAAAAAGCAATTCCCACTAGAACATCACCAACAAGTGTTCATCCCATCTTTTCTAGAAGACTTTCAGGGAGAGAGGGGCTCTTGCTTTAACCTGCTTGGATCTGGATCATAGTCTTGTGTGGTGGTCCTGGGGTGTGGGGCCAATGTGCCAGAGCTTGGGGTGACTGCAAAGAGGGCACCCTCCTAATAGCTCTGGCAGCTGCAAAAACCCCAGCAATTTGGGACAAAGCTCTCTGTAATCTGGAAGCAGGATTCTACCATGGTAAAGAGCTCATAAGTCAAGTAATTGGCTGGCAATATGAGCAAGCAGAGGAAGCACTGACAGACCATAGAATCCTTTTTTGGGGACAAAAAGAATCAAATCATGGAATGGGAGGAAGACAACAAAGTCAGAACTCTTGCATTAAAAGCTTCCAAGAAAAGTATGAATTGGTTACAGGCCATGGAGGAGCTCAAGAAGAATTTTGAAAATCAAGTAAGAGAAGTGGAGGAAAAATTGGGAAGAGAAATGAGAATGATGCAAGAAAATCATAAAAATCGAGTTAACAGCCTGCTAAAGGAGACCCAAAAATACAGTGAAGAAAATAACACCTTAAAAAATAAACTAACTCAAATGGCAAAAGAGGCCCAAAAAACCAATGAGGAGAAGAATGCCTTAAAAAGCTGAATTTGCTAGATGGAAAAGGAATTTAAAAAACTCACTGAAGAGAATAATTCCTTCAAAATTAGATTGGAGCAAATGGAAGCTAATGACTTCATGAGAAATCAAGATACTATAAAACAGATCCAAACAAATGAAAAAATAGAAGGCAATGTGAAATATCTCATTGGAAAAACCACTGACCTGGAAAATAGATCCAGGAGAGATAATTTAAAAATTATTGGACTACCTGAAAGCCAGGATCAAAAAAAGAGCCTAGACACCATCTTGCGAGAAATTATCAAGCAAAACTGCTCTGATATCCTAGAACCAGAGGGCAAAATAGAAATCGAAAGAATTCACTGATTGTCTCTTGAAAAAGATCCCCAAAAGAAAACTCCTAGGAATATTATAGCCAAATTCCAAAGTTCCCAGGTCAAGGAGAAAATACTGCAAGCAGTCAGGAAGAAACAATTTGAGTATTGCGGGAACACAATCAGGATAATATAAGACCTAGCAGCTTCTACATTAAGGAATTGAAGGGCTTGGAATATGATATTCTGGAGGTCAAAGGAGCTAGGACTAAACCCAAGAATCACCTACTGAGCAAAACTGAGTATCTACAGGGGAAAATATGGTCATTCAGTGAAGTAGAGATTTTCAAAAATAAAATTAAGACTTTCAGGGAGAGGATCCACTCTTTCCAGAGGAAGTACATTCTAGTTATGGATACCTCTAATTTTTAATAAGTTTTTCCTGGCATTAAACCTAAATCTGCCTTTTTGTAACTTCTTAGCACCCTCTGCCTCCTTTTCTGGCCCTCCATTGCTCTTATTAAAGATATAGGAATCTGCCCATTGTAAAGAAAATTTTGTATTTCATATATTTGGTGGGTTGCCATGGGCCCAAAATTTGTCTCCTGGTGGCCAACATCCTCAGAAAGCAAATGTAAATTGTTAGTAAGATTGTTGTGGGACTCACTCCTGCTTGCACTCCACTGACACAGTCTTAGAGAATTTGGGATCACCAGGCTTCAAAATAGGATTTTTGTATAGGTGTCTCACTCATAATACTTACACTATCTACCTCAGGGGGTTGTCGTCTTCCCCCAGGAGGGTGTAAAATATTTGAGGCAGGGAATATTCCATTTTTGTCTTTGTGTACTCAGTACCTAGTATAGGACCTGCCCCACAGTCATGAATATTGAAATCACTGATTATGAAGAAAGCATAATAGAGTGGACAGATCTGAGCTGCTTGGTTTGAGCTATTCTCTTTCCTCTTCTTCCCGCCCCCGAGCTAGAAGTGAAGTGGGTATGGCTGAGGAGGAGGGGTGTAGGCAGAAGAGAAACACATCTTGGTCTGGCTTTTCAGGGGGCCTGCTAAGGGAGCCACTCCCCTTCCCCTGGACTCCTCAGGCTACTGGTCTTTTTTCCAGCTGGCTGTGGCCCCAGGCCATTCCATCTCAACATTTGTACTCCCCCACAGTCTTTTTTCTCTCCTGAATCTATCTCAAACTCCATCTGTCCCCCTAGACTTCCTGTCTGTCTATCTATCTGGGGATTTGGCTGTGTCTCTGTCCCAGGTCTGTCTGAAGACTCTTCCTTTAGCTCCCTCTCAGCTGCACCCCCCCCCCCATACTGGGCAGCCCCTGTTTCTCTGTCTGCCTGGCCTGCTCTGCTCACCCCTCCTTCCTCCCTCCTCCGGCTCAGCCTTGCCCTCACGTGCTTTCCCAGACACACAGCCGCCCCAGTGTGGGCTCTGGCCAAGCCTGTTCCTCTTCCCGATTGCAACAGGCTCCATGGGCAGCTCCCAGCTCTCCTTGTCCCCGCCCCGAGGCCTAGCTCCACTCCCACTTCCTGAGCTAAGCAACAGGAGCCTGGGAGGCCAGGCCCGCGCCGCTCCCTGCGGCCCCCTGGGGGCATCTCAAGCCCCCCTGCCTTCCCTTTCTTGGGGCTCTGGAACTTGCCTGCCCAGGGTCCCTCTCCAGGCCTTTGCAAGTCCTGACTTCCCCTGCCCCTCCCCTCCTCTCTCGTATGGACGCCATGCGCCTGTCCCCTGCCTGTTCCCTTCAGGGCCTGGTCTGGGGCCCTCTCATCCTAGGCCTCTTTGGGCTTCTGGCTGGCCATCAACTCAGACAGGTGAGGCAAGTAGGGCAAAGGGTGGACCAGGGCAAAGGGAGAAGGGGTAGGAGGCTCACTCATCCCTTCCTTCTTACATCCCATCACCTCTCTACCCCTAATGAAGCCCATCTTTGCATCCACCTTCAGGGACCTCTGGATACAAAGTGTGGAGACAAGGAATATTATGACTCCAACCACCAGATCTGCTGTTCCCGCTGCCCTCCAGGTAAGAGACTGAGATGGTGGGAGGAAGTTGGGCTCGTGAGGACAGAGGATGATTGGGAGAACTGGAGGGGAGGGGTTGGATACATGCAGACAGTGATTCCCAAATCCTTTCTCCTCTGCCACCCTTGGTGTTCTCACCTAACTCTAGAAAGGATCTAGAGGTCAGCCCCAGGTGGGAATGAGAAGACTAGCTACCAAGGGGAAGAAGGTAGAGTGAGCATTTCAGAGACAGAGAAACAGAGATGATGAAAAATAATAATATCCTAACTTTGTATTGTATTGTGCTTCCTTCAAAGAATTGTCATAGCTATTAGCTTATATTTTCTTCAAAACACCCTGGGAAATAGATAGCCTCAGTTTACATACAGGAAAACAGAGACTTAAAAATATTAAGGGTTAGAAATCATGCCTTCGTAAGAGTCTTGACTCCAGTATTCATTAACAGCATCATAAAGTCCCAATGGGCAGACAGACCAAGGCTGATTCCTGTCCCATTCTTCTAGGTATGTTTGTCAGTAATTTCTGTGATGGACGCCGAAACACCACATGTTCTGTGTGCCAACCAGGCTCCTATACTGAGTATTGGAACCACCTGGGTGTTTGCCACCTTTGCCGCCAATGTGATGAAGGTAAGCCATCACAGGACAGTGCCTGGGAGCCAACCCTGGGTGGAGGCATGTGAGACACAGGGTGCTAGGCAAGTTCTCCCTGGGAGCCATATGACTATTTCTGAGTTTTTCCCCCATCTATCCTAGTACTAGGCTTTGAGGAGATAACTCCCTGCAATGCCAGCAAGAAAACCCAATGTCGATGTCGTCAGGGCATGTACTGCCCAAACTGGCGCACTGAATGTGAACACTGTGAGCCACTCAGCTCCTGCCCGCCAGGCACAGAACCAGAACTGACAGGTCAGAGGCTGCTGAGAGGAGGGATGTCCAGAAGGCTGGACACTTGGAGAAGGCATGGGGTGCAGCAGAGAAGGGGTGGAGTTAATTGGCCTCAAGGACTCCAGTATCCCTTCACTCCCCTGAGTCTATCCTGAGCCTAGTGGGTACTCCCAGACGGTCCTTCTCCTTGACAGAAGACTCTTCCTCCTATCCCATATGTTCATCTCATTTGTATGATAGCAGGGAGGAGGCCAAAACAGGGAAACTGGTGTAATAAAGTGAGGGGAAACAGCAGGTTAAGTGAGGACTTTGCGTCCTGTTTGTTGGGAGAGCAAACCAAGAAATGAACGTGGGAGCTAATACTGGGAAGAATTTTCAGGTTGTGACAAATCTAACTACAGCTGAGGAACAGGGGAGAGATTAGAAAGTAGCAGGAGGGCATGAAGATGGGTACATGTCAGGTGAGCATGGTACCCATGCACTAGGTGGGCATTATCCAACTCACATCTACCTCTCTTGCCAGATAAGGTTGGAGAGTTTGACAACAACTGTGTTAGCTGTAGAGATGGGTACTTCAAGAATATATCCTCTCCTGACATTCGGTGCCAACCTCATACCAAGTGAGTGCTTCTTACCTGGAATAGGAATTGCCAGCCTTCTCCTCCCTCCCTTCTCCACCGAGTATGAGCTGTCTCTAACCCATCCCATACATGTTGTGACATCTCTTTTTTCTCTCCCCTCTATTTCTGGGAGTCACATAATGTTGGCAAGCCAACATGTACCAGATCTGACATACTAGGTAATAATGAGGGGCAAAAGTGTTAATGAGTACATAGGCTATTTACTCTTTTCTCTTCAGTTGTGAGGCACAGGGCCTGGTGACTGCTGTTCCTGGGACTCCCGAGTCTGACGCCAGATGCCAGATCTCACCTCAGAAGATGCCAGGTGAGAGTCCATGGATTGGGGAATGTGAAGCAGAACCTAAGTCAATACCTTTTCCCCCATTTAGAGTTGATTCCTCACTTCTAAAATGGGGAGAAGTCAGTGTCCTAATTCTTCCCAAAGTTAGGGCAAGGAAGGGGCAGCAAGGGCTCCTTAGAGAAAAATAGAAAGGTGTGTTCTTAACTATTTTATATTTACATACAAAATATAATGTGCCAAATAATTTCTCACTGTGTATACAGGTTTAAATATTATTTTTGTCACCATTATTATCAATAAGGTCCTATATAATAATTTGTATACAATAAGTGGTCATATTATTTCATATTGTTACTAGAATCATAGCTGGATAGATATAGATATGGCTATGTCTATATACATACCTATATCTATCTACATATATTATGTGTGTATGTGTGCATACATATATAAAAACATTTTTCTGTGGTTATCCTCCCTAGATTTGTGAACTGACAGCTTCATATCCAAGGGTATCATAGATCTATACCTAGAAAGAACATCAGAGGTCACCTAACCTAGACCCTTCATTTTACAGATATGGAAACTGAGACCCAGGGAGGATTAGCGATTTGTCTAATGTTATTGAGTCATGTCCAACACTTTATGACCCCATTTGGGGTTCACTTGGCAAGGATACTAGAGTGGTTTGCCATTTCCTTCTCCAGTTCATTTTACAGATGAGGAAACTGAGGCAAACAGGGTTAAGTGACTTGCCCAGGGTCACACAAACTACCAAGTGTCTGAGCCCAGTTTTGAACTCAGGAAGAAGAGTCTTTCTGATTCTAAGCCCAGCGCTCTACCCACCAAACAACCCAGGTAGTAATCAACAGAGAAGGAGATTTGAACCTAAGTCCTCTGACTCCAGATACAGTGCAATCTATCAATAATTAATAATTATCAATAATATTACCTGAAAGCTAGGAGGAAATTTGATAATCAATGAATCCAACCCCCTCTTTTTAGAGATGAAGAAAATGAGGCCTTAGGGCTAAGTAGATTGTTCAAGGTCAAATATCTAGTTCATATCAGAATTCAGACTAGATCTCTTAACTTCACGTCTTATCTTCTTCCCACTAAGCCATGCCGCATACCTATTCCCCCAGGAGCTGAATCTTATTTTCTTTGTCCCCTAAGCCATGAGTTAGGGAGAGAAATAGCCGGGTAATAACAGGAGTAGCAAATACCGATGTAGCTAGCCCTTTAAAGCTGTCAAAGAGCTTTATAGACCTCATCTCACTAGATTCTCAGCACAACTCTGTGAGCTAGATGCTGCTCTTATCCCCATTGTACTGGTGAGGAAACAGGCTGAGGGAAATTAAGTGACTTGCCCAGAGCGGCACAGCTAATTAATGCTTGAGGCGGAATTCAAATCAGGTCTTTCTGACTCCAAGCCTAATGTGATCTGTTATGTCAAGCTGCCTCCAGAGTTTTCAATACTCAAGGTCTTGTTTGTGTGTGTGTGTGTGTGTGTGTGTGTGTGTGTGTGTCTGTATGTGTGTATGGTCTTATAGATATGTGTGGGTGTGGGTATTTGTGTGTATACATAGAGTTCTCTGGATTTTTAACGTTCAAGGTTTATATATATATACATATATATATATGTATATATATACACACATATATAATATATTCATATATACACAAACATGCATATAGATGTATATGTTTGTGTATATACATATGTACACACACACATATGCACACATTTATGTCCTGGGACTTTCTCTGAAGGGAGTGAGAAGTAATTGCTTTCCTTGAGTTGTAGAGATAGGAGAACTAGACCCCCAAAGGGCTAGGAAACTGGCTACCCCCAACATAACATCTTAGGGTCTGAATCAGAATCTGAACCTATGACTTCTCTACAAATGTCTAGGGGAATGTGGAAGATCCTTACCCACTCTCTTGCTTGGAGAAGAGGACTGAATATATTCACAAATGAAACTAGGCAAATATCCACTAATTTAGGAAAGAATCTTCATCCACCGCTGCCCCCTTCCTCTACTCCTGAAAAATGCACAAAGGATGGGTTCCCCAGCAGGGCAGTAAGACAATCCCCACTGCCTTTGGGGGGTGATTCTTCCTGCTAGAGAAGATGGTTGTGCTTAGAGGAACAGTCACCTCTCTTATCTGAAGTCTGGTCTAGGATCCAGAAGTCCTGACCTTCCATATGCTTTTTAACGTATGACCAGTAGCAGCAAAGGGAGCAATTATTCTGGTTTAGGGATATGGGAATGTCTGAGAGGGTCCCATTCATCTCTTCTGGAGCTAGAAGGGCCAGAGCATCCTGGCTTATTCCCTGGCCCATCCCCATCATAGATATATGGGGATAGAGGGAGAGATACCTCTTCTATCTTGAAACATCACCATGAAAGGAGATTCTTTCCATAGCCCTCTTTGGAAACATTCTGATACATCACAATCTTGAATCCATTTGGCACAGTGGAAAAATTACTGAATTTAATGGCAAATAACCTCAGTTCAAATCCTGGTTCTACTACTGCCCACAGAATCTTAGATAAGTCATTTAACCTTCCTGTGTCTCAGTCTTCTTAGCTATACAATAAGAAATTTAGACTAGATGACCTCAAAGGTACCTTCTCACTCAACGTCTGACCTAGCTTCCCTTTGTTCCAATTCAAGGCTATTTTCTCTTTTTCTGTCTTTACAAGGCAGAAGAGGAAAGGGATGGAAAACAGAAGATCACCATCTTTGGTGTGGTTTCTATCAAAGATTCATCTTGGGATCTCCTGTCTGCCTCTTCTTTTTCAGGCTCAGTCATCTCAATTCTATGTTTTTATCTTACAGGGACAATTTTGCTGCTATCTATCCTAGTCCCTGTGGTTTCCGTTCTACTCCTTATCATTGTCTTCTCCTGTGCCTGGAAGAAGCACCCCTCTCTCTGCCAGAAGCTAGGTAAAAGGGAGTAGGGCTAGGAGACAGAAGGGAGTTGGGGCCCCTGATTTGGATGGATGCACCAATGAATGCCCCATTTCCTCAGTGCTTCCTCAGTGGTCCAACTCATCTTCCCCATTTTATTTTTTATAAGGTTGGAGGGGGGGAGGGACTTGTGGCCTCTAGGAACATAGGACTAGGGATCAAAATGGGGAGAAAAGTAGAAGATGTGGCATGTGGAAACTTTGGAAGAGGATGGGGTCTGGGGAGAGGAACAGGGGACCTTAGGTCATTTTTGTTTTCATTGCAGGGTTCCTACTCAAGAGGAGACCAGAGGTAAAGGGGTCCAAGGAGAACATAGGAGGGAAAGACTAAGGGTGCATGCAGCATGGAAAACAGAACAGAATGGAGGAGTAGGGGAGGGAAATGTACAGCCTGAGGTGGAAAGACATTTGGGCAGTGTTGAGGGAGGGGGGCTGTTCTGTGCAGAATCGGGGGCAAGGGACATAGAAACTGTTGGAGTCTTAAGGCAAAATCATTGATTGGACTCTCTTTCCTACAGAGAGGGGATCTGAATCTTCCCCCAAACCAGGATGCCACTAGAACAAATCAGAAGTTCCCTGACTTGGTAGAACCACTCCTAGCAGATCCCCATCTGGCCCCCAGTGAACGTCTTCCTCCACCAGCAGTGGAAAAAGAAATCCTACATCAACAAAGCTCCCTGAGCCAGGGCAGAGAGCAGGGCACAGAGCCTGGGGAGCAGAGCCAAGAGCTGCCACATGGTAAATATGGAGAGAGGGGAGGAGTAAGAGATGAAAGGCTATGGAGTACAGAGTCTAAGAAGAGAGGGGGATAGCACTTGGAGGTGGGTGCTGAGCTAGACAGAATATCCTTAAACAAATTCAGAGAAAAGGAGACTGAAAGATCCAGACAGACAGGTAGTCAGTAACATACAGAAATTGCTTTAATCAAAGAGAGAGGCTAACCAAAGGAACAAAAGAAAAGGTGAAAAACCTAAGAAAGAGAAGAAAGAGGGAAAGATATTGGAAAAGAAGGGATTTTTGAGTGGGGTGAGGCAAAAATTAGAGAAACACCCTCTATAGAGGCTAATACTGTTACCTTACTTTTTGCCACTTTTTCTACCAGGTACCAATGGTATCCATGTGACAGGTGGCTCAGTCACTGTCACAGGCAACATTTATATCTATAATGGACCAGTCTTGGGAGGAGCACGAGGGCCTGGAGACCCTCCACTTCCTCCTGAACCCCCTTACCCAATACCAGAGGAGGGTACCCCAAATCCCCTGGGTTTCAGTGGACCACACCAAGAGGATGGCAAGGCCTGGCATCTAGCTGAGACTGAGACCCTGGGATGCCATGACCACTAGCTGGGGATAAAGGGATTACAATTTGCTGACTATTCCTGAAAGTGCCTGAGGGAAATTGAGAGGAATCAGAGCACCATCTCACCTGAGGCAGTCTCTCGACAAAGGATTTATGGGGGGTATGAGTTAAAGCCCCCTGGGAAGGCAGAGTTACCACTGGGTTGAATCAGAGACACTGCAAAGGGTGAAGTTTCTACTTTGGGTATTGGACAGGTGTGGGATATCCTGCCAAGGGACTTAAGCACCTACTAGGCCATCAGAGGGCATTCTAGATCTCATCAGGGACTTGTCCATACCAGCCACAGACACTGTGAGGGCATCTGATGCCAACTCCAGCCTGCCTAGTGGTTCTGCCACAAGCACCACCACCACCATGACCACCACCCAACACAGAATGGATACTGGCCTTGAGGAGTTCCCACTTCATGACTTTAGGATGATGGAACTTTTCAAGCACACTCATCCCAGGCTCTAAGCTTCAGGGACCCAAGAGGTGGGATAAGTGCCTCAATAAGCACCTCACTGGCAGAGCAAGCCTGGAAATGAGGTCAAGTGGAAGTACTCTTCCTAGAAGAGAAAGTGTTCCAGTAAAGTGGGGGTGGGGGTTTAGAGTTGGGGTAGGGTTTTATAGGGAGGAGGAGAATGGTGGGCATATTTATGAACTGCTATGTAACCACTTGGAAATAAAGAGATGACTGAAAGCCCAAAAGATTTTATTTATTTGGGATTTAGAAACACATTGCTAGAGCAGATAATTCTCTAAGGACTCCTATCCCTTGCATAGGACAGAACATTAAACACAGGGAAAACATTTTTTCTGCTGAGTAAATGCAGTTCAGGGACTTGCCTTTCAGATAATCTCAATAAGGATGGAACTTGGAAAATTTAGATGAACGATTTTTAACCTCTCCATTGCGCTGTGTTTCTCAAGCATCGGATGTCATAAGTAAATTTTGACAGGTGCAAGATGGCAGTTAATTTTCATATCTTCTTATAAGTGCCTATGAGTACAAATAATCATACGCTATGGGTTGCAGTGGGATCCATATACTTTAAATGTCAATTTTCTTTCTTTTTTTTTTTTTAAGCAATTGGGGTTAAGTAACTTGCTCAAGGTTACACAGCTAGTCATTATTTATGTGTGGGTGCTCGTTTTCTGAGGGCGCATTCGATCTCGGGTCATCCCAACTTCGAAGCCGGCGCTCTTACTCACTGCGCCACCTAGCCGCCCCTAAATGTCAATTTTCAAGAGGACAAGGTCTTTTGACACTTAAGAGTTAAACTTGTATTCTTGCTCACAAAGAAAACCAATCCACTTCAGCAAAGGTATATGAATACAACAAGGGTTACCTATAGGTAGAACCAATATTTTTTCTTCCCCAGGAAAGAAGCACCTTTGAATCTTCTCAAGTTCTCATATTAATGATTCATTGAGACTACTTTCACATAAAAAGAAAAAAAAATGCTAGAGCATACATACATGACCTCTTCCATAAAAGGAACGCATGGGTGCTTTGAGCTCAATAAATACTTGGTTTGAATTTAAATGAATAGAATTAAACTGAAGTATTGTATCCAAATGGAATCGCCATGACAAGGTACTACAAAATATCTACCTCAGTAGATGAATGTGATTAAATTTGGTGGATGGAGTTGTTTACCAATAACTATTAACAGGGTTCATAGTTAAAAACTAGTTATTATAGCTTACCATTAGTTAGATACTTAGGTGAGTCTGGTAACAATTTGTAGAAGCAAGATCTGCCTCTTGCAGGCTAGACAATTTGCTCTTTCTTAAAAGATGTTTAAGGGGCAGCTGGGTGGCAGGCGCAGAGAGTAGAGTACCAGCCCTGGAGTCAGGAGGACCTGAGTTCAAATCTGGCCTCAGACACTTAGCACTTACTAGCTATGTGACCTTGGGCAAGTCACTTAACCTCAATTGCCCTGCCTTCCCCCCTCCAAAAAGGCAAAAAAAAAAAAAAAGATATTTAAAACTTGATTGGTTCAGAAGACTAAGGTTCAAACTATCAATCTAACTTCCTGATCACCAGAGTCCAAAGCCAGCGAGTGACATGTCAAAGTCTCATTCCTTATGTTTCACACATGTAGAAGCATGTGTGGGGACCACCATGGCAAATGTGGAGAGAGGGAATCTGCCCAACTCTATCAACACTCTATCCTTGCTGAATATCCTTTCCATGTCATTGATGAATAAGCTTCCTCGTAACCATTGGATGATCTTCAAGTATTCCATTTCATTTTAACTCCAAATCTGAACTGACCTGAATCAGACATGGCCTGGAACATTTGGTATTAATTATCAGGATTGAATGAGAATGACTTCATGGTTGAAGCAGGGGAAGGCAACATGAAGAGGAGAACTGGGTGATGATGTGCTCTGATGCTTTACAATCTCTGGCCGTGATTCTGATTGGAAGCCCCACTGAGCCAGGGGATTCAGAATCAAACAGTCTATGGGATAGACTAAACACGTATGTGAATGTGTCCTGACAACGATAAAGGTCATAAAATGCCATTTGGCAAATTTGTATAACTTTGTATCTGGGGTTGATTGTGATCTCTAGACCTACTAGTGATAGGCGAGGCCTTACTTGAAAACTGTTCATTTAGGTTTCATCTAAGAAATGCTTAATGGACTATTTGGAACTTTTTAATATGGTATCTGGGAGGCAATTGAAATTAGTGCTATGTGAAATTTCTTGGGATTCTTTGGTGCAAAGCACTGAGTCACTGAAAGGAAATGGGCTCAGACCCTAGAGACTGTTCCAAAATTGGAGATAACAGACAAATATGCAAATGCATCCCAGTTGATTTCTAGAGGTGGGGAGTGGGGGCTAAGCTAATTTTCCCTGAAAAGAGAGTGAAACTCCTCAAAATCTGAATGGCCCAGGGTACTAAGGCTAAAATCACTGATATGGTGGCCTGACCCCCTGAGTACAAAAGTCATCAGCCATGGACTCAAGGGCTCCTTCTTCCAGTTTGATACACTTCTGGACCAGTGGCTCACCATGTCAAATGCAGAGGCAGAGGCAGAGTAGCTATGCTCACGTGAAGCATTGTTGTGTCATGGCTGGACATCCTGTTAGGTGATCTATGAGTGATTGTTTCATTTGGTCCCAATCCTAAACATGAACCAGCCGACCATCCTTGCTCAGGTCTGACCCAGACAATATTATTCCATCCATTGTGGTAGGTTGTAATTCCTCCACACCCTTGCATTCATCCTGTGAGATTACTGTGTACATATAAGGTTCTACCAGAGCTATTCCTCTCCCTCTCCTGTTATCTTGAAGGTCCCAATGTAGTGTTTAGACTGACTTGGTTTTTTCTTTCTTGCCTTATGACTGGCCCACCTTTTCTTCCAGTTATACTTGTCCTGAACAATGCCTTCTAGTTATCTATATCAATGAAATCCTTTAGCAATTCAGTCCCTATTGATAATTTGGAACCACCATTGTCCATTGTCCATTGTATTTGATCTGATTTGTGATGGCTTTAAGGGATATAATTTACCTTATTGTAGTCCTTGTATATATTCTCTTAAGTTTTGTTTTTGGTTTGCTTTTTTTTAAGTCCACCAGATACCTATTCTGTTTAATATTTTTTTAATTTTATGGCTACTTTTGTTTTTGAATAACAATCATTTTGAGATATGCAATACTATAACAGTTCAATACTTATATTAGGAAAAATAGTTGAATGAAACCCATGTCTAACAGTATATGCAACATTCTACATTAACAGTTTACCACTTCTACAACCAGAACAAAGTATATTTCTTCATCTTTTCTTCAGGGTCAAAATTGGGCTTGGGATATGGCTGGGAGGTTTTATCCCTTTAGAGAACCAGGAAGTTGCATCAGGGAAGCTGAGGCTAATTAGGTCCCCAGGACAGCTGTGCTTCCTTTAAGTAAAGCCTTCCCATATTGGGGGTAGGAGGAAAAAAACTGTGTCAGGGAAATGCTGGTTCTATCACAACCTACTTGGGGCACAAACTCAGAAGCAGATTCATTAGATCAAAGCAGGGGTGGGGAACCTGCAGCCTTGGGGCCACATGTGGCCCTCTAGATCCTCAAGCATAGTCCTGTGAGGGAATCCAAACTTCTGTTTGGATTCTGTTCGCAGAATCTATTCTGTGAAGTTTGGATTCTGTCAAAGGGCCACACTTGAGGACCTAGAGGACCACATGTGGCCTCAAGGCCACAAGTTCCCCACCCCTGAATAATAAACATTTTACTAACTTTTCAATTTCGAATTGAACTACTAATTTCAAATTGTTTTCCTTTTCCCAGGTGAACCAGTTTACAATTCCATTAACAGTAATTTAGCATGGTTTTTTTTTTTATATTCTCTCCAGCACTAACTTTTTTCCATCTTTTATCATCTTTGTTAGTTTGTTGCTATGAGGTAATACCTCAAAATTGTTTTAATTTTAAATTCTCTGAATGTTAGTGTTTCTTATAATCTTTGTATGATTGCTAATCATTTTCACTCCTTCTTCAAGAAACTGTTCATCCCCTTTTGATGGGGTCCTTGTGATATATATATGTCTGTAGTATCAATCTGTAACATCAGTTTGTAAATGGGGTGCTTTGGGATCTATGTCTGTAAAATCAATTTGTAAAAGCAGTCTGTAAGATCACATTTCCACCCCCCCAGCCTCAGAGCATTGACTTTGCCCCTTCCCCCTCCCAGCACTCTGCCCAGCAATATCTCATGACCTGTTTATCTCTGTTTGAAACAATAAGTTATGTAAATGGTATCTCCCTTAGTTAGAGTGGCCAGCCCCACCATGAATTCTTCAATACCTTATCTATAGGGTAACTCCTTAGTTACCTTGGTGGGTGGCAGACTGGGCACTCTTTAGTGATGTATCAGGCCTAAAACCACACCTCCAGCTAGACCCCCCTCTTGAGCTATTTCCCAGTGAATCATGGGCAATACACCTATATTAAAAGTGTATGGTCCTTTGAACACTGACCACTCCTTAACTTCTCCCTGATCCCACCCTTACTCACCTAGTTAACATAACTGACCCCTTAAAACTATGCCTGCGGGCTCTGCGAGTTTGCAGGTTCCATAAGAATCTAGCCCACTGTTCTCTACAGCGTAACAATAAACTTTACAATTTCGGCTTCAAAGTTTGCTTGAGCCTGGTGAATTCCTTCCAGACTGGATGCCAGGAGAGGTATCCCTGGCAGAACCACTTACCCTCCCCCCCTCCTTATCACCCTTCCCTCTTCAGATGGCGACCACGAAGAGATAAAGTCTGAGGTCTCAAGCTTTTATCCTTTAAACTCCCCCCTCTCCCTGTAGTTGGGTTCACCTCCACAAGCCCTAAGAAGGCTTGTGGGGACGCTCCAGTCTGGGCCAGGCCGGTGTGGGTCTGTAAGACCCTGGGTTCGCTCCCGATTCGGGACAGAGGACACTCTCATCCCCGGGATGCTTTGGGTATTCGTCTACTTTGTAAAAGTAGGCTAGAGCTTCTCCCTGGACGCAGGGCTGAAGCTGGACTACAGGGATTTTGGTGTCAGGGCAGGAAAAGGATCAATTGGTCAGTCTCCCTCCATACCCCGAGACTCCCTCCTGGGATGTCTCTTGAGCAGTTGGAAAAAACTCGGTCTTCACAACCCCAAAAAGGAAGGATGGGCCAGTGTTTGCCCCTACGTTCAGGGATCTGAGCCTAGATTATCTTAAAGCAAGTTTTATCTGGCCTCCATTGGCACCTATCTGGAAGCCAAGCAAATATGATTTGTACCTGGGGATTTCTAACAATCCTCTGTGAGCTTTTGGAACGTTCCTGTCAGTTTCTCTCTCTGTTCTGTTTTTTTGTGTGTCTGTGTGAATGAGTGAGTGTGTAATCTAACATGGAAGGTTTAAACTGCAGCTGGACTGCCGGACCTTCCTTTGGAACACTCTTAGCTCTCTCTCCCTCCTCCCTTCACTGATGCTGAATGCAGGCTGGAGAAGAGAAAAGAGAGGTAAATATTGTCTTGTTTAGGTTTATAAAGCAAGAAAGTTTAAGCATGTAGCAAAGGAAGAAGCATGGGTAGGAAGTTAAGATAGAGATGGTATTTGGTGTTGAGAAGTGTGAACAGAAGTTTTAAAATCTTTAAAAGTTTGAAAATCTCCTCCTCTTCATTCCACTCTGGCCAAGTGGAGTGAGGAGAAGGCGATAAGAAATAATGAGGGAATCTTCTCCCCTCAAATCAAAGAGGCAGGCAGACGAAAATTTAACTATTTCCTGCCTCTACCTAAAAGAGGAAAAATCTGTGTATTAGAATAAAACTATAAGTCAATCGAATTCATGTGAGAAGTAAAAAAAGTATCACTCCTGATTTGATGCTAAAGATAAGTCAGAATTCATTTTACTATTTGGCATTTAGGCAAATTGGAATATTTTCTAAGATTTGATAAGAAAAAGTGAATTTTCTTTTGGGTTCTCTAGTAGTGAGAAAGGGGGAAGGCGCCCCTCCCCCAATATCACTTGCTGGAGAGGTCAAAGATATCACTTTCAAAGGTTTTATAAGGAGTGGACACATAAATTAAAGTTTATTGGAGTAAAAGTTAAATTGTTGGAAACATTTTACAAAAATTTATTAAAGTCTCTCATTCTAGAAGAAAAATAGAGCGTGCTAAAGAATAGGGAATTTGAGTTAAGCTCCCCCACTTGAAAAAGAAGGGGGAGCTGCAGCTATATTGAGGGGCCTGGCAACACCCCTGGGTACCCCAAAGCCCACACCTCCAGGCATGCGGATGACCCTCTTTCCTTTCAAACGCCTGGGTCTACAACTAGGCTCTGCAGTTGTGGGGAGAGAAGAAAAGCCTCTGTACTTGGTAAGCCCAATTTTTCTACCAGTAATTTTTGTATGTGATGAATTGGAAATGCAATTAATGTCATAATGTCATTGTGTTATTATGGTATCTCTAAATTGTAAAATCCTCTTATACTGTAAAAGTTTGAGTGACCATTGTGAGCCAGAAATGTTGTTAGATAAAGCAATTTTCAATCTGAATTTTGTTGAAAGTAAAAGATGGAGAAAAGTTTTGTAAAACCATCTATGGTACTTTATCAGTTCTGCTAATTCTGTCTTCTGTTTATTTCATGTGAATTGGATTTTTTATGTTATAAGATTTGACAATTTAAAGCTGTTATATTTGGGATACAAATAGGTAGTAATAATGCTGCTGATATTTATTGTGATAGCTGGTTGTTCATTTAACTTTTTGGCTATTCTAGAAATATGCAGTGACTTAAAGTTATAGTTTCCACATTACTAATGATGAAGTGAATGTACACAGGGAATTGGAAAGGCATTTTGTAGAATTCTTATTGAGCAAATGAGAAACTTGGGGAAAAAAAAGGAAAGGAAAATATAGGGATGTGGTTTTCAAGCTTGCTTCATCTAAGGATGTATTTATGTTAATTTGAAGGTTTATGGATCACCACATTCACCATCTATGTGACATTCCAGAATGTAATTAATTTTTAGTGATATGTTGATCAGGTGTGTAGCAACAAGAAAATTTTAGTTCTGTGTAACTTCAAAAACTTGATTTTTAAGGTCATCAGATTGGTAATTCATTTGTTTTTATTTCAAAGTTCAAATTTAAGAACATGATAATTGTTTATGGTATTGTTACTGGTAAAAAGTTGTATTATCTATGCTGTATAAGAAGCAGCTTTTCTTAAAGTCTCGGAGTATTGTATTTTGGGAAATCATAAGCTTCCAAGTCTGTCTTTGTTTAAAAGGAAGTTTCAGTTAAGACTGTTTAAAACTTGTAAGATTGTTAACTAAGTTATTTTGGCTACTGTTTTAATGTTAAAACCTAAAATTGTCAATTGATTACTGTATGTGGAAAGGAGGAGATTGGATGAAAACTTTATTCAGACTAGTTCTGCCCATTCAGAACAGTCCTCCTGTTTGTATGAGAATTGGCTAAGCAGTGGCATCATTATTAGCCCTTCCCCAAGTCTCTCCTCCTTAGAATTCATATAAATTTTCCTTATGATTGTAAAACTGCCAAATCCCCTAAAAAACTATCTCTATTAGGCAAGGTCATTCAGCCTGTGAAAGGAATTTATTTAAGTGTAGTTTTAAATGAACCTAACTTGCTAAGAAGTTGCAAAGATTAGAAGGATTTCTATCAATTGGCTTTTAGATTTCAGAAGGAAAGATGGTAAATGGAATTCTTTACATTTGTGAGACCTGATGAATCATCATTGCTTGGTGCAGCTCCATGAAAATAAAAATAACTAACTAGCTCTAAGCTGTGATCAGTGAAGCTTGTTGTTTAAGGTAAAAGGCACTTGGGATCATAACTAAATTTTATTTTGAGTTTGAATTTGGGTATAGTTGTCTGCATTAAATCAGTATCTCGGAGAAAATGCCACAAGCTACTCAGAGGGAATGTGATCCTGTACTGCTGATAGGTGGAAGTCTACATTTGGTAAAGGCCGAAGGGACAATCTTAGCCTCTGTCTGGGATAGGATCCCTCCTGGCTCAGTTTACCGATGGGATTCCTTTGAAAAGGAAAGTTTCCCACCTATTCCTGAGTCTAGCTATAAGATGGAACAGATACTGCATGGTTGGATATCTGTGACTTTACCTGAATTTAAACAGAGTCAAGGATGTTTTATCCTGTCATATTTGGGATGTCACATGTCCCTGCTTTTTTCCTTCTATAGCAAGTTTCCATGATCAGAGCAAGTAATAACAGATATGGGTTCTTTTGTGTAAGCTCACTGGAAAATCTAATATTTTTCATTTGGAATTGGAACATGTGCAGAAAGTATGCAAATTGCTTAAGATCATTTTTAAAAAGTTTTCAACTAACTTTCTTCATAAAAGTTTAGTGATCAATTATAAATCTTGAAACTGTTTTAAAAGAAGGGAAAATACTTTCAGAAGAAATTTTCAAATCTCTAGTGTAATTTTAAGAGACCTTTAAAACTTTCATTTGCAAGATAAATTTATTGCTAAACTAATGTAATGAGTTGTGAAAACAGAAGAGATCTGGCTATTTTGATCCGAATTTGTAGTTGTTTCATGCTCTAAGCAAAAGTTAACATTTGTAACTGAATATATGTTAAGGATTCAATTTCTGAATTATCTCTTTCTTCCTGAGTGAATCTGTATTGACTGTATACTGTATATATAATCTGTGTACCCAGCTTCCTATGAAACATAGATCTACCCAAATGATTTTGGGTCCCAACTGTTTAAGGGGGAGATGATCAGGTCCTTGGATTCTCAGTTTTGACTTCCTTGAGCAGCCGGCATCTGAAATTTTCTCAGAGCTCAGAACTCAAGGCTGAGAAAGTCCAGACCATTCCCTAACATATGGAAGATTACCACCCATTCTTCCTCTAATCTGGGAAGACCTAAAAGCTGAAATCACTAACTCTTCCCTTATCAAGTTCCTTCAGGGTCTGCAGGCGATTCAAAAAAAAAAAACCTTCCCTCAGCTCTCCTGATCCTGATCCCGAGTTCTGCCTCAGCTTACCTGTTTCAACCTAGGGATTCTGTGCTGGTAAAAAGAAATTCATGGTCTGGAGCAGAGGTGGAAGGGACCACACATCATGATCCCCACTACACCTACTGCTGTCAAAGTGGACTCTATCCCCACATGACAACATTACACCAGAGTGAAGCCTGCTGTCACCTCAGAATGGAAAACAGAAGTCCACGAACACCCCCTAAAGCTAAGACTATCCAATCCTCTCCCTGATTCCCCTTTTACCTCCTTGCAAGGCCCCCCACAATCCCCATCATTCTCCAGCTCCACTCTACCCTTCCCTCTTTGATTTGTCACTTTGCCCTTCCTGAATGTCAGACACAAATCCAATCACCCTTTCCTTGATTTGTAAAACAGGCAGCCCAACCTTCCCTTAATTGATTTGTAAAACAGAGAACTCCACCTTGCTTAATCTGTAAACAGGCAGAACCCCCACCCCTTGCTTACCCTTGATTAATCTGTGGGTGGGAGACCCAGCCTAGGGTTTCCCCGCCAGTGGGAAATTCAAGTGTACACTGACCAATCGTTGGAGTTTCAGCCTACATCACTGTAATTTCAGCTTAAGTAACCTAGTTAGGAATCTCCTTTGTTAAAGGCAGTACAGTTATGTTGGTAAAAGAATATGTAGTATGTAGAAATATGAAGGAAAGTGAAATAGTCTGAGTAATGGCTTATGCTAGCCCATCCTCACCCCATTTCTGGTCAATTTTCTCTTACTTATTTTTGGCTCTTGCCTGCTTAACCTCCTTGCTAGGTTTATCTCTTCTAGGCTCAGTGCTTTCTATCTGTAGATGATTGCTCAGACTGAGTACCAACTGTTGCCCGAAGCTGCTACTCATCACCCCTTGGACCTAGCATCGGCCAGATTCTGGACATTGGCCATGGACCCCACCCCTTGAACGATGGAACCCTGTGAGGCAGGGACAGCTCTACACCCCTTCCCAGCGAGAAGCAGTTCGGGAAGCTGAGACCATCGCCCCTTGTCCCCAAATGATTTTGGGTGCTATCTGTTTAAGGGGGGAATGATGGGGTCCTTGTGATATATATATGTCTGTAGTATCAATCTGTAACATCAGTTTGTAAATGGGGTGCTTTGGGATCTATGTCTGTAAAATCAATTTGTAAAAGCAGTCTGTAAGATCACATTTCCACCCCCCCAGCCTCAGAGCATTGACTTTGCCCCTTCCCCCTCCCAGCACTCTGCCCAGCAACATCTCATGACCTGTTTATCTCTGTTTGAAACAATAAGTTATGTAAATGGTATCTCCCTTAGTTAGAGTGGCCAGCCCCACCATGAATTCTTCAATACCTTATCTATAGGGTAACTCCTTAGTCAATTATAGACCCACACTGTCTCTGATGACCTTGGTGGGTGGCAGACTGGGCACTCTTTAGTGATGTATCAGGCCTAAAACCACACCTCCAGCTAGACCCCCCTCTTGAGCTATTTCCCAGTGAATCATGGGCAATACACCTATATTAAAAGTGTATGGTCCTTTGAACACTGACCACTCCTTAACTCCTCCCTGATCCCACCCTTACTCACCTAGTTAACATAACTGACCCCTTAAAACTATGCCTGCGGGCTCTGCGAGTTTGCAGGTTCCATAAGAATCTAGCCCACTGTTCTCTACTGCGTAACAATAAACTTTACAATTTCAGCTTCAAAGTTTGCTTGAGCCTGGTGAATTCCTTCCAGACTGGATGCCAGGAGAGGTATCCCTGGCAGAACCATTTACCCTCCCCCACTCCTTATCACCCTTCCCTCTTCACTTTGACCACTTATTTATTGGGGAAATGGTTCTTATTCTAATACTTTTATGTCAATTCCCTATAGATTTTGGATGTCTGACTTTTACAGAGATGTTTGGTTCAAATATATTTTCTCCCATTTCATAACTTTTTTTATTCTAGATGTATTAACTTTGCTTATACGGAATTTTAAATTTTTATGTAGTTGAAATTGTTTATTTTATCTTTTATAATTTCTATCTCATGCTTGTGTATTCATGGGTTCCCAATCTGGACAGGTTTACTATGGAGATAGGAGTCTCAAGTGGACACTGTCCCAAGGTTCACCGGTTTGCTGACATGTTGGAAATTGGTTTTGGAAGCTTCCAAGAAGAGAAAGTCAGAAAAAGAGTTTATATCTCATTTTGTACCATGAAGGAGGAAGTACTGCTAGAGGTCTGATTTCTAGATGCTGGATCTCTTCCCCAACTAGACCTTCTTTTCTGGGATGTAGAAAAACAGTGGCATTCAAAATTGATAAGACATTTGCTGTGGGCTCCACCATACTCACTGCTCAGTAAAAAGGAGGAGACAATAGGAAAGACAGTTTTGAACCCTGCTCTTATGTCACATGGTAATGTGTTAAAACTGTTTTTTCCAAACCCTTTCCAGTTTTGGAATACTTCTAGTCAATAAAGAATTCAATAGTTTGTGTTTGAGAATTTATTGATAACTAGGTTATTTACTTCCACTTCTGCATCTTGCTTTTGTAATCTATTTGTTGATCTGCTTTTCTGTTTTTTAACCTATACCAGATAGTTTTGAAAATTATTAGCTAATAATAAAATTAAATATCTGGTAATGCTAAAACCTCTCCACTTCTACTTCTCTTCACTGTTTCTTTTGATATTTATTTTTACTGTTTGCACCTCCTCATGAATTTTGTAATTATTTTGCTTAATTCTCTTGATTAGTAGTTATAATTCTTTTATATTATTGGCCTAATGTATCCATGAACATTGAATAATATAATCTGTAAACATTGTTTTGCTGTTATATAATGTCTGTGTTCACTCCAAATTATTTTGTGCATTTTGCAGCAAAAGAAATTGTTCTCTATATATTTTCTTGCTACTTTTTTTTTTTTTGCTTTTTGGAGGGCAATTGGGATTAAGTAACTTGCCCAAGGTCACATGGCTAGATTTTTATTTGTGTGTGCATGTTACGTGTCTGAAGCCGGATCCAAACTCAGGTCCTTCTGACTCCAGGGCTGACGCTCTACTCACTGCGCCACCTAGCCACCCCTCTTGCTACTTTTTATTAGTAATATACAAGCACACTGATGAATTTTATGGATTTAGATCATACTACTTTGTTAAAGTTAAAAATTGTCTATTACTTGTTTTTTTTTTTAATTGACTCACTAAGATCTTCTAACTGAAGGATCATGATGTCTATAAATAGGAATAATTTTGCCCCCTCTTTACAAATATATATTCTCTTCATTTATGAAAGCATAATATATTTTATTCTCATCCTTCATTTTAAGTATACTTGTGTCTTATGTTTGAAGTGCTTCTTGTCTTTAGTTCTCTGTTGTCTTCTATTTTATGCATAAATTTAATCCATTAATATTCTTTTAAAATACTTTATTTATGCCTTATTTTATATCATTATCATTCCTTTAAAAACTGTATTAAGGAATTTTTCAGTCATTTTTATTAATCTGCCCTTCCTGTTATTCCCCCACTGAGCAAAAATTTTTAAATGACTATTATATATCTACATAGTCCAGAAAAAGAAATTCTTACTTTAGCTATGTCTTAAATGTATAAATCTTTTGAATTTTAAATTTATCATTTTTTATCATTTATCATTAAGTTTATTATTTACCTGTCAGGAGGTGAGTGGAACATTTCATCTTCATTCTTTTGGACTCATTGCATTTACAACAATTCTAAAATCTTTCAGAGTTGTTTTTCTTTTTAATGTTACCATTGTATAGTTTTCCTTCTTCTGATCACTCATTTCTACATCCAATCATAAAGGTTTACTAGTTTCTTCTTTAATTGTCTGTTTCATTATTTCTTTATGACATCATCATCATCGTTATCATCATGGCAGACTTGAGTTCAAATCCTGCCTCAGATATTTGTGAACTACATGACCCTGGGCAAGTCATTTAACCTCTCTTTGACTCAGTTTCTTTATCTGTAAAAATGGATATAATAATAGCATCTATCTTTCCAGGTTGTGAGGATCAAATGAGAAATATTTATAAATGTTTCATAATTATAATATTTTAATAAATATTTTCTGTTATATCAAACCATAAGGTGCTATATAAATGCAGAGCTATTATTATTATTCCATTACATTAATATGCCAAAATTTGTTTAGCCATTCCTCAAAAGAAGGACAACCCTTTAGTTTCCAATTTTTTACTACCTCCAAAAGAGCTACTATAAATATGTTTCTATGTATATATCACTTTTGTCTTTTTTATTTCTTTGTGGTATAGGTCTAGTAGTGGTATGGTCAGGACAAAAGATATGCATAATTTGGTGATTTTCCAAATGATTTTCCATAATAATTGGATTAATTCATAGGTTCACCAACAGTGCCCTAGTGTATCTGTTGTCCTTACTACTTCAACATTTGTCATTTTCCTCTGTCATCTTTGTCAGTCTGAAAAGCATTAAGTGGAACCTTAGGATTGCTTTACTTTTTATTAATGACTTAGACCATTTTAAATCTAAGCTAGTAGCTTAGATTTCTTCCTTTTAAAACTTCCTGTTCATATCCTTTGATATATTGCAGAATGATTCTTTGTCTTAAAATTTTGATTCAGTTCCTTATAAATCTTAGAAATAAGAGCTTGATCAGAGAAATTTGTTGCAAAGAACTTTCCCCCAATTATTCATTTTCCTTCTAATTTTTATTATCTTAGATTTGTTTGGTGCAAAATCTTTTAAATTTTACATGATTGAAAATGTTCGTTTTATCTTGTGTGGTCTTCCCTATCACTTTAGTTATATCATTGTAATTTCCCAATACCATTTCATTAATAGAACCCTCCACTAACAAATAAGTACAAGTCAGAAGCACATATAGACACATTAACCATGTCTAACAACATATGCCTTATTCTATACCAATAATCTGCCTCTTCTTTATCAAGATATTTTAATCATCAGTTCTCTGAAGTCAAGATCTATCAATACACTGAGGTGAATTTTAACTTTTAGTGCCATTTTCTTTTACATTAGTGTTGGCATTGTATATCATGTTTTCTTGGTTCTGCTTATTTTGCCTGAATTAGTTCATAATCTTCCCAAGTTTCTCTGACTTGATAATGCTTGTTATAATGGTAATGTAATTTTGAATTTGAAGATCCCTTTGTGCTGGCAAAAGTAGCAGGTACTTAGCACTTAGTAACTGATCAAGACTCCTGTCTCCAGTTACTGATGTAACAGGAAGGGGTTGGCTGAAATCAGCTGTGTGTATAAAAGGAAAAGCCCCAGAGACACACAGTCAGAATTTCCTTGAGACCAGATCTGGTGGCAGAACAGCTACAGAAGAATGGAAAACTAGTCCTGAAAACTTGTGGTGGTGGAGCTTCTTCTGAACAGGAGCCTAGAGCCAGGAGGCCAGGAGGCCAGGAGCCAGGAGCCTGGAATCTGGAGCCAAGAGCCCTGGAGCCCAGGAGCCAGGAGCCCAGGTGACTAAAGTATGACTGAGATGCTGAGACTTTGTTTGTAGCTTGGTTGAACCTCAAATTCCCTGGAGTGTAAATGGTGAGAGATCTGACATGGACCAGACCCTGTAAACTTCAGGGTAGAGCAGGACCTGCCCAGAGAGCTGGTCAAGGAACTGGGAGCTGTCTGCCATTGAACCCAGGTGACAGTCTGGGGAATCCAGGTAGAATCTGGGACCACGGAAGGGGATGCAGGGAATCTGAGAACAGGCCCCAAATCAAGATGAAAAGACCTCTCCTTGTGTACTGAGTAATTATGGAATTATAGTTTACTAGTGACCTAAGGGGTGGAGGGTTTTGTGTATGATGCTTAGTAAGACTTTGCTGAATAAATGACTGATTTGTACTTTGAGTACTTTGTGACATTGTTACTGATAAGTGACTGATTGAGTTAATCAAGACTTTGCCCCATGAGTGGAAGACTTTGACCATGTACTTTGAAACTACTGATAAGTGACTGATTGAGTTAACTTAAGAGTGGCTATTTTACTTTGAGACTATGTTGAGAATATTATTTTGTGACTATTATATGATTGTTACTGATAAGTGACTGAGTTAAGGGTTGCCCCATGAGTGGAAGTCTTGGACTATTGTACTTTGAGATTATATTGTGATTTTCTGTGATAAGTTGTAATATTGTGAATGCTGTACCTTGATTTCCTGTGGATGTTTTGCTTTGATTTGTTATGGAATAAATAGAGTGATCACTATACTGAGTAATCAGAGCCTTAAAAGCTGTTCACAGTAGCATTTTTCTGGAAAGCTTCTGTGCATGGCATTATACTTGTTTATTATGTTATAATAATATTCCATTGCATCCACATAACAAAATTTGTTCAGTCATTTCCCCGTCAAAAGATCCCTACTGTGTTTCTTGTTTGGTTTTTAATGCCAGAAAGAGCAGTACTATAAAAATGTTGTTGAATATGGGATCTGTCTTAAGTCTCCTCGGGAAAAAATGTGAGTAGTGATATCAATGGTCAAATGGTACAGAAAGTTTAGTCATTTTTTAGCATATTTCCAAACTGTTTTTCCAAACAGTTGGATAATAGATGTGTTAGCATGCCTGTTTTCCCATGGCTCCACCAACTTTGATTTATTTCCATATTTTATCTTCTCAGCCAGTTTTCTAGGTAATAGATGAAACTTCAGCATTGTTTTAATTAATATTTCTATTTTTATTAATGTAATACTTCATTGCCCAGCATGTGAAACTTGGGGAATTACAGTAGCAACAATAGTACAAAATGACTATGTTGCCAATGTCTGTATTATTTAGAGAGAGGGTGCAATATCTGAGTTGTCCACCTGGAGCGCTACTAATAACAGTTTGCACATTTATGCTAGAGATAGAGAATCTTCCTAAAGGCTGCAGTATCTCCTCTGGACACCAGAGGGCCCTCAGCCCTCAAAGGCCTAAAATGCCCTTTATAGGATCGCAGGGCCTGATACCGAGCAGGGTCCTGGCCAGATTTGGAATTTATTGAGTGGATTAAATAGAATTAAACGGGGGGAGGGGGGGTGGGGGGCGGCTAGGTGGCGGCTAGGTGGCAGCTAGGTGGCGCAGTGAATAGAGCATCGGCCCTGGAGTCAGAAGGACCTGAGTTCAGATCCAGCCTTAGACACTTAACGCACACACAAACAAAAAAAAACCTAGCCCTGTGACCTTGGGCAAGTTACTTAACCCCAATTGCCCTCCAAAAGGCAAAAAAAAAAAAAAGAATTAAACAGGTGGAGAGAAAGGGTGTACCAGTGAAACTTCAGCAAATACATCAAAAAATAAGAGGGAAAGCCTTCAGATACAAAACGGATACTCCTCACCCTAGAAGACAGCTAGGTGGCTCAGTGGAGAGAGCCTCTGGGTCTGGAGTCAGGAAGACCTGAGTTCAAATCCTGCCCCCAGACACTTCCTAGCTGTGTGACTCTGGGGAAGTCACTTAACCCTGTTTGCCTCAGTTTCCTGATCTGTAAAATGGGCTAAAGAATGAAATGGCAAACCACTCCAGTTTCTTTACCAAGAAAACCCCAAATGGGGTCATGAAGAGTCAGACACCACTGAATAACAACAACAGAAGGGTGGGAGACTTGATTATCTTAGTTGCAAGAATAGTTTATCTGTTAGATCTATAGAAAAGGGAATAATTTATGACCAAACAAGAGGTAGAGAACATTATAAACTGCAAAAATGAATAATTTTGATTACATTAAATTTGAAAGGTTTTGCACAAACAAAGCCAATGCAACCCAGATCAGAAGGGAGGCAGAAAACTGGGAAACAATTTTACAGCCAGTGTGATGAAAGCCTTATTTCTAAAATATATAAAGAACTGAGTCAAATTTGTAAGACTACAAGTCATTCCCCAATTGATAAATGGTCAAAGCATATGAACAGGCAGTTTTCAGATGAAGAAATTAAAGCCATCTATAGTCATTTGAAAAAATGCTCTAAATCACTATTGATTAGAGAAATGTAAATTAAAACAACTCTGAGATACCACATCAGACCTATCAGATTGGCTAACATGACAAAAAAAAAAAGGAAAATAATAAATGTTGGAGAAGATGTGGGAAAATTGGAACACTAATGCATTATTGGTGGAGTTGTGAGAACAATTTGGTGGAGAACAATTTGGAATTATGCCCAAGGGGCTATAAAACTGTGCATACCCTTTGACCCAGCAATACCACTACTAGGTCTGTATCCCAAACAGATCATAAAAAAGGGAAAAAGACTGACATGTACAAAAATATTTATAGCAGCACTTTTTGTGGTGGCAAAGAATTAGAAATTGAGGGGATGCCCATCAATTGGGGAATGGCTAAACAAGTTGTGGTATATGAATATAATAGAACACTATTGTTCTATAAGAAATGACAAGCAGGCAGATTTCAGAAAAACCTAGAAAGACTTGCGTGAACCTATGCTGAGTGAAGTCAGCAGAACCAGGAGAACATTGTACACATCAACAGCAACATTGTGCAAGGACCAGCTTCGATAGATTTCTCTCTTCTCAGCAATGCAAGGATCTAAGACAATTCCAGAAGAGCATGATGGAAAATACTATCCACATCCAGAGAAAGAACTATGGAGTCTGAATGCAGATGGAAGCATACTATTTGCTTTTTTCCCGCTTCTGGTTGTTTTTCCCTTCTGATTTTTCTTTTACAACATGACTAATGTGGAAATGTTAAGGTTTAGGCGTGCTCAGGACCCCAAAATTTGGCCTTGCCCAAATGAATTCAACCCAAGTCTTCTTTCAGCCAAAGTAAGACAAAGTTTATTAAAGATTTGCCACATTGGGTAGACTCTTATGGAATCTGAACATTTGTGTCCCTAGTGCTTTGTGCCTGTTTGGTCCTCATTTTCTTAACCTTCTTGCCAGGTTTGTCTCCTCCAGTATTCAAGTCATCAACTTCCAGGTGACTGCTCAGGCTATATACCCCTTGAATGGGACCCATAGAGGAAGGGACAGTTCTACACTCCTTGCCAGCAGGAAGCAGTTTCAGAAGCCGAGACCTTCACCCCTTACCCTAAAAGAAATTGGGGCCCATTTGTTTGAGGGTGGAATGATGGGAACCCCCTTGAATTCTTCTTGAGTCTTCCCACTTAATCTGGCGTTAGCCTGAAGCCATAAGCCTTCCATCATCACTATGTAATCTTGGTTACCCATAGTTTCTCTGTTACCTTAGCCCTCCATTATCTGTTATCTCCAGGTGTCCTTCAGCTACTTCCCATCCTTAATCCCATTCTCTTGGTTCCTGGAGTCTGACCTCTAGTCACCCCAGACTACTTGGCCACCCCTAGATCCCTCCCACAGTCTTTCTGTATATAAGATCCATCTTGCCTCCAGGAAGGTGCTCAGATTCAATCTGGCCCACTGGCATGACCATCACAAATGCTCAGATTCCTTGAGTCTACCCAATATGGTGAATTTTTAATAAACTTTGTTGTATTTTTGCTGAAAGAAGGCTTGGGTTGAGTGCATTTGGGCAGGACCCGGCCTGTTGTTATTTTGGGGTCCCAAGGACCCCTAAACCTCAACATTAACACGTTTAATATGATTATAAATAGCCTATATCAGATTGCATGCTTTCTTGGGGAAAGGGCAGGGCATGTAGGGAGGGGAAAAAATTGGAACTCAAAATCTTATAAAAGTGAATGTTGAAAACTATCTTTACATGTAATTGGAAAATATAAAATACTATTAAGTGGGGGGTGGGGGCGGAGAATATCTTAATTGCATATGAAAAAAGCCAGAAAGACAATGGACATGCTTCCAGATCATAGACTGCATTCACACTTCTGTCCTTAGCCACACATGTGGAGGATTCTCAAAATTGTAAGGGAGGTGGAAATGATTGAACTGAAACTGGCTTTTGAGCCAGGAAGAATTTGTTGATGGAATAGGCAAGGCTCTTCCCAGAGGTGACAACAGACAACTGGCTCTGAAAGAAGCAAATAAAACAAGCTTCCACCCAACCCAAGATAAAGGTCATTGGCTTAGCTGAAAGAACTTTGTCCATTCATACAAGGTCCAACTGAAGAAGTGCTGAAAGATTAAGCTAACCATTTGTAAAGGTATTCTACTGGTTCCGACTCTGCCATTCTCTTTAGGGAATGTAAATCTCCCCTCTCAATCAGCCTATTTGAATCTATAACCTCAATTTACCTGGAGAGTCTGTTTAACTAGTTTTGTCTCCTTAGGAATAGATCAGATTGTGATTATTCAAGTTTAACTTTTATGGCCTAAGAGAATGTACTAGACTGATATATGTCAAAAATTATCTGTCTCTTGGGATGGCTAAGTGGTTCAGTGAATAGAGCACCAGCCCTGGACTCAGGAGGACCTGCGTTCAAATCCGGCCTCAGACACTTAACACACACACACACACACACATACACACACACAATTAGCCATGTGACCTTGGGCAAGTCACTTGACCCAAATTGCCCTACCTTCCCCCCACCAAAAAGAAAAAAAATTATCTGTCTCTCTGACATAATTTTGTCTATAAGAAGAATGCTGATCTTGTCTCAGGGTTATTTTTCTAAATCTTGAACCTATACTTAAGTATAATAAAACCTGCCTCTATAATTTCTGCATTGTGGTAAATTACTCAGCATCAGTAACCTACTACATAAACTCAAAAGGAAAAGCATCTCCCATGACAACACTCTAAGTAGACTCTTACTCATCTCTACTTCCAGACTCTTAAGTGTATTTGTGGGAGAGCATCCCTCTGGTGTTGAGGGAAATGCTTTGTAATGACAGTTCTAACTATGATGTTTGAATAAATACCAAAGAAGAAATGCTTTTTTAAAAATAAAGAGTAAATGCTAAAGAATTGCATCTATTGGCTAATTGTGAAAGGGGAGCATGCTAATTGGGGGCTGATGAACTAGCATTTAGGAGGATAGCCACCCACAGAGTTATCTCTAGGATACTGGGAATAGTAACAGCCACCTGTCTAGGGACCCAATTGGCCAATGAACAAAATATTTTTCAAAATATATAGCTCCTAAGTACCTATCCCATATCTAGACTTTCTTCTCTATGGTTCCTTCCTCCTCCACCATCCTGTTAACCTTTAAAGTTTTGTTAAAGGACACAACAATCTAGGTGATACATACTTATATTTATTATATTACATTACATTACATTACATTACATATTATACTATACTATATTACATTCATTACATTATATTACACTATATTATATTACACTACATTATATTACACTACATTATATTACATTACATTATATTACATTACATTTTATTATATTACATTATATTATTTATTCCCATAAAGTTAGCAGAAACATGATCATGGGGTCAGAAGAAGCTTCTGACCAACTGAACAAAAGGATCAGAGAGCTTAAATACATTTTAGAACAATACCAATTCATGGTCAAATTTGTGGTTACAGAATCTTATCTTAATAAGATAAGAGAGTTGATGAGGTGCTGATTGATCTGTTTTCTTCATCATTAACATGCCATAACATAGTATATGTCTATAAGATAAGAAAAAGTTCCATTAGTTAAGATGGTGTCTCAGGTTAAGGGTCTCATCCTTGAAAGAAGAAAGAATGCTCTTACATTAGCCCCATCTGGGGTTGTTGACATAGGAAGAGGTATTCTCTGAGTTTACTCAGAGAACAAAGAGGCTGTTGGGTCCAGGCTGTTCTTTTGGTTGATTAGTTCAGGCTTTGACTCTTATTGTGGTTATTAACGATTGTCAATCCTATCCTCAGGTTATTAATGATTGTCAATCCTATTCAACATTCAGTGCTACATAGATTGAACATAGCAAAAATTTAAGGAAAAGACAGAAGATTATGGAGAAATTCACCTCCAGTCATCTCTGAGAACCTCCTCCAGGTGTCCTCCCAGTTCTTCTGATGTGACTATTGAATGCGGAAACTATGAGCTCCCACAGGTTATGAATAGACAGAAGAGGCATTTGTTTCCAGGACCTCAGCTCCTGACCAAGACCTATACCAAGAGAAAGCAAGGAGAATGTGTTGGGAGAAAACAGTCCTCCTGACCGCAATGACCAACTGAAAATGTTCTCAATAACTGACATTTTCAGGACTCAGGATCCTTTCCTCCTTACACTCCAGCCCCCTCTTCTGCTCTGTTGAAGAATTTTCAGGGTCTTCGTTAGACAGTAAATGAATAAGCCAGCACAGAATATAGACAGACAGACACACTAAAGTTTATCCGCTCAAGAGTGTGACACACAGGGGTGGCTAGTTGGTGCAGTGAGTAGAGTGCTGGCTCTGGAGTCAGAAGGACCTGAGTTCGGATGCGGCCTCAGACACTTAACACACACAAACAAAAACCTAGCCGTGTGACCTTGGGCAAGTTACTTAACCCCAATTGCCCTCCAAAAAGCAAAAAAAAAAAAAAGTGTGACACACACCATCAGTAGGCTATGGGCATGTGTGCATATGCACCACATGCACACATACACAATGCAACACATACACACAACATACATGTACATTGCATATGCATGCACATACATATACTCTCTCTCCCTGACATATGTGACCCAGACAGTTTGGGTAAAATAGGACATATAGGCAGACATGCCTTATCAGTTTTGAGTAATATCTAGTGGGGCATTTAGGCAGGAAAAAGGTGAAAAAAGAAAAGAAAGAAGTCACTTTGATTATTACAAAAGAGTGTATTCTTTAGCATAACCATTTACAAAGGAAGGAGTATCTTCTTTGTCAGTTAGTTAAGTAAATCAACGTTTGTTGAGCTTCTACATCAGACTATATTAGATATTATAAAGGAAAGAGGATGGGTTCCTAGAACTATGTCCTAAAACAGTTCCTAGAGGATCCCCCTCAGAGACAACTAGTATGAGATTTATCTATAAGACCATGCCTAGGAGCATAATATTTGGAAGTTCATTTGGTAAGGTTTACATTCAAATTTTTTATACTATTAATCCAGCAATTGGAGGTAAAATTAATACATACAATTAATGAATGAACTGCTTAAACGACTGCCTCATGAACTAGGGACAATTCATTTTGTATTATATTCTAGATATATACATAACCATTTTCAGCAATAAAAAGATGCTGTGAGTACTGAGACTGTTAGACTGCTTTCTCCAAAAAGTGGAGGTATATTTTAACTGTCCCAGGTTAACATTTGTCAACTGGTATTAACTCAAAATCTAGACCACCTCCGAAAGCTAGTCTCTGACTGCCTCATTCTGAAGGCAGTCATTCCCTAGCCCCACCCCAATTTCTTGCATGCAACTTAAAAGTTTGTCTCTCAAAGACAGCAGCTGTTCTCTTGTATCCTTAAGGATCAGCAATCACATTGGCAAATGGATTTGCCATGATTTTCCAGATTGTAGAGAGTTCAAATTTCAAGGGAAGTGGGCAGAAAGAAAAGGCAGCAAATCCTGGATAGTGATTTTCAGATTTCATGCTCCACTCATTCTAATCACATACCTTCCTTCTGATGTTGATCTTAATCATCTCAGGACTGTGCAATTTTCCCATATCTTACATATTATTTCCTTTTATGAGAACTTATAATGGTAATGGTCATTTGAAGATCTTCCCTGACCCTTAATGAGCTTAAGAGAATGTAAAGACCTCTTCTGCTTTGAAGATCTTCTCTGCCCCCAATAGGTCAAATGTAATCACATGGAGCCTGTGGTGGGAGGAGTTTGCTGAAGGGTTGAGCAGAGCCCACAGGAAGCTGGGAGTCAGATCAGTTAGAGCTAGAGGGAGGAAAGGCCCGAATCCAGGGAGATAGTTAGGCTTGTGAATGTTTGCCCCCTGCTGTGAAAGCTAGGCTTGTGAGTGTTGGTTTGTGGGAAGGCTAAAGGATGGTGTGGCTCTCTACAGTGTAGTGGTGCATTAACATCTTTGCTACTATGATGGATTTGACTTTCTGGTGTTGGGATTTGGTTTTCTGGTGTCTGAATAAATGTTTTCCTTCTGTCTTCTATATGGAGAGTCTGTTATGTTTTGTAATTGAGAACTATGCCAGCATACTGACAGTTGCCATCAGAGCTGTGAATATTGTGTTTGTGCTGCAGAACTTCCTGGGTCTTCCCACAGAGATAAAGAAACCCACGCTACATTAGCAATTTGAAGTATTTTTATATGGTTGTCAATCATTTGCCTTTCTTTTTTTGGAAAACTGTTCATATCCTTTGACCACCAGTCTGTTGGATAGCATCTTTTGGTCATACACACACACACACACACACACACACACACACACACACATTTGCATCAATTCCCTACATATCTATGCCTATATATATATATATAATCCATATCTATCTTTCATCAGAGATATTTGACAGGAAGATTTTCCCCCCTCCTCAATGGGCAGTTTATCTAACTCTAGTTACATTGATTTTTTTTCATGTAAATGCTTTTTAGTTTCATGTAATAAAAACTATCCCTTTTGTCTTTTGTAATTTCCTTTATCTTTCAGTTATGATTTTTCCCTCAAGGCATAGATCTGAAAGGTACCTTCTATTTTTCTCTGGCTTTAAAGAAATTATGGCATTTTATGTTAAGATCACTTATTTATTTGAAGTCCAACTGCTTTCCAATTTTCCCAGCAGGTGATTTTGAATATGGATTTCCACATCAGCTCCCTTGGTTTGTACTCTAGTTTTTAACCAAACACTAAGTCATCCCATTTTATTGCTGCTGGATTTTGTTTATCTAGTCCATTCCACTAATTTATTTCAATATGTTTTAACCAAAACCAAATAGTTTTGATTATTATGGGCTTATAACATAGTTTAAAATCTGGTGATGCTATTATGCCTCTTCCTTCTTTTAAAAAAAAAGCCTTAAGATTTTTTACTTTTAGTTATTTTAAACCAATATTGTTACCAATTTCTCTACCCCTTGGGAGTTCTGTTAATATCCAAGGTTATAATTGCTACTTTTGGTTTTCTTCCCTCTATCAAACTCTAAAGTAAATAAACACACACACACACACACACACACACACACACACACACACACACACACACTTGAGAGGCAGAGTGTTGAAGTTAATAAAGACCTGACTTCAAAGCCAGCAGGACAAGACATCAACTGTTGCCTTTGACACACACTACCTGCTCAACACTGAGCAAATGATATAACGTCTCAGTCCTACAGGCAATTCTTCATGATTATACACTGCAGAAAAAGTGCTGACCTGACTTGATGGAAAAAGTTTTCATAACTGGCAGTTCCCCATAATAATGAAGTCACAGATCTAGTCCCTATCCAGCACCAATTTCCTGCATGATTGCTAGAAGCAGTCTGATCCCAATCTTTATTCACTATCATCCAATATGACCCACCAAAAAGCCCAAACCAAGATTCTTTGGTTCTACTTTTATGGGTCAACCAGCAAATAAAACATGTACTAGATACTTACCGTGGGCCACACACCATATTAGAGGTTGGGGTCACAAAGACAAGAATGAAACAGTCCCTAATCTCAAAGAGCTTGTTTGCATTCTACACCCACAAAGCTAATCCTCAAGACTCAACTTCCTCCAAGTCACTATTTCCCTATTTCAATCATGAGAATCACATTTTGATCCAGTCCTGCTAACTTACAACAAATGTTGTAGGCCAGACCCAACTTAGGAGGGTCTGGTGGTTCAAGTTCAGTACTGGAATAAAAGGGAGAAATTTACAGATCATTTAACACTTAACAAAAAGAAATTTACTCAGTCATAGCATGAAAATGATATTCAGCAGGGATATAGCCATAATTCACTTGACTTGTTTCCCTTCTGCTTTTGCCATGGTGGACTGTTAGTGCCAATGGAGGAATGCCTGACTTCCTGTGCATGGACTATATTTGTACTTAGGCCACCAGGAAGTCATGTCAATAATTCAAGCTATAGTGCCCTGGGCCAAATCAATCAAGGATGGTTTTAATATCTTTTATGGAAAAACTAGTCTAGACAGATATGGGATAAAGCCATCAGTGTGCGGGTGAATGTTTAACAACCAATTCTTCAAAAACTTAGGCTACATTTTTAAGGTTAATTTAAATAATTAACATTTTTGCCATCCCTTTCTCTAGTCTAGACAACCAATAAAACAACACACCAAGCCCTTATTTGCCATGTCAAGTCCTGAAATAAATAAAAGCCAAGAGTTGAGGGCTGTCAACCTCCAGAGTTCAGTATAAGAGGGGCAGCTAGGTGATACAGTGAATAGAGCACTGGCCCTGGAGTCATGAGGACCTGAGTTTAAATCCAGCCTCAGACATTTAACATTTACTAGCCGTGTGACCTTGGGCAAGTCACTTAAGCCCAATTGCCCTCTCTTTCCCCCACCAAAAAGCAAAAAAAAAAAAAAAAAGTTCAGTATAAGAAAGAAAACAGAATTAGGCTGTGTGCATATTTGTTTCTCTCAAAGTGGGTGGCATGTATATAAACGCATGGTTGCTATAGTTGTAATTGAGCTCATTTGGGGGTCAGGCTGCACAGATTATAAAGCCATGAAGCAAGGAAGAGCCCCTGACTCAGGATGTCTGTGCAAGCTTCGTACTCTTGTGGTTGCTGACATAGTGGGAGGACTTTCAGGTTCATTCAGAGAGCTTCACAAAGCATTACTGGTTGTCAGTGCAGAAGGACTCAAATTGTCCTCTCTGATTGGCCAGTCCAGGTTTTCAAGCTTCTTCTGGTAATGAGGGGCTCAAGTGGGTCTTACATTCCTTCCTTTTGGTCAAAGGGGTGCCAAAGGCACCACCTGCAGACCAAAGGAAGGTATGGGGAAAACCTTACTCTTTCTCAGAGATAAAAGCAAAGATAGTAAGGAGGGATCTGATTAAAAGGCCCCCTCCAGGGGAAAGTTCGCTGAACATGTCATACCACAGGTTTCCAGCAGCCTGCTTTCTCAACTGAATGGCCTACAGATGCCACACATGAAGGACATACCCAGGGATGATGGCGGTCTGAGAGGGAACAAGAGGAAGCTGGGGATCTGATTGATAGAGGTCGATTTTCCCAGCCCAAAATTGGCACTCTTGGTCTCCCTTGGGACCAAGATCAAGAAGAACTCATGGAGGCCCAATTACCAGTGCCCTTCCCCTAGAAATCACTTAGACTCTGTTTTGTATATATTTTGCTTTCCCTTTTTTGTGTGTGCATTCCTTTCCCTCAGTGAGAACATAAGTTCCTCAAGAGCAGAAAGTGCTTTGTTTTTGTCTTTGAATCACCAGCACCTAACACAATGTCCAACAGACAGTAGATATTTAATAGATGCTTTCTGGAAACACCTGGGTGGCACAGTGAATAGTATGGTGAAACTGGAATCATGAGTTCAAATCCAGCCTCAGACATTTACTATGTGAGGATTTTCTGTCTGCCTGTTTCCTCAAGTGTAAAATGGGGATAATGATAGCACCTATTTCCCAGGGTTACTTTGAGGATAAAAAGAGAAAATATTTGCAAGTCTCAAATGACCAGCTATAATTACTTTACGATCAGTAGCCAGCTCCATGGGAAAAAGGAAAAGGGCACAGGATTTAAGAAAATTAGAATCCAGTTCTAGGACTTACTACCTATCCTAGCTTCTCCTAGACTCGGTTTCCTCATATGTAAAATGGGAATAAAAATTCTTGGCCTATTTACCTAATAGAGTCATTACAAAAAATAAATCCAATGAAATAGTATGTAAATCCTAATAGAATCATAAACTATTGTTATTACCTCTCAGATAAATCTGTAATCTTGCTGATGGCATTCTTGCCCATTTTGGCTATCATAACCTATCCATGCATCTCTGCCCTGTTTGATTCTTGTCTATGTTCCCTGTTAGTATGACACAAAGAGTTCAAGGCCAGGTGCCTTCTCTGATATTTTTTGGAGACTATAATGTTCCATTTGTGACATGGAGCAATTCAGTTGTGTGACTTAAATGTAGTTTTGGAAGAATCAAAATGTGTCACTTTGGGATGGAGCCAACATAGTGTTGTGAAAGCAGGAACTTGCTTGAGCTCCCACTCCAACTACCTCCAATACCTGTAAAATATGACTCTAAACAAATTTTAGAGCTGTAGAACCCACAGAGTGACAAAGAGAAACAAATCTCCCACTGTAGGCAGCCTGGCAGGCCAACATGAAAGGTCTATCACAATGGGCTGTGAGCCACACCAGCCTACATTCACGGCCCAGACCAGCCAGAGCAGACTTCAGGATAATGAATCACTGGCAGCTGTGGTGGTTTCCAGACTTCTTAACCCATAAACACCAAAGAGAAAGTAAAAGGTCAGTGGGGCACTCCGTTGTAACTGGGTAAAAGAAGAAAGCAGTCTGGCCCCTGCCCCCAGGGCAGCAGAGGTGACAGAAGCTACAACTGCTGCTGCTGCTGCTGCTGCTGCTGCTTCCAGCTCCAGGCCTACAGATTGTAGGAGGACCAAGTGACTGTCCAGAGGGCATTTGCAGGAATCTCTCTGTTGGCACTGAGGCAGGATTCTTGTGCTTTGCCCTGCTTGGATCTGGGTAGTGATCTTGGGTGGTGGTCCTGGGGTGAAGAGCACTGGCATGGCAGAGTTTGTCCTGGCTGTGGAGAGAAAGTCCTCCTCACAGTTCTGAGACAGGTGCCTGGTAGAAACTCGACAACAGCTGCACAAAACCCCAGAAATTTGGGACATAGCACTCTCCATTCTGGAAGCAGAGTTCTACTGTGGCAAAGAGCTCAAAAGTCAAGTAATTGGCTGGCAAGATGAGCAAACAGAGAAAGCACAATCAGACCATAGAATCTTTTTTGGGGGACAAAGAAGATCAAAACATAGAACCAGAAGAAAACAACAAAGTCAAAATTCCTGCATCAAAAACCTCCAAGAAAAATATGAATTGATGGGGCGGCTAGGTGGCACAGTGAGTAAGAGTGCTGGCCCTGGAGTCAGGAGGACCTGGGATCAGTTCTGGCCTCAGTACTTAGCACCCACACATAAATAACTAGCCATGTAACCGTGAGCAAGTTACTTAACCCCAATTGCTTTTTTAAAAATATGAATTGGTCGCAGGCTTTGGAGATGTTCAAGAAGGATTTTGAAAATCAAGTAAGGGGGGGGTGGAGCCAAGATGGCAGAGTAGAAACAGCTCATCCAAGCCACTCTGCCCCCAGATTGCCCCCAAACTATGTAAAAGGGGACTCTGAACAACTTCTGGAGCCCCAGCACCCACAGAACGACACAGAGAAGCTAACCTCCCGCTGAGGACAGCCCAGCAGCCCTGCAGGAAGGACCAGCGCAGAGGTCTGGGACCTGGCAGCGCGCAGAGCGCAGAGCGCAGGAGCCGAGCCGAGCCCAGGTCCCCGTGAGCTGAGGTTTTAGCCCCAGGGCGGCAGGGCCAGCAGCCGGCTGGAGGAACCCCAGAACACCAGCAGCCGTGGCGACTCCAGAATTATCAACATAGACATGCCTAGGACAAAGTAAGAGGTTAGTGTCCTATGGACTTTGGGACCTGTATTTGGGGAATGCGTCAGCTCCCTCCCCTGGGGGCTAGAAGCCGCTGAGGAGACACGCCATTTTGTAGTTTTCAGAGGCAGATCCGGCTCCCAGCCTACAAATCGTGGGGAGATCCAGCGATCAGTCTTGGGGGGTAATCGCTCTTGCTTTAACCTCCTGGATCTGGATTGTGATCTAGGGTGGAAGTTGTGGGTGGGTTTACAGCTTGCCAGAAACGGAAGTTGCCCCCCACACGTTCGGGACGAAAATTCCTCTATCTGGCCTTAAAGCCATAGTGTGGCAACAAGCCCAAAAGTCAAGCAATTAAGTGGCAACATTCCAAGGCAAAGGAAACAGAAAAATGCAACCCTAGACTCCTATTTTGGGGGCATAGAGCGGGAAAAGGACTGTGAGGTCAGAAGTCCTGCTCCAAAAGCCCCAGGGAAAACATGAGCGGGTTGCAGGCCATAGAGGACCTTAAGAAGGACTTTAAAAATCAAATAAGAGAAGTGGAGGAAAATTGGAAAGAGAAATGAGAAGGATGCAGGAAAAGTATGAAATGAGGGTCAACAGCCTGACTGAGAAAACAACACCTTAAAAAATAGACTAACTCAAATGGCAAAGGAGGCCCAAAAGGGCAATGAGGAGAAGAATGCCTTAAAAAGTCGAATTTGCCAGATGGAAAAAGAATCTCAAAAGTTCACTGAGGAGATTCATTCCTTCAGAGTTAGACTGGAGCAAATGGAAGCTAATGACTTTATGAGAAATCAAGATGCTGTTAAGCAGATCCAAACAAATGAAAGATTAGAAGGCAATGTGAAATATCTCATGGGAAAAACCACTGACCTGGAAAATAGATCCAGGAGAGACAATTTAAAAATTATTGGACTACCTGAAAGCCATGATCAAAGAAAGAACCTAGAAATCACCCTTCAAGAAATTCTCAAGGAAAATTGCCCTGATGTTTTAGATCCAGAGGGCAAAATAGAGGTTGAAAGAATCCATTGATCACCTCCTGAAAAAGATCCCCAAAAGAAAACTCCCAGGAATATTATAGCCAGGTTCCAGAATCCCCAGATCAAGGAGAAAATACTACAAGCAGCCAGGAAGAAACAATTTCAATATTGTGGAAACACAACCAGAATAGCACAGGACCTGGCAGTTTCTACACTGAGGGATCGAAGGGCATGGAATATGATATTCCAGAGGGCAAAAGAACTGGGAATGAACCCAAGGGTCACCTACCCAGCAAAACTGAGTATTTTGTTTCAGGGGAAAATATGGTCATTCAGTGGAATAGAGGACTTTCAAGCATTCTTGAGGAAAAAACCAGAATTGAATAGAAAATTTGACATCCAGACACAAGAAGGAAGAGATGCCTGAGAAGGTAATCAGGGAAAAGAAATCAAAAGGAACTTATCAAAGTTGAACTATTTACATTCCTATATGGAAAAGCAATAACTGTGACTGATGATATCTTTCTCACTATGAAAATAATGGAAGAAGGGTGTGTGGTCATATGAATACATATGTGAATGTGTGTGTATATGGTTACAGTTATATATGGATAGAGGGCATAGGTTGAATTTGTTGGGAAGGGAGAATACTCAAGGGATGAAATTATGAGGTGAGAGAGGAAAGTGGCAAGAGGAGATGGGGAGAGACAGGGTAGGGTAAACTATCTCATGTAGAAGAAGCAAGGGGAAGTGGTTGCAAGGGAGGGGGAGAATAGGAAGGGAAAAAAAGGCAAATCCACATTCTCATTGAATTTGGTTCAGGGAGAGAATGACATACATACTAAATGGGATATCTCAACCTGCAGCAGAATAGGGGGAAGGGGGATGAGAGGAGGGATGATTGATGGGGGGATCCTTGGGGGGAGGGGAGGTTGGAAGCACCCACTATAGAAGAGGGACAGGATCATGTAGGGAATGGACCAGGTGGGGGGTGGGATGAGTGGGAGGGAATTATAAGCAGCCTTGTACAATATATCTACTATGATAATGTTTTGCATAGCTAGACATGTACAACATATACTGAATTACTTATCTCCCCAGAGGGAATGGGTGACAAGGGAGGAAGGAAATGGATCTGAAATTCGAGGTCTTAACATTAAATGTTTCAAATATATATAAATACTATTACTAATGCTCTTTTGCTTGTAATTGGGAGATAAGATGTGCAGGCATTGGGACACAAAGATTCACCTTCCTCTAATGGAAAAGTCAAAGGGGTTATGGGAGAAGGTATGGGAGAGAGCAGATTGGAGGAAGCGATATCTTGTGGGACTGCTATTCTGGGAGGTTGGGTAGGGGAATAACGGGGAAAAAATGATTGTAACTCAAAATCTGGTGGAAATGAATGATGTAAAACAGAAGTTAATAAAGCATTTGTTTAAAAAAAAGAAAATCAAGTAAGAGAAGTAGAGGAAAAATCAAGAAGAGAAATGAGAATGATGCAAGAAATCATGAAAAAAAAGCCAACAGCCTTACTGAAGAAAATAACACCTTAAATAATAAACTAACTCAAATGGAAAAAGAAGTCCAAAAAGTCAGCAAGGAGAAGAATGCCATAAAAAGCCAATTTTTCCAGATGGAAAAGGAATTTCAAAAACTCAATAAAGAGAATAATTCCTTCAAAATTAGATTGGAGCAAATGGAAGTTAAAGACTTTATGAGAAATCAAGATGGTATAAAACAGATCCAAATTAATAAAAAAAAAATAGAAGGCAATATGAAATATTTCATTGGAAAGACCACTGACCTGGAAAATAGATCCAGAAGAGATAACTTTTAAATTATTGGACTCCCTGAAAGCCATGATCAAAAAAAGAGCCTAGACATCATCTTTCAAGAAATTACCAGGAGGACCTGAGTTCAAATCCAGCCTCAGACACTTTAAACTTATGGGGCGGCTAGGTGGCACAGTGACTAGAGCACCAGCCCTGGAGTCAGGAGGACCTGAGTTCAAATCCTGCCTCAGGCACTTAACAAGAAAACTAGCCTTGTGACTTTGGGCAAGTCACTTAACCCCAATTGCCCTCCAAAAAGCAAAAAAAGAAAAGAAAAGAAAAAAGAAAGAAAGAAATTATTGAGGAAAATTGCCCTGATATCTTAGAACCAGAAAGCAAAATAGAAGTTGAAAGAATTCACCAATCACCTCTTGAAAAAGATCCCAAAAAGAAAACTCCTAGGAATATTATAGCCAAATTCCAGAGTTCCCAGGTCAAGGAGAAAATATTACAAGCTGTCAGGGAGAAACAATTTGAGTATTGTGGAAATATAATCAGGATAAAACAAGATCAAGCAACTTCTACATTAAGGGATTGAAGGGCTTGGAATATGATATTCTGGAGGTCAAAGGAGCTAGGATTAAAGCCAAGAATCACCTACCCAGAAAAATTAAGTATAATACTTCAGGGGAAAATATGATCATTCAGTGAAATAGAGGACTTTCAAGCATTCTTGATGAAAAAACCAGAGCAGAACAGAAAATTTGACTTTCAAATACAAGAAGCATGAAAAGGTGAACAGGAAAGAGAAATCATAAGGAACTTATCAAAGTTAAACTATTTACATTCCTACATGGAAAGACAATATTTGTAACTCATGAGATTTGTCTCAGTATGAGGATAGTTGAAGGGAATGTATATGTACATACATGTATACATACATATGTGTGTATAGGTGGGTATATGTATATATGTGTGTATGTATATGTGTGTATATGTATACATAGACAGAGGGCACAGGGTGAGTTGAATGTAAAGGATTGATATAAAAAATAAAATTAAGAGGTGAGAGAGGACTATATTGGGAGAAGAAGAGGGGGAAAGATAGAATGGGGTGGATTTTCTCAAATAAAGGAGGCAGGAGAAAGCTATTACAATGGAGGGGAAGACCAGGAAAGTGAAAGTGAAGGAGTCACCTTTGCTCACATTGGACTTGGCTTAAGGAGAGAATAACATACACACTCAATTGGGTATCTTACCCTACAGGAAAGAAGGGGGGAGGGAATAAGAGGAGGGATTGATAGAAGGGAGGGCAGATTGGGGGAGAGGTTAGTGAGAAGTAAACTCTTTTGAAAAGAGACAGGGTCAAAGGAAAAAATAGAATAAATGGGAGGCAGAATAGGATGGAGGGAAATATAGTTAGTCTTTCACAATATGACTGCTATGGAAATATTTTGCATTACTCATCTATAACCTATATTGAATTGCTTGTCTTCTCAATGGGGTGGGTGAGGAGGGGAGAAGGGAGAGAATCTGGAATTCAAAGTTTTAAAAACAAATGTTTAAAAAATGCTTTTTACATGCAACCAGGAAATAATATGTAGAGGCAATGGGGTATAGAAATACAACTTGCCCTACAAGAAAGTAAGGGGGCGGGGAATAGGGGGATATAAGAGAGGACAGATTAGGGGAAGGGGTATTCAGTATGCTTGCCATCTTGGGTGGGGGAGGGGAAAGATGGGAATAAAATCTGTAACTCAAAATCTTTGGGAAATGAATGTTGAAAACTAAGAATAATTTTTTTTTTTTAAAGGGGGGAAAATGTGTCACTGCGTTAATTATCCAGGAAGGGTGTTTAACTAGTTGGGTACAATATCTGTATTGCCCAGCAGGTGGCACTGTACTCAAACCACTAACTCCGGCTTTGCTGGTTATCCTCTGGTAGAATAGTGCCAGACTCAGAAACCAGAGCCACCAAACCCTGCATAAAGATCTTTGCCAGCACATATTGACATAGAAAACCACACATTGTGACAGGTAGGTGGCGCACTGGATAGAGCAACCAGCTCTGGAGTCAGGAGGACCTGAGTTCAAATCCAATCTTGAACACTAGCTGTGTGAACCTGGGCAAGTAACTTAACCTTGACTGCCTCAAAAATAAAAAAATAACACGTTAACATAGACTATGTTTTATTCTATGTTTATATTGGTAAATATTTCCCAATTGTATTTTAATTTGCTTCTGCTGGCACTTAGGAGGGTTGAAGGTCATTTTAGCCAGTAGGTATTTGACACTTATGGTCTGATGTATATTCAAGGGATATCCCATTCCCAAAATACTGTGCTATCATCACAAGAGTGCCCAGCCTTCAAATGCCTAGGCTACTATCCTTATCCTTCCACCCACCGCCCAGCCCACATGGCAACAACAGTCCCAAAATAACTTTAACTGACCTCTTCCAGGCCAGGTTCCAATTTAATCTGAGGAAGAAATGGAATATTACTGAAAATATTATAATATGAAATCTGCTGTCTATATCTAGCCTGGTGGTGCATTCCACTCTCTTATATTACTTCCCAATGTATTTATAGATTCATGGTCTACAGCATGCTATGAGTGTTGTTTGTCCTGCATTTTTGAAAAGGACCAATGACATCAAGGGTGATATCTTGACTTGCACATGAACTGGATTTAAGTGAGGCAGAGATACACAGAGTCTCAGTCTCACTCTCTCTTCCAGAGTCATTGAAATCCAGTGGCAAAACAGAAGTCAAGATGACTGGCAATGGCTGTAACTGCAAGCAAGGTGGGGTTTTTTTTTCTTTTTGGAATTCAGTTTCCCAGTCTCAGACAAAATGTAAACACCTGTTTACATTGTAAATTGTAAACATTTGAGCCCTGGTAATCTACAGCTGTAGCACTTTAGGTGCTGAGGCTTGAGGGCTTTTATGCCTTTGGGCACTAAGGTCAGCTACCAAGTTTCTGTGCTACTCCAGCAGGCTATCCTCGATGAGCCAATCAAATGCTGAGTAATACAATATATAAGATAGAAGATCCATATCACCTTGGGGTTCACTCCTGAGAACTCTGGATGTCCTGGACAAGACTCTGGGTAGCCACTGTTAAGGGGCTCCCCCAGCTATGAATGTGAACCCAGAAGAAGAATGAGCATGAAGAAAGAATAAAGAAGAAAATAAGCGTTAAGCATGGGGCATTGAAAAGACTAGTGGCAGCAGGGGCAGCAGAGTCTTGATGAAGGAGCCTCCCGGGTGTGAAAGTGAATTGAGCTGAAGGGCAGAGACCTGTCCACAGGAGGGAAGGAGGCTTAGCTTAAGCCCCTTTTAAGAGCTATCACTAAGGAGCCTCTGGGCTTTGAAAGTGAATTAAGATGGCAGTGCCCTGTTAAGTTTTGTTTTCCCAAAGACAGAAGCTGGTACAGAAGTGCCTGGAGCCTGCTGTCAGGCAGGATTGGGGGGAGCTTGGAGTGGAGCAGCCCCTTCCCCATGAGTTGAGACAAGGAGCAGGAGGAGATAGCTGCCTGCCTGTGAACCCAGGCAAGAGCCCATCTATCAGCCTGGCCCACAGAGGAGTCACAGGGCTCAAAAGTCAGCCCAAAGCCAAGATGAAAACTTTGCAGCAAGGCAGGAGCAGTGAGAGTGCCAGGGGGGAGTCTGCAACAGCAGCATGGAAAGGACACACACCCAGAGGATTTTACTTGGACATTCTTTTTGGATTGAGGGGATTGTAACCTACAGTGACCTAGGGGTGGAGTGTGTAGTATTCTGTTAACCCTTAAGGATGTGTTGTACTAGGGAAGACCCTGTCTGGGACCCCCTGATTGTATAAACAAGTATTTTGGGGAATGCTATGTTATATACTGAATGCAGGATATATGCTGTGTGTCATGTTACATATTGAGTGTTATGTTATATACTGGATGATATGTTTTGTATAAAGCTATGTGGCCACCCTGGTAATAAGTTGTTATGTTATAACAATGTTTTAGTTTCTTGAATAAGATTTAGTTTTGAATAGAGTGTTCATTATACCTTGCCATTAGAACCTTAAAATTATTCACAGCAGCAGCCCTCAGCTGTGCTGTGCTGATTGGCGTTACAATGGCCTGGGGTGCAATGAATGACCTTGGAGTCTTTGATATCTGACCAATCTCTAAGCACTCCACAGGGCCTCTTTGGCCACCTTCACAGCTATTAGAACAAATTGTTCTCATCTGCCCATTCCACCAGGGGATGTCTTCACATGCTTGGAATAGACATCCCCCAAAATTACCAACGGGTTTGAGGTCTATTGGTTACCCTCAACCTGGTTTAGCCCATTTGTCAAGGTGGTTTTACTGGGTATGGCCACTGAGCATGCTAGTTTGTTGGAGTCACAGGTGAGGTTGGGTGATCAGTTAGACACTAAAAGTAGATGAGCAGCCCAGAAAAAGGCTCAGCAAACCCTCACAACCAAAGGTGTTTGCCATTTTCTTCTCCAACTCATTTTACAGATAAGGAACTGAGGCAATCAAGGTTAAGTGACTTGTCCAGGATCACACAGCTAGAAAGTATCTGAGGCTGGATTTGAACTCAAGTCTTCCTGACTCCAGGCCCACACCCTATCCACTGCACCACTTCTTTGCTATTCTCAGTCTGCTGAAGCAGTTGCAAACTGTTTTAGTACACAGTCACCTTTGACAGGGTGCTGAGAAAGTGTCACTTTTTTTTGGGGGGGGGGGGTGATAAGTAGTTCCCTTAAGCTAGAGAACTGCTAAGTTCTTCAGATCTAATCTAGGGCTCTAAGGAGTTTCTCCTTAAGACAGTTGATAGGATCTTCAAGTTTTTCCTCAGCCAGTTCTTCAAATAGGAGAGGATTCTGTTTTATCCAGTCATCTCTCAGCAAAAGAGCCAAATCTCTTTACTTCGCAAACAAAGTGGATGAAAAACCTCTTCCCTCTGGTTCTCCCTCTCAAACCACAGAGGACACTAAAGGACAAGACAAGTAAATCCCTGAGAGGTTCCCCCTCTATCAGGTTACAGATAGCGCTAAAAGGCAAGCCTGCCTCTCCAGCCAATCAGCTCTCAACAAAAACAATGCCTCTCTTCCAATGATCACAGGTCCCAAAAAAACAGCTGCAGATCTTGACCACCAGTTTTTGACCTGTCATTTCCTGTAGTTTGTCTCCTGCAAGCAGATCCTTTTGTTACTCACTGTACTCTCTGTCCCCAAAATCTGAGCTCAGCTTCCTCTCCTGAACCTACCTCCCTCCTATCATTTTCTACCCCTCTGATATTCTGCTCTTCCTCTCTGACTTCTAATACCTAAAATCAGAGTCAGTGATACAAATTTAACATGATGTAAAGCTAAAAAAATTCTGTCTTTCTTTCAAGCAGCTAGATGGTATCATGGAAGCAGTACCAAACCTAGAGTCAGGGAGATTTGAGTTCAAATCTAGCCTAAGATACTAGCTATGTGACTCAACTTCTGCCTGCCTCGATTTCCTCAACTGTAAAGTGGAGATAATAATAACACCTATCTCATATGGTTGTTGTGAAAATCAATATATATTTGTAATAAGTACTTAACACAATGGCTTGAAATAGTAGATGCTTTATAAATGTTTGCTCCCTTCTCTTACCCTTCCCAACAGTCCTTATATAATATCCCCTTGGTCTCCAAATGAGAGACTATTTGATTTATAATTTATTATTTACATCCTTCAGCACTCTGAAAAGTCACATGCAAATGAATTAATGGACTACAATATCCAGTAGCCATCATTACTTCAAAACAGGTTATCTCAGTACATTTTCTTTATCAACAGCTCCCTCTTAGGTCTTCAGAACAGCCTGTGTTTCGACATTTTATCTAAAAGAGTGTATTTCTTCATAAGATAATTTTATCAATTTTCCTAAAACAAATGTTATTTTTCTGCCCCTTTCAGAATCTAAAATGTCCATATGTGAAAGAAGCAGTACCTTATACCTCTATTTTTTTTTACTTGTTCCTAAACTTGAGTTATGAAACCATCCACATGATGATGTCTATACCCTGAGGCACTTACTTACCTGATTCCCAGAAGGCAACATGATCCCTCAAGAGTCAGGGGAGAGAGTCACTTTCATTGCCATGTACCTCACCTCCCCTTGTCAAAAATCTGCAGGATGGAGGACTAGGGACATAACAGCTGAAAATACAGGTTTAGAGAGAGATGAGAAATGGGATTAGGAATAGGATGCTTAAGGTTCAAATTCTGACACTCCATGTGCTATGTCAAATGAAATATGTGGCTTGTGTGATCAAGAAAGTACATGAAGCTCCCCTCCTCTGGAAATAACTATCATGGGGTTGCTCAGAGGGCAATGCAATGATCCCTAAGGACTCAGGCAGTGAATAGATGAGTAAGGCAATTTTTCCTAGCTTCAGTGAATTGAGATTTTGTGGGTCTGACAGGAAAATTCCATGAGAACCAGAGCCAGGCCTGGATCTGCAGTGTAAAAGCATTGCCTGGTGCTCCATGGCAACACTTCTACACTCCAGGGAATTACTCTCACCCTTTGTGGCAAAATGCCTTTTTTTTTTTTTATTCTCCCAAGGTTTTTTCCTTTTTTATTTATTTTTATTCTGAACTTTACACTTACAAAAATGAGGCATTTCCCTTTATATGGTAAAACAGAAAAACTCTTTACATGATAAACAGAAAAAGAGTACTGTATGTGAAACTACAGATTTCGTTTATGTACTTCTTGCTTTTCTTTTCAAGTATCAGTTTAACTTGTCGCTTTCAAAACTGTCCTACTTGTCTGTGCTTTTTTTGATCTTCCTTCTGTTCTCTTTTCCCCATTTAAAATAATGTCTCAGTGACCCTCTTTTCCTTCTTTACTTTCTTTCTGTTTGGGGGAGAGAACACTTTGTCCTTATCTCACCTCTCTCTTTCAGACATATGCCCATTAGGAAAAAGGAAAACAAATTTGTAACAAATAGGAATAGTCAAACAAAAGGAATTCCCACATTGACTGTCTTAAAGAATATGTTTTACTCTACATCTTGAATCAATAACCTTTGTCAAAAGGTGGATGGCATGCTTCGTCATCTACATGGGTCAGAGTTCTCAAGTCTTTCAAAGTTATTTTTCTCTATAATGTGTTTGTTACTGCATAAGTGGTTCTCCTGGTTTTGCCCACTTCCTTCTAATGCCCACCTTTCCAATACATAATTGCGTTCTAATGAAGTAACCTCAGGTAGGAGGAGGGGGTCTATGGTGTATATCATCAAAGGTAAATATAGATTTTTAAGTATTTTTAGGATCTACAGAGGAGAATAAGAAAAGAAATTTCTAGGGATTGAGAGTGATTGTTTTTTATATCCTAGTGTGTACTGTTGTGACACAGGGGTGGACTGTATGTAACACTTTGGGGGTATATTATGCATGACTCTTGCACTAGTGCTATCAGTCTATTGCCAACCTTAACTATACTGTATATACATATGTATATATACAATTATATGTATATGTGTGAATGTATATGTTATATATATTATTAAATAATATATTCTATATGTACATTATATATGTGTGTATATACATATATGTATGTATATATGTGTTTGTGTGTATATATATATTCATGTATATAATACTGTAGCTATTAATTAACCAAAAAGGAAGAACCAAAAATACTATAGCTGTCCACCAGGTGCATCGGTAGGCAAAGTATCAGCCATGTGGTCCTACTGCTTTGGTTTCTTCTGGATAGAGCACTAGGCTTGGAATCAGGAAGACTCATCTTCATGAGTTCAAATCTGGCCTCAGACACTTACTAGCTGTGTGACCCTAGACAAGACACTTAACCTGTTTTCCTCCATTTCTCCATCTGTAAAATGGACTGGAGAAGGAAATAGCAAACCACTCCAGTATCTCTGCCAAGAAAACCCCAAATGGGGTCACAGAGGGTCAGACACTACTGAAAAACGACTGAACATCAACAGCCTTCCTAAAAAGCTGCAGTACACCCACTAGCCACCAGAGGAGGCTAATTCTACAAATTTTAGACTACTTCCTTCCTAGCAGGTACATTCATGAGGCTTCTCACAGAAGAAAGAAAGGAAGGGAATTAGGGAAGGAGGGAAGGAGAAAGGAGACATGTATTTATTAAGCACCTACTACAGGCACTTTTACAAATTTCTTTTGATCCTCACAACAGTCCTGTGAGGTAGGTGCTACCATTCCCATTTACAGCTGAGGAAACTGAGTCAGACAGAAGTTGAATTATTTTCCTAGGGTGACATAGCTAGTGTCTGAGGTCAGATTTGAACTTGGGTCTTTCTGACTCCAGTCCCAGTGCTCTATCTATCATGTCACCTAGCTGCCTCTAGTAGCATTGATTGGGTTCTGAATTTAGACCAGGAATGATGAAGTATGGATTCTAAAAACAGTAAAAATAGACACAATAGAGATTCCAGCCCCTCCCCTGCATCAGGATAGTCCCATCTCAATCAATGAACACTCAGGATACAGCCACTGTGGTCATACGCTTTATTAGCCAAAGCAAACACTTATGAAGCCAGGCTAATGAGTCAGAAGTGATCACCCCCATAGTTCATGAAGAGAAAATAAGAAGAGAGATCTGTGTGTCTCGGGTCTCAATTCTGGACCTCGGAGTTTAAATGGGAAGGTAAGAGCAGAGAGAGAGAGACAGAAAGACAGAGAGAGTGGAGAGGAGAGAAGAAGAGAGGAGAGGAGGAAAGAGGAAGAGAGAGGAGAGGAAGAGAGCAAGGAGAGGAAGAGAGAGGAGAGGAGAGAAAGGAGAGGAAGAGAAGAGAGGAGAGGAGGCAAAGAGAGCAGAGGAGAGAAAGGAGAGGAAGAGAAAGAGAGGAGAGGAAGAGAGAGGAGAGGAGAGGAAGAGAAAGAGAGGAGAGGAAGAGGAGAGGAAGAGAGAGGAGAGGAGAGAAAGGAGAGGAAGAGAAGAGAGGAGAGGAAGAGAGAGGAGAGGAGAGAAAGGAGAGGAAGAGAAAGAGAGGAGAGGAGGCAAAGAGAGGAGAGGAAGAGAGAGGAGAGGAGAGAAAGGAGAGGAAGAGAAGAGAGGAGAGGAGGCAAAGAGAGGAGAGGAAGAGAAGAGGGGAGAGGAAGAGAGAGGAGAGGAGAGAAAAGAGAGGAAGAGAAGAGAGGAGAGGAGGCAAAGAGAGGAGAGGAAGAGAGAAAAAGAGAAGAGAAAGAGAGGAGAAGGAAGAAGAGAAGAGGAAGAGAAAGAGGAGAGAGGGAAGGATAAGGAAAGGGAGAGAGGGAGAGGGAAGGGAGGAAGGGGAAGGAAGAAGGGAAGACAATGAGACAGAGAGAACACCATCACTTGCCCACATGACAGGAAGGTAGCTTCAGTCTCACAGCAGGGATTGGGCTTTTCTCTTACCGACCCCCACCCCCACCCTCAATCAATGCCTGACATGAAGTCTCTCTCAGGGGCAAAGGAAGAAAACTCAGAAGCTCTAGAGTATCAGAGGCAGAGAGGAACATTTCCCATGGAGCTAAGCATGCACTCTGGTCCCTCTTGGTGGGATATGTTTCAAACTTTCTTGGTGACTGAGTCAAAAGAACTGCCCCCTCAGCAGGCTATAAGAAGACCTGAGGAGAAACAGCTTGAGTGGGAGATTTTGAGACTTTGCCAGCTCTTCCTTTGACCTCCATGAGGGGAGAGGAGATTTCTCACCCTCCCATCTCCCCCAAAGGTTCCCATCTTGAGCACACAGCGCCAGGCTATATGAGCCTGAGTCCCTGGATGCCTTCTGGGCAATGGCTGGAAACCTGCAATCAGTAAACTCCAAAAATGCATGTTTCCGGCATTGGTGGTTAGTTTTCTCAGAAGTACAAGAATTCTTGGCTTCTTGAATCAGGGCCAGAGGCCCAGTAGGTAGTGCTTCCTGCCACTACACATCTTCTGGGCTTGACTTTCAATGAGATCATTTTGCACCTGGAAGGACTAAATAGCCACATCTGGTTAGCCAAGACATCTAGCCTTTGTGAGATGCTTGAAAAGCTCAAGGCTGAATCAAAAGTGAAATATCTATTTGCCATGTCTATACTTTTTAAGGACAGTATAATTATGGGGATGGGTTATTGTTTTGTGCTTTACATATGTGTTAATGCACACTTATGGTTCAAGCATTTCTTTTGTGAGGGAGTAAATAAATGTCTCATATCTGATACCTGTTTAGTACATTGAGAACTCTTTCTAGAAGGAATACTGTTAATTTCCTTTTAAAGGAGGCTAGATATGAGCCTTACCTAAGCATTAATTTCAAGATTGTCTCCACCATGGGAAACATAATGAGCCAGAGTTCAAGAGAATCCTGACTCCCTTTTCCTTGCGATCAGATTGTATGGTAGGAACAACATAATGTGGGGATTAAAAGTGTCCACCTACAATAAAAGAGACTGAATAGCCTATATCAGATTGCTTGCTGTCTTGGGCCGGGGGGGAGGAAAAATTTAGAATTCAAAATCTCATAAAAGTAAATTTTAAAAAGAATAAAACTTGCTTTGGTGGCCCAATAAATGATCCATCAGCTAGAAATGGTATGGGGGGGGGGTAGTGTCTCAGGTTGGATGAAGTATGGGGCATCTCCACTAAGTGGTCATAGAATGGAGCTCTGGTCCCTCTTGGTGGGATATGTTTCAAACTATGCTCATGGAAGAAAGTAGTCTGGAGGTGCAAAAATAAGTTGGGGGACTTTCCATGTAATTGAGTCACCTCCATCATGCTAGACTTGGCCACCATAACAAGGAAAAACAAGGATGGAGGTCCTCTAGTTAGTTTCCTATGATTAAACAAGTGAACTTAGAATCGGCAGTTCACAACTCTGGGGCCCAATAGACAGAACTTATAACCACTACCCCTATGGAATTATATCAAACTGATTAATAGTGATTGGAATAGAGTAGGGATCCAAATTAATTATTCCTCACAATCCTAACCCTTCCCTCCATGCAAGTTTGGCTAATTTTTCCTTAAAAGGTATTAAAACTAACCTCCAGTCTTGGTTGTCTCAGGAGATTAAAGGTTCAGGTGGTTAACATAATTTCCTAGTTCAAAGTACCTCAGTTCAAAGTGGGAGCATTCTCTGATGCTTAATTGATAGATCTCAATGAGTAACTTAGGTGAAAGACTCAAGAACTCAAGATGTTTTTAACGTCCATCTTCACTGGATTTCCCTCTGCTATGGCTAAGTAAATTTCCCTTTTGTTTACTGTTGAATGATCTCCAAGTGTTTCATTTTGTGGCAGTATTGAACCTAAGCCATCAAGGAATTAGCCTAAGTCAGGCTTAGCCCAGAACAGGTTGTCACTGGAATGATTTCAGGCTCCATGTACGCTCACAGAACCCTTGGTGGAAGGCAGGCTCACTGGATATCTTGGGGGCTCATCTTGGAGTTTGGAGGTGGATCCCAAATCAAGTCCAAGTGCCTGATGCCTCTTCAGGAGCCCCACACATTTGAGGCTCATCTGAGTGTGAATTTCTTTTTTTGAACTAGCCTGCTTGTTCTAACATTAGATAAGTTCAGACCTCCTTTTGGAATGCCCACTGATTTTGCAAGGATCCACTGAAGAAATTTATGGATTGTTCTATGTGTCCCAAGGGAGAAATTTTCACAAAAGACAATTTGGTTTATCATCTTCGAGTGAGGGGACAATTTCTCATTAACCTCAAGTCCTCAGTTCCAACTGGTTCCTTAGGATTAGTCTCCCTCTGGTAGGGAAAGCTGGTTTTCCTTTTCTCTGTATTTTTTTGGTTCTTCTTATTTCTTTAATTTACATTTTGTTCTTTCTTTATTGCTTTGGATTGAGATGGATCCTTCCAAGGGCTAGACAGGTGAAGACCTATAAGAACTTTGTAATATGTTGTTTACCTGTTGAATTTATATAACTTTGTATTTGGGTATGAGTGTAATCTCCAGGCCCACCATTTTGTTGGGTCTGTGCCCTCACAAAAGACTGTTAATTTTGAGATTGTCAAAGAAATGTACTGAATGTACTGATGGAATGATTTACATGGCATTCAGGAACCCATTAGGAACAGTGCCATTTGGACTTGGCTGAAAAGTACAAGGTATGGGGAAGGCAACTGAAAAAACAATATTTGAGCCTCTCTCAAACCTCACAATAAAAATAAAAATTTGGAGAGGTCACTGAATGTGGTACATGTACCCTCAGTCAATTTGTTGGGTTTAAGCAACTATTTAACTGTGAAAGAGTAGATGTAGACATACATCCCCTTCCCTTTCAGTGGGAGATGTGCTCTGGCCTCCTTGATAAAGAGGGTTGTGTAGGTCACAAGTCTTGATGGGTCTCCAGGACCCTGTGACTAGGGTTTATGTTCAAGATGATTGGGGACTGAGTTAGGAAGAACCACCCATTCAGCAGGCTCTAAGAGAAACAGAAAAGAAATACCTGCCTCTTTCTCTCTTCTATCAACTTGCACTTAAGCAAGAAAGCAGGGTATTTCCCTTCCCTGTCTCCTATCCCACTCACTCCCACTCAGTGGCAAGAGAGGCCCACATCTTGAGCATGTGGCAGTGGGAACATGTGCTTGTCTTGGTGAGTCTGAGTTGACCTTCTGCCTTTCTGTTTCTTCCTTGAACACAAATCAGCAACCAGCAAGCTTGAGAAATGGATATTGCCAGACTTGGTGGCTGCCTCATAAATTCAAGAATTCCTGGGTTCCTAAGTCAATGTCAACTGCCCAATGGGAGGTAAAAGCCTATGACTGTGCTAAGATTATAAGGTCATGGATTTAGAGGGGAAAGAAAATTAGATATTATATGGTCCCACCCTTTCCATTTTACAGAGGAGGGACTGAACCTAGAGAGGGTAAGTGACTACACAGATTGTATCCAGCATATTTTCCATTCTACCCCACCCTCTGCAATCCAGTCACAATGGCCTCTCTGTTCCTCCACATCCCACCTCCATGCCTTCGCAATAGCCATCTTCCAGGCCCAGAATGTACTCCCTCCTTCCCTCTACCTCAGAGAGTCTCTCTCTTCTTTTAAGAAGTAACTAGGATACCATCTTCTGCATGAATTATTTCCTGATCCATGCAACTGCTGGAGCCTCCCTTCCAAACTATATTATGTTTAACTACTTTGTATTTTTGTATTTATTAAGTTTATATTTATCCTGAATATGTGTGTGTATATTGTTGTGTGTATTTGTATATGTACTTGCTATTCCTTCATTAGAAGGTAAGTTCAGGGGCGGCTAGATGGCACAGTGAATAGAGCACTGGCCCTGGAGTCAGGAGGACCTAAGTTCAAATCTAGCCTCAGACACTTAACACAAAAACTAGCCATGTGACCTTGGGCAGGTCACTTAACCCCAATTGCCTTCCAAAAAAACAAACAAAAAAAAAAGGTAAGTTCACTGTAAGTAGAGATTGTTTTCATTCTTTGTACTTCTATCCCCAGGGCCTACTTAGCAAGGACCTGGGAAAAGTTCCATGCCTGGTACATGGTAGGCACTTAACAAATACTTGATAGTATCCTCTTTCTTCTTTTACATTGTCATTCCTCTCTATGGTATCCACTTTGGTTGCTATACATAGGAAGTTTTTCCTCTATCTCCTTTCTTTTCAGTAAATAATTTCTATTCATCAATAAATATTTATGAAGTTCGTCTATGATCGAGGCCATGTGTTAAGCACTCAGCATACAAAGAAAGGTAAAAGATAGTCCCTGCCCTCAAGGAGCTCACAATTTAGGGGAGGAAACATGCAGTAATTATGAACAAAAAATATATCTTGAGGCAGGCAGACCCACCAGCAGGTTGTTACAATAGTCCAGGCATGAAGTGATAAGGGTCTACATCAAGGTAGTGGCAGTACCAGAGAGATGTTATGAAGGTAACATTGACAGGCCTTGGCAACAGATTGGATATGGGGGGTGAGATGATAGTCTAGAACTATGAGCCTGAGGGACTGGGAGGGTGGCGCTGCTTTTAACAGTAGAAGAGAAGTTTGGAAGGAAGGGGAGAGTTTTGGGGGAAAGATAATGAGTTCAATTTTGGACATGTTGAGTTTAAGATGTTTACTAGACATTGAGAAGTCTAACAGGCAGTTGGAGAGGTGAGACTGGGAGTCAGCAGAGAGGTTAAGGCTGAGTAATTAGATTTGAGAATTATAAGTATAGAGATGATAATTAAGATAATTAAGAAGATCACAGATTGAAATAAAGTGGTAGTGCTCTAGGCAAAGACATTTCTTACCAGCCCTTATTTGCTGCATTCCACCCCTGGCCAAGATTCCTTCCTTCCTACATTTAAGAGAATGTCTAGAAATAGAAATCCTGTTCTTAGATCCCATTTTCTTAACTAGCTTAACACTTAAACACTTCTTAACACTTCCCAAACCTATCTTTCTACTCTGAAATTCTTACCTTCTACTGGTTGCAGGGATAAAAATATCACCTTGCTTCAATGGCCCTTCTTCCCCAAGACATCTTATCCCCAACCCATCCTTAGCCTCACACACATTCCTTCATGAACATCCTCCAGACAGTTATTCCTTCTCTCATGAATCTTCAATCTACTTTTCTAGTCACTCTTTCCCAGCTACCAATGAACCATGCTTAGGTTTCAACAAAGCCCTGCTAATTTATCACCAAATCAAAGATGTGTTTAAAAGTTCCTTTGGGAATCAAGATGGAGGAGTAGAAACAGCATTTCCAATGTGCTCTGCCCCACACAAATTTCAAACAATGTGAAAGGGAGCTCCAAACAACTTCTGGAGCCACAGCACCCACAGAACGGCACAGAGAAGCTAACCTCCTGCTGAGGACAGCCCAGCAGCCCTGCAGGGAGCAGCCAGCACAGCACTCTGAGAGCAGGCAGCACAGCGCACTGGGAACAGGCAGCACATCGCACAGCACACAGAGCCGAGCCCAGGTCCACGGTTTTAGCCCCAGGGAGTCCGGGCTTTCAGCCGACTGGTGGAACCCCAGAACACCAGCAATTGTGGAGATTCCAGAATTATCAGCACAGACATGCCTAGGACAAAGTGAGAGGTTAGTGCCCTATGGACTTTGGGACCAGTATTTGGGGAACACGTGGCTTCCTCCCCTGGGGGCAAAAAGCTGCTGAAGAAACAGCTGCACAAAAGTCATTTTGCAGCATCAGTAGTGGCTCTAGCTCCTGGTCTGCGAACTGTAGCAAGATCCAGCAATCAGTCTGGGGGTTAATCGCTTTTGCTTTAAACTGCCTGGATCTGGATTGTGGTCTGGGGGGGAAGTTTGGAGTGGGTATCCAACTTGCCAGAGTGGGTGGAGGCTTTACAGAGGCCACCCAACTGGCGGAAGTTGTGAAGACCCCACGTTTGGGTGGAAGCTCCCCTGTCTGGTGGCAGAGTCCTACTGTGGCAACAAGCCCCAAAATCAAGTAATTAAGTGGCAATATGCCTAGGCAAATGAAACAAAATAAACAGAAAAGTTCAACATTGGACTCCTATTTTAGGGGCAAAGAGGCTCAAAGCATGGAGGAGAACTGTGAGGTCAGAACTCCTGCACCAAAAGCCCCAAATGAAAATACAAGCTGGCTACAGGCCACAGAGGACCTTAAGAAGCAGATAAGAGAAGTGGGGGAAAATTTGGGAAGAGAAATGAAAAAGATACAAGAAAAGTATGAAATGACAGTCAACAGCCTGACTGAGGAAAATAACACCTTAAAAAATAGACTAACTCAAATGGCAGAAGAGGCTCAGAAAGGCAATGAGGAGAAGAATGCCTTAAAAAGTCGAATTTGCCAGATGGAAAAAGAATCTCAAAAGCTCACTGAGGAGATTTATTCCTTCAGAGTTAGACTGGAGAAAATGGAAGCTAATGACTTTATGAGAAATCAAGATGCTGTTAAGCAGATCCAAACAAATGAAAGATTAGAAGGCAATGTGAAATATCATGGGAAAAACCACTGACCTGGAAAATAGATCCAGGAGAGACAATTTAAAAATTATTGGACTACCTGAAAGCCATGATCAAAGAAAGAACCTAGAAATCACCCTTCAAGAAATTCTCAAGGAAAATTGCCCAGATGTTTTAGATCCAGAGGGCAAAATAGAGGTTGAAAGAATCCACTGATCACCTCCTGAAAAAAAAGATCCCAAAAAGAAAACTCCCAGAAATATTATAGCCAGGTTCCAGAATCCCCAGATCAAGGAGAAAATACTACAAGCAGCCAGGAAGAAACAATTTCTATATTGTGGAAACACAATCAGAATAGCCCAGGACCTGGCAGCTTCTACACTGAGGGATTGAAGAGCATGGAATATGATATTCCAGAGGGCAAAAGAGCTGGGATTGAAGCCAAGGGTCACCTACCCAGCAAAGCTGAGTATCTTGTTTCAGGGGAAAATATGGTCATTCAGTGGAATAGAGGACTTTCAAGCATTCTTGATGAAAAAACCAGAGTTGAATAGAAAATTTGACATTCAGACACAAGAAGCAAGAGACGCTTGAGAAGGTAATCAAGGAAAAGAAATCAAAAGGAACTTATCAAAGTTGGACTATTCACAGTCCTACATGGAAAAACAATAACTGTGTTTGATGAAACCTTTCTCATTATGAAAATAATTGAAGAAGAGTACATGGCATATGTTCACAGGTATACATGGATAGAGGGCACAGGTTGAATTTGATGGGAAGGGATGATTCTTTTTTTTTTTTTTTGGAGGGCAATTGGGGTTGGGTGACTTGCCCAGGTTCACATGGCTGGGTTTTTGTTTGTGTGTTGGGTGTCTGGGGCCAGATCTGAGCTCGGATCCTTCTGGCTCCAGGGCTGGCTCTCTGCTCGATGCGCCACCTAGCCGCCCCAAGGAAGGGATGATTCTTAAGGGGTGAAGTCAAGAGGTAAGAGAGGAAAGTGGCAAGAGGAGATGGAGAGAGACAGGGTAGGGCAAACTATCTCATGTAGAAGAGGCAAGGGGAAGTAGTTGCAGGGGAGGGGAAGAACAGGAAGGCAAAAAGGCAAAAGCATATTCTCATTGAAATTGGCTCAAGGAGAGAATCACATACATACTAAATGGAATATCTTACCCTCACTCACTCTCCTGAGTAGGGGAAAGGGGGATCAGAGGGGGGATGATGGAGGGGAGGGCATTCTGGGGAGAGGGGAGGTTAGAAGTACCCACTATCAAAGAGGGACAGGATCAAAGTAGGGAATGGACCAGGTGGGAGGTGAGACAGGTGGGAGGGAAATATAAGCAGTCTTTTACAATATATCTACTATGGTAATGTTTTGCATAGCTATACATGTACACCACATACTGAATTGCTTATCTTCTCAGAGGGAGTGGGTGACAAGGGAGAAAGGGAATGGATCTGAAAATCGAAGTTTTAAAATTAAATGTTTCATAAAATGTCCAGGCAGTGGGGCTCAGAGATTCACCTTGCCCTAATAGCAAAGTCGAAGGGGGTATGGGAGAAGATATGGGAGAGAGCAGATTGAAGAGGGGATATCTAGTGGGACTGCTATTCTGGGGTGGTGGGAAGGGAAAAATGGGGGAAAAATGTAACTCATAATCTGGTGGAAATGAATGATGTAAACCAGAAGTTAATAAAGCATTTGTTTAATTAAAAAATAAATAAATAAATAAGTAAAAAAAAAGATTTTGCTTACCTCCAGACAGAGAGTAATGTACAGATTGAGATGTGTTTTTTCCATATGGCCAATGCTGAAGTTTGTTTTGCTTAATTTTGCTCATCTTTGTTAAAAGGGTTTTGTTGTTGTTTATTATTGGAGCAAAGGGAGATAGGGAGGGAGAGAAAATAAACTTGTGTTCATTGAAAAAAAAAAGTTCACTCTAAACCTAAAACAAAAAAGTTCCTTTGTTAGCATTACAGTATCATTCATCTCAGGGGAAGGAAGAATGGTACTGTGGAAAGAGGGGTATACACTTGGAGTCCTAAGATTTGAATTTGAATCCTGTCTCTGACACTCAGCACCTGTGTGATCTTGGACAAGTCATTTACCTTATATGGACTTCAGTTTAGACATGTAAAATTAAGGGGTTGGCCCCCATGATCTCTATGGTCCCTTAGAGCTCTAAAGCTACTACACAGACCTATCTGGATTCTTTTTTTTTTTTTTTGGACGGGGAGGGCAGGGCAATTGGGGTTAAGTGACTTGCCCAAGGTCATACAGCTAGTTTTTTGTGTTAAGTGTCTGGGACCAGTTTTGAACTCAGGTCCTCCTGACTCCAGGGCCAGTGTTCTATTCACTGTGCCACCTAGCTGGTCCAACCTATCTGGATTCTTTTGGGCAGCAAGGTAGCTCAATGGATAGTGAATACCAGTCCTGGAGTTAAGAAGATCTGAGTTCAAATCTGGCCTCAGACACCAGCTGTGTAACCCTGGGTAAGTCACTTTACCTGTTTGCTTCAGTTTCCTCATCTGTAAAACGAGGATAATAATAACACACACACACCTCCCAGGGTTGTTGTAAGGATCAAATGAGATAATAATTGCAAAATGTTTAGCACAGTGCCTGACCCCTAGTAAATGCTACATAAATGTTAGCTATTATTATTTTAATGGTGGTATAGCCTTGAATTCATCAGTAATATGGCTTTTCAGAGGTTCAGATCTCTCCTTTGCCCTTACCCACTCTTTCTTTGCACTAGACTTCTCTCTCTGCATGTCATATCCTCCTAAATTGATTAAAAACTCCTTGAGAGCAGTTGATAAGCAGTTTCTCATCTTTGTGCCTTTTATGTAGTATATAGATTGATGAATTTTTTCCCTAACCTTTAGTATAGTGTTACTATCTTGCTCATGATGAACTTTTTCTTGATAGCAATGGTTAGTAGATTTTTAAAATGTTATTGTTCTTCAATTTCAAACTGATACTACACTTTAAAGGAGCCAATTACAACCCCTCCAGCTGTCATGTTCTTTGTTTGTTTTGAAGGACTAAATATGCTGTTTCACAGAAATCATTTTTAAGTTCTTGGCATTATTTTTTGTCTTTAACTGTATCTGCCTTTGTGCTTTAGCACAACTGATCCTGTTTCTTCCAAGGGTTTGACTTCCCCACACCAACAACTACTGCAATATTACTAATAGTCACTGAAGTGTGCTCCTTCAGAATTACAAGATTTGCTCATTTCCTCAGAATAATATCCATTCTTTAAAACCACAGAATTTAAAATGCAACAAAAGAGAATAATAGAATATGTATGTGTACCAGCTCAGTCCAATTTCATCTGATCAGTATCAGTAGAAGTACACATGCTTGACTACCAACGTCAAAAACTGAAACCATATCAAAATTACTGCTTGCTCCAAATAATTTGCATGCTACTGCACAATCCTGTGATGATTCTGATTTATCTTGTATATAGCTTGATTGCAAATAATTATTTGCATGCTGTCTCTCCCATTTTATATCCCCAATACTTGGCACATAATAGGTGCTTATTAAACATTTTTTGACTAACTGATCCACAATCCTATAACACTTAACCAAAACATCTCTCTTCTCTTGAAGGCAGAGACATCATTTCAGTTCAAAGGTTCAGCAAATATTCATCAAGCCACATACTACACACAAGACACTGTGCTTGATGCTGGGGAAATAGATGAAAAACTACTTAGCAACAGCTCTTAAGGAGTTTTTAGTCTGCTTGGGAGGATATGACATGTAGAGATAAGTCTAGTAAAAAGGAAGAGCGGGTAAGGGCAAAGGAGAGATCTGAACATCTGAAAACCATAAACCAGGTAGGGGGCCCTGGGGAGAAGGGATGTTTTGAACATTACAGCTTGCCATGTCTTCCTCTGTGTCACACTTATGAGAACTTTGGCATTTAGCTCAGTCTGGTTTAGTCATCAACATCCTGTTCTTTCAGGATGTCTAAAGATATGTTGTACACAATTCTCAATGGAAATTATTTGTAGCACGGGGAGGCGGGTTGACCCCTCTCTCATGAAGGCCCCCAGAAAAGCTACCCTCAGTTTGAAATACTCCATGGATCAGCATCCACCTGAAATCATGTCTCATGAGCCTCTACCAGCCTTTTACTAACAAGTCAGAAGACATGTTAGTTATACCAACAATATCTAATTAAATAGAACTTAAAACAAAGAGATAAGAACAGATAACCTGTACTGCCAACTTCCTTTGGGTACACTCTCCCACAATTCGGAAGGATATATACCAAGAGAAAGGTACATGCTCAGAGGGAACACTTTCTCCCATGCTTCATATCCACTCAGTGGTCAAACAATTTCTCCCTCCATTACATCTCTTGCATCCAAACCTTCCCCTCTATTCACAAAGCCACCACTTTAGCTTCAGGTCTTCAAGACTTCTTAATAGTCTTCTAATTCATCTCCCTGCTTCAAGTGTCTCCTGACTCCAATTAACACTGCTACCAAAGTGATTTTACTTAAGCACAGATCTGTCACTCCCCTACTCAATACATTCCCAGTGGCTCTAAAACCAACTATAAACTCTTCCGTTTCGTTATTAAAGCCCTTCAAAATCTGATCCCCACCTATCTTTCTAACCTCATTATACATAACTCCCTCTCCCTTCCCCCCTACATACTCTATGGCTTTCTCTCAATTTCTCAGATAGAACATTTCACCTCTGATCTCTATGTATTTGTATGGCTTATCTGTCATGCCTGGAATACACTCCCTTCTCACTCAATCCAACTTTAGAATCCCTCATTTCCTTCAAGACATAACTCAGAAACCATCTTCTGGAAACTTTTTCTGATCTCCCCAATTGCTAGTGCTTTCTCTTCTTAGCTACATTGTTCTTAGCTGCCTTATATTTCTTTGGTATTTATTCTGTATATATTTATTCTTTGAATACTTTTGTGTATGTGTATGTGTTACACATATAGAATACAAGTTACTTGAGAACAAGAGTCGTTTAATTTTCCTCAGCATGGTGCCTGACTCCTAGTAAGCTCTTAATAAATGTTTGCTGGGTTTGTTGTTTTTTGTTTTTGTTTTGGTGACTGTTTTATTGACCACTTTTATTATTTATTTCTCTACTTTACAATAGGTTTTTGAGGGAGGTAATTTTGGTGAAGTTTGAATATTGTGACCCCAAATTCCATTTGATACCTTTTTTTTCTCCATCTAGGCTTCTTCAGAATCTATGTCGATTGATTTATTTATGGATGTATAGATAAGTATCAGTTTTAAAGGGACAGAGAATACATGTTCCCAGACAACATGCATAAAGAAGCTTACTCTGGGAACCTGTATGCCCACATAGAAAAACATAAGGCCAGGGGCAGCTAGGTGTCGCAGTGAGTAGAGTGCTGGCTCTGGAGTCAGAAGGACCTGAGTTCGGATCCAGCCTCAGACACTTAACACAAACAAAAAAACCTAGCCTTGTGACCTTGGGCAAGTTACTTAACCCCAATTGCCCTTCAAAAAGAAAAAAAGAAAAGAAAAGAAAAACATAAGGTCAGGGAAACTCACACCTCACATCTTCAATGTCCTCTGGTAATGTTATCATGGTGCTCCTCTGGGCATGGCTTCTCTGCTGTCCCCTGGTAGACATATTCTATCTGCTAGGTATCTGCTGGTCTTATAGCCAATAAGTTTCTCTCTTCTACAAACTTCTAAACTTTATCCCCTTAGGGCCATTTCAGCTCTGGTCTGCTCTGATTCAGTGACTAGAAAGCCTCACAATCTTTAGTCCTAAGATTATGAAACCACATAGGCAAATGGCAAACAAAAGCAGAGTGCCTTAAGGCATTAACAGATTAAGATGTAGTGCCAGTGTTTGGTGCTGGATTGAAGTTTGTAGCCTCAAATAACTATATGATTTAGGGGGTGGAAATTCCCTGTAATAACCATTTACCATGGAAATTCTGTGTCCTCCAAACCAGTTTCAGGGAACATTGACAACAAAATCCAACAGGAACCATGTGAAGGCTGAAACAACAAAGACTATTTTATTTCTAAGATTCTTTCAATACTGGCCTGCAACAACAAGGCTAAGTGAAGAAGGTAAGGTTATTGTCCTCTCTCTTCCTGGCTCACATTCCTGCCTTCATTAAGTATATTTGTCAGCAGAAAAAACAAGTGGCTTTTGTGCTGTATTGTGATCATCATAAAACCTCACTGTCTCTCTAAACATCAAAGTCTATTTTTTCCTGCTAGACCTTTCATTACAGGATGAGTACCACTGGATACAATTTACCATTTGATTTCACCATGGGATCCACTGCTAAGGATGAAGGGGGTTAATCCTGGATGAAGGATAGCTGTTGTGGGAAGCCCCCCTCCCTCTCTCTCTCTTTCTGTCTCTCTCTGTCTCTGTCTGTCTCTGTTTCTGTTTCTGTCTGTCTCTGTCTCTGTCTCTCTCTGTCTCTGTCTCTTTGTCTCTCTCTCTCTCTCTCTCTCTCTCTCTCTCTCTCTCTCTCTCTCTCTTTCTCTCTGACCTTTCTAACTGCTCCTTTTTTATCTCTTTCATTGGTTCCTTATCCTTTTCCAGACCCTTAAAGTACATGTTCCCCAAGAGTCTATCCTTGGACCTTTTCTTTCATTATACTTTCTCCTTTTGCAATCCCAGTCACTTTTGTGGATCCCACTACTATCCCTCTTCAGATAATTATCAAATCTATATCTCTAGTTTCTCCTCTGAGTTCCAGGTCACATCTTCACCTGCTTACAGAATATCTCCACCTTGATGACCCATTAACAATTCAAATTCACCAAAACTGTGTTTCTTTCCCTCTAAACCATCTAACTTAACCATCTTTATCTATATCTCCTATACTTTGGGATTATCTTAGACCTTTCACTCTCCTTTGCTTCTAACTTTGAATCAATCACCAAGTCCCATTGATTCCACCTCTGCCAACACTTCTTATATCTTCTGCTTTCTCTCTATTCCTGTTATCCCCCACCCCAATGGAGAGGCAAAGAGTTACATATTTATACTATAATAATGGCCTCCTCACAGGTTTTCCTGCCTCCACTCTCTTTTCCCTTCAATCCCTCCTCTTACATTTGATGGAGAAGAGGAGTAAGGGGAAGAGAGGCAGTTAAAAAGGGTATGTGGCTGCTGTCGCTTCCAGAAAACTGCCCCTGACCTTGAAACATCCCTCTGACTCATCAGACTTTCACCTGGAGAATGGCCAGGAAGCAAAGTCATCTCTACAGGAGTCAGAGAGGATGATGGTCACCTGCCGTACAGTAAGAATTCCAGGTGACTGTAGCAAATCAAAACTACCACTGCCCCCTTTGACTTTTGAGCCCAAGAATTACTGACAGTATGCTTATGCAAAGGACCTCTGGGCATATCTGTTCTTCTGGCAAAATACAGAATATATTTGTGGGAGAATATATGTGTGTGTGTATATATATATATATATATATATATATATATATATATATATATATATATATGTGTGTGTGTGTGTGTGTGTGTGTGTGTGTGTGTGTGTTTGTGTGTATGTACAGAATATATGTGAGGGAAATTGTGATTTCAGATCTTCCTAGGCACAATAGTAAAGCTAATAGTATTGATTTTGTTTTCATTGTGGTAAAAACAAATCTGGGAAGTAAAGATTTCAGATCTTACTAGAAGTGGGGGAGCTCAGGAGTTTTAATACTATACCATATACTTTTGATTTCATTTAACAAAGTTTGTTATATAAAGGAATGATCTTTTTGGTTCACATAAAATTGGGAAGATTAAAATCCTGCATCAATGGCACCAAAACAAGCCAAAGAAATTATGAATTATTTGGGAGAATGTTCATACCCTAAACTAGACTTGACTAGGCTGATATATTAAAAAAAAAAGAAAAGAAAAGACTAGAGGGTGAAGTGAATAGAGCACTGGCCCTGGAGTCAGGAGGATCTAAGTTCAAATCCAACCTCAGACACATTAACACTTACTAGCAGTGTGACTTTGGGCAAGTCACTTAAACCCAATTGCCCTGCCCTTCCCCCTCCAAAAAAAAAAAAAAAAGACTGAAAGTCAAGTCTCTTTCCAATTTTTACCCAATTTTTCTTCATCAACAATACCCCTTTTCCTACCTACATATGAACAAGAAGCATCAAATCCATACTGGTAGGAAATTCCACCATTTTGCCTAGAGATGGACTGGAGACCCCACCGTCTGTTATATGTGGTGAACACCCAAAAAGGTGTTCGTGGACCATCATGAACCTAATGCCCAACTCTTGCAAAACACTACTTCCCATCAATACTTTCCAGCAACAATAAAATTTTTAGTTATCAATCAGGCTCAACTGGGGCAGAAGTGATTGTAACTAAACTGGACTTTACAAATGCCAATGTTAGTTATGAAAAATAAAGTCAAGGAAATGTAAACTTTGCTGATATGATCATGTGTGATTTGTTAAAGAGTGGAATGAGACTAAAAATAAAGGAAAGGTAAATGCCTCTTTTTATAGAAACATCTGCTTTATAATAGTGGATGCAGGACTGGGAGACTTGGGGTGCTATATAAGCCACAAGATATTGCTTCAAACTCTCAGCTATTTCAACTCTCCTCCCCTGTGTGAGATTTTCAGGACTTGAATCCGGGTCCCTTTTAGTCCCTATATACATGTGTGAACAAGGCCTGCATTTTACTCACACGTCTCCATCCAGAGCTCCTTTCCAAACTATTGATATGATCACATGATTTTTGTTAGTTTTACTATTGGTATGATGAGTTCCTTTCCTAAAGATAACTCATCTTATTGCAAAGGTTTTCAAAGGCTATACCAGTGAAGCACAAGTTTTCCAGATAATGACAAAAGTCTGAATGTCTGACCCATATTTCTTTTTTTTTTAATAAATTTATTTATTTTTAGTTTGCAACATTCACTTCCATAAGTTTAAAATTTTCTCCCCCTCTCTTTCCTCCCCCTCCCCAAGACAGTATGTAGTCCAGTATAGGCTTTACATATACATTCTTATTAAACATATTTTCACATTAGTCTTGCTGCATAGAAGAATGGGAGGAACAATGAGAAAGAAAAAACAAAACTGAACCAGAGAAAGAGAGCAAATAACATTTTCTGATCTGCATTCAGACTCCAAAGCTCTTTCTCTGGATATAAATGGCATTTTCCTTCAGGAGTCTTTCAGAGTTTTTTTAGGTCCTTGCATTGCTGAGGAGAGCTAAGTCTATAAAAGCCAGTCATAGCACACTGTGGCTGTTACTGTGCCCACATTTCTTAATTACTATCTAACTTCCCTCACTGAACCAAGGAAAAGATGAGTAAATACACACAGATATGATGTTTCCACCATTCAGACAATAGGACTCAGCACCACACTAAAAGCACATAAAGGCTAACCACAAGGAGTAAAAAAAAAAATGAAGATGGGGCTAGAGTAGACATTGAAATGTGGTAGGAGAGGAGAAGAACCAACACCCTCCAACCTACATACTAAGGAATGAGAGAGGAACAAGACCCCAACAGCAATGACTCTTCTTTCTATGAAGTTTTTGTAGCACTTTATACCTTTGTTATATGTAACACTAGGCATCTATGTAGATTATGAGAAGATTTAGAAAGTGCTAGATGGCTCAGTGGATAGAGCACTAGGCCTGGAGTCAGGAAGATCTGAGTTCAAATCCAGCCTTATATACTTACTAACTCTGTTTGCCTTAATTTACTGGAGAAGGCCAGTATCTTTTCCAAGAAAACCCCATAGATACTATGGTCCATGAGGTCACAAAGAGTAGGACATGACTGAACAAATTTTGCATGAGAAGACCTGTCTCTCCTTCCCTTCCCCAACCAGAAATGGGGTGGTGGGTTAAAATTTTCACGGATTACTTAGATCTCCACCTACTGGACCAGCTTGGAGGTAGAACTTTGCCTTCTAATTACTACTTACCATCCCCTCTCTTCATCTCCTTCTCCCAGGATTAGTAATGGGTAGAAGCCTAGTCTTAGGGGTCCACAGATATCCTCTCTTAATAAGTTCCATGATAATGGATATTTAGGAGCCTTTGGGCTTTGAGAAGTAAATGGCTCAGATCCACACAGAAGCTACTCCCTGCTTCTGGTTCAAAGGGTTCAAAATGTTGTAATAAAATGTACTCTCCCTGACCACTAAGCCAGAATGTGGGGTCTTAGCTTATATACTATGCGAAATATAAAACCTCTTCAGAACTATCCTCTCTACACACTCTAATTACAGTCAAAGATAGTATCTGCACAACAGTGATGGAGACTACTCTTTAAGGGATACACCATGAAAGTTATCTGAGGGATTGGGCAGGGAGTCATAGATGGATAGAAAAAGTGGACAGAAGAGAAAGTACTCTACTCACCACCTAGAGCTACCACCTCTGAAAGAGAGGGAACCAAGAGGAAGCTCCTGACCATCCTGTTCATTCAGTCCCATCATACCACCCTTCTTATCACATCTGCCTCTTAGCAGCTTCCCCCAGCCATATGCTTTTCCCAACTAGAGTCATGGTCCTCCTCCACTCCTCTACTCCGATAGACCAGTCACTAAATCCTGCCCAATTCCTTCACAAATTATATTTCCCAGGATCTTCACATGAAAAGCAGAATCTGTCTACCTCTCAAGAGGCCTAGCATACATATACTTTCATATTGTTACTTAGGTTCAAATTTAGAACGCCATCTTATTTAACTGTGCCTTCTCCATGGTGCCCAGCAGTCTGACTTAACTAACATTTATTCCATTGATCCCCCAAGTCAGGAGTGACTGATTCATCCTTTAAACTCTCATCATATTCAGTACTTTGTACCTCTCTTATCTACTCTTGACACTATTTTTTATTGTACTTATTCATGGATGCTTTGTTTTTCTCTATTAGATTCTAAATTTCTTGAGAAAGATCCACATTGCCCTGATAGAAAAGATATTGGTCTTGAAGAGGAAGAATCCTTGTTTTGGACAACTATTGCCTGTATGACAAGTCACCTAAAGAAATTATTCTACTCCTCCAGGTCCTCATTTGTAAAATGGTCATAATATTCTCACTTCCCTATTTCACAAGGTTAGGGATAAGGGTTCATTGTGATTTCTCTGGCATAAGAAATTTTTGGATGAGGAGATTCCCATCCACTAATACAAATTGGCATCTTCATTAGAATTGCTGAAAGCTTGAGAAGTTCAATGATTTTTTTGCCTAGGGTTGCATACTCAGGGTGTGTCAGAGTGGGATTTGAACTAAGGTCTTCCTAGCTGCAAAGTCGGCTCTCTCTTCTCTAGAGTCTACACCACTAGGAGTATGGGTTTTTAGTTTTTAGTATTTTTAGTTTTTAGTATCGTGGATTCCTTTGGCTATCTTCTGAAACATTCTCTGAAACCTTCTGGATCCCTTTTCAGAAATAAATACAACAAAATACATAGGATTACAAAGGAAACCAAATACATTGAAACAAAGTTGCATTTGTTCTCATCCAAGTTCAGAGATCCCAGGTTAAAAAGCCCTAACTGTGAGGAAAGTGCCATATAAATGTGAAATATTAGTCATCTTTGTTTTTCCTTCAGCACCAAGTAGGAAGCAGGAGCTCAAAAATAAGTTGAATTGAATCAAGTTGAAGACCCAAAGTTATAAATCACTAATGATGGGATTTCAGGTACCATTTTAGGCTGTGGAGAATATTTTGAGTGAAATATGGTTGAGTATCTTCTGAAATCATTTCACAGAGGCGACCACCAACTCCGCCTACTCAAGGAAGCTAGATCTAATGAGGGGCCACAGTGGGTAAAGTCGAAAGAATGAAAAGAACAGAGGCAAAAAGCAAGAGAAAAAAAAAGATACAAAAACATACCACAGATATATTGAGACCACAGGGGATGTGACTTGGTGGGTTGAGGAGGGGGAATGGAAACATAGACTCAATTTAAGAGAAGCAGGGAAACAGTTTCAAGGCCCCTATGCTGCAAAGCATAGGGAAGGTTTCCCCATGTCTCAGCCTATTTTGGGGGGGAAAAAGGTTCCTGAAAACCCCAGTAGAGACCAAGAAAAAGATCTGGTTGGGGAGCTAGTTGAGATTTCCAATAGAGAGGAGGCTGCTCTCAGCACCACCACTGACCCATGCTCTCTCCTCCAACCTTCTCCAAAAAACGAAATCTATCCTTGGATATTAGGAAAAGGTAAGAAAAATACGACTCATGATGGGGGAATGATCTCCAAGTATCCAGTAGAGGAAGGAATTCCAGGCATGGAGAATAGCCAGTGCAAAAGGACCTGAATCAGGGAATGGGAGCAAAGGGAGAGTAAGGTTTTAGAAGACTGAAAAAGCAGGAATAAATGCTTTGAAAGTCAAGCAGAGGATTTTATATTTGATCTTTGGGTAATAGAGAGCCACTGGAGTTTACTGAATGAAGGGAGGAAGAGGAATGACATTGTCAGATCTCACTTTAGGAAGATCAATTTGACTGCTGAGTGGAGGATGGAATACATGAGAGAGATTTGAGGCAGCAGGCTATATTGCAAGTGCCCAGGAGAAAAAGAGGCATATATTTTCATGGGCAGAACTGACAAAACTTGGAAAATATTGGATGGAAGGAGAGTGGGAGAGAGTGAGGAGTAAAGGAGGACAACTACATTGTGAGCTTGGGTGTTTAGAAGGATGGTGGTACCCAAGACACAATGGGGAAGTTAGGAAGAGGGGAAGGTTTAGGGGAAAAGATAAGAAATTTAGTTTTAGACATGGTGAGTTTAAGATGCCTATGGGATTTCCAGTTCAAGATGTCCAATGGGACATTTATTTATTTACTTAAGACTGGAAGTCAAAAAACCACAGATTAGGGCTAGATAAATCGATCTGAGGATCCCACATATAGAGATGGTCATTGAATCCATGGGAGCTGATGAACCCATAAAGTGCAGAGTAAGAAGAAACCCAGGACAGAACTATGGAGGACCCTCATAGTTACTGAGTACAACCTGGATGAAGACCCAGCTAAGGAGGCTGAGAAGGAGCAGTCAGAGAAAGAGTTGAACCAGGAAAAATGAGCAGTGTCATAAAAATCCAAGGGGGAAAAAAGGATCATCTAGGAGAAAGGGATGATTGTGTGTCAAAGGCTGCAGAAAGCTCAAGAAGGAGGAGAATTGAGAAAACACCATTAGATTTGGGGATTAAGAGATCATTGTTAAATTTGGAGGGAGTAGTTTCAGTTGAATAAGGCTAGAGCTAAGTGGGGGAGCGTGCTGAGCCTGGAGTCAGGAAGACCAAAGTTCAAATCCAGCTTCAGTCACATACTTGCTGTGTGACCTTGGGCAAGTCACTTAACCTTTGTCTACCTCAGTTTCATCAACTGTAAAATGGAGTTATAATAGCACTTACCTCACAGAGGTGTTGTGATGATTAAATGAGATAATATTTTTTAAAGGCTTAGCACAGTGCCTGGCACAAAAAAGGCACTAAATAAATGCTTATTCTTTTCCTGTCCCTTTTACCAGACTGAAGAGAGTTCAGAGAACAGAGGAAAGGAAGTAGTAGAACCATTGTATGTAGGTGGCCTTCTTCCAGTGATCAGCCAGGAAAGAGAAAGAAGATATTGCCAAAGATATTGTGATGGGGATGGACTGACCAAGTGAGAGTTTCTTTTTTTTTCTTTCTCCCTCTCTTTTTTTTTTTTTTGAGGCAAACCAGGTTAAGTGACTTGCCCAAAGTCACACAGCTAATAAGTGTCTAAGGCCAGATTTTAACTCAGGTCTGGTGACTTCAGTCCCAGTGCTCTAGCCCCAACACCAACTAGCTGCTCCCAAGTAAGGGTTTCTTGAAGATGAGAGAGATAGGGACATGTTTGTAGGAAGCAGGGAAGCATTCAGTAGTTAGGCAAATATTGAAAATTAGTGAAAGAGTAGTGATGAAAAAGGGGGCAATCTGTTGGAGAAGATGGAATGGGAATACGTGCACACAGAGATCTCCTTGGCGAGAAGAGCTATGTGATGCACAGGTGGAGAAGGAGATAGCCCTGAAAGGTATCTGAGCAATGTGAGATGAGAAGGATAGAAAAAGAGGGAGTTCTCCATGAAGAGCCCCAATTTTCTTTCAGTAAACCAGGAGGCAAGATTCTTGGCTGAGAGGATGGAGGATGGAGGATGGAGCCAGGGGAGCTTTGAGGAGTGGTCAAAAGGTTTGGAACCCCGTGGTGGGTTGGATAGTGAAATGATTTAGGGAGGCATAAAAGTCCTGCCTTGCCACAGTGAGGGCCTGTTGAGATTATGTAACAAAAATTGGTAGTAGACCCATTCAGCAGATTTTCTCCAGCTTCATTCAACAGCACATGAATAGGCATGAAGGCAGCAGGTGGTGGGTCTGGGTAAGGACACATTTCCCTTACCCACAAACAACATTAAGAGTTCACTATAATGTTCAAGACACTATTAATCAATGCTAATATAAAGATACTAAAATATATGCCTAAGAAGAGAGGTATTGGTGTGTATATGTGAGCACAGACATGTACACATTAGAGAAAAAGCAGGCAAGTGGTTCAAGTGGAATTTGCCTTCACAGAGGTTCTCATAACCACTGTAGATACTAAGACCTCTCATACTGATGCCATCATCTGTTTCTTTGGAGGCAGGGATTGATCTTCTGGGAGAGGGGGTTCAGCAACTCCATTAGTCCCTTGACAACCAAGCTTTAATATGAGTCCGTTTTGCTTTTCTTCACGTATCTTTTAATGGGGTTATAGGATTAAACCTAATTTTACTGTATGTTCATATGCTAATTGGAAGCTCAGTGCTTGCCTTAGGACACTGAATGGGGCTGGAGCAGTAGAAATGAGCCAAATTCATCTATTTCTAAGACCTGAGCCCTGGGTGGGACATGAATGAATGAATGAACTATACAAACTATCATTAGAAAGTTGCCCTCAAGATTGAGCCCCATCTGTATAATGGGTCAAGAAGCCCCAACAGACTCATGAGAAACAGATAAAGGATAAGTTTTGCAAATCCTTAGTTTTAATAATAGTTATGTTATAATAATAGTTTTACAAATCAAATGCCATGTGAATGCTAGTAAGTCATAATTTCTTTGGGTCTGTTTCCTCATTTGTAAAATGAGAGGAGTTGTATTGGATGACCTCTGAGGGCCCTCCTTGTTCGAAATCTATAATCACATTGTTGTTGGGAAGATTTCCTGACATTTGGAACTATCCAAGGTTCCTCAGGCTGATTCAAGACTCAGTGACCTCGAATTATTATATACATACATACATACACACACATATTTGACTTTATAAACAATGAAGAAGGAAATCAAGGGAACAGGAGAATACACATTAGAGTGTGGTAAGGCTGAGGAAGATTGTGGTGAGAAGCACAGAGTACTTGGCACACCCTGAGGACTCAGATGGGTTCTTTTCTAGTAAGGTGGAGAGAGTGTAGATAGATAGATAGATAGACAGATATATATATATATATATATATATATATATATATATATATATATATATGTGTGTGTGTGTGTGTGTGTATGTGTGTGTGTGTGTGTGTATATATACCATATATATATATATATATATATATATATATATATATATATATATATATACCTATATATACACACACACATAGTGGAGAGACCTCATATATACATATACACACACCCTTCAAGTGAACACTGAATAATCACTTATAAAATACAAGAGAGGGGATTCCTGTGGAGGTATGGATTGCACTGTATGGCCTTTAGTTGGAAGGTCTCTCCTATCTCTATAATTCTGGAACTATGTGAGAAAGGCAAGTGTATATGTTTAAGACCCAGAGACAGAAGGGCATAAAAGAGTATATATATATGAGGGAGGCGTGTTTAGTGGCAGAGAAAGGGAGTGTCTCAGAAGAGAGGCAGCTCACAAACTGTTTATGCCCTTTAGTACTTTGGTTAGCACATAGCAAAGGGGAAGGAGGGGGCTGAGGAGACTATGCCAGGCCCAGGGGTAATGGAGGATCAGGGGGCCACGAGAAAAAAGTGAGTCACATCAGGTGTCTTCATCCGGCACAGCTTTAAGTTGAAGAGAGCTCAAGCCAGAGCAACAGACAAGTTCCTCCTTATCTGGGTCTAAAGAGGAAGGAGAGAGGCGGAAAAGGAGCTAACCCACCAACCAGAACAATCCTGGACAGAAAAGAGGCAGAGATGACCAACCAAGGGACAATGGGAAACATGGCTCCTGGAATTTCTTGGTGGCTGTGGGTTCTAGGAACCCTGGTGGGACTCTCACCAGGGGTGATATCCAAGCATCACTGCCCACAAGGTCAGTACCAGGTGGAGCAAGGATCATGGTGCTGCCAACTATGTAATCCAGGTAAGAAGGAACTAGAAAGAGAATGGATGGGAGGGACAAAAAGAAGCATAAGGGGTAATAAGGGAGGGAGCAGAGAGATGCAAAGTGAGAAAATATAAACTTCAGAGAGAAGGAAAAAAATGAACAGAGTAACTGAGGGATCCCTAAAGCCAAACTGGGTAGAGAACAGGGTTAGATTTCCACAGACCCTTAATCCCTCACCTGGCTCCTCCACAGGCACATTCCTAGTGGGGGACTGTGACGGTGATGGGAAGGATCCTCACTGTAAATCCTGTATTCCTGGATTCTCCTTCACCCCCGACCATCATGCCCAGCGTCAATGTGAAAGCTGTCGAATCTGTAATAATGGTGAGGCTGAAAGGGGAATGGGACTGGGGACATGAGGGAGCAGAGCGAAGGAGGAGCTGGGGAGGAGGTTTCTGGAAAGTATGGGGGTTGGGGGTACTGTAGAGAGTAGGGAGGCAGTGGAAATCCAGGAGTACTTAAGGACACACCTGGGAGGAGATGAATTTAGAGAGGATCCCAATGAAAAGAAAGGGAACAGACTTCAAGGCTGGGTGGGGATGGAACCACAGGCCTAGTCAGAATGATAGGAACAGGAATGCTGACTGGAATCCCATCTCAGCTGTCCCTAGGACCCTAGGTTATTTCACTATGGGGCCACACTAGTGGATGTTATAAGAGGAACCTCCGGGTAAATGTGTCTCCCTCTAGTCTCCTACTCTGCCCAAATTCTTCCCCAGGCTTTCCAATTCAGCAATGCAACATCACTACCAATACAGAGTGTGCCTGCCCCAAGGGGCAACAGTGTCGAGATAAGGAATGTACCAGCTGTGACCCTCAACCTACATTCCTCCCGAGCACACCCCAGCATCCGGTCAGAAGTACACATCAACATCCTGAACCCATAAACCAACACCCCACCGACACTCATTCAGCTTACTACTCTGGTATGATTTATCCTGAGGCCAAGGCTCCTCAATTATCTCTGAGAGATGGGCAAGCACAGGGCGAGAGGGGTCATTTGCCCCCAAAGACTCTGCTAGGGGAGAATCCCCTTCCTAGGATCCCCCATGAGTTACATTTGCTCCCTCCACCCAAATTCATACCTTTAAATCTGACTGACCCCAGAACAGAATAGCCTGAGAGAGCAGTGTTAAGGACTGGTGGGGATGGGGGAAGGAATTATGGGTATGGAACGCTCCATACATCATCATATGAAAATGCCTTATTGGTCAGTTTTGCCTAAGTGTTTCTCGTTAGGTTGTTGGAAGGGAGGAATCAGGGAGGTAGGGAGGGTGGAGGAGTGTATATTATTGTTTTCTATGAGGATGTGACAGCTATATCTTCATTTTTTTGTCCCTTTCCCTTTTTTGTTTATATGCTAATCTTCATTCTTACATTTTAATAAGATAGCTTTAATGTTTTGATATTATAAATGTATTTACATAAGCTTGGGTTGAAGGAACTTGGAGAGGCAAATTGGGGGGCATATTTGGCTGACCATGTGTGTACAGGACTCAAAGGGTCTCAGAAGGAAGATTTCCCCACAGAGGGACTTTGGGGGAGGGAGGGACAGTGTGAGTAAAATTATGAAATGTTTCAAAAAAAAGAAAAATAAAAACAGGACTCAAAGTCTTGTTCTCAAAGACAAACCCAGAGAGGAAGAAAGTGATGGAAAGAGAATCCCTTTCATCATCTGAATAATCAGCTGATACAGTTATTGAGCCAGGATACAGGACTACGGCTGCTCTTCATTGTTGTCTCTTCTCTCCAGAGACGGCTGGCACTAATGCCCCAACACGACCTGCCCCAAACCCATGTAAGTGTTATCACCAGTCATGAAGAGTCCCCGCTCCTGGGAGGGATCTAGCAGATGAGGGGTTGGGTGTCTGATCTGGAAACGTGCAGGGTCAGAGCAGGAAGCAGCACTGGAGAGGGAGACCCTCGGACAGACTGCAAGGAAGTAGTACTGGAGAGGGAGACCCTCGGACAGACTCCAGTCCTTTGCCAATTACAGCAGGAACAGCCCCAAACAACCAGATCGGCATTTACATCCTCCTCATCCTTTGCGGATTGATTCTGGCCATCCTCATTCATGGGACTTGGCTTATCCTGAAAAAAAGAAATCGCCAACTCAAAAAGGAACAAGGTATAACCTAACCTGGGTACTAAGGAACCTGTTCCCTATCTCCAACCCGGCTCCTTTCCCTTAGTACTCAGGCTCCTGTCTTATTTCCACTCAATAATGCCTCAGCCACCAGGTCCTCTATCTTCGACCCAAATCCTGCTGCCACCTTTCTCTTGTGCCTCCGCCCTACCATTCTTCCTTCTTTTTTCCTGCTTGGGCTTTATCCTCCCCTTTCAGCTTCTCTGGTTTTCCAATTCCTGTCTCCTCACACCTTTTAAAATCATTCTCCTTTCTATCATCTGCCCACTTCCCCTTTTTTTGGTCTATGTATTTTTCTTTTTCACTCTCAACCTCTGTCCTGTCTCCACCTGCAGATAAGAAAAAGCCAGCCCAGTCATGCCTAACAGGATCCAGAGAAGACCCAGGCCCCTGCTGTCCAAAGCAAGAGGAGGGGAGCACTGTGCCTATCCAAGAAGATTACCGAAAGCCTGACCCTGCCTCTTACCCCTAAGCCAGACTTAGCCAAGGCATTGACAGGACAATATTCTTCTCCATCTTGTCCTGGCTCCTGGCATGACTATGGGTATAGATCTGAAGACCCTCCCACTCAATACTGACAACTCCTAGGAGCCCTCACTACCACCCCCTGCCCTGGTGCCTTCCCTCCCTTACCTAGAAACTTCATTTGACTTTACAAACAGTGTTGAAGGGTATCCAGGGAACAGAATACAAGGTGGAGTGGTATGGTAAGGCTAAGGGAGATTGTGGTGAGAAGCAAACAAACACTTGCTGCATCCTGGGGGCTCAGATGGCTTCCTTTCTAGCAAGGTGGAGAGTTCATATATATACACAAATAAAACTGATGCACTTCTCTGGCTGGGAAAAGCAAGCCCCAACTGTTACATCTGAGATTTTTAAAAAATCATCAAATTAAGGAGAAGACATAATATAAATATGTACCCCCTCCAGTCTCTTAATATGAAATTCTGAGATCCTTAATAATTTGATGAATCAATTCTCAGGCTGCTCCCCACTATTTTCAAAGCCACATTCTTTCTCCATACATGTAGAGCCCTAGAGGGCATTTGGTTCTGACTGGTGGATATACTACACTAAATCTAACAGAAGCATTCCAGCGGTAATGGGAGAAGTTCCTAAGAGCACAGATCCTTAATTGTTCAGTCCAGGACCGTGTCTTTTGGCATTAGTAGAGCTTATCACTTATTTCACCTGAGTGAAGGAAGATTCTAAGGAGATGATCTCCCTAGACATTAACAAAATAGGAATGGGGGAGGACAAAGAAACAACTGGCTTTGGAAGCTGTGTCACTGCCTCTAAGTGAAAGTGGATTGGAAGAATACTAGCCAAAACCGGCTTGAGAAAGTTGGCTCTTTCACCTGCTCAGGTACAGTGGATAGCTCCATTAACTTCCAAGGGCTTCTCCTCCCTCTCCCACTCCCTCATCCCCAGTCAAGGGAAAAACGTTAAGATTATTTATCGGTGGTGTCCTTTAGGTGCCAATTCACTTCCCTAAAACTCCCCATCCCTAGAATTTCCCTGCTGCACATCACTTTGAAAAGCTCACCACTACCCCTCAGTTCCCCACATCCTTCTCCATGACCAGTCTTAATCATACTCTGCTAAAAATCTGTATCTCTCCAGCTTCTAATGTTCCTTCCTGTAGCGATTACTTTTTCTTTTTTGAGGGCAATTGGGGTTAAGTGACTTGCCCAAGATTTTTTTGTGCTAAGTGTCTGAGGCCGGATTTGAAATCAGGTCCTTCTGACTCCAGGGCCTGTGCTCTATTCACTGCACCACCTAGCCGCCCCTACCAATTACTTCTGAATCAGACAATCAGACGTAGAACTGATACTATTGAGTACAAAGGTACCATTGAGGTGATTAGGTCTAATCCCTTTACTTTGAAGATGAGGCCCAAAGAGTGCCAAAGAGAATTTTACCTAAGTGTCTGAGGCAGGATATCAAGTCAGGTCTTCCTGACTCCAAGCCCAGTGCCCATTACCCCATACTGGGGGGTGCCACCCATCTTGCCAACTACAGAAAGGTGAATGAGAGACCTCTTGCTCTCCTTACAGAGGGAAGACTACTGCTAAAGGCAGGAAAATTCAGCTGTCTGTGAGAGAACTCTGGTCTCTATGATAATGGGAATCCTTGGGGGTGATCTAAAAGGGCCATCTTGTTGCACAAGCTTAACCTGCCCTCAGGCCTTAAGGGTACAAGGCCAACTGCAGGCAATAAAGGGGCATGTATACTGGGAGATGTATATACTTCACAATGACCATCTTCAAAAGCCCAGGAGATTCATCTCTTCTACCCTGTCCAACTTCCTTCTAGAACCCATGGAACATGAAAGATTCCTTAAGGTCAGCATTAGAGCTAGAACAGACTTTTAGAGGTCCCTAGCATTCAACTTGGAGTCATTCCAAGCTGCCTGTAACTAATGTGCAGACCCCAACAGTCCATCATATGCAATGCCCACAGCCCTTCAACCTGGTTTTTGGTTCTGCTCAAGCTTCTTAGCCCATTAAGTGTTACCAAGTTAGACTCCTTGCAGAAAGAAAATAGCAATGTATTTTTCAGCTAGCCATAGGTGAGAAACCATGGCTGCCCCCTCCTTTGTTCCCCTCCCCCCTATTTGCAGCTGTTTCTCCATTTGTTTCCAAAGGTATGTGATCTATTTGGCTGCAACTTTAAGCATGGTGGAGCAAAGAGGGTGTTCTTCAGAGTACACCTGGGTCATTTGCTCCAGAAAGGCTTCTGTCCAGGAATGAAGACAACACAGATCCTGAGGATGGCAGGTTGTTTCTGGTAATGCCAAGGAAATTTAAGTATTTGGCAGAGAATATCTGCAATTGCAACGTCCAGTTAGCTCCCCATCATCACTTCCACCAGCTAGCACCTGCTTCCAGCTGCACAGCCACAGGTCTCACGATGAGAAATCAAACAAAACATGGAACACATGAGTGGAAAGCAGTTCCACTGCCAACATACAAGGGTATCTTTAATCTTAATCAGAAGAGCAAATAGCACAGAAGCACCAGTGCTTTAGCCTAAGGAGAAATCTGCCCCACAGTTGTATCCTGCCCCCAGTTTAGGCCAAGTCATCCAGAAGCCATCAGGTTGGTGGTAGGAATTTGTATTTTTTTTCTTTTTTCAGAGTACACGAAATTGGTAAATGTGCTACATGCCTTACTTGGAATACAATTGTTATTATTTTATACAAGTATGAGATTGGAGGGAGGGAAAGAAAGACAGAGAGGGGACAACAGACACAGTGAAAAACCCCACAACGGCTCATGACAAACCGGAAGGGATGGGGGAACATGGGGAAATCTGCTTCATTTGGCTGGAAAGTCCTGGGTATACAACAGCATTTTTGCCCATGCATGGGGATGATAGCAAAGAGACGGAATCAGGTCAGGTAGTGAGAAAGTAGGAGGAAGACATTCTCCCCCCACCCCACCTCCCCAATCCCTCCAAATACAGCAAACCTTGGAGAATCTATTCTGGTCACTGGAAGGGAGCTCTTAAACCACAAAAGAAACCCAGAGTGCAAAATCCTTTGACAAAGTGATGAAGAGGCTGGGGCTTTAAGAGCCCAGGGGGATGGTGTGTTCCTGGCTCTAGAGGCAGCGAGGACAGTGGTGGTTCTTCTCCAGCGGTGTCCCCCCAAGAGAGGAAGGCGCCCAGAGGATAGTGGAGACCTTCTTGGGGGAGACGTTGGGAGGGTACACTCATTGCTTCCTTCTAGCTCTTCAGTCCCGCCACAGGGCAAGACAAAGGGAATATGGAAGTAGGCAGGGGTTGGGGAAGGGTGGGGGGATTTTTGGTTTTTTTTTTTTTGCAAATAAAATGGTGGTGCATGGAAGGTGAACATGCAGCCCCAAGCCCTGTACTCCCTTTGCTTGACTATACATAGGGGTGGGAGAAGAGGTCACTGTTGGACCTGCCCAGGAGGAGTTTCATTTGGCATCCTGTCTTAAAGCTAGAAGGAAATCCCTATGGTACAGTCAGAAAACGACACAGTTATGATCCCTCTGCCTGGGCCAATAAACCCAAGCACTACAGATGGAAAGAAGAAAGTTAAAATTAGCATGAAGGGTCGGGTAAAGGGTGGGCTTGGAGAGAAGGGGTACTGAATGGTAGGTAGGGTGGCAAAGTGATGGCTCTGGAGGAAGAAAACCTAAATATCAGCACAGCCACACAGCTAACAGCTACAGCAATCACCTACAAAAGGAAGACACTGGTCTACCATCTACAACAGACTTCCCTGAAAAGTCTTATAGTCTTGGTTCCAGGCTGGGCCTATTACCACATCCCTATCTTTGGTGTGACAATGGGGCAGAGCTGAGAAAGTTGAGAAGGTTGAGGTTTGGGAACTGGAGATCCAAAGAGAAAGGACTTTGCCAAGCTTTCAGGGATCTCCAGTTCCCAAACCTCAACCTTCCTGCTATCTAAGGGAAAGGAGAAATAAACCTCCTACTATAAAAAGGCTGCTTTATCCCAGTCAAACCCTGGTGCCCCTCTTTACCAGGAGGCCTCTCCTGGTCCTCCTTATCCACCCCCTCCTCCTCCCTCAGCTCCCACCCCAGTGCCTTCTCTCTGAGACTATCTTCTCTCTATTCTGTATAGGTCGTATAGATACTTGGCTATTCTTCTATTGGTTTCCCCATTAGGAAATGAACTTATTGAGGAGACAGGGACTGTTTTTACCCTTTCTTTTACTCCCAGTGCTTAGCACTGTGCCAGGCATACAGGAGATGCTTAATAAACGATTGCTGATTGACTTGTTACTCTTGAATGAGGTCCCTTACACCTCACCTTACCCTCAGTTAAGTTCCCAGGGCACATTTTTTTCAGTATCTTTACAATGACTAAAATTAACCAACAGTCCCAAATTCTGATTGCAAAGGCTATTTTTGGGTCCCTTCACTCACTATTAGACTTGTCTACTAAGAGTTAACCTGACATCTTACCAGCATCTAGGTACCATTTCTAAATGGGGAACAGACAGTGATCAAAATAGTGCCCCAATGTTGTCTAAGTCAAAGGGAAAAGTGTCCAAACCCACTGATTCTGTGGTAAACAGAAGGGCAGCACCAGAAGCACTGGCAGATCCTGGGCCAGACTGAAGGCAGCAGCAGCAGCAGCAGCAGCAAGGCAGGCAGGGAGGGAGGGAGGGAAATCTTCTAAAAACACTGTACACCAGGAACACATGGGAGTGCACACAACTCGAGGTCTTCTAGGCTTGTGAGTATAGTACTTAATTATAAAAATAATGATCAGACCCTGCATTTCATTGCCCCCGACCCCAATATAGCTTTTGCAATAAAGCTACATTGCTACAGGACCAAAATCACTCCTGTGATTTCTGATGGCCCAGGATGGTCATTATCCAGGCTAAGTATCTTCCACCCAGGGAAACTCTGCAGAGCCCATTAAGAGGCTACATTAGGAGTCAAGGTAAGGCTGGCTGTGAGGGAATTGCCATGTCCCTCCCTTCTCACCAGTCCTTACACTGGGCAGTCCCTGCTCCCACCTGGGCAGCTTCTTCTGGATCTGATCTTTGCTGACCTGCTTTTCCCTGGACCTCCACTCCACTTCCTGTGATCTGGGCACAGGTGTTTCCTGAAGGAGAGGGGGCAAACACTGGCTCTTTGTGCTTCATGGAGTGAGAATGCAGCCACCCCAAAAGCAGCATGTCCAATGTGGGGAGGTTCAAGTACAAACCAAAGCAACTAAAGAAGAGGAAATGAAGGAGCCTGGGTAAGGACAAGGTGGATGGACTGGGTCTGCTGGGGGGCGTGAACAGTGGGAAAGGGGGATGAGTTCTGATGGGGGCAGGGAATGAAGGAGGGATGATACATTAAGTAAAAAAATAGACTGTAGACAGGAATCAGGAAGGCACGGATAGAAAGAGACAGAAGAAAACAAGAGGGCAAGTTAACCAAGTTACTAGACATTCAAGTTTGTCAGGCACAGATGACCTGTCCCCAGTGTTTCCCTCTGACAGTAGTACCAAGGCCCCTCTTCCTCCAAAACACAAGAGAACTGGCCTCCCTCCAAAAGCTCAGGAAGGGCTGGCCCAGCACCAAGAGGTGCCTGTCCTGTTTGCTGGTCCCTCTACTTCAACCCTACCAGGCCAGGTTCTCTATCCCACAAAAGGAGACAGTCATTCCATACCTCACCCAGAGCACCTCCAGTTCCCCAGGCAGGCAAGGGAGAAGATTCTGGGGCTTTCCCACCTGTTCACCCCCATCAGTGATTTCAACGATACTTACTTACAATAATTACCACGATGATGGCACAAATGGCTCCCAGCATGATCATCATCTAGGAAAACAAGGGGAAGGTAAGGGGGAGTAAGCCCCTCCTATCAGAAGAATAAGAGGATCTAGAATGGCCTTTTCTTAAGCTACCAAAAAGAAGGCATTCCCCATTTCTTGAGGCAATTGTGAAAATATCAGGACACCCAAAAGACTTTAATGTGTCATGTAAAGGTTTCCTCTACTGAAATCTGCTTGGTAAGCTACTGCACAAGGCTGGATCCTTAGATGCTCTTCCTTTGTTTACTGTAGCCTAAAAAAACAGCCTGAGATCTACAACACTGTAAATGGAGATTACATTTGCCAACAGTGATGCTGGTTCATTTTTCTTTGTGCACTTTTACTATTTGGGGGTGGTTGGTTCATTCAGAAGCAGTTGACATAGGAGGTCCCTAACATGTTGTAGTCCAAAAACTTTCTAAGTCTCCACTTACTTGGAACTTGTTTCTGTGGGGAAAATGTTTCTAAGAAAAAACATCTAGATCTCAATTCAGACATCAGAAGTGCCTGAACATTTTCACAGAAATGTGTGCCAGGAGCACATCTTCCCCTGCTGCAGCTAGGTACTGGAATCAGCACTGGCTCTCACTGAGCAACCAAACTCCTCCAGATCTGATGAACAGAAAGGTAGCTCTTCCCAGCTTCAAGATACTCATAGTGACTGTCACACCTTTCTTGGTCCACTAAGGAAGGAAATGCAACTTTAACTTCTTCCTCCCTTCCCCAACTGCCTTGGTCTCATGAAACAAGCACATGACGATAATCAGAACAGTTCTCTCCTACCCTAATGGGGATTATCTGGGTATAGGTTGGACTAGATTTCTATGCACATTTTAAATACAACAGTGTAAAGTAGGGTTTTTCTGGTACAAAAAAATAAAGTAGGTCTTTTCTTAAAAAGCATTTTAGACAAACAAACCCACAGTGAGTCTTTCTGGGAATTTCAGGGAGGATGTAAGATGGTGTTTTGGGTTTTTTTAGGGGGAAGTTGAATGATTTAGAATAATTTGGTGAAAATATCTATAGGACAATTTTTGGAAGCCATAGTTCAATACTCCTCTTCCAAAAATGCCCTAAAACACAGTGTTCTAGGAAGAGTTCACAATTCTGGTAGACTCTAGGATTAACAGGAAAGCACTCTAAAGCATCAGAGAATAACCTACAGCAGGGTTGGTTATCTCCCATTTACAAAGAAGGAAACCAGGGATCAGACAAGCGACAATGAAACTTGGTCAGTCACACAGCCAGTAAGTAGAAGAAATAAGAATTAATGTAGTCATGTACTCCTGAGATGACTCATTTATGGCAAGTGCCAGGACAGCTGTGGGAGCCTACAGCCCCAAAGCTAATCGCTTTAGGAGATATATTCCTCCCTTTACCCCCCCCTCCTTCCCCAGGGGCAGCAGGATGGCACATTGGATAAAGTACCGGGTCTGGAATCAGGAACTCATCTTCCTGAGCTCAAATCTGGCCTCAGACACTTACTAGCTGTGTGGCCCTAAACAAGTCACTTAACCCTGTTTGCCTCAGTTTCCTCATCTGTAAAATGAGCTAGAGAAGGAAATGGCAAACTACTCCAGTATCTTTGCCAAGAAAATCCCAAATGGGGTCAAAAGAGTCAGACAGGAGTGAAACAACTGATCACCCAATCACCCAAAAGCTACCTCAGGGTATGGTTTCTCAATTCAATTCACCGTGCTCCAGAATACCCTTGTGGGGGTATCACAGAGTACCAGGATATTACAGTCAGTAAAGCATGCTATGGGACCAATGAGCGAAAATGGCAGGCCCTGAAGACTTCCAAACTTTCTCAGAACAGTTCTTCAAGGGCAACAGCCTGCACCTGGAGAGGTGACAAGCAGAGTCTAAATGATGGTGTTACGCTGACGCTAGGCCCAAGGAAGAGAGAAGGTTTACCTTACAATTTTTCCACCAGTACTTCCTCTTTAGCTTGGCGGCACTGCTCTCAAACTGTGATGCCCCCGCCTGCAAGGCATCTGCACGGTCATCCAATTCAGACAGCTTCTGATCCCTCTCCAGGACTTTGTCCACATTTACACGCATGATATCTACCACCTGAGGAAGAAAAACATAACAAGAAACACTAGTCAAAAAAAGTCAAAGAACTCGAATTTTAGCTCTTAACACCAGGCCTCAGTTTGCTCTGCCAAACGAGGAGACTGGACCATAGCACCAAGGTCTCTTCAACCCCTCTTATTCCCATGTGACACTTCTGTAATCTAGATCTTAATTCATTAATGACTATGACTTGCCTCACTTGGAGGGGAGCCACATCATCTTCACCTACCTCCTCCACTTGTGCCTGTGTTTGCTGCAGCCTCCTGTTACTAGTGGTATTGGGAGGTGGACCCCCCCCTGGGGCACCCCCTTCTGGGGCTCCTGGTGTAGGTGGCTGTGCAGGAGCAGACCTATTGAAACAGGAGGGAAATAAACCAAGTACATGTGAGAAGGAACAAAAAAGGAATTTCTTATCCTCCTAGCAAACCCAAAGCAGAAGTGGTAACTCTTCGAAAGTTATTCCTCTCCTAGAAAATCTTCAAAGCATGGAGCCACATCACAAAAGCACAAAAGGAGAAAGGTTGGCCCCAACAGTAGAATTTTGTGATCCAGGCAGGCAAAAGCACTGCAATCCTAAGATAAGAGCAGCATCAAAAAAAGCAGCACCTTTGATACTGAACCAAATTCAAATGTTTTGTAAGATGTTAGTGTTTTCTGACACTTTAGTCAATTTATAAACCTAGAATGGGAGAAATGACTCCATGCTAGGGAAAGAAAAAAACTAGTCTTTTGGTATGTGAGTCTTGATGAGGGAAAAGAGAAGCTTTTTGTGGCTAGCAGCGTTCTCCAAGTAACAAGGGAAGGGACAGAGGCTGACTTTCTGTTTTAAAGGATCCTGTTATGGTTATACTCTATGCAGTAGCTACTAACACTGAGGCTGTTCAATATAAAAAAAAACTTGGAGAATTACCAAAAGAGAGGCCTATTGGTAAAATGGAGGAAGCTTGCTCAGAAAGAACTTTCTCTGGTAAAAGAGGTGAAAAGAAGGTGTTTCTCACTGGGTCATGAGACTGCAGACTTATATTCCCAGTCTTAGCACATGCATCATGGCTTAGCTGCCCCTTTTCTAGATATAGTATGAGGCTTTTGGAAGCTCCTTTCAACACCTTCCCCCCATTCCAAAGCAGGTTCATGATATGAACTCCAACCATTCATTCAGATGCCATTAAATACCACCTAGAGTCTGGGGCACAGTAATCTTCTAAACAGGTTTGTGCTTATATACAACCAAAATGGAGGCCTTTGCCTTAAAAAGTTCCAGAACTCTGGTATGAAGTTTCTTTCACAAAAGCAAAAAATACCCATCCTGATAAATGGCTTTTGTTATTTCAAAGTTTCAGGATAAGATTCTTACCATACCTCAAATGGAAAGGAAATCCTACTGGGAGTAAAAGATCTCATAGGGCAAAGAAGACTACAAAAGCTACTACAATCCAGATCCACTGTCCATCCCCTCCACACAAAGAATCATCTGAAACCAGATTATTAACTTGCAGGAATCAACACAGCTAATTCTGCTGAAAACTAACAATTCACCTTTTCCTAGTCCTCCTAGACTCTACCAATAAGTTATACCAGGATAAAAATCCCTTCCCAATCACCCCTCTTACTTAAGGAATCTCCTGAACAGAAAGAAAAAAAGTTCCAAAGTAAGTTTGTGTGTCCTGCTCCCCTCCCCAGAAGGAAATCAAGGGAAAAGAAAGGAAAAGTATAAACGCAACTTAGTTTTTGAAAGCTACCTGGACTGAGTAACCCGATCCTTGAAGTAAAAATACAAAATTCAATGGGTTCTAGACTGGCAGTTTTAGTTTTGGAGGAGGGCCAGAAATGTAGCACCAATGACAGCATTAAGGTCAGAGATTTTGCACCAGCAAGGACTCATCACCAGTAAGCACATCTCACATGGTTTTGCCAACTGGAACTTTAAATCAGAGAAGCCCCTAGTCTTCACCGTTCCCGCACTCACACTCTAAAAATAACTACAATCTCAGGACTTGTATATTGTTGATGAACAAACATGATTTAACAGCCCTGTAGTTCTTCAAATTCAATTAGACGTAATAAAAATCGAATTAGCCTGGAGTCTGAGACATATTACCTCTCCTTTACCAAATGATGGTATTCTGGCAAGTCCCTGCAGACGATTGGCTGACTGATAGTGAAAATAAGTATTAATTTCCAAGGCCTTAAGCCCCAACGACATGTGAACTTATGCCACACAAGTAAATTTTTTTAAATTTCCGGTCGTGGACCCTATCACCAAAGTGGACACGGTGGCTCTCAGCAGTGGTCACGTTTGCAATGAAAACACGTTTCCATCACTGACATCGTGGGACGATAGCTCGGGAGACTGCCGACCACAGCTCAAGATTTCTCTCTCAGATTCGTTATGGTACAGTAAGAAAAATGGGGGCCATTTGAATAAACTGGGTGGAAAATTTTTTTGCATTTACTTGGCTCCAGAGAGGGCAGGGCAGAGACAGTGGAAGGGGAAAAAATGCATGCAAAGCATATCTATTAGTGGACCCTGCCAGACTGAAACGTCGCCTGCCTGCCAGTCTCTCCTTCCCACCCCCCCAGAACAGCCTACGGGGAAGCCTACCCCACCCCCCTCGAGGGCGCCCCTCCTGGGGCCAAACGCGGGCACACACCCCCGTATGTGGTTCAAGGAACAGCAGAGACACAGTACAGGAGGCTGGCTGAAAGCCTAGGGTCCAGCTCCAGTGAGACCAGAGCTGGTCCACAACATCCCTTGCTCCACCTGAGACTCTCCCCCTCCACTTTGAGGAACACCTTGCACCCCCTCTCAATGAGAGACACAGATCCCCGTGAGTCACAACCCCTGGGGGAGGGTGCCGAGCGTCCTGGACCCCGGGAAGGGGGTCCCGGGAGCGCTAGCGGAGCGAAGGCGAGGAGAAGTGCCTCAGTGGCCCAGCCGGCACAGCCCGAGGGTGGGAGCTCAGCGGCCCAGGCGGCCGCTGCTGCAATGCGCCATTTTACCCCCTGCAGAGTCCGGGGCGGGGGTGGGACGGGCCCCGAGGGCTCCCCACTCATCAACAGGCTCCACTTACATCTCTCTGGTGGAGAGGGTGTGGAGGGGTCCGACTCCTTCTCGGGGGCGGCAGCGGAGGCAGAGGACGCGAGACGCTGCGACTGCGACAACGTCCTCTGCAGGACTCGACTCACGGTCTCCACCTCTTCACAGACAGCAAAGCGTAAACTGCAGCTAAAGTTACTGCAGCCTCAGCTCCGGCTTTCAGGATTTATTGGGGAGGGCCCCGCCTTCTGCAGTGATGCAACAACCCAAGAGGTCCAATCAGCGCCGGGAGGAGACGGAACCGTAGCGCGGCGCCGAAGACCCGCCAAAGGCTCCCCGGCCCCTCCCCTCTGCCTTCGCCAATCGCAACACTTTCCCAAATGTCCGCTCTTTTTGTTCCCCCACCCCAAATCCGAGAAGGAAGGAGTGCTATTCTTCCGCCGCTTGGTACTTGCAAAGTCCCCGGCCAATTAGCGCACGGACTACGTGACATGCCCTCGTGTTTCCTGGTTCGTAAAAGACCAATCACCAATGAGTCCTAGAGTCCAAAGGATGACGCTAACGCTGGAATGTTTTGCTTACCAATGAGATGGCCCCTAAGGAGTCGTCCAGCCAATCACTGAAGAGAAATTCAGTTTTCTTTAGACCCCCCCCCCCGTCCCGCGGCCGCTAGCCAATGAAAAGGCCCAAACGGCCTGGGGGGGGGGGTAGGATTCTCTAATGCACCGCCCACGAGTCGCCCTCTTAGAGCGAAGCTCTCTGTGGGTGCTTTGAAGGTATCGGGTCGGAAGTCTGCCCTCGTCCTGGATGCCAGACTTCTACTGGATAGAACCCAGTCCGCAGGCAGAGGTTCTGAGAGGAGCCTCTAAGGCAGGTATGCCAGCCTGTTAGTAGCCGTTGTGTCCCAGAAGTCTTAGTGCAGTTTTAAAACATTACACTTTGTGTATTGTGTACATTATGAACCATACAACAAAAAATAGGGAAGATGAAGTAAAAATGAAATAAACAATATTGTGAAATAATTTATTTAACTTATAAATCACACAGAAAACCTTTTGTTCATTAAAAAATCACAGCCAGTATGATTGAATATGATCATTATTTTTTAAAATCTTGGTTTAACATTTTGTGATGGGACCATTCCGAAATCTGTTTCTAAGTTCAACTTGTTCCAAAACTTGTTTATTTCAATAGTTGGTTTTAATGACTGTCATAGTTGAAAAAAGAAATCTTACAAAGATTCTTAGATCCAAATGGAGGAAATGCATCATTTGGCTGTGCTCACTAAATCATGACTCAATTTTTCAATCTCATCTACTAATCATGCAAAGATTTTTGTTGAAATGTGGCGAGTAAATTTCCATCTTTCCTGATGTCAAAAATCAGTTGTCCTTGCAAACTAATAAAAATGTGTTCTGTTTTGATAATTTAACAAAGTAAGGACAAAACCCGCTGAAACTCTTCATCTGGAAGTTATCAAACATTCTGAAAAATTCTATATCAAGTTTTAGTGGGCAGATGAGTTTTTATACGTGATATATTTCAGCAACAAAAACTGTTTTTAAATGTTTTTCTAATATTGTGTCATACTATCATCAATTAATATTCAAGGTACAGGGGTGGCTAGGTGGTGCAGTTGATGGGGTCCTTGTGATGTATATATGTCTGTAGTATCAACCTGTAACATCAGTTTGTAAGTGGGGTGCTTTGGGATCTATGTCTGTAAAATCAATTTGTAAAAGCAGTCTGTAAGATCACATTTCCACCCCCCCACCCCAGCCTCAGAGCATTGACTCTGCCCCTTCCTCCTCCCAGCACTCTGCCCAGCAACAACTCATGACCTGTTTATCTCTGCTTGAGACAATAAGTTATGTAAATGTTATCTCCCTTAGTTAGAGTGGCCAGCCCCACCATAAATTCTTCAATACCTTATCTATAGGGTAACTCCTTAGTCAATTATATACCCACACTGTCTCTGATGACCTTGGTGGGAGGCAGACTGGGCACTCTTTAGTGACGTGTCAGGCCTAGAACCACACCTCCAGCTAGCCCCGCTTGAGCTATTTCCCAGTGAATCATGGGCAATACACCTATATTAAAAGTGTATGGTCCTTTGAGCACTGACGACTCCTTAACTCCTCCCTGATCCCACCCTTACTCACCTAGTTAGCATAATTGACCCCTTAAAACTATGCCTGCGGCCTCTTCGAGTTTGCAGGTTCCATAAGAATCTAGCCCGCTGTTCTCTACCACGTAACAATAAACTTTACAATTTCGGCTTCTAAACTTTACAATTTCGGCTTCAAAGTTTGCTTGAGCCTGGTGAATTCCTTCCAGACTGGATGCCAGGAGAGGTATCCCTGGCAGAACCACTTACCCTCCCCCCCCTCCTTATCACCCTTCCCTCTTCACAGTGAGTAGAGCGTCAGCCCTGGAGTCAGAAGGACCTCAGACACTTCAGATCTCAGACACTTAATGCACACACAAACAAAAAGCCATGTAATCTTGGGCAAGTTACTTAACCCCAATTGCCCTCCAAAAAGCCAAAATATATATATATATATATATATATATATATATATATATATATATATATATATATATATACATATATATTCAAGGTACAAATACATTAAGGACAAGGGTCATTGCTGTTGAGTCATTTTTCAGCCATGTCCAACTCTTTGTGACACTACTTGGGATTTTCTTGGCAGATGCTAGAGTAGTTTGCCATTTCCTTCTCCCCCTCATTTTACACATGAAGCAAACTAGATTAAGTGATTAGCCCAGGATCACATAGCTACTGAGTGTCTCAGGTCAAATCTGAACTCAGATCTTCCTGATTCCAGGACCAGTGCTTTGTGCACTATGGCACCACCTAGTTGTGGCACCACCACCCCACATATAACTATGGTAGGCATAAATCTAGATTTCAAATAATCTTTATGTTAAATTTTTTCAATTTCTTGTCATCTAATTTTTTACATTATAATAAAGCAGATGAAGAAATAGAAGTGTCACTCTGCCAGTTCACTTGTGCTCACATTATCAATCTGTGGTTTCTTTACAACACATAGTATGCTAAGTGATCAGATGAGTAAAGGAACCATTCATTACCCATCTCTTTATTAGAGGTATACAAAGAGCACCTTGGTTGTGAACTGTTTTCAGGATACCTTACTTTCCACATGTGACACAAACATCTGACACATGGACCAAGTGCTCAGAGAAGTGTTAACCCATATGAAATTCAGTAAAAACAATTTTTTAGATTGCTTGTATAAATATATTTTCTTCCCATAACTCCATGGATCATTTTGCACATACCCCACTTTGGAGACCACTAGATTCTAGCCCTGGATCACTGTTAAATCCAGAGCCAGTGACCACTGTGGGTAGGGAACCAAGCTGGCGGGATAGGGAGACAGATTGGATTTGTAGGAGGGGCAGTATCTGGTGGGCAGCCTTTGGGGAGCACAAATTACTAAGCTGGTGGTTTGAGTGCAGCACCACCTAGTGGGCAAAATGTCAATCCCAGATTTAGAGCCGGAAAGAACTTTAGAGATTGCCTAGTGAGTCCAGTCCCTTCATTTTACTGAGAAACAAGCCCAGAGGGAGAAATGCCTACATTAATGGTGGTCGTGTCAGAGACAGGATTTGAACTCAGGCCCCCTGGCTCTAGAACAGGTATTCTTTCCATTACACATATTTGCTGTTTAACTGATTAATTGGCAGCCAGCTTTTCCAAGGGCTTGCAGAAACAAGGACTTGAGTTTTTGCTGCTGCAGTACTGTCACTGGAGATTCCTACCTGTTGCACACCCAGAGTACTTCACTGTCATACAGATAAACACCAATACAAATACAAATTGGGGGGCAGTTTTGGAAAGAGGGGGGAAAATAACACCTGGAAGAACTGGGATAGTCCTCAGGCAGGGGATTTTACCTGGACTTGGACTCAAGGAAACTGGGGATTCCAAGAGGTAGAGAAGAAAAATCAGTCAAAAGCACAAAGGGCAAAGGCACCTAAGTGAGAAATAGAATTTTAAATTTGAGACTCAGCAAGGTGCCAGTTTGTCTGGAATGTAGAATTCATGATATTTTACTAAGTCTGGAAAGGCTTCCAGTCTCCTCTCTAAAAAAAATTTAAATTTGCACTAAACCTAATAATGTTCAAGAAATTCCCTAAGAAACTACAGTAAGTCAATCAGTCAACCAGCATTTATTAATTACCTACTATGTCCCAGGCACTGTGCTAAGTGCTAGGGATACAAATATAGGTAAAAAACAGTCCCTGCTCTCAAGCTCACAGCCTAATGGAGACAGAATGCAAACAACTTGCAGGAACTTATGTAAACATGAGAGTCAAGAGAAATCCAGAAAGGTGAATATAATTAAGAATTGGAAGGTACCATATCATAGTGTAAAATCCTAAAAAGTGAAGAAGAAACAAGTGTCCCCTCAGAACCTTAATGTCTTCAAATGGTATTGAGAAAGTTAAATAAGAAAAACAGCAGTATATTGTTTCTTTTTTAAGGGTTTTAAGAAGGGGTGAGAAGAGAAAGGAAATAGGAATATACTAGTTTAGCAAGGAGGAAGGGGATGGAACTTGCTATTCATAATTGAGGTATATAAACATGAAGAAAGGGGTAGGAGGAATGGACATCAGATGAATCTTACTCTTATTCAAAATGGATAAAAGGAGGATTGTACACAGTGTGGAATAGAAATGCATCAAATTAAACAGTGAACCAAGTAGGGATAAGGGTATAGGTTAGTAAGAGGGAGAATAAAACTGGGGAGGGGGATAGTCATCAAAAGCAAAACAAACTTCCTGATCCTGAAAGGGATTAAAAGGAGAAAAATAAAAACTAGAATCTAAAGGGTGCAAACCAGTTGGTTGGTGTCCTTCATTCTCAAAGAGGACCAAAATGACAGCACAATGCTAGAGTCAAATTTTAGTGTGTCAGACTGTGGCTGATCAGACCATGATGAGTTTGCAACGCTCTGCCACAGATTGAGCACCAATAGTCCGTGTGAACATTTGGGGGTGGATTCTCTAAACTTTTGCATCTTCATTTCCTTTGAACTGTCTCAATTCTGTTTTGCTCATAGAGCATGGCACCTTCTCTGAAGTGGGCATGCCATACTGAGCAGTCCTGTGCCAGCACTTAATTCCAAAGTTCTTAAGAAAGACCTTGAGAGTGTCTTTATATCACTTCTTCTGACCATCATGTGAATGCTTGCCCTTGTGAGTTTTCCACAAAATAACCTTTTTGACAAGTGTATGTTTTGCATTCGTGGCCAGCTCATCAGAGTTGTGCTCTCTGAAGAGTTTGAATGCTTGGCAGTCTAGTTCAAGAGAAGATTTCAATATCTGGTATCTTATCCTGCCAGGTGATCTTCAGAATCTTCCTGAGACAATTCAAATGGAAACTTCTGTTTCCTGGCATGGCACTGGTATACAGTCCAGGTTTCACAGGCATATGAGGTCGGCACAAAGGCTCTACAGACCTTCAGTTTGGCAGTCTGTCTAATACCTCTCCTTCAGAGTCTCTCAAACACTGAGCTAGCTCTGGCAACAAATGCATCAACCTCATTATCAATTTGTACATCCCTAGAAAGTACACTATCAAGGTAAGTGAACTTATTCACAGCATTTAAAACTTATTCATTTGCTGTAACCAATAGTTCCATGTATGGATGGTGTGGTGGTGGCTGATGGAGCACCTGAGTTTTCTTGGTGTTAATTGTTAAGCCAAAATTAACACAAGCAGCAGAAAATTGATCCATACATTGTTTCATCTCAGCTTCAGAGGCTGCACTGAGTGTACAATCATCTGTGAACAGACAATCATGCACCAGCACTCCACTTTGGTCTTGGCTTGTAGCCTTTCAAGTTGAAGAATTTACCATCAGTGTACCATCAGGTAGCTGACCTTGATGTCATGTTCATTCTCACTGAAAGCATCTGACAACATAGCTGAAAACATCATGCTAAAAAGCATGGGAGCAAGCAAACAGCCTTGTTTTACTCTGTTGGTGACTGGGAAGGCACATTATCCAGAACCTGGGCAAGCATGTCATCATGAAATTGATATACAATGCTGATCAGTTGAGGAATAGCTGAACAAAGGGTCACATATGAACATAAGAAAATATTATTGCACTGTAAGAAATGGCAAAAGAAATGATTGCAGAGTATCCTGGATAGTATACAGTGCTGCAGAGTGAAGTGAACACAATCAGGAGAACAATTAATACAAGGACAATATTGTAAAAACAATAACTTTGAAAGACTTAAAGAACTTTGATCAGTTCAATGATCAATGCAATGTCTCCAGAGGACCTATGGTGAAGTATATTATTCTGCTCCTGAAAGAGGAATGATGGCAGGAAAACATTTTTTTGAACCTGGACACTACGGATTATTTTGTTTGTGCTCACTTTTTTGCAACCAGAGGTTTTTTTTCTTTTTCTCTTAGCTTTCAACAAGGTAGGGATAGTCTGGAAAAGAAAAATTCACAATACTGATGTCAAAAAAAAAAGGCCATCGAAACATTTTTTGGAATGCACACAAGAGAACTGAAGCATATACAAGCAGAAGTTTTGAAAGTATAAGTAGAATTTATTTTACAACTTTTAAAAAGCAACATTGAAAAGATTGTTTCACATGCATCCCTCATTTGTGTTCTGCTACATGGAAATGCTTTTTCAAAATTAAAAACTTTTAAAGATCTGGAAAAGCAGACTGGTGTCATATTGAAGAATTTATTTTTTGGGCTTTTTAGAGGCAACTGGGGTTAAGTAACTTGCCCAAGGCCATACAGGTAGTAAGTGTTAAGTGTCTGAGACTGGGTTTGAGCTCAAGTCCTCCTCACGCCAGGGCCAGTGCTGTATTCACTGTGCCACCTAGCTGCCCTATATTGAAGAATTTTTAAAGAATTTCAAGTTGTATTTTATCCTAGAAGCCAATGAAGATTCTTGAGTAAGAGATTCACCTGGTCAGATCTGTCCTTTATGAAGATTTGGCAGCTGGGAGGAGGATGGACTAGGGAAAGACTGAAAACAGGAAGACTAACAGGGTAACGGCAATAGTCCAGGAGAGAGGAAATAAGGACTTTTATTTAACTAAGGTAGTGGTTCTTTGAATGAAGAAGAGACAGATGTAAAAAGAAATGTAGAAAAGTAGAATCAAGTTGAGAGAAAGGGAAGGCTCAAGGAGGTTCGAGGTTATGAAGGATGGTGGTACCTAGACCAGGGAGGGGTTCTTAATCTTTTTGTGTGTCCCCTCTGGTAGTTTGCTAAAGCCTATAGACTTTCTCAGAATAATATTTTTAAATATATAGAATAAAATATATAGGATTATAAAGGAAACTAACTATATTGACATGTAGTTATCAAAATATAAAAAAAAAAGTTCATCATGGGTCCCAAGTTAAGAACATTTGCCCTAGACATAAAGAACTTAGCTGTGAGGAATGGGTTTAAGAAGATAATGAAAGCATCTGACAACAATTAAGCAATTGGAAGGTACCATATGATGGTGTAAAATCCTAAAAAGTGAAGAAGAAAGTGAAGTCAGATGGGGGCAGCTAGGTGGCTCAGTGAATAGAGCACTGGCCTTAGAGTCAGGAGGACCTGGGTTCAGATAGGGCCACAGACATTTAACACACACACACACACACACACACTAACCGTGTGACCTTCGGCAAGTCACTTAACCCCAATTGCTCTCCAAAAAGAAAAAAAGAGAAGATAATGAATTATTACCAATACATTGAGTTTGAGATGCTTGTCCAAGGAGTAAAGGAGGAAGTGAATGATAAAATACTTTGTTGTTAGTCATTCAGACATGTCTGATTCTTTGTAACTCCGTGGATCATATCATGTCAATATGGTCCCTGGGGTTTTCTTGACAAAGATACTAGAATGGACAGTTTACCGTTTCCTTCTCCAGTGGATTAAGGCAAAAAAGAGGTTAAGTTACTTACCCAGGGTCACACAAGTATCTTAGGCCAGATTTGAACTCAAGTCTTCCTGAGTCCAGGCCTAGTACTCTATCCACTAAGCCAGGTACCTAGCTGGCCTTATAAAAACCAAAAACCCTAGAACTCAGGAAAAGATATGAGGCCTCAATATACCAATAAGTCTTTATAGTCTTCTGAAGAGATATGATCATTGAATCCATGGAAATTAATGAAATCACTTAACAAAAGTAAAGATGGAAGATAAGAAAGTGTTTGGGAGGACCCACAATTGGAGGACAGGACATAGCTAATAATCTGAAAAACACTAAAAAGTTGTTAGACAGGTAGGAGAACCAGGAGAGAAAAATGCCATAAAAGCTGAGGGAGAAGAGTATCTAGGAGTAGAGACTAGTAAATAATGTCAAAAGCAGCAGAGGTCAATAAGGAAGAGGACTGATAAAATGTCATTAGATTTTGTAGTTCAGGGATCAACGGAGAGAACTGTTTCATTTCAATAGTAAAATAAGAAGACAGATTAAAAGGGCTGAGAAATGAGTGAGGTGGGGGCTGAGCCAAGATGGTGGAGTAGAAACAGCATTTCCAAGGTGTTCTCCCACCAGACCTCTTCCAAAATATGTAAAAGGGGACTCTGGGCAACTTCTGGAGCCCCAGCACCCACAGAACAACACAGAGAAGCTGACTGCCCACTTAGGACAGCCCAGCAGCCCTGCAGGGAAGGCCAGCACAGCGCTCTGGGAGACGACAGCCCAGCACAAGGAGAGCCGAGCCCAGGTCCTCGTGAGCAGCGATTTTAGTCCCAGGGTGGCCAGGCCGGCAGCCTGCGGGAGGGTCCCCAGAACACCAGCAGCTGTGGCGATTCCAGAATTATCAACATGAACATGCCTAGGACAAAGATAAGAAAGTGTTTGGGAGGTTAGTGCCCTATGGACTTTGGGGCCAGTATTTGGGGAATGTGTCGGCTTCCTCCCCTGGGGGCTAGAAGCCACTGAGGAGACACTCGCCATTTTGCAGCTTCAGTGGCAGCATCAGCTCCTGGCCTTCGAACTGTAGGGAGATCCAGCAATCAGTCTTGGAGGTTAATCGCTCTTGCTTTAACCTGCTTGGATCTGGATTGTGATCTGGGGGGAGGTCTGGGGTGGGCATCCAACTTGCAGAACCAGAAGTTGTAAAGACCCCAACATTCAGGATGGAAGCTCCCCTGTCTGGTGGCAGAGTCCTACTGTGGCAACAAGCCCAAAAGTCAAGTAATTAAGTGGCAACATGCCTAGGCAAAGGACACAATAAACAGAAAAATGCAACATTAGATTCCTATTTGGGGGGCAAAGAGGATCGAAGCAGGGAACAGGAGGACTGTGAGGTCAGAAATCCTGCTCCAAAAACCCCAAAGGAAAATATGAGTGGGTTACAGGCTATAGAGGACCTTAAGAAGCAGATAAGAGAAGTGGAGGAAAAATTGGGAAGAGAAATGAGAAGGATGCAGGAAAAGTATGAAATGAGAGTCAACAGCCTGACTGAGGAAAATAACACCCTAAAAAATAGACTAACTCAAATGGCAAAGGAAGCCCAAAAGGGCAGTGAGGAGAAGAATGCCTTAAAAAGCCAAATTTGCCAGATGGAAAAAGAATCTCAAAAGCTCACTGAGGAGATTCATTCCTTCAGAGTTAGACTGGAGCAAATGGAAGCTAATGACTTTATGAGAAATCAAGATGCTGTTAAACAGATCCAAACAAATGAAAGAATAGAAGGCAATGTGAAATATCTCATGGGAAAAACCACTGACCTGGAAAATAGATCCAGGAGAGATAATTTAAAAATTATTGGACTACCTGAAAGCCATGATCAAAGAAAGAACCTAGAAATCACCCTTCAAGAAATTCTCAAGGAAAATTGCCCAGATGTTTTAGACCCAGAGGGCAAAATAGAGGTTGAAAGAATCCACAGATCACCTCCTGAAAAAGATCCCAAAAAGAAAACTCCCAGGAATATTATAGCCAGGTTCCAGAATCTCCAGATCAAGGAGAAAATACTACAAGCAGCCAGGAAGAAACAATTTCAATATTGTGGAAACACAATCAGAATAGCACAGGACCTGGCAGCTTCTACACTGAGGGATCGAAGGGCATGGAATATGATATTCCAGAGGGCAAAAGAACTGGGAATGAACCCAAGGGTCACCTACCCAGCAAAACTGAGTATTTTGTTTCAGGGTAAAATATGGTCATTCAGTGGAATAGAGGACTTTCAAGCATTCTTGAGGAAAAAACCAGAGTTGAATAGAAAATTTGACATTCAGACACAAGAAGCAAGAGATGCCTGAGAAGGTAACCAGGGAAAAGAAATCAAAAGGAACTTATCAAAGTTAAACTATTTACATTCCTACATGGAAAAACAATAACTGTGTCTGATGAAACCTTTCTCATTATGAAAATAATTGAAGAAGGGTATATGGACATATGAATACATATGTGAATGTGTGTATATATGTTTATAGGTATACATGGATAGAGGGCACAGGTTGAATTTGGTGGGAAGGGATGATACTTAAGGGGTGAAGTTAAGAGGTGAGAGAGGAAAGTGGCAAGAGGAGATGGGGAGAGACAGGGTGGGGTAAACTATCTCATGTAGAAGAGGCAAGGGGAAGTGGTTGCAGGGGAGGGGAAGAACAGGAAGGCAAAAAGGCAAAACCATATTCTCATTGAATTTGGCTCAGGGAGAGAATGACATAGAAACTAAATGGGATATCTCACCCTGCAGGAGAGTAGGGGGAAGGGGGATGAGAAGGGGTATGATGGAGGGGAGGGCATTCTGGGGGGAGGGGAGGTTGGAGATACCCACTTTTGAAGAGGGACAGGATCAAGTAGGGATTAGACCAGGTGGGGGTGGGATGGGTGGGAGGGAAATATAAGCAGTCTTTTACAATTTATCTACTATGGTAATGTTTTGCATAGCTATACATGTACAACACATACTGAATTGCTTATCTTCCCAGAGGGAGTGGATAACAAGGGAGAAAGGGGATGGATCTGGAATTCGAAGTTTTAAAATTAAATGTTTCAAATATATATAAATACTATTATTAATACTATTTTGCATATAATTGGGAGATGAAATGTTCAGGCATTGGGGCACAGAGACTCACCTCGCCCTAATGGTAAAGTCGAAGGGGGTATAGGAGAAGATATGGCAGAGAGCAGATTGGATGAAGGGATATCTTGTGGGACTGCTATTCTGGGGTGGTGGGTAGGGGAAAAATGATGGGAAATTGTAACTCAAAATCTGTCGGAATGAATGATGTAAACCAGAAATTAATAAAGCATTTGTTTAAAAAAAAAAAAAGAAATGAGTGAGGTGAAAAAGTAGTAGAAATTAGTGTAAACTTCTAAAAGGTTAGCTATGAAAAGGAAAAGATCTGTAGAATGGGCTTGAAGGAAAGGCACTGTCAAATGGAGGCTTTTAAAGGATGGGAAAGGCGTAGGGATGTGTATAGGAAATAATGGAGTAATTAGATGAGGAGTAATTGAACAGATAGCTGGGGATAATAAAGAAAGGGGCAAAATCCTGGAGAAAATGGGAGAAGTGGTGAAGGTAATAAAGGCTGGCCTTGATATACAAAGGACTATCAACGGATAAGAGAATAGGGAATAATATATAGAAGAGAAGAGAGGAAAAACAGAAATGTGGCAGTGGGAGAATATTTCAGGTCGTGTTGACAGAAGTGGATTATAACCTTGGCAGGGAGGCATAAAAAAAGTTAAGAATTTCAATTAACTGGACATCTGCTGGAGTTCTCCCTGCTCCCTACTCGCTGGCCATTTCTTACACAGCCTTTCTGCTTCCAGTGTATCCTTTCCTACCCAGTCCTCACCTTTTACACCCCCAAGGCAAGCACTCCTTGAGAAAAGATGATTTGGTAAAATAACTGCAACCAGGATCTGGATAAAGTGACATATAGGAGCAAGGAGCACACCTACTTCTCCATCTTAGCCTATCGTGTTTAGGGAAAGAGGGACAATCAGGAGAACTACAGGAAAAAAACTTCTTTCAGACCTGCAAAGGATTGCATTTTGGGTAAAGTGAGGTTTCATTGAGTTCAAGAAGATAGAAGGAATGTGACAAAGAGGTCTAATAAAAGGACAATTTTGTTAATGATACAGTGAGCCCAAAGGCCACAAGGGAAGAGGAGCCCAGAGCAATTTAGGGACCATCATAGAGTTAAGTTGATATGAATGGAAATGTGGGATAGGTAGCAGAGGAAAGGAGTTTTGGTTTTTTTTTTTAAAGCCTATCCTCACCTAGGAAATACAAATAGCTCAAAATCAGGCTTATAATGGAGGACCCTAGGAAAAATAGCACCTCCTCATTTTAAAAATGAGGAAAACTGGAGCAAAAAGAGATTTGCCTAAAGTTCTTTCACTAATTAGAGAACCAGAACCAGCTTTTCCACTACTATACCACATTCTATTCTCATTCATCACTATGAGGGATTTAATAACCCAATACACAAAGATCTGTCATGGTAAACATTCTAATGTCTAACTTACAGCCAAGTTTCCCACTTTTAATAACTAGCATTCATGAAACACTTTAAGGTTTATAAAGCCCTTTACAAAATACTGCCTTTTTAAATTTAACGTTTTTGGTTAAATTTTAAGTTCCAAAATGTCTCCCTCCTTCCCTCTCCACCCTGAACTAAAGAAAGCCAGTATCTGATGAAGATATAAATATAGTTAGATATGTAAAATGTTATTATGCACATTTCTATTTATGTTCTTTCTCTGGAAGTAGATAGTATCTTCCTTCATAAGTCTTTTGTAGTTGATCTGATTTGAATATTTGTAATACTCAGAAAAGCTTAGTCCAGTTATTTCCCAAACAGTATTGCTGTTACTGTATCTAACTTTCTCTTGCTTCCATTCATTTCACTCTTTGTTTTTTCATACAATTCTTTCCATGTTTTTCTAAAATCAACCAGTTCATTATTTCTTACTGCCCAGTAGTATTTCATCACCATCATAGACCACAACTTAAGTAGCCACTCCTCAACTAATGGACATCCCCCCTTCAATTTCTACTTTTTTGTTACCACAATGGGAGTTACTATAAATATTTTTAGAACATATAGGTTCTTTTCCTTTTTCCCTGATAACTTTGGGAAACAGACCTAATAGTGGTATTACTGGATCAAGGTCATATACAGTTTTGGGGCATAATTCCATATTGTTCTCCAAAATGGTTGGATCAGCTCACAATTCCACGAACAGTGTATTATTAGTATCCCAATTTTTCCACAGCCCTTCCAACATCTGTCATTTCCTCCTTCTACCATTTTAGTCAATCTGGAATTCGTGAGATGATACCTCAAAGTTGTTTTAATTTGCATTCTCTAATCAATAATGATTTAGAACATTTTTTCATAGTATATGTAACTTTGATTTCTTCATCCAAAAACTGCTTGTTCATATCTTTTGACCATTTATTTAGGAACTCATATCTTATAAATCTAACAAAGTTCTCTATACATATGAGATATGAGACCTTTATCCAAGAAACTGTCTATAAAAATTATTTCCCAGTTTTCAGCTTTCCTTCTAATCTTGGCTACCTTGGTTTTATGCGTATAAAACCTTTGTAATTTAATATAATCAAAATTACCCATTTTATATTTCACAATATTATCTCACTTATTCATAAATTCTTCTATTCATTAAGTCTGATAGATAAAATATTCCATGTTCTCCTAATTTACTTGTAGCTCCCTTAGTAAATAGTGCAGGATACTGGTCTACACCTAGTTTCTTTGCTTTCCCAACAATTTTTACCAAATAGTGAATTCTTATCCCAAAAGCTTAAATCTTTACATTTGTCAAACACAATGTTACTATAATCATTTCCTACTGTGTATTCTAAGTCTACTCTGTTCCACTGATCTACACTAAAGCATTTCTTAGCCATAACATTTTTTTTTATAATTAATGCTTTATAATAGTTTAAAATCTGGTACTGCTAGGCCTCTTTCCTTTACATTTTTATTCATTAATTCCTTAGATATTCCTGACCTGCTGTTCTTACAAATATTATCTCTTTTTATCCTTACAACAACCCTGGAAGGTAGATGCCATTAATGTCCTCATTTTACAGAGGAGGAAAATGAGGCAGACAGCAGTTAAGTTTTTTCCCCAGAGTTAACCAGCTAGAAAGTGTTTGAGGAAATATTTGAAACCAAATTATCCTTTTAGAAGTTTTAATTTTAATAAGTTATGTTTTGTTTCATATCATCTTAACATTTTAAAAATGTAAATGAATTTTAATTCAATTTTGTTTCATTCAGAATTCATAAAATACCTTGAAACAACTGCAAACATCTTGGATCTCAATGCTTGGCACATAGTAGATTCATAATAATGACTTGAGTCTTAAGAGTAGTATTGAAAATCACTATCAACATATTAGCCTGCTTGCACATACCCTCCAAAGAACACACACATTTTAATCTACATAATGATTTCTGAACAAAACAGATAAAATTTAACCCAAGTAAAGCATCATCATAGAATTTTTGCACCTATCAAATGGAACTCAACCAATTCTAGAAACTGCACATGAAAAATATGAAAGTTTAAGGGTCAAATTAATGGAGTAATTTGCAAGAGGATGGAGAGCAAGCAAGGTTAGAAAGGCTGAGTTCAAATTGCCACCTCAGACATAACTTTTAGCTTGAAACCCTAGTCTCAAATAAACTTGTTAGAGTTTCAGTTTCCCCTTGTAAACTGGGGATATAATAATAGTACTTATTTCATAGAGTTTGGGTGTGGTTCAAATGAGATGATCAAATGAGATCTTCAAAACTTAAGGAACTATATGAAAGCAAGCTATTATTATTTTTTCTAGCCTAGGTGGTCTAATAACTGGGACTAAGAATTGTGGCATAATAGGGAGTCTAATGCCCAAGGAATCCAAAGGCCTAGGTTCTAGTTTTCCCTCTACTATTCTGACACTTTGGAGCTCCTCACTTACTATATCTAAGAATTCAGTTCCTCATGTGTTAAAGGACAATAATAACTACTCTGTCTACCTTATAGGATTATCATGATGATAAAATGAGGTAACCTATTTAAAATCTTACTTTGTGAAGGGCATTCTTGTTAAGGTACAGATTAGACTTGTGATCTATGAAGTCTTTCCAAATGGGAGGACTCTGTGGTTTGCTTTCTTTGGCTGGCAACCCAGCTTTCAGTGGTATGGAGAGCTCCCTAAGAGGAAATTCCCTTTATTAATGCAAAGCTGTAACTGTTTTACAATTTGAGCTACAGAGTTGCCAGAAGCACTGAGTGAGTAGGTGACCAATGCAGGTTCACACTGCCAGTTATATGTCAATGAACAAGAACAAGTATGTCTTTCAGATAAGAGTATGGTTCTTTACTCTGCCAACACAGCTTTCAGGTAATGACACTTAACAGAAATTATTATAAAGTATATAAGTGAAAGAAATTAACAAGTTTGCCATTCTTAGTCACCGTCCTTTTGCTCACTATATTTTCCTCCCTTATAATCCTTTACAACTCATTTCCATAAAGACCCAGCTCATATTCTAGCTCCTCCACAAAAATCTTCCCCAAAACCATCACCTCCTTCTGTCTGCAAGACTCATTTTGTTAATTACTATGCAGGGCCTTGTACTGATATTTTATTTTCACCAATATGTAGCTAATCTGTCAAAGTAAGGCAAGAGACCATGGTTTTAAACTTCTCCATAGTCTACATAGCACCTTAAACAATTAAACAATACATTCTCCTTAGAGAGATCCTAAACTGGTATTGGTGATAGAAAAGAAATATAGCTCACATTCACAGTAACTTCCTTAATTATGTTTTGATGTAAAAATAAAGAATGCAGTCAGGACCTGTGCCATGGCCAGCTGCATCTCTTTTATGCTTACTAAAGAGGAAACAAAGGGCACTAGTGCCCTTTCCAAAAACACCTCTGAATTCACCAATCAGAAGTGGACTAGCTAACAAGGCACATGATACAATTCCTCTGGGGCTTCCCTTTACCAGGGAAAGAGCCAAGTGTGACCAGACTGCCTCAGTGGCAAGGGAACTTAATTCCCACTCCACTATTATATGTCAGCAATATGGAAGGATCTCTAGGATAAATTCCAAATTAGTAGGATAGGGAAGGAGCTACAAAACAGGACTTTTAAAACACAAGAGACCACATACATGGAGTAGCAAGATACTTTTTGGGGGGGGGGGGATTGGGTTTAAGTGACTTGCACAAGGTCACGATGCTAGTTTTTGTGTTAAGTGTCAGAGCCTGGGTTTGAACTCAGATCCTCCTGACTGCAGGACCCATGTTCTACTCTACTGTGCCACCTAGCCGCCCTCAAGCAAGGTGCTCTTACCAACTCTTCAGGCACTTTCTAACAATTAAGAGTAGTTCACAAACAAAAGGGACTGACAGTCTTACCAAGGAGTGAGTTCCACTTTGAAAAATCCTTCAAGTCTATTGAACGCAATATACATTTGCTAATGCCTACTATGATCAAGGCACCTTGGAAACAAAGACTAAAATAAAGTCCCAGTCCTGAAGGAGTTCACATTTTACAAGGTGACAGAGCAAGGGGCAAAAGATGCTGAACTGGGTGTTTGTACAAAGTGAGAGGGGATCAGGAGACTAAGTGCTTTACAACTCTAAGAACCTAACTTAGGCAATCCTGAAGTCAGCAAAGGAAGAAATGATGAGTGGAGCACCAAGCTTACAAGAGGAAGGGAGAGTTTAGAGGGGAGGCAGATGCATCCAAAGGAAGAGAAGGGAATAGCAAAGAAAAACCAAAAGCCTAGTCAGCCAACTTTATTAGGAACAGGATACACAGGCCTTTCTCCACCCGGAGAAGTTTCCCTACGAGATGTTTCCTGGAAGGTGGTAGGTGGGGGATGGGGGCTTCCCCGGGCTTCCCCCCCCCCCCCCCCAGCTTCTTCTCTAGCGGTGCTTCCCCTTTCTATTGAAATGCTTGTACAGGTATCTGATGCGCTTGTTCAGGTTGTGCAAGTCCTGCAGAAACATGCGATCTCCCACCATTTTCTTCTTTCGGATACAGCGCTGCAATTCATTCCCCTTCCAACCCCTCAGCCACATGGGCCCCTTAATCAGATCCTTGGGGTGACGTTCAAAGTTTCCTGGGAGACAGATGGAGAAGCCTCGATTAGTTCCAGCAGTGGAGGCAGCTGTGAACCATGCCCTTTTGCATTAAAAGGCCCCTCTGTCTGTCTCCAGCCTCACTTCTCTTAGGCTCAGAACCGCCTCCAGGAGCTCCCGGAATACCGCTCCCTCCGCCCGAGTCCTCAATCCTCCTGCCAAGGCAGACAGAAGACCCCTGACCGCGCGCGTCTTCCCCACCCCTTCCCTGGGAATTAAAGGAAGGTGGGGAAGCAGCGCGCGAAATTACGCCCTCTCCCCGCTCCTGGCTCGGCTCCGATTCCTACCCAGGATCCCGATGTTGTCATACACCCCAAACAGGCTCTTCTTCTCGTTCCACCGATCCACCACTTTGGGGGGCGGCACGGTGGTCCTCACCCCGATGGGGGCCGCTTCAGGGACACCTGAAGGAGGAAGCAAAGAGCAATTGGCAGGCGCCCTCCGGCGGGGTCGTCTTTTGCCGCTGCTCCCCCTCACCCGAATACTAACTTACCCAAGGAGAAGGCCCGGCCGGCTCGGGGGGCGCAGTGCCACAGGGCCCCGCCCGCCCACCGGGCCAGGCACCAAGCCATGAACCAGCCTCTGCAACAAGGCGCTGCCCACGAGGATTCTGGGAATGCGAGGGCACCCTCCCGGAGGCCTCCTCGAGAGGCAGACGCCAGCTGCCCGGTTCACCGGCTAGAACAGTAAACCCGCCAATGCAGGCCCATGTCAGTCGTTCCCAGGCTCCTCTGCGCAGCCTCCGAAAACCCCACCCCTAACCTCCACCTCCCCAGGCGGCGGGCCCCGCCTCTGGGAGGGAGAGCACGCCCCCGGAAACCAACTTCCCTCCTTTGCCAAGCCGCCGGCTCCTGGGTTTGAACCTGGAGGCAGAGGGCTGCTGTCTATGCTCCTCCTTCAGGAACTGATCTTGCCTTTCGCAGCTCGGGCTGCTGAAGACTTTACTGGGCCTTAACGCCCGAAAAGGGGGAAACACGAAGGCATCTGGAGAAGCCTCTGGTTCCCCCTGGATGTCTCGCGTCCGCAAGGGGCAGGTTACTGGGGAAGTTGGCCTTGGAGGGCCCAAGGGTCAGTCAGGAGGCTGCTTTCAGAAGCCGCGCACGCAGCCGGATGCACCGTCTGCTCCCGTTCCCAAACACTGGGGCTTAGCAGCAGGAGCATCTTCTGCCGCTCCCAGAGGGGACTTTCTCAGAACACCAGCTCCATGACTCTGGGCAGGTAGTAACCTGGATCCCTTAAGGGCGCTCTAGTTCTAAACGTGCTCCCTAGATCCCCACCTCCTTGGGCCCAATTAACGTGCCCGCTACTCTTTTCCCATTGGTCAGAACCATGCGATTGGATTGCGTCACAGCCGTTGAGATTTTAAATGGTTTGTTTTGAGGCTGTGTTCGCGGGTCTCGGAGTGGAGAGGCGGGTCCTTCCCCCCGCAGTGCACGAGGATTGGTCGTTGTGTTAGGAGCACAGCGCTGATTGGCTGACTGTCTTCTCGACCATTTCCCCCGGAGCGCGCTTTCTCATCCTGGCTCTTAATTTGTATGCGCTGGGTGAGTGAATTTAGGGAAGGGGCAGGACAGTTCTGAAGTTGGATGGCTGCGGGGGCGTCAGGTGGGGGCATTCTCGGAATCCTGCGCGGGGGGGAGCTAAGGGACTTGGAAGCCGAAGAACGTGAGAGGCCGAGGTGTGTGTCTAGGTGGGGGGCGGGGCGGGGAGCGGTGCTAGAGGGCTGCCTGCTTTGCTTTTTCCAGTGACGGGAAGCTCGGGTCCCTGGGAGCAGCGCAGGTAGGTGGCAAAAAACTGCGCCCCTTGGGGCGTGCAGGTCCGAATTCTGCCTCTGAAGGGCATCCCTTCCCTGCTGGTGGTGGTGTCAGCGTCTTCGTCCTTAAAATGAGGATAATTAATGCTTGCACCGCTCTCCCCATGTGGGCGAGAGAGTGGGACTGTGGTCCTTGGGAGAAGGGTTCTTGGACAGGATTTAAGGGGCTTGCCTGAGGTGTAGCACGTGTGGGGGCCTCAGCATCCCAAGCTGTAAAATTCGAGGTAATGTTACCAGCTCTACCCAGTACTGCAGATGACCTGTGTTTATTTATCAAGTTCCTGCTGTATGCCAGGAAGTCTGCTTAGCGCTAGGGGTTCAATGAAAGGGGGAGGGGAGGAAATAAACAGTCCCTGTCCCCAAGGAGCAAACCGTGTAAGGAGAGAGACCACGTGCAGCCTACAAAGAGGATAGATGTGGGGTGAGTAGGAGATCATCTCAGAGGGAAAGCACCAGCATTAAGGGAGGTCTGGAAAGAGCTCTTTCAGAAGGTGGGATTTTAGCTGGGACTGGAAGGAAATAGAGAGGGAAGGGAGAGTGTCCTCAGTCACATCCCCTCTCATGCCCTCACTTCCCTCCTATGTAAAATGAGGGAGTAGTGTAGGAGACTGAGCCATTCTTTGCTATTCTCTTTCCCTTATTATCTCTCTCTATTCCCCTCTTTAAGTTTCGTTTTTCTTTAAGTTTCATTTCTCTGTTAAGTTTCATTTCCTTGAAATGTTGTAATCATGCTGATGTGGAAAGTACCTAATGTTTTAATGGTTAGCCCCGCCTTTAGTGCAATTTGCTTATATAAGTCCTTCCCCAAGATAATAAATTGATAATAAATCCTCTATATCATTCATTATATGGATGATATTTTGCTTGCTGGCTCCTCTGAACAGGAACTTTTTCAAGTGACTAGATGCCTTGTTTCTGCATTACAAAAGAGAGGATTGCATGTTTCCCCGGATAAAGTTCAGTTGACTTCCCCTTTCTTTTTTCTTGGTTTTGAGCTTCATTCTTCCCATATCATTACCCAAAAGGCACAAATTAGGACAAGTCATTTACAGACCCTTAATGATTTTCAGAAGCTCCTAGGGGATATTAATTGGCTTAGACCTTATTTAAAAATTACCACCGGCGATTTGAAGCCCCTCTTTGATATCCTCAGAGGAGATCCTAATCCGGCTTCACCGCGTGTTTTGTCAAAAGAAGGAGAATTAGTATTACAAAAAATAAATCATGCCATTTCTGTTCAAAAGATAGGATATTATAATCCCCAAAAGAAGCTTTGGTTTTTTATTTTTTCAACAGCATTTTCTCCCACGGGTTTGCTTTGGCAAGAATTGCCCCTATACTGGATCCATGGCCCCGCAACACCCGCTAAGGTTTTGTCCACCTATCCCTTTCTGATTGCAACTCTACTTCAGGAAGGCAGATTATTTTCCATTAAGTTGTTTGGAAAGGAACCCGATCATATTGTTTGCCCTTATACTTCCGCACAATTATCCTGGTTACAACAGAAAGATGATACCTGGGCTGTCTCCACCATATCCTTTCAAGGAATTATAGATAATCATTATCCAAATGATAGATTAATTCAATTTTTTAAAGATAATCCAGTGGCCTTTCCCAGAATTACAAAAAAGAAACCCGTACAAGAAGCCCGGTTGGTCTTTACCGACGGGTCATCCTCAGGTATTGCTGCTATATCTGTAGATTCTGTAATAACCTCTTTTCAGACCTCTTATAAATCTGCACAATTGGTAGAGCTTGCAGCCATACTTTGGGTTTTTAAAAATATTTCTGATTCAATGAATATTTATACCGATAGTGCTTATATAGCCCATTCGGTTCCTGAACTTGAGACTGTTCCATATATTAAACCTTCAACTAATGCATTTTCTATGTTTCTTGAGATTCAAAGATTGATACGAGGGAGAAGCCACCCCTTTTTCATCTGCCATATAAGAGCACATTCTGACCTCCCTGGCCCATTAGCTGAAGGAAATAATATTGTGGATGCAGCTACTAAACATAAATATACCCTACCCTCCATCATGCTTCAATTTACCCCTCTTGAAGCTGCTATTAAAGCCCATGAGCTACATCATCTTAATGCACATAGTCTGGCCCAACTTTATAAGATTACCAGAGAGCAGGCCAGACAGATTGTGAAGCAGTGCCCTGGATGCCTTGTTCATCTCCCTGAACCACACCTTGGGGTAAATCCCAGAGGTTTGATTCCTGGGGAACTATGGCAGATGGATGTTACACATTTTACACCTTTTGGCAAATTAAAATATGTACATGTGTCCATTGATACTTTCAGCGGCTTTCTTATCGCCACATTACAAACAGGGGAGGCCACTAAACATGTCATTAATCATATCATAGCCTCCTTGACAATAGGCCCTAAGCCGAAAATTTTAAAAACCGATAATGGACCAGGTTATACCAGTTTGTCTTTTAAGCAGTTTTGTGCTCATTTACATATTAAACATAGTACTGGCATTCCATATAATCCTCAAGGGCAAGGGATTGTTGAACGTGCCCATCAGACCTTGAAGAGAATGTTGTCCAAATTACAATCAGGATCAGAAAAATTGTATTTACGGGCCAATAATCATAGAACCCTTTTGAATCATGCTTTATTTGTATTGAATTTTTTAACATTAGATAAGAATGGCAAGTCAGCAGCAGATCGCCTCTGGCACCCTTCCTCGGCCCATGATTATGCTCAGGTCAAATGGAAGGATCCCCTCACACATCAATGGCATGGCCCCGATCCTGTTCTTATCTGGGGCAAAGGACATGCCTGTATTTATGATTTAAAAGCACAAAATGCCAGATGGCTTCCCGAACGGTTGCTGAAATTAATAGATTATAGTATTAAATCTTGAGTCCAGAGCACTGTTTGCTCTGAGACTATGTTTGTTTTTCTTTTCTTTTTATAGAAGATGCTGTCAATTCTGTTTATTTTGTCATTTCTCACCACCGGACTTGAGGCTGGTTTTGGACCTCCCCCTGGAAAAAGCCTGTATGAAAGCCTTTATGGACCTCCCTGTGATTGCAGAGGTGGTACTTTTTCGACTCCACCCACACATTATTCTCAGAAGATCGACTGCGAAGATAAAAATGCCTATCTTCAGTATTCTGTCACCAGTACTGGTATATCCCGCCAATCATGGCAATGTGTAATGAAACCCAAAGTTATACCCCAAAATAATGGCTCTCCAGGGCCTTGTCCTGATGATTGTGAGTATCGTCAGGCCCTCCATTCCTCATGTTATTCGACCACACAACAATGCACAGGCAAAAATCAACAAGTCCATCTTACCGCTAAAATAGAAAAGGAGTATGCAGGAACCTTTGCGGGGGAGACTAGCGCCAGCGTTCTTGGTACATCCAATAAATATGCTCAGGCCTCCTGTGGTAAAGAACTTCTTGGGCGCTCGGCTTGCTGGTCGATACATGCACCAATCCATGTTTCCGATGGGGGAGGCCCAACAGATCAAATTCGGGAAATGGAGGTAAAAGAACGTATAGACGAAATAATTAAAATAATGTATCCTCCCCTGACATATCATCCCCTAGCATTACCCAAGGGGCGAGGGGTGAATCTTGATGTTCAGACCTCTGATATTCTAATGTCCACTCATAGAGCGCTTTTGAAAGCGAATCCTACTCTTGCAGAAGATTGTTGGCTTTGTATGGTTCTAGGGACTCCCATCCCTCTAGCCTTAATGATGTCTAATGTTTCTATTGGAATTAATTGTACCCTAAGCCCCCCTTTTCGAGTGCAACCCATGGGTCCTTTTTCTGCCCCTTGTATTGAAGCTGTGTCTCGTAATCTTACATCTGATATTGATGTTGGCCATGTGTCCTTTGCTAATTGTAGCTCCTTTAATTTTAGCCAGCAGGAACAGGAACTTTTTTGCCCGGGTCCTGGGAGAGTTTTTGTATGTGGTGGCAATATGGCCTTTTTGGCTTTGCCGCGTAATTGGACAGGTACCTGTGTTCAAGCTCTTATTCTTCCTGATATAAGTATTATCCCAGGAAATGCCCCCGTACCATTACCTAGTTTTGATTATATAGCTGGAAGAGCTAAGAGGGCGGTTGCCTTTATACCCCTATTGGTTGGCCTCGGAATTACTGGTGCACTGGCGACCGGCACTGCAGGCCTCGGAGTGGCTATTGATTCTCATGTAAAATTAGCCAATCAATTGATTGAGGATGTCCAAACTCTCTCCGGAACTATTAATGATCTTCAGGATCAAATTGATTCCCTCCCCGAAGTTGTTTTGCAAAATAGGCGTGGTTTGGATTTGTTGACTGCCGAGCAAGGAGGGATATGTTTAGCCCTCCAAGAAAAATGTTGCTTTTATGCTAATAAATCTGGCATTGTTAGAGATAAGATTAAGAAATTACAGGAAGAATTAACTAAAAGACGCAGAGAACTTTTAAATAATCCACTATGGAATGGCTTCCATGGGATTCTTCCCTACCTGATCCCCTTTTTAGGACCCTTGTTTGGTTTTTTCCTACTTCTTTCCTTTGGCCCCTGGGCTTTTAATTGACCACCTTTGTTAAATCTCAAGTAGATACAGCAATTAATCAGAAGAGTCATATATTTTATAGTAGGTTACAAGATCGTGATGCCCCCGAGTCCCCTGGCGATCGGTTGCAGTTTACCGAAGATCTTCTTAAAGAACCATGGCACCGGAGATGGAAGAAAAGGCTCTATTCCCTTTGCAGAAGGGCTCATCAACCCCTCCCCTGTTTTCCACATCCTCGTATAGTTTAAATGATTTGCTTTTCTTATAATATTGATGTTAATTTTTTCTGTCTTTATTTTTGTGAGTCTCCTTTGCTATACCCCCAGCAGAGAGGCTGTGGATTGTGCCAATGATGGGATTATTGCAACCCTGCATGAGGAGGTTGGAGGTCGCCTTTTGATCTCATCTGTAAGACCATCAGCTCACAATGACGGGCAACCTCCAATCACTACTAGTAAAAGAGGCCAATTAAGCCCTTTACTTAAGACCTGGATGACCTAAGACAGTGGCGGATGGCATGTTTGTCTCGACGCCCGCCCCTCATGATCAGAGACAGGTTGCATAGCCTAAGACAGGCCTACCACCCTCTTAAAAAATAAAAAAGGGGGACATGTAGGAGACTGAGCCATTCTTTGCTATTCTCTTTCCCTTATTATCTCTCTCTATTCCCCTCTTTAAGTTTCGTTTTTCTTTAAGTTTCATTTCTCTGTTAAGTTTCATTTCCTTGAAATGTTGTAATCATGCTGATGTGGAAAGTACCTAATGTTTTAATGGTTAGCCCCGCCTTTAGTGCAATTTGCTTATATAAGTCCTTCCCCAAGATAATAAATTGAGACTGCTTAACACCAACTATGCTTCTGTCTCCTTCCTCTCGGTGGTCCTGTTCCCAGGTCTCTTAGTCAGTGACCTTCCTCGAGCTTTGCTCCCCCGGCCCTTTCCAGCTTCGGCCACCCGCGTTTGTTTGGCCTGCGGGACAGGTCAGAGTAGCATAGGGGATCATAGCTTCAAATGTAGCCACATCTAGTTTATACCAGCTAAGCATAACTACAATTCCTGTGTAGCTACCAAAATAAAATATGGAACTTGATTCTTTGCCCTCACTAATGTGTAGATGGGACTCACTGCCTAGGACATTTGATGGATTTCTGAAGTAAATACCTCAGTTAATAATATAATAAGTTAAATACCTCAGTTAAAAAGAAATTATGTCTGCCTGTTTGTTCTCAAAATATTTCTAATAAGCCTTCCTGCCACATTGTAACTGAGTCCTGAACTTCCAGATTATAGACTCACTACAGTTCTGGGTACTTGACTTGGAACTCTGCTGATTGTCACTTATCCTTTCAATAAGCCTCTTGTTAGCCTGGTTCTGTTGTGTAGTGTCATTTACCCTTTCAAGCATCATATCACTTAAATTTTAACCAGTTCTGTTAGTTTATTCTTGATATTTGTTGGAATGTGCTTTTCAGATTCCTGTCTTATTCCTTCCCTTCCTTTTTCTTGTAGTCATTTTCAAAGTATAGATCCTGACCTCAAGGAAGATACCTTGGAATTCCTGATGAAAGGTAAGCAGTTTTCACCTTGGGGTGGGAGGGGAGGGACTTTGGAAGGTGGGGACACAACTCTTTCCTGTACTATAGCAGCGATATGATGATATCAAGGCTGTTGTTACTTGGCTGGTCTGGTTGAGCCCTAGGACCCTGACCTTCCATCCAGGTCTGTAATCTTGGTGGGCAATACAGAGCTGTGTTTGTTTGCTGTAAGGGCAGACCAACAGGAAGTTCCACCTCTTTTGTTCCCATCTCCCCCTAAGGGGAGTGATCTTGGCTACCACTGAAAGAAGCTGGGAGCCAGTTGGGCAGAGGTAACAGGACAAGCCTAGGGTATTGAGGTCCAGGGTCCCAGAAGGCTTAGCTTATGTTATAGCCACCAAGAGATGAGCACAGATCTTTGGTAATCTGATGGCTGAAGTGGGGGGGGGCGGTATTTATGTGAGGTTGGGGTGAGTGGTGAATTCTGAAGGTGGGCATGGTTAACTCTCAGATCCTGCCCTTTGCAGTGGTGTCTTGTCACTCCCAGGATCTTCCAGCTGTCCTAGATGACACAACTTTGAGTGTATCAGATCAAAGTGCCCACCTCAATGCCCTCAAAATGAATTGTTATGCTCTGATCCGCCTCATAGAATCTTTTGAGGCCGCCACTAGCAAGACAAGTTTAATGGACCAAGGAGGAAAGGTAATTTGGAGTCTGGCCCTCTTGGTTGGGGAGGAGGGGTTGGGGGTAGGCGGGAGGGCAGAAAGGAAAGGAGATGGACGGAGAAGAAGAAAACTCCTAGTCCTGACCATCCTTTCTTACTTCATTCATTTTTGGTTGAAGGGGCTATTGGGAGGTACCCAAGGGATTTTAGTACAGACAGCTTTGCCTAAAGTAGCAACTAAAGTTGTCTATTTTGGAATTTTAAAAACTTCTCCTAGTATAACTTTCTACTATAGCTTTCTTGGAGGCCTTTTGTTTGGAGGCTTAAACTGGCAATTCAGAGCTCCTCAGTTTTCTCTGATATAGCGTATTCCATTCAGGGCAAAAAGAGTCGGACCAAGGCTCAAGGTTTTGACTGGGAAGAAGCACGGCAGCCAGTTCTCCAGATGCTAACACAGCTTCTACAGCTAGACATTTACCGTTTGTGGAACCACTCAGTGGTTGAAGAAGAATTTGTCAGGTGAGTCATTAGGATGGAGGGCAGAAACTGATGGAGCAGGTGATACTGAAAATCTCTGTTAACAGGGCTACCTATATGGGGCTGGAAAATAATAGAGATTTTGTTTCTAGTTTTCTCTATCACTCTGACTCAGTTTTCCCATCAGAAAAACGAGGAAGTACAATCATGATCATATTTAGTTGTTGGAAGGAGGACTAGATAATAATGTTTCAAACATTTCTGACAGGTAAGGGCAGGTGGACCTCTCTGAACAGAAAAGTTATTACTAACCAGAACCATCCTGAGTTCTGCATAACTGGGTAGAATTCTTCATTGAGAGAGGCTCTTCCCATTATTAGTGTCAGGCATGTATTAAAGCTCCTACTCATTTTAACAGCTCATAAGGGAAGCAGAGTATATAGAGAGGGAAAGCTGTGAAGGGAGGAAGGCCAGGAAAGTCAGACTGCTGCTTGCAGAGGTGGCAATGGAGTGAATGAGGCAGGGTCTAGGAGGTGTTCTGACAGGGAGCTATTAGTCCCTCCCACTTCACTGCCTTATGTCTCCTCAGTTGTTATACCTTCCATTTTCTTAGTCTGCTAACAGGCTGCTGCTACCGACTTCTGGAGAACCCCAGCATTAGCCACCAGAAGAACCGTCCAACTAGGGAAGCCATCACCCACCTCCTTGGGGTAGCTTTGACACGCTACAACCACATGCTCAGTGAGTAGCACCCTTTTCTCCTTCTAACTGCTTCACTAGTCAGTCAGCTAGGGGGCTTGATAGGTAGAGCACTGGGCCCTGGAGCCAGGAAACCCAAGTTCTGGCTTTGAACTCTTTTAACTTTGTGACCCTAGGCAAGTCATTTGACTTGTGTCTGCCTCAGTTTCCTCATCTGTAAAACTGAGGAAACTGAAATAGCTCTCCCTCCCAGGGTTGTTGGGAGGAGAAGATGAGATGTTTGTAAAGTGCTTTGCAAACCATAGGGCATGTTAGCTATTATAGTTATCAGCCATCCACTCTTAAATTCCTGACCTGAGGTTTTTTGACAGGTGCTACCTTAAAGATCATCCAAATGTTGCAGCACTTTGAACACCTGGTATCTGTGTTGGTGGCAGCTGTGAGCCTTTGGTCAACTGAGTATGGAATGAAAAGCATGGTGGGAGAAATTGTAAGGTGAGACCCTGCACTGTTGATGCTCTTTCATTGTTATAACCTTCCAGAGTGACATTTGAAGCAGGGAATCGAGAAATTTGTGACCTGAATTTCCTTTAGATAGCAACTCTCTCAGACCCTTTTCCATTGGCTAGGTTTTGTTAAGGTCTAATTGCTTTTTTGCCCACATAGAGAAATCGGACAGAAGTGCCCTCAGGAATTAAGTCGTGACACTTCAGGAGCTAAGGGCTATGCCAGTTTCCTGACAGAGTTAGCAGAACAAGTCCCAACTGTTATGATGTCCAGTATGAGTGTCTTATTGGATCACTTGGATGGAGAGGTAGGTTGGCCCTTGCTTCTTTGGGGAGGTAATTTAGCTGCTGTGGAAAGAATGTCTTGTTTCTGTAGAGATGCCTTCATTGGCAAGAAGTGGGACTGTTTGGGTCTTGTCAGATAGGAGAGACAGTTCCCCTGAATTCCCTTGTTTATAGAAGCAGCAAATTACCGAGTGAAAGGCCACCAGAGCAGCCTCCCTACTTTTCCCATTGCCACATTAGGTGTCCAGGTCTGGTAGGGGGAGATAGCAATTCTTGTCCAGCAAGAATGACTCAGCTCTTGGGGCAGGTAGGTGGTGCAGTGAGTAAGAGTGCCAGCCCCGGAGTCAGGATGACCCAGGATAGGTCCCGGCCTCAGAAAATGAGCACCCACACATAAAATAATGACTGGCTGTGTGATGTTGAGCAAGTTAACTTAACCCCAATTGCTTTAAAAAAAAAAAAAAAGAATGACTCAGCTTTGGCTCTGGATTTCATCCCTTCCTCAGGGTGAGGTGTCTTGATGCCATCTGGCCTGCCTAGTTTGCTCCAAACAATGAGCTTTTTCCCCACCTCCACTCTTTTCAGTTCCAAATTCTCTCCCTCTTCCTCTCCTCTCCCATTGGGAAGGCAAAAAAAAATACAAAACCCATTACAAATATGGAAATACAGTTATCAAAATTCTTGTTAGAAGTTGTCAGGTCTCAGGTAAAAAACCACTGTCCTAAAACCAGAATCCTGGTTACCAGCAAACCCAGTCACAAATTTGCTTTACAAACTTAGGCAGAACATACATAACCCCTCTCTGCTTCCTTGTCAGGAAAAAGGGAATAATTATTCTTTTTTGGAGGGGGGAAGGCAGGGCAGTTGGGGTTATGTGACTTAGCCAAGGTCACACACTAGTAAGTGTTATTTGTCTGAGGCTGCATTTGAACTCAGGTCCTCCTAACTCCAGGGCTGGTGCTCTATTCACTGCACCACCTAGCCACCCCTCAATAATTATTATTCATAAAGAAGTTTAGACCCCCCCTACCCCCCCATGAGAGGTGGAGTGAATAATAGCTGCTACTAGTATAATTCTTTTTTTTTCCTTTTGGAGGGAGGAAGGTAAGGCAGTTGGGGTTAAGTGCATTGCTTAATGTGACATGGCTAGATAAGTGTCAAGTGTCTGAGGCCGAATTTGAAGTTAGGTCCTCGTGAGTCCAAGGCTGGTGCTCCAATTTACTGTACCACCTGCCTACTCCTAGTATAATTCTTATCTAAAATTTGTAATTATGTTTTTCAGATGTGTGTTCAACAAACATTTATTAAGTCCTAACATGTGCAAGCTTTTGTAGTAGGTCCCATGCATATAAACCAAAATAATCTCCTCCAGGAGCTCACATTCTGTTGGGAAAACTGTGGCATACAAAATAGGATAAAGCAAGGGTACTGAGGCTAGAGGGAGCTGTACCAGAGTTGTGGGATGGGATGTGATTAGAACCTTAACAACTAATACTCTTCATGGCAGCCCTTACAACGTGCATTCCAGGCATTTGGGTGGCTTAATGCAGATGCAGGAAGGCTAGAGATGGGGTATCCGAACTGGGCTTTGCAGGGCTTAGCAGCAAAAGCTTTCTTTTGTAAAAAAAAAAAATGAGCAAAATTTAAGGGAACACATGTTCAGCATATACATATATGATGAAGCCATTGTTGGGATGAAACGGGTGCAGTAAGTTGACTTTTGGTCTCATGGCAAGATGACAAGCATAGCTACTTATTAGGACCTCTATACATTCCCATCTGTAGTCTGTTCCACGAGTCCTCAGGGTCTGAATCTGTGCCCATGCTGGATGTTGATATCTACCAGTACTCCATACCAACAGCTGTGATGTGTATGCATGAAGAACACAGTAATCTTGAGGAGAGCTTTGGTCTTTCCAGATATACAGAAAGGATTCTTACTCTCTTAGTATGCTATAATGTTCTGATCAGAATTACCACTCTCCTACACACATATCCACTTCAAAGATGTGTGTGTGTGTGTGTGTATATACACACACACACATACAATCACGTGTTCACCACAGAACTCCTAGAATCCAAAGTTAAAATTTACCTTGCTAATGAACTTGGGGCCAGGTCTGTGAAGAGACACTCTTATCTGCCCTAGGTGTAGGCCTAGGAAAGGAAGAGAGAATTTTCAGATGCTTGTTAAAATTGGTTGATTTCAGTTAGCTCAAGTAAAATCACAAATAAGGTCACTTTGTAGTATTTTGGTAACAATAGGGATAGGAGGACCCTTAAGAATGCAAGGTCAAGGGGCGGCTAGGTGGCGCAGTGAATAGAGCGCCGGCCCTGGAATCAGAAGGTCCTGAGTTCGGAGCCGGCCTCCGACACTTAATCCACACAAAAACCTAGCCGTGTAACCTTGGGCAAGTTACTTAACCCCAATTGCCCTAAAGGGGCGGCTAGGTGGCGCAGTGAGTAAGAGCGCCGGCCTCGGAGTTGGGATGACCCGAGATCAGATCCGGCCTCAGAAAATGAGCACCCACGCATAAATAATGACTAGCCGTGTAACCTTGAGCAAGTTACTTAACCCCAATTGCTTAAAAAAAAAAAAATGCAAGGTCAATGAAAAACAAGAAATAACTGGGACATCATTTTTTTTTTTTTAAGTAAAAACCATGCAAATTGTGTCTGTGTGTTCCTATTCAGGTAAAACTGAGTTTCTGAATAAAATCATCCCAGTGATAAAGCATACATGCTTACAAGATTATTGATCTGGCATTAGAGTACCTTAAAGGTAGTACAATCTTCCCATTTTACAAATGTGGAAGCTGAGGTCAAGGTAGGTTAAGTGTCTTAGCTGTGGCCATGAAGGTGGTAAGTATTGAAGTTGAGATTTGGATGTAGGGCCATTAACACTAGAGCCAGGACTCTTTCCACTATACTGTACTTCCTCTGTCTATTGATAAAATACTTATCTGGGAATCAGCTTATCTCTTGGTAGATCTCCTTGTTTAGAGACTTGGTTTAGTAACATATTTGCTTTTCTCCTATTTTGGAATAGGCTAGTTCAACAGAGAAACTAAGATCTCTAATAAAAACAAGCAGGTACAGGGGTTCTTTTTAGGTTCTGTCTGGGGGTGTAGAGAGTGGAACGGATGTAGGTTTGCTCTTACCCTTTAATCTTAACCAGAGTAAAATTATATATAATGACCTGAGAAGAGGGACAAGGAAGTACTAAAGAGGATGGTCCTTAATGGTCTTAAGGTCAGAAACATGTTTCCATGAGCACAAGAAGAGATTTAGAATGAAGGGAAGCTTCTTGATAAAGGAGTGAGGGTTCTCGAGGTCCCAGTGGAAAGGTACAGCATAGGAGGAAAAGGGACAAGGGACTGATAGAATTAAGCTGGATAGGAACAAGGGCATGGAGGCATAGCAGGAGACAGGGAGCTGAATCACTCAGATGAAGGAAGGAGGAAATGAGTTTGCCATCTGTGAAAAGGAGAAAGAAGCAGCTTTTTGCATTCTTACCCTATGGCATTCTGTGATTTAATGACCAGTTACTAGTGTGGTTACCTGATGTATGTTTTGAAACCTTTGTTAAATTTAATGTGTGTTCTGGACAAAAAAGAATGTTGGTTGTTGTGTCATCAGTGCAGCTTTTCCCCATACTTCTTTCTAAAAGAGCTGTGCCTATCCAAGAGTCAGTTTTGTACCCTGATCAGTTAGGAAGGGTGACCATTGCAGTGCTATTTAGAAGTCAAGAGTCAGCTAAATCACTGTGCCACTGATTGAAAGTGTGACTTTGATATGGCAGGCACCCATCCCTCTGCCTTACACAATTATTGTGTTGTTTTTAATGTTGTCTTGGTGCCTGTTATTCTTGACATCACAATCATCCTTGAGCTTTCCCTTGTGATGAAGAAAAAGAGTAAAGCAAAACCAGCCAATGAATTCTGATGACATGTGACATTCAGTTCTTATAATCCTCCATCCTTACCTGGAGGCAGAAAAAATACTTCATCATCTCTTCTCAGGGCCCAAAGGAGAGCACTGCAATTGATTTGAGCTCAGTGATGTCTTCTTTTATATTATTGTAGTCGTGATATATATTGATCTCACATAAATCTGCATTATTCCATACAAATCTCTGGATTTTTCTCTGAATTCTTCATATTTGTCATTTCTTAGAATGTAATATTCCAGCATTCATGTATCACAGTTAATTGCCACCTACATTCTTTACAGTTTTTTGTACCACAAAAGGGGGCACCAGCAGATACTTATTCATGAGCATTTTCTACGTGCTCTTAATTATATTCACATCCATGTGTAGAGACTACTGAGGATCAGAACTATGCAGTCAAATATTTATGTAAGAAGCAGGCCTATAGCCTTTTTGGCTAATTATACATGGAAGGATTGTTTACTTCTTCCTGACCCTAGAGCCAACCCATTCCCCATGTATCCAATACAGCTGACTCAGATAATCCACATTTAAGTACTCTTCCCTTTACTCAGTGTTCTGTTTCTATCCAGTATCCACTAAACAGATCTATATGCTATTCTTTCTTCTTCTTGTGCTCCATTCTACCTTTATTCATTCGGGAATTGTTCCATACTACTTCACAACACACCCAAATTCCACTGATATTAAGGTCTTTTCTAAACATGGAGTGGGGTGTGGTGGGGATAAGATACCTTGGTAGAATGGGTTTTTCCCCCTCAATTGTAAACACTAATTTGTGTTATATGTAGATATGCAAATACATCTGACTCAGGAATTTTTCCCTTTGGTAGTTCCTTTATAGCTAGGCCTGTTTCATTTTCTTTAGTTTCCTTACTTTCGTGCATTTAAAAAAATTTTAATATTTTGGTGCAGCTAGGTGGCCCTGAAGTCAGTAGAACCTGAGTTCAGATCCAGCCTCAGACCAGACACTTGACATTTACTAGCTGTGTGACCTTGGGCAAGTCACTTAACTCCAATTGCCTCATCAAAAAATATTTTTTAGCATTTTCCCAATTATATGTCAAAAAATTTTTTAACCATCTTTTTTTTTTTTTTTTTTTTTGCTTTTTGGAGGGCCGTTGGGGTTAAGTGTCTTGCCCAAGGTCATACGGGTAGGTTTTTTTTGTGTGTGTGTGTGTTAAGTGCCTGAGGCCAGATCCAAACCCAGGTCCTCCTGACTCCAGGGCCAGTGCTCTATTTACTGCACCACCTAGCTGCTCCCTTAACCATCTTTTTTACAGTTTTGACTTCCAAATTCTCTCCTGCCCCATGTTCTACCAGACTTCTTTTATAAGTAAATACCTAAGGCAGAAAAAATAAAACAAAGACATATCTATAAAACAATATCACTAATTCTGATTCAAAAATTTTAAGTAAGGGGCAGCTAGGTGGTGCAGTGAGTAGAGCACTGGCCCTGGAGTCAGAAGGACCTGAGTTCGGATCCGGCCTCAGATACTTAACGCACACACAAACAAAAACCTAGCTGTGTGACCTTGGGCAAGTTACTTAACCCCAATTGCCCTCCAAAAAGCAAAAAAATAAAAATAAAAATAAATTTTAAGTAAAATCTTGGTAAAATGAATGAAAATCATGAAGAACATGGACCTGTCTGTGAAGGTTGTAATTGCTGGAAGACGGCATTCATCCTTTCCCGTTCTTAGCTTCCACCCAGCCTAACCCACCCTTCCCCTCCATGCCCATGTTTAGAAAAGACAAGCCAGTGATACCAGTGATCCCCAGAAGGCAAGCAATTTGATAAAGGTTATATATGTATAGTCATTCAAAATCTATTTCCTTCTTAGTCATGTTATAAAACAGATAAAAACAAGAAAAAAAAAGGTAAAATAACAGTATGCTTTGATCTACATTCATTCAGATTCCATCAGTTCTTTCTCTGGAGGTATGCAATGTCATTGTACAATTTTGCTGTTACTGTGTACAATGTTCTCTTTCTTCTGTTTACTTCACTTTGCATCAGTTCAGGTCAGTCTTTTCAAGTTTTTCTGAAATCCATCTGCTCAGCTTTTCTTATCACACAATAGTCTTCCATTACACTCAGACATCACAACTTATTTAGCCATTCCCCAATTGATGGGCATCCTCTCAATTTTTAATTCTGTGCCACCATAAAAAGAGCTGCTATGAATATTTTTGTATATTTGTCCTTTTCCTTTTTCTTTGATCTCTTTAGGATATAGACCTCCTAGTGCTAATATTGGACCAAAGGGTATACACAGCTTTATAATCCTTTGGGCATACTTCTGAATTGCTCTTTAGAATAATTGAAGCAGTTCACAACTCTACCAACAGTGTATTAGTGTCCCATTTTTCTCACATTCCATCCAATTGTCATTTTCCTTTTCTATCATATTATCCATTCTAATAAGTATGACATGGCCTTCAGAGTTGTTTTAATTTGCCTTTCTCTAATCAGTACTTATTTAGAGCATTTTTTCATATGACTATAGGTAGCTTTAATTTCTTCATCTGAAAACTGCCAGTTCATATGCTTTTATCTTTTTTTTTATCCTATTTAAAATTTTTTTTCTCAGTTGGAGAATGACTCATATTCTAATAAATTTTACTTAGTTTTGTATCAATGTGAGCGATAAGGGTTTTATCAGAGATGCTTATAAAAACTTTTCCCCCGTTTTCTGATTTCCTCCTAATCTTGGCTGCAATAGTTTGTGCAAAAAACCTTTTTAATTTAATATAATCAAAATTATCCATTTTATATCTTATAATGTTCCCTATGTCTTGTTTGATAACAAATTCTTCTCTTCTCCATGAATCTGACAAGCAAACTATTCCATGCTCCCCACATTTGCTTATGGTATTACTCTTTATATCTAAATCATGTAGCTATTTTGACCTTATCCCAATTGGTATTCAGTGTGAAGTGTTGGTCTATACCTAATTTCTGTCAAACTGCTTCCAGTTTTCCCAAGAGTTTTGTCACATAGTAAGTTCTTGTCCCAAAAGTCTGAATCCTTGGATTCATCAAACACAAGTTTATTTTAAATAGGTTTTTAGTTGATTCCCTAAGATTTTCTAAGTATACCATCATATCAGGAAGAGTTATTCCTTTGTTTTCTCATTGCCTTTTCTTTTTTATTTTTTTGTAGGGGGAAGGCAGGACTATTAGGGTTAAGTGATTTGCCCAAGGTCACACAGCTAGTAAATGTTAAGTTTCTGAGGTCAGATTTAAACTCAGGTCCTCCTGACTCCAGGGTCAGTACTATATTCACTGCACCACTCTATTCTAGCCGCCACTTCATTGCCTTTACAAATTCCTTCAATTTCTTTTTTTCTCTTACTGGTAAGGCTAACATTTCTAGTATAATATTATCCTCATGATAAATTGCTATAATCTCTTTGCCAATATTTTATCTAAACTTTTTACATTGGTATTCATTAAGTAAACTAGTCTATAATTTTCTTTCTCTCTTTTGCCTCTTTCTGGTTTAGGTATCAGCCCCATATTTGTATTATGAAAATATTTGTGTAGGACTCCTTCTTCACCTGTTTTTTACAAACAGTTTATATAGCAATGAAATTAATTGTTCATTGGTGGCAAGTTCACCCTTTTAATTTTTGATACTGGTAATTTGCTTTTCTTTTTTATGTTTTTTAGTCAAATAAACCAAAGGTTATCATTTTTTACATAGAACTGACTCTTAGTTTTATTTATTAGTTCAGTAGTTTTCTTTTTTTCATTGTATTTTATTTTTTATTATTTAAATATTTCCCAATTAACTTTTTTAATTAAACAAATGCTTTATTAATTTCTGGTTTACATCATTCACCTCCACCACATTATGAGTTACATTTTTTCCCTACCCACCGCCCCAGAACAGCAATCCCACTAGATATCCCCTCATCCAATCTGCTCTCTCCCATATCCTCTCCCATATCCCCTTCGACTTTGCTATTAGGGCAAGGTGAATCTCTGAGCCCCAATGCCTGGACATCTCATGAAACATTTAATTTTAAAACTTCGATTTTCAGATCCATTCCCTTCCTCCCTTGTCACCCACTCCCTCCAAGAAGACAAGCAATTCAGTATGTGTTGTACATGTATAGCTACGCAAAACGTTACCATAGTAGATACATACATACAAGACTGCTTATATTTCCCTCCCACCCATCTCACCTCCCACCTGGTCCACTCCCTACTTTGATCCTGTCCCTCTTTGATAGTGGGTGCTTCCAACCTCCCCTCCCCCTAGAATGCCCCCCCCCCCATCATCCCCCCTCCCATCCCCCTTTCCCCTACTCAGGAGAGTGAGTGAGGGTAAGATAATCCATTTAGTATCTATATGATTCTCTCCTTGAGCCAACTTCAATGAGAATATGCTTTTGCCTTTTTGCCTTCCTGTTCTTCCCCTCCCCTGCAACTACTTCTCCTTGCCTCTTCTACATGAGATAGTTTACCCTACCCTGTCTCTCTCCATCTCCTCTTGCCACTTTCCTCTCTCACCTCTTGACTTCACCCCTTAAGAATCATCCCTTCCTTGGGGCAGCTAGGTGGCACAGTGAGCAGAGCACCAGCCCCGGAGCCAGAAGGACCCAAGCCCGGATCCAGCCCCAGACACCCAACACAAAAAAAACCCAGCCTCGAGACCCTGGGCAAGTCACCCAACCCCAATTGCCCTCCAAAAAAAGAATCATCCCTTCCCATCAAATTCAACCTGTGCCCGATATCCATGTATACCTGTGAACATATGCCATGTACCCTACTTCAATTATTTTCATAATGAGAAAGGTTTCATCAAACACAGTTATTGTTTTTCCATGTAGGAGTGTAAATAGTCCAACTTTGATAAGTTCCTTTTGATTTCTTTTCCTTGATTACCTTCTCAAGCATCTCTTGCTTCTTGTGTCTGAATGTCAAATTTTCTATTCAACTCTGGTTTTTTCATCAAGAATGCTTGAAAGTCCTCTATTCCACTGAATGACCATATTTTCCCCTGAAACAAGATACTCAGCTTTGCTGGGTAGGTGACCCTTGGCTTCAATCCCAGCTCTTTTGCCCTCTGGAATATCATTTCATGCTCTTCAATCCCTCAGTGTAGAAGCTGCCAGGTCCTGTGCTATTCTGATTGTTTCCACAATATTGAAATTGTTTCTTCCTGGCTGCTTGTAGTATTTTCTCCTTGATCTGGAAGTTCTGGAGCCTGGCTATAATATTCCTAGGAGTTTTCTTTTTGGGATCTTTTTCAGGAGGTGATCAGTGAATTCTTTCAACCTCTATTTCCCCCACTGGGTCTAAAACATCAGGGCAATTTTCCTTGAGAATTTCTTTAAGGATGATTTCTAGGTTCTTTCTTTGATCATGGCTTTCAGGTAGTCCAATAATTTTTAAATTATCTCTCCTGGATCTATTTTCCAGGTCAATGGTTTTTCCCATGAGATATTTTACATTGCCTTCTATTCTTTCATTTGTTTGTATCTGCTGAACAGCATCTTGATTTCTCATGAAGTCATTAGCTTCCATTTGCTCCAGTCTAACTCTGAAGGAATGAATCTTCTCAGTGAGCTTTTGAGATTCTTTTTCCATCTGGCAAATTCGACCTTTTAAGGCATTCTTCTCCTCATTGCCTTTCTGAGCCTCTTTTGCCATTTGAGTTAGTCTATTTTTTAAGGTGTTATTTTCCTCAGTCAGGCTGTTGACTGTCATTTCATACTTTTCTTGCATCTTTTTCATTTCTCTTCCCAAATTTTCCCCCACTTCTCTTATCTGCTTCTTAAGGTCCTCTATGGCCTATAGCCAGCTTGTATTTTCATTTGGGGCTTTTGGTGCAGGAGTTCTGACCTCACAGTCCTCCTCCATGCTTTGAGCCTCTTTGCCCCTAAAATAGGAGTCCAATGTTGAACTTTTCTGTTTATTTTGTTTCGTTTGCCTAGGCATATTGCCACTTAATTACTTGATTTTTGGGCTTGTTGCCACAGTAGGACTCTGCCACCAGACAGGGGAGCTTCCGCCCAAACGTGGGGTCTTCACAACTTCCGCCAGTTGGGTGGCCTCTGTAAAGCCTCCACCCACTCTGGCAAGTTGGATACCCACCCCAAACTTCCCCCCCCAGACCACAATCCAGATCCAGGCAGTTTAAAGCAAGAGTGATTAACTCCCAGACTGATTGCTGGATCTTCCTACAGTTCGCATACCAGGAGCTAGAGCCACTACTGATGCTGCAAAATGGCTTCTGTGCAGCTGTTTCTTCAGCAGCTTTTTGCCCCCAGGGGAGGAAGCCACGAGTTCCCCAAACACTGGTCCCAGAGTCCATAGGGCGCTAACCTCTCACTTTGTCCTAGGCATGTCTGTGCTGATAATTCTGGAATTGCCACAATTGCTGGTGTTTTGGGGTCCCTCCAGCCGGCTGAAGTCCCGGCCACCCTGGGGCTAAAACCGCGGACCTGGGCTCAGGTCTGTGCGCTGTGCTGTCTGTTCCCAGTGCGCTGTGCTGCCTGCTCTCAGAGTGCTGTGCTGGCCGCTCCCTGCAGGGCTGCTGGGCTGTCCTCAGCAGGAGGTTAGCTTCTCTGTGCCGTTCTGTGGGTGCTGTGGCTCCAGAAGTTGTTCGGAGTCCCCTTTCACATTGTTTGAAATTTGTGTGGGGCAGAGCACATTGGAAATGCTGTTTTGGCTCCGCCCCCCCCAATTAACTTTTTAAATTAAATTTTATGTTTCTTTTTAGTTTACATCATTTATTTCCACAAGATTTTGAGTTACAAATTTTCTCCCCATTTTTCCCCTACCCACCACCCCAAAACAGCAATCCCACTGAATATCCCCTCCCCCAATCTGCTCTCTCCCATATCTTCCTCCATACCCCCTCCACTTTCCAGCAGGGCATGGTGGATTTCTATGCCCCAGTGCCTGTATATCTTATTTCCCAGTTACATGTAATAATATGTACATAATAATAATAATAATATGTGTACACACACACACACACACACACACACACATATATATATATATTTTTTTTTTTTTAATTTTAAAACTTTGAATTCCAGATTCTTTCCCTTCCTCTCGTCACCCATCCTTATTGGGAAGATAAGCAGTTCAGTATAGGTTGTACATTTGTAGCTAAGCAAAACATTTCCATAGGGGATATATTGTGAAAGACTGACTATATTTCCCTCCATCCTATCCCACCCCCCACTTGTTCTATTCTCTACTTTGATCCTGTCCCTTTTCTTTCTTTTTTCTTTTTTCTTTTTTTTTTTTTTTTTTAAAGCAATTGGGGTTAAGTAACTTGCTCAAGGTTACACGACTAGTCATTATTTATGTGTGAGTGCTCATTTTCTGAGGCCGGATTTGATCTTGGGTCATCCCAACTCCGAGGCCGGCGCTCTTACTCACTGCACCACCTAGCCGCCCCTTTTAGGGCAATTGGGGTTAAGTAACTTGCCCAAGGTCACACGGCTAGGTTTTTGTTTGTGTGGGTTAAATGTGTGAGGCCGGATCCGAACTCAGGTCCTTCTGACTCCAGGGCCGGCGCTCTACTCACTGCGCCACCTAGCCGCCCCTCCTGTCCCTTTTCAAAAGTGTGTGCTTCCAACTTCCCTCTCCCACAACCCATTCCCCCTCCCCTCATCCCCTCTCTCATACCCTTCCCCCCTACTCTCCTGTAGGGTTAGATACCCTATTTAGTGTGTATGTCATTCCCTCCCTAAGCCAAATTCAATGAGAATAAGTTTGACTCATTCCCTTGTGCCTTCCTGTTCTTCCCCTCCCTCCTTGGCATCTTCTATATGAGATAATTTACCCCAGTCTGTCTCTCCCCATCTCCTCTCATTATATTCCTCTCTCACCTCTTAATTTCACCTTTTAAGTATCATCCCTTCCTATTCAATTGGTCCTGTACCCTCTGTCTTATGTATACCTGTACACATATATACACACATTCACATATGTATTCATACACCCATATACCCTCCTATATATACACACATTTCTATTCCCTTCAACTATTCTCATACTGAGAAAAGTTTCATAAGTTACAATTATTATTTTTCCATGTAGGGATGTAAATAGTTCTATTTTGATAAGTTCCTTATGATTTCTTTTCCCTGTTTACTTTCTCATGCTTCTCTTGCTTCTTGTATCTGAATGTTGAATTTTCTATTCAATTCTGGTTTTTTCCTCAAGAATGCTTGAAAGTCCTCTATTCCATTGAATAACCATATTTTCCCCTGAAACATGATACTCAGTTTTGCTAGGTAGGTGATTCTTGGTTTTAATCCCAGCTCCTTTGACCTCCAGAATATCATATTCCAGGGCCTTCCATCCCTCAGTGTAGAAGCTGTTAGATTTTGTGTTATCCTGATTGTGTTTCAACAGTATTCAAATTGTTTCTTCCTGGCTGCTTGTAATATTTTCTCCTTGATCAGGGAACTCCAGAACCTGCCTATAATATTCCTAGGTTTTCTTTTTGGGATCTTTTTGAAGAGGTGATCAGTGGATTCTTTCAACCTCTATTTTACCCTCTGGGTCTAAAGCATCAGGGCAAGTTTCAAATTTCTTGAAGGGTGATTTCTAGGTTCTTTCTTTGATCATGGCTTTCAGGTAGTCCAATAATTTTTAAATTATCTCTCCTGGATCTATTTTCCAGGTCAGTGGTTTTTCCCATGAGATATTTCACATTGTCTTCTATTCTTTCATTTGTTTGGATCTGCTTAACAGCATCTTGATTTCTCATAAAGTCATTAGCTTCCATTTGCTCCAGTCTAACTCTGAAGGAATGAATATCCTCAGTAAGCTTTTGAGATTCTTTTTCCATCTGGCAAATTTGGCTTTTTAAGGCATTCTTCTCCTCATTGCCTTTCTGAGCCTCTTTTGCCATTTGAGTTAGTCTGTTTTTTAAGGTGTTATTTTCCTCAGTCAGGCTGTTGACTGTCATTTCATACTTTTCTTGCATCATTCTCATTTCTCTTCCCCATTTTTCCTCCACTTCTCTTATTTGGTTTTCAAAATCCTTCTTAAGCTCTACAGTCTGTAAGCAGCTTATTCTTTCCTTGGAAGCTTCTGGTACAGGAGTTCTGATTTCTCTGTCTTCCTCCTGTTCCATGCCCTGATCCTTTTTGTCCCCAAAAAAGGAATCCAGAGTTGGACCACTGTGCTTGCCTTCCTTCCCTCATTTGCTCCTGTTGCCACCCAATTACTTGACTTTTGAGCTTTTTGCCATAGTAGAACTCTGCTACCAGAGAGGGGAGCTTTGTCCCAAATTGCTGGGGTTTTCTCAGCTGCTGGAGCTATTAGTTGGATACCTTCTCTGAAGCCTCCACACACTCTGGCAACCTGGTCACGCACCCCAGGACCTCCATCTTAGACAGTGATCCAGATCCAAGCAGGTTAAAGCAAGAGGGATTACCCCTCAGACTGGTTGCTTGGTCCCCCTACAATCTGTAGGCCAGGAGCTCTGAAGCAGCCTCAGCTGCTTCTCCCTTCAGGGGGTAAAGGCTGGACCACACTCCTGAACTCCAGGTTCCCAAAGTCCACACTGCACTGACCTCTCACTTTGTCCTTAGCATTTATTGGTTAGTATGTCTGGAAACCACCACTCCTGCTGGTGATCTGAAGTCCCTCCAGCTGGCAGCTGATTGTCGCCACCCTGCCTGAGGCAGCCTCAGGCTGACACAGGGCTGGGCTTGGTTCCCAGAGCATTGCACTGGCCCCTTCCTGCTGGCCTGCCAGTCTGTCTTCAGCTGGATGTTAGCCTCTCTCTGTCATTTTGTGGGTTCTGTAGCTCCAAAGTTTGTTTAGAAGTCATTTTTTACATGATTGGAGGAGGTAGAAGTGGGAGCCGCATGGAAGTCCTGTTTCTACTCCACTATCTCCCAGTAGTTTTATTAATCTCTCCTTTGATTTTCAGAATTTCTAATTTGGTATGTAATTGCAAATTTTTAATTTTTCTACCTCTTTGAGTTGCATGCCCAATTTCATTGATCTCTTCTTTCTCAATTTTATTCATGTAAGCATTTAGAAATACAAATTTTCCCACAAGTACCACTTTGACTGTATCCCATAAATTTTGGTGTGTGACATTGTTCTCATTTTCTTTATGAAATTATTGACTGTTTCTATTATTTGATCTTTTGTTCACTCATTCTTTAGGATTAAATTACCTTCTAGTTAATTTTCAATTCACAGCCCTTTATTAAATGTCATTTTTATGCCATTATGATCTGAAAATGATACATTTAATATTTCTGCTTTCCTGCATTTAGTTATGATTTTATGTTTCAATATATGGTCAGCTTTTTGTGTAAGAAGATATATCCCTTTCTAATCCCATTCAGTTTTCCTCCAGAGGTCTATCATAACTAATTTTTCTAAAAGTCTAATCATCTCCTTAACTTCTTTCTTACTTATTTTTCGTTAGACTTACCTAGTTCTAAGAGGGAAAGGTGGAAGTATAGCACTAATGTAGCCCACTGGACTGCATTCCTTTCTTATGCTGGTGAGACAGACTTTTCCTGCCAGTCTTCTAAGTCTTGAGCTGGAATATTGTTTCAAACCCATCCTTGTTCTGGTTTTGCTGCTCCAGAATTAATTTTGAGGCATTATTTTTAAGTTGATTGGAGAGGAATTTGGGAAAGGTTGAGTGAGTCCCTGGCCTTACTTGAGTGTCTTATCTCCACTTCTCCATTTAATTTTCTTTCTTTTCTTTTTTTAAATATTTTATTTATTTATTTTTCGTTTTCAACATTCATTTCCATGAAATTTTGAGTTACAAATTTTCTTCCCGTCTAACTTTTACCCCCACCCCAAAATATCTAGCAGCCTACTGAGTAGCCCTTCCCCCAATCCTCTCCCAGCCCTCCCCTAACTTTCTAGTAGGGCAGGATGGATTTCTATACCCCGATGCCTGTATACCTTATTTCCTAGTTGCATGTAAAAAATGATTTTTTTTTTTTAAACTTTGATTTCCAGATTCTTTCCCTACTTTCCTCCTCACCCACCACCACTGGGAAGACAAGCAATTTAATATAGGTAATACACATGCAGTTACACAAAATGTCTCCATAGTAGTTATCTTGTAAAAGACTAACTGTATTTCCCTCCATCCTATCCCACCCCCCCATTTATTCTCTTTTTTACTTTGACCCTGTTCCTTTTCAAATGTGTTTGCTTCTAACTACACTCTCCCCCACTCTGACCTACCTTCTATCATCCCACTTTTATCCCCTTCCCCACTCCTTTCCCTTCAAGATACCCACTTGAGTGTGTATGCTATTCTCTCCTTAAGCCAAATTCAGTGAGAGTAAGGTTGACCTATTCCCTTTCACCTTCCTGGTTTTCCCCTCCATTGTAACAGTTTTCTCTTGCCTCTTTTATATGAGATAATTTACCCTAATCTGTCTCTCCTTTTTTCCTCCCATTATATTCTTCTTTCACCTCTTAATTTTGTTTTTTAGATATCCCATCCTATTCAACTGATCCTGTGCCCTATGTATACATGTATGCACATATAAACACACACTCACACATGTATTTATATATACATACATTCTCCTATACACACATATATATGTATGTATAAATATATATTCCCTTAAACTGTCCTCATACTGAGAAAAGTCTCATAAATTACAGTTACAATTTTTCCATGTAGGAATGTAAATAGTTCAACTTTAATAAGTTCCTTATGATTTCTTTTCCTGTTTACCTTCTCATGCTTCTCTTTTTTTTTTTTTTGATTTTAAAACTTTTTATTTGCATATTAAAAAAATTGTGCATTCCAATAATTAAAATCATTTGAACAAAAAAAAAATGGCACTCTGATTAACTGCATTTTACAGCTTGCCAGGACCTTGGTACAGCTCTGCATTTTACTGTTAACTAGATTTACTGTAGTCCCACCCGGGTTCTTCTTTTTCACCAACATGCAAGCTCTTTTTAAAAAAAATTTTTTTAATGCCACCAGGACCCAAACTAGCCAGGACAGGCAGATGGAAAGAGGCAGCCGGCTAGGCCTTCATTCAATTCAATGTCAGTAGTTCTTTATTCTTTTGATGTTGAAAGGGGCAGCACAGTCATTTAAACTTTATCCAACCTCTTTGCATCTTACAAAGTTAAACAGCTAAAAGAAGTAAAATTAAAAAGGCAATGCTTGTGGAATGTACAGTGCATATTGGCAGGGCAGATTTCATTACGATTCACCCGCTTGCTTCTCCTGTTCAATTGTTTCTTTTGAAGGCAGTGGGTTTTTCTCTTGTGTTTCTGTCTTCTTCAATTTAGACTTATCGAATTTCTGAATCTCAGCCATATCTGGTTTGTCAGACATTTTTGCAGATTAAGCAGTAATGGGCGGGGCGCACCAGTAAGTTAGATCTCCGAGGTAGCAGCTCCGAACTGTCTCATGCTTCTCTTGATTATTGTATTTGAAAGTCAGATTTTCTGTTCAGCTCTGGTTTTTTCAACAAGAATGCTTGAAAATTCTCTATTTCATTGAATGACCATATTTTCCCCTGTAGCATTATACTCAATTTAGGTGATTCTTGGTTTTAATCCCAGCTCCTTTGACCTCTGGAATATCATACTCTTTTTTTTTTTTAAGTAATTGGGGTTAAGTAACTTGCTCAAGGTTACATGGCTAGTCATTATTTATGTGTGGGTGCTCATTTTCTGAGGCCAGATTCGATCTCAGGTCATCCCAACTCCAAGGCCGGCACTCTTACTCACTGCACCACCTAGCCACCCCCAATATCATACTCTTAAGCCTTTGAATCCCTTAATGTTGAAGCTGCTAGATCTTGTGTTATCCTGATTGTGTTTCCACAATACTTGTTTCTTCCTGACAGCTTGCAGTATTTTCTTCTTGGCTTGGGAACTCTGGAATTTGGCTATAATATTCCTAGGAATTTTCTTTTTGGGATCTTTTTCAAGAGGCAATCAGTGAATTCATTCAGTTTCTGTTTTGCCCTCTGGTTCTAGTATATCAGGGCAATTTTTCTTGAGAATTTCTTGAAGGATGGTGTCTTTGGTTCTTTTTTTGATCTTGGCTTTCAGGTAGTCCAATAATTTTTAAATTATCTCTCTTGGATCTAATTTCCAGGTCATTGTTTTTTCCAGTGAGATATTTCACATTGCTTTCTCTTTTTTCAATTGTTTGGATCTGTTTCATAGTATCTTAATTTCTCATGAAATCATTAGCTTCCATTTGCTCCCATCTGATTTTGAAGGAATTATTCTCTTCAGCAAGTTTTTGAAATAACTTTTCCACCTGGACAATTTGGTTTTTGAAGGCATTCTTCTTATTGGCTTTTTGGACCTCTTTTGCCATTTGAGTAAGTCTGTTTTTTAAGGTGTTATTTTCTTCACTATATTTTTGGGTCTCCTTTAGCAGGCTGTTGACTTGATTTTCATGATTTTCTTGCATCATTCGCATTTGTCTTCCCAAATTTTTCCTTCACTTCTCTTACTTGATTTTCAAAATCCTTCTTGAGCTCCTCCATGGCTTGTAACCAGTTTATATTTTCCTTGGAAGCCTTTGATGCAGTAGTTTTGACTTCTTGCGGTTCCTTGTTTTGATCCTTTTTGTCCTCAAAAAAGGATTCTATGGTCTGATTGTGCTTCCTCTGCTTGCTCATCTTGCCAGAGAAAGACTTGACTCTTGAGCTCTTTGCCAAAGTGGAAGTCTGCTTCCAGAGTGAAAAGAGGTATGTCCCAAAACGCTGCAGTTTTCACAGTTATCAGAGATCTGAAGAGGGTGCCCTCTCTACAGCCATCACAAGCTCTGGCACACTGCCACACACCCCAGGACCACCACCCAAGCCTGGAACCCAAATTCAAGCCGGTCAAAGCAAGAAGGATTACCCTCTGAATGGTCACTTGGTCCCTATGTGATCTTCAGGCCAGGAGCTCTGGAGGCAGCCATAAGACAGCAACTGCAGCCTCTGTCACCTCTTGCCCCAGGGGCAGGGGCCATACCATGCTCTTCTTCACCCAGTTCCAACAGAGTTCCACACTGATCTTTTACTTTCTCTTGGTGTTTATGGATTGAGAAGTCTGGAAACTGCCACAGCTGCTCATGATTCACTCTCCTGAAGTCTGCTCCAGCCAGTCTGTGCTGTTGGTCAGGGCCACTCTGCATCTAGGCCTGGGTGGCTCATGTGGGACTGCACTTGGCTCCCAGCCCAGTGCCATAGAAGCTTCCTGACAGATTGCCAGGCTGCATGAAATGGGAGATTTCTTTCTCTCTATCACTTTATGGGTTTTGTAGTTCTGAAATTTGATTAGTCATATTTTACAGGTATTAGCATGGTTGGAGCAAGAAATCCAGAAGCTCAGAGAAGTTCCTGCCTTTACTCCACCAACTTGGCTCTGCCACCCCTCAGTTTAATTTTCTAAAATTGGATTGCTCTGCTTCATGTTCTGGTAATTTGGATCTCTATAATTAGAAAAATAATAAAATGTTTTCTGGTTTTCGTGTGTGTGTGTGTATATGTGTGTGTGTGTAGAAACATATATAATTTGCAGCCACTTTTTATTTTGTGTAATTATTTTGTTTTGATTCAGGTTGTACTGTCTGTTTTTTAGGTTCTTAACCCTGTAAGAGACTTTTGATGTTCCTGAAGTCTTAGTGTAGTGTTAAGTTATAATAGCTTAAAACTGTTCCACTCTCACTTCTTTTCACTGAAAGCTCTCCATGTCTTGTGCTACCTTTTAAACTTTCCTATCTTAAAACTGTACTAATACTTAAAACTGTACAAATACACGGTTTCTTGGGAAACCGTGTATTTGAATGGTTACATATTTCACGGAAGTTAAAATAATTTATCAATAAGAACTGCTTTAAGTCTGTCATTGCTCTTGTCTACCTCAGCTTTTGCTTAGAGGCCCTTCATATGCACTTCTCTCTTTCTCCTAGAACTACATGATGCGCAATGCAGTTCTTGCAGCTATGACAGAAATGGTGCTGCAGGTGCTAAATGGGGATCAGCTGGAAGAGGCAGCCCGGAGCACTAGGGATCAATTCTTGGACACCTTGCAGGCCCATGGTCATGATGTTAACTCTTTTGTTCGAAGCCGAGTGTTGCAACTTTTTACTCGAATAGTACAGCAGAAGGTGAGGTCCCCATTATTAAGAAGGGCCCCTAGCACTCTAGACTGCATCTGATCATCAAGGCTGAAGGAAGTGTCCAGAATGTAAAGCTTATTCCTCCACTCCAAAGGAGGGCTAAGGGATTTTCCCATGTGTTCCTATTAAGTTAGGCCTTCAGAGTCAGTAGTAACAAAGGTCATCCTGTACAAAGTTTTGAGATTCTTAACCTTGATTTCAAAGTCACACTTAGGGGCATTTGTGACCTTCTTGACCAAGCAAGAGCAACACTTCCTTTAACTATCCTGTATTAATTTCTTGATACTCCCAGAAATAAAAGAGTGACCCAGTCAGGTCAGAAATATCAAGTATTCTCTGGCTTAGATGGCTACTGTGTTTTATGGGTTGACACTTCCCTTGTTCTCTGTGTAGGCTCTTCCCTTGACACGCTTCCAGGCAGTGGTGACCCTTGCAGTGGGGCGTCTAGCTGACAAATCCGTGTTAGTGAGTAAAAATGCTATCCAGCTGCTGGCTTCCTTCTTAGCCAACAACCCCTATTCGTGTAAGGTAAGCAGTCTCTCTGCCCAGGAGAAAAAGATAACAAGATGAGAGCTGGAATGTGATGCCCTGAGTAACTCCGGTGCCCGTGGTGTTTCCATAGCTAAGTGATGCTGACCTGTCCAGACCACTTCAGAAGGAGGTTCAGAAGTTGGAGGAAATGAGAGCCAGGCGTCAAGCTACAGCTCCCTGTGAATTCTAACCCAGATAACACTTTTAGTCACCAGCACAAACACAGCTTGAAAGTCACATTAAATAAGTCTCCTTCCTTAGGTGTGGTGCCAGATCTTGAGGAGGAGTGGGAAGCCATGTTGCCAGAGCTTCAGGCCACCTTGCAACAACTCCTGGAGCTGCCAGAAAGAGATGGAAAGGAAGGAGAAGACCTTGGTGATACAGAAACAGCCGAGGAGGTGGCAAAGCACATCCAACAGCTTCTTGTCAAGGCCAGTTATAAGTAAGTGGGAGAAGGTAACATCTGCCCTGATTGGTTTAGGGTTATGGTTTCAACTTTGAGGTGTGAACAGAAACTGAAGTTAGAGTATGATTCTAGCTGCTTTCATCATCACCAAGTGACCTGAATCTGAAAGGTAGGTGCTTATTGCCTTTAATAAACAGTGTTGTCAGAGATTGAGAGAAGTATACTGTTTTTGTCCTTTTGTCTTTAAAACTGGTTAAAATAAATTCAAATGACATATGTTGAAATTTAGAGCTAATTAGATGAAAAACATCTTTTAAATACCCAGCTACAGTTTGGTACCTTCTGACTATTATTTTACTAATGTCATCTCTTGACGTTGCTATCCCCTACAACTTTTGTCCCCTCTTTCTCTTTCCTCTCTTTCCTTGACAAACTTGAAGAAAAAATGGTCTAAATTCATCGTCATCATCCACATTTAACCCCTTAACTGCCTGGTATCAGTTTCCATTATTTGACTGAGATAGTTTTCTACTAGGTTACATCTTATTACTAAATCTATTAAGAGTTTTCTTCATCCTACTTAAACTTTGTGTAAACCCTTTTGACCATTTCCTCCCCCTTTTTGACATCCTCTCTTCTTTTGGTTTCCATGACACAGCACTCTTGTGGTTCTTCTACCTCTCTGATAATTCCCTTTCTGTCTCTTTACTCTCTTTATCTTCTTGTCCCTTAAGTCTTTGTCCTGGAACTCTCCTTTTGATCTCTTGCACTCCCTTAGCTTCAGTTATGGATTCACCACAGATGGATCCCAAGTCTCTCTCTCCATCCTGCTAACTTTTCCCTAGAACTCCATTCCCATGTCTCCCACCTGCTGGATATGTAAACCTAGATGTCCTGCCAGCATCTCAAAATCAAGATGTCCTAAACTGAACTCCTTATTCCCACAAAAACCCTACCTTTCCCTCAGGTCATATATCAGTACCATCTTCCCACTTCCTGAAGCTCAAAATCTCAGAGTATCTTTGACTTTTTCCTCTCCCTCAACCCCCCACATCCAATTTATTGCCAGGTTCCCTTGCTTTTAACTTGGCAGTATTGCGTCTTCCTCCTCTTTAGACTCCCATTAGAGTCCCCTTACGTTTGGCCCTTATTATCTCTTGCCTAGACTCATATAATAGCTTCCTTAATCTGAGACATGCATGCTTCAGTTCCCTGTACTGCTGCCCAGCAAATTTTCATGTATTAGTTCTATCACATCACTTTATAAAAATGCCTTTAGTTGCTCCCTAGCAAGTAATGTATAAAGTCTTGATACTGGCTTTCAAACTGTCTATACCCCTTAACTAGCTATCTTTACAGTGTTTATCTATTAACTTCCTCCATCTTAATTTTTGAGCCAAGCTGCCCTTCATTCATAGGACCTGTCCTGCCCCATCATTTGCTCTATCTGGAATGACTTCTTCTTGCCCTGTCCAGCTCCAGCCTCCATCCACTGATGAATGTCATATGCTTCCTGCTCCATGAAGGTTTTTTGAATGCCTTTGTCTACATTCTCTCCAGCTGAAAGTGACCTCTGTCTCTTCAAATCTCATAGCATTCCCCTTGATATCCACTTCTTTGAACTTGTCCCACCCTCTAAGCACTCTTGCACTCTGTTTTGTACTTTTATCTGTCTCATTGCCCCAAATGACTTACCTTTTTTTCTCTCATAGACTTGAACTGGACTTTCCTCACCCATACTTGTAAAAGACACTTTAGCCCAGGGGTGGGGAACCTGCAGCCTCAAAGCCACGTGTGGCCCTCTAGGTCTTCAAGGCAGCCCTTTGACTGAATCCAAACTTCACAGAACAGATCCTATTATTAAAGGCAGTCAGAAGGCTGTACCCAGGAACTTTGAAGGCCACTTGTGGTCTTGAAGCCGCAGGTTCCCCCCCTCTGGCTTAGCCTTGTACTTCAGGGAGAAGATTGAGGCCTTCTTCAGGTCTTTTCCTCCTTTCCCCAAACTTATCTGCCTTGGTAGTCCCTAGTCTACTTCCTTTTGTTTTTTTTTTTTGTTTTGTTTTGTTTTTTTTTTTGGAGGGCAATTGGGGTTAAGTAGCTTGCCCAAGGCTACATGGCTAGGTTTTTTATTTGTGTGTGTGTTAAGTGTCTGAGGCCGGATCTGAACTCAGGACCTTCTGACTCCAGGGCCAACACTCTACTCACTGCGCCACCTAGCCACCCCTACTTCCTTTTAATCATAGCACTTTCCCTGTGTCTCACTTAGGCTAATCCATCTCCCATGAGCTTATTCCTTCCCACTTCCTCTGGGACCTTGCCACAGCTGCTCTTTTCCTTCCTAATCAGAATGGAGCAATTCAGTAACAATAAGTGTTTCTTAATTTTCTTTTGTGTTCAATACTATGTACTAGGCACTATGGAAGCAAAGACAGAAATGAAACAGCAACTTCCATTCTATTGGAGAGACACCCATATATACAGATAAATAAATGAAATAGCAGGTTCTCTGACAGGAGAGAGAACACTTACCATGGCTGAAAGAAAGGTGTCATGGAGTGTTCATCCACAAACCAGGGGATCTGAACTGAGCTTGATGGGAAAGAAAGATCTTAGGAAGGAGATAAGGACTGCATCCCAGACATGAGGTTCTGTACCATGCACATGGACGTGGAATGTCCAGTTTAGGGAACAGCATAAAAGTTCAGTTGGGCTTGAACATGGAGTATGTTAAGGGATGTAATATGGTCTGTTATCTCATTAATGCAAGAGCTCTCTCAAATGATGCAGACTGTAATCTGTGTATGCCTAACCATCCTCTATACCTCTTGTATATATTTTGCCAAAAATTTGCCACAGAGTGTCTCTCCACCCAGTTTTCTGGAGGTCTTCCTTACTTTCAAAATCCAAAGGATACCTTCCTTAGGAGTGCTGTCATCCTCTACCTGTCATAACATGTAATAACATCCTCTCTTCTTGTTCTACAATTCCTTGATGATGTTCTTTACTCCTTTTTGGTTATCTTAACACTCACCATGTCCCTCTCCATTTACTTCTTTGTAATATTCAGCCTTAGCTCTTCAGAGGCAGTAGTGTTCTATGTCTCACTGTCATATAGCAACACTTTTAGCATTAAAAATGGGCATTTGCTTTCATGGGAATCTTTTAAGTGAGTAAAAGTGTTTTAGAGTCATCCAAAAGCAATGCAGACTACTCTCATCCTTCTCTTCAACTCTGGACCCAGATAATTGTCCTTCTCTACTGTTTGTTGAACAGATTTTATCTAGACTGTGTCTGTTTAAATGCATATTGAAGACTAAGCAACAAATCTTCATCCACTTGGTCTTTCCTGTGTGGACAGGCCAGACTCCTATGAAGGATTACAGTTTTTTCCCAGGAATCTCTGCAGTGTCTTGGGGCTTATTGTAGTCACCAAACAGGAGCATCTGAAGGAACTCAGCATCCACAGGGATCCTCCTTTACCTGGACGTTTGTGTGGAATCTTCCATCACAGTAGCAAAACTATTTACAAGCATATTTTCCCCTATTTTGTGCCTTGTCTGATGTTTAATTCTGTTGTTATATCTTCTAAGGAGTCTTTTCATATTAAAATGTGAATGGAAGTACCTTGAATTGCAACTGCCCTCTGAGCAATACTAGTGGCTTCCTGAGCCAATTAGACTTTAGGACTTCAATTATTCCCAGACTTTGTTATTTGTACTGCATGGCAATAACTGAGTTTCCTTTCTTGACCTTCCCCTTTTACTTCAGGCTCTGGTGGATGAATTTGAACAAAAGCTTCGGGCCTGTCACACACGAGGACTAGATGGAGCAGAGGGGCCTGAGACTGGTCAAGGTGCTGATCAGCCATCCCAGCCAACCAGAAGACATAGTAGTGGTACGTGAGACAGCTCAAGATGAAATGTGTAAAAGAGTGAATGGCATGAATGAGATCAGGACATGGGTTAGAAATAGAGGACAAACTCATTGTTCAGCAAAAACTCTAAGAAAAACTAGGTGGAAAGCAGCAGCTCAAAGCATACAGCAGGACAAGCTCCAAATGGGTACATGACTTACATAGGAGAGGAGCAGGGAAGAAATGATCTTTCACATGGATGGATGGGAAGAATTCACAGAAGGCAAAATGGGTCATTTTGACTACAAAAATGAAAGCGGTTTTTCACACATAAAAACAATGCAGCTAAAATTAGAAGAGAGGTTGGTAACTGGGAGGAGAAGTCTACATCAGATTGATCTGATGAAGATCATAGGGAAGTAAGTCACATTTTTAAGAAGAGCCATTTCCCAATTGATAAGTGATCAAAGGAGATGGATAAGCAATTTTCAGAGGAAAAAATCCAAACTTTCAATATGAAAGTTGAAAAATGCCCCAAATCACTAATAATTAAAGAAACACAAATTAAAGCAACTTTGAGGTTCCAGCTAACCCCACTGAATTGGCAAAGTTGAAGAAAAGAAAAGAAAAAGTTCTTGGATAGCTGGGAGAAAACAGGTACCTTTAATACATTGATCCAGCCATTCTGGAAGGCGGTTTGGAACTATGCCCCAAAAAGTTTTCAAACTACATACATAAACCCATTGACCCATGGGTACTCCTGCTAGGTCTACATCCTAAAGAGGTCAAAGAAAGAGGAAAAGGACTCATATGTACAAAAATAATTGGGAGTTCTACGATGATATCTAGGATGCATTTCCCTGACAGGACCCCTTAGGCAACATCTCATCCCGGCCTACCTGGCATGTTGGCTAATACTTGCGTCTCTTCTACTGGTTAGAAGTGGAGGGGGTCAAGGGGTGGCTAGGTGGCACAGCGAGTAGAGCGCTGGCCCTGGAGTCAGAAGGACCTTAGTTCAGATCTGGCCTCAGACACTTAACACACACAAACAAAAAAACCTAGCCATGTGACCTTGGGCAAGTTACTTAACCCCAATTGCCCTCCAAGAAAAAAAAGAAGTGGAGGGGGTCTTTCAAACTCTCTCCCTTTAGCCAAAAGAAGGAAATTACAAGATATTAAGAGATACCCTATTTTCCATAGCTACAGCCCACCAAGCAAGCTGTGCCCTATGCTTGGTGATTAATAATCCTATGCTATCACCCTCTGGCAAAATCACATAATTAATGTATTGTTTTGACTAGCATCAGGTGAACACAGAGCTCATACAAGAACCACTGTTCTGGTCACGAAGCCCTTCTATGAATCAAACTTGTTCTTACCTCTCATTGCCAGAGCTAAAGCTCACTGCTCAACCATTATGTACTGCCATTATATACTGATACTGATTGAATTGTATCTATTATATATATATATATATATATGTATGTATGTATGTATTGAGAAATGGTCCAGTTAGTACTTAGCCTTAAGATTTCATTGGGCAAAGAGAGTAATAGGTCTTGTCCAGACATTGTTTGCAAGCATTAAAATAAGAGGGAGCCAAGGATGTAGAGGAAGAAAATGCCAATACACAGTTTAATCAGGGTGTTAGTGGTTGGGACACATAACAAGGGAAGAGGAGGAAGAACTAGGATAGTATACTCAGCCTTGGTCCAGAGTCTTGGGATAGCTGTCTTATCTAGATGCTAGCTGGTCCATATTAGGCAAACCTTGTGGTCCCCGGATATTTCTGCTGTTCACTCAGGAGCAGGGGCTTTCTTCAGACAACCTGGGAGTCCACAAGTTTGGCAGCTGTAGAAATAGAATGACCTTGTAGTGGGCCTCAGAATTCATATGGGTTGACAATTGAGTGAAAACTCTTTGGATCTGAATTTCTGGTCAGCATGACATAGGACCTTTTTTAAATTAACATAGAGATGGTCCAGTTTCCCAGTCACTCAGGGCTAGGTTCAAACAATGCAGTAAAATTTTTCCTGCACTTCTCACAGTTGTTTAACTGTTTGTTGTTTAAGGCAGGTACAGATCAAGCTAGGGAATTCACAGTGGACTAGCTTTGAGCAAGGAGATTTACATATCCCCATGGTAACCAAGAAAACTTAAACATAAAGCATGCAAAGCAATATAATAATTATCACCAGTGTTAAGTAACATCAGATCTCCTTGTATCTCAGTGCTATGTTCTCAGTGTCCATTTAATCAGCACTTTTTAAAAAATGCTTTATTAACTTCTGTTTTACTTCATTCATTTCCGCCAGTTTTTGTATTACAAATTTTCTCCTTGTTTTTCCCCTCCCCACCTTCCCAAAATAGCAGTCCCCCAGGATATCCCCTCCTCTTATTTCTCAATTACATGTAAAATAGTATTAATAATAGTGTGTGTGTGTGTGTATATTTTTTTTTTTAAACATTTGGTTTTAAAACTTTGAATTCCAAATTCATTCCCTTCCTCCCTTGTCACTCATCCTTACTGGGAAGATAAGTGATTCAGTATAGGTTGTACATGTGTAGCTAATGCAAAACATTACCATAGTAGATGTATTATAAATGACTGATTATTTTTGGAAAAGGACAGTCCATAGCCAGTGATAGGCAGAGTGAGTGAGGAGCACCAGCAGCACCCTTTCTTAACCTTTAAAGTAAAGGTTATCACTCAGCTAAATTTAGCCTCTGGCTTTTCTGAGAGAGGGGCAGAGAGGCGAGCTCAGATTACCCTGAGCCAGCAGAGCCCCCAGGATGCCCCCCACCCACAAACCTCCATCTCCTAATCTTTTCAGTGCGACTAGAGGATTCCAATCTCCTGGCACCCCTTAGCAACATTCCTGAGATGATTTCATGTTTAGAATCAGAATGGATCATCTTGTCACTAGATTTTAATGTATCCCCCCTCATTAAATGGGGAGATGGGGGCCTAGGTAAATAAAATGACCAGTCTCCTTCACTCTTTCCTGAAACAGCTAACGTCTTACTGGAATTGACACCCTCCTTTTAACTCAGAAACCAATTCATGACCAGAGTTGGTAGCACTAGCGCAAGGAGACTTCCAGACTTAAACTAACCTCCACATCCCAGGACAGAACCCTGGAGGGCCTGATGCCATCACGAAAGCAGGACTGTATTCTCAGCCAGGATTGGGCACCTCCCAGGTTTCCAAAAGCTTAAATCTCCTTCCTATGCCCTTCCTCCTCTTCGTAGCTGTAACCAGGGAGATCTGCTCCCTCTCCAGAGCATTTGGGGGAGGAGGGAGTAGATCTCACTGCTCCCTTCCTCCTCCTCCTCCCCTCCCCACAGTAGCATAGGCTCCCAGTAGCAAAGTAACAAAGTAACTTGGATAATTCCGGCTGTGTTAGGTTTAATCAGCCTAAATTATCTAGTCTCCTTCCAGGCTGCTTTTTGAGCTCCCAAAGGAGATTTGAGTGGCCTTCAGCTAACAGGAGCCACCCTCTTCTCCCAGGTTTTAGTCCAGGAGAGGCTGGAGCTTGAGGACAAAGGTCTTTGTTATAGGAAAGTAGCTTGACTGCAAGAGATTAAGACACGTGAAGAGGGCCTGAGTTTTGGGAAAAATGGGGCTGAGGAGCCCCACCCCTGCCTTTCCTCAGCTGCTCCTTCGTCACTACCGTAAAGATTGGAGAAGAGGTACCTTTTCAAGTCTCCAGAGGGAGAAAAACAGTAAGTTATAGCCTCTCTCCTATGCAGGACCAAAGAAAGTGGAAAGTGTGGATAGTGTGGCCAGTTTCTCACCCAGGGATGGACCCATCTGTGTTAATCATGGGTCTTAGAACTGGAAGAAACCCTCACGACCATTTAGTACAAACTCTTTATTTTACAGATGATTAGATTCACTGTGCAAGGTCACACAGGGAGTAAAGAACAGCAAAGCCTAGAACCCTGGTCCTCGACTCCAAATCCAAAGTCCTTTTCACCAGGGCGTGGAGTTTCCCTAATTTCCTTCCTTCCTTCCTCCTCCCTGCTCCCCAAGTCCTGATCTCTTCACGTGTCATAATCTCATCTAGTCAGGCAGCTGCCTTAGTTTTCTGGCTTCCCACTGATTTCTTTGATAATGTTTCCCAAACAGCCCCTAAAATTTTAAAAAGAAATTCCCTCACAGGAACCACACTAAGTGGGGCAGGTAGGGAAAGCATAATAGCCTCTTCTTGTTACTGTTGTTGTTTAGTCATTTTTCATTTATGTCCCACTCTTTGTGACCCCATTGGCGATTTTCTTGGCACAGACACTGAAGCAGTTTGCCATTTCCTTCTCCAGTTCATTTTACAGATGAGGAAATTGAGGCAAACAGGGTGAAGTGACTTGCCCAGGGTCACACAGCTAGTAAGTGTCTGGGGCCAGATTTGAACTCAAAATGAGTTCCTGAGATAAGGAAACTGAGGCCTGAAGAACTTCATTGACATGCCCAAGGTCACAGTGTTGAGGTAGGATTTGAACTCAGGTGTATTAAGCACCTGCTTTCTTCCAGGAGCTAGGGAGCCAAAGATAAAAGTGAAACTGTCCCTGCCCTCAAGGAATTTATTTTCTAAAAACAAAGAGACTGTGTGCAGCTATAGAAGCATATACAAAAACAGATACAAGGTAACTTTGGTGGGAAAGGCAATAGTAGCTGGATGCTGGAGGAAAGGCCTCAAGCAGAAGAAGGTGGTACTTTAAGGGAGTCTATAAGGAAACCTGGAATTCCAAGAGGTGGATGGTGGAGGTGAAAGGGGAAAGTACTCCAGGCTTGGGAGACAGCCGATGCAACTGGAGACGGGAACTGGAGTGTCCTGTGAGGCCAATTTGTCCCTATTTTTGGCCTTGGAGATCTAGAGTAAGGGGAGGGGCCGTCCTCTGGGCCTTTATAAAACCAGGCTCATTCCTCCCTATTTGCTGTCAGTTCTTCTTCCATGCTCAGTGCCAGGTAAATTCTCCAGAGGAAATAAGGAGGGTGAGGGTGGGGATAGTTGTGGAGGTTAACAGTGACAGCAGGGGATCTGGAATGGGCGCCCTTGTGCACCTTTACTCCCTTCAGTCTTTAAGGGGAGAGAAAGGTGCATATTAGAGAAGATGGGGTGGGGTACTGGTTTGGCATGAGGTAGGATTCATGGATCTAGTAGGCTGGAGCCAAGGGAAGGAGGGAGAAATACAAGACAAGGATGGAGGTTGGAGGAGCAGCTAGGTTGCACAGTGGATGGAGCACTGGCCCTGGAGTCAGGAGGACTTGAGTTCAAGTGAGGCCTAGGACACTTGACACTTAATAGCTCTGTGACCCTGGGCAAGTCATTTAACCCCAATTGTTTTGAGCAACAAAAAAAAAAAAAAAAAGGAAGGATGGAGGCTGGACTCTGGGAGGCCACCCTCCTCTCTGTGCATTCCTCCAATGCATAAATGGATGGATAGAAGGAAGGAAGGGAGGGATGGAGTTGGTGGTGGTGGCTCTTGAGCTATTTCCCAGAAAGGAGGAAGAGGGTTTATTTTGTGGGGTGGTGTAGAAAGGGAAGACCTTTGGGTTGGATTCACACAGCCTGATGGGGAAGGCTCTAGAAAAGGGAGGGCCCCTGATTCAGCCACATTTTCAGCCCCCAGGTTCTGCTGCTTCAGCCACATCCTTGAAACAAAATGGTGAAGGTCGGAGTCAACGGGTAAGTGGGATCCAGGCAGGCCCCAGAGGGAGGAGGGGACCCCAGGGGACTCTATGCAGCCTAATCTAACTGCACACACCAGCCTGCCTTTGCAGAATCCAGCTAAGACATATATATCTCTTCTCTGAGAAACCCTGGGGGGAAGGTATAAGCATCCAAGGAGACACCAAGGTCAGAGATTTGAACTCAGGAAGGGCTTCTGCCTAAACACAATGGTGCCTTGTGTCCTTGGGCTAGCAACACCCCACACACACACACCCCATGTCCTCTCTGATCTCCCACCCCCATGCAGCTGTCCTAGCTGTTGCTACGGGGTATAAAAATCTTCCACGAGATTGCCTTGGATCTCTTCTGCCCTTTCCCCTGTTCAGAGTCATTTGGGAGATGGGGGAAGGGCTGCTGCCCTCCCCCTTCTAGAGCACTTTCTTTCCCCCTGACTAATTCACCTCACACCAGAAAGAGGGCACCTTTTCCCATGGGCAGTCCAGACAGCTATGTTGTAATAGGGAAGGAAATGAGCAACCGTTAGGGCTCCTCAGATCCTTATCTCTTCACTCCCCTTCCTTGACTCACCCTCTTTAATGCCTACCCAAAGGTGAGAAGGGACACTTCCTGCTAGGAAATAGGACTGGTGAGAGGCTCCAGGACACCTCCATTTCTCTGTTACCTATTGCTTAGCTATTTCATTTAGCTGCCCCTCTTCTCAACCCTTCCTCTATCTCAATTTGGGCTTCCAGAATCCAGACACCCATTCCACCCCATCTTGATCTCCTTCAAATTATAGGACTTTAGATCCCAAAGAGACTTTAAATAATAGAATCATCTAGTCCACTCTCATTTTGTTAAAAGAAAAAAACAAAAACATACAGGTATCCACCTCTGCTTACTTCCTTCTCAAAAATCCTGTGTGTGTGTCCCCCGCCCCTTCCCTCCAAATTTCCATGTGATTTAGAGTTTCTGGGTAACCCCTTCTTCCCAAAGTTATTTGTGGCTGTGGTGATTCTAACCTAAGGCTGAGTCATGGATGTCTAGAAATGAAAATTTCCATTTTAAAACTATCTAAACATGGAAGCGTGTCCATTTCATTTTGCCTTAGCACATGTGTATCTACTGGGTTTCACCATCCCTAATGCTAATCTGCCCAAAAGGCCAGCCTTGTAAAGGTCATCCTGAAGATTAGATATCTGTGATCCCTAGGAGAATCCTGTCCCACTCTCCATTTTGGCCCCCAGAAACCAGATCTCTCTTACTCCACCCTGAGGCTAAATATAACTATATGACCTTTCTGTAGCCAGGGAACCTAGCTTTGCTTTCTCTTATAAAGAACACTGTAAAACCTCTAGTAGTGGGAAAGAGAAGGACCTCTCCAATGATCATTAGTGGCAAAATTTAAGTTCTGGAATTAGGTTGGGTGGATGAGAAAGAAGCTAAGACTTCAGATATTGAAAAAAAAAATGTCACTGCACTTGTAGAGAGGGAGGACGGGAGGGAGGGAGTAGTTTTACCCTTTCATGGGTTTGTTTCTAACCTTTAATTCTGCCCTTTGAGCCTGGGATTCTGACTCTAAAGTCCTCTACCTTCTTGGGGCTCGCTGGGGGTGGGATCCTGGCACATACTAAGATAGATACTATGTAGTAACTATGGTTATAGTATCTGAAGAATGGGTTACATGCACTGCCTGCCTGTGGCACTTTTTCTCGAGAAGCAATTAAAAGATAATGGACCCTCAGGAAGAGGGACAAAGTTTATACCGAATTTTCCTTGGTACAGCAAGAACCTTTTACCCTGTGCTTTTAGACTCTGCCCAGCCTGCTTGGAAGGGAATGTCCAAGGCATGTGCTTACAGGCATGTTAAAGGCTGAGGAACCCTTGTAGGACAAAGGATAGGAACTGGACCTGATTTTGTTGAGATGAAGGAACCACCTCTGCCTGTGTTGGTTAGCACCTTTTCTGTAATCTCTAGTGCTTTCAAACCAGTCTGTATCAATGGACCTTGAACCCAGGTCTCCTTGGCTCTGAAGCTAGCTATATTATTGCCTATTAGGAAAACTATTTTCCTGGATAGACCTGCCTAGAACCTTTCTTTTTCTTAGCTTTGCCCCTCAGTTCTTTCCTCTCACTGCCTTTGCTTCTGCTCTCTCACCAGATTTGGCCGTATTGGGCGCCTGGTGACCAGGGCTGCATTCACCTCAGGTGGAGTAGACATTGTGGCCATCAATGACCCCTTCATTGACCTCAACTACATGGTAAATGGTGCCTTAATGTCGGGGGGGGGCAATAAGGTCTGAGCAGCATGGGAAGGGATGGAATCAGCTCTTTCTGCTGGGTCTGATGAGGCTTCCCATACCCTTGTCACCTCTCTAGGTTTATATGTTTCAATATGATTCCACTCATGGCAAATTCAAGGGCACTGTCAAGGCTGAGAATGGGAAGCTAGTGATCAATGGAAAAGCCATTACCATCTTCCAGGAGTGAGTATGGTGGGCAGGGTGGGAACATTGGGGATTGAGAAGATACAAAGGGAGCAGGAGGTAGTCATAGCTTCTTCATCCTCTTCTAGACGGGATCCCACCAATATTAAATGGGGAGATGCTGGAGCTGAGTATGTTGTAGAGTCCACTGGAGTCTTTACCACCATGGAAAAGGCTGGGGTGAGTAATGGAGACACCAGTCACCTTCTTCCCTGGGTGAAGACCTTTCCTTTGGGAGACTGGAGTGGTTGTCATCTACCTAGAAAATGGGCATGGGGGCTTGGGTACCAAGAAGGGTGAAGTCAGGCTCTGTAACTTCCTTCTTCTTTCCCCTGCCTCAGGCTCACTTAAAGGGTGGAGCCAAGAGGGTCATCATCTCTGCCCCTTCTGCTGATGCCCCAATGTTCGTGATGGGAGTGAACCATGAGAAATATGATAATTCCCTTAAGATTGTCAGGTGAGAAGGGCTGATGATAGAACAATCTAAGGTTGTAAATGAGCAAAGAATTGAAGTAGGCCTTGCCCAGAGAAGGGAGGAAGAAGGGGCATTGATTACCCCAGGGAAAAAAGGAAACTCAAGGCAAATAACAAGTCTAGGCTGGAACATCTTCCCTTGACTTCTCTTTTTTCCTTTCTCAGTAATGCTTCCTGTACCACCAACTGCTTGGCCCCCTTGGCCAAGGTCGTTCATGACAAATTTGGCATTGTGGAAGGACTCATGGTATGGATGCAACATTGGGCAGTGAAAATTAGGCCCCTGTACTGATGGCTTCAAAGGGCCAGTATTGGGGTGGGGAGAGGGGTATCAGTCACATCACCCTAAAGATCCTGGTAATAAACAGGTTGTGGTAATAAATGTTGTTGTCCTTGTGTTGTCCTTGGCCTGACCCTTTTCTCTTGTTATAGACTACAGTCCATGCCATTACTGCTACCCAGAAGACAGTAGATGGCCCCTCTGGTAAGCTGTGGCGTGATGGGCGTGGTGCTGCCCAAAACATCATCCCTGCTTCCACTGGCGCTGCTAAGGCTGTAGGAAAGGTTATACCTGAGCTGAATGGGTAAGATAATCCTGGTTTTTCTTTGCCCTGAAGTCACGAGAAAAAAAAAAAACAGAAGTGAGACGTATTTATTGTGACACTAACCATATCCTTCTCTCTGCAGGAAGCTCACAGGCATGGCCTTCCGTGTTCCTACTCCCAATGTATCTGTTGTGGATCTGACCTGCCGCCTGGAGAAACCTGTAAGTGGAGCATCAGACAAAGGGAATATAGGGATTCCTTGCCTGGACTACAGAACAGAACAACAGTAACAGCAATCTGAATCCCTCCTTTCCTTTTCTAGGCCAAATATGATGATATCAAGAAAGTGGTGAAGCAAGCATCAGAGGGACCCTTGAAGGGCATCTTGGGCTACACAGAGGACCAGGTATGAAATGGCAAAGATTTGGTCAGGAAGGTTTGGTAAAATGAAACTTCATTTAACACAAACTTCCCTTTCCAAGGTTGTATCCTGTGATTTCAACAGCGACACTCACTCTTCTACTTTTGATGCTGGTGCTGGTATTGCCCTCAATGACAATTTTGTCAAGCTCATTTCCTGGTATGTGACACAGTGAATGTGAATTTTGTGTTTGTTTGTAGGAAAGGGGTGTAAGGAGCTTACCAGAATAGACATGACATGGTAGCTGCATTCCTAAATTAATTAAATTCTCCTGTCCTCTATCTTCCTAGGTATGACAATGAGTATGGTTATAGCAACCGTGTAGTAGACCTCATGGTCTACATGGCCTCCAAGGAGTAAAGTGGAAAGCCATGGATCTTCATCCCCAGCCAAAAGAGGAGATCCACCACTGGGGAGCCCACATTCCTAACCTGTGTTCCTATACTGGAGATCCTATGTCCCATTCACATCCTTGTTCTAAAGCACCCCTGTAGTAGGGGGAAGAAGCCTAGAGTCCTATAGTGTGTACCATCAGTAAAGTCACCATATTCAGTGCATTTATTGTCTACCTTGTCTTTTCTGGAAGAAATATAACTGATCTCAGTGATGTAGATCAAAGTACCTTTCCCTTAAATACATACCTCCCAAGTTTATTATGTAAAGGATAATCACTGGTCTCAGTTTAAGTACAGAGAGATCAGAAGTAGCATGAGCATAAATATCTTTGGTAACTTGTAACTAATCACCCATCTTGAGTTAGGAATTGGACATGTAACTGTATGTTTCTTAGTCTTTGAACAGAATTTGAATGCATGTAAAGCATTTGAGGCTGCTGCTCATTGCTTTTCCACGTGTAGGTTAGGACCAATCTTTGGACTATGAATTGGGAGATGGTTATGCCCCAGACAGGTCTAGTAGGCTGGAAAGGTTTCACATTGGGGACTACTGTAGTTCTGAAAAGTAAGTCATCTGTTAGCCAAGTTCCTATTAATGAATCTTTCAGACCAAGGCCAAAAAAGCTGTATCCTGGAGTAGGAAGAGAGGATCTACATTCATGAAACCTGGGTATAGTTTCAGAGTCAGTTCAATGACCACCACCACACCACATTCAAACTGGCCAATGAGAAAGCAGAACAACAAAGAGCATAAACAGTCTTCAGCTGCTCCAAATCATCTTAAACCTTCACAAAAGTTGATTTTTTTTTTTTTTTGCTTTTTGGAAGGCAATTGGGGTTAAGTGACTTGCCCACGGTCACAGGCTAGTTAAGTGTCCTAGTTAAGTGTCTGAGGCTAGATTTGAACTCAGGTCCTCCTGACTCTAGGGCCAGTGCTCTATTCACTGCACCACCTAGCCACCCAACAAAAGTTGATTTAAAAAAATTTTTTTAAATTCATTTTAAACTTGAATACAAAAACTTAAATATACAATAAGAAAAAGAAATAAAACTTAAATATTCAAACAAATACAAAATAAGCAAAGAAAAAAAAGCATTGCAATACGCACAGCAAAACTTAAGGGAAGATTCAAAATATACAGCAATTAATTTCCATTTTAAGAAAGCCTATATAATAAATACAAAGAGTTGCATTCGAAGGTGCCCATGTTCTCTTTGCTTCCTTCTAAGTTTTCTTTTGTTCTCTGCTGGTACTTTTTACATTGTTCTTTCCCCCCCTTCCTCCTCCTCTCTCCCACAAGGTACAATTAAGCACTGATATGTGTGTGTGTATATAAAGCACGCACAAATATACATAAATATACCTATATATGCAAAGATATATACATGCATACACATACGTACACTTATATACACATACACAGAAATCTATAATCATACTCATATATAGACATATACATTCATAAGCATCTACGCAAGACTACTATACTCTTTCTCCTGTTTCTCAGAGGGTGAATTACCTCTTCCTTCATAAGTCCCAGTCTTTTAATATTTTTCTAAGTGCATCAACTTATCATTTCCTATACCACAGCAATATTCCATCCTTATTTTAGTCTAAAACAATATTATGATCGACATATAATGCTGTTTCCCTATTTTCTCTTATGATTACATCTATCTTACCTTTGTATGAGGTCATTAGTTTTTTCCCTAATAAATTCTACTCCTGATCTTTATGTTTGTGTTTATCTTTTATTCCTTATCTCTCCTGATTCCTCTACTTTACTTCCACCCATTACCTTGCCCTCCTATTACTTAACCCACCCCAGTTCAAAGTTCCCTTCCTTATCTTCCCATTCGGATTAATTTAAACACCCTATCCCATTTTCCTAATCCCTCACCTTCCCCTCTAGAAATCCCTCTTTTATCCTCTCCCCTTCCCTATCCCATTGGCTTTTTATTTCTTTTTGAATTTAGAAGACTTTTACACCCTTCTATCCATTTAAATACATTACAGATGAAAGTAGTGTCCTAGAACTACCAGCCCTCCCCCTCCATTTAATTCCTCTCTGTTAGTTCTCTCAAACTTCATTTGTATAAAATAATTACTTTTTACCTGTCCCTAAAGAATCTTACTTTTTAAAATAATATCGTCTACCCCAATCTTTCTTATGAACCACCCAATTACTAAGAAGTTAAAAATACATATTTCTTCATATAAAAAAAGTAAGCAATCTGTCCTTAATGAGTCCTCGTAATTAGTCTTTGATATGTACCTCATATTTCTCTTAGATTTAATATGTCAAATCTTCTAAGCTCACATTTTTTTAACCAAAACCTGACCATTAAATATCCAATTTTTTTCCATTCAGGATTATGCTTCACTTTGATAGGTACAATATTTTCAGCTGCAATCTCAGTTCTTTCATTTTTCAATATATGGTGTTCCAAGACTAATAGTCTTCTGGTGTAGCCGCTGCTAGGTCCTGTGTGATTCTAACTGTGGTACAGCCATATTTAAATTGTTTTTTTTCTTATTGCTCATTTTATCCTTGAACTTGAGGTCTCAGAATTTGTTATATTTCTGTGGGTTTTCGTTGTAGAATCTCTTTCAGGTGGCAATTGGTGGATTTTTTTTCCCATTTCTACTTTCCCTTCTTGTTCTAATGCTTTACGACGATTTTCTTTAATTCTTTTTTGTATTATTGTATCAAGATTTTTTTTTTTTTTGATCATAGCTTTTAGGTAGTCCAATTACTCTTATGTTTCCTCTTCTTTATCCTCCAGATCAGTTGCTCTTCTTTGTTTTACATTCTCTTCTATTTTCTCAATCTTTATATTTTATTATTTCTTGGTCTTATAACTTCATTATGGGCTTCATCTTGCCCAGTTCTAATTTTCAAAGAGTCTAAGATTCTGGATCTCCTTTTCTAGTTGGTTGGCTTATTTTTCATAATCTTGTTTTTCTTGGATTTTTCTTTTTTTTTTTTTAATTTTCCTCAATCTCTCTCATTTGATTTTAAAAGTCTTTTTAAAAAGCTCTTCTAGGAATTCTTTTTGGGCAAGTGACCATTTAATGTTATTCTTTGGAGTAGAAGAGGACTTTTTTTGCTTCAGTAGCCTCCTCTGAAGACAAACCCTGGTCTTTTCTATTTCCATAGTAACTTTTTATAGTTGGATTCTTTTTCCTTTGCCTGCTTTTTTTTTGTAGCAGCTTTATTTTTTGTAATCACCTCTAGTCCTGGGATATGAGGGACCTCTGACCTCAGATCCTCCTTCAATTCTTCCCTCTAGCTTGGAAAAGAAACCAAGAATTCTGCCCTAAGAGTCCCAGACCCACTGCTTCTGCACTGACCTGGTATATGTCTGGTTCCCCCATGCCCAGGGCTATGTCTTAGCAGCACAGTTGGGGCTGGCACTGCTTAGCAGAGGTGTGCACAATCTTTCTGGCTCAGACACCCAGCTCCCCAAACTGTCCAAGAGGTGAAAGTTCCTGTGGCTGGGTTTGAGGCCACCTCCCAAACCGGAGCTAGTCCCAGGGCTTACCTCTAGTTGTTACAGTGGAATTAGCCTGGAAGTGTTTACTCTCCACTGGGACCAAACCTCCATGCAGGGTTTTTTGTTTGATCTTCTGCAATTGTCCCAGGAGGACCAGTTCTGCCCCAACTCCTTTTTATTTTCAGCACTGTGTTCTCCCTGAGGTGCTATTTTGTCTTGTTTGTGGGGGAAATCTGGAAAGCTTAGAATTTTCTGACCTACTCTGCCATCTTCCCAGAATCCTCCCAAGCAGATTTCATAGAATCAAAGATTTAAGATTGCAAGGTACCTCTAATAAGTTAATTCAATCCCCTTCACTTTAAAATTGAGAAAACAGGCCAAGAAAGGTTGAGTGACTTGTTTTGGGGTACCCACGTTCTCTCATCAAAAATGTTAATATGCATGACATCTCATTCATTATTCCCCCCCTTGAATTACAATTTACAAGTTTATGTATTATCTTTTTCCTATGCAAAAAAAGTACCCAGAAGAAAAATGCTGAAAACTTGACAGAACTTTGTGGTTGAAAAAATGCATTATCTATAATACATATAATTTAATGCTACTATAATTTAACATAAAGCAAATAACCAGTGCTCTACAAACATTTTAAGTGTAAGGCATACAGCTGGACTGATATTCTTTACTAATGCAGCACTTGAATGGCTACTAAACTAAAATCCTTCAGTGACTAATCAGAAAAGCACTGGAATGTTAAGATGCAAAATGTAATTTATCTAATCCTTAAAAATATATCATAGAACATAGCCTAACTCAGACTCTCAAAGAGATAAAGCACCTTTCAATGCAACATTTTTCCCCCAGCATTTAAAAGAATCATTTCTCCCTTTTTAAGAGGTTTGCTAAAAAAAAAAAAAAAAAAAAAAAAAAAAAATCAAGTCCTGTACTATAATAAAAATCTGTCATAGACTGATATAAATGAATAATGTGTGAAGTAGTAAAGTTGCTTGCTGTCCTTCTGCATGTTTTACTTGGGTTCCTCAACTGTCCCCTTGCTCAGGTCTGTAATTTTGGGATATTTTAGTTTCTTCTGGTCCAGCTCATTCTGGGCCCATAGTAGTAGCTGTAACTTAAGTGTTGACTCACAATTCTCATAGTCTAGGATAGTTTAATTAACTTATTAAGTTTAATTAACTAATTAACTTCAATCCGTACATCTTTTGCCATTGCATTGTACTAAGCAAATCTTCAAAGGGTGATTCTTCAGGATTATCAAAGTCAAGCAAAGCCAAAATGCATTCCATTTCTGTCAGACATTCTCAAGTTTTTTCTCCTTGTCCTGCCAACTATGCTTGTACAAATTCCAACGATGCTTCTGTTTCACACTGCTGAATCAGTTCAATCAAATGCTGTTGCTGCAAATGAAAATAAAGATATCTATTTGTGTCTAAGACTTCTGGATTTAGGCTATTTATCAATACAATAGCTTCCTGAATCTGACTTTTCAATGTCATCTTTCGGATTTTGGTTCATTCATCTAGTGTTTCTAGATCAACACAGGGCTCAATTCCAGATTCTATCTGAAACCTTCCTGCAGCTTCTTTAAAGCTCTCTGTTAACAAGAGAGTTCATAATGAGATGGTTCATATCAGCTCTCTGTATATGTCACTTATTGAGTTTTTCCACATACTCATCATTAGTGGTATCATTGGGTTTTTCTGTTGTAACTCATTCTGAACTATTTGGAGAGGATTCCCCTCCTTGGATGCTTGATCTGGGTGATGGCCCCTTCTCCACAGACAATTCAAGGGAAGGAATCAGGGAAGGGGAAGGAGGAAGAAAAGTGGCTGCCAAAGCTCCTGAGAAGGAGGTGGAGCCAAAAAAAGAGGAAAAATCCACAACATCTCATTCTCCCTGAAATGTTGGGTATAATAACCTCTCCCAGGCTGAAAAAAATGATTCTCATCAGTCCCTTTAATATATAGGAGAAGAAAACATACCCACACATATTATACACACTGCAGCCAGCAACAGAACCAGTAGAAGACAGGACAACAGCAGAGCTCCCAATCTTTAGCCCTGCCTTCCTCCATACTAAGCATACTTCACTGGTCCTGAGACTTCTAGCTTGGTTCAGTTTACATCAATATGGGGTCAAGAAACAATCATCTTGAGTCAGCTAGGTGGGAACAGTGAATAGGGCATCAGTCCTGGAGTCAGGAGAACCTGAGCTCAAATCCAGCATGAGACATCTGACATACTTACTAGCTGTGTGACCTTGGGGAAGTCACTTAACCCCAAATGCCTTGCCTTGCCCCCTCCAAACAACAACAAAAAAACAGTCACCTGACTCTAGGCAGTGGCAGAGAGAAATCTGCTTCACATAAAGACGAAGAATGTAAGGAACCACACTATTTTAGTTTTAATACTTCTCAGTACTCAATACTGCCTCATGAGGCAGCAGTCAGCACCTATTACTGAAGACTCAGGAATGCCCCACTCTTTGTTGAGAGTCTGATGTGGGACCAGAATGCAAAAGTAGGTAAGACTAATGATTTTTATGTGTGATAATTTGGAAACACAATTTATGTCACTTTAAGTTTTGTTTCAGGTTTTAGATACATGATGTTTCGGGGCGGCTAGGTGGCGTAGTGAGTAGAGCGCCGGCCCTGGAGTCAGAAGGACCCGAGTTCGGATCCGACATCAGACACTTAACCCACACAAACAAAAACCTAGCCGTGTGACCTTGGGCAAGTTACTTAACCCCAACTGCCCTAAAAGGGGCTGCTAGGTGGCGCAGTGAGTAAGAGTGCCGGCCTCGGAGTTGGGATGACCCAAGATCAAATCCGGCCTCAGAAAATGAGCACCCACACATAAATAATGACTAGCCATGTAACCTTGAGCAAGTTACTTAACCCCAATTGCTTAAAAAATAAAAAAAAAATATGATGTTTCTGTTATTGTATTTCTAAATTCTCATTTTGTGAAATCTGAGAGTCTATTGTAATACAAATGCTGTGAGACAAAACAACTTTGTAATCTAGGTATGTTATACATGAATTGGGCTTTTAAAAGGATGTGATAAAAAACAGATATTTGAAAACTATTATGTTTAATAAGGTATATTTTATTATAAAGCAGATAATATGTAATAGCAAATTTTCATTTGAAATTCTTAGTATTATGAAAGTGTATAGGGTAGTTTAAAGATGTAGCTTCAACATATTCATGATGAGTCAACTTATCAGGTATTTGCTGCATGTCTGAAGCCCCAGAATATGAGTAGTTTTAATTTATAAGTAAAGAATAAATGAAATGTTAACTGTTAGGAAACATCAGGAAAGATATTCAAGTCCTAAGTTGTGGTTTGTAAAACTTAACTATTTAAGGTAAAAGTTCCTGGGACTACAATTTACTATTATTTTGAGCTCTGATTACAGGGATAGTCCTTTGAATTGTCATGAAATCAATAGCAGAAAATGGTATAGGGGCAGCTAGGTGGCGCAGTGAGTAGAGCGCCAGCCCTGGAGTCAGAAGGACCTGAATTCAGATCCGGCCTCAGACTATTAACACACACAAACAAAAACCTAGCCGTGTAACCTTGGGCAAGTTACTTAACCCCAATTGCCCTCCAAAAAGCAAAAAAAAAAAAAAGGTATGTGCTGCAGTCTAAGAACTGCCAAAGGTGGATGTCTATACTTGGGAAAAACTTTGGGGATAATCATGGCAGTAGGATCCTCCTGACTCTATATTCCCATTGTACTATTCCCTATATGAAAAGGAAAATTCCCACCTGGTTAATTCTGAGTCTTCCTTTTAAAACTCTGTAACTATATGATTGACTGTCAGATTCGACTTATGCTTGGAATCAAGGAAAGCCAAGGGAGATTCCCCTTTCTGTTATGATACATGACATTGTCATAACTATGTGCTTATTTTTCCTTTTATAGCATATTTCTATAATCAAGAAGTTCTGCAAGTACAATACTTAAATAAGAGATTGATACTGGAAAATCTCTGAGTTATGATAAGAGGATGCAAGCAGGAACATCTTACAATTTTAAGAGAAATCAGACTATAGAATAGTTCTTTGGTGACAACGACAATCAAAACAGAAGACAACAAAGTCAAAACTCCTGCATCAAAAACCTCCAAGAAAAATATGAACTGGTTCCAGGCCATGGAGGAGCTCAAGAAGGATTTTAAAAATGAAGTAAGAGGGGTGGCTAGGTGGCACAGTGAATAGAGCATGGGCCCTGAAGTCAGGAGGACCTGACTGAGTTCAAATCCGGCTTCAGACACCGGAAACAATTACTAGCTGTGTGACTGTGGGCAAGTCACTTAAACCCAACTGCCCGCCAAAAACAAAAACAAAACAAAACAAAAAACGAAGAGAAGTAGAGGAAAAATTGGGAAGAGATACGAGAGTGATCCAAGGAAATCATAAAAAACGAGTTAATAGCTAAAGGAGACCCAAAAAAATATTGAATAAAGTAACACTTTAAAAAATAGACTAATTCAAATGGCAAAACAGGTTCAAAAAGCCAATGAGGAGAAGAATGCCTTAAAAGGCAGAACTGGCCACATGGAAAAGGAAGTTCAAAAGCTCACTGAAGAAGAGGGGGTTTCAGAGGGTAAGAGAAAGTGGAAGTGTGAAAGAAGAGGTTGCCCAAACAGACTGGTGCAGACAGAAAGGGCAGTGACTGGAATTCAGGAGCTTGGGTTCTTTTTACTATGGCCTCAGCCTAATCACCTCATGTCTATGGGCCTCATCTATACAGTAAGCAGGTGGGCCTAGCTGACCTTCAAGGATCCTGCCAGCTCCCTGAACAGGTTAGGATTCTGTGACCTTGGTGTGACCTGTCACCAGGTCCAGAATCATGGGGCTGTGACATCCTCTAGCTCAGGGTGCTCCACAGAAAACCTCCTCTACCTGGGCACTCTCACTCTTGGCCCTAGGGACCACACTGGGGATTTGAAACGTTTACCTTCCTCACTGGATTCATCACTGGAAAAGATGATTGCAGTCTTCTTAGAAACTGGCTTTCTAGTGTTGGGTATAGGGAACCGTATATGAGAAAATACCCAAGATCAATGCAGATCCATTGACTGTTCTGAAATTTCAAGTCTCAAAGAGCTGTCTGAGGCACTGAGAGATAGGTTAACTGCTTTGTTTTCAGGGTCACAACCAGAGACAGGGCCAGAACCTAGGTTTTTCATTCACTAAAATCACTTTGTGTCAAGAAATGACTAGAGTGGGGCAGTTAATTTACCTCCCCCGCCACCCCCAAGCCCACTTTCCTCTCCCAAAACAGGAGAAACAGTCCTGATTCCCATAATCAGTGATACTGAAGAGATGAATAAGCTAATAATCCTAACAGTATAAACCTCTCCATAGAAAGTCATTACAAATGTCACTGGAAATGAAGACTCAGCAAGAGGCCGAGCCAGGTATGAGCCTATGTCCCCACCCCCCTACATTTACCCTTCTCTCCTCTGCAACCTTGAAAACTACACCTGGCAATTTAGGACAAGTGGCTAGGCCAGGGCTAGGACCAGAGCTGAGACCAGAGCAGTGGAGTCCTGAGATCAGCACTGTACAACTTGTTATATATTTCATCCAACTGTCTAGGCTGACATGTGTGCAGTCTGTTATAACAAAGATATCAAGCAGACCTCCACAGAAATAGTCAACTGGGCTTCCATCCATTAGGCCTGATCTAGGCCCTTTTGCAGGGGCAGGTGAGGAGTGAGGAGTGCTCCACAGACCCTTACCGGTCTCCAGACTGGGTGATGAGCTGACGGCATGTTTCCATCTGCACATCCAGACCCCTCTTCATACTGCACATTTCCATGTACTCATGTAGGTGTCTGTTCATGTCATTCTTGGCTGTGGCCAGTTCCAGCTGGAAAGGGAACAGGGCAGCAAGAGGCCCTTCTTAGGTGCCAAAAGGATACTGGGGCACCTGTTTCTGCCCCTTAGGGAATTTATTTTTGAAGGGGCCAGGATGGACAAATATGGGCTCCTGGGGACAGCTGCCAAGGATTTAAATAAACCAGCCTGACTACACTATTCCCCTTTTCTTTAGTTTTCATGGGAAGCTAGGCCCATGGACAGATGCTAGGTACTGCTGAAGCCGATGTCCTATTAATGTGGTAGTAAGGAGAGTCCAAAAGAGATGGAGGCAGTTGGAAGAAAGACAAAGCAGGGCAGGACTGACTTGGGTTGAAAGGTATAAACCAAATTACTTTGATGGCTTCTGTAAATCATCTGAAAGGCTAGAGCTGTAGAAAAGAGAGATGAAATCTTGTTGGCATGGCTCAGCAGGAACAGTCTTACCACTTCTTTCCTTTGAAACTCAAGCACATACACACTGAGGTTAGCTTTCACAGAAGAAAAGCTTTCTGACAGATCTGGGATGAGGGCCCACCTCCCAGGCCCAGAACAAAGAACTAAGGCCAAAGCAGAAAGGGGAACAAAGCCACCAGGCTTCTCTTCACTGATTTGAAGGGACTGAGGACTCAAAGCAGGGGCAAACTAAGAAATTATTTATGGCTGGTTTCCAGGTCTCCAAACTGGGAATGAAGGGAACAGGAAACTGGGACAGAGAAGAAATGAGTCAAGAGAGCCAGCAAAAAAGACAGCTTAGAAAGTCACAAATTCTAAGAGACCACCTGTGGGTGTGGCCAGGAGGCTTTGGGGTTGGACACAGGCAACTCACTTGAGCTCTCAGTGCTCCAAGCAATTCTCTAAGACTACAACTTGTAGAACAGGTGCTTGTCTGCAATGGTGGAGGGAATTCCAAATGAAATTCCAGGTCTAGACTAAAAGATAACTTCCACTAATGGCAGGGAGTTGATGTCTTATCTAAATTTTGGCTCCTTACAGTAACCCCACATAATGACAGAGTAGGCATCAGATATAAATGGTGACTTAAATTTTTCTCCTGAACATCTATACTCACAAACAGGGATGAGAATTGATCTCTGAGAGTTTATTGCCTGCCTACTATGTTCCAGACACTGTGCTAAGAGTTCAAAGACAAAAATAAACCAGAACTCATCATTACCTAGGTCCCATTTTATTAAGAAGAGGTGAGGGGTGAATATGCAACCAAGTCATACCCTGACTTGTCAACACTCTCAGCAGGCAACCTTAATCTCAGAGATTCTCATCCTCATTTACTAAGTAACATTGTCTTGAGTGAAAAATTATTGGAAAAGATGACTAGAATATAGGCTTCCTCACCTTTCTGTGTCACAGAATGTTAATAGTTGAGAAGCACTAGAAAGGTCCAGCTCCTACCTGAACAAGGATGCCTTCTAAGCCATCTTCCACAACCTTTACCTGAAGACCTGCCAACACCTCCTGCAGCAACTCACTGTGCTCTGGGGCAGCTCTCTCCATTCCAAACATTTGCCTGTTTGCCACTTGCACTCAAAAGCTCCCAATTCTGACCTCCAGTGCTCAACAGAGAAAACCTAATCCTTCCATATCACAACCCTTCAAACCAATCAATCAACTAACAAAATTGTTATTAAGCACCTATGGGCAAAGTGCTAGGTACTGAGGCTAACATGGAAAACAGCCTCTACCCTCAAGAAGCAAAGATTCTGTCAGAGGAGACAACAGGTACACAGATGAGCACACAGAGAAGAAGTACAAGGTAATCTGGGGGCAGGTACAGTTGGGAGGAGGTGGGAGATGAGGAAAAGGCTCATCTGTATGTAGAAAGTGGTATCTAAGCTAATCATCAAAAGAAACTAGGGATTCCAAGAGGCTGAGGTAAGGAGGAAGTACATTCCAGGAAAGAGGGAAGGGCCTAAGCTCCAGGATAGCAATGATGACAATGTCTCCACCTGTCCCAACCCTCCTCAGGACATGGGGAAGATGTGGAACTGGGGAAAAGCCTGGGACCCAGGGCCTCCTTGTCCTTGAAGGCGTCTAGAAGGACAACAAGGGACTCTTACCTGGAACATCTTGATCATGTCCTCACAGTTGCGCTGCTGGGCCACATCACGCAGTTTGGCAGTAATGTCTATGCGGCGGCAGATGTCCATGTCCACTTTCATGGCTTTCTCCTGAATCTTGGTGTCCAGTTCAGTCAGGTTCTATGCCAGAGACAGAAGAGAGAAGACTGCAGAGTGCCACTCTATGCCAGTGACAACAAACACAAGCAATGGCCATAATATGCAGGGCCCTCTGCACAGGAGCCACAGAGCCCTCCCCGGACACACAAAGTGGAGAAAGGATCTTGCTAAGAAATTCCCATGTTATGGAAACTGTTTTACCCTCTTCTTTTCTTTCCTGGGCCTGAGGGGCAGGGAAAAGAGAAGGGATATAAGAAGGCAACAGTAATAAGGAAGGAAAGGCCGAATTTCCCAAGCAGACAGGACACAGAAGTGGCTCTACTTACATTACTCATGAGTCCCTTGAAGACCACCAACTCAGCTTTGAGTTGCTCCACCTTCATTGCCAGCTCTTCCTGGCAGGCATCAGCTTCTTGGGCTTCCTGTGGTCAGGAAAAATGCCCTAGTATTAGTGGCACAGCCAGAGGATGGTAAGAGAGCAGAAGAGACTAAAGAAAGATGCTGGAGAAGCCTGCACCCAGGGTCAGACTGGGGAGATGGGCAGAGGCATGGCCACCCTCACCTCCTGAAGCTCATTCACACGCTCTTGCAGCTGGACCCGAACTGTATATTCCTCTTCCCACCTGAAAGAATGGAGAAGGCATCGGGTACAAATCCTCCAAGTTCCAATATGCTCCTTTTCTCCCCACTCCCCCAGACCCAGTGCTTCCTGAGCCAACACAGAGAGCCAATAAAGCTTCTAAGGACCAACAGAGGAAGGCCTGCTAGGTCTGACTCTCTGAATAAGGAGGGGTTGTGGGCTGGGAGTCCAACTGACTCTGAGCTCCTTGTAAGGAACCGTGTAATTTCTGTCTTAGTATTCCTAGGGTCTTGCACATAGTAGGTACTCAATATATGCTAGATTGAATTCAGCTGTTGTCAACAGCTGCAGCCACAGACTGGGTGTGGCCCTTATTGGCATGCTCCAGTAGTTCCTGGCAATTGACAAACTCACCAACAACTGTCTGTCATATCAAGAAGCCCTGGCCGGCTCCGGGGGCGCAGTGCCACAGGGCCCCGCCCGCCCACCGGGCCAGGCACCAAGCCATGAGCCAGCCTCTGCAACAAGGCGCTGCCCACGAGGATTCTGGGAAAGCGAGGGCACCCTCCCGGAGGCCTCCTCGAGAGGAAGACGCCAGCTGCCCAGTTCACAGGCTCGAACAGTAAACCCGCCAGGGCTGCCCATGTCAGTCGTTCCCAGGCTCCTCTGCGCAGCCTCCGAACACCCCATCCCTAACCTCCACCTCCCCCGGCGGCGGGCCCCGCCTCTGGGAGGGAGAGCACGCCCCCGGAAACCAACTTCCCTCCTTTGCCAAGCCGCCGGCTCCTGGGTTTGAACCTGGAGGCAGAGGGCTGCTGTCTATGCTCCTCCTTCAGGAACTGATCTTGCCTTTCGCAGCTCGGGCTGCTGAAGACTTTACTGGGCCTTAACGCCCGAAAAGGGGGAAACACAAAGGCATCTGGAGAAGCCTCTGGTTCCCCCTGGATGTCTCGCGTCCGCAAGGGGCAGGTTACTGGGGAAGTTGGCCTTGGAGGGCCCAAGGGTCAGTCAGGAGGCTGCTTTCAGAAGCCGCGCACGCAGCCGGATGCACCGTCTGCTCCCGTTCCCAAACACTGGGGCTTAGCAGCAGGAGCATCTTCTGCCGCTCCCAGAGGGGACTTTCTCAGAACACCAGCTCCATGACTCTGGGCAGGTAGTAACCTGGATTCCTTAAGGGCGCTCTAGTTCCAAACGTGCTCCCTAGATCCCCACCTCCTTGGGCCCACGTGATATGCCCGCTATTCTTTTCCCATTGGTCAGAACCATGCGATTGGATTGCGTCACAGCCGTTGAGATTTTAAATGGTTTGTTTTGAGGCTGTGTTCGCGGGTCTCGGAGTGGAGAGGCGGGTCCTTCCCCCCGCAGTGCACGAGGATTGGTCGTTGTGTTAGGAGCACAGCGCTGATTGGCTGACTGTCTTCTCGACCATTTCCCCCGGAGCGCGCTTTCTCATCCTGGCTCTTAATTTGTATGCGCTGGGTGAGTGAATTTAGGGAAGGGGCAGGACAGTTCTGAAGTTGGATGGCTGCGGGGGCGTCAGGTGGGGGCATTCTCGGAATCCTGCGCGGGGGGAGCTAAGGGACTTGGAAGCCGAAGAACGTGAGAGGCCGAGGTGTGTGTCTAGGTGGGGGGAGGGGCGGGGAGCGGTGCTAGAGGGCTGCCTGCTTTGCTTTTTCCAGTGACGGGAAGCTCGGGTCCCTGGGAGCAGCGCAGGTAGGTGGCAAAAAACTGCGCCCCTTGGGGCGTGCAGGTCCGAATTCTGCCTCTGAAGGGCATCCCTTCCCTGCTGGTGGTGGTGTCAGCGTCTTCGTCCTTAAAATGAGGATAATTAATGCTTGCACCGCTCTCCCCATGTGGGCGAGAGAGTGGGACTGTGGTCCTTGGGAGAAGGGTTCTTGGACAGGATTTAAGGGGCTTGCCTGAGGTGTAGCACGTGTGGGGGCCTCAGCATCCCAAGCTGTAAAATTCGAGGTAATGTTACCAGCTCTACCCAGTACTGCAGATGACCTGTGTTTATTTATCAAGTTCCTGCTGTATGCCAGGAAGTCTGCTTAGCGCTAGGGGTTCAATGAAAGGGGGAGGGGAGGAAATAAACAGTCCCTGTCCCCAAGGAGCAAACCGTGTAAGGAGAGAGACCACGTGCAGCCTACAAAGAGGATAGATGTGGGGTGAGTAGGAGATCATCTCAGAGGGAAAGCACCAGCATTAAGGGAGGTCTGGAAAGAGCTCTTTCAGAAGGTGGGATTTTAGCTGGGACTGGAAGGAAATAGAGAGGGAAGGGAGAGTGTCCTCAGTCACATCCCCTCTCATGCCCTCACTTCCCTTCTATGTAAAATGAGGGGGTTGCGGGGCAGTTAGGTGGTGCAGTGAATAGAGCACCGGCCCTGGAATCTGGAGGACCTAAGTTCAAATTAGGTCTCAGACACTTAATTATTAGCCTGTGACCTTGGGCAAGTCACTTAATCCCACTTACCCTTCCATCTCCCTCAAAAAATAAAATAAAATGAGGATGTTGTACTAGGTGATGTCTTAAATCCTAACCAGATGTAATAAGACTGTTATAAGGGAGGATGGAGACAATTTTATGTATATTTGTAATTTAAAAGTTACTTTTTGAGTTTTCAACATTACTTCTGTAAGGTTGAGTTTTAAATTTTCTCCCGGTACCTTTTCTACCCCCTCCCCAAGAAGGTGTGCAATTTGTTGTAGGTTCTACATATACCTTCATATTAAACATTTTCACATTAGTCATGTTGTAAAGAAATGAGAGGAACCAGAAGAAGAAACAAGACCATAAATAGTATGCTTCCATCTGCATTCAGAAGAAGTCATTTTAATACATTATATGTCTAATCTTCCATAACCCTTTGAGGTAGGCAGGGCAAGTTTTTTATATTTTGGGAAATTAAAAGTGATTGCTCATAGTCATAGTGCTACTGCTACTACTAGTTACTACTACTAGCCAAGACAACCTCTACTACTGAGTTCATGGTTTCTTTCATGATATTATTTTGGCACAGATGATTGGTAGCCCATAGGAATTACTTGTCATTGTTTTCTAGTGCAGTGAGCCAATAGGAAGATGCCGCCTCAGTTGTGTGAGTTTCATCTACCACTGTCTCCAGAGGAGTTGCTGAAAAGTGGAGGAGTCAATCAGTATGTGGTACAAGAAGTTCTGTCTGTCAAACAGCTTCCTTCACAGCTTAGGGGTAAGAAGATGTCAGCTTTGTGTTTCGCTTCTTTTCCCCATTCCTCAGCTTTGTTCCACTTCAGGGGACAGTACTTCCCCCTCTAGTATATTGAGGATTTCCTTTCAGAATAATTGCCTCCTTCTCCTCAAGTTTATTGAGCTGTTAATTCTCTCTAATTCTAAATACTTTTAAAGTTAAAGCTTTTCTATATGACTGCTGCCCTTCTAGTTTCCTGTTGAGGTCTGTGTTGAACTTGACCTCTGATGCTCTCTGAGTTTTTCATCAGACACTCTATCTTTTGCCTCTTTTAATCTTTGTACTAACACAACGCCTTAAGAAATATTTGCTGAACTGAATTGCTACGGTGAGAAACTCCATGCCCTGAAAGAAAGTAAAGTCTAACATGGGAATCCATTTTCACCAGAAAAAGTTTTATATGAGATAGAATTTGATGGATGGTGAGGTAAAATCAAGACACGGTACTCTAGCAAAATGAGGAGGAAGGGATTGCTATCTTTAAATATAAAAGGTAATTTTTATGTCATACTCTGAGCCTCTGTTACATACAGCTTGAGTGTTTTATGGTATGTACAGCTTGTTTTATTTTGTTTAGAAATTGAACATGCTATTTCTAAGATGGTCTTGCTTTGCTCTGTCCCCTTGCAGACTTCCTTCTGCTCATTTCTTAATTTTTCTCCCTGTTTTTAATTGACCAATTCAATAATTTTTCTTAAGTACAGTGATTTCCACAGGCAGAAATGGGAAGGGATTCCATTTCAGGCATAAGGGTGATCTGGGAAAATGCCCAGAGACAGGATTAGATCACCTAAGACCTACTACTCTAATCTGGCTGAAATGGGGACTAGGTGAGGAGCAGTAATGAGCCATGTCTTCCTCTCTTGAATGTAAACTCCTTGAGGGCAGAGTCTGTTGGACTTTTGGATTCTGAGCAGCTAGCATAGTAGGGACTTCATTGTTGATTGATTGAATTGAATGGTACTAACTGTAAGTAGATTGAAGTTCAACTCAGGCTTCATTGGAGTGTTTGAATTGGAGCTGAGCCTGGAGGAATTGGCTAGAATTTGGATTGGGGCAAGGATATTTTAGGTTGGAGTACAACAGGAACAGAAAAAACGAGCTTCAGAATGAGCATTCTTTGGGTAAGGGACTCAGAAAATGGACCTAACTAAAACAGAGAGAGAATATGCAAAAATAACAAGAAATGAAGCTGTCAAATGAAGCCAGATATCTGAGGGCTTTCAAAAGCTAGGTGAGGGAGTTCATGTTTGAAACAGCAGGTTCCTGAGAAGCCTAAGGATCAATATGACAGGCAGCAGCGTATTGTCAGGATTGTAGTAGGGAAGGACTTCAATTAGGAGACTATCGCAATAATAGGACCCTGAGCATAATGGATGGGATTGGGAATGGAAAGCAAGAGGATGACATTTAAAGGAAAGAAGCATAGAACATGGTGATAGATAGGGGATGAAGAAAAGGGGTGTTTCCTTAGAACATGACCCCAAGGTTCCTTTCCTAGCAAATTATTAGACTGGTGGTACTAATGTGAGAAATGGGATAACAGGGAAGGGAAACCAGTTTTGTGGGGTGTCTAGATGATGAGTTCAGTTTTGGATATGATTAGTTCAAAGTGAATAGTTGAGCTATTAGAGTTGGAAGAACCAGAATGAAGTTCATGTGAAAGGTCAGGATTAAAGATGTTGATTTGGGAGTTAAATACCCAGAAGTGGTTGGCAAGGAGCAGCAAGGGCTAGGTTGCAGTTGGACAATATAATATGAAATATATTACCTGATTAGTGCCAGCAGTTAGTGAGGTAGCAGTACAAAGACTCAAAAGAGTAATCTGGCCTTAGCTCCTCCATAGCTGAGTTAGGGCTCCTTGAATTGGAGAGAATGGTACCAACATCTTTGTTTTTCCTTTTTTATCCTCTTTCCCCTCTCTTCCACCATACATCAGATTATTCAAGTGCAGGGACAGCAGTACAATGCAGAGAGTAAGGGAGATATCAGGTCTAAAATTGTTTGGTGATTATCTCCATAGAGTACTCTTGCAGTTTTGAAGACATTATTGACCTGTTACTGTCAGGAGGGGAAATCAGACTTGAGGGCATAACCATCCTTCCAATCCCCCAGGCCAACAAACGAAGTGTCATGCTCAGCTTTTCACTCTCTCAGGAAGAGGTTTGTTCTTTGGAATGATGGGCTAAAGATAATTTCTCCAGCAGAAGATAGAACCTGTTCTCTTGGACGTGCAGTGTAGGATTTTAGCATAGAGGATCATAGCTGCAAATGTAGCCGCATCTAGTTTATGCCAGCGAAGCCTATAACTCTTCTGTATATACCAAAATAAAATATGGAACTTGATTCTTTGCCCTCACTGATGTGTAGATGGGACTCACTGCCTAGGACATTTGATGAATTTCTGACTTCTTCTTGGCAGTGTTCCAGGTTGCCTTCAAAACCCAGGGACCTCTAGCTGTGTTGGAGCATTTTGACACTCTCTATAGCATATTACAGTAAGTGCCTCGGTTAGTAATATCTTAAAAAGAAATGGTGTCTGCCTGTTTGTTCTCAAAATATTTCTAATAAGCCTTCCTGCCACATTGTAACTGAGTCCTGAACTTCCAGATTATAGGATCACTACAGTTCTGGGTACTTGACTTGGAACTCTGCTAATTGTCACTTATCCTTTCAATAAGCCTCTTGTTAGCCTGGTTCTGTTGTGTAGTGTCATTTACCCTCTCAAGCATCATATCACTTAAATTTTAACCAGTTCTGTTAGTTTATTCTTGATATTTGTTGGAATGTGCTCTTCAGATTGCTGTCTTATTCCTTCCTTTCCTTTTTCTTGCAGTCATTTTCGAAGTATAGATCCTGACCTCAAGGAAGATACCTTGGAATTCTTGATGAAAGGTAAGCAGTTTTCATCTTGGGGTGGAAGGGGAGAGACTTTGGAAGGTGTACTATAGCAGCCATATGATGATATCAAGGCTGTTGTTACTTGGCTGGTCTGGTTGAGCCCTAGGACCCTGACCTTCCATCCAGGTCTGTAATCTTGGTGGGCAATACAGAGCTGTGTTTGTTTGCTGTAAGGGCAGACCAACAGGAAGTTCCACCTCTTTTGCTCCCATCTCCCCCTAAGGGGAGTGATCTTGGCTACCACTGAAAGAAGCTGGGAGCCAGTTGGGCAGAGGTAACAGGACAAGCCTAGGGTATTGAGGTCCAGGGTCCCAGAAGGCTTAGCTTATGTTATAGCCACCAAGAGATGAGCACAGATCTTTGGTAATCTGATGGCTGAAGTGGGGGGGGGGGTGTTTATGTGAGGTTGGGGTGAGTCTGGTGAATTCTGAAGGTGGGCATGGTTAACTCTCAGATCCTGCCCTTTGCAGTGGTGTCTCGTCACTCCCAGGATCTTCCAGCTGTCCTAGATGACACAACTTTGAGTGTATCAGATCGAAGTGCCCACCTCAATGCCCTCAAAATGAATTGTTATGCTCTGATCCGCCTCATGGAATCTTTTGAGGCTACCACTAGCAAGACAAGCTTAATGGACCAAGGAGGAAAGGTAATTTGGAGCCTGGCCCTCTTGGTTAGGGAGGAGGGGTTGGGGGTAGGTGGGAGGGCAGAAAGGAAAGGAGATGGAGGGAGAAGAAGAAAACTCCTAGTCCAGACCATCCTTTCTTCATTCATTTTTGGTTGAAGGGATTTTAGTACAGACAGCTTTGCCTAAAGTAGCAACTAAAGTTGTCTATTTTGGAATTTTAAAAACTTCTCCTAGTATGACTTTCTACTATAGCTTTCTTGGAGGCCTTTTGTTTGGAGGCTTAAACTGGCAATTCAGAGCTCCTCAGTTTTCTCTGATATAGTGTATTCCATTCAGGGCAAAAAGAGTCGGACCAAGGCTCAAGGTTTTGACTGGGAAGAAGCACGGCAGCCAGTTCTCCAGATGCTAACACAGCTTCTACAGCTAGACATTTACCGTTTGTGGAACCACTCAGTGGTTGAAGAAGAATTTGTCAGGTGAGTCATTAGGATGGAGGGCAGAAACTGATGGAGCAGGTGATACTGAAAATCTCTGTTAACAGGGCTACCTATATGGGGCTGGAAAATAATAGAGATTTTGTTTCTAGTTTTCTCTATCACTCTGACTCAGTTTTCCCATCAGAAAAACGAGGAAGTACAATCATGATCATATTTAGTTGTTGGAAGGAGGACTAGATAATAATGTTTCAAACATTTCTGACAGGTAAGGGCAGGTGGACCTCTCTGAACAGAAAAGTTATTACTAACCAGAACCATCCTGAGTTCTGCATAACTGGGTAGAATTCTTCATTGAGAGAGGCTCTTCCCATTATTAGTGTCAGGCATGTATTAAAGCTCCTACTCATTTTAACAGCTCATAAGGGAAGCAGAGTATATAGAGAGGGAAAGCTGTGAAGGGAGGAAGGCCAGGAAAGTCAGACTGCTGCTTGCAGAGGTGGCAATGGAGTGAATGAGGCAGGGTCTAGGAGGTGTTCTGACAGGGAGCTATTAGTCCCTCCCACTTCACTGCCTTATGTCTCCTCAGTTGTTATACCTTCCATTTTCTTAGTCTGCTAACAGGCTGCTGCTACCGACTTCTGGAGAACCCCAGCATTAGCCACCAGAAGAACCGTCCAACTAGGGAAGCCATCACCCACCTCCTTGGGGTAGCTTTGACACGCTACAACCACATGCTCAGTGAGTAGCACCCTTTTCTCCTAACTGCTTCACTAGTCAGTCAGCTAGGGGGCTTGATGGGTAGAGCACTAGGCCCTGGAGTCAGGAAACCCAAGTTCTGGCTTTGAACTCTTTTAACTTTGTGACCCTAGGCAAGTCATTTGACTTGTGTCTGCCTCAGTTTCTTCATCTGTAAGACTGAGGAAACTGAAACAGCTCTCCCTCCCAGGGTTGTTGGGAGAAGATGAGATGTTTGTAAAGTGCTTTGCAAACCATAGGGCATGTTAGCTATTATAGTTATCAGCCATCCACTCTTAAATTCCTGACCTGAGGTTTTTTGACAGGTGCTACCTTAAAGATCATCCAAATGTTGCAGCACTTTGAACACCTGGTATCTGTGTTGGTGGCAGCTGTGAGCCTTTGGTCAACTGAGTATGGAATGAAAAGCATGGTGGGAGAAATTGTAAGGTGAGACCCTGCACTGTTGATGCTCTTTCATTGTTATAACCTTCCAGAGTGACATTTGAAGCAGGGAATCGAGAAATTTGTGACCTGAATTTCCTTTAGATAGCAACTCTCTCAGACCCTTTTCCATTAGCTAGGTTTTGTTAAGGTCTAATTGCTTTTTTGCCCACATAGAGAAATCGGACAGAAGTGCCCTCAGGAATTAAGTCGTGACACTTCAGGAGCTAAGGGCTATGCCAGTTTCCTGACAGAGTTAGCAGAACAAGTCCCAACTGTTATGATGTCCAGTATGAGTGTCTTATTGGATCACTTGGATGGAGAGGTAGGTTGGCCCTTGCTTCTTTGGGGAGGTAATTTAGCTGCTGTGGAAAGAATGTCTTGTTTCTGTAGAGATGCCTTCATTGGCAAGAAGTGGGACTGTTTGGGTCTTGTCAGATAGGAGAGACAGTTCCCCTGAATTCCCTTGTTTATAGAAGCAGCAAATTACCGAGTGAAAGGCCACCAGAGCAGCCTCCCTACTTTTCCCATTGCCACATTAGGTGTCCAGGTCTGGTAGGGGGAGATAGCAATTCTTGTCCAGCAAGAATGACTCAGCTCTGACTCTGGATTTCATCCCTTCCTCAGGCTGAGGCTTCTTGCTGCCATCTGGCCTGCCTAATTTGCTCCAAACAATGAGCTTTTTCAGATTCCACCACCTCCACTCTTTTCAGTTCCACATTCTCTCCCTCCTCCTTGCCTCTCCCATTGGGAAGACAAAAAATAAAAAACCATTACAAATATGAACAGATTTACATTCTGTAGCTTCCTATGCGATATCCAAGAAAAGCCCTAACTTTAGGTTCTCATCCTTTTTTCTCAAGGACATTTGGCAGTCTGATGAATTTCATGGACCCTGTCTCAGAATCATGTTTTTGAATGCATTACAAAGAAAACCAGTTATATTCAAATACAGTTATCAAAATTCTTGTTAGAAGTTGGCAGTTCTCAGGTTAAAAACCACTGCCCTAAAACCAGAATCCTGGTTACCGGTAAACCCAGTCACAAATTTGCTTCACAAACTTAGGCAGAACATACATAACCCTCCCTGTTTCATTGTGAGGGAAAAGGGGATAATTATTCTTTTTTTTTTTTTTTTGGCCCCGGGGGAAGGGGGGTGAGGCAGGGCAATTAGGGTTATATGACTTGGCCAGGGCCACATGGCTAGAAAGTGTTAAGTGTCTGATGCCACATTTGAACTCAGGTCCTCCTGACTCCAGGGACGGTGCTCTTTTCACTGCAGCACCTAGCCACCCCTCAATAATTACTTAGTGTCTGAGTCTATGCCCATTCTGTATGTTGATATCTACCAGTACTCCATACCAGCAGCTGTGATGTGTATTCATAAAGAACAAAGTAACCTTGAGGAGAGCTTTGGTCTTTCTGGATATACAGAAAGGATTCTTACTGTCTTAGTAGGCTATAATGTTCTGATCAGAACTACCATCCTTGGGACCCATATGTAGGAAAATATTTATTGCAGCTCTTTTTGTGGTGGTAAAGAATTGGAAATCAAGGGGCGCCCATCAATTGGGGAATGGCTGAACAAGTTGTGGTATATGAATGTAATGGAATACTATTGTGCTATAAGAAATGAGGAGCAGACAGACTTTACCTGCAGAGTCTTATATAAACTGATGCTGAGTGAGGAGAGCAGAAGCAGGAGAACATTGTACACAATTACAGACACATCGTATCTGTGATGACTGACTGATAGACTGGGCTCTTCTCAGCAATAAAAGGTTATATGGAAATGGCTATCCACTTCCAGAGAAAGAATTATGAGTCTGAATACAGATTGAAGCACAGTACTTGCTCTCTCTCTTTTTCATTTTGTTTTGTTTCTCTTTCCTTGTTGTTCATTCCATTGGTTATATGTCTTCTTTACAACTTTACTAATGTTTACTGTGAAGGTATATGTAGAACCTATATTGAATTTCATGGCAGCAGGGCTGGGGAGTGGGGGAGTGAGTCAAGGGAGGGGGAGAAAATCTGGAACTCAAAAACTTGTGGAGTTGAATGTTGTAAACTAAAAGTAAACAAACAAATAAATAAAAGAAACATGTTTCCATGAACACAAGAAGAGATTTAGAATGAAGGGAAGCTTCTTGATAAAAGAGTGAGGGTTCTCGAGGTCCCAGTGGAAAGGTACAGCATAGGAGGAAAAGGGACAAGGGACTGATAGAATTAAGCTGGATAGGAACAAGGGCATGGAGAGGCATAGCAGGGGACAGGGAGCTGAATCACTCAGATGAAGGAAGGAGGAAATGAGTTTGCCATCTATGAGAAGGAGAAAGAAGCAGCTTTTTGCGTTCTTACCCTATGGCATCCTGTGATTTAATGACCAGTTACTAGTGTGGTTACCTGATGTATGTTTTGAAACCTTTGTTAAATTCAGTGTGATCTGGACAAAAAAGAATGTTGGTTGTTGTGTCATCAGTGCAGCTTTTCCCCATACTTCTTTCTAAAAGAGCTGTGCCTATCCAAGAGTCAGTTTTGTACCCTGATCAGTTAGGAAGGGTGACCATTGCAGTGCTATTTAGAAGTCAAGAGTCAGCTAAATCACTGTGCCACTGATTGAAAGTGTGACTTTGATATGGCAGGCACCCATCCCTCTGCCTTACACAATTATTGTGTTGTTTTTAATGTTGTCTTGGTGCCTGTTATTCTTGACATCACAATCATCCTTGAGCTTTCCCTTGTGATGAAGAAAAAGAGTAAAGCAAAACCAGCCAATGAATTCTGATGACATGTGACATTCAGTTCTTATAATCCTCCATCCTTACCTGGAGGCAGAAAAAATACTTCATCATCACTTCTCAGGGTCCAAAGGAGAGCACTGCAATTGATCTGAGCTCAGTGATGTCTTCTTTTATATTATTGTAGTCGTGATATATATTGATCTCACATAAATCTGCATTATTCCATACAAATTTCTGGATTTTTTTCTGAATTCCTCATGTTGGTCTTTTTTTTTTTTTTTTTTTGCTTTTTGGAGGGCAATTGGGGTTAAGTAACTTGCCCAAGGTCACACGGCTAGGTTTTTGTTTGTGTGTGCGTGAAGTGTCTGAGGCCAGATCCGAACTCAGGTCCTTCTGACTCCAGGGCCGGCGCTCTACTCACTGCGCCACCTAGCCGCCCCAATGTTTGTCATTTCTTAGAGTGTAATACTCCAGCATTCATGTATCACAGTCAGTAGCCACCTATTTTCTTTACAGTTTTTCCTACCACAAAAAAGGGCACCAAGAAATATTTACTCACAAGCATTTTCTACATGCTCTTAATTACACTCACATCTGTGTGTACCTTTACCCAAGTTTTGTCATTTCCTGTGTTTGTGGAGACTGCTGAGGATCAGAACTATGCAGTCAAATATTTATATAGGACCCAGGGCCTGGAGTCTTTCTGGCTAGTTACACATGTAAAATTGTTTGCCTCTTCCTGACTCTAGTACCAACCCATTCCCCATATACCCAATACCCAGATATACCATATTTAAGTCAGATAATCCATATATAAGTATCCTTTTCCTTTTACTCAGTGTTATATTTCTAGCCAGTATTCACCAAACAGATCTATGATCTTCCTTTAAGAATTGCTCCATACTACCTCACAACACACCCAAGTTCCATGAATTTAACCACTGGTATCCAGGGCCTGTCTTTTCTAAACTTGAACAGAGGAAAAAGGAGGTGGAAGAGGGGATAGCAGCATTTACTTATAAAAGATGTTTGGTAGAGTGTTTTCCCCCTCAGTTTTAAGGAATAATTTGCCTTATATGTAAATATTATTCACCTGTAAATACATCGGACTCAGGAGTTTTTTACTTTGTTGTAGTTCCTTTATAGCTAGTTCAATTTCATTCTCTTTTGTTTAATTATTTTCATGCATTTTAAGAAATTTTTAATACTTTATTTTTCTCAATTAAATGTAAAAAAATTTTAACCATATTTTTTACAATTTTGACTTCCAAATTCTCTCCTGCCCCTCATTCTACAAAATTTCTTTTAAGTAAATTCCTAAGCCAAGAAAAAATAAAATAAATAGCTATAAACCAATATCACTAATTCTGATTCAAAAATTTTAAACAAAATCTTGGTAAAAGGAATAAAAATCATGAAGAGCACTGACTTCCTACCTCTTAAGTTTGTAAATTGCTGGAAGACATAATATTCCTTTCTACCCCTTCTTAGCCTCTACCCAGACCAATCCCATGCCAAGATTTAGAAAAGACAGGCCCTCGATACCAGTGTTCCCTAGAGGGCAAGTAGTTTGATAAAGGTCATACATGTTAAGTCATGCAAAACATTTCTATATTAGTTGTGTTATTAGGGGGAAAAAAGAGACAAAAATAAGGCTAGAAAAAACAAAATAATAGTATGCTTTGATCTGTATTCAGATTCCATCAGTTCTTTCTTTTGGAGGCACACAGTGTCATTGTACAATATTACTGTTACTACGTATAGTGTTTTCCTGATTCTGCTCACTTCACTTTGCATCAGTTTATGTCAGTCCTTCCAGGTTTTTCTGCAGTCTGCTTATATTCAGCATTTCTTGTAGCACAACAGTATTCCATCGCAATCATATATTACAGTTTATTTAGCCATTCCTCCCTTGATGGATATCCCCTCAATTTCTAATTCTTTGCCACCATAAAAAGAACTGCTATAGCGGAGCCAAGATGGCGGAGTAGAAACAGCTCCTCCAAGCCTCTCTGCCCCCAGATTCTCCACAAACTATGTAAAAAAGGACTCTGAAAATCTTCTGGAGCCCCAGCACCCACAGAACGACACAGAGAAGCTAACCTCCCGCTGAGGACAGCCCAGCACCCTGCAGGAAGGACCAGCGCAGTGGTCTGGGAGCCGGCAGTGCGCAGAGCGCAGGAGCCGAGCCGAGCCCAGGTCCACGTGAGCCGAGGTTTTAGCCCCAGGGCGGCAGGGCCAGCAGCCAGCTGGAGGAACCCCAGAACACCAGGAACTGTGGCGACTCCAGAATTATCAACATAGACTTGCCTAGGACAAAGTAAGAGGTTAGTGTCCTATGGACTTTGGGACCTGTATTTGGGGAATGCGTCAGCTCCCTCCCCTGGGGGCTAGAAGCTGCTGAGGAGACACGCCATTGTGTAGTTTTCAGAGGCATTTCCGGCTCCCAGCCTACAAATCGTGGGGAGATCCAGCGATCAGTCTTGGGGGTAATCGCTCTTGCTTTAACCTCCCTGGATCTGGATTGTGATCTAGGGTGGAAGTTGTGGGTGGGTTTACAGCTTGCCAGAAACGGAAGTTGCCCCCACACGTTCGGGACGAAAATTCCTCTATCTGGCCTTAAAGCCATAGTGTGGCAACAAGCCCAAAAGTCAAGTAATTAAGTGGCAACATGCCAAGGCAAAGGAAACAGAAAAATGCAAACCTAGACTCCTATTTTGGGGGCATAGAGCGGGAAAAGGACTGTGAGGTCAGAAGTCCTGCTCCAAAAGCCCCAGGGGAAAACATGAGTGGGTTGCAGGCCATAGAGGACCTTAAGAAGGACTTTAAAAATCAAATAAGAGAAGTGGAGGAAAAATTAGAAAGAGAAATGAGAAGGATGCAGGAAAAGTATGAAATGAGGGTCAACAGCCTGACTGAGGAAAACAACACCTTAAAAAATAGACTAGCTCAAATGGCAAAGGAGGCCCAAAGGGCAATGAGGAGAAGAATGCCTTAAAAAGTCGAATTTGCCAGATGGAAAAAGAATCTCAAAAGTTCACTGAGGAGATTCATTCCTTCAGAGTTAGACTGGAGCAAATGGAAGCTAATGACTTTATGAGAAATCAAGATGCTGTTAAGCAGATCCAAACAAACGAAAGATTAGAAGGCAATGTGAAATATCTCATGGGAAAAACCACTGACCTGGAAAATAGATCCAGGAGAGACAATTTAAAAATTATTGGACTACCTGAAAGCCATGATCAAGGAAAGAACCTAGAAATCACCCTTCAAGAAATTCTCAAGGAAAACTGCCCTGATGTTTTAGATCCAGAGGGCAAAATAGAGGTTGAAAGAATCCACAGATCACCTCCTGAAAAAGATCCCAAAAAGAAAACTCCCAGAAACATTATAGCCAGGTTCCAGAATCCCCAGATCAAGGAGAAAATACTACAAGCAGCCAGGAAGAAACAATTTCAATATTGTGGAAACACAATCAGAATAGCCCAGGACCTGGCAGCTTCTACACTGAGGGATCGAAGGGCATGGAATATGATATTCCAGAGGGCAAAAGAACTGGGAATGAACCCAAGGGTCACCTACCCAGCAAAACTGAGTATTTTGTTTCAGGGGAAAATATGGTCATTCAGTGGAATAGAGGACTTTCAAGCATTCTTGAGGAAAAAACCAGAATTGAATAGAAAATTTGACATCCAGACACAAGAAGGAAGAGATGCCTGAGAAGGTAATCAGGGAAAAGAAATCAAAAGGAACTTATCAAAGTTGAACTATTTACATTCCTATATGGAAAAGCAATAACTGTGACTGATGATATCTTTCTCACTATGAAAATAATGGAAGAAGGGGGTGTGGTCATATGAATACATATGTGAATGTGTGTGTATATGGTTACAGTTATATATGGATAGAGGGCATAGGTTGAATTTGTTGGGAAGGGAGAATACTCAAGGGATGAAATTATGAGGTGAGAGAGGAAAGTGGCAAGAGGAGATGGGGAGAGACAGGGTAGGGTAAACTATCCCATGTAGAAGAAGCAAGGGGAAGTGGTTGCAAAGGAGGGGAGAATAAGGAAGGCTAAAAAGGCAAAACCACATTCACATTGAATTTGGTTCAGGGAGAAAATGACATACATACTAAATGGGATATCTCAACCTGCAGCAGGATAGGGGGAAGGGGGATGAGAGGAGGGATGATGGATGGGAGGGCATCCTTGGGGTGAGGGGAGGTTGGAAGTACCCACTATAGAAGAGGGACAGGATCATGTAGGGAATGGACCAGGTGGGGGGTGGGATGAGTGGGAGGGAATTATAAGCAGCCTTGTACAATATATCTACTATGATAATGTTTTGCATAGCTAGACATGTACAACATATACTGAATTACTTATCTCCCAAGAAGGAATGGGTGACAAGGGAGGAAGGAAATGGACCTGAAATTCAAGGTCGTAACATTAAATGTTTCAAATATATATATAAATACTATTATTAATACTCTTTTGCCTATAATTGGGAGATAAGATGTGCAGGCATTGGGACACAAAGATTCATCTTCCTCTAATGGAAAAGTCGATGGGGGTATGGGAGAAGGTATGGGAGAGAGCAGATTGGAGGAAGCGATATCTTGTGGGACTGCTATTCTGGGAGGTGGGGTAGGGGAATAATGGGGGGAAAATGATTGTAACTCAAAATCTGGCGGAAATGAATGATGTAAAACAGAAGTTAATAAAGTATTTGTTTAAAAAAAAAAAAAGAACTGCTATAAACATTTTTGTACATTTGTCCTTTTCCTTTTTCTTTGATCTCTTTGGGATACCGACCTACTAGTGCTATTGTGGGGTCAAAGGAGTATGCATAGTTTTAAATTTCTGTTTTGGATAGTTGATAGTGATACATTCCGGCAGTGTATTAGTCTCCCATTTTGCCCCACATTCCCTCCATCTTGTTATTTTCCTTTTCTGTTATATTAGCCAATCTGTTATGTGTGAGATGGTACCTTAGAGTTGTTTTAATTTACATTTCTGCAATGAATAGTGAATTAGAGCATTTTTATATGAGTAAGTAGCTTTAATTTCTTTATCTGAAAGCTGCCTGTTCATATTCTTTTACCATTTATCAACTGAGGAATGACTCATATTCTTATAAATTTTACTTTATATATATGAAAGATGAGGCCTTTATCAGAGATGTTTGTGTTTTTTTTTTCTGCTTCTAATCTTGGCAGTAATGGTTTTGTTTGTACAAAAACCTGTTAATTTAATATAATCAAAATTACCCATTTTACATCTTAAAATGTTCTCTATATCTTGTTTGATAAGTCCTTTCCTTCTCCATAAATCTGACAAACTATTCCATGTTTCCCTCATTTACTTATGGTTTCACCCTTTGTATTCAAATCATGTACCTCTTTTGACCAATGGTGTGAAATGTTGGCTTATACTTAATTTCTGTCAAAGTGCTTTCCACTTTTCCCAGGAGTTTTTGTCAAATAGTAAGTTATTGTCCCAAAAATCTGGATCTTTGCATTTATCAAACACAAGATTACTATGGTTGTCTCCCACTGTGTATTGTGTACATCATTTATTGATCGATTACTCTTTTTCTTAGTCATTACCACGTTGTTTTGATGATTACCTCTTTGAAATACAGTTTGAGATCTGGTACAGCTGGTCACTTTCCTTCACATTTTTTTCGTTAGTTAACTTGATATTCTTGACCTTTTTTCCTTCCATATGAATTTTGTTACTTTTTCTTGCTCTATAAAATACTTTTTTGCTAGGTTAATTGATGACACTGAAAAAGCAAAATAATTTAGGTTGAATTGTTGCTTTTTTATATTACCTATCCATGAGCAATGAATATTTTTCCAGTTGTTTATATCTGACTTTATCTGTGTGAAAAGTGTTTTGTAATTGTGTTAGTATAGTTCCTGTTTTTATCTCGGCAGGTAAACTCCCAAATATTGTATATTGTCTATAATTGTTTTAAATGGAATTTCTCTTTCTATCTCTTGCAGATGGACCTTGTTGATAATATATTGATATGTTGATCTTTTATGTGGGTTTATTTTATATCCTCTAAATTTGCTAAAGTTGTTAATTATTTCTTCTAGTTTTTTAGTTGATTCCCTGGGCTTCTCCAAGTATGCCATCATATCATCTGCAGAGAGTAATCATTTTGATTCCTCATTGTATATTTTTATTCCTTCAATTTCTTATCTTACTCTTATAGCTAATATTTTTAGTACAATATTGAATAGTGGTGAGAATGGACATCCTTGCATTACCCCTATTTTATTGGATAGACTATTAGCTTATCCCCATTACAGATAATACTTGCTATTGTTTTTAGATAAATAATGCTTATAATTTTAAGGAAAGCTCTATTTATTCCTTTACTTTTAATAGGTATAAATGTTGTATTTTGACAAAAGCTTTTCCTGCATCTTTTGAGAAAATCAACTGATTTTGTTATTGATATGGTCAATTTTGATAATAGTTTTCCTAATACTGAACCAACCCTACATTCATAATACAAATTCCACCTGGTCACAGTGTATATGATCCTTGTGTTATATTCCTGTATTTTGTTTGAGTAATATTTTATTAAAAATTTTTGCATCAGTATGCATTAGGGACATCAGTCTCTAGTTTTCTTTTTGTTTTCACTCTTCCTGGTTTAGGCATCAGCACCATATTTTCATCATAAAAAGAATTTGGTAGAAATCCTTTTTTACCTCTTTTTCCAAATAGCTTATATAGTATTGGAATTAATTGTTCTTTAAATGTTTGGTATAGTTCACTTGTGAATGCATCCAGTCCTAGGGATTTTTCCTTAGGGACCTCATTGATGGCTTCTTCAGTTTCTTTTCTTTTTTTTCCTTTTTTTTTCTTTCTTTTTGGAGGGCAATTGGGGTTAAGTAACTTGCCCAAGGTCACACGGCTAGGTTTTTGTTTGTGTGTGCGTGAAGTGTCTGAGGCCGGATCCAAACTCAGGTCCTTCTGACTCCAGGGCTGACGCTCTACTCACTGCGCCACCTAGCCACCCCCAGTTTCTTTTCTAAAAGAGGGTTATTTATATATTCTTCCTCTTCTGTTAATCTGGTTAACTTTCATTTTTGCAAATATTCATTCATTTCACTTAGGTTGTCTGATTTGTTGACAGGTAATTTTGCAAAATAGCTCCTATTAATTGCCTTAATTTTCCCTTCATTAGTGGTGAATTCATAATTTTCATTTTTGATACTAGTAATTTGATTTTCTTCTTTTTTAATCAAATTAACCAGTGGTTTATCTATTTTATTGGGCATTTTTTTTTGTCCCCATAAAACCAACTCCTAATTTTATTTATTAGTTCAGTGGTTTTCTTAATTTCAGCTTTATTAATCTCTCCTTTGATTTTTAAGATGTCCAATTTGATGTTTTATTGGGGATTTTTTTTAATTTGTTCTCTAATTTTTTTTAATTGCATGTCCAATTCATTGATCTGTTCTTTCTCCATTTTGGTGATGTAAGCATTGAGAGATATCAATTTTCCACTTTGGCTACATCCCATAAATTTTGGTTTGTTGTCTCATCATTCTCTTTAATGAAATACTGATTGCTTCTTTGATTTGTTCTTTGACCTACTCATTCTTTAGGATTAGATTACCTTCCAATTAATTTTCAGTTATGTATCCATAGCCCTTTATTAAATGTCATTTTTATTGCATTATGTATGAAAAGGATGCACTTAATATTTCTGCTTTTCTGCATTTGGTTGTGAGGTTCCTATAGTCTAATACATGGTCAGTGATCAGCTTTTGTGTAGGTGCCATGTACCACTAAGAAAAAGGTATTTTCCAGTCTATTCCCATTCAGTCTTCTCCAGAGGTCTATATAATTTTTCTAAAAGTCTAATCACCTCCTTAACTTCTTTCTTACTTATTTTTTGGTTAGACTTATCTAGTTCTAAGAGAGGAAGGTGGAGTTCTTCCACTAGTCTAGCACACTGAACTGTATATTGCTTTCTTATCCCAGTGAAACAGACTTTTCCTGTCAATCTTCTAAGTCTTGAGTTAGAATATTGTTTCATACCCATCCTTTTGCTGATTTTGCTGCCCTAGAATTAATTTTGAGGCATTATTTTTAAGTTGATTGGAGGGGAACTTGGGAAAGGTCAATTGAGTCCCTGCCCTTATTCCACTATTTTGTCTCTATCTCCTCTGTTTAATTTTCTAAAATTGAATCTTTTAAGATCCCTACTTCTTGTTTTGGTAATTTGGATCTCTATAATATAATAAAAATGATGGAAGGTTTTATGGTTTTTATATATAGACACACATATATACATATATAATTATTTGCAGCCACTTTTTGTTTTGCATAATTATTTTCAGGGCTTTTTGGTTGGATTTAGGTTGTACTGTCTATTTTTTAGGTTCTTATCCCTGTAAGAGACTTTTGATGTTCCTGAAGTCTTAGTGTAGTGTTAAGTTATAATAGCTTAAAACTGTTCCACTCTCACTTCTTTTCACTGAAAGCTCTCCATGTCTTGTGCTACCTTTTAAACTTTCCTATCTTAAAACTGTACTAATACTTAAAACTGTACAAATACACGGTTTCTTGGGAAACCGTGTATTTGAATGGTTACATATTTCACAGAAGTTAAAATAATTTATCAATAAGAACTGCTTTAAGTCTGTCATTGCTCTTGTCTACCTCAGCTTTTGCTTAGAGGCCCTTCATATGCACTTCTCTCTTTCTCCTAGAACTACATGATGCGCAATGCAGTTCTTGCAGCTATGACAGAAATGGTGCTGCAGGTGCTAAATGGGGATCAGCTGGAAGAGGCAGCCCGGAGCACTAGGGATCAATTCTTGGACACCTTGCAGGCCCATGGTCATGATGTTAACTCTTTTGTTCGAAGCCGTGTGTTGCAACTTTTTACTCGAATAGTACAGCAGAAGGTGAGGTCCCCATTATTAAGAAGGGCCCCTAGCACTCTAGACTGCATCTGATCATCAAGGCTGAAGGAAGTGTCTAGAATGTAAAGCTTATTCCTCCACTCCAAAGGAGGGCTAAGGGATTTTCCCATGTGTTCCTATTAAGTTAGGCCTTCAGAGTCAGTAGTAACAAAGGTCATCCTGTACAAAGTTTTGAGATTCTTAACCTTGATTTCGAAGCCACACTTAGGGGCATTTGTGACCTTCTTGACCAAGCAAGAGCAACACTTCCTTTAACTATCCTGTATTAATTTCTTGATACTCCCAGAAATAAAAGAGTGACCCAGTCAGGTCAGAAATATCAAGTATTCTCTGGCTTAGATGGCTACTGTGTTTTATGGGTTGACACTTCCCTTGTTCTCTGTGTAGGCTCTTCCCTTGACACGCTTCCAGGCAGTGGTGACCCTTGCAGTGGGGCGTCTAGCTGACAAATCCGTGTTAGTGAGTAAAAATGCTATCCAGCTGCTGGCTTCCTTCTTAGCCAACAACCCCTATTCGTGTAAGGTAAGCAGTCTCTCTGCCCAGGAGAAAAAGATAACAAGATGAGAGCTGGAATGTGATGCCCTGAGTAACTCCGGTGCCCGTGGTGTTTCCATAGCTAAGTGATGCTGACCTGTCCAGACCACTTCAGAAGGAGGTTCAGAAGTTGGAGGAAATGAGAGCCAGGCGTCAAGCTACAGCTCCCTGTGAGTTCTAACCCAGATAACACTTTTAGTCACCAGCACAAACACAGCTTGAAAGTCACATTAAATAAGTCTCCTTCCTTAGGTGTGGTGCCAGATCTTGAGGAGGAGTGGGAAGCCATGTTGCCAGAGCTTCAGGCCACCTTGCAACAACTCCTGGAGCTGCCAGAAAGAGATGGAAAGGAAGGAGAAGACCTTGGTGATACAGAAACAGCCGAGGAGGTGGCAAAGCACATCCAACAGCTTCTTGTCAAGGCCAGTTATAAGTAAGTGGGAGAGGGTAACATCTGCCCTGATTGGTTTAGGGTTATGGTTTCAACTTTGAGGTGTGAACAGAAACTGAAGTTAGAGTATGATTCTAGCTGCTTTCATCATCACCAAGTGACCTGAATCTGAAAGGTAGGTGCTTATTGCCTTTAATAAACAGTGTTGTCAGAGATTGAGAGAAGTATACTGTTTTTGTCCTTTTGTCTTTAAAACTGGTTAAAATAAATTCAAATGACATATGTTGAAATTTAGAGCTAATTAGATGAAAAACATCTTTTAAATACCCACCTACAGTTTGGTACCTTCTGACTATTATTTTACTAATGTCATCTCTTGACGTTGCTATCCCCTACAACTTTTGTCCCCTCTTTCTCTTTCCTCTCTTTCCTTGACAAACTTGAAGAAAAAAATGGTCTAAATTCATCGTCATCATCCACATTTAACCCCTTAACTGCCTGGTATCAGTTTCCATTATTTGACTGAGATAGTTTTCTACTAGGTTACATCTTATTACTAAATCTATTAAGAGTTTTCTTCATCCTACTTAAACTTTGTGTAAACCCTTTTGACCATTTCCTCCCCCTTTTTGACATCCTCTCTTCTTTTGGTTTCCATGACACAGCGCTCTTGTGGTTCTTCTACCTCTCTGATAATTCCCTTTCTGTCTCTTTACTCTCTTTATCTTCTTGTCCCTTAAGTCTTTGTCCTGGAACTCTCCTTTTGATCTCTTGCACTCCCTTAGCTTCAGTTATGGATTCACCACAGATGGATCCCAAGTCTCTCTCTCCATCCTGCTAACTTTTCCCTAGAACTCCATTCCCATGTCTCCCACCTGCTGGATATGTAAACCTAGATGTCCTGCCAGCATCTCAAAATCAAGATGTCCTAAACTGAACTCCTTATTCCCACAAAAAACCTACCTTTCCCTCAAGTCATATATCAGTACCATCTTCCCACTCCCTGAAGCTCAAAATCTCAGAGTATCTTTGACTTTTTCCTCTCCCTCAACCCCCACGTCCAATTTATTTACAGGTTCTCTTTGGGAAGGGAGCAAGGGAGAGAATTTGGAATTCAAAGTTTTATAAAGGAATGTTGTAAATATTTTTTTAACTGTGATTTTATTTTTTTTTTATTTATTTTTTTTGCTTTTTGAAGGGCAACTGGGATCAAGTGACTTGTCCAAAGTCACATGGCTAGTAAGTATGTCAAGTGTCTGAGGCTGGATTTGAACTCAGCTCCTCCTCACTGCAGGGCCGATGCTCTATTCACTGTGCCACCTAGCCGTCCCTGTAAATTTTTTTTACATGTAATTGAGATAAAATAAATTAACTAATTTTTAAAAATAAGATTACTATGTATCAGTCAGGTCACAACTGAGATTACATAGCATGAATTTGTAGTGAAATCAGTCAAAATGACTGTTCTGCTCTGTACAAGAGAAGTAAAGAAAGAATCAGTAGATTTGAGGTATGATAGGGCATGAAGATCAGTAAGATAAGGGGATAGGAGAGTCAAGGGTAGGGTATGCTGTTTGTGAAGAGAGAAGAGTAAAGCTAGATCATTGTTGATGGATTAGGAAAAAATGAATGGAAGGGATGGAGTGACTAGAGGTTGTAAAGGTCATCACTATTCTCATAAATCCCATGGCCTTTTTTCAGTTGTCATCCTCTTAACCTCTCTCTGCAGACTTTGATACTGCTGACTTCTCCCTCCTTCCTTGACTTTCATGACAATATTCTCTTTTTGGTACTATTCTTGTCTTAGTGCTACTTTTCAGTTGAATTTATTCTTATTCTATCAGTCTCCTAATATAAGTAGTGTCTCCTATGACACTGTCTTTGGGTCACAAAGGTTATTATGAGGTAGAGGAATCATGGAACCTTAGTTTTAAAGCTGGAGTTGACGTTTGAGGTCATCTAGTTTGACCCTCTTTTTTATCTAACAAAAAAATAAACTGATCATTTCCTTATACAGATTATCACAGAAAATGAGGGTTCATAAAACCATGACTCTCTTAGACATTTAGCTTTCTTTTGCTTTTAAGTATGTAAAAAGTTGAATACCTTACTTTCAAAGCTGTCCTCATATGTTCCCTTCTGAATTTCCTTCTCTTCAATGCATTTTTAAGTGCTTCACTGACTTTTTTTTCCCATTTGACAGTGCTGTTAATAGTCTACTTCTCTCCCCAAAACGTGGTGGGGGAAGGGAGCAAACAAAATCCTTGTAAGATGTACATCTTCAAACAAAATAAATCTATTATACTTTAAGCATGTTTCAAAATGTGTGTCTCATTCTGTTCCTTGAAATCATCATTTCTCTGTCAGGAGATGGGTACATTTTTCATCATCAGGCCTCGAGTCAAAGATGATCATTAGTGAAATTTCTTAATTCTTTCAAAAATTTTGTTCTTTACAGTGCTCTTGGTTCTGCACTTAACTCTATAATAGTTCATATAGGTCTGTCTAGGTTTCCTTGAAACCATCCCTTGCCCATTTCTTAAGGCTTAATAATCAGTATATTCATACAAGATGTCCAGTACTCTGTTTATAGTAGATTGTTCAGATGTTCCCCAGTTGATGGGCACGCCTTAGTTTCTAATTCTTTGCTACAACAAATAAAGTTGCTATAAGTATTTTTGTACCCATGGTCTTTTCCTTCATTGATATCCTTGGGATAGAGAAGTATTAGTGATATAATTGCCTCATTTCATAGAATAGGACACTGAAGCCCAAACACGTTAAGTGATTTACCCTGCCTTCCTTCAAGACTCAGCCTTACATTCTGAAAGAGGCCATTTCAGTTCCTGAGTTGCTATAGTCCTCTCTCAGATTACCTGCTAATGATCCTGGATATATCTTGTATGTACATAATTATTTACATTTTGTTTCCTCCATTAGTCTAACTACTCTTGAGGGCAGAATATGTTTTTGCCTTTCTCTATCTGCCTAATACTTGGCACATTACCTGGCACATAGTAGGCATTTCATAAATGCTTGTTGACTGACTCTGCAAAGAAGGGGGTAATAAGTCTATATTCTCATCTCTTAGGAACCACTCTTTAATCACACAGCATTTTGTTTTGGTTGTTTTAATTGTTCTTTTTTTTTTTTTTTTTTTAAAGCAATTGGGGTTAAGTAACTTGCTCAAGGTTACACGGCTAGTCATTTGATTTATGCGTGGGTGCTCATTTTCTGAGGCCGGATCTGATCTCGGGTCATCCAAACTCCGAGGCCGGCGCTCTTACTCACTGCGCCACCTAGCTGCCCCTTTAGGGCAATTGGGGTTAAGTAACTTGCCCAAGGTCACACGGCTAGGTTTTTGTTTGTGTGTGCGTGAAGTGTCTGAGGCCGGATCCGAACTCAGGTCCTTCTGATTCCAGGGCCGGCTCTCTAATAATTGTTCTTTTTTTAAAAATACATATGTATATTTAGTTAAATATTTCCCAAGTTGCGTGTAAAAATTTTTAACATTTTTAAAAGTTCCACATTCTTTCCTTGTCTTCTGTCCCTTCCCTCTTCTTGAGAAGGTCAACAATTTGATACTAGTTATACATGTGAAGTCATATAAAACATTACCATATAAACCTTGTTGTGAAAGAAAACAGACAAAAAAAATAAGACAAGAAAAATAAAGTTTTTAAAAGTATGCTTCAGTCTGCATTTAGAGTTCAGCAGATCTCTTTCTCTAGAGACAGCATTTTTCATCATGGATCCTTCAGTGTTGTCTTGGATCATTGTCTTGATTAGAGTAACTAAGGCATTCACTGTTGATCATTTTTATGATATTGCTATTAATTTGTACAGTATTCTCCTGGTTCTGCTCATTTCACTTTGCATGAGTTCATATAAGTCCATGTTTTTCTGAAACAATCCTGCTCATTATTTCTTACATAGTAGTATTCCATCACAATCATGTACCACAACTTGGTCAGCCATTTCCCAGTTGACAGCCATCCCCTCAATTTCCAGTTTTTTTGCCACCACAAAAATACCTGCTATAAAAATTTTTGCATATATACATACACACACACACACACACACACACACACACACACACACACACACACACAGGTCCTTTTCCTTTCTTTTTAAAAATCTTATTGGGATACAGACCTAGTAGTGGTATTTCTGAATCAAAGGATCTGCACAGTTTTTTAGCTCTTTGGGTATATTTCCAAATTGTTCTCCTGAATGGCTGAACTGATTCAAAGTCCCTATTTAGTTGTTTTTTACATTGCTATAGTAATTGTATATATTGTTTTCCTGCTTCTGCTTATTTAATTTTATATCATTAGTTCATAAAAGTCTATTGCATTCGTATGCCAAAATTTGTTTAACCGTTTCCCAGTTGATGAATATTTATTTAATTTCCAGTTCTTTTCTACTACAAAAAGTGTTGCTCTAAATATTCTGGAAAATATGAGACCTTTCTTTCATTTTTGACCTTTTTTTGGGTATATGCTTAGCAATGGAGCATGTAGGTCTTTTAAAAGGTATGGACCTTTCAGTTTCTTCCTTAGCATAATTCCAACTTGTTTTCTAGACTACTTGGATCAGTTCACAGTTCTACAGACAATATATCAGTGCACCTATTGTTCCACAATCCCTCCTATAAATATTGATTATTCTTATCTTTTGTCATCTGCCAATTCTCTGTATGAAGCAAAAACTCGAGTGCCTTTGATTTACATTTCTTTTGTTAGTGGTTTGGATCTCTTCTTTTTAAAGAAGAATAGAAAAATAACAATTGGCTCTTTCCAACAGGAATCTTTCCTATGTTGGTTATTTCTTGAAATATAAATATGATAGCACTTCTCTTGGCAGCTGGCAACCTACAATTTTCATAAGCAATATTTAAACAGAACTTAATGTTTTAAAACAGATTTAAGGTGACTTTTGATGAAAGGATTAGATTTTTGGAACTAAGCCCTGGGCTGCTTTGTGTTACTAATCTGATTTGGATTCCTGGAGAATTTGATAGAAATTTGTGTCTTTGGAAAATATGAAGTGGAGTCTAGGTGGCACAGTGGATAAAGCACCAGCCCTGGAGTCAGAAGAACCTGCATTCAAATCTGGCCTCAGACACTTGACACTTATTAACTGTATGACCCTGGTCAAGTCACTTAACCCTGATTGTCTTGCCAAAAAGAAAACAAAAGATTATTGGGAGTATCAAATAGGCCAAGCAAACCTCATCTTTTAAATAGAAGTATCCCTCTCCTTTGGGGGCAACTACATTGGAGATTTGTTGGAATTGGGAATGTCCCTTAAGAAAAACTATAATAAGATTGAGTCGGGTTAAAAGAGCGCAGCTTGGTGCTATACCCTTAAGTTTTGCTAACTGTAAATGGGTTCTTTTTTTTTTTTTAATGAATTGGTTCTTGCAGACATGCCATCACTCTCACCCAAGTGGCCATACACCGCTTCCATGACGAAGCACCCTTTAATCTTATGAACCAAGAGGAATCAGAAGAGACTAGAATCCTGAGTCTACTAAGAGAAATCTTCAAAGGTAATACTCCTTTTTCCCTTCCCGACAGCGCCCACATAGCATTAGGATGACAGTCTTAAAAATCTATGTGAAGTCTTCAGTCTTTAATCCTGGAAAGATTTAAGGATTCACTCTGCCACCAGAAACCACATTTTTTTGAGGGGGAAGGAGAGATGTGTCCAATTTCAGTCCAAATTAACAAAAGGGGAGAGACCTAAAGATGTTTACCCAACTTTTGGAACAATTCATGTCACTACCAGTAAGAAATATCCACAATTCTAGGCCCTACAAGTTCCACTCAAGACAAGAATCTACAGGTTTCTCCAAACAAAACGGCCTCTGTGGAAGCTATACCTGAAGACAAACGTGGGATGGTAGAGAATAGCAGTGACAAGGAAGAATTAGTGAAGCAGGAGATGCTAGTACAGTATCTGCAGGATGCCTACAACTTTTCTTTGCAAGTCACTGAAGCCATTAGTATCATCAGCAAGATGATGTATGAAAACACCACTTCTGGTATGCTAGGGCCCCTCTGGGAAGAGGAGCTGATATCCCTGGGTTGGAAGGCTGAGGCAGCCATCTTCTCATTCATAAGATTGTTTATTTAAGGGTCAAGATTGTGTCTCTTTAGATTAATTTACGCATAATATCACTGCATGAACTGGCAGCAGATAAATTCTGTTTGTAATAGGGTATGGAGATGGAACTGAATTGTCGGGGACAATTTCTATACACAGAACTGTATTTGACCAGGAAGAAGCAGCTGCCTTTTAGTGATATGTGGAGCAGTAATGACCATTTTTGTCTGGCTCCTCAGTGGTACAAGAGGTGATTGAGTTCTTCGTAATGGTGTACCAGTTTGGAGTACCACAAGCACTGCTGGGGGTACGTCGAATGCTACCCCTTGTGTGGTCCAAGGAACCTGGTGTCAGGGAAGCCGTGCTCAATGCCTACCGCCAGCTCTACCTCCACCCCAAAGGGGATTCTGCCAGGTATGGTGAGCCCTTTCCATCTCTATCCCCTCTTAACTGATTTTTTATGAGGTCAGGTTTTTTGTGGGAATTTTCTAGTCAGTCAGTCATGGGGAATCCTTCTAGAAGCAGTACTTCAGGGTTATAGATTATAAGGGAAATAACAAGACCAGGGGAATAGACTTCCCAGAAACATCATTAGACAACAGTGTCAACTCACCACTGTTCAGTGCCAGAAGCCCCACTAATCAGGCCATAACCCAAGTTGTACATTATCTTTAGGAGTCCCTACCTATACAGTTAAAAGTGGAGGAATTGTAAATAAACTATTGATTTTTTAATTAAATTAAATTGCTTACTACTGATCCCACAGAGGCAAGGCCCAGACTTTAATTCAAAACCTCTCTCTGCTCCTGGTGGATGCTTCAGTTGGGACAATTCAGTGTCTGGAAGAAATTGTAAGTGTCTTCAAGCATTTATTCATCAAGTATTTAGTGAATTACTACTTTGTGCCCAACATTGGGTTAGGCAGGGTGAGGAATACAACAGACATACATTGTTCTTTCTTTAAACCCCCTATAAAAAAGAGTAAAAGAGTTTACAATCCATCTGTGAGTACAAAATATACATGAAACATTTAAATGGCATTAAAAGATAGTGTGCTGTGTACCAAAAGGAGAATGCCAACAGTAAAGTTTGTGAGAAAGAATTCAAAGAAGAGATTTTAATATGGTTTGAAGTAGTTGTGAAAAACCAGATGGAAGAGATGAGATTTGATCTCTGTCCTGAAGAAGGAGTTTGATTTAGATTAGGAGGGAATTTCTGACAAGCTTAAGCCCAGAGCAGAGGTCCAGAGGCAGGAAATGGTATATTTGGAAGACAGTAAGGAAACTCACCAGTCTGACCATAGTAGAATGAGTGGGAGATAAAATTGGAAAGATTAAAACAAAGTTGAGCTAGGTTCTAGAGGACTTTGAATGTGACACCCAGTTTATTCTTATTTTTTTCCTGTAGATCAGTGGGTCCCAAAACTGTTGTAGAGCATTGTTATCCTAAAGTCTTGCATTCACCAAGGTGGGTGAAGCTGATGGATTGCTACAGCTAGCTGCTCTACCCTTACCCTATTGGGAATCCCTATAAACTGGTAGGAAGGGAGGCTTAGGGAAGGTGGCAGCATTTGGCTTAGAAATCTGCCACAAAATGTCCTAAGGTCAACTGGCATAGCCAATACCCCATTGTCAACTTTAAAGTGCCATAGAAATGTGAGCTATAGTAGTTATCGTTACTGTAGGTGGTGGGAATCCTGTGAACATTTTTGAACAGAGAGATAACTAGAATCACTAGTTAGAGTGATAGATAGATAGACAGACAGACAGACTAGTACACTATCACTCGATAGAGTAATCACTAGTCATGGAAGAGACATTTACCACCCTATCTAAATCACTCTCTTTGCAAGTAAAGAACCAACCAAGTAGGTACTTTATTATACCCATTTTATAACAGTAACAATAATCATAATAATTGCTAACATTTATATAGAAATGCCTGTAGATTATCCTTTATCTCCTTGTGGTATATATGTCTAAACATAGTATTATTGCCCAATCAAAGGATGTACAATTTGGTGACTTTGGGTATTGCTCCATATTGTTTTCCAGAGTCGTTCGATCAATTATAGCTCTACCAGTGATGCATTAGTGTACCTGCTTTCCCACGATTGGTAGAAATTAGATATAGACTGTTTTACACCTTATAACATAGTAAACTCCAAATGAATCCGTGACTTAAAGAGAAGGGTCCTATCATAAAATAATTATAGAAGAAGTTGAGAGAGATCTTTACCACTATGACTAGGGGGCAAATTCTTAAGTAAACAGTAGATAAAAGTAGTCATAAAAGAGAAAGGAGACTATCTTTATTAAGGAAAATTAAGCTAACAGATATGTAGGGTGGATTGGAGAGAGGTCAGAAATTGGAGGCAGGGAGACAAGTTTAGAGGCCAACATAACATGGTAGGGCCTTTGACCAATATGCTGGCTATGGGGGTGGAAAGAATGATAGACATTTCCATCAGAAGGAAGACTTAGTAACTAAGTGGAAAAGAAAGAATCAGTGGTGACTCCAAGGTTTTGCACTTGAGTGAAACGTCTGGAAAAGAAAGATCAGAATTAGTCAGCTTGGCCTCCAGAGCAGAGCTAGGAACACAAGTGGAAGTTTCCCCAAGGCAAATTTAGACTTGATATAAGGAAAACCTTCCACTAGTTCTTCAAGCTCTTCTGATGTGGCATGAGCTGTTTTGAAAAGGAGCAGGTTTACCCTCATAGACTATCTTGAGGTGAATGCTAGATAACCAGTTATTTGGAATGTTTGTAGAAGAGAGTCTTGTTCAGCTATGAGCTGGACTAAAACTACTCTGAGGGTTCCTTCTAGCTGTTAGATTTTGTGATTCTTTGAATTAAGTAAATAAAAAATGGAGGGGTGACTAGGTGGCGCAGTGAGTAAGAGCGCTGGCCTCAGAGTTGGGATGACCCAGGATCGAAACCGGCCTCAGAAAATGAGCACCCACACATAAATAATGACTAGTCGTGTAACCTTGAGCAAGTTACTTAACCCCAATTGCTTTAAAAAAAAAATGGAGGTAAAGAGGAGTTCAGTTTGGGACATGCTATCCCTTCATATTCAGCAAGGTACCTGATGATAGAAGAAAGAAATGGTCATGTTGAGGGAATTATGAGGGTATTCTGCAGTTGTTTGAGAAAAGGCACTAAACTATTAATACCCAGTGATCTCAGTATTGGGCATAGGTCCCAGGAGGCCAAAGACAGAAAGAAGGGCCCCATCTATATTAAAATATTCATAGTCCTTATGACAGCAAAAATCTTGGAAACAAAGTAGATACTCATTAACTAGAGGAATGGCTAAACAAATTGTACACGCAGGAGTACACAGACACACACACACATGGGCTGCATGCCCTTCATGAAGTTGTCAGTTAACCTCTCAGTTCCCCAGGCAGCTCTAATACTTTAAGTTGCATAATAATTGTTGAAATACATTGACATAGGGAGGTTCCTCACCAGGACTTTTAGGAAGAGATAGTCCACATTAAAAAAAAAAGAAAAAAATGTGTCATATGAAATTATGAATATAGTGAATTCAGAAACTGGTAAGACTTTAATGAACTGATACAGAGTGATGGAAGCAGGAAAAGAACAATATACATGCTGTAATAAATAAACATAGTACTTAAAGCTAAACAATAATTAACATGAGGGATCTCAGTCTAGAAGAACAGGTGAGGAAACACACCTTCTTTCTTTCAGGAGAGATCAAGGGAACTCCAGGGCATGGAGTCTTGTGTGTGCTGTCAGCTATAGCCCCTGTTGATTGGTATTAGACTTTTTCTTTGTTACAAAGGATGTTTCAGTTCGTCAGTGTGTTGAAAATGACATGTAGAGGCAGCTAGGTGGCACAGTGAATAGAGCACCGGCCCTAGAGTCAGAAGGACCTGAGTTCAAATCCAGCCTCAGACACTTGGCATACTTACTAGCCGTGTGACTTTGGGCAAGTCACTTGACCCCAGTTGCCCTCCCAAAAAGCAAAAAAAAAAAAAAAGACATGTAAAATTTAAGGCACTATAAAACATAAAATTCTTTACAAAAACTTTTTTCAAAAAGTCATCCTAGTAGAAAAGTCCATGTTGCTGTTGGAACTGTAGGAATGTTTGAAAAACAAGTCAGGGCTCAAGGCCATAGATTTGGGGTATGTCTGATGGAGGCATTAATTAGTAGTATGAACAGTCCTTATGTTCTTTTGCATTTCCTAGGGAAAGTAGAGCAGCAGCCTTTAATGCCACCTTGCCTTTTGAAACTTTGTTGTATGCCCAGGTATTAAGAGAAACAAAGGGGGAGCAGGGAGAGGACATTGTTCTTTTTTTTTTTAATACCCTGATGAGCCCTCTTTATATTTTCTTTTCTTCAGTTGTGTGAATTTGTGCAGAAAGGAGAACTGAAGCCAGCAGTGACCCAACTGCTGTGGGAACGTGTTACTGAGAAGGTTACCTGCTCTCCCCTGGAGCGCTGTGCCTCTGTCATGCTGCTTGGAATGATGGCAAAGTAAGGCTCAGGGGACTTAGATGTATACATGGCTGGGATTGGAGAGAAGAGGCCAAGTCTGACAGAAGAGTTCCTTGTTACCTTCCTTTGCCTTCCATTAATAGCAAACTGATCGATGTGTGCAATGCAGCCATAACCCTGAGGCTTGTGCCCAGTGGAAGCTTCAGGATACTGCAGGTTTACCACCCAGTAGATATGTAGAATATATGCTATTACATAACTGTCCTTAACCCCCACATTTTCCTCCCCCAGAGGAAAACCAGAAATTGTCGGCAGCAATCTGGACACACTAGTAAGTGTGGCACTAGAAGAAAAGGTAGAGCAGGATTATCGACTGGCCCAGCAGGTATGCCAGGCCATCGCCAACATCTCTGACAGCCGAAAGGTGAGAGTGGGATGGTCATACATTGCCTGGGTTGGGAGTAGCAAAGATGTTTTTTCCTGCTCCAGAAATCACCCCCTTATTTACCCTTAGCCTGGCCTGGGCAAAAGCCACCCCCCATTCCGGCTGCCACAAGACCACCGGCTGTTTGAGCGACTCCAAGAAATGGTGATCAAAGGTAAGTTGCCAAGACAGAGGTGTAAAGACGGAAGATGTCCTTTTAAGCAGTGACAACAGGGGCAGCTAGGTGGTACCAGCTCTGGAGTCAGGAGGACCTGAGTTCAAATTTGATCTCAGACCAGACATGATACTTACTAGCTGTGTGAGCTGTGTGAGCCTGGGCAAGTCACTTAACCCCAGTTGCCTTTAAAAAGAAAAAAAGGAAAGAAATAGATAACTCCTTAAGTTCCTTTTAGGTTTTGTCCACCCAGACCCACTCTGGATCCCCTTCAAGGAGGTGGCAGTGACCCTTATCTACCAGTTAGCAGAAGGACCTGAGGTGATCTGTGCTCAACTGTTACAAGGTTGTGGGAAGAAGACTCTGGAGCGGATACAGGACCCAAGTACAACTGAGGAGGGCACCAGTAAGTGGGGAAAGTGGGAATAAGGTGAGTGCCTGGAATGCTTAATGCCCAGGCCTGGAGGCTGGGGTGGAAGAGGGGTGACATGTTTGGAAGCTCTTTGTGCTCTGCTTCCCACCCTCTCTAGCATTCCAGATGCCAAGGAGCAAAGAGCAGATACATAGCAGGGAGTATAACATGGTGGAAGCAAATACCGCCAGTGACCATATGTTGGGGACTCCTGGGGCTCAGATAGGAGCATGTTAACTGTTGCTACATAGGTCTGGGTTCAGGAGGGCGTGTACCTTTCTAAATATGCTTTGGGTATTTGTATCTATGTATTTTAATGTGCATACACACTCAGAAACCAAGTAGAGAATCCTTCCTTTTCTCAGTCAGAGCAGTACCAGAACAAGTAAGAGAGAGAAAACATTAGAAAAAGGGCCCTGCAATGCAGTTGCTTATTTCTCCTGTAGAAGCAGCACCTAAACTTCCCACCTTCCTGCTGATGAACCTGCTGTCCTTGGCTGGTGACGTGGCCTTACAACAGCTGGTACATTTAGAGCAAGCAGTGAGCAGTGAGCTCCGCCGACGCCGAGTCCTTCGAGAAGAGCAGGAGGAAGCCAAGACCAAAGGGCAGAAGGAAAAGGTCAGATGGGGTATCTGAGCACTTATCCCACATTCCTGATTTGCTGTGTGGTTTCAGAGAAGTCATTTTCCCATGAGACCTCTATATTCCTAGCTATGAAATGGGGAGGAAAAACATCTTTACCTTGTTCCCACCACAAAGAATAGAGAGGTATATTATAAATATAGCAATCTGTATACTTATGCCTAAGAAGGAAATTCTATAAGTAGTCAGGAAAGTCAGAGGGAGTGGAACTATATAGAGACACAGAACAAAAATATTTTGTTGATTGTTCATTCTTTGGTTTTTACGTACTGAAAGCTTAAGGTTTTATTCTATCATCATCATTATCATTAAGGTTATTATAACTGACCTGTGATTTCCAATCTGTTTTCTCTTGATCCACCCTTCCCCCTCAAAAGCTGATGCATATATAGCACTTTACAGTTTGCAAAATGCTTTATAAATGCCTCATTTCATATAAATTAGGACATTTTGTTTGATCTAACAAGTTAGACTCAATTATTTGACTCATGAGTAACAGTCTTTGCTTCTTGGACACAGGGCACCTGATTTTGAACTTTGTTTTCTCCACTAAGGTTTCTGTTGTCTTTTAGAAATAATCCTGGAGTAGGAGATAGGACTGGGATTTTGTTCCCAACTTTACCTTTAATTTAGTGTCTCATGTTAATTCTTCAGAAGCAAACTGCAAAGCAAAGTGAATATAAAGGCTAGAATAAGAGTTGTTGAGGATTTCTTAATTGCCTCTAATAATTTTGTGATTTCCTAATCTCTTCACTAGAATACCAGCAATGAGAGTACCATGGAAGAAGAGTTAGGCCTAGTAGGTGCTACTGCTGATGACACAGAGGCAGAGCTAATCCGAAGTATCTGCGAGATGGAGCTGCTGGATGGTAAATGAGGGGGAAGGGTGATATTCCTCTATCCCAGGCTCATTTGCTTTTTTAACAAGAAAACCTCATTTTTACAGTAAATTTAATAACATCTTCAGTAAGTATAAGTAAACATAATATGGGGTGGAAGCTTAAATAGAATTCAATTTATTTGAATTCAATTCAAATAATTCAGTATTCAAATTCACATAATTTCAGTATTCAAATAATTCAAATTATTTACACTTTGTTTTTTGACATTATAATGTAGTACTTAGATATAAAGTCAAGGATTTATTATGTAGTTGGTGTTACTACTTCCTTCACCAGCAGTTCACAAACCCTCCAAACTGCAGTAGAAAGTCTACATAAATTGCCGTTGATAAAAAATTCATCACTGTGTGACCAGCCTATCCAGACTTAGCTAGATTGGACATTGGTCTGTCCATTGGTCATGGACAGACATACAGTCTGGCCTGGAGCTCTTGGGAAAAGTCTTTCTAATTTGGGTAAGACTTGGCCAGTCCTAGCTTTCATACATCTAGCAATAGTTCTACTCCATAGTAAGGCATCAGAAAAACGGGAGTTTATTGGAGAAATGTGGCACAAACTTAAAATAATAAGAATGATTTATTTGCTCTGTAACTGGTCTTGCCCTATCCTTATGCAGAGATTTTGTTGCCATTCTTCCGATTCTGTCATCCTTACTTTGTATCGCCTCCTATCTGCCCATATTTCTTTGTGTTACTCCTATTTTTGTAGCACAGTAGTATCCAACTATATTGATACATCGGTCTGTCTATAAAAGGAAGGAAGGAAGGAAAAAACATTTATGAGGCCAGGCACTAGGCTAATAATAAATGCTCTACAAGTATTATCTCCTTTAAGATGATGTTTGTTGTCTCACAACAACCCTGGGAGTATTATTATACACATATACAATAGTACTAATAAATTATTTTATATAATTAATATGTTATGATCCCTATTTTACAGTTGAAGAAATAGAGGTAGCCAGAGGTTAAGTGAGTTACCCAGGGTCACACTATTAACAATTATATGTGTCTGAGGCTGGATTTGAACTTGGGTCTTCCTGATTCTAAGCCCAGCTTTCTATCCACTGCCTTAGGTCAGTAGGAAGAGACTATTTCTGATTTATTTTGCTGTCGCAGATAAAACATCTGTGGATATTTTTGTGCAGATTTTTTTCCCCTTTTAACAGCATCCTTTAGCTATGGTGCCCATAGTGGAATGGCTGGGTCAGAGTTATTATGTATTATCTACTGCCCAATCCAGCCTGAAACTTGATCCCTTTGTCTCCCAACAGGCAAACAGTTACTCTCCGCTTTCGTGCCCCTTTTGCTCAAGGTCTGTAATAATCCTGGCCTTTATAGTGACCCAACCCTCTCTACAGCTGCTTCACTAGCTCTTGGCAAGTTCTGCATGATCAGGTAGGCCTTGGTATATGGCACAGCCTTTTGAAAGACAATTGAGGGCATATCACTTCCCTCAGTGTCCTTCTCTTCTCTGCCCTCAGTGCTACTTTCTGTGATTCCCAGCTCCGCCTCCTCTTCACTATGCTGGAAAAGTCCTTACTCCCTATTGTTCGATCCAATCTCATGGTGGCCCTTGGGGATCTGGCTATCCGATTCCCTAACCTGGTAGAGCCCTGGACTCCTAACCTCTATGCTAGGTAAGACATAAGAGGTAAGAGTGGATGTTGGAAGCTTCTCTGCCAAAGGCCTCTGAGGCTTGTCATGTTGCTGGCCTGGACACCTAAGAACAAAACGCTGACTTTTGCTCCTGGTCTGTGGTCTCTTAAGCCCCCTTGTAATCACTGTTATGAATCACAATGGGGCTTTGTACTGTGGGGATTTCTTGGCTCTAAAATAGGAAGAGCTAGTTGTTTTGGGAACATGAACAGGGCCTTGGTCTCTACAGGGAAAACTTTTTCCCAGAAAGGAGCTGGTACTGAGGTGTTCCCACTGATTTTGTCTGCCCTAGACTCCGGGACCCAGCCCCTCAAGTTCGGAAAACAGCAGGGCTGGTAATGACACACCTAATCCTGAAGGACCTGGTGAGGGTGAAGGGGCAGGTGAGCGAGATGGCCGTGTTGCTTATTGACCCTGAGCCTGAGGTGGCTTCTCTAGCAAAGAACTTTTTCAACGAGCTTGCCGGCAAGGTGAGAGGGTGAAGCCACCTAGAGGAAGCCAAAAGGAGAGTATGCAGGTCAGTCAGATACTTCCAGCTGCTGCTGTTTCTCTCCCCTCCAGGGCAACGTAGTCTACAATCTCCTTCCTGACATTATAAGTCGCCTGTCTGATCCTGAAAGTGGAGTGGAGGAGGAACCTTTCCATACCATCATGAGGTACCTGCCCTGGAGCTTTCCCTGTGACTTGGTGGGCACCCCACTAGCAGTGTACAGCCTAGAGAGGAATGAAAGGCAGTGGGATCTGTCTTAAAGTACTGGAAGGATCACATGAAAGATGACTTGTTTTCCTTGGCCCGGGGATCATTGGCTTGATTTTGAAAGAAAACAGCATTCTAACAACTAGTGAGGGTTTTTAAAGACCTTCATGCAGATGCTAAAGATGTTGTAGAGAACATCTTTCCCCTCTCTGACCTGCAAAATTCTGTTTCTTTTTCTATCTGGACCATGTGCCTCCTTCATGTGCCAATTTATCATTTGTAAATTGTTCCCTTGGTTTCTATAGCCTGCTCATATACAGGTTGATCAAGATGATCTTTAAGATTACATTGAAATGTCTAGATGGGGGGCAGTTAGGTGGCGCAGTGAGTACGAGCACTGGCCCCGGAGTCAGGAGGACCCGGAATCGGTTCCGGCCTCAGTACTTAGCACCCACACATAGATAACTAGCCATGTAACCTTGAGCAAGTTACTTAACCCCAATTAAAAAAATTAAAAAGAAAAGAAATGTCTAGATGGGGATGATCAGAAGGTCAGTTAGAAATTCCTAGGGCCGTGAAAAAGAAGATCCCTCCTACCCAGGCAGAGGAGTGGCAGGATACAATGTAAGGGTAGGAAATGGTAGGCCTTGATAGGAATCACAATTCTCTCCCTCACAGGCAACTTCTGTCCTACATCACCAAGGACAAGCAGACAGAGAGTCTGGTGGAGAAGCTGTGCCAGAGGTTCAGAACAGCCCGGTATGGTGGTCAACAGGGTGTGGAACTCTTCATGCTAAGGGAACCTAGGAGGGAAAAAGCCTCTCCCCCCTCCCATCCCGACCTTAGAATCTCACTAGAGCTATGGGTGATGAGGACCATAAGGGGCATGGTGTAACAGTGGGGGAAAAGGCTGGTCTTTTTTTTTTTTTTTTTTGGGTGGGGGGAAGGCAGGGCAATTGGGGTTAAGAGACTTGCCCAAGGGCACATAGCTAGTAAGCATGTCAAGTGTCTGAGGCCAGTTTTGAACTCGGGTCTTCCTGATTCCAGGGCTGATGTTCTATTCACAACTCTACCTAACTGCCCTAAGGCTGGTCTTAATATGAACTTAAATCATGGCTCTGTGATTTACCACCAGTGTGGTCTGGGGCAAGTTATTTAACGTCTCTGGGCCTCTATTAGTCTGTAAAATGAGGGATTTGGACTCAGTGACCCCTTATGTTCATTCCTGCTCTGGATTTAAAATCCTAGGATGGCAGGGGAATACTGAAGACATCCAGATTCTCATCACCTCTCAGACAATTACAATAATTCATAACTCAAGCTCCCTGAGTTCAGTCTATATCTAACCTGATGTTCTTAAAGTGTAGCTCTGACCATGTCCTTCTCCTACTCAGGAAGCCTCAATGTGTCATAGTTGCCTTTAGATTAGGATACAAACTGCCATTTTGGTATTTAAAGACCTTCTCAATCTGACTGGACCTTTTATTTGCAGGCTGGTTGCACATTCCTCTAGCTACATTCTAGGCAAGCTGGCCTGTGTTCTTCTTTCAGAAATGACAGTCCATAGTGCACAGCTTGTCTCCTGTGCTTGAAATGCACTCCCTCTTTACCTGCACCTTTTTGAATCCCTAGCTCCCTTCAGAAGTTGGCTCAGGCACCAAGTCCTTCCACAGGCCTTTGCTGGCTTCTGCAGGTCTTAGTGGTCCCCACTTCTACTCTACCCAAACATACGTGATAGCTTTTCTAAGGTGCTATGTGTAACTCATCTGTGCACACCTCTCCTGTTGTGACTTATCCACAAAAACATTACATGTGCCCAATAAGACATAAGCTCTTTGAGAGCCAACACTGTTTGACTTTGGCATTAGGATCTCCTGTACCTGGCACACTGTAAGCACTTAACAAATACTTTGGGATTGCTTGATTTGATGCCTGCATCTCTTCTCTCATAAATTCCTATCTTTCCTCAGGACTGAGAGGCAACACAGAGACCTAGCATACTGTTTGTCATTGCTGCCGCTCACAGAGCGAGGCCTCCGTAAGATGCAAGATAACTTTGAATGCTTCGGAGACAAATTGTCTGATGAGACCATCTTCTGTGCCTTCTTAACAATTGTAGGCAAGCTTCGGCGCTGGGCTAAGCCTGAGGTCAAGGTGAGGAGGGCCCTGAAGCTCTTCTCTTCTAGAAGTTACAGTAGAGACATCTCAACTGCCCTCTGAGCAATGCTGGTAGCTTCCTAACTGAGGCAATAAGACTTTTGTTATTTGTACTGCATGGCAATAACTGAGTTTCCTTTCTTGACCTTCCCCTTTTACTTCAGGCTCTGGTGGATGAATTTGAACAAAAGCTTCGGGCCTGTCACACACGAGGACTAGATGGAGCAGAGGGGCCTGAGACTGATCAAGGTGCTGATCAGCCATCCCAGCCAACCAGAAGACATATTAGTGGTACGTGAGACAGCTCAAGATGAAATGTGTAAAAGAGTGAATGGCATGAATGAGAAGCTGCTGATCAGGACATGGGTTAGAAATAGAGGACAAACTCATTGTTCAGCAAAAACTCTTAAGAAAAACTAGGTGGAAAGCAGCAGCTCAAAGCATACAGCAGGACAAGCTCCAAATGGGTATATGACTTACATAGGAGAGGAGCAGGGAAGAAATGATCTTTCACATGGATGGATGGGAAGAATTCACAGAAGGCAAAATGGGTCATTTTGACTACAAAAATGAAAGCGGTTTTTCACACATAAAAACAATGCAGCTAAAATTAGAAGAGAGGTTGGTAACTGGGAGGAGAAGTCTGCATCAGATGTCTGATGAAGATCATAGGGAAGTAAGTCACGTTTTTAAGAAGAGCCATTTCCCAATTGATAAGTGATCAAAGGATATGAATAAGCAATTTTCAGAGGAAAAAAATCCAAACTTTCAATATGAAAGTTGAAAAATGCCCCAAATCACTAATAATTAAAGAAACACAAATTAAAGCAACTTTGAGGTTCCAGCTAACCCCAATGAATTGGCAAAGTTGACAGAAAAGAAAATAAAAAGTTCTTGGATAGCTGGGAGAAAACAGGTACCTTTAATACATTGATCCAGCCATTCTGGAAGGCAGTTTGGAACTATGCCCCAAAAAATTTTCAAACTACATACATAAACCCATTGACCCATGGAGATACTCCTGCTAGGTCTATATCCTAAAGAGGTCAAAGAAAGAGGAAAAGGACTTATGTACAAAAATAATTATAGCAGCTGTTTGTGGTGGCAAAGAACTGGAACTGGGTTGCCCAGTAATTGAAGACTAGAACAAACTAGGATACATGACTGTGATGCAGACCTACTGTGCTGTGCTCTAAGAAACGATGAAGGGAAAGACTTGCATGAAAATGATGAGAGGGATGCATGAACCACAAGAGAACAAAGGGAGCAGAATTAGAGGATGATTTCTACGGTAACATCACTCTAGTAAGGACAAACAGCTGGGAAAGATTGAAGTTCAAACTCTGACCAGGCCAGAGGACTGATGATGTCCCTAACAGAAAAGTGATGCAGAGAATAAACTGGGATGTTTTTTGGAGGTGGCCAGGAAGAGAATTGGTTTTGCTTGACTATGCATTTCTGTTACAAATTTTTGTTTTTCTTTAATGCGGCATAGGGGATAGGAGGAAGAGAAAATAGACTTTCACTAATTGTTTAAAAATTGTCATTTTTAAAAAGAAAGAAAAATGTAGAGGAGAGAGGGAGGTCTCTCCACTAAGAGAACCTTGTGACTGAATCCTTACACTCATCCATGTCTCATTCCTGTGACCCTAGACACCTGTCCTCACCAAGGGCGCCCTTCAGCTGCTTCAGACACCGACTTTGTTACCCCTCAGCCTCGTGGTACCACTAAACATCGTCCCAACACTAGAAAGCCAGTTTCTAAGAAGACTGCAATCATCTTTTCCAGTGATGAATCCAGTGAGGAAGGTAAACGTTTCAAATCCCCAGTGTGGTCCCTAGGGCCAAGAGTGAGAGTGCCCAGGTAGAGGAGGTTTTCTGTGGAGCACCCTGAGCTAGAGGATGTCACAGCCCCATGATTCTGGACCTGGTGACAGGTCACACCAAGGTCACAGAATCCTAACCTGTTCAGGGAGCTGGCAGGATCCTTGAAGGTCAGCTAGGCCCACCTGCTTACTGTATAGATGAGGCCCATAGACATGAGGTGACTAAGCTGAGGCCATAATAAAAAGAACCCAAGCTCCTGAATTCCAGTCACTGCCCTTTCTGTCTGCACCAGTCTGTTTGGGCAACCTCTTCTTTCACACTTCCACTTTCTCTTACCCTCTGAAACCCCCTCTTCTTCAGAGTGCTCAGCAGAGATGACAGAAGATGACGAGACACCTAAGAAGACGACCCCTATCCGGCGAGCATCTACCCGAAGCCACAAGGCCTTAAGGCAACTGCCTCCCATCCCTGTGGTATAGGGGGAGGGGCCCTGTGGAAGTAACTGAGCCAAGTTTGGCTCTTCTTGCTGTGTAATAGAGGTTTCCCTGTGCCCTTATTTTTTTTTATGAATAAAAAAAAATTCACATACTCTCCAAGAGTTTTCCCTTAACCACCTTCCTTGGTCTAAGCTGGGATCCTTCTTTTAGAAACTTGAGCCCTGTCTTGATTCTGGGAGCCAGAGGGGGAGGATAATCCATTAAGAAGCAGAGAAAGGATTCAAGCCCCCTAGGGTGCTGGCACAACCCACTGTGAGATCTCAAATAAGCATCAGGTGCCCTCTGGGGGAGCAGTTTTGCTCCTCTCAACCTCCTCAGCACTAACTTAAGAGGAGCACAGCTGCAGCTAAGTGCCCTCACCCGTAGGGATGCAGTGGTGCTCCTCTTCCTGTCTCTGCTTTCCTCTCATTTGTGGGACCCTGGAGCCAAGCTGTGTCATGTAGAAAGAGCACAGTGCACAGCACCTGAGCATCTTTTGTTTCTAGTGCAGCAGCTGTGCTGTTCTTTCTTGAGAGGCTCTGAGGTATAGCTCCCCAGTGCATGACCTATGACCTTCAGGGATGAAAGCCTGGCCCTGGAGCTCCATTTCATGCTATTTGTATATTGTACTATATTGCCTGTGGCCTGTAGTCAGTAAGCATTAAGGGTCCATGATATATCAGGCACCTTGCTAGGCACTGGGCACACAAAATCCAAAGGGAATTAATCCTTACTCCCCAGGAGCTTATGTCCTCTCAGGGGAGATAATATGCACCTGTTTAAAAGTCCACACAGAATACAACACAAGGTAGGTGGGAGGACACTAGCCATTGAAACTGAGTGGAAAAGGCTTCTTCTAAAAGGAAATTGAATAAACTTCTGGTGTTCAGTTTTGTTCAACTCTTCATGACCCTATTGGGGTTTTCTTGGCAAAGATACTGGAGTGGTTTGCCATTTCCTTCTCCAGCTCATTTGACAGATGAGGAAACTGAGGCAAACAGGGTAAAGTGATTTGCCCAAGGTCACACAGCTAGTGAAAGTGTCTAAGGCAGGATTTGAACTTAGATGGCCCAGTGCTATAAATACTGTACCACCTAGATGCATAAACTTTACCTTGATGTAAGAGTGGGATTTCTCTAAGGCAGAGGTGAGGAGGAAATACATTCTAGGGAGGAGGGACAGGAAATGGAGCACCTTGTGTAAGGAGCAGAAAGGCCAGTTTGCCTGTATTATAGAGTGGGAGAGGAGAAGAAGAATGTCTTGGAAAGATAGGTGGTGACCTTAAAAGCTAACCCAAGAAAATTCGATTTAATTCTGGTATTTATTGAGCAGAGAACATGGTCAGTTCAGCAACTTCAGAAAAATCCCTTTAGCAGCAGTGTGGAGAATGGGTCTGGGTAAGGAGGGACTTGAAGCAGGGATGCCAATGAAGAGGCCACTGAAAGTCTAGGAAGTGGTAGGTGATGAGGGCCTGAACTGTCAGTCAAGAAGGAGATGGGGAGATAGGTGGCACCAGACAGTGAGTTGAGGTTACAAATCTGGGCACTAGAAGAATAAAGGAAGTGAGGAAGGTTTTGGTAGGTTTGAGAAAAAAGGTAAGTTTTTGGCTTTGCAGGTTGAATTTGAGGTGTCTGTGGGACAGTCAGTTTGACCAGCTAGCAACAGAGGGTGAGGAGGAAGGGTACAGACAACTAGAGAAGCAGGAGAGAGTGGTTTTGAAAATGCAGGAGAAAGTACCAAAGAAGAGACTCAATGCAACAGGAAGGTCAAAATGCACTGAGACTGAGAAAAGACTGTCAGACTTGGTCTGCAGAGAACAATCTGACAATGAAATAAGAAGCCAGATTTCAAGGGGCTGAGGAGTGTGAGAAGGGCAGCAATGTGCATAGATATCTTCTCAGATTTTGGCTGGCTGAGGAAGGAAGATGGATTCACAGCTTGAGGAGAGGAGGAAGCTAGAGCTGTCCAGTGAAGGCTTCTGAAGGATGGGGGAAGAGGAGACAGACATGTCTGAAGGTGGTAAAGAAGGAGCCAGTAAAGGGTGAAAGTAGCCTGCCCCAGCTCCAAGCTTATTCTTTGTGAGAGCTGAGTTCCGGGAAACAGACATTCAATGAATGATTGGGCCTGTATCATGACAGCGGTAGACAGTTGTCCCCCCAGCTGTGACCCTGCTTGGGGTGGGGGTGAAAGGGCTGGGAACAGTTACTTAAGGAGGGATGCTGAGGCTCTAGAGGGTCCTCAGGGTTACCACTTGTGAGGAGAGAAGTCAGCCTGTGCCCCTGAAGGGCCACAGTGAGGAAAGCATTCATCTCTAAGCATGTCGATCTTTTGCCTGCATGATGTCCCACATTGGTTGCATGAATATGCTCACGTATTCCTCTTCCCTAGAGCTTGTTTCTGCCCCTTTCCCACAAGACCATAAACAACATTCTCCTCTTTGCACACAGGCACCCCACCCCCTTCCCTCACTGTCTGATGCCTCATTAAACCCATGAACTGATTGCCAAGCATGAATACAGACTGGCCTAGGAGCTACTGGAGATGGAAGCAGCCTTTGGAAAAGGCCAGTCCATAGCCAGTGACAGGCAGAGTGAGTGAGGAGCACCAGCAGCACCCTTTCTTAACCTTTAAAGTAAAGGTTATCACTCAGCTAAATTTAGCCTCTGGCTTTTCTGAGAGAGGGGCAGAGAGGCGAGCTCAGATTACCCTGAGCCAGCAGAGCCCCCAGGATGCCCCCCACCCACAAACCTCCATCTCCTAATCTTTTCAGTGCGACTAGAGGATTCCAATCTCCTGGCACCCCTTAGCAACATTCCTGAGATGATTTCATGTTTAGAATCAGAATGGATCATCTTGTCACTAGATTTTAATGTATCCCCCCTCATTAAATGGGGAGATGGGGGCCTAGGTAAATAAATGAAATGACCAGTCTCCTTCACTCTTTCCTGAAACAGCTAACGTCTTACTGGAATTGACACCCTCCTTTTAACTCAGAAACCAATTCATGACCAGAGTTGGTAGCACTAGCGCAAGGAGACTTCCAGACTTAAACTAACTTCCACATCCCAGGACAGAACCCTGGAGGGCCTGATGCCATCACGAAAGCAGGACTGTATTCTCAGCCAGGATTGGGCACCTCCCAGGTTTCCAAAAGCTTAAATCTCCTTCCTATGCCCTTCCTCCTCTTCGTAGCTGTAACCAGGGAGATCTGCTCCCTCTCCAGAGCATTTGGGGGAGGAGGGAGTAGATCTCACTGCTCCCTTCCTCCTCCTCCTCCCTTCCCCACAGTAGCATAGGCTCCCAGTAGCAAAGTAACAAAGTAACTTGGATAATTCCGGCTGTGTTAGGTTTAATCAGCCTAAATTACCTAGTCTCCTTCCAGGCTGCTTTTTGTGCTCCCAAAGGAGATTTGAGTGGCCTTCAGCTAACTGGAGCCACCCTCTTCTCTCTGGTTTTAGTCCTTCATAGGAGGGAGCTAGAAGCCAGAGCCCTTTGTGATAGAAATACTGCCCTATGGCCTGAGCAAAAGGGGAAATGGGGGGTGGGGAGCCCCACCCCTGCCTTTCCTCAGCTGCTCCTTCGTCACTACCGTAAAGACTGGAGAAGAGGTACCTTTTCAAGTCTCCAGAGGGAGAAAAACAGTAAGCTATAGCCTCTCTCCTATGCAGGACCAAAGAAAGTGGAAAGTGTGGATAGTGTGGCCACTTTCTCACCCAGGGATGGACCCATTTGTGTTAATCATGGGTCTTAGAACTGGAAGAAACCCTCACGACCATTTAGTACAAACTCTTTATTTTACAGATGATTAGATTCACTGTGCAAGGTCACACAGGGAGTAAAGAACAGCAAAGCCTAGAACCCTGGTCCTCGACTCCAAATCCAAAGTCCTTTTCACCAGGGCGTGGAGTTTCCCTAATTTCCTTCCTTCCTCCTCCCTGCTCCCCAAGTCCTGATCTCTTCACGTGTCATAATCTCATCTAGTCAGGCAGCTGCCTTAGTTTTCTGGCTTCCCACTGATTTCTTTGATAATGTTTCCCAAACAGTCCCTAAAATTTTAAAAAGAAATTCCCTCACAGGAACCACACTAAGTGGGGCAGGTAGGGAAAGCATAATAGCCCCATCTTGTTACTGTTGTTGTTTAGTCATTTTTCATTTATGTCCCACTCTTTGTGACCCCATTGGCGATTTTCTTGGCACAGACACTGAAGCAGTTTGCCATTTCCTTCTCCAGTTCATTTTACAGATGAGGAAATTGAGGCAAACAGGGTGAAGTGACTTGCCCAGGGTCACACAGCTAGTAAGTGTCTGGGGCCAGATTTGAACTCAAAATGAGTTCCTGAGATAAAGAAACTGAGGCCTGAAGAACTTCATTGACATGCCCAAGGTCACAGTGTTGAGGTAGGATTTGAACTCAGGTGTTTTAAGCACCTGCTTTCTTCCAGGAGCTAGGGAGCCAAAGATAAAAGTGAAACTGTCCCGGCCTCAAGGAATTTATTTTCTAAAAACAAAGAGACTATGTGCATCTATAGAAGCATATACAAAACAGATACAAGGTAACTTTGGTGGGAAAGGCAATAGTAGCTGGATGCTGGAGGAAAGGCCTCAAGCAGAAGAAGGTGGTGCTTTAAGGGAGTCTATAAGGAAACCTGGAATTCTAAGAGGTGGATGGTGGAGGTGAAAGGGGAAAGTACTCCAGGCTTGGGAGACAGCCGATGCAACTGGAGTGTCCTGTGTGTGAGGCCAATTTGTCCCCATTTGTGGCCTCGGAGATCTAGTAACCTGTCTAGTGGCCAATTCTTGGCTTCACACCCTTAAATTCAAGTCAGTTCCATGGAAGCAAGCTTTTCAGTACGTGCAGAATGCCACGACCTCTATTCCCACCCCCATCCTCTGACAGCAATCACTGCCATCGCCCCCCCTCCTCATTTTTGCTAACCCAATCACCTCCTTTCTTCTCGGATGCCTATGGCGTCTTTTCCCCCTAATCTCCAACCCCTGGGCCATTCTCTAGCTGCTACCCAGGTCTACTTCCTTCGCCCTCCCCCTGGCCCAGAATGCTGGCAGAGATTGGGGGGAGGGGACGGGGAGCGGAGAGCAGGCAGCGGAGGGGAGGGATAGTGCCTCCGCAGCTGCTCGGAGTTTTAGGGTTGCACGTAGCCTCTGTGCCCGGGCCCAAGGACTGGTTGCGCAGTATAAGGGGCGGGGCTGTTATCTGGGCCCTCTATATAGTAGGCTCGCTCCGCCCTTTGCGCTTTCGGCTTTTCTCCCAAGCTTGGTGCCAGGTAAGATGTCCAGAGCAAACTAGGAAGGTGGGGGTGGGGTAGGGGCCTTTGTGAGAAAAGGGGGAGCCGCAACCCACGTCTTTGTGCACCTTCGCTCCCTTCCCTCCGTAAGAGGAGGAAAAGGTGCAGTTCTTTGGCGTGAGGTAGAATTCACCGATCTAGAGGGAGGTATGAGAACAAGGACGGGACGTGAGGGAGCAGAGGGTAAGGATGGAGGCTGGGCGCTGGGAGCCCTCCCTCCCATTGCGCATCCCTAGGATGGATGAATGGATGGAGGGAAAGGGGGAGGGGAGATGTGGCGATTGAGGCTAATCCCCGTAAGGAGGAAGACTACCCCCCCCCCCAGGGTGGGGGCAGCCCCGCTGCCTGGTTCCGGGTAGATGCCACCCAACCCCACCCACGCCCGGGGAGCCAGCTAGGTGTGCGTTAAGAGGTTTTGGGGGGTTTTTTGGGGGGGGGAGTTCTGAAGGGGAAGACCTTCGAGGTTGAATTGGGACTGGGCGTTGAGGGGACAGCCCTGGAAAAGGAGAGGATGTGGGCCCCTGATTCAACCGTGTCTTCTGCCCCCAGGTTTTGCTGCTCAAGTCGCATCCCTGAAACAAGATGGTGAAGGTCGGAGTCAACGGGTAAGTGCGATTCAGGCAGGCCCCAGAGGGAGGAGGGGACCCCCCCCAGGGAGGGCCACCCCCCCCCCCTCTGTGCAGCCTAATGTAATTGCAGGCACCAGTCTTATTCGGAATTCAGCTATATAAAAATATTTTTTTTTCTGAGACCCACTCTGGGGAAAGGTGCAAGCCTCCAGGGAGACACCAAGGTCAGAGGGTTGAGATCAGCAAGAGCTTTTGCCTAAACTCAATGGTGCTTTGTGTCCTTGGGCTAGCACCACCACCCCCATCTCCTCTCTGGGTTTCCCCACCCCCATGCAGCTGTCCCAGCTGTTGCTACTAGGTGCAAAAATCTTCCTCAGGATTGTCGCCCCTGGATCTCTTCTGCCCTTTCCCGCCCTCCAGGGCCACGTGGGGGAAGGGCTGCTGCCCTCCCCCTTCTAGAGCACTTTCTTTCCCCCGACTAATTCACCTCACATCAGAGAGAGGGCGCCTTTTCCCATGGGCAGTCCAGACAGCCATGTTGTAATAGGGAAGGAAATGAGTGAGCAACCGTTAGGGCTCCTCAGATCGTCATCTCTTCACTCCCCTTCCTTGACTCACCCTCTTTAATGCCTACCCAAAGGTGAGGAGGGACACTTCCTGCTAGGAAATAGGGCTGGTGAGAGGCTCCAGGACACCTCCGTTTGTCTGTTACCTATTGCTTAGCTATTTCATTTAGCTGCCCCTCTTCTCAACCCTTCCTCTATCTCAATTTGGGCTTCCAGAATCCAGACACCCATTCCACCCCATCCTGATCTCCCTCAAATTATAGAACTTTAGATCTCAAAGAGACTTTAAATGTAGTCTATTCTCCAAAAATTAAAAAAAAATTTTTTTAAAGCACAAGTAGCCTCCTCAGCCTACTATTTTATCCTGAAAAATCCTGTCTCTTCCCCCCCCATTTTCTCAATTTCCATGTGATTTAGGGTTTCTGGGGAACCCCTTTTTCCCCAAAGTGATTTGTGGGTGTGGTGATTCTAACCTAAGGCTGAGTCATGGATGTCTAGAAATGAAAATTTCCACTGTAAAACATGGAAGTGTGTCCATTTCATATTCTTGCCTTAGCATGTGTATATCTACTGGGTTTCCCTATCCCTAATGCTAATCTGCCCAAAAGGCCAGCCTTGTAAAGGTCTTTCTGGGGATTAGATATCTGTGATCCCTTGCCCCTCTATCTACTTTGCCCCCCAGAAACCAGATTTCCCTTACTCTACCCTGAGGCTAAGTATAGCTGTCTGACCTTCCTATAGCCAGGGAAGTATTGGAGAAGGAAAGAAAGGTGATTATTAAGTGACAAAATCTAATCCACTTAAGTTCTGAAATTAGGTTGGGTGGGTGAGAAAGAAGCTAGGACTTGACATACTGGAATAAACATTGTCATTACTCTTGTAGAAAGTGGAAAGAGTTGTTTTACCCTTTCATGGGTTAATTTCTAACCTTTAATCCTGCCCTTTGAGCTTGGGATTCTGACTCTAAAGTCCTCTACATCTGGGGGCTGAATGCTAAGAAGCTGGCTGGGGGTGGGATCCTGGTACATACTAAGATAGATACTATGTAGTAGCTATGGTTACAGTATCTGAACAGTGGGTTACATGCACTGCCTGCCTGTGGCACTTTTTCTCCAGAAGAGATTAAAAGATAATGGACCGGGGCGGCTAGGTGGCGCAGTGAGTAAGGGCGCTGGCCTCAGAGTTGGGATGACCGGGGATCGAAACCAGACTCCGAAAATGAGCACCCACACATAAATAATGACTAGCCGTGTAACCTTGAGCAAGTTACTTAACCCCAATTGCTTTAAAAAAAAAAAAAGATAATGGACCCTCAGGAAGAGGGACAAAGTTTATACTGGATTTTCCTTGGTACAGCAAGAACCTTTTACCCTGTGCTCTTAGACTCTGCCCAGCCTGCTTGGAAGGGAATGTCCAAGGTATGTGCTTGCAGGTATGTTAAAGGCTGAGGAACCCTTGTAGGACAAAGGATAGGAACTGGACCTGATTTTGTTGAGATGAAGGAACTACCTCTGCCTGTGTTGGTTAGCACCTTTTCTGTAATCTCTAGTGCTTTCAAACCAGTCTGTATCAATGGACCTTGAACCCAGGTCTCCTTGGCTCTGAAGCTAGCTATATTATTGCCTATTAGGAAAACCATTTTCCTGGATAGACCTGCCTAGAACCTTTCTTTTTCTTAGCTTTGCCCCTCAGTTCTTTCCTCTTACTGCCTTTGCTTCTGCTCTTTCACCAGATTTGGCCGTATTGGGCGCCTGGTGACCAGGGCTGCATTCACCTCAGGTGGAGTAGACATTGTGGCCATCAATGACCCCTTCATTGACCTCAACTACATGGTAAATGATGCCTTAATGTCGGGGGGGGGGGGGGCAATAAGGTCTGAGCAGCATGGGAAGGGATGGAATCAGCTCTTTCTGCTGGGTCTGATGAGGCTTCCCATACCCTTGTTACCTCTCTAGGTTTATATGTTTCAATATGATTCCACTCATGGCAAATTCAAGGGCATTGTCAAGGCTGAGAATGGGAAGCTGGTGATCAATGGAAAAGCCATTACCATCTTCCAGGAGTGAGTATGGTGGGCAGGGTGGAAACATTGGGGATTGAGAAGATACAAAGGGAGCAGGGGGTAGTCATAGCTTCTTCATCCTCTTCTAGACGGGATCCCACCAATATTAAATGGGGAGATGCTGGAGCTGAGTATGTTGTAGAGTCCACTGGAGTCTTTACCACCATGGAAAAGGCTGGGGTGAGTAATGGAGACACCAGTCACCTTCTTCCCTGGGTGAAGACCTTTCCTTTGGGAGACTGGAGTGGTTGTCATCTACCTAGAAAATGGGCATGGGGGCTTGGGTACCAGGAAGGGTGAAGTCAGGCTCTGTAACTTCCTTCTTCTTTCCCCTGCCTCAGGCTCACTTGAAGGGTGGAGCCAAGAGGGTCATCATCTCTGCCCCTTCTGCTGATGCCCCAATGTTCGTGATGGGAGTGAACCATGAGAAATATGATAATTCCCTTAAGATTGTCAGGTGAGAAGGGCTGATGATAGAACAGTCTAAGGTTGTAAATGAGCAAAGAATTGAAGTAGGCCTTGCCCAGAGAAGGGAGGAAGAAAGGACATTGATTACCCCAGGGAAAAAGAAGGAAACTCCAGGCAAATAACAAGTCTAGGCTGGAACATCTTCCCTTGACTTCTCTTTTTTCCTTTCTCAGTAATGCTTCCTGCACCACCAACTGCTTGGCCCCCTTGGCCAAGGTCATTCATGACAACTTTGGCATTGTGGAAGGACTCATGGTATGGATGCAACACTGGGTAGTGAAAATTGGGCCCCTGTACTGATGGCCTCAAAGGGCCAGTATTGGGGTGGGGAGAGGGGTATCAGTCACATCACCTTAAAGACCCTGGTTGTTGTCCTTGGCCTGACCCTTTTTTCTTGTTATAGACTACAGTCCATGCCATTACTGCTACCCAGAAGACAGTAGATGGCCCCTCTGGTAAGCTGTGGCGTGATGGGCGTGGTGCTGCCCAAAACATCATCCCTGCTTCCACTGGCGCTGCTAAGGCTGTAGGAAAGGTTATACCTGAGCTGAATGGGTAAGATAATCCTGGTTTTTCTTTGCCCTGAAGTCACGAGAAAAAAAAAAAAAACAGAAGTGAGACGTATTTATTGTGACACTAACCATATCCTTCTCTCTGCAGGAAGCTCACAGGCATGGCCTTCCGTGTTCCTACTCCCAATGTATCTGTTGTGGATCTGACCTGCCGCCTGGAGAAACCTGTAAGTGGAGCATCAGACAAAGGGAATACAGGGATTCCTTGCCTGGACTACAGAACAGAACAACAGTAACAGCAATCTGAATCCCTCCTTTCCTTTTCTAGGCCAAATATGATGATATCAAGAAAGTGGTGAAGCAAGCATCAGAGGGACCCTTGAAGGGCATCTTGGGCTACACAGAGGACCAGGTTGTATCCTGTGATTTCAATAGCAACACTCATTCTTCTACCTTTGATGCTGGCGCTGGTATTGCCCTTAACGACCATTTTGTCAAGCTCATTTCCTGGTATGTGACACAGTGAATGTGAATTTTGTTTGTATGTAGGAAAGGGGTGTAAGGAGCTTACCAGAATAGACATGACATGGTAGCTGCATTCCTAAATTAATTAAATTCTCCTGTCCTCTATCTTCTAGGTATGACAATGAGTATGGTTATAGCAACCGTGTAGTAGACCTCATGGTCTACATGGCCTCCAAGGAGTAAAGTGGAAAGCCATGGATCTTCATCCCCAGCCAAAAGAGGAGATCCACCACTGGGGAGCCCACATTCCTAACCTGTGTTCCTATACTGGAGATCCTATGTCCCATTCACATCCTTGTTCTAAAGCACCCCTGTAGTAGGGGGAAGAAGCCTAGAGTCCTGTATTGTGTACCATTAATAAAGTCACCACATTCAGTGCATTTATTGTCTACCTTGTCTTTCTTTCTGGAAGAAATGTAACAACTGATCTCGGTGATGTAGATCAAAGTACCTTTCCCTTAAATACATACCTCCCAAGTTTATTATGTAAAGGATAACCACTGGTCTCAGTTTAAGTACAGAGAGATCAAAAATAGCATGAGCATAAATATCTTTGGTAACTTGTAACTAATCACCCATCTTGAGTTAGGAGTTGGACATGTAACTGTATGTTTCTTAGTCTTTGAACAGAATTTGGATGTGTGTAAAGCATTTGAGGCTGCTGCTCATTCCTTTTCCACAGGTAGGTTATAGACTTAAAGCTGAGAGATGTTTATACCCCAGACAGCCCCAATGTTGCCAGTAAAATAAGAAAAAAACATGCTAATTGCTAGAACTGTTAAAAATATTGGTCACGTGTGTAGGAATTAAGAGGTGTCCCTCTTTAGTCTGAGAATGATGGTGACGTATGTGGTATTTGAGGACAGATCTAGTAGACTGCATGGGAGCTACTGTATTTCTGAAAAGTAAGTCATCTATTAGCCAACTTCCTAGTAATGAACCTTTTGAGACCTAAGCCAAAGAAGCTTCGTCCTGCAGTAGGAAGAGGATCTACAGTGATGAAACTTGGGGTAAAAGGTAGTTTGGGAGTCAGTTTAATCAGTCACCACCACATTTCAAATTGGCCAATGGGGAGAGAGCAGAAAAGCAAAGATCGTAACAATCCCCAGCTCTGTTGCTCCAAAGCATCCCAAACCTTCATGAAAATATTTCATAGGGTTAGATTTAGGACTGCAAGGTACCAGTGAGTAATCCAATACCCTTTACTTTAAAGCTGAGAAAACAGGCCAACCCAAGTTCTTACACTAGAAATGTAATAATGTGGGCTGTCTCATTCTCCCTAAAATGTTGGGTGTAACTCCCCCAGTCTAAAATGATCCTCAGAAAGTGGTGTATCAAGGCCCTTTTAATATATGGTATCTCTATGGGACAAGAAAACACACCCACACGTATTATACACACTGCAGCCAGCAACAGAACCTGTAACAGACATGGGGAATGGCAGAGCCCCCAACCTTTAGCCCTGCTTTCCTCCATACTAAGCATATTTCACTGGCCCTGAGACTTCTGGCTTGGTCCATTTTACACCAGTACACGGGCCAGTTAGCACCAGTATGGGGTCAAGAAATAGTCACCTGACTAGGCAGCAGCAGTGGGAAATCTGTTTCACAGAATGAATGGAGGACATGAGGAACCACACTATCTAGGTCTGGTTAATACTTCTCAATATGAGGCAGCCGTGGGCACTATTACTGAAGACTCAGGAATGCCCCACTCTGTTGAGTCTGATGTGAGCCCAGAACCCACCACAGAAAATTGGGGGAATTGAGGAAGAATTCAGGGAGCAGAGCTCCCCAGCACCCTAGGACTGGGTTTGCTTGGTGCAATGGTACAAGTATTCTTAGTCTGTAATCTCACCCCTTCCCCAGGAGAAGGGTTAGGAATCATCTTTTTCCCCAGACTTCAGGTACAAGTGATGTCTGCTTTCCCCCCTCTCCGGAGAATGCATGGCATTTCCCTGGCAGCAGAGATGTGTCAAGGAGGCCTGAGGATGGATGCAAAGCCTCTATCTCATGGAGCTATCAGAGGAGAGATCACGATCGGAGTCATCAGTCTCACTCGGTGGTGGTTCATTAGGTTGGACCGCAGAGAAAGCAGGAGACTTTCTGAAAGAAAATCGTTATTACTTTGGGACAAGGAAAATTTCATGATGTGGTCTGCCTCCCTCTCCCTTTGCCCCACCTTTCTAGGAGCAAGAATGGCTCACTTAGTCAAGAAGCAGCACAAAGCTTACTCAGACTGAAGTTCTGTGCTTTCTCCACAGAACTAGCTTTGTGGGTTCTGGACAGGAGAGGGGAAAAAGGCCTAGTTAGTATTTACCCTTAAGATTTCATTGGTATAGAAACCGTATATGAGAAAATACCCAAGATCAATGCAGATCCATTGACTGTTCTGAAATTTCAAGTCTCAAAGAGCTGTCTGAGGCACTGAGAGATAGGTTAACTGCTTTGTTTTCAGGGTCACAACCAGAGACAGGGCCAGAACCTAGGTTTTTCATTCACTAAAATCACTTTGTGTCAAGAAATGACTAGAGTGGGGCAGTTAATTTACCTCCCCCGCCACCCCCAAGCCCACTTTCCTCTCCCAAAACAGGAAAAACAGTCCTGATTCCCATAATCAGTGATACTGAAGAGATGAATAAGCTAATAATCCTAACAGTATAAACCTCTCCATAGAAAGTCATTACAAATGTCACTGGAAATGAAGACTCAGCAAGAGGCTGAGCCAGGTATGAGCCTATGTCCCCACCCCCCTACATTTACCCTTCTCTCCTCTGCAACCTTGAAAACTACACCTGGCAATTTAGGACAAGTGGCTAGGCCAGGGCTAGGACCAGAGCTGAGACCAGAGCAGTGGAGTCCTGAGATCAGCACTGTACAACTTGTTATATATTTCATCCAACTGTCTAGGCTGACGTGTGCAGTCTGTTATAACAAAGATATCAAGCAGACCTCCACAGAAATAGTCAACTGGGCTTCCATCCATTAGGCCTGGTCTAGGCCCTTTTGCAGCGGCAGGTGAGGAGTGAGGAGTGCTCCACAGACCCTTACCGGTCTCCAGACTGGGTGATGAGCCGACGGCACGTTTCCATCTGCACATCCAGACCCCTCTTCATACTGCACATTTCCATGTACTCATGTAGGTGTCTGTTCATGTCATTCTTGGCTGTGGCCAGTTCCAGCTGGAAAGGGAACAGGGCAGCAAGAGGCCCTTCTTAGGTGCCAAAAGGATACTGGGGCACCTGTTTCTGCCCCTTAGGGGATTTATTTTTGAAGGGGCCAGGATGGACAAATATGGGCTCCTGGGGACAGCTGCCAAGGATTTAAATAAACCAGCCTGACTACACTATTCCCCTTTTCTTTAGTTTTCATGGGAAGCTAGGCCCATGGACAGATGCTAGGTACTGCTGAAGCCGATGTCCTATTAATGTGGTAGTAAGGAGAGTCCAAAAGAGATGGAGGCAGTTGGAAGAAAGACAAAGCAGGGCAGGACTGACTTGGGTTGAAAGGTATAAACCAAATTACTTTGATGGCTTCTGTAAATCATCTGAAAGGCTAGAGCTGTAGAAAAGAGAGATGAAATCTTGTTGGCATGGCTCAGCAGGAACAGTCTTACCACTTCTTTCCTTTGAAACTCAAGCACATACACACTGAGGTTAGCTTTCACAGAAGAAAAGCTTTCTGACAGATCTGGGATGAGGGCCCACCTCCCAGGCCCAGAACAAAGAACTAAGGCCAAAGCAGAAAGGGGAACAAAGCCACCAGGCTTCTCTTCACTGATTTGAAGGGACTGAGGACTCAAAGCAGGGGCAAACTAAGAAATTATTTATGGCTGGTTTCCAGGTCTCCAAACTGGGAATGAAGGGAACAGGAAACTGGGACAGAGAAGAAATGAGTCAAGAGAGCCAGCAAAAAAGACAGCTTAGAAAGTCACAAATTCTAAGAGACCACCTGTGGGTGTGGCCAGGAGGCTTTGGGGTTGGACACAGGCAACTCACTTGAGCTCTCAGTGCTCCAAGCAATTCTCTAAGACTACAACTTGTAGAACAGGTGCTTGTCTGCAATGGTGGAGGGAATTCCAAATGAAATTCCAGGTCTAGACTAAAAGATAACTTCCACTAATGGCAGGGAGTTGATGTCTTATCTAAATTTTGGCTCCTTACAGTAACCCCACATAATGACAGAGTAGGCATCAGATATAAATGGTGACTTAAATTTTTCTCCTGAACATCTATACTCACAAACAGGGATGAGAATTGATCTCTGAGAGTTTATTGCCTGCCTACTATGTTCCAGACACTGTGCTAAGAGTTCAAAGACAAAAATAAACCAGAACTCATCATTACCTAGGTCCCATTTTATTAAGAAGAGGTGAGGGGTGAATATGCAACCAAGTCATACCCTGACTTGTCAACACTCTCAGCAGGCAACCTTAATCTCAGAGATTCTCATCCTCATTTACTAAGTAACATTGTCTTGAGTGAAAAATTATTGGAAAAGATGACTAGAATATAGGCTTCCTCACCTTTCTGTGTCACAGAATGTTAATAGTTGAGAAGCACTAGAAAGGTCCAGCTCCTACCTGAACAAGGATGCCTTCTAAGCCATCTTCCACAACCTTTACCTGAAGACCTGCCAACACCTCCTGCAGCAACTCACTGTGCTCTGGGGCAGCTCTCTCCATTCCAAACATTTGCCTGTTTGCCACTTGCACTCAAAAGCTCCCAATTCTGACCTCCAGTGCTCAACAGAGAAAACCTAATCCTTCCATATCACAACCCTTCAAACCAATCAATCAACTAACAAAATTGTTATTAAGCACCTATGGGCAAAGTGCTAGGTACTGAGGCTAACATGGAAAACAGCCTCTACCCTCAAGAAGCAAAGATTCTGTCAGAGGAGACAACAGGTACACAGATGAGCACACAGAGAAGAAGTACAAGGTAATCTGGGGGCAGGTACAGTTGGGAGGAGGTGGGAGATGAGGAAAAGGCTCATCTGTATGTAGAAAGTGGTATCTAAGCTAATCATCAAAAGAAACTAGGGATTCCAAGAGGCTGAGGTTGAGAAGGAAGTACTTGCCAGGCCCGTTGTGCTTGAGGAAGAGCAAGATAGAGAATTGAGATGGATGGGATATAATAAAAAGTTAGGCTGAAGCCAGGTTGTGAAGAGCTTTAAATGTCAAACACAGGAGTCTGTATTTTAACCTAAAGACAGCAGGAAGAGACTAGAGTTGCACAGAGGAGTGACAAGGTCACATTATCTCTCTGGCAGCCTAGAACAGGGAGAGACTTGAGGCAAGGAAAGCAATTAAGAGGCTCAAGCAGGTCCAGGCAAGCAGGCATGAGGGCCTCCACCCAACTATTGGCTGTATGAAAAGAGAAAAAGAGACTAAGTCAAAAACCACTGTGAAGATGGAATGTTGGTAGGAGGTACATGATTGGGCCCCTGAGCAGACACTGGGCAGGAGAGAGCAGCTGAATATGACACCAAAGTTGTTAAGCTGACAAAAAAAAATTACTGTTGCCCTAAGAGAAGCAGAGAAATTCTTAAGATAGGCAGGTATGGGGGCAGGAGAGAGAGAGAGAATGAGTTCTGTTGTGGGCATGTGAAAAGATCCAAATACTGAAGATCACCGACATGCCCCAAGTCTTCTCTTCCCTGAGCTAAATATACTCAGAGTCCCTTCAACTAACTCCAATAGAGCCAGAGCCTCCCATCTCCTCCAGACCCTGTGGCCCCACCCACATCACTGCTATTTATCAATATCCTTCCCAAGAGGTCTACTGTGACAAAGAAGAGGCCCACTTTGAAGTACTCGAAAAGTGATATTTGAGTTTAGGATTTCCTTTTATTTCCTTTCTTTTTGAGGCAAAAGTTTGGAGCTTAAGAGCCTTTAGTCCAGGACTAGATATCGACCAAAGCCCTGGCAGGAGCTGAGTCTCCAGGTGACTAGACACTGTCCTGAACCTACAGCCAAAGAGCCATCAGTCATCAGAGACAAGGAACTAGAAAGGCAAGAGACATTTCAGGAGGTATGGAAGAGCAAATGCAGACCATCTCCCAAACTCCAGTCACTGTAGCTGATTTGGCTGTATCTATAATTTAATTTTTCTGCTTGGACATGGATAAAATGAACTTCTACAGAAAAATCTCTACTAGTAGTACAGCCTATAGTTTCAGAGCAGAAAAAAAAGCATTTGTGTGAAAAGAGAAGGGGAATATTTCTTTTGATTTTATTGTCAAAATGCAGAAAGGGGAAAATGCAGGAATAAATATCAGTTGTGAGACACTGGTCACATCCTTAAGATCTATTATCCACAGAAGAGGGATGGAGAAGGGGTTTGGTCCAACCCTTCCTCCCCCAACACTTTGCTATATTCTTGGGAGATATAAAACCCATTATTACAGTCCATATAGATTCTAGCCTATGCACAGGGAAGCCCCAGCTCCCTTAATTACCAGCAGATTCCTCAAGGCTGTAGAAAGAAATGAAAGAGCTTCCATCCCTAGAAAGGCACTTAAGGTGTTAAGACAAAGCAGCAGAAAACACAATTTCCATCTTTATATCTCTAGGAAAGCCTTCTGGGGCTCGGTCCTCATCACAGAACCAGAAGCCAGGGCACTGAACCAAGCTCAGAGTTCTGGGGACTATGGCCACTGGGAAGAAAAGGAATGAGTGAAAAGAATAAGGTGATTCCCTTGTGACAGAACAAGAGGTCTCTCCTCCCTCACTCACAGCACCCACAGGACAAACTCTGGCAGGTTCTGTGAGCCTGGAAAATGGTTTCTGATAGAACGCCAACAGACTAAGCACAGCATAGTTAAAGGCTAACATGATGCCCTCAGTTACCACTCTGTGAAGGCCTAGTTCACCCTATTCACTGGACTTAAAGACTGCCAAGCTCCTGCTTGAGGAGGCTGCTCCTGCCCTGGTGCCCCAAGGCCTTGGCTGGTGGTTGCCTCAGTTGCTCTGTATATCCAAGTCTGAGCTCTAGACATGCTTTACTATGCTTCCCCTCTACCGCTCATCTTTTTCCAGCTGTGGAACCATAATCAAATCAATTTTGTCCTTGCTCCTGGAAAGGGCATATACTCCCCTATGGCAACTCTACTCACCATCCAATTAACTTTCCAAGCCAAAATATCCCTTCCTGATTATCATTCCCCCATACTGGTGTCTCCTCCTATTAGAGTTCTTGGGCAGGGACTGTCTTTACCTTTTATTTGTATCCTCAGCTGCTTAGTTAGCAAAGTCCTTGGCACAGAGAAAGTACTTAATATATGCCTTCATTCATTGATTAGCTAAGTGCACAGAAAAAATTCACTGGAAGACTGATGAAAAGATTATGTATTTCTAGTTCATGGGAAATCATAAGGGTGTATTCTCTCTGCAGATGGCAGGGTAACCCACACCACTGAAATCTACCATTTCCTCAGGATGAGATCAATGATATCTGGACCTGGTCACTTGTAATGGTAATGTAAATGGGGAAATCTTTCCCATTCATTAATAGGTTCATGTGACTGCTTGAGTCACATGGAAGCCTGAATCACGTGAGTCCATGGTGGGAGGAGTTTGGCTAAAGGTTGGAGCAGGAAAGGTAGAGGAGAGCTGAGAAGCTGGTCAGAGTGGTTAGAGCTGAGGGAGAGAGAGGAAGTAGGAAGTATGCTGTGTTTGTGAGAAGGCCCTAGTACAGGGAAGGCTTGGGGATGTTGGTGCCTCCTGCATTGTTACTTGTATAGCTTTCTTTGTTGCTATGATGGATTTGGCTTTCTGGTGTTGGGATTTGGCTTTCTGGTCTTTGAATAAATGTTTTGGTTCTATCTTCCATGTGGAGAATCTGTTATATTTTGCAATTCAGAATTACGCTGGCATATTCATAGCCCCCATAGGCATGGTGAATACAGAGTTGGCACTATACCACTAACAATTCCCAGGTGACTGTTACTTCTCAAAATATCCATGTGGGTCTATCAGCTCACCTATCCACATATCACATCCTCACCTCTATCTGGTCGATGGTCTCCTGGTATTCCTTCTCCCGGGTTTTGAACAGAGATTCTGTGTCCTTAATCACTTTCTCCAGACTGTCCTCCTGCTGCTGGGAACCACAGGGAAGCAAAGGAACAGTAGCAGCAACAGAGAGGTAGAGACCAATGGGAGGGTGACCATTCAATATGGATAAGGTAAAGGGGAAAAAGAGAGAAACGTGTTTTAAAAAAAAACCAACTAGCAGAAAGAACAGAGAGCAGCAGAAGGGAAAATAAAGTATGTACAAAAAGGATGTCACACAAGACAGAGAGAGTGAGCAAAGGGACAAAAGGAAGGGCAGGGCAGGAGTTGGAGGGCCTGAGGCTGGGAGGAGCTGTTACCTCTCCCTGGGCCTCTGCAGCTGCCATGGCATAGCCTGAGAAATCCTCCCAGAGTAGCAGTGTCTCCTCCGTCTCCTCCCAAGTCAGGCTGTCACAGTCGTCTTCAAAATCATACTCCCGCCTGGAGATAGGGAACCCAGGTTTCAGTAAAAGATGGATGGGTGGGAGAGCTCTTCCAGGAGAACACTGTGGGGGAAGCTCCAGCCTCTAGGAAGAGTGCTTGCTGCAGAGGGTGCTGAGGGGTGGGGCCTGTGAGACTCACAGCTGGTTGAGCATACGCTGCATCTCCTCATTGATGCTGAGGGCTGTGCTCTCATCCTCATCCCCATCAGGTTGGTGGGGCCCATCACTCTCAGACATGGAGGTGTCCTCCTCGATGACAGGTTTTCGATCCCGCTTCCGCCCCCCCATGGATGGGACCTTAATGGGAGACAAGTGCAGAGACTACAGAGACGAGGCCGGGTGCGTGACGAGAAAGGGCAGGGGGCAGGAAAGGATGGGGGAAGGAAGGAAAGACAAATCAGCAGGAAAGATTGGGGTAGAGACAAAGACACAGAGTTATAAAGACAGGTACAGAAACATGGAAAGTTACAAAAAGACAGAGACAGAGGAAAGGAGGGGACCAAGGATTAAGACAGGCAGGGAAAGAAAAGGTAGGGAAAAGAGAGACAAGGGATGTGGGCTGATTATGACCATGTAAAGATATGAAGTAGCTAAAAAGTGATTTTTAAAAATCCCAAACACAATGACAGAACTAATAACTACAATGATGGATGAAAATGAATTTTCTACATAGGAGACCTTTAATTACACCCAGATCCAGAACCAGGGAGAGAAGGGACAAAAAGAGACACAAAGAAAGGAAAAGAGAAAGTAAAGGCGAGAGGACAAGGGGGAAGGAAGGGGAGGGAGTAGAGAAAGAGAAAAAAATTGCATTGAAAAGCCAAGTGGGTCAAAATTGATACCCAAACCTCCTGGCTAGTTTAGAAACAGGGGTAGAAGCATTAATGAGTTGCAGGAGATTGAAACTAACCAGCTTCTTCTGTGGGGAAAGCAAGAAAAGAGGCATATGAAAGGAAAGAAAAGAGAAGCAGACAGAGGGTAAAGAGAGAGAGAGGGAAGGGGAGAGATGGTGTTAGTGAGAGCTTCACAAACCTCCTTTCAGAGGTTGTTCCTTGCCCCACCCCCCCAGGCTTGGGACAACCTTATGTTCCCAGTTCCTTGGGTAAGGACCCTCAGGAAAGAGGGAAGGGCCTAAGCTCCAGGATAGCAATGATGACAATGTCTCCACCTGTCCCAACCCTCCTCAGGACATGGGGAAGATGTGGAACTGGGGAAAAGCCTGGGACCCAGGGCCTCCTTGTCCTTGAAGGCGTCTAGAAGGACAACAAGGGACTCTTACCTGGAACATCTTGATCATGTCCTCACAGTTGCGCTGCTGGGCCACATCACACAGTTTGGCAGTAATGTCTATGCGGCGGCAGATGTCCATGTCCACTTTCATGGCTTTCTCCTGAATCTTGGTGTCCAGTTCAGTCAGGTTCTATGCCAGAGACAGAAGAGAGAAGACTGCAGAGTGCCACTCTATGCCAGTGACAACAAACACAAGCAATGGCCATAATATGCAGGGCCCTCTGCACAGGAGCCACAGAGCCCTCCCCGGACACACAAAGTGGAGAAAGGATCTTGCTAAGAAATTCCCATGTTATGGAAACTGTTTTACCCTCTTCTTTTCTTTCCTGGGCCTGAGGGGCAGGGAAAAGAGAAGGGATATAAGAAGGCAACAGTAATAAGGAAGGAAAGGCCGAATTTCCCAAGCAGACAGGACACAGAAGTGGCTCTACTTACATTACTCATGAGTCCCTTGAAGACCACCAACTCAGCTTTGAGTTGCTCCACCTTCATTGCCAGCTCTTCCTGGCAGGCATCAGCTTCTTGGGCTTCCTGTGGTCAGGAAAAATGCCCTAGTATTAGTGGCACAGCCAGAGGATGGTAAGAGAGCAGAAGAGACTAAAGAAAGATGCTGGAGAAGCCTGCACCCAGGGTCAGACTGGGGAGATGGGCAGAGGCATGGCCACCCTCACCTCCTGAAGCTCATTCACACGCTCTTGCAGCTGGACCCGAACTGTATATTCCTCTTCCCACCTGAAAGAATGGAGAAGGCATCGGGTACAAATCCTCCAAGTTCCAATATGCTCCTTTTCTCCCCACTCCCCCAGACCCAGTGCTTCCTGAGCCAACACAGAGAGCTAATAAAGCTTCTAAGGACCAACAGAGGAAGGCCTGCTAGGTCTGACTCTCTGAATAAGGAGGGGTTGTGGGCTGGGAGTCCAACTGACTCTGAGCTCCTTGTAAGGAACCGTGTAATTTCTGTCTTTGTATTCCTAGGGTCTTGCACATAGTAGGTACTCAATATATGCTAGATTGAATTCAGCTGTTGTCGACAGCTGCAACCACAGACTGGGTGTGGCCCTTATTGGCATGCTCCAGTAGTTCCTGGCAATTGACAAACTCACCAACTGCCTTCCTGTCACATTCTGGCCACCTCCTGGTAGCCATTAGACCCAGTTTTCTCTTACCCCAGTTCCAATGAGCTGCCTTGCTGACCTATCTCCCACCTCCTGCCCACACCAGACACCAGGTCCACCCAACCCAGTCTCCCACCTTCAGTTCCACAGATCCGGTCTCCCGCCTCCTGCCTGCACCAGAACAGAGCTCCTCTAGCCTGCTCCCCTGCCTCCTGTGGGGCCATTTAACCCTGTAAAAGCATCTGCAGGACACATACTGCATCAACAGACTTTGTCAACAGCAAATCCAGATGATGCTCGGAAGTCAAGTCCCTGAGCTCCAAGTTCTTCCCACCCTCACCTACCTTTGAGTGAGCCCCAGGGGTATTAGCAGGGCTGGCCCTAGGGTTACAAAGCCATGGACAAAAGGAGTTTTCGACATGTGGTGTAAGTGCAGGCCAAAGGGAAAGAAGAACATATAGATTATTCCCCCAAAAAGAGATCAAAATCAGAAATGCAGTCCTTGGGGCAAGGCTACTGATTGAGGTAGGAGGCTAATAATAGAAGCATCTTTTGTAGATGCTTGGGGCTGATAATAGGAATTGCACCTTCCAACTGTAGGTTTGCCAAGTGCTTTATATACATTATCTCATCTAATTCTCTCCCTAAAACCTAGTGAAGTAAGCACTATTGGTATAATTAATAGATAAGGAAACTGAAGCTCAGAAAGCCTGACCTGTCTGTGGTCATACAGCTAGTGTGAAGGAGAGGAATGTGGATCAGTTGCCTTCTGACTCCAAAGTTCATCAGTCTTTCCACCGGGCCACGATGCCTCACTCACCACCCAGAAGCAATGCTATAGCAGGGCAGGCTTTGTGCCAATCCTAGCCCTACAGCCAGGGTAAATCATATCTTGCAGAGCTAGTTTTTCAAATACCTAACATTCATGATATGTAAGCATTTAATAGATACTTGTTGCCTACTAGAGGATTACTGCTTAGAGGAGGATTTCATTAACTTGGCTCAAACATTACCTCCAGTTGGTCTGAGATGGTAGATTTTTCTTTAATCACAATCCCCCTGCCCAAGTTACCTACCCTCCATTTTATATTAGTCCATCACTTCACAGTATATTCTGGAGGAAAGAAGGCATCACTCCCAAAACAGAGAGTTAAGATACAGAGAAAGACTTTAAGTTGGTGGTCATGAAGAAAGAAAGCAAAAATGCTGTATCATAAGAACAAATTCTGCAATCAAGTATTAAATCTTCCTTCTCTCTATTCCTTCTTTTTCTCATCTTAGTCATTCTTCTCTTTACTGTCCTCTCTCATCTGACCCATTCTCTCCCTTCCTCTGCTGGATCCCTCACTCCCCATCTGCATTGCAGTGTTCCTAATAATAACTCCTCTCTATCAGCTCGACTGCCCCCCATGGCCACCCCAATGAACTTACCCAAGCTAGACCAGGGATGAGGCAGTCCAGCAGACAGCCACTGCTGGATCATTATCTAACACCAGCTCATTGCCCTCCCTTCCAACTCCTTTCCAGGTGCCTTCTATGCCCCAAATTCCTGTTCACCTAAGTTCCTATACTATGCCACTCAGGCTACTTATCAAGACTAGTAAAGTGCTGTTGCTGAGTTGTCTTTTTTTTTTTTTAATCAGGGATAGAAGTAGATTTGCCTTCGAATGGGGGAAGGCAAAGAGTAACAAGATAATTTCAGAAAGATACATCAGGGAGAACAGAAAGCATTTTTTTATATGTATCCTGCCAAATTCAGGAAGAAACTAAATTGAGAAACCTAATTACAGAGTTAGAGGAAGTCCTTAACAAGGCAGAGGAGTCTGAGCATAAATACCCTGAAATCTGACTAAGCACTATTTGCCAATACTGAAGAATTCATTAAGGTGGACACATTTTGGATGTGTCCCACCATCATAGTCATTGAAGCAGAATTCTTGGGTCTGGAAAGGGTCTTGGACTTTTAATCCAAGCTTCCATCCCCTTCAGGAATCCCCTCTGAAACAATCCAGGCAGAGAGGAACACTTTCTGAAATGAGGTACATATTATTAGTAAGTTCTACTTTATGTGTGCCCATATTTGTATCTCTATAATTTCTACCCATTGGTTCCAGCTCTGGAGCAGCCACACAGAATAAGTCTAATCCCTTTACTCTTAGAGAAGAGCCAAGACATACTGAGTGCTAGACTTAGCATCAGAAAACCAGAATCCAAATTCCATGTCAGACTCTTGACAAGTAGTAACACTGGACAAGCCATTCAATTCTCTGGGCCTCTATTTCTTTATCTGTAAAACATGGATAATAATAGCAGCTGGTTCACAGGGCTGATATATCTAAGGAGAAAATATCTTTCAAGTGCAATAGAAATTTTAAAGTGCTATTATTACTGCTACCCATATAACATTGCTCCCCCCTGGGCAACCAGTAGTAGAAGTATCTTTTGGAGATGTCTAGGGTTAATAATCAAAAAAGCAGCTTACATTTGTAGAGTAATTTTAAGGTTTGCAAAGTCCTTTACAACCCTGTGAAGTAGGCACTATTGGTATTATTGATACCTTGTTAATAGATAAGGAAACTGACACTCAGAGAGGTTTAGTGACTTGTCCTTGGTCATACAGAGTAAGGAGTCTGTTCAGCTGTTCCTCAAGAGGCAGCTTCAAGTGCTTGTACCATACTGATTACAAAAGAATTTCACTATACCCTGGTCTCTTTTACAATGTGGGCTCCTATGGAGAGCTTTCGAATTAGGTTCTGGGGAGAGTTTCCGTTTCCCTCTAAACACCTGTCTTTTTTTTTTTAACACCTGTCTTCTAGAGATATGTGTTAGGAGAGAGCTTTACTGATTCCTGAGCTGAAAAGAGAGCAGGGATTATTTTTTCCATTTTATAATGGAAAAAAAACCCAACAAGGCTCAGAGAGAGGAAGAGCCCCTTCTCAGATCACACAAGTCTAAAGCTGAAAATAGAACTAGGAGGCCTCAACTATCAACATGTATGCATCCTCTGCCTCACAGACTGGGGCCTGAATAGCTGGATTAGAGTGACATCCTGAGGGCTCACATAAAGAGGACAAGAAAAGAACAGAGGGTTTAGAATGAAAGAATGTATGCCAAATACAAAACAATGCTGGCTACAAAGACCTTGGCACATCAGGGTACTGCAGTGTTATGAGTAAAGCTATCCCCAAGGGATAACTCTTTGCTGCCTTAGACAGCAGGACCAAGGACAAATCACTCTAGAAAAAAAAAAAAAGAAAAAGAAAACCCACCAAAATCCTCACATGTTTCCAGAGAACTCCATGGTCCCTGTAGTTATGGATGGGCCCATCCAAAAACTTGCTCCCCTTCCATAACTTACTGCAACTATATGAACCAAGCACAAGGCCAAACTAGTCTTAAACCACATTTTACTAGGATCTCAAAGTGAGTAAATCCCTAAGGATGCTTATTCAGCACAGGCTTTCCCCTATGTGGCCTCCCCTAAAGGAGGTCAGAATTAGATCTGCAAGGAGGGGTGGGGAAAGGCAAAAAAGGTTTCAATGAAAATCCTGATCCCGTCCAGGCCAACTGAAAATCCTATTTATTACTTAGCTCTTCTTCAGGTCATACACATCCCAAATGGAAATTCAGTAACACTTTTAGCCATATCCATACCCATCACTTCACCAATCATCACCAATCTCTGCCCTACAAAAATGCTCTAATTTATAGACCACTTTGTAAACCTTAAAACACAACAATCCTTTGAAGCAAGTTAAAAACAACAACAACAACATAGTGGCAGTTCTAGACCTGCCTATAAGGGATGATCAGTGGTAAAAACACTGTGGGAACAGGAAATAACAGTTTCCCCCAACCATCATCCCTTTCCTCCCCAGGGAGATATAATGCTGAAATTATCATCACTTCATAGGCATACACTGCACCAAGTATCTTTTCCTTCTCTGCTGGGTTCCTAGAGCACCATAGCCTTGGTTTTTGTTTTGTTTTGTTCTTTTGAGAGAATTAGGCTATGAGGTTCTAGTAGGCATCTTCCCAACTTGTATGACCCTCTCATGACACTCCCACCCCTGACCTCACTACTCTGTGCTCATAGGGTGTGTTCACATGGAGTCTTACCAACTTTTTCTAACTTGGGCCTTTCTCCAGCTTCAATGTCTTCTCATGTTTGTCCTTCTCCAATCAAAGCCTCTACTTTCCCAATAACAATTATCAGTCCCCTGTCCTTTCGGAAGAGACTATTCCCTATAATCCCTATTACTTACCCCCCACCTTGGTTGATCCTTGCTATAAGTTTCCTCTGGCCTTGCAGAACTACCACATGGGAACCCAGCTGGTAGATGTCCCAGGATCCTCAGACCCCACTTTGGGAAATAATGGGGTTGTAAGATTGCCCCAACACATTCCACCCCTCCATTCCCCCACCCTGCCCCCCACACCTTCCCAAACAATTACATTTACAGTTTGTAAGATAAAACAGATCTCTTATGCCATTTACTTTTGTCCCCTGAACACAAAGCACCTTTCCCCAAGTTGTTCATGACAATAACCAGGGCTAGAGCTTATGAGCTGTAAGACTGGTTAGGGGAAAAAAGAAAGACCTACACAAACATTTCCCTGGCTCATCTCCCTAGTCACACCCTATAACCCTCCAAACACTGCAACTCAGAGGGGAGGGGAAGCAAAGACAAGGGAAAAAAATCGAGCTCCTCATACAGAACTTCCCTCTTTCCATTACTTTCTTCCCTGTACGGCCTTCTTGAAATCGGGGCCGCTGAGCACTCCCTGAGTGCTCTGGATTCCGGAAAGCTCTCTTCTTTTGGGGGAGGGCGGGTCGCCTCTTCGGGTCCACATCTCCCTTGACCCCCCCCCCCCAAATGTCCATTGTTTTCTCTAAACCTCTTTGGCCGGAATGCCTCCCTCTCTGGAGGTCCTCCCTCCGGAACCCTCAGTGCCAATGCCATGGACCCCGAGCTTAGGGTTCACCCCACTGCCCGGCCCACCTCCCCCAGCCTCACCTCCGCTTGTACTCGTCCCGCTCCCGCTTCACCTTGGCCAGCACGTTGTAGAGGGCTCGGATCTCGGGGGTGATGGTGTCGATCTGCACCCCCACACCGTCGGGGTGCACCCACGACAGGCCAGGCCCCTGCACTAGGGTAGGCTCCAGTCCCGGCCCGAGCCTGCGGGCGTGCGAGAAGGACCAGATGGTGCCGGGCATGAAGCGGGCCGACGAAGAGTAGGAGGTGGATGTGGCCGTGGAGTGGGATGCGACAGACGCCGGGGCGAGCACGCTGGCCGGCGACGACGAGAGGCCCGACATGGTGGGCGCCAGCGGGCCCGCGGGCGAGCGCGCCGGGGAGCCGAGGCCTCGCGCGGCGGGCCAGGCCCCGAGGGGCAGTCCCGGGGGCCGGATGGGGCTGATGAAGCCAGTCTGCACGGCCTGGTCGCGGCGCACCGGGCCCCGCCGGCCCTGCTGCCCGTCTTCCAGCGCCTGCTGCAGCTGTTTCTCCAGCAGCCGGTTGCGCCGCTCCAGCTCGTGCACCTTGGCCAGGAAGCAGCGGAAACGCAGGTTGAGCGTCTTCAGTACATTGATGTTAGAGCCCAGGTCGTTGCGGAGGGCCATGGCGGCGGGCGGCGGCGAGGGCGCTGGGCCCGGGCCGGCCAGCGCGAGAGGCTCCCACGGGGGGATGCCTGGAGGGGCGGCCGCCGCCGCAGGGCCCGCAGGCAGCTCCCCTCCCCCGCCCAGGTAGTCGCCACCCCCCAGTGAAGGTCCCCCGAGCGGCCCGACCAGGCCTTGCTGCTCCTGCTGCAGGAGGAAGAGATTGGGGCCGAATAACGGGTTCATGGCCGCACCACTTCTCTGCCTCGAGATGGAGACCGGCGCGGGGCGGGGAGCCGGCCCTGACAGGGAGCCAATGAGAAGACAGGGTAGAGGCGGAACCACGAAGCGAGCCAATGAGAAGGCGCGGGGGGCGGACCGAGGGAGGAGACCAGTAGGCGTGCGGGCAGCACTCTCAGGCCGCTAGTAGGGCGTGCGCTTTTTTTCCAAGGCTGGAGTGCGGACCCCACCTCCGCAGGATCCAGCTACCTGGCACCTGTCCGCATTAGCCCCGCGTTGACCTCTCTAACAGATGCTCCTTCGGTTCCGGGGCATCCTTCGGGAAAGTCCAGGCCCAGCAGCAAAGCTGGAGAGGGCCGGGAGACTAGAGCAGATACTGGCTGGGGTTGCGCCCTGTACCCACAGAGGCTTTCCTTTACAAACCTCCCGCCCCCTCCCGAGGAGGTGAAGTTTCCAGTCAACCCCTGCCAGCCCCAGGACCCCAAAGCAAAGGGAGCAGGCAGGAGAGCTTATCACCCTGTGTGCGCACAAACCAATAACGAGCCTTACACGGCAGCCAGAAGTGGGAATGGGCATATTTATGTGTATACAAGGGGAAGGGGATGGTTAATTAGACAGTATCTAAGTCAGACAAGGATTCTCTCCCAAAGATGAGGCCAAGCTCCTGAAAGAAGCTCACAGTCACCCCAGTCTGGTAGTTCAAGACCCCACAGCAGCTACTGTGTCAGGACTGAGATTTCTGCTTTTTCCTAGGTGGAGGCTGGCTGGAATTAGGAGTCCTTGCTGTAGGAGGCCGAGGGCCCTTGTGGAGGGGCTTCCCATTCTTGAAAACAGTCTTCTTAGGCGGCTGCTGTTGCTGCTTCGCCTCTGCCTTCCCAGCTCCTAGCTTCACCTTTGCCTTTTTGGTTTCTAGCTTCACTTTTGCCTTTCCAGCTTGCTTGGTCTTCTTGACAAGCTTAGGACTGATTTTAGGCTGGGGGACCACCTGGCCTTTAGCTGCAGAAGGCCCATTGGTCAGTCTGGAGTCTGTGGGGTCAGCTGTTGCATCACCTGGTATTGGAGTAAAAGGGTTAGATGACATTAGGTTGATAAAGTAGGAAAAACCAACACAGACCAATCTGAATCCAGGTCAACAAAGGAGCCAACACTGCATATAACTAAAGCACGACATTTTATACCTATTCTCTTAAACCACCATAAATAGTATTATCTGTACCCTTATATTTTTCCTTTTGTACTGCAATGACTTGCAAAGCACACTAAAATGATGGGAAAAAAAAACTCCAAAAGTTTCTTGGACCTCCTGGGACATTTCTCAGCATTCAAACCAATGACTTGGCTTTTGAAAACAAACACTTATCTTTCCTCCTGAGATCTGGGCTCCTCCTAGAAATGCTCAAGAAAATAATGATTTAAAGTATCATGAACAAATCAGAGAGTAAACATGATTTAACAGACAGAAAGTTCACTTCAGAGCCAAGACCCAGGTTTAAGTACCACCTTCTGCAAATCATCTAACCTAGCTCTAGGCAACTGTCTTGGACCATGAGAGGCAGAGATGGAAGAGGGAGTTTTCTCACCCCAGATATCCCTATATCAGTGAAAATCTTGGGTCCAGCCTTTGTCCCCTCAGAATGTAGATGTTCTCAAAACTAGAGATGTGCCTGCCCTCTGCTGACAGCTCTCAATCACAAGTGTTCAGTTATCATCCAGTAAAGAAAAAAAAAAGACAAGGCCAGACAATCCAGAGAGGAAGAGAAACTACAAATCTCAATCTTGTGATTCAATCAGCCATATAAACAATACAGCCATCTGGTTTGGGGACGGGGAGAAGGAAGGAAAATTCCATTCTGTTGAGAGTCCTATTTTGAAAGGCACTAGGTGCTATAGTCTGACTCTTGATCAGAAGAAGGAGTTTTGAATTCTTTCTAGCTGTATGAATGGGGCTAACCACTCCTGAGTCTTAGTTTCTGATTAATAAATGATGATACCTCTAATTCCTACCTTTTATCACCTAAACTATAGTGAGGAAAGCACTTTCTAAGTCTAAAGTACTATTACAGAAACAAATTAAGAATAAGGCACACCAGGAAGAATTCTTTCAATCAAATAGGACAGGAGTAGAAGGCATACAAGTTTCCAAGTAAGACACACAGAGAAATGGGTCGGAACCTGAACAAATGAGAAATAACAGGATGATTTCTTACTTTTCTTAGACTGAGGTATAGCATTGGAAAACTTCTTGAACTTGGCAATGAAGAAGCCATCCATGTTGTGTGTATGAGGGTAGAAACGTCGGGTAGAGCGAAGTGTGGGATGGAATCGATGTTCTCTGAAGTGGGTAAAGCCTTCCTGGCCAAAGTCCAGCCCTGTGGGCACCAGCCGAACATTCCTCTTCTTCAGGGCATATTCTACCACCCATTCATTTTCTTCTACCTGAGGGGGGTAGATGATATCAGGGACAAAGGGAAAGAACAGGAGTGAGTCTTGGTTGAAGGGGTTCCAAAAAATAAGCTCTCACCTGCCCCTTCTGCCCACACTCCCATGTAACAGAAGCTTTACCATAATGGAACAAGTGCAGTAGACAATGTAGCCTCCAGTCTTGGAAGCAGCATTAACAGAATCAATAGCACTCAGGAGCAATTCCTTTTGGATATGGGCACATCTCTTGATGTCTTTCTCATCCTTTCCAGAAAATGGGAGGAAGAAAAGGTTATGGTGTTTAAACAGACTGTTCTCCCTAAACAGGTTAATGTGCAAAGGATGACATGTTTCCCATGCCAGATTTATCCCCTTCCACACTGATACCCTCCTTCCCTCCAAAATGTCTATGCTGTCCCTTTCCCTCATCACCTTGTTGGTCTTGACAGATGGGTCCTTAGAGATGATACCAGTGCCACTACATGGGGCATCAAGCAGTACCCGATCAAAGCCTCCTACCACCTGCATAGAAATAAGATGAAGTGACGGGTCAGATGAACTTTTCCCTTTTCAGAATGGCTTCATACCCCAAACTCTTATAGAAAAAAGATAAATCAATAACCAAAGTTAAACATATAGACACCTGGAAAGGTGCTAATTGGTAGTGGGGTGATTATTGAGAGATAGGAGAGAAACAATGGTGGCTCTAGGCCTAACCTTAGGAAAGTGACGTCCATCATCATGGCTGATAATAGTGTTGGTGACCCCCAGCCGGTGCAGGTTGCCTACAACACTCTTGAGGCGTTCAGCATTAGCATCATTGGCAAGGATCACTCCCGTGTTCTTCATCAGTTGGGCTATAGTAGGTGAAAGGCCATCATCCCTCAGTTTGAGCCCCTGTCCCTACAACAACTACCTGCCCACCCTGTTACTAGCTCTACTCGGTAACCTACCAAGTTAAAGCCCAGCATCTCACTGTTTAACTCCACACATAATCACCCAGCATCTCTCAACCCAAGTATCTCTCAACCCAATATCATAGATGACTGTGTTCCCACTTCCAATTCATGTGATAAAATAAATACTAAGCCTGTGAGTTGGACTTTCACACTTTTACTAAAGTACTTTCTGGCCTGCAAAAAAACTGGTCCTAGACACCCATGGGCTCACCTTACCCCTAAAAGCAGAATACCAAATGAAAGTGTATTTCCTAGTTTAAATGAAAATTTGTTCTGCCTTGTTCTGCCACTTTCCTACCTATGTAACTAGTCTTGCCACCAGGAGCACAGCACATATCCAAAATACGCTCATGTTCCTGTGGTGCCAAGGCAATGACAGGTAGCATACTGGAAGCACCTTGAAGGATGTAATGCCCTGCCAAGTACTCTGGGGTAGCCCCTGGGAAGAAAAAAGAGGCAGAGAAGGGTGGGATCAATGGGATTCCACAAACATAAAGCACCTATGTAAACAGCACTGGGGTACATATATGAAAAGACAGGAGCTGACAGCCTTGTGAGAGGGTGAGAGATATACACAAAAATCTATGATACAAGTTAAAAAGAAAACAGGGGCACTGAGGGACAAGAGAAGTCCCTTCTTTCTAGGAATGGGGAAATACTTGTATAAACAGAGAAGCAGGAAATGGCAGAAAAAGGTCAGGGAAATACGAGAAGCTACTCACCAATGGGCACAGAAGAGTCATACACCACCAGTCCAGTTTTTGACCATTTACCCAAAGGATCCAGATTCACCCCTCGGTTGATCAAGGCCTGGAAGAAGAAGATTACATCAAGGTTGCAGGCACTGCAACTTCCAGGCAGAGATCAGCAAAGTAGCCTTGGATGTGGAAATGGGACACTAGTCCCATACTTCATATTCACATCAGAAAATACACTCTATCTACTATCTATCTTTGGTCTTAACCTGCATCCCAATATAAAGATGTTCAACATTTCAATGAAAATTATTTTCTCCCAGAGGAGGCTCTGTTTCTGTCTTTGTAGTCAAGCATAGTGCTATGCATATAGGAAGCACTTAATTTTCTTACTGAACTGAATTAACTAGAGTAACTTTAGTCCCTATTCCTTTCCTTCCTAAAGAAATCATCCTTCCCAAGAATACTCAAGATACTTAGGCCATACCAGTCTTTTTATCAAAAGCACCACTAACAACTTGTTGTAGTTTTCAGTACTGTCTAGTAAGGCACTGAATCACCCACCCATGCATCACAGAACCACACTAATGGCAGGGAACCCCTCTAATTGAAATGTTTTGAATGGGACCTTAACCTTGACTTTAACCATGCCACCTCATACAAGATTCTATACCCTGTAGATCTCTCAATGCTAGGGTCACCAAACCATAGCCCACATGGAGGGCCTACCATCTGTTTTTGTATAAACTTTGTAAAAGAGGTTAAATAAAATTCTAAAATTTAAGTGATACAAAAACAGGCCTAATCCCTGCTCTACACTGGCAAAGGCAGCCAGACCCTATGTTGGGCACTATGCAGAACAGCCCTTCCTCCCCCACGATTGACTCAAAACAGTATAAGACTTAATGGGGATTTCACGGACCATCCAATCCAACCCATACACAAAAGGAATCCTCATTATAAAACAACCAAGTGGCAATCTAGCCTCTGTTTGAAGACCTCCAAGGAGGAGAGGAACCCACCTCTTCTCAAGGCAACCCACTCCACTTCTGAACATCTCTAATTTTTAGGAAGTGTTTCCTGACGTTAAACCTAAATTGGACTCTTCAACTTCCATCCATTACTTAAGGTTTTGACTTTGAAACTAAAAAATTAAATTTAATATTTGAAGACAGCTACTATGTCAACTTAGGAGTCTTCTTTTAGGCACAAATTTAAAAACAAACATTCTACCCTACCCCCCAAAAATCAATAACTGTGCCTATGCAAAATAAGTGATTTATTCCTGGGCTTATTTGAAAATGGATCCTCCTTAAGATACTTCCCGATCAACCCTACCCTTTCACCTGAGCCAAATCCCGGCGCCGGGTTTTCAGGGTGTTGGTCCGAAGGGTGATGGGTCGGGGAACCTCATTAGCTTCTAGGAATTCCACTAGCTTCAAGGAAAGAAAGGAGATTAAGATGGCTAGGAACTGGGTATAATAGAATATGAGCAGCAACTGGGACTAAATAACTTGATATAGCATAATAATATGGGCAATAAAAGGACCATAGCAGTTTAGCATCATTGATACCTCAGAAAGAGGGAAAATATCCATTATCTTGCCAATCAAGAAGTCGCCATAGGAATAGTATGTAGCTAAGTCTTTCCGAAGCCGGCTCAGGTACTCAGTCCGAGACCGACCTTCCTCTCTCTGAGACCCAAAATCCCGCAGCACCCCAACAATGTCCTGGATTCGCTGGTGTACAGACTGAAGATCTGGAGCCTGGGCATGTGACCATGCTAAGGAACATCATCCAATGTAACCTGACCCATCCCTACCTATTCTGAACACCCTTCACCATATCTACTGCCTCCCTTGCCCCATCCAATTGCAGTACAGACACCCCTCTTCCCAGTCTCTGTCCTAGTAGGATATTCTCTTGCTCTATCTCCTTGCCAGAAGGCAATACAAATTTTTCATCCTTGTCCAAGTTGATCTGAAGATCCCCATTTTCTTCATCATCACTCTTCGATTTTGACTGGGGAGAGTGTTCCATTTCCTCCTCATCGTCAGTGTCTTCTGAACTCCACTGACTCCTATAAATTGCCAACAAGTCAGAAGGGGGACCTTAGAGCTCAAGAGATTCCAGCTCTTTTACAACCACCTCCACCCTAGCCCCTGCCCACCCCCATGACTAGAATCTCCAAGACATACAGCATTTCTGCTTCTTGGGCCCTTTGCTTCTGAGCAGCCTTCTCAATGGGCAAGAGCTGTGGGCAGAGAGAGAAGACACAGACTTAGATAATGCCAACCTTCCTTCTTCGAACACTTTGACTCTTTTCAAGGGTTGTTGTGAGGCTCAAATGATGTGTGTAAAGTACCTTGCAAACTTTAAAGTGAGATATATCAGTACTATTATTCTACACCTGCACAAATCAGAAGGAAGAGACAGAGGACAGTAGAACCAATCAAAAGAAGGAACTGGTTGGACTTGGAGCCCTTGACCTCAGAGAGGCAAAGAAAAATTCTTAAAAAGGAACAGGGAAAAAATTCAATGAAAAGGAACCCATCCTGAGAAATTCTGAAGCATATTAAAGCTATAATTATCAAAACTATTTGGTAGTAGATCAAAATTTTTTTTAAAAATTGAGAATCAAGAAATAGAACCAAATGCCTAAGAGTAGAGTGTTTGATAAACTCAAGATAAATTAAACAGTAATACAGTGAGAAGAAATTAATTTTGTTCTACATCTCAGACTATTTACTATAATAAACTCCAACCAGATCAATAATATTAATTTTTAAAGCTTCAAAATGGGGATGTAAGAAACAGAATTAGGAAACTTATCAGCTGTCAAAGAAACGGAATAACTTATAGAAAAATTTGTTGAGATTTGATCATAAAAAAAAGACATACTAGAAAGCAATGTTCTCAATAAAAAAAATATATATAAGGGAGAGAGGAAATCTTCAAAGTAAATAAGTCTTAAAAACAGCTGACAACCAAAACCTTAATCTATGATTTCCCCAAGAACCACAGAAGAATCTGAACAACTTTCCAAGGAAAACACTACACACAAATTATTAATGATGCCTTGAAAAATTGTTGAAAACCTCTAAGGATTAGAGCAATGCAAATTATACCACCAAACTGGCAAATTAGTTAATAAAAAAAATTTATTATTGGCAGAGCAATAGAGAATTGAGTGTGTGTGTTGTTCTAATTGTAAATAAACACAATGTTTTGGGAGAGCAACCTGCCAAAAACAGTAACTATAAAACCTAACATTTTTTTGAAAGGAAAAAGATATACTTATAAAAATATTCATAACTGCCTTACTTTTAAGAGTAGAAGGCCAAAACAATTGCCATATCCAACAACTGTATAAAGGCTAAATAAACTACAGTATAGCAACCTATTGTAACAAAGAAACATGGAGACTACAAAGAAACATAAAGCTAAACAAAGGGATGCAGAAAGCAAAATTAGAACACGTTATACACTATAGCTAATTATAAAATAACCAAAGCTTTCCACACCACTAGGAAAAAGCATCATAAAGCACAGAACTAATCAAGTGTTTCTTGCCATTCTTCAGTTACATTTTATGTTGAGGGGCAGCTAGGTGTTGAAGTGAATAGAGCACCAGCCCTGGAGTCAGGAGGACCTGAGTTCAAATGTGGCCTCAGACACTTAACACAAAAACTAGCCTTGTGACCTTGGGCAAGTCACTTAACCCCAATTGCCCTACCTTTCCCCTTTCCGCCCTCCCAAAATAAATAAATTTTATGTCATAAAAGTTAGTGTATTCTTTGCCCATTTATATTTGTTGATAGTTATCCAAGCTATTAACATGTTTATATCACTTTAAAGTTTGCAAAGCACATTTCTCAAAACAACCCTCTGAGGCAGAGTACAAATGTTTATTTCCCCATTTTGTAAGTGAGAATGGGCTGGATTACCTATATCATAAAGCTACCAAGTGTCTGAAGCAGGGATCAAACATAAACCCAAATCAGCAGTCATTGAGAATTTACCATGTTGGAGACATCGTGCTGAACAATGGGGAAAGTCAAAGAGCTTATAGTCTAACTGGAGAGAGAAAATGTATATGAGTATATTCACATATAAAATTAATAAGAAGTAGTTTTGGAGAGGAGCATCTTAGTTAAGTGGGAGAACCAGGAAAGGTAGTATGTTTGAGATGAGTTAGGAAGGAAACCGGGGATTCCAAATATTGGAGATGAAGTGGGTATGTACTTCATTTCCTAACAAAAACTCCCACTACTGAGTACAGTGGTGACTTGTTCATAATACAACTAGTACAGTGGCCCTAAGACTTACAGATGGATCATGTGGACAGTATGGTTTTAATGCAAAGTTAGATACTGTTTATATTTGATCTTTGAGCCAAGAGAGAGCTAATGGGAATTTGTCAAAGGGGGTAAGGGGCTGAAGGTTATGAAACCAAACTTGCATTTAGGAAAAATCACTTTGGTAAGTGTGTAGGAAAACACAAAGAGGTATGAGGCAAAGAGACCAAAAAGGAAGTTAGTGCAGATAGTCCTGGTAAGAGAAGATGAGGGCCAGAACTAGAATGATGACTGAGTGAATGGAGAGAAGATTCCAAAGATACAATGGAAATAGAAGTAATAAGATTTGACAACTGACTGAAAAAGTGTAGTGAATGAGAGTGAGGACTTGAAAATGGTACTAAGGTGTCAAATCTAGGAGACTAAAAGGAGGGTGGAATTCTCAATGATAACAGGAAAGTCTGAAAGAGTAGTGGGCTTGTAGGGAAAGATGAATTGTTTTGGACCTGTTGAATATGGAATGCTTTCAGGAGTCATCTTCTTAGAGATGACAAACAGACTCAATAAAGCTAATGAGCTCACTCAAAAAATGCACGTGGTCCCTCTGGTCCATAATAAGAGTCCTGAGGTCTACTCACAACTAGCAGGCATGACACTGATAATGAAGCAAGCCCCAAGTGTCCTGACTACAAGTGTGACATTCTTTCTACTGCTCTGCTACTTCTCAGAAAATAAAAATCTGAAATTTTAAGAATTTAGTATTTGCAAAGAGGCTTTCCTTACAATAACCCTGCAAAGTAAACATCCTAGGGAAGGGACAGATTAGTGTAATTACAGTACTGTCTCAATAGTCTTAATGAAAACTCCCCCAATGAGCACCCAAGAGTTCAGAAGACTTAATCATGGTAATACAACTAGTATATGTCAGAAGTAGGCCTTAGGATCCTGATTCTAAGGACACTGCTCTATCCATTAAGTCACATTACATTATTATGGTATTATTACAGATCCTATAGGCATTAGCATCCCCATTTTACAGCTGATGAAACATACCCTTGAGAGCTTAAATAGCTTGCTTATAGTTACACAGCTAGTTAAGTGTCAGAGGTGAGAGTCAAATTTAAGTCTCTCCCTAAGCAAGTCCAGCAGTTCTTCTTACCAAGGTTATAAAATTAAGTCAAAAAATTTTTAAGTAAACAAAATCCCATCTTAAATGTTCACCTCATCATCTTCATCAGTTTCTTCTTCTGAGGCCACACCATAGTCATCTACCATATCATCTTCACTATCCATAGAAGCCCAGCCAGCCCCTTCACTCCCTGCATCACTGTCCTCAGAGTCCTCATCTTCATCACTGTTAGGAGGTGGGGCTGGGCGCTTTTTGCCCTTAGCAGGTACAAGCAATGTTTTATTTCCAATTTTGAACCCAGAGGCCTGGGGTCCTTTCTTCCCAGAGGGCTGGACAGCACCTGTAGGCATTAAACAGCATCTTAGCCAGCTAAAGATTCCAAAAGCTCCTATCTCCCATCTGAATCAGCCAACAACCCCACTCCCTCTACCAACCTAGAAACCTTTCCAACCTTCAATATGTGCCACCATCCTCCAGTAGTTTCTCTTAATTCTCTTGAATTACTCTATTAGCTCACACCTATTATCGTGCTTCTTCTCAAACTAAAGTCCCTACCTCCTATTTCACACTAACCTTTTGTTAGAGGCTTTGGACTAGATTGTTTCTTGGTTTCAGGAACCCCTGCTGACTCTGATCTTCTCTTGGCTGCCCTGAAAAGGTAAGAAGAATAAAAGAATGAAAACATGCCTCTTATTCAACCTGCTTATCTGTGTGTGTGTCCCTCCCCCCCATTTATCCTGGCTATCCCAAACTCACCTCTTCCTTGCACGGCTAGAGAGCCTCTTCCCACTTTCATCACCAACTATATAATAATAATAAAAAAAACCCAGGAACAATAATAAGCGTGGGAGGTGAGGGGGGAAAGTGCACAGGATAAAAGACAGCAGAACAAGATGGGAAGGAAACTGTTCGTCTAGGACTACAGAAATTCACAAAAAAAGCTCTGGCTAACCATGGCTCAATCAAATCACTGTGGAACACATCAGACTCCAGATCAAATCAGTAACGGGAAAAATAAAAGGTAGCAAAAAAGACCTTCAAAGAGAGTTAATCAAGACTCCTTTCTAGACTTCTCCCCCTAAGCTCAGTACAAAATGAACACGAAGTAGTTCTGAGAAGCAGTTTCTTAGCAACTGGGAGAACCAGGAAAGGCTTCAGGAAAGGTGGTGTTGGAGATGAGTTACGGTAAGGTAATCTACTATATTAGAAGTGGGCAGGGGGGATTAAGGAGGCCCCGTAAAGGCAGTTCCCTTAGGGGCTGCAGGAAGGGGAGAGACCCTGTAGAGGGGTTCTCACCTGGGGGCAGGAACTTGGCGAGCTCGGTCTCAGCACCCTTCTGTTTACGGGCCTTTCGGCCAGGCCCGCGCTTCTCCTTCTTGGTGGGGTCCAACTTGCGCCCCATGCTGGGGCAAAGAAAAAGGGTTCACGCATCAGAGAGGGGGGGAAGGTGGACGAGATAGGAATGGGGGCTCCACGAGTGGAGTGGGGGAAGACCCCCTGTCAACGGTCTCCCTCCCGCTAGGATCGCGGCTCTGTCAGCAGGGGGAAGCTTAGGTAAACCAGAGATTTCCTTTCCCCAGGCCAGTCACTGACCTCCTGACTCCCAAGGGACGAAAATCCTTGGTCCCCTAAAGAAACACAGTCTCCGCGCAGCCCCGAGTGGGCCCTTACCTGCCAAGTACCGGATCCACGTGCACAGCAGAGCCCGCGGTTCGCACGCCCCACAATCCGGAAGCAGTTTTGCGCTAACGTGATGAGGCAAAACGTCCGGACGCTCGGCCTCCATCACTCGCTCCGCCCCTTCCCCGCGGCTCTTTTAAGTAATGCTCCCCAGCCCAAACCCGCCGGTCAGTAAGTATTGATTAAGCGCCCACTACGTTCCAGACGCCGTGCCAAGCGCTGGGCACACAAAGAAACCAAAAAGATAGCCGCTGCTCCGAGGACATTGCGGGCTCACGGGGGAGAGAGACATGGCTAACAACTACGGGCAAACGGGCTGGCGACGGCTGCCTTCGAGACTGTCAGCAGACAGGGAGGGGGGACTTGAAGGAGGCGAGGCGGGGAGCGTCACGGGCGTGCAGGACAGCCGGAGGACGGTCCGGAGCCTGGAGGTGGAATGGCTTGGGCGAGGAGCAGCGAGCACGCCAGTGCCCCCCCCCCCCCCCGGGTAGGGGGCGGGGTGAGACCGAGGAGGTGAGGGGCTCTGAACGCCAGGGGATTTTGTTTGATTCTAGAGGTGATAGGAAGCTATTGAGTAGAGGGGTGACACGGTCAGTTTTAGCCAGATAAACGTGACGGCTGAGTGGTGTGTGACGGGACTGGAGGCCGTGGTTCAGGGGTGAGGTGATGGGGGCGTATCCGAGAGGTTACTACGGCAAAAACTGACTGGTCTTGGCAGTGGGTGGGGTGAGAGTGAGGAATATGAGGTGACTGGTTGGTGATAACCTTTACAGTAGTAGGGAAGTTTGGCAAGAAAAGAAAAATTAAATTTTGGACTTGAGTTAGACCTGCTACCAGACACCCAGTTCAGAATGGCTAATAAACTGTTGGAGAAGCAAAACGGAAGGTGAGGGCTGGATATAATCTGAGAATCATCAGCATGGAAATGGTAATCAAATCTGTGGGAGCCGATAATTAGGGCAGTATAGCCCATGGAATCTTGTATCTTCCCATGCTGTCCTTCCCCGAACCCCACCAAACTAATCCTCTCCCTCTTCAACTTTGCCGCAGTCTGACTTCCTTTAAAGACTTGGCCCAAATCCCACCTTCTGCAAGGTTCTTTCATAGGAACCTTTACAGGTTCCCACCTTCTCTGAAATTACCTCTAATTTACACAGGACATATGACATTATGTAGTCATTTTCAGGTTACCTTCCCCATTGCTTGGCACATGGTAGGCAATAACTGCTTGTTTAACCTACCAGATCAAGGAGCTCTTTTTCTAATAAGGGAAGCCAACATGCAAACAACTGTTTTGGTATAAATTGGAGATAATTTGAAAAGGATCACTCTGACGACAGACTGGAAAAGGGACTTTTTCCCTTTTTTTTTCCCTTTTTTTCCCTTTTTTTCCCTTTTTTAAAAGCATGGAGATACATAGATGTGGGGAAAATTCCAGCAATGGGGAATAGCAGTGAAAATGCATAGAGGAGTATCTTGTCCAGTAACAAGAAAATCAGTTTCACTAGATTGTAATCTAAAGTATATGGATCTAGTAGTTATTGCTTATTGTCTGACCCTCAGAATCAGTTTTGTTCACTCCAAGTTAATGTCTGGAGAGGAAAGTAAGGAAGGGATTGGTTCAGGAACACAACACTTATTTCATTTATTCTCTTTTCTCTGACCCTACTTCAGGGCCCCTTCATTACAAAGGAAGTTATCTCAACACTGCAAGTCTAAATAAAACTAGAGAAGAATCAGTTTTAGTGGGGAACAAAAGCCTGAAGCTAGCTATGACCTTAGGTGGCTCCCTATTGTTTCCTAATCTGTAAAGTGAGATTCCACTATTTTGTAGACTTGCCAGGAGAAATTTAAAGCACTATAATAAATGTGTATGTTATTCACACATCACCACAGCCACAAGTCACAAAGGAATGTTCTCAGATGTACATGCATAGGAACAAATACAAACAACTTGGGGGTAAAATACAAGGAAACTTTTATTTTCAATTTTTATGAAGTTTTTTTTTTAATGCTTTTGGTTTTTTCTTTTTTTTTCTTTTTCCTTTTTTTCTTTTCTTTTTTTTTATTTTTTTTCGCATTTTATTTCATTCTGGCCGCTCAGTGGCTGGAGCCGCTCGGTTCCTGGTATTAAAAAGATGCCAACGGAGGTAGCTGTGTCTCGCCCAGGGGCCCGGCCCATCCGAAACCCCAACAAAAAGGAAGAAAACAAAAAAATAAAATAAAAACATAAAAGAAATTTCAGATCATTTTCTCCGAGCTTGGTGAGAACCCACAAGAGTTTGTGTGTAACAGACGTTACAGTGGGGAAGAGGCCATGAACCCGGAGTGGGGCTGGCCTGCCCTCTCCCTGCAGATGGCGCCGGCGCTACTGCTGCATGTCTCTGGCAGGAAGGGCGATGCAGCCCCTCACTTCCTCCCCTCCCCATGTGACAGGGGAAGTTGTTCCTTTATAAAATGAGGAGAGGGTAGAAGGAAGAGGGACTCAAGCCCCCAAAGGAGAAGCTTGGGGGCAGGGGGTAGGAAGGGTCACTGCTCAGTGGTAAGGTGGTTATCATCAACCTGGATCTTCACTGCTGCTGGGCTACCTATAAAGGATAGAGATAAGAACCCATTGAGAATTTGATACTTAGATCACTACCACTTCCAACATGAGCATGGGACCTAGTCAGTCACCAGGCAAACTCTAAGAAGGCAGTAAGTTCCATTTCACATTCAGTTTGGGAAGTTGGCTCTAAAGAAACCTACCTGCTGTGGGGTGGGTTCAGGACCCCGATTTGCCAGCCTGCTGAGGATGTTACGTTCTGACATCTGTAGCCGCACAGCCACAGGGGGGATACGGGCGATGGTGGCTGGCAGCCTCGTGACATCAGCCTTCATGTCACTCAACAATTCCTCCAGTTGTTTCAGAACTACAAGAAGAAAGGCATAAGCGTGGGACTGTGAGTGGAGGTGGTTGAGATCCAAGCCCTTCTCTCAAAGGGAAGCAGTTTCCCCTACCCCTCCTCTGACCCCAGTGAATAATGATCATGATGTGCTACTGGGGGAATAAGTTGAAAACTCAAGTCTATTTTCTTTGTAGTCTTCCAAATTCTCTTTGAATCATCTTTGTTCTACATATCTAGTTCAAAGACTCATCGTTCAGAAATGGAAGGGACTTTAAAGATTGTCCAGTCAGATCCCCTCATTTTACAGATAAAGAACTAAGACCTCCTGGTTTGCCCAGTATTAAGAGGAAGAGCTGGGATTCAAACCCAAATTCCAAGATTCCTTTAGGCTATCCCAACCCTCATTTTCTCTTGCTTCTTTTCCACTGTTCCAAATCCACCTATTTGACTTTACAAAACCTCTCTATGCTTTCTTCTAGGTCCTACTACCTTTTGGAAGCCTTTTCCTTTTTTTGCTTCATCCTACCCTCTTCTGTAAAACTTTACTACTTCAGAAAATTTTCTCTAAGAGGGGAAAAACAAGTCACACCCCTCCCCCCAAAGTTTGAAAAAAACAATCATCTTCACCAATATCTTTTTTCCCTCCTTTTTGGAGGGGGAAGGCAGGGCAATTGGAGTTAAGTGACTTGCCCAAGATCACATGACTTAACAAGTGTTAAGTATCTATGGCAGGACTTGGGAACTCTGGTCTTCCTGACTGCAGGGCCGGTGCTCTACTCACTGCACCACCAACTGCCCCTTCACCAGTACCTCAACAAAAAAAGAGTATCTAATTCTTCCCCAGACATTCAGGCAGAATGATAATCTAGTATATCCTTATCACCTCAACCCCATTTTCTTATGAGAAGTGAATTGGCTAGGACTATCTGTGTGGCTACCTAAAGGTAAACAGTAAAGCCTCAGAAGAGCACCACAAATATCCAGAAAATCCAGCAATAATGGGGTTTTAGAAACTAGAAATGGGAAGAGAGAATAAGCAGAATGGGCAGGGGAGCCACTGGCTACCTTTGTGCAGGACAGCATTAGCTGGCTTATTTCCTGCCATTGACTCCTTAGACAGGTGCTGGTGGCTCTCAGCCAAGCATTCCACCTCAGCAAAACGGGTATTGAGTGCCATGGAAGGATGGGAGGGGTCCTCTGACATGTTCAGGTAAGCTGCTCGACGCAGTTGCTCCTCAATCACCAGGGCTTGTTCCAAGAGCTTGGCAGATGGGAGAGAAGGGGAAAACTGGATAAAATATTCCATTTGCTAATGCCATCCCCACTCATGGAATGAAGTATCCTCTAAAAGAGCTCTATGTATTGCTTCATTGATTCTTAAAGGCAGTGTATTTGCAGGGAGTAGAAGGGGTGAGGAAAAAACAGATAATAATCATTTATTGAATTGAACTTCAAAGTACCTGTGTCTAAAGGCACTAAGATAGTTTAATAAACATATAGTCCTTTGTCCTCAAGAAGCTTAGAAGTCTAAGCTTCTCAAGAAGTCTAATAGAGGAACTAACACTAACGGCCCTCTTGTCCATTTTCTTTTTTTTTTTTTTTTTTTTGCTTTTTGGAGGGCAATTGGGGTTAAGTAACTTGCCCAAGGTCACACGGCTAGGTTTTTGTTTGTGTGTGCGTTAAGTGTCTGAGGCCGGATCCGAACTCAGGTCCTTCTGACTCCAGGGCTGGCGCTCTACTCACTGCGCCACCTAGCCGCCCCTATCCATTTTCTTTATGTTACACAAAAATTAAAGCTAGTTAAACAAGAGAATAGGAAGAGTTAACACTCCCTATTAGAGAAGAAGAAATCCAAGAAGCATCCTTTTCTAATTCACACATCTCTGTCTTCTGAGTTAACTTTTCACCATCGTGCCCTCATTGCAGATTTTCACCCAGTCTCAATCCCTGGGCTACATACAGAGGTACATTCAAATCTGTATTTCCAATCCTGAAGGTCTCCTGTGTGCCAATCTTATTTCCAAATGTCTAAATGAATATTTCAGATGATGTCTGATGAACATAATCAGATAAAAATTAGCCATGGCAACCTTAATTTCAACATTAGCTAAAACTGCACTTCCATCTTTCCTGCAAAAAGAGTACTTTCCTGACTTTCCTATTTCTGCTACTGACACACTTGTCTTCCCAGATGTGAGACCCAAGAGCCATCTTTTAATCCTCCCTCTTTCTCTACCTCACCACACTGACAACATCCAATCTGTTACTGAATTATGATAATTTTCAAACTGTTTTATCTCTCATATCTGTTTTATTTCCAATACTAACAATCTAATCCAAGCCCTTATCTCCTTAAACCCCAAATTACTGCAATCCCTGTCACCCTCTCCTGACCAGTTAATTACTGAATTAATTTCCCTAACACTCCAAAATCATGTCACCTTCCAATACTCAAAATCCCTGAGGGTCTCTTACTTACTAGTGAAGTACAAATTTTTAAGCTGGACACTGAAGACCTCTATACAAAGTTGGCCCCAGCCTATTCTAGCTGACCTCATCTCCAGCCCCTAACAAAATTACTTTGCTCCAGCCAGACTGGTCTACTCACTGTTCACAAAACACTTTATGTTCATTTTCTAGTTGAGTTACCTTCTACAAAGATGACTCCCAAATCTTTATTCTCACCCAAGTCTCTTGAACTCTAATCCCATATCACCAACTGCCTACTAGACCTAGATTTGTGATCATTCGCAATCATATCACTGGGGGGGGCGGAAACTATTCATCATTTTTCCTAACAAACTTGCCTCTTCTTCAGAATTTTCCTATTTCTGGGGGGGGGGGGGAGGGGAATACAATTCTTCTAGGCAACCCAGATTCACAACCTTAGTGTCTTTCAGCATTCTTCTTTCCCTCTCTCTCACCTCCCCCACCCCACCCTTCAATCAGTTGTCGAATTTTGTTGATTACTTTCAGGACTTTCTTCAATTCATTCTACTTTCAGGACTTTCTTCAATTCATCCACTTCTGTCCACACACACTGGTCTCATCCTTTCTCGCTTGGCATATTCCAACAGCTTCCTAATTGTTGGTCTCCTAAGTTCCAGGTCTCTTCCATCCCCCACACTGCTGCCAAAATCTTCATAAAGCACAAGCCTTATCAATTTATTTCCCTGTTCAAAAGTTTTCAAGTGGCTCCCACTGCCTCTAAAAACTCCTAAAACTTGTCACTGGTATTTAAAGCTCTGTAATTTGACTCTGTGGCTATCTTTCCTGCCCTATATCTCATATTAGCCCACTTCACTCACTGTGTTCTAGCTAAACTAATGTAAGCTGCTTCCTTAATTCAAGAAAGCATTATGTCTGGAATGGACTTCATCATCACTATCAGAAGTCCTTATTTTCCTTCAAGCCTCAGCTAAGGTGTCATATATACCTTGGAGCCTCCTTCAATCCTCCCAGTTATTACTCTTTTCCCTTTACAAATTCCGTAATAGTTTCTTGAGGGCAGGCACAGTTTTATATTAGTCTTTGTAGCCATAGTGTCTAGTCAGTACCTTGCAGGTATTATACTGAATTCAGTTACTTCTATGCTTTTTGACTACTCCATTTCCCTTCTTTTAATGCCCTCATCTCTCCCATAAAACCTCTCCCGAACAACTCCAACATTTCATTTCGTATCTTTCTCTCCTCAAAAAAACTGTAAAGACTGAGGGCAAGAACTATACCTTTATTACCTCCCCCCACCCCCAAAGTTCCTGACCCTAAGCACAATATCTTTCTTACACTTAGCAGGCCAACAACAGTTATTTAACCAGTACCTTCATACTTTTGATTACTGCTACAAAAAACAAAGTTTACATTCCTCTTTCCCCTGGCTCACCTTAAATCTTCTGGCTAGGAATTTGTTCTTTATCTCCAAGAAGTTACCACGATTCATTTCACCTTTGAAGGGCTCATTAAGAATGGCATATCGTGGGTCATTCTGGATATCCTGCCACCGGGCATAGCCATGGCTAAGAGAAGGATGTTCAGGAAACCAAAAACAATAGGAAAAGGCAAGAACCCCAGCCACTTTGAGAACCTTTCCTATCCTTTTCCAAGGGAATCTTCCTGGAGTCTGAGAGGGCATAAAGGATACTTAATAATGCCAGCTAACAGCCAGTAGTCATGCCGCCGATGCCAAATCTCATAGGTCTTCTTTGTGACTGTGGCTGCCCGTTCCTCATTCTGCCAAAGGGAATGCAGTTCTGGAAGTAAGAGAGGTACAAAGGGACCCTGTTGACTTAGACCTCCAAGGACCTCCAATCTACCAACATCCCCTTCAAATCATTTCCCTAATTTCCCATAATCAAACTACAAAAGGAAAAATTATAGCCAAGAATAAAAAAACTTGTATGCTATCACCCTAGCAAAAACCATCTTTTCTTCCTTCCCTAGTTCCTAAAAAGCAAATGATCTTTGCCAAAGAACCCTCTTAAAAACTTCTGTGCTCATCTGTACCAGTAAAGCCACCATCTGCAATGTTGAACATAAAACGTTGCTTGATGTTCTTCTTTTGCTTCTCTTCACCCAGGTCCTTAGGAGTCTCCCCATTCTGAAGCATCACTTCTTTTTTTTCCTCTTCTTCTTTCTTCTCCTCTGAAGGATATATATGGGAGGAAGGTCAGTCCCAGACAAGTTCCTAGCACATGATTCCAACGCACAGCTCTCAAACCCTCTTTTTCACATACAGTAGTTTAATAGACATCTCTTAGCAATCTCTGAGACAAGGATCTCAAGGCAAACATAAGACTGTCTCCATCTCTCAAACTATTGACTTTGAAATTTAAATTTCTGATGTCAGTCTTAACCTAAATTATCTTCTCTAAATACCTACCTTTGTCTTCTACCACAATTGGGGTCAGATCCACTGCCGATTTCTCCTCTACCTTTTCTGTTTCAGTAACACCTGGCAAACAGATGAAGCTGAAAGTATAAGCTAAAGAAATAACACCTCCCCAACCATTCTATTATGACCCAAATGGAATTAACAGTTCTAAACCTCTACAATTAGAGTTACAAAAGGTAGAGAGCTAAAGAATATTCTCTGGGGGCAGCTAGGTGGCGCAGTGAGTAGAGCGCCGGAGTCGGATCTGGCCTCAGACACTTAACACACAAACAAAAACCTAGCCGTGTGACCTTGGGCAAGTTACTTCCAAGTTACTTAACCCCAATTGCCCTCCAAAAAAGCAAAAAAAAAAAAAAAAGTATTCTCTACACTCCTCACCCACCCATCCCCCCCTTTTGGGGAAGTAACTGGTGTGTTCTGCACTCTTTTTAAGATAATATCCCTCTATATTCAAGGCCTCTCTACCTCTATAACCTGGCTGAAAGACAAGACCTACATCAGAGGATCCATGGTCTTCAGAAATTCTGATACCTTTGGTTTCTGTCTCCATGGTCTCCTCAGTCTTCTCTTTGACTTCTGGCTTATCAACCTTTTCTTCTCCCTCCAGAGGCTCAGCTATAACTTTTTCCTCTTCTGGATTAGATGCAGAGGGCTGTGTGCCCTTGAAAAAATAAAATAGCAGGATATGTAGCATCAAAGAAGTGATAATTTAAGTTCATTTTCCTTGAGGTCAACATCATTAGCAATTTCCTATCCATTAAACCAGAATTCTTACCTCCACAGATGTCTCAGGAGCTGCCGGTTTTGCTTCTCTCTCTCCTTCTGTGTTCTCTTCTTCTTTGTTGTTATTCTCCTCTGCTTTCACCCCATCATCTGTAAAGAAACAGAAGTGGGCTAGGGCCCTAGACCTGGCAGAAAGGTCTATTCTGATCTAGATGTAACCAATGATCCTTATTAATTAACCTTTTCTTGGTGAAACCTTAAAAATCATTTAAGTGAAGTCACACCTATTAACCATGGCCTGTAGATCACTGGATTACACTGGGTATAATTCCTTGATAAAAAAGACATTTTGCCTTAGAATACAGATTTTTTGGGGGCGGAAGGGCGGGAATCTCTCTATCTCACCCAAACTGGAAATGCAGTTTTCGCTCACATGTCCCAATCCCACAATCAGCATGGATGAGCATGTAAGCTTTGACTTCTTCCCATTCTACCTACTCTTAGGCTACCTAGTAACTCCCCAAGTCTTCATTCTGTTCTCACTTAGTGCAGGTATGTCCTCCTCAGCTTTAGACCTAGTGAAGCTCAGAACTCCCACCATCAAGAGACCCAAAAGCCTCAGCCTTTCCATTAGCAGGGACCACCAAATTCTGCACCTGGCTAACTAATTTTTTTAATGCTTAAAAAAGGGTAAAATGGAGCGGCTAGGTGGCGCAGTGAGTAGATTGCCAGCCCTGGAGTCAAAAGGACCTGAGTTCGGATCTGGTCTCAGACACTTAACACACACAAACAAAAACCTGGCTGTGTGACCTTGGGCAAGTTACTTAACCCCAATTGCCCTCCAAAAAAAGAAAAACAAACAAACAAAAGGGTAAAATTTTAATATCTATGAATTAACAGAGATTAAAATCTCCATCATATCATGCAAAATGCTCTAAAGTTGATACTTATTAACAACCTGTATTAAGCAAATCAGCCTGAATTCTTTTACACTATTTAAAAGTGTCCTCTTGTGCCTTTAAGAGTCAGCCCCATCTCAGGGCAGCCCTCCTAATCTGAGAGGATGGTTTGCTCTTAGTCCTGCCTTTAGCCCTCCTGCAACAGTGGCAAGCAGGAAAGCAGTAATAAGCATGGACTTGATTGGGAGTAGAGAAAAGGAAAAAAAGTCAGACCTACCAGGGGGTGGCACAGGTGCAGGAGTGTTGGGTTGTGTGTCTCCTGGAGTGGAAGGTGTAGGAGTTTTAGGGGAAGGTGATCCTGGCTGTGACATCTTCTTGTTCTCTTCTACCTCAGCCAGCTCAGGCATGCTCCAGCGCCCATTGACATGCTCAAACTCCTGAACCTGTAACATTTAGCCAAAGAGGGTAAAATCTTGCCTCAAACAATGAGAGCCCTTCTCCATGGGACCTCCAATTTTCTCTCTGGGTATCCTTCACAGCCTTCTCAAATTCATGAGTTTGGGGGACATTTGTCCCTCTTTTGTCCCAGTATATATACCATCCTTTTGCCACTGTTAGCCCCACTGCTATACCCTTTCAATAGACTACCAGTTCCTGCTTTCAGCCCATGCTATCCTATTTAATGAGAGTTCATTTCCAAGACAGTCCTACCATCCCCACTACAGTAAATATCCTTGTTCCCATTCCACCTCTTGCTCTACTTGATAATCAATACTGCCATTGTTCTGGGAAAGGGTACGTCAATCAGACTGCCCTATGGCTTTACCCATTATTCTTGTGATCTCCCAAAAACCCAAACTCCCTTTCCTATCCACTAATACACTAAGTGTGTTTGTTTTCTGTTAGACTTATAAGCTCCTTGAGAGTAGGGGGCCATCTCTTTTTTTATTCATGTCCCCAATACTTAATTCAGAGCAAATGCCTAGTCTATGCTTTTTCATTCATTCATTCGTGGTTAAGTGGTTAGGGCCACACCTTTTTTCGGATGAGTGACATAACACCAATACGAGTAAGGACATGCTGGCGGGACAAGCCCTCACGGGGTACGCCATCAGCAAAGGTCTCAGCCCCATCTGCTCCTGGCTCACAAAGGTGACGCATAAAGAGAGACACATAAGCCCTAGGTAAAAAGGGAGAAGAGACTGTTAAATAGGCAAATGGACATTCTGCAGAACAAATCACCCAACAATTCCACTTGGCACTAACTTCTAACAAAGTTATTTATTATTGCCTAATATGGTAGACAGAACTCCACATAATAATCCATGGTCTAACTCTTAACAGAGATCTTAAGTTTAGTGATTTTCTATCAACAACTGCTATGGTTCACAGTGGTTCTATACCCTACTCAGCAAGATACAACCCTGCCCTGACCCACACTTCTCTCCAAACCCTCACTCACTTGAACTCTTTCTCTGATTTGCCCCTCAGGTCCCGAACAAGCCATTGGGTAGTAAAGGCATCCTGAGGAGGCATCCCATAACGCATAATGGCATTGAGGAAAGCCTTCCGCTGGCGGGCATTGAAGCCAAGTACCTGAGAAAGAAGGTGCCTAGGTGAGGAAGAAAGCAGGTTCCTCCCCATGATGGACATTAGACACTGACCTTGAGACTACCTTTTCTCATAGGTGGGTGGTGCTTTCCATTGCTTACCTCAATATTTCCACCAACACGAGCCAACAATGGAGGCAATGGTTTGTCCTTATCATTTCGCAGGCCCTTTCGACTAGGCCGTCTGGGAGCTACAAGGAAAAAGGAGGGAGCATGGGGAAAGTGCATGGGTAAATAGTAAAGGCAGGGGCATTAGACATTCTTTATATCCTAACTCTCCAGCTAGGAAACATAACCCTCACCTTCTGAACGCTCATCAAAGTCCTCATCGCCTTCCTCTGAGGCCACTGAGTAGTCGGACTGATTGTCTGACTGGTCATCCTGCCAATCTGGAGGGAGAGAGGGCAGATGAGCGGGGCCTACGGCCCTAGGGGAGCGGCCCAAGGGCAGGGGATGGGGCCGGCCAGACACACCTCGATCCTCCTGGGAGCCATCGTTGTAGTTGACCTGCTTACGGATTCGCTTCCCTTTGCCTAGATTTCGGGCCAGATCCTCCTGCTGCTGCTCATAATGGTGTCGCAGCAGCTTCTCCCAGTAGTCAGGATCCACACTTTCTTCCTGCTTGATGATCTCTCGTTCTACCTCTTCTTCCTCCTGGGACAGAGGGAATCACAACTCAGGGCGGGGCAGAGGTGGTCACCATCACCATTCTACACAGGCTCTCAAAGTACCTGTGCCCCCTCAGAGTAACGAGATAGGGCCGTGTCTGGTGGGGCTGAAGTTTTCAGACATAGCACTTCTCATTGTACATGTTTACTGTGTATGGTAGAATATCAACAGTTAAGAAAATTCATCTTTAATGTTTTCATACACGTACTAGACAGACTAAGACAAAGCAAGGTAAGAGTGAAAAAATGGAAGTCAGACATTTCATGAAGCAGAGTGGGTGGCAAGAATAGGTAGCAGGAGGGGTGGCTAGGTGTCACAGTGAATAGAGCATCATCCCTGGAGTCAGAAGGACCTGAGTTCAGATCTGGCCTCAGACACTTAACACACACACAAACAAAAACCTAGCTGTGTGGCCTTGGGCAAGTTACTTAACCCCAATTGCCCTCCAAAAAAAAAAAAAAAGAATAGGTAGCAGGAATTTCCACTAAAATTTGTAGCACATAAGCTCCTTCAGGACAAGAACTATTTCACTTTTCTCTCTGTATACCCACTGCCTAGCACAGAATAAGTTAATTAAATGTTGTTGAAATGCTTTAATAAATGCTTATTGAAATAAAAGGGCCACAAGCATATGTAGATAGAACTTTGCTATCTATTTACATATGCTTTGTAATCCCTCAAATCTTTATTACAATGTCCAAATATTTGCTCCCCTACGAGTTATTTAAAAATTCATTCTTTTTCACACACTGATGACCAGTGGTTCAAGATCTTTTGCGCTAAATTACCAACATCAGCAACAACCAAGTATTTTTTATAATTCTCTATACATATATGTAACATTTAGTGTCTAATATGGCTTTTATGCTTCAGTCACACAGTAATGTGATCTTCAAGGACTTTCATAATGTATTGTGGATATGACTTTTAGCAGATTAGATTGCCACCCACTGATGCCCTTTTATATTGTGCACAACTTGTTCATGACCTCCTAGAAATCTTCTACAGGGGAAAGCAAACCAACAAGCTATGGTCCTTCTACCAAACCCAATACACATGAATACTACTAGAGCTCAAAGGCTATCAGTTATACTTCACCATCACACTACATCCTCTATGCTATATCCCCTACATGCTCTTCCTTATGCCACTTCTGTGCCATCCTTTGGTGATATGCTTCATGCAGACTACTTACATCCACCATTGTCCACTGGTGACCTAAAATTCTAATTCTTTGGGACCTTTGGTTTTTCATAACTAAAAGCCATCATCACATGTTGTTTTAAATAGAAACCTTTATTTCAAGAAGCATAGAATCATTAAAAGCAATGCAAAATTTCTCAAGTGCAACCTAGCCTTCTCTCCTTCAACATTCAATTACAGACAAAGTTCGTTGTTCACCCACAATATTTGTTTGTGTAAGTTATATGTTCTGATGGGTCAGTTCTAGAGACTTTCTATCCAACTGCAAACAGTTAGACAATAGATTTCTTTTATCCACCTGGTTTCCTTATATGAGTAGTTATACCAAATATGAGTCATTATGGCTCTCATTTAGGAGATTATGCAGTGTTCCTCAGGAGAGTGCTCTAAGAACATTGGGAAAATCTCAACAAGTCTAAGGAATAATCCCTCTTCCATTTGGACTCCGCTAGACATTGTCCATGATGATGGAAAACATTTAGCAAGTACCTATCTTCCTATATTTCTGTCCTACTTGTTGGTAATAAGCAGAAAGTGAAATAAAATTGTCATTACAGCTTTCAAGGGCTCTTACATGATTTTAAAATTCATCAGAGATACCCTTTGGGAGAAAAATCTATCAAATCTTTTTTTATAGTCAAGAAATAAATACAGTGGAGCTTCTTATACACTTCTTCATTTTTCAAATGAATGGGTAACTACAAAGATATGGTCTACTACAGAATATCATCTGGAAAGTCTGATTGCTCCCTTTTATTTTTGTGAATGACTTGTCTAGGATGACCTACATAAGTTTATAAACTATTTTCTAAGAATTTGCAGAGAGGGGGAAATAAGACTGGTAATACTTAATGCTTTCTTAACTGCAATTTTTCAGCAATGAGATCCATGATTCCCTCCCCCCCAGAATTTGGTAAGGGGAAGGAAAAACTGCCAATGTACAGCCACACTAAGCTAGATACCAAAGGGTAGCAAAACGTGGGAAAAAAAAGAATTAACAGTAGCGATAACCCCAGAAGTCTGAAGGACATAAAACTCAAAGGATCCTGTAATTAAAATCCATGGCTTCAGATGTCTTTACAGAAATGTACGAAGTATGGGTAACAAACAAGGTAAATCAGATATCCTAACAAAAAGAGACTAATCTGATCTCTTATCATAAGAGACTTGGTGAGATGGGATCCATGAATGCAATATGATTCTGGAAGGATCTACCTGATTCATCACAAAATCTCATCATTTCAGGACCTCAGTAGCCATCTAGTTTAACATAGCTTCCACTAGATGACTTCTGGGGAACAGGCATCCACTACTTCCCAAGACAGTCCTATCCATCTTAAAAGACAGGTAAAATGGTGGACGTGGAATAGTATTATATATTAAGATATAATCCTATAAAGAAACCAGGGCCTAGACACAGAAAAATATTATTGTAGATAATATCTGGGTGAAGAACAGAGAAAGCAAAGAATATGAACAAATCATTTTCAAAAGAAAAACACAAACCACTACTAGTCATATGTAAGAAAACCACACTAATAAGAGGAATTCAAATTTTAAAAAACTTGAGATTTCACCAAACTAACAAAAATGATAAATGATTAACATAGTCGATGGTGAAGTCAGGCATACAAACAAACTGTTGATCAAAACATGAACTGGTACAACCATTCTGGAACACAATTTATAATTACGCTGAAAGTCATTAAAATATTTATAATTTTTGACCCAGTAATGGCCCTACTAGGCATATACCCCAAGGAAATTAATGTCAGGAGAAAAGGACCAGTGTATACTAAAAAAAAAAAAATCAACCCAGCATTCTTTGTGGTAGGAAAAGATGAGAAACAAAATGGATACCCATCAAGGGGGCAATGGATGAATAAACCAATATAATGTTATTATCCTTTTGTAAATGATAAATGAAGAATACAAAGAAATAGCAGGCTTATGTAAAATGATGTAAAGCAAAAAGAGCAGAAATAGGACATACATGATCACTACAATAACGTAAATTAAAACAAAAGTTAAACTTAGATTAAATGCAATGGTCATTAAAATTCCAGAGGACATATGAAAAAAACATCTGCAGACTGGAGGCAAGAATATACCATGGCTATGGAATGTGCTGACAGATGAAGTTGCTGTCAACTGGTTTTGCTTAACTGTTTTTCTTTGTTATATGAAAGGTGTTTCAAAAGGTAGCAGAAAATTATTGTGGTATAAAAAACAAATTAATTTCTTCGCCAAAAGTTCCCCTTCACTAAGGAAAACTGTAAATCTAGACAAAGTATTCATTCATGATATATAGGTAAGAGACTGTAGTCTATGAATCTTGATGCTTTTTACTACTAGAACTGAATTTTCCCAATTCTTTTGCTGTCCACCCCCAATGTCTACTTCTGCACTAACATCACCAAGTATATACTAAGCCTGAGAGAGGAAAAGGACATGTATGTACAAAAATACTTATAGCAGCTTTTTTCCTAATAGCAAAGAACCAGAAACTCAGGGGATGTCCTTTTAAAAGAGGTACAGCTGAAAAAAATTGTATAAGGATGTAATGGAATAATATTGTACCATAAGAAAACATGAAAGGGGCAATTTTAGTGAAACCTGTGATCTATATGAACTGATGCAGAATGAAGTTAAACAGAATCAGGAGAATAATTTATACAATAAGCAAGAACACTGTAAAAACAAAACAATTTTGAAAACCTTAAGAACTCTGAATACCTCAATGACCAACCATTATTCCAAAGGACTGATGATAAAATATGCCACCATCTCCTGATGCAGGTCTGATGATTTTGGGGTATAGGATAAGACATATTTTAGACATGGCCCGTGTGGGGATTTATTTCATTTGACTATGCATATTTGTTACAAAGGTTTTTATTTTGTTTTTCCAATGGCAAGTGGAGATATAAGGGAGAGAAAATAGATTTGTTAGTTGAAAAAATAAAATAAAATTTAGTAACAATTAAAAAATCACTAAGCCTATATTACAGATTTTTAAAAGTATCAAATAGATAATAACAGAAGTGAAACTGTCATCAGAGTATACTATAGATCACCTGTACCTGAGAGAATACCTGACAGGTCTAAGAGGCAAGCACTGTATTTATCTAGACATCTACTGTAACTTCTCTGCCAGAGGCCAAGTAGTAAATAATATCTTGATTTGCCTTGATGATAATTTTATTCTTTAAAAGCTGAGGAAAACAACAAGGGAAATCTAATCTCACCAACAAGGAAGAACTTGCTTGGATAGAAAAGATAGTGACCCAGAGAATAAATGATAAAAAATACTGACCCTGACTCTCTTAAATAGGGGACCATATAATTGGAATGCTACATACACTGTAAGACAAGGTAGTTTTTGGTAATTGTTTTTCTTTGTTAAAAGGCAGGGGAGCAACCTGGAAATGATTATGTGTGTACATTAAAAAAAAAAAAGGCATAGATACAATTATTTTTAGATGCAATATATTTTTTAAAGTAATAATGGGAACTTGTGGGGGAAAAAAGACTATTACCTCTTAGAATGTGATAGAAGAGGAAAACCAGGAATGGTCTGAAATGCACCCTAAAGTTTGAAAGAGAAGATTCTAAAAGCTTCAAGACAAAGAATAAATAGTAGACCACAGACTAAAATTCTATAGGGAAAAAGGTCCTCCTCTTTACCAAAATATTCAATGTAGCAATTCTTTGTAGCAGTAAATAACTAGAAACAAAGTGGATACTCATCAGCTTTCCAGTCATCAGCCCAGGAAGGACAAAGCTGGGGGGTGGGGGAAGGGGGGGAAGAACTTTCTAGATATAGAGAAACAAGTCCTATGAAGAGAAAAATGGGAAGCTATCTAAGAAGACCAATGTAGATGAACAACTGGGAACTCACTAACCATCTTAGATTTCTAAAGACACATAAAGATGTAAAGAAGAGCAGGTAAAAGAGGATGAATACAAAAGTGTGGCACAGTCCTGTAAAAAAATAGTGTCAGGAGTATCAAAGCACAGAATGAGACAAAGCTCTCAAGGAAAGTAAAGTGCAAAAAACAAAGGGTTTGGAGTTGTTGCTCAGAGACAATAACAGAAAACAGGAATAAGGCAGAGTTGCTCTGTCCCTATTATGCTTCTATTCCCCGTGAATAATCACTGGAAAGCAAAGGACAGAACAAAAGTGACTAATGGAGAGGGGATACCCAAGATAAAAAAGGAGATAGTAAGACAGCATCTTTGCACTGATGAGTTCAATTCCCAGGACACACTGTATTCCAGGGCACTGAAAAGAACTGGGGAATGTGACTGCTGAACCACTATCAGTGTTTTTTGAGAGATCACAGAGAACAGGAGAGCGGTACCAAACCACTCATTTTCAAAAAGAGAAAGAAGTCTGCCAGTGGACTTAACTTTAATTTCTGGCAAAATTCTAGAACATACTATGTAAAAGATGGTGGGCAGATCTAGAAAAGAAAGCAGCAAGTACAAAGACTGAATCGACTTCATCAGGAACAAGTCAGGCCAGACTAATCATATCTCTCTCAGTGACATGGTTACCAACCTGGTAATCCAAGCAATGCTGTGAATAGTTTGCCTCGGTCTCAGAAAAGAACATTACAAAAAAATTTCACTTTCTATTCTTACGGGGAAAAAATGGGGAGATTGGATATAAACAACAGTAAAAGTAAGTAGATTCAGAACTGGCTGCATGGTCAAACCCCAAAAGTAGTCATTAATGGTATATCAGCTAGAAAGGCAATATCCAGTAGAATGACTCCAGAATTTATGTTTGAACTTGTGTCGTTAAACATTTTTAAATAAATAAAGATATGGGTGGCATGCTTATCAAATCTACAGATAACACAAAGTTGAGAACAGCTAACATACCAAGGGTTACAGTCAAGATTCAAAAAGATCCTGTACCAACTAGTAACTGTAGGATGAAAATAAGATGATGACTACAGGGATAAATATAAAGTGTTAACACTGGCTCAAAAAAATCAACTTTGTAAGTACAACATGGTAAATGCATGCTTAGGCAACTATTCATTTGAAAAAGACTAGGGTCCTTCATGAAGATGGGAGGTTCACAGGTTTTACATACAGAACACATTTTAAGACTTTCTCAATGTTTCAATCAGTTCTGATTTTTTTTTTCCTCTTTTAAAAATACCATTCACTGTATGGCTCCCCTGAGAGGGGAAGAAGCACTGGGATGATGTAAGAAACAAATAATATTTTAAACATAACAAAAATATTAGGGGTGGCTTAATGAATAGCAAACCTGACATACATCAACGATGTGATATGGCAGCCAAGAAAGTTAATTGTAGCTAACATGCTGCATTAAGAGAAGTATAGTGTCAAGGACTGGGGATAATCTCACCAATTTCTACCCTATTCAAACCATTTCTGGAGTATTATGTTCATTTCTCAGTGCTACATTTTATAAAGAATATTAATAAACTGGAAAGTATATGTAAGAAGGCAACCAGAATTGTAATTAAGGGCCTCAAGAAAATGCCACATAGGATCACAGATGTAGCACTTAGAAGGAGACTTTTGAGAAGTATAACCCTCTCATCTTAGAGATGAGAAAATCAGAAGGTTAAGTGACTTAATTTCCCAGGATTACACAACTAAAAGTATGAGGCAGGATTTGAACTCAGGTCTTCCTGCCTCCAAATCTGGTGTTCTTATCTGCTATACCATGCTACTTCTCTGTAAGAACTACAATATTAAAATATTTAGAGAAGGCCTGAGAACACAAAAGCTGTTTAATTCAAGTACAAACTTATCTGCTTGGCCTTAAGACAAAGATATAGATGGAAAATATAGTTAGGAAGCTGTAAGGAAAAACCTGACAATCTGAGCTATCCAAAAGTTTATACATGCTCTGTCCAAAGGCAATATCTTCCTTGTTATTGGAAATCTTCGATCAAAAGGGTGGTTACCTATTGGTATGGAGTAAACTAATAACTTATGGTGTCCTTCCTAACTCAGGGTCTATATCCTTCCCTCAAGTATCTTGAGAATTAAATCCCTTAACACCTTAAAAATTGTGTCTCCTTATTCTCTCCCAGACACTTTTCCTGTTTTTGCATTGTTTCTTCCATTTTTATTTCCTCCTGTTAAACATCAGGAACTGTTCGGTTAGAATCCAAATGTCTTGCTCCACTGGTTGTAGAAAATAGTGTTACAGAATCTAACAAATTGTTTCCATTTTTCTTCTTTTTCTCCTTGGAGTTTAATTTTTAAATGTGCTCCCAATGATGTGGCTTATGTCTCTTACAAAATTCTATATAGTTTTTCTCCTCTTCTAATCTTCCATCAATCTCCTCACTTATACTTTATAAAATTTTTATATCAAACTAGTGGTGTATTTAGCTGTCAGTCATCACCTTCTGTTTGCTACCTGAGGCAGTTTTGAGTCTTTTGGTGTCCTCAGGAAATACTGAAAAATGTGAATCGGTGTCTATTCTTTTATCCTTACCCTATCATTCCACAATGAAGAGCAGATTTAAATAGGTCAGATTGGAAGTACCTCAAATGCACATACCACATGTTCTCATTTAGAATTGATTTTTATATTTCTTATAACAAAGCACTACTTTTGACTGTGCACAGGCAGCTTGACACACTGGTAACCATTTCCTTCCTATCAGTACATAATAAATTTCCTTTTTTTAGTGATGTCATTTGGCCCTAGCCATATCTAACACATATGGACTCTTCAGTTGAGGACGGACAGTATCCATGACACAGATACATGCAATATTTGTAAAAACTACAAACCTTTGGTCTATCTTTTTTTGGTTCTTACTCTTTAAACATATTTTTTGCCATCCTCCCCATAACACCAATTTACTCCATTCTCCACCACTATACCACAATCATTGTAGAAGCAGAATGACAACCAGGCCTGAGATTCACTTTGTATTTTTCCCATGACCAAAGAATTCACCAAAAAGTGTCTCACCTCCTGACAATGAGCTTCTGCGAATGGAAGCCAGTCTTGAAAATACATGACTATGCTTCACATCTTTCTAATAACGTAGAACCTCACAATACTGGCTTAACATTTGAAAACCTCCACGATACAATAAAGCAATGAAGTAAGCTATCAATGAATATCCTTCAGAAACAAATGGATTAAAAAGAAAATTGAGGAAATAACAGAATTAAGAAGATTGGCCAAAAGCCTGTTGGGACAAAGGTCAGTTTAGACAACCTGAATTTAAGAATGGATAGAGAAATGTACACCTGGAGAATGGATTCTTCCCATTCTAAATATCACCCTACTCCTGATTGATGGTCCTGTATTTTCCCATTGTCACTTACCCCCATTTCTTCTTCCCGAACCACATACTGGGCCACCTTGAAGGAGCTCAGGTATTCATTCATGCCTTGAAGTTCTGTGTCTTCTGTTTCATCCTGATTTCGATCCAGTAGTCGTTCTATGGCTTTGTCATCATAGTGGATAACACTACTGTCTTCTCCTTCCTTGTTGTCTCCTCCTATGAGAAAACAGAATCCCACATAGAGCACCAGGAGGTATTTGGTAGAACAGAATGAGTCAAAGAATTTAAGTAACTTTCCCCCAGAAGATCTATGACTCCAACTCCCATAAATACTCTTAATACTGTATACCAAGCTTAAAGACCCAACCAAGTCCTTACCTCCATCAGTGGCTTCATCCTTGAATAGTTCCTCAGTACCAAACTTGAGGATATCATCAAGCTCCTGCTTGGACATGGAGCCAGTCTTAGAGCCTAGGCCAGGTCTTACTACAAGATGTGTAAGCATCATCTTCTTCTTTGCCACCTGTGTGATTCGCTCCTCTACTGAAGCACGAGTCACAAAACGGTAGATCATCACTTTTTTATTTTGACCAATTCGATGGGCTCTGCTAAAAGCCTACAGGATGATAGTAAAAGAGGCAAAAGTTGAATATCTTTCACCTTGTTTCCCTGATCCATTGATCCTTGCGTCTGTACTTCTCTCAACATCAAAGTATCAATGCCTGTATCAGTCTTCCCAACCTAGATACTAGAGTAAGATAGAATTGAGGGACTGTTCCCTGAAAGCATGACCATCATGCCCAATTCTCTTATTCACAAAAAGATTAAAAGTTATGGAAAGTCAAACTTCTATTTTTATTTAGCCATAAAAGCAGGGGACGTTTACATAAACAAATAGTATCAATGCTCAGCAACTCATCACTTTGAGCCTCAGCCTGTTCACCTGGATGTCATTATGGGGGTTCCAGTCAGAGTCATAGATGATAACAGTATCTGCAGTAGCCAGATTGATTCCCAGGCCTCCAGCTCGAGTAGAAAGAAGAAAGCAAAACTGTTGAGCACCAGGTGCTGTAAAGAGAATAAAAAATGCCATTTTAGCTATCTTTCAGAAATAATCAGACACCCCTTTCAAGCCAGAGGTGAACTCTGTATTTCCTTCCCTACCCAATAAATTCCCCTTTGGCAGGTATAAATGGGAAAACTGAGGTGTGGAAAAAAGTGACTAGCCAAAAGACAAGTCTGATGGTGTTTTGATCTGCCCCCCTTTCTCAATACATAGATATATATAGCCTAACCTCTTACCGTTAAATCGATCAATGGCCTCCTGACGCATGTTCCCAGTAATACCCCCATCAATTCGCTCATACTTATAACCTTCATGTTCCAAAAAATCTTCTAAAAGGTCCAACATCTTAGTCATCTAAGAAGAGAATATATTTGATATACATGAGTTGAGTTCTCTTCCCACTAAGAACCATCTCCTCTTCTAACTCTCCTATACTTTAACCCAATACACTTGACTGATACCTGTGAGAAAATAAGCACACGGTGGCCTCCCTCTTTGAGGTTCTTGAGCATTTTTTGCAATAAAAGTAGCTTCCCTGATGCTCGAATTAGGGCACTACCATCATACATCCCATTGGGCATCTTTGGTGCTTCCTAGAGTAAAAGGTAGGAAAGGAAAGAAAAATGAAATGAAAGACAAGGGAGCAGTTCAGATGACATTAAAGAAAGAGAATTTTCAGGACATACCATGGCAGCCACAGGGAAGAGGTATGGGTGATTACAGCACTTTTTAAGATCCATCACCACATTAAGTAAGGAAACCTGATTGCCACCACCCCGAGCATTGAGTGCTTCAAAGTTTCGAGTTAGAATGTATTTGTAGTATTTCCTGCAGACAGAAAAGAAAGTCATACTACCAAACTTCAAGACAATCCTAAGGTCTAGTTATTTCCTTTCTTTTGGGGGAACCCAGAGAATTTTAAAAAATCTTAGATTTGGGGCGACTAGGTGGCGCAGTGAGTAGAGAGTTGGCCCTGGAGTCAGAAGGACCTGAGTTCGGATCCAGCCTCAGACAGTTAACGCACACAAACAAAAACCTAGCCGTGTGACCTTGGGCAAGTTACTTAACCCCAATTGCCCTCCAAAAAAAAAAAAAATCTTAGCTTTAGGGTCTAAGTTATTAGGTTGAACCTAAAAGATCATAAGGCAACTTGAAAACAGAATTTGACGAAAATTGGAAAGTGTTTTATGACACTGGTACTGACAGCATCTTTAGGCCCCACTTGTTCCCTACCACCAGATGCCCCAGAATTGGAATATTCCCAGAATGGAACAAAGTGTGGATACTGGAAATATTGTGGGGGACAAGCAGATTTTTCTAGATATTTTTGGTGGACTTAGTGTTTCTCCTGTCCCTTCAAGGAACATTCTTTCAACTCACTTTTGCATGGGGCTCAGTTCCACACGCACAATCAGCTCTGTCTTGGAGGGCATGTTCTTGAATACATCAGCTTTAAGCCGCCGCAACATATGAGGACCCAACATGTCATGCAATTTCTTGATCTGGTCCTCCTTGGCAATGTCGGCAAACTCCTCCAGGAAGCCCTCCAGGTTGCTTTATCAAGAAAAAAAAAATTTATCAGAGAATGGCAGGGGGGGGGTGTAGAAGGAAGGAAGAAGCAGAGAAATATGTCATAAACAGGAAAAAAAAGGGGGGGAAGGAGGAGTAGAGTGGGTATGAGAACTGGTGTGCTGTGTAATTAAAGAATACTTACTGGAACCTTTCTGGAGTGAGGAAATTAAGCAGGTGGAAGAGCTCCTCTAAGTTATTCTGTAGAGGAGTCCCTGTTAGTAGTAACTTGTGCTGGAGGGAGTAGCCATTGAGGACCCTGAAAAACTAAGAGGACAGAGGAGACAGGTAAGACAGAAAGGAAAACAGATCACTTCATGCCACCTATGGGCCCCAGTATGACTCCAGAGAATCTCAAACTGACCCTTCAAATTCCCCACCTTCAATAAATCAATAGAATCTAATAAAAGAGGTCAAAGACTTTGCTTACCTTAGATTGATTGTTCTTAAGCCTATGAGCTTCATCCACAATCAGGCAGGCCCAATCAATGGAGCCCAGAATAGCCATGTCAATGGTGATCAGTTCATAGGAAGTCAGCAACACATGAAATTTCACAGATGCTTCTTTCTGCAAAGGAAGGGGGCCCAATTACTGATGCTAAGCCCCACTACTGTGAGGAGCATCTTCCAGATCCCAGGGTTTCCCTTTTTTTTCATCCCAAGGCAATAAGTTTGGCCAGAAAGGACTAATCCTCCCTCTTGACAGTCTCCCTCTGAGATACCTTCATTCTTGAAGCCTTCTTGCCACCACGGATAGCATTATCTTCAAAAGAGAACTCATTTTCACGGATAATGGCACGACTATCCTTGTCCCCAACATAGGTTACCACATACATGTCTGGAGCCCACATCTCAAACTCTCGCTCCCAGTTGATGATTGTAGAAAGTGGGGCACTCACTAAGAAAGGGCCTTTTGAATGACCCTGGGGTGGGAAAAGGAGAAGAGTTTTAGGTCCTTTTACTACCCATGTCTATAAACCACTCTATATATTACAACTCCCTAACACCCCTGCCAAGAGTTTGAAAAAGAACAAAAGGCATCAGCATCAGTCTTCAACCTTCTCTCCTCCTAAACTGTTTTGACCCTCCTCCAAAACTTTTTTGTTCCCTCTTCCATGGGGCCTTCTCAGACTAATTCCTCCCACAGGTCTGATCAAACTGGCACACCTGCCCCGAACATACATTCCTACACTCTGCCGGCTTGCTACCAGTTACATTTTGTTGTGTAATAAATATTTTTTTTCTGTCTTATCTCCCCCATTATACCAAATTCTCTAAGAACAAGAATTAGTCTCCTCTCCTACCTCAGCACTAAGTAAAAGGCTCTGTAATAAATGAATATTGAGAAGACAGAAAAGATAATTAATAGCTGTGCTCTTTCTCACCTCCTTGTACAAAGAGTAGAGGAAGACAGCTGTCTGAACAGTTTTGCCCAAGCCCATTTCATCTGCCAAGATAGTGTCAGTGCCCTGGGCCCAGGAGAAGCGCAACCAGTTCAATCCCTCCATCTGATAGGGATGTAAAGTCCCACCAGTGGCATCTAAGTACTCTGGCTGCCGCTCATACTTCACTGTTGGCTGAAAGAAATAATAGTAGGAAGTCAGAAACAGGCAGGTGATGGGCTTATATCCCACGAAGACAAAGATGACTTTGTAATACCAAGTATCTTTTCCAGGCTACTTACATATCAACATGAAAGCCTAAGCAAAATTTCCTTAGAGGTCATTATTTCTCCTCTGCCCTCGTCCTAACCTTTTCCTCTTGGTAGAACAATAACTAACCCACCAAATAAATTTTAGTTTTAGTATTGAAAGATTTTCAGGAAAACAGATTCTAGTGTCCCTCAGTAATTTAATAATTCCTAAATTAAGGAAACCTATTTATACCACATTCCTTCCCAAGGTTCATTTTAACAACTTTCTTGTCTATTCTCCAAAACAGCACAGCCAGAGAGGAAAAGAGCCTTGGGATAAAGATCAGGAATGCTGAGATCTAGCCCAAACTCAACAAAGTACATATAAATATGGGCTAATGACGTTATTAATGTATGTAAAAGTACTTTGTAAATCTTTTCATTTGATTGTCATAAACACTGTGTAAGACAGATAACTATAGGTATTAACACTCTCACTTTACAGGTGCTAAGAAAAGAGCTAAGAGAGATTAAGTTATTTGCCTAGTCTCACAGCTAAATGTCAAAGGGTAGACTCAAACCCAAGTCTCTCCTGACTCCCAAGTGTAGCACTCTTTCCATTACACCGTGTTACTTTTCTCCAGGATTTTTTTCATGACCTTAAGCAAACTTTCCATCCTTCCCACCTCCTTCTCCACCTCTATGCTTTAGTTTCCCTGCTTGCTAGAATGAGAGGGAAATAAAGCCCTCTCTTAATTTAGAGGTGTGGTGAAGGAAGGAAAAGGAGACTTACTAAAACAATTAAGAGCTAGAGAGAACAATTATCTATAGCACTGCCATCAAATGAAGCATGGTCTAGATGGAGACAAGATCCATTCTCCCACCTAAATAAGTCATATCCTTTTCTGTCACAACTCACATCAACTGTAGGGGTCTCAGGGGGCCTCTCCAACTTCCTTAGCTTAACCTTCTTGAGCTTTTTGCCAGGTCGTCCTTCCTCACCCCGCATTAGCTCCCTAAAGAAAAGAGAGATTAGATGTCTGCCCTTCCAATGTCCCTTCTCTCCCACTCTGAAGGCACTCAAATATTCACCTATGGTTCCAGTAACTCTGCTTGAACAGGTCATAGTCTTGCACCTCTACATCCTCACTCTCCCAAGATGCTTGATCGTAGGGTAGGTCCCTCCATTTGATCAAATAGTGGACATGACCCTTCTTATCCACACTGTGGCACCAAAGGAAAAAGAACTGTCAGAATAGGTTACTCTGTTCTCTTCAGGGTCTTCAGGTAGACAGGCCTGAACAGCACATACTGCAAACTAGGAAATCAAACTCTGCACCTCCAGAGTGGTCACAAGATCTTGTCTTCGATCAAGAGCAACATCACCACCACCACCCCTTTCTTCTCATAACAATTTAAACACCAAGATTCCTTTAATACTAATTGCACACCTATTTTGTATGATACTGACAGACTTTATACTTGCTCAGTCTAAGTAACAGAAAAAAGTGAGTCTTAATTCTCTTTCACAGAGATCTTGTCCCCAACTTGTGCCAATTCCAGTAACCCCTTAAAGCTAACCTTAACAACCTGTAGCAACCACAAGCTTTACTGGTACCTATGGTTGAGGATTCGGTGAATCATCATCCACTCAGGTTTAATCCCATATCGGTAGAAGCGTTCCTCCATTTCTGCAAACTTGGGGTCTTTGTTCTTTCGTTTACGGCTTTTTTCTTCCTCCCCACCAAAGTCTCCAGATGGTGGTTCATCCATATCATTCTTGCGCTGGTAGTTGCGGAACATCACTTGGCAGTGAAGCTCCAGCTGGGGTCAGAAAAATATTATCCTTTATCTAGGAATATTATCTTTTCCCTTACTCCCTGTACTTTATCGCACACATCCAGCCATGTTTACCTGTAGTTCTGACACCCAAGAACAGTGCCAATAGGACATGCCTTGCCACTTGACAAAGAACTGCCGCTCAGGTCGCCCTTCCAAAGGTTTAGGGGAAGGAGTATTGGGGTCAGCATCAGGAGGTCGGGGCACGGGTGTAGGGGATGGTGGCTGCCCCCATTTCCAGATCAAGATCTTCTGGACTTTACCTTTCAGTGAAGGGCACTAAAGAAAGATAATAAACACAAAAGCATAGCTCTAAAGAGAGGCCTGACACACCCTGTGTCAGCACAGTCAGAGGTTTATAGCGACAGAATGAAGGAAAAATCTTTTCCATCTCTTATCTTCATCTAGCACTGGTTTCACAACTAATCTCTTTTCCCCACCCAAATGCCTAGTTCTCAAAAAATGATACAGGACAATCAAGCCTGGTAAATCAATAGACTTGGAGGCCTATATTTTCCTTATGGAAAATTATAGATTATTAAGTGGCTCCAATAAACCAGTGTGAATTGATAGGATCCCTGAGGCTGGGTGCTGAGGCAGAGACAGGAACAAAGTGCTCTGTACCAAGATGATACTACTTCAGTACACTCTAGACAGCTGGCAAAATATTAACTTTTCTGCCCTACACCATTCTAGCATGGTTCCATAGCAGATGAATTCCAGAATCACCAAAAATCTCGGGTTTTATGAAAGCTAGGTAGATAGAAACTACTTCAGAGCTAAAGAAGTCATTTCCCTAGTTCCCAACCAATTCTTGCCTTCTTTACTCTCATGATGCTTTGGTGTTACATAATAATAATAATAATGCTGTAAGTTATGAATTTTACTTCCCCCCTACAACTTCAAGTCAGATACTCACTGTGCAACGAGGACAAAGCCATTCACCATTGGGGATCTCTGGGAGTGGGGGATTCAGGCAGTGGATGTGGTAGGAAGAGGGGCAGGTGTCACAGCAGAGCAGTTCTCCACCATCCTTGCAGACACGACAGAACTCCATGTGATGATCATCCTCCTCCTCAGGGTCACCACCAACTTCTTCTAGGATTTCTTCACCCTCAGAGTTGTCCTCCTTTGCCTCCCACTGGATACCCTCCTTTTCCTGTGGTAAGAGGATCAGTTAGGTTACACCCCCCCCACCCAGTTCTTGACCTACCTTTCAAAAACCAGTTCCTTTCCCCAAAATCTCATAAGCTTCATCCCCATAACCCTACAGAATACAACCTCCCCCAGGTCAAAAGGGGCCCACATTTGACAGGTACTCACACAGTGTGGACAACTCCACTTGCCCTCTGGGGCCTTCTCCATATCAGGATCCAGGCAGACCATGTGGTAAGCACGGGGACAGGTATCACACAGGATGATCTCGCCTCCTTGCTGGCACACTTCACAGTAGTCCTGGTGGTCTGTCTCATAACCATCCACAGCAGTCACCTCCTCCTCGCCTAGGCAAGGAAGAGGGGAAGCCCAGTAAGTAGCACAACCCGCCACCCATTATGATACCACCAAGTTCTCAGGCCTATTTTTAGGGGATTTGGGCCCTCACCAATAACCATACAAAGACATAAGAGAAACACACCTTTCTTTTTCTTTTTGGTAGCTCTGAGTTTCTTGCGGCTGCGGCTGCTCCGACTAGTTGAACCATCTGACACAGAGTAACTGTTGATACTAGCATCATCAAAGTCAGATTCCACATCCAGGTCATCATCTTCACTCTGGCAGGATGAAAGGGATCAGAGATAGACGTCCTAGCCAAGGGGAAGATGTATATGGTAAAGAAAGTACCACTCTTTCCTTTCAGGGAGAATGTTAGGATACTAGAAGGGAGTACTAGATGTCTACTGTAACAACTCTGCCCACAACCTCCCATACTTATATCCACTGCTGTATCCCGTTCTAAGGTACTTTCTCCTTAGGATTTTGTGACCCTACCACATGCAGATTCTCACCGAAGACCTCTTGCGCTTAGAGCCAAAGCCGCCTAGTTTAATTTTCAGGGGTGCTACCTTCTTCGGTTTAGGCTTCTTAGCATCAGGCACACGGGGGCTAGCTTTAGGCTTCCGTCGGGCATTGGGACCTAGAAGAAAGGAAAGTTAAATGCAAAGACCAACTCTCCAAGGGCTCCAAAAGTTTGCCTTATTGACCTTATTCACCTTTAATCTCTTCCTATTTCTGACTCCATTCCTGTTATCTACAAATTCGTCAGGTTTACCACATCCTTTAAAAAAAACAAAACCCACATATACTTCACTTAACCCTATCCTACCATACCTGTTCAAGCTACTGATCCCTTTCTTCCCTTTCACTGCCCAACTTTTAGAAAAAAAATCATCTATGCTTATTCACTGCTTCTACTTCCTCACCGCACACTCCTAATTCTCCAACTCTTCCAATCTGGCTTTCAACCCACTACTCTACCTAAACTTCATCTCTCCAAAGTTGCCAACCACTTTAAGTGCTAAATCCAATAGCATTTGCCATCTTTCCTGACCTCTCTACAGTTTTTTGATACTGCTGACCTCTCCTCCCAAAACATGTACCTGAATACTCTTTCTTCCTTTGGTTTTCAGAAACTACTCTCTCCTGATTTTTTTCACCTTATCTACTTGATCAAGCTTTCTCAGAATCCTTTACTATACCATCTTTCATCTCCTAACTCCATAGAGAGGATGTCCCCCAGGACTCTGTCCTCAGTCCTTTCCTCTTTGCACCTTCTTTCTTGATCATTTCATCTGTTCCCCATGTTACAGTTCTATTATTATATGTAAAGATGATTCACAAATTTATATATCCATTCAACTTTTTCCTAAGTTCTCAGTCTGACATCATCAGTTGCCTGCTAGACATCTCCATGTGGAAGTTCCATTGGTATTTCAAAAACAGCAAGTCTAAAATAGAGCTTATGATCTTCTCCCCACTGAAAACCCCACTTCTAAACTTCTTTATCCTAGTCACCCAGAAGTTATTCTTACCTCTATTTTTTCCCCCTAAATCCAATCAATTATGAGCTCTGGATTCTGCTTCTACAACACCTCCACCTGTATATTCATTTAGCATCCCAGGCTCTACTTGTCCAATGCATTACCCCATCCTGTCAATTCACCCATTCTCTTCTGTCCAGTCACAGAGCTACTACTCTAGTTCCAGCCATCCAAACCTTACCTAGGCTACCCTAACAGATTGTTGTATCTGCTTTCAATCCTTCCCCTTTTCAATACTGCTGCCCACAGTTGACAAATTAATATTCCTGTAACACATTTGATCATGTCACTACCCCTGTGCCCCACTCCCTTTACTACTCAAAATCCTTACTGCCATTAGGACAAAAAGTTCTACCTCCTCAGCATGGCAATAGGGCCCACCACAATCTGACTTCAGTCTTATCAAATTACTCCCCTTCATACTTTATGCTCTAGCCAAATATGATTAAATCAACTTCCCAAACTCAATGTCCCTCATTCCTGAAATGTTATCTTTTCATCCTTGCTTCTCAGAATCCTTATCTCCCTTTAAGAATTAGTATAGCTGGCACCTTTGTGAAGCTTTTCCTGATACCCCCAAAAGTCAGTGCTCATTCCTTCCTCATGTGTAACAAATCTTCCCCTACCTACATCCTCCCCAGGAGAATGCAAGCTCCTTAAAGATTATTTAGCTTTTGTCTTTGTATGTCATCCCCTGAACCAACCACAGTGCCTTCCTCATATGGCACTTAACATAAGTGTGTTGAATTAAATCTATCACTGGGCAGTAGGTTTAAAAAAAAGAAGAAAATCCTCTTTACAATACTCCCTAACCTAGTTTTGCCAACATAATTTTCCCCAAACTCCTCCAACTTGAGATCCAAATTCAACCTCATATGCAAGAAAAGACATCTTACAACCAGACTTGTCTACACACTCTTATCTTACTAACCTTTGCCCTCCTTGGTTTTGGCCTTGCGGATGGGTACTTCCACAGGGGGTGGAGGTGGGGCAACTTCAGTTGCAGTTACCATACTCTCCACCACAGCTACAGCAGCAGCAGCTGCAGCTGCCACTGAGGCCCCAGAACTGCCCTTGAAGGGGTTGTTGGTACTGAACTCTCGCCACTTGGCCCCTAAAACCATCATCATCTTGGAAACTGCAATCTTGGGGTTCTTAGCAGCAATGAGAGGTCTGGGGAAAGAAGAATAAAAATAGGCACTGGTTGATAAACAGAAGAAACAGCAGGATTAGAGACTGAAATATAAAGGTGTATGACCCTTCCCTTTCTAATCACCCCTAAGTCTTAGCTTAAATACCGGACAAACTGGCTGAAGGCCTTATAGTTGGTAAGGGTACGGTAATCTTCTTCTGAGAACACGTGGTCAATGTCCTCCATGCCCCAGTCTTCCAGTAGCTGACCTGATGACTTGGGCTCCTGCAGGAGGCCAAGGGAAAAGAGTCAAAGCCCTAGCAGTTCCTTCAATGGTACATATTAAGAAGTAATAAAGAACCTTTGAGAAGCTGATAATTATTAGATCAGGATACTATTATAAGAGGACAGAACTAGAAGATAGGTATTTTACAAGAGAAAGCCTTCTAAGGAGCAGTGAGAAATTTTGGAATGAGGAAGAAAAAAAATAACACAAGGGATTCAGGTACCTTTGAATCATCATCATCATCTTCTTCTTCCTCCTCCTCCTTCCTCTTAGACTTGCTTTTCTTTTCTTTCTTAGGTCCAAGCTTCTTCTTCTTTTTCTTGCCAGGAGTATAGTCACTGCCCTCGCTGTCTGATCGCAAAACCATCTCATCTTCTTCCTCCACAAACTCAGGCCCCTCCCCAGAACTGTCTCCCAGCTGCCGGCATAAGAGCACACGCTAGAACAGGGAGAGGGGGAGAGGGAAAGGGAGACAGACACACACATGCTACACACATGCTGGCCTTGAGACAGCCACCTGGCTTATCCCAGGACCTTTCCTACATAAGGTCCACCCCCTACAAACAAGTCTTTCCTATCCCTAATTCTCATATTTTGACTCCTTCTCACCCTCCTTCCATTCATACCTTAGCCATCCTCACTCACCTCCTTTTTTTGTCGCTTGCTCTTTGGGATTTTAGGATCCCGGGGTTTCTTAGGCTTCTTCTTCTTTTTGAGTTTAGGAGTCTCTGCCTCTGATAAGTCTTCCTCTGGGTCTTCTTCATTCTCTTAAGTATGTTCATTAGGGTGGGACGTAGAGAAAGAGAAGATATGGAACTGTTTAGGATCCAGTACCCAGTCTTCAATCTATAATTTCCCCAAATTCTAAGGGGAATATGCCTTTTTCACTCTCCTCCAGCAGACTAAAAGAAATTGGTACTCAGAAGAGAAAAAGATCGAGACAAAGCAGTATCCATATTAAAAAGAGCCACTATAGTAAGTCAGCCATCTCTGGTCTATCACAGAGCCCCAGGGCCACTCCTTAAGAGCAATCTTCTTTATCTCCACTAACATAGCTTCTGAATTAAGGCAACAGTGCAGGAGAAATAAGTTCCAATATTCAGTCATGATGCACTGTAATTGACAAGATACCCCTAACCTGGGGAATTATACCAGCTGAAAGATAGGAAATATGGCAGCATACCTCTTTCTCTAATAATATTCTAAAAATATGGCTAACAATTCAGCTCCAGGGTTCTCCATAGCCACACCCTTAAAACCAATTTTGGTTCACTGCTACTTAGGGCAACCAAAGCCTCTGGAACCTAAGCCCAGGTGCCAACCACATCTCCAAAGATAGCTTCCCTCATACTCCTCTCTACCCCCTTCCCCAAAACTTTACTCCTCTTTCTTTCCTACCCCAAGCTTCTTTTCTCTGGTCTCTCCTGGGGCCAGTAGTTTTACCCTCCCCTGGGCCCAAGTCAAATCAGCTGTTACTACTCCCTCCAACCCAGCCTTCTCCCATCTGGCTTCCCCCTCCCCCTTGGCTCTGGGCACACGAGCACAAAGCCTAGGGTTATGTACAGGGCTGCTGGGCTGGGCTAGGTGGGAGGGGGGCATTAAGGGGGAGGGGAAGGACAGATGTTGCTTCTTTTTTAACAGAAATCCATGTCAGCTCACTTACTCCCCCCTTCTCTGGCCACCCCCACCCATCATAGGGGTGGTAAGGGAGGTACCTCACCAGTAACTAAGGAGAGGGAAAATGGCTCCTGACCACAGAAGCCACCCAGGGCACCCAGCATGCCAATATAGGGCAGACAGGAAGTGGCTGGGAGGTTTGAAAGGGGAAAGAAATTGTCCTCATTGAGAACTTTCTTGTCCTATCCCCTTCCAAAAGGGCCCCAGATCCAGGTCCCTTACCCAGTTTTAGGGTGCCATTTGTCTTGAGAGACCTCAAGATAAGGAAACCCAGTATAAACGCACAGGAGACAAGAAGACAAGAGGTTGAGTTACACCACCAAAAAAAATTGTTTTAAAGACCAGGAAATCGAGAGGTCCAAACATACAAATCCCCTTGCCATATTTCTGATAGCTAATATTTCATTGGTTGTGGTGGGAATTCATGTTTTGCAAAAAGTTCTAAAACATACCCTACAATGCCACTTTCATTTGAGTAGCTATCTAACAAAATCCCTCACTTCCCTCAAGTTTCAGAGATTCACACACTTGGCCCAAGGAACATAAGCAATATTCTTCTTCCAATTCTATATAAGCTCCTACCCTCTAATCCATGGAGACCTAGCCCCTAAGCAGCTTCTGGCTCTTCCCTCCCAGGACCAGACATTAGAAAACAGACATCAGGTTAGACAAAGCCCCATCAGGCCCCTAGCCTACTTAGTCCAAGATCAGGCTAGGCTCAAGGCAACCCCTCCCACTCCCAAGGGAAAAGGACACCCGGCCTAGATCTCACCAGGAAGAATAATTTTCTGGAAGGCCTCATCTGAACACTCCTATGTTATCCCATGATCAACAACACCCCAGTTCCTCCTTTTTAGAACTCCTATAAAGAATCCTAAGAAGAAGGCAAGGGGCATGAGGATGCAAGAGGTACACCCTAGTCCACCCACAAATAGCCCCCCAACCTTTCAGGCAAAGAATGTGCTGACATGGCCAACATCACATTAGTTGAGATCTGGAGGAAGATTTGGGAAAGGGACAGGAACGGGGTGTGGCAAAGTGGAAAAACTGGGTCATAGAACAGCTTGGGGCAGAGTTCATCTTGGGAGCCCATACAGCTTCCAGCTAGGACAGGAACAACCCCAGCCCTGGGGGCCAACAGAGGGGGAAAAAGGGAATAATTGCCTGTGGTTAACCTAACCTCTGGGCCAATAGCACAAGACAACTCTACTGTTTGTCAAGAAAAGGCTAGGACCACTCTACTTCCTTGGACAACAGGACAACCGTATGCTACCCTAGCGTATATGAACCAAAGAAGTTCAAAATTTGGCCCTCCACTATACTAGACTAAAGCAAAGGGCAGTGGAAGATAAGGATTAACATCTACCCAAATAACTTCGAAGGGCAGAGCAGAGGCTGCTCTGCACACATCCCTAGCCCTAACTTAGAAAACCCCAAATCTAGAAGCATCTCTAAAGCACCCCAGTTTTTGTCAAAAGTAAAGAAAATTAAAAATAAGAAATCTAGTCACTGGGGAACCTAAGCAAGAACAGTAGCCTTTGGAATGAGAGGATGGCTGGCTCAGATAACAAAAAATCAACAGCAGCAGCAGCAGTTAACATTTATACAGCACTCTAAGGTTTACAAAGTACTTCCCATACATTGTCTCATTTGAACTTTACAATAACCTTGTGAAGTAGGTTCTACAGTATCATCCCCATTTAACTGAAGACAAAACTGAGGCTCAGGGAGATTTCTTGGCTGGCCCAATGGCCACGCAGCTAATGAAAGAATTTGAATCCAACATGTACTCCACTGTCTCTCTGATCCAATACAAGGACAGTTCACTTGAATAGACAACAGGGAAGAGAAAAATTCTGAGATGGGGAAAAAAGAAAAGGAGAACAAAAAGGCCAGTTTAGGGGTAGAGGAGAAAACAAGAGAAGCACACAGCATCTCTCCGTCTGAGGAATTAACCAAAGCTCTTCTCCTCAGGACTGGTCAGTACCATCTCCGGAAAGCACAGGGTAAATCCAACCATTTCAATTTGCCCAGTCCAAGGTCCCAGCCCAAACACATATAACACACATATATACTTTCTTCTCCCCCGCCACCAAGATAAACATGCTTTCCCAGACACAAGGTCTTCAATAAAACATTCCTTCCCTAAGAAGAATGACGGAAAGTCTTTTAAAAAAAAAAAAGAGATTCCTTCCTATTCATTGTACTGGGGTGGGGGCTCCTCTGCTCCCCAAACCCTCAAACCTTGTCTTCTAGATCATTAACATATTTCCTCAGCTTTCATTCCCCAACCAAAACACTCCAGCAATTTGCCTGGCTGCAAGTGCTCCATATCCCGGCTGTGAGCGAGATTCAAACTTTGCACAGTTCAGTCACCGGGAGAGAACAGAAAACCGGTAACTGATCACTGGCTAAAAATAAACTGAAAAAGAGAACCCAGCAATCCCTGTTTATACTTTCCAAGGCAGCAATGACTCCTGCCCCCAAGACCCCACTAGATTTCAGAAATGCTTGGCCACTCTCCCCCAAAACCCTAAGGCCAAGCCACAAAGCACTGGCTGACCATAACTTAAGCTTAATGCTACCCTATTCATTCTAAGTTTCACATAGAGCATTACCATCTCACCATGAGCTCAGACGGTACAATGGGCACAAATGGGCACTAGATGTCATCTCCAAGACACCTCAATCCATGATGCCCAAGGCAGAAACACATGGCTGCCATCACCCTTTTTACAGGAGAGCTCTGAAGAAGAGAACCACTCCCTCTACATACCCTCCCACCTCAGATTCTGCAAAGAGAGGTATTACCCAACCCTGCCCCAACAGAGTCACTTGAGGAAGGCCCCAAAAGCCTCCTCATTCCCAGCCTGTGCCCCTTCAGAGCACTTACCTGGGTGGGGTGGGGGAAGGCTATTTAGAAGCACCTCCATGTCCTCTTCCTCACTGCCTGCTGAGCAGGGGGATGGGGAGCCCAGGCCTGAAGCCATCCCCTTCCACTCCTGGCCAGGGAATTGGCCCAGCTGCTCCTGCCTCCGGCCTGGGGCCCTCTGTGCTGGCCCGAGTCACTGTGCAGAGGAGGGGGGGAGGGGGGAAGAGACAGAGAAAGAGAGAGAGAACAGTCAGTGACGTGCACTGTCCCTGTCCCCCTCCCCCACCCCACCCCCACCTATTCTTTCCACCCACCACCCCACCCCCCCCCTCCCCCCTTGCCACTTGGGCCAGACAGTAAAACCCACTTCAGCTGAACTTCGTTCTTCAGCATTTCGGGGGGAAGGGTCCGGAATCAGACTCGCTCCCCTTAAGGGAGGCTAAGGCCAGAGGTGGGGCAGGGGCAGGAAGGAAGGAGCCCTCCCCTCCTCCAGGACCAAGCGGGCATTGTGGTAGGAGGACAGCAGAGGGCCATGGGGAAGAAGGGGCCTGGGCTGGGCAAGCTGAAGGGGAGGGCTTCGAGAGAGGAGATTCTACGAGGCAGAAGGTCACTGGGGGGCGGGAAGGGGCTGCTCCCGGACGCCGGGGAGGGGTCAGTCCCCACAGAGGGCAGCTGATCCCAGGAGCGCTTCAGGTTTTCCAGGGAGCCAGGGGAAGGGGGAGGGTGGAGCCTCCAGACTTGAGCACGGTCCTGAGTGGGGGGCAGGGGGTGGGGGGGAGGGTCTTCTGGATAACCTAGGGGAGGGGGCCAGGCCACGTGTCCCGGGGAACAAGCCCGCAAAGGGCAGCAGGGGGGCAGGCTCCTGATGTAGTAGGAAGCCGCCCCCTCCCCGTTGTCCTGGGGGGCGGAAAGGGCCCACAGAGGCCCAAAAAGGCGCCTCGAAGCCCTGGGTGGGGGAGGGCTCAACTCCCCCCGGCCCTCAGGGGGTCGGGGGGGGGCAGCCAGCCGGTTTTTAAGGGGCTTTCTGCGGGATAGGCGAGGGGCCCCCTGGGGGAGTTTCTCGGGAAGGTAGTGTGTGTGTATGTAGGGGTCTTTCCACGGGGACCCCGCCCCCTCCTCACCCCGGAGCCGCGGGGTCCAGCTCTCCGTAGCTCTCGCTCCCACTCCAGCTCCTCCTCGCCACGGCCGAAGGGGGGAAAATGGCTCCGGCTCCGGCTTCGCCTCTTAAAGGGCCCGAAACACCGGCCGGGAAATCCCACAGCCCAAGCCCCGCCCCCCCCGCGGACAGCCCATAATAACCCCAACCAACTCCAACCCTCCCCAGTCCCCTTCCCCCCACCCTCCACCTTCCTCCCTGGATCTCCCCGGCAACGCCCGCCCCCTCGTCGCCCCAGCAACCATTGGCCCCGCCCCTTCACCGCTCGCGCGCGCGTGTCACCGAAGCAACCGCCCACCTCCCGGACATCCCATAATACCCGTGGACTCCCCCACTTCCATACACATGTATGCCAGAGTTAGGGACATCCCATAATACTCAGTTCCTTTGCAACTCAACCCTTTCTCCCCAAACATCCCATAATAACCATTCTCCTGCCAACTTCCCCACTCTAACCCCCCAGGATTGACATCCCATAATGATCCCTCTCACCCCTCCCTCTCCATGGCCATCCCATAATAACCACCCCTCCCAACACTTCAGCCTTACATCCCATAATACTCACCCCCCATCCCCCAACAGACATCCCATAATAACCACCCTCCATCCACCCCCAGTTTGACATCCCATAATATCCACCCTCGCCCTCTGCAACAACGGCCATTCAGGGCCCCTTCCCACACACATCCCATAATAACCAGTCTCCCCTTTTCTATACAGACATCCCATAATAACCAAACCCCTGGTAGCTCCCCCCCAGCCCCTCCAGGCTAGTATCCTCTGATAGTCTCACCCCCTTCATCCCCATCCTTTACACACTCACTCTGTAGTCTAGCAGCCCATAATAATCATCCCTCCCCTATATGCAGATGTCCCATAATGATCAGCACCCTCACTGTCACCCCACAGATGGACATCTAATCACCTCTTTCCTCAAGACATCCCATAATAACACAACTCTCCCACTCCAACCCAGATATCCCATAATAAACACCAGGGGCAGCTGGACAGCCAGACATCCCATAATACTCCTAGAAACAACTTAGTGCCACATCCCATAATATCTCATTCTCCCCCCATACCCTTCCAGCAGGCAGCCCATAATACTCACATTCATACCTCCCCCATCTCCAGACACACGGTCCATACTAATCATCGGGAGCAGGGAGGGCCAGACAGGGCTGCCCACACTGTCCAGTCTACACACACACACACACACACACACACACACACACACACACACACACACACACACACACACACACACCTCCACCCCACCCCGAGCCAGAGCTGTGTCCTGGAGGGATAGCCACTGATGGCCTAGATCCTGGGGACACTGCTCAGAAAGAGACCACCTGGAGCCCCACCCAGATATCCTGACAAGTGGAGACCACACTCCAAATCCTGGTGAGCCATGAGGCCTCCCAGGTAGATGGACCATCTTCACGGAGCCTACTCTTTCTTAGGCTTTCCCATGATATTCACAGAGCTCCATGCAAAGACATCATAGAAAACTCCAGCTAGTTCTCTTCCCCACCCTCAAGCCCTGGGGACTTGTTCATCAACATGCCCAAGCAACTCCTATACTTATGTGGACTGAGGCCCCTCCACACATACTCAGGAGTAGAAACTTAGGAGCTCACTCACGTCCCATAGTGTACTTGCTAAGTCATTCATCTGATATTGATTGAGTGCTTATTGTGACATTGTGCTAGGCCCTGGGAGGATCACCAGAATACCTTGCTTGCCCTCAAAAAGCTGACAATCTAGTAGAAGTTAAGAGTGGTACATAAATAACTATAATAAATGTGACAAATTTATACCAGAGAGGTACAAAGCACTGTAGGAGTTCAGAGAAAGAGAAAACTTCACTACTCCACTGCGATTTCTAATATCACATAAACCAATATAAACCATTCTTGACAATGTCTTAACTCTCCAATAACGAATCCCTGTTAGTTGCCATCCAAGGGAGGTTCCAGAGTGGCCTCACCTACACTCAGGTTAAGGTAGCCTATTAGCCATAATAAGAAACATTTCATACTATAGTAATGTTCCTCTCCCCTGAATCACAGAATCCTAAAATGTTAATATTTTTCTCAGGACACAACCAAAATCCCCTAACACTATATATTGTCCCATTACACACCACATCTTTGATGCTCAGTGTCCCATCTTTTTCAATGACTTTCCTTTTATGATATCCCATAATGCTCCCTGTTGTTCCCATTCAACTAGTGTATCCTCCAACCCTATCTGTCCTAGTCTTCCCAGGATATTCTATGTTACTCTCCATCCTTTTTTTCACATGCACCAACCACCACCAACATCCCAGCAAACTTTCACCCTGTAGCTATTGTAACAAGTAGCACTTCTACCTATTATACAAAGTGGCCATCCTTGTCAACAGATTGTCCCCACCCTCTACCCTGGAAACTGGGTAGAAACAGTACCTAGAAAATTTCTGAGGCCTCTTCCCCACCCCACCCCCACCAAGTTCCTTTTGCTTTTCAGAGGTCCAGCACTCCCATGGTCCCTTCTTCCATACCTCATCAAATCATTTCCTTTCTGTCTGAAAAACCTTAACCCCCCCCCCCAAAAAAAAAACAGGCCCTAAATAAGCAGGATTTGGATTTCTTGTCTTCAACAAGCTTTCAGTAGCTTTGCTCCCTAAACAGAGACTTTTCTCTCAGCCTCTATATTGACTTCAGAAAGTCTGCTCTCTGGGATTAAACTCTGTGGAAAATATTAATGGTTAGACAGAAACAGGGCTTACTCCACCAAAATGCACTCTCATAACGGGCTGTTAATTCATAGCCTTTCCTTTAATTGCAAGCTCATTTCCCTAAACACAGGTATTCTTATCCAACCTGAGAATTGATGGATCAGGAAAACTGGTAAAGATATATTTTCCATTCCCACAACTTTCACAACTTTTAAGCCCCTCAAACCACAAGCACTCTCTCTCTCTCTCTCTCTCTCTCTCTCTCTCTCTCTCTCTCTCTCTCTCTCTCTCTCCCTCTCTCTCTGTCTCTCTCTGTCTCTCTCTGTCTCCTCTCTCTCTCTCTCTCTCTCCCCCCCCCCCCCAAATTTCTTCTTCAGAAAGACAGAGCAGTCACAGACTCTCATGGTTAAAAGAAACCTCCACAGCTCTTTAATACAATCAGCGCTTGAACACAAATCTCTGCACCAGACCTGCCAGGTCAGTGTTCTGCCTTTACATGTGAGGGGGAACCCACTACATGTCAAAACAGACCATTCCACTTTTAGGTAGCTCTAAGTTTTAGGAAGCTGTTTTCTTACAGGGAGCCTAAATCTGTCTCTCCAACTTGTACCCATTGCTCCTACTTCTACTGTCTGCAGAAGAATTTTAATCCCTCTTTCACATGACACCCCAAAAGGGTTATTATATCCCACCCTGCCTACCAAGTTTTCTCTTCTCCAGGCTAAACACTGGTAGTTCCTTAAACCAATTTTCTTATGGTATAGTCTCCAGTCTTCTCAACTTCCAAATTACCCGACTTCTAGATGCTCTCCTGCTTGTCTAGATCCATCTGAAAATGTGATGCACAATAGACCAGATGTCATCTAACTAGGACAGAAAATAGTGCCAACTATTTCCTTTTTTCTGAACAATATGCCCCCTTAATGCAACAAACATTTGCTTTTATGGCTGTCTGTCACACTTATAACTCACATTGAGCTTGCAGTCCATTAAAACCCCGAGATCTTTTTCTAATGAACTAGCCAGGTATCTTTCATCTTATACTTGTGAGTTGATTTTTTCACAACTCAAGTGTAAAATTTTAGACTTATTCCTATTAATTGAAGAGTTGAATAAACTGTGGAACATTGACGTAATGGAATACTCTATTGCAATTAAAAGAAATCTAGAAAGATCTTTATAAAATAATGCAAAATGACAAAAAGCAGAACTAGAAGAATAGAGTACACACATACATGACCAGATGATACAAGAGGAAAAGTAAAGGAGAATGAATGGACTATGGGAATAACTAAAAGGTTATAATGGTATTTTATACACTGAAATTAACTTAAATATTAGTTAAAAGGCATATTTAAATGGTTGTATTGATGTATGATATTGTTTATAATAAATTCTCTTTTAAAATGTATCTGATTCAATTGTATCTATTGATTCAGCATAATATTCTTGTCTATTGAGATATTTTTGGATCCCAGTTGTCATATAATGTGTTAACTACTACTTCCAGCTTTGTATCACATATAAATTTGATAAGCATGCCATTTATGCCTTTTTTCAAGTAACTGATAAAAAATATTAAATAGCACACAGCCAAGGACAGACATCTAGGATGCTCCACTAGAGATCTATTTTCAAGTCGTTGAATCATAGGGTTCATTGTAATTTTTGGCCATTTGGGTCAAATCATTCAACCTGTGCTGAATCCACTTCACCATGCTCATCTAAGGTAACATAAGAGACTTGTCAAAAAGCTTCACCAAAAACCAGTCAGATACCAAATATGTTATTCCTTCCCTTACCCTGGCTCCCTAAGTAACATTGTTCCTCTCAGGGCTTCAATTTCCCCTCCCTTAATATCACCACAGCCATCCCATTCCCTCCCATATATATAAGACACAGGATTGTTCTTTTAGTGTTTAATTCAATTAAAAAGACATTTATTAAGCACTTGGTGCTTAAGGTATTTTTTAAGGTACTCTGCTCATTGCTTGGGATATAAAGAAAACACTAAATTGTCTCTGCCCTCAAGAGTCATATGTCCTCTAGAAAGATAAAACATGTAAATACAGGATAATTTAGGAAGGAAGAGAACACCAACTAGAAGAACACAAGTTAGGAGAGACCTCAGAGAGCAAGCAGACAGCACCCTGAAGGAAGATGAGCATGTGAAAGAAACTAGATGTGGAGGAAGAACATTCTAGGCTTGAGGGATGGTTCTGAGAGAGGAGATGGAAAGCCAAATTCAGGTAATAGTACTCTTGTTCAGCTGAAACAGAAAGTACATGAAGAAGAGTTATACATAAAGAGTTTGGAAGTTCATTGGGAGCCAAATTATAGAAGGCCTTAAACACCATGCTGAAGAGCTTGTAATTTCATGGTAGAGGAAAGAGATACGCACTGAAGACTTTTGACAGTGATGACATGGTCAGATATGTGTTTTAGGAATATTAATTGGGATGATTCAGAGAGGGTAGAGACTAGAAGAAGAGATATCAACTTGGAGACTATTGCAGTTGTCCAGGCCAGAGGTAACAGGGGAGTTTGATGAGCAATAGACTTAATGAGGTGTGGAAGCAGAACTGAAAAAACAAAAAACAAAACAGAAAAAACCCAACCCTTCAGAAATGATTGAATATGGAGGGTAAAAGAGAGGGCAGAGGAGATGATTCCTGGGTTACTGGGGTATACAACACACAAAAAAGGAAAGTTTGGAAAAAAGGATATGTTTAGGGGCAGTGGGCAGATAAGAGTTCCATTTTTTACATATTGAGTTTGAAACGCTGATAGGACATTCAGGTGGCAATGCCCAACAGGCAGGTGATGATTTAGGATTGGAACTCAGGAAAGAAATGAAGTCTGGAAATACAGATGTGGGAGTCATCTTCGATAGAGATGGTAAATTATCCCATGAGAGAAGATGAAATCTGAAAACTAAGAGAGTACAGAAAGTGAAGAGAAAACGGCTTAGGATAGAGTCCAGGGAACTCCCGAAGTAAGGGGAAGAGGGCAGGATATGCAAATTAGACTGAGAAAAATTAAGTTAAACAGTAGGAGGAAAACCAGGAAAGAGTAGTGTCATGGAAGCTAAAGAGGAAAAAGTATAAAAAAGTGGTGATCACCAAAGTCAGAAACTACACAAAGGTTGAACAGTTAAGAAATGCTTTGTTGAGGGCAGAGATTTCTTGTTCTGTCTTTGTATACCTTAGGGCAGTACTTTGCACATGGTAGGTATTTAATAAATATTGACTGAACTTGATTGGGGGAGGAGGAGAGAAGAAGGCAGCAATAATCTTAGAGAAAGCAACTTTAGTCAAGTGGTTGGCTCAGTACTCTGAGATTTTTACCTGGAATATCCTTGAACCCTTGCTTATGAATAAAAAAAATGGCAAATATTACTGTTCATTTTCCCCTTTCCCACTAATTCCTCACTGATGTACCTATCCACACATATAGCTATGTAAGTAATAGTCGTTTTACTTTTCAATCCTTTATTAAATATTCAGGCTCTCTTTTAAACAGATCACTCATTGTTTTTGCCTTTTTTTTTCTCTATTCCCTTTATTCTCTTTACCTTCACCTGTCTTTTCACATGTCACCGTCTTCACCTGCTGCCATGTGGGGTCTCAAAATCATAAAAGATTGTGAACCCTAGGGAGCTGGAGACACAAAAGGACTTGTGGTGTGGTGTTAACAAGAGGCCTGGTACTTCTTCTGTTTAGAGTTATTTTCTGAGTATGTCTCATCCCCACTACCATCCTAATATTAAATTAAAGGAAGCCCTAGCCTAGAGATATTTATTGGGACACAATCACTTCAACTAGCCCACTCTACCATCAGCTCTTCAATATTTCATTGATAAGCCATGGAAGCTGATACTCACCAGTACCCTATTCCCAATGCCATGCTCAGATATTACAGGACCCTAGAGGTAGAGTTCCCTTGTTGTTATTCTGACTCTTTGTGACCCCATGGACAATAACTTGACAATGCTGTCCATGTGGCTTTCTTGGCAAAGATATTAGAATGGTTTGCCATTTCCTTCTCCCCAAATCATATAGCTAATATGTGTCCGAGGGCAGATTTGAACTCAGGTCTCCCTGACTCCAGACCCAGCACTCTATCTACCGAGCAACCTGGTTGGTTGTTGTCCTTCCTCTGAAAAGTCAATTTCCAATGTGTCCTACTGTGGCTGATCAGACCAACACGAGCTCAGAATGTTCTGCTACAGGTTGGGCACCAATTTGGCCTGGATTCTCTAAATGAGTCCTGTTTCCTTTGAGCCACTTCAAATCCACTTTGCTCATTGAGCACAGCACCTTCTCTGCTGTGGGCATGCCATGCTGAGCAGTCCTGCACCAGGGTCTCCCATGTAGACAATCTTCCAAAGTTTTCAATTCTAAAGTTTTTTTTTTCTTTTTTGGAGGGGGGAAGGCAAGGCAATTGGGGTTAAGTGACTTGCCCAAGGTCACATAGCTAGTAAGTGTGTCAAATATCTGAGGTTGAATTTGAACTCAGGTCCTCCTGACTCCAGGGCAGGTATTCTATTCACTGCGCCACCTGGCTGCCCCCAATTCCAAAGTTTTTAAGGGAGACCTTGAAAGTGTCCTTTTATCCTTTCTTCTGACCACCATGTGAGAGCCTGCCCTGTGTGAGTTCTCCATAAAACTGGGCAAGCAATTGTTTTGTATTCGAACAATGTGGCCAGCCTAGCAGTACCCCAGTCATTCCTATATCCTATAGTTGGAAAATTCACATCTCCTTCTCATGTCATCCCTTTGATTCCCCATCTAGTAGGGTAAAACTCATTACAGAAACATTCTCCTTGATCTTCACTGCATTTACATATATTGTTTCCAGCATCACTCAGCAAACTCCTCTCCTCTGAGGTACCCTCCATCTGTTTATATAAAACCAAATGCATATACTTTTTCACTGTCATCAATCAGGCTCCAGGACATTATCCTTTCTCAAGGAGATAAATACCTGATTCATAATCTGCCTTTCTACCTAGACACCTACCTTCATACTTGGGGACCTCCAGATTTACATTGATGTTGACTGGAACACCCTAACCCATTCATCTACCTCTTAAATTCCCTGGCCTGTGCCTTCAGACCACTTCAGCCATGTCATATCTGAGATTTCAAGATTACCCATAACTGTTCTATTTCTATGGTCTTAGACTCTGAAATTTCTTCTCTGTGATCATAATCTGTTATCCTTATTTTCCTCCTTCTGCCTCACTCCTAAACTTATTCTTCATTCTCACTAAGACCTCAAGTCTTCTACCTATTCTATCAGTCCATTACCCCTTATTCAGTTTCACTTTCCTCCTTTGAAATTATTGACTAGGATTGAACCTCGAACAAAGGTTTTCCAGACATGATGCTCAAAATTTTTATAACACTTATTTTGAAAAGAGGTGTTTAGAGTTTTCCCAATCAACTTAGTTAAAAAGTGTAAAGAGGTTACCTAAATAATTGGACCACAAAGAGTGAAGAAGTCCCTCAGTCTACCTGACTAGGTATTGGACATTGGAAAAGGCAAATGACTGAACACAGGCAACCTCCATTGAACAGCTCCTCTGGGGCACCCAAACTTTGAATATCAGTTGAGGAGAATATCTCAAAGAGAATTCTATATTAAGAAATAACTGAATTTAGTACCTAGTTATATCAAGAATAATTAATTAAAACTGGATACTTCTTTTCCCTCTCCCCACCCAGGTATACCCCAACACCCTAGGTGTGCTCTTTTTCGGCCTAGTTCTATCTTGTTCCCTCCATGGGTAGCAGACACCCCTCTCATTCCTTAGCAGTAGCTTCAAAGTATTTCTGGACTCCATTCACCAGGCTTTGTTTCTGGGGATTTGAGGTTTGTCATTACTCCCTCTTAATCAATTGATTGTGTTTTACTGCTTGCAAAATATGTATATTTTGTGTTGTTAGTCCTAGGAGCCAAAATAGGTAGGTATGTCTCTGATCTTGGCCCTATACTAACCAATTCAGTTAACCAATTCAATTAACCAATTCAGTTCTATGCTGTCCTCTGCCCTTGAATGCTTTGCCCCTTTGTCATTTACTGCTCACAGATTGCTAAACCTTTGACTCAGGTTACCCCCACTATTCTTATTCTTCTTGGGTGTTACTAAATGCTGCTGGAGAATGTTATATGACTATGCTGACTCTTTTCTTTCTACACTTTCTTAGATCTCATCAGTTTCTAAATATTGCATTATCATCTCTACATAAATTATTTCCAAATCTATATATCCAGCCCAAATCTCTCTCCTGAGCCCAGCCCTGCATCACCAACTGCATTCTCCCCAGAATATCCCATCAGAACCTCAAACTCAACATGTCTAAAATGGAACTTGTTATCTTCCCCCTAAACTGTTCCTTCTTTAAAATTTCTCATTTCTATTGAAGTTATTATTATCATTCTTTTCCTCTCCTCTACTACATATCCAACCCATTGCCAAGTCTCCTTAATTCTATAGCCATATGTCTCCTATCAGTCCTCTTTTCTATATGCACATCATCAATACCCTACTTTAGGCTCTCATTAACTCTAACTTGGCTTACTGCAAAATAGTTTCCTAATTGGAAAATTGTTCTCCCTTCCTATGCTGCTGGTCCCTAAGGAAGTTTGGAGCAAAGAAAGAAGTAAGGCAACATCCCAGCTTTACTTTGCTGGTCTTCCTTTTGTTGTTGAACATCTTCTTTCATTCAATTCAATTATAAGCAATGAACTCTGAAACAAAAACAAAACTTAAGTATTACCATTCTTCTTGACCTCTCTGCAGCCTTTGATACTGTTGGTGACTCCCTTCTCCTTGATACACTCTTCTCTTGAGATTTTCAGGACACTATTTCTCCTCCTACCTATCTGACCATGCCTTCTTTGATTCCTTACCTGGATACCTCCTTCAGTTATATCCTCTAAACATAAGTGTCCCTCAAGGCCCTTGTCTTGAGCCATCTTTTCTTTTCCCTTTTATTGACTTGATGATCTCATCAGCTTCCATGAAATCTATTTACCACCTCTTCTGCGGATGATTCTCAAATCTACCTATCCTTCCCTAGTCTCTCTGCTGTCCTCCAATCTCAGTATTTCTAACTGCCTTTCTGACATCTTGAACTGGTTGTCAGACATTTTAAACTCAACACATCCAAAGCTGAACTCATTCTCTTTCCCTCTAAATCCTCCCCACCTCTTTTCTAACTTCCCTGTTACTGTTGAGGGCAACACTGTCCTCCCAACCCCTCAGCTTTACAATCTTGGTGTTATCCTCAACCCCTCATATCCCATCTGTTGCCAAGTCCTGTCAATTTCACCTTTGCAACACCTCTTGAATATACCCCCTTCTCTTTGACACCACTGCCACTCTGGTGCAGACATTCACTACCTCATATCTGATGACAGCAATAGCCTATTGATGTGTCTGCTTTTCTCCAGTCTCTCCCCACTCCAATCTGTCCTACATTCAGCCAACAAAGTTGTTTTCCTAAATTGAACATCAGACCATGTCACCTCTCCCCCTCCCACACACACTCTCAATAAACTCCAGTGGTTCCCTATTACTTCCGGGATCAGATGCAAAATACTTTGCATCCAGAGCTCTTCATAATCTAGTTCCTTCCTACCTTTCCATATTTACCCTCCCATTTTGTACTCTTCAGCTCTGGGCATGTTCTCTAGCTGTCCCCCATGCCTAAGATGCCCTCTTTCCTCATCTCCACCTACTGGCTTCCCTAGTTTGCTTCAAGTCCCAACTAACATCTCATCTTTTACAGGAAGCCTTTCCCAACCCCTTTAATCCTGGTGCCTTCCCTCTTTTAATTATTTCTTATTTATTTTATATATAGCTTGTACATATATATTTGTTTGCTTGTTGTCTCCCATTAGATCTCGAGCTCCTTGAGGTCAGAGATGATCTTTTGCCTCTTTTTCTATCTCCAATGCTTAGCACAGGGCCTGCTATATACTAGATGTTTAATAAATGTCTATTGACTGGCTAACTGCCTTCAAGAAGATTATATTCTCCTGGGGAGATACATGTTGATGGATAAGTAAACAAAATATAATTTGAGAAGGAAATAAGCACTCACAACTAAAGGGATGAGAAAAGGCTTCAAAGAAGAGATGGCATCTGAGCTGCTGCTTAAAGGAAGGGAAGGAGACTAGGAGAGGGAAATGAGAAGGGAGTGCATTCCAGAAATGAAGGGAAGCCTTTGCAATGGAAAAGAGGGAGGGGGAGATGGAATGTCAGGTGGGGACAAGTCTCATTTGGCTTAAATGTAACAAGTGTCAAAGGGTCAAATGGTGTGTGTTTGTATATATTTGTTGCTTGAGTATCTGTGATTTCTATTTATCCTCCCTGTTTCCCCCTTGTTATCCTCACCCCATGATACCTTTTAGGATAAATTATAAATAAATCCAGTGCAATTGGTCCCTAGAGACAGAGGGTAGGGTAGTCCTCTGTCTAATATACTCAGTCAGATAGTTTCTCTAGTTGGTTACCTTAGAGTTCTGTCTTCTTCCCAAGGGACAGAGGAAAATGGAATGAGGAGAGAGAAAGGTCTCAGGAGAACACTTAGAAAAGGTTGATGGTGGGATCTAGAACTCATATACCTTATAATACTAATCCTCTAAATGCTTCCTCTAGATAAGAATGATAAAATCTGTTCATGAGAGGTCTAAAGGAATCCAGCCATTTTCCCACCTCCCCATCAGTAAGCTGACAAGTGGAAGAGGTCATGGGGATGGGCAGTCTGCAGGCAACCTCCGGCACCTGAGGGATAGGTCTGATGGGCAGGTGGTCGACCCTGTCCTAGCAACATCACGCTCTTTCCACAGAAATGGCAGCTCACCCCACAACTGGCCTGCCCCCAGATGCTCCAAAGCTCATCATTTGGAACCTCGGCTGAGCTGAAAGCGAAGAGGAGAGGGCCCTCATCACTGTGGGAGCTTTCCAGAATTAATCCTACGCAGGTCCCCAGCCAAGCCAGGAACAGGACCTGGGAGTGTCCCCTTGGACTGGACTAGCTCGGGACTGGAGGGGAGGGGGCTGGGCAGGGTCGGGGTGGGAGGTTCTCTTCAGAGCAGCCCTTCTCCAAGGAACCTCTCCACTCAGTTCCTCCTCCTGGGATCCTAGGTCTGACTCTAGGTGTCTCCCCACCCACTCCTGTTTGCAACTTCTCGGCTCTCTCGCCCTTCCTTCTCTCTCAATTTCCCCTTTCTCTCCTAAGCTTCACCTTCCCTGAGCAGCCCCACCCAGCTGTGCCGGGCACATCCCATAATAGTCAGCCCTCCCTCCCCCCTCCAAAAAGAGGCGGTCATCCCATAATAGCCACCCACAGGAGACATTCCGCGGTGACCGCCCCCTCCCTGCGGAGCTGCCGGGAGCCGCCATCCCATAATAGTTGTCTGCCTGTTTTACTGGTTACTGCTGTGAAGGGAGCTGGAGAGAGAGGGGAGGAGGGTAGAGGAGTAAGGGTCTCCCCTGGGGGAGGACAGTGGAAGACTCAGGCTGGGGGTGGTGACAGGTAGAGGGGAAAGATGGACAGGTGTGGGCAGCGACACGCACATGTGCCCCCATTACCTCGGAATGGGACCCCTTCCCCCCACATACCCTAGAGGTGGCGACATGTCAGGCAAACTGCTGGGGCAGCTTAAGAAAGCAAGAAAAACCGAGGTGTTTGGGGGAGGGGAATTGGCTATCAGGTGTTCCCCCAGGAAGACAAAGGTTTGAGTGAAAGGGTTGACCTTAGACAGTGAGGGGGGAGGGGCAACGAAGAGCTTTCTTATCCTCCCCACTCTGCACCATCATCCCATAATAATCCTTCAACCCCACTCCCCCTCCCACACACACACCATCCCATAATATTTCCCAGAGAGGCAGTCCTGCAGTAGGTACAAAGAAGCATCCCATAATAAGCTTCCCTACCCCACCCATTCCACTCACCAGGCTACCCCCCCCTCGGTCACATGCAGTCGGTGCCAACTCCCCCCTGCTCCCCCCTCTGGCCACCAAAGGCCTTGCCAGCCCATAATACTCCCTCCTCCCCCTTCCTCCCCCCTTCCTCCCCCCTTCCCACCCCGCACCCCTTCCTCCTGCCTCCAGTTGGATCTGAGCCTCACCAGCCCATAATATTGGCCAGTCTCCTAAGGCTGCTCCAGCCCATAATACTCTCCATGTCTCCTAAGGCCTCTGCATCCCATAACATTGCCAGAAGCCTGACCTGTGGGCCAAATCCCAAGTCTGTTCCACACATCTCAGCTGTGTCAGCACTGGTCTCTCTCCCTCCCTCCCTTCCATCTTCCCTCAATCTAGCGTACCCTTTTCCAGACTCTTTCCAATCCTTTTGTCCCAGACTGCTTCCTCCCCGTCCCCCCAACTCTCAACCCATTGATGCCTTGGTCCTGGACACAGCTCTAATGTCCTTCATTGCCCTTTCTCCCTAGTCTGGTCCCTCCCAGGTTTTTTTTCCTCTCCTTTTCATATCTGTATATACACACATATGTATATATGCATGTATTCACACACTATATATGTTTCACACATATACATACTTACATACATACATACATATTTATTCCTCGAAGTCTCAGGAAGGTAAAATTATACCAGAGGGCAACAGGGCATTCACCTTGTGGCTCATGGAATAACCTGCTTTTCAGGGAAAGAGGCTGCTACCTCTAAGACTTTCACTAATGATCTGACATCACAATAATTTTCTTAACCTGCTTTGCACACTGTTCCCCAAGCCTGAATCCCCAATATCAGATACTCCCTTTTCAAGTAGAGGAAGCCCTAGTTTTGCCCCAGAAATACTTGCTTGATCATCCCTAAGTTGTGAGATCAAGCATGGGTACCTTTAGGATTCCCATCCCTTTGCAATGTACTTTTCCTTTGATGGCCTCAGTTGATCTACCACCCCGAGTGGAAGGCAACCCACCCCTTCACCATCACTTCTATAGGGTATCAGTTGTTGAGGATGCATAGGTACCTCTTGGGATATAAAGACCTGGTATAGTGGAATAAGCCTGAGGTTTAGGGTCAGAAGACCCAACTTTGAATCTCATCTCTTGTCACTTTCTGTGTGGCCTTGGACAAATTGCTTAACTTTTATGAGCCTTAGTTTCCTTACCTATAAAATGCGCTGTGATAATCTGTAGGATCATTGTGAGAATCAAGTGAGATAACTTATGGAAAACTGCTCAATAAACAGGAACTATGATTAACTTCAGTGAAGTTCAGACTTCTTTGTCAGGCATTCAAGGCTTTTCACAATTTGGTGTCATTATATCTTTCCAGCCATAGTGAATAGAATCTCAGTTTTGGAAGGATCCTCAGAGGACACCTAGGCCTATTTACCTACCTGAAAAGAGTCCCCTCTACAGCATACCCAACAAGTAGTTATCTAGTTTTTGCTTAGAGATCTCTAATAAGGGAGGACCCTACTACCTCCAGGGAAGACCAGTCCTCTTGAAAACAGCTCTGATAGCTTGAAAATTTGTCCTTATGAGCCTAAATCTGCCTGTTTGCAACTTGAACCCTTATTCCTCATTCTGTTCTATGAAGTGGAGAGGACCAAGTCAGTTCACCTCTTCCACAAGCCAGTCTTGAAAAGACTCAAAGACAACTATTATCTTCTCTGTCTCCCCTGTCTCTTATCCAGGCTGAATATCTCAGTTCCTTCAATGAATCATCATACACATGTGCTAGACCACTAAGTAATACTTTTCACAGGCCTTTGTTCAGCCTGTTCCTAATACTTGTAATGTTACCCCTTCCCCTCTTACCTATTGAGTAGTTCCATCCTGATTTTAAAATCCAACTCAGATGGATCCTCCTCTTTGAAGTTTTTGCCCCTCTCCTTCCAGTTCTTGATTTGGTTTTGTCCTTTCAAATATACTTCCAGTGTGTTGTAGTTATCTGTGTATATACATATCTTATGTGGTATTACATTGTAAAGATTCCTGAAGACGGTTTTTTACTGAACTTTGTGTATTCTCTAGCATCTAACATACAGAATGTCTGAATACAGAATTTGTTGAATGAATTAATGGAGAAATAATTTCCTCAAATTTTTACTTTAAAAAGATGCTCTTATTCTTTCCTTATTTTAGAGAACATAATTGGCTAATGAACATGAAGATGTTCAGTAGAGGTTTCTTTTCTTTTCCCCTTCTTCCAACGTTGGCCCACCCCAGAGCATTTTTCCTGTGTTCCTAAATATATACTTTTGATGAATTTTTTCAGGGAGTAGGGAGGGAACCCAACAAGCCCTGAAAATGAAATGAAATTAATTCTAGCATGCTAATTTAGATTACTCCTGTCTAAGCCCACTATTTTCCTAAACTCTAGAGTATCTCAGAGTGCAAAGCAGTTCTCATGTGAATGGACTTCACATAATTCATGACCAGACTAACTTTATGGAACAGGGAAGAGGAAGCAGGGCATTTGTGTGGTTTACACGTGGGTGATGGTGCTCCAGAGAGCTTGTACATGGTTATGTGTATAAAGGGCTGTGTTAATATGAAAGTGGAGGTGGAATTGGAGGCAGGAATGGAGATGGATGCATAGGAAGGTTATTTCAGGCACACGAGGTGGAGAAAAAGTGTAATGGCATCCAGAGTCCAACAAGAAAGCTGTGGGTCAGACAAGAGAAAGAGTCCTTTCATACAAGTATCATAGTAGAGACTTTATCTTCCTCCTTCAGATTTCTTTCCTGACAAGACCCCAAGATTAAGGTGCAAGATTCAAAGGACCATAAACTTAGACCTGGTAAGAACTGTAAAAGAACCCCTCTCCATTCCTCATTTTACAGATGAGGAATATGAGACCCCAAGAGCCATATAAGTGGTGAAGGAAATAGGATTTGACCCTAAGTCCTCTGATGACAAATACAGCATTCTTTCCAACTGCATCATGATGCCTCTGGAAGAGGAGAGGATAGAGAAAAGAAAGAAGGCAATGTAACTGATTTCTGAGCTGGAATTAGGGAAGGAAATGAGGTCCTTTAAGAAGAAACTTAAAGTCCAGAGTCCCTGAAGAGCAGGCAGAGGATTCAAGGGTGGGGAACCTAATTCCACTCAGTGTCTCAGTTTCTCCATGAAGAAATTGAGGTACCTCCCACCAATAGGGCCAGTTCAGAGGGTGAAGCACTCCCATACCTTATCCATTTCCCTGGATTTGTGGCCACTTCTTTTCTGCCCTGTTAACATCATAATAACTGTGGAAAGGAGCCCATATATTTTGTTGTAGGAGCTTGCACTGTCCCAGGAAGGGTGCCAAACCTGGTTCCCTGTGGCAGGATAAGAGCCATTAAGTACCCTAACCACTGGCCATCCTCCTAGTTTAACAGGAGAGAGTGGGCAGAGGAATCTGAGCCAATTCCCCAGTTTGGCCACCAGGGGTCATTTTACCCTTAAAAATCACAGAGTCTGGAATGACCTGGAAAGGACACACAGAAGACCCCCGTTAAGCAACAATGACACAGAGAGACAGAAATACGCACACACTCGGTAACATGTACATAGAAAAATACACATAAAGAAACAGATGTGACCCAGAGGCAGAAGATACATGCAACACCTCACTTTGCTCCTCTGGTTGGAATCTTCGAGTGGGTGGGTGGTGTGGCAGTGGGGGCAGGGTGCATGTCAACAATGTAAGAAGCCCAGTCGACGCCTGCCCGTGGGAGGCCCTCATTCTCCTGCCTCCCCGCCCCCTCCCATTGAGACCCCCATACTGAGTTCCCCACTGAAGCCTTTAGGATAAGCTTCTGCCATTGGGCATTTCTCCTTTTCGTTTCCCTCTGGTTCTCCCTTCTCTATGATCTGGGGCAGCCAACAAGCTCCACCCTACTGCTCCTGGCTTTGCCTCCCCACCTCCAAATATCTCCCCAATGAAGCAGGAGATTCTACTATTATTGCCACATTCCTTTGTGTTAAGCATTGCCCTCTCCCTGTAATCCTATTTTTAATCTTTAAATAACCCCTTGAGTTTGGGGTTGGGGGATCGTGGCCATTGAATAGCTCTCTCACTTAGGTAAGGCAAATGAGTCAATCAGGTCAATTTTATTCTTAAAGGCAGAAGAAACATGGTAGATAAAGGCAGAGGATATTTGTGTTGGGTGTGGGTGAAAGAAGATCAGGAACTCTGGTGACAGCTTCTCTGCTTCACAATTTTGCCACAAACCAAGCCTGACCTTGTCCCATTGCCCCATGTCAAAGCTTAGACATGGATTATTCTAGGCCACACAACAAAAAGGAAATTGATTCTGTAGAAGAGAATTATTTCCTATCTCCAATTTTATTAGTTCTTATGACTACCTGTCCCTCCCTACCACCCCACCCCTCCAAAACAGAATAAGGGGGTATAAGGCCCAGTGGCATGAGGAAGCACCACGTACTTCTAGTGAGGAGACTTTTCTGCAGGTTGTTCAGCTGGGTAACTTCAAGTGGGCCGAATTTAGAACATGGGCAGCCAGGTTTCCCTATCTTTGGGCAGAGGAAGGAAGAAAGGATTCCTCCTCTTCTTCAAGAAAGGTGGTTCCATAGCACTCCTTTCTCCTTTATACTTATATTTTGTTCCTGGAAATAAGAACCAAGACTGAAATCTGCTGCTGGGTACCTGATCTCTTCCCTACGTGCCTTGCTCATTTGCAGTCTCATAATGGGGATGAGAAGGGAGTTGTAGAGAGAAGTTTATCTGGGGTTTTTGCTCAGGTGGTTGAATCCTTGATGGATTGACTGAAGGACTTCTCCAGAGGTGTAGGTGAAAGTAGCTCAATGTGAGAGGCATCCTTAGTCTTAGTGGAGGCTGTACCACTTTCCCGATGCCCAGGTAGTCCTCGAGGGCCTTTGGCAGTGCTGACTTTTACCCACTGTGTAGTTCTAAGGCTTCGAAGGGTATTTCGGAAGCCCTCTGCACTGAAATAGTATACAAGGGGATCTAAGACACAGTTGGCACTAGCCAACACTATCATCACCACCAATACCTGGCGCACCCTGTCCCGAGCATTGGAGCTGGCATCTACCAGCTTTCCCCGAAGTAGTCCATACACAGCCAGGGTAGTATTGTAGGGCACAAAGCACAGGAGGAAAATGACCAGGTTAGCCAGTAGGAGGTGCACTGTTTTCCTACGACGTTCATTCCTGGTGGTACTGGGCCGAGCCAAGGTCCAGAAGACACGACTGGAAGAGTAGACCATAGTTATCAAGGGTAATATGAAACCCAGACTTTCAGCAAGAAGTACCAAGGGCAGCAGACTGCCCTGCCACAAGTTCTCACTGAAACTCTCAAAACACAGGTTGACAGTGATGTTCTTATAATAGCAGGGTGAGGGGGCATGGACCTGAACAGCAGGCACAGCACACACCAGGATCAGGGCCCAGACACCCAGACAGAGTAGTCTTGCCACCATAGGCCGGCGCAGGTGTCGGAGCCTCAGTGGGTGAACGATTGCAATATAGCGGTCCATATTGATGAGGGCCAAGAAAATGCAGCTGCCATACATATTCATCTGGAAGGCAACCCCTGCTATCTGGCACAGGAAGTCTGGGAAGGGCCAGTAGTGCAGGGCATAATAGGAGAGACGTAGGGGCAAAGAAAGGGTAAAAAGCAGGTCACTAGCTGCCAGGTTACACATGTAGACACTGACCACTGAGTGGACTTGCAGGGCTCGGAGGAAAACCCATAGTGCCAAGGCATTGAGGGGTAGACCAGCAGCAAGCACCAGACTATAGCCCACCAAGTGTAGATGATGATAAAAGCGGTAGTCAGGACACGTGGGGATAGGGAAAATGGAGGTGTTGTTGGCCAACATTTCCCCAATAGATGGGCTAGGCTAAGGACATTATTCCTCACGCTGAGCAGGAGGGCCAGGTACCAAGATGGAGTATAGGGAACAGGGAGAAGCCAGATATTCCAGTACTCCTCTTTTGTTACAATGGGGACCTGAAATGTGAAAGGAAGCCCAGGTTCAATAGCCAGAAAGTTCATACACATATGCATATCATGACATACTCAATACCTGAAGCAGGCACAGGAAGTAGGACTTCTTTCTTTCTTTTCCAGAAAGTCCTGAAACCATCCCACTACTTTTTTCAGGTTAGCCTAAATCTGTACTCAGATATAAATGAGTTGACTTCCTCCTTTCTCTAATGGAAATGACACATAAACCATCCTACTTCCTGTTTTTTCCTTAGTTCAAACCAGCGTTTCTTTTGCACACATATACAAGCTTGTCCCTTATTTATGAAGTCCTCTGAGCACTTATATAACTCAGTTTACAATCTCCTAGCAGGGTGATGAGTACTCTTTCCATTACATTTCCATAAAGTTTCTCCAGCTAAATGGTAAGCTCTTTGAGGGGTTCATCTTTTCCTTTCCTCCCCTTACCATTTCCACAGGCCCTAGTCTAGTGCTCTGACCATAACAGGTACTGGATGGAAATTTCTAGGTTGATCAAAACACAAGAAGACAACTACCACATCCTGTCAGAGACATATCCTTTCCCTTAACTGTCATCTTCACAGTTGTCATGTCACAAGTATGCAGAAGATTGGGTTCCTGGAAAGCTTTGTATAAATCCAATTTTGCTTCTAACTTCCATTCTAATTGAGAGGGCTTTAGTGGCCTTTCCTACAGGACAGCTCTACAATATGTTACAGCTCCAACAGTTTTAAAGGTTAGATAATCATTGTAAAGTGCTTCACATAGTGCTGGGCACATAGTGCTATATAAATGTTAGCTATTATTATCATATTAGTATATTCTGCTAGGGTCTCCACAGGCCCTCCCTGTCAAGTTATTAATGACTTGTAAACACAGTGCTTGGCACATAGTAGACACTTAATAAATGCTAGCTGATAAAACACATAAATGAACTAGGGGAACTATTATTTTAAAAGCAAAACTAATTTTACCTCCCAATATAATTGGTATGGCAAAATCAAACCATCAGTCCTTCACTGATCTTTTCCGTATATTGGAATTCTCTGGGTTTTCTTAGCCCTGCCCTTTCCCAATATCCCCTAATTCCCTACCCTAGCCTCTCCATCCCTTTCTCTGACTTGATTAATCCCTAGGGCCCTGCAGTGGGGCAGGCGGGCACTGTACCAAGTTAAATTGGAAAGAGAAGGAAAACTGAAATGGGTGGGGGGAGGGAATAGATTGGGAGCAGCTTAAATCTCTGTCCTCTAACCAACACATCTGGTGAAAAGAGAAAGCCCTGTATGTAGGTACGAGGGGAAGAAGGGTGAGGGTACAGGTAGGAGAGAATAGGCCAGGGAGCAGAGACAGAAAAGCTGGCTCAGCCCTGGGGCCTCATTTCACCAGACACATCTGAAACCAGGGAAGAAACAGCGACTCACGGGTACAAAGAACAAGCTTACAAAGGGAGAGAGACACAGGCCCAGTAACAAGGAAATGTACACTTAAACTCATAAACCTAGGAAAATGTACAGACACATTAAACAGGGGACACAAAAATGATCGGTTAGCAAGTATTTATTGAATGCTTACCCCGTAGTCAGCGTTGTGTCAGAACCTGGACCCTGCCCTCAAGGAGCTTACAAATACACATACATACACATACTCATATGAACAAATATACACAGAAAATGCATCTGATACATATCCTATACAGTAAGGTATATTTACACAATTGGACATAACTCAGTCCTCCTGGGCAGCTTTCTCCCCGCACAGATTCCAGCATGTAGCAACCCTCCTTTGAATCTCCCATGCTCTCTCCCCTCTACATCTCCCATTTTTACCCCCAGCCCCAGACACAGTCTTCTCACCTGTCCAGTAGGTCCCTGTGCTCCATCTCAGTGCCCTCTGAGCTGGGCTGGGCTCTGCGCATTGCTGAGATAAGCAAGGAGGGCAGGGTTGTCCTATGCAGCAGACAGGAAGTATGAGGGAGATAGCACAAACCCAAGAATTCCTCCATTCCACCCCCCTACACTGGGTATCCCAGTGGTCGATGGTTATTGGCTGGTGGTGTTGGTGGGTAGGGAAGGAAAAGGAAAAAGTTTCTGGGCTGAGGTGAGGAGCAAGAAAATATTCGTATGTGTCAGAGAGAAATAGAGAATCACTTTGCCCAACTTCCTCATTTCTAATAGAAGTGCCACCATCTCAGCTCCTTCTGGCACAAAATCTCAGTCATTCCTCTGGCTCCTTGACTTCCTCTCCCCAAGTTTATAATCCCATCCATGGGTCCTAGAAGGACTCTCTTCTTCCCATAGCTCCAGGATTTACACCCCTCTCCCCTACAACTTTCTGGATTTCAGTGGTTTGAGACAATACTCTGTGAACCTTCAAGTATTATATAAATGTGAATTATTGTTATAATTAGTATATTATGGGAAGGATCACCCTCCTAGTAATTGAATTCTGAGACAGCTATCCTCTCTCTAGCTCCATTCTTGAGTGGCCTCAGGGAGGCGGGGAGGCTAGAGAATCCAAAGATTCTTAAAGCCTTGATTGTTTACTGGTATCTATCTCACCACCCTGACAGGAAATTCTTTATCCTCCCAGACCTCAAACTCTACCCTAGTAAGCTGAAACTAGTCCCTCTGGTTTGGGTTCAGAGGAATTATAGACAATACACAACTATCTACCCACTCTGGCTGGTGTTAACTAGAAGCTATGTGTCTGGCCCCCTGAATATCCAGGCAGCCTGATGCCCTGCAACAGTGGGTTTGGCTTACAGTACAGACACGGATTTTCTGCAAACCTTGGTTCGAACACTTCTGGAAAGCACCCATAAATCACATTCAGCATCTTGCACAAAGAGCAATCCATTTGGCTTCTTCCCAAGAGGGGTCTTCCAGGATGATGGAGGTGACCCTTTCCATGGGGAAGGATTATGGGGGAAATGCAAGGCAGGACAAAACAGTGCAAAGTTTGCAAGGTCTGCAGTAAGAGGACCTGGATTCAACTCTCCTACTTGGGACCTGAGTGACATGGGGCAAATCATTTAACTTCTCATTCTCTGTTTCTTCATCTGCAAAATGAGGTGGCTGAACTGGCCTCTGAGGTCCCTGCCAGTGATACATAGATGATCTTATTAAATGGATCCCTGAGATTTCCTCTGATTTCACTGATTACTGATTTTCTGAAGCTGTGAAGAGTTAATCCAACCACCTTATTTTACAGATAAGACACAGAAGATGTGACTTGCCCAGGGTCATACAACTAGTCAGCGTATGAAACAGGATTTGAACTCATGTCTTCCTTACTCCAAGTTCAATGTTTTATGCACTGTGACAACTAGCTAGCTGGCTCCTAGTGAACTCTAAGTCTAGTTTCCACCACATCACTCACCCTTATCCTAGGTCCAAGCCCTCGGTTCTCTACAACCTAAAGTTCTGTTTTAGCCTTACCCTTCCTAAAATCTATTTATTTCTATCACCCAAACAACACTGTTCTTTTCCATGGGGGCTTAAAGCTAGCCAGAGGTAAGATCTTTTGTTTTTTCCAAGAGGCAACAGAGTGACTCAGAGGATCTGAGTCTGAATCTTAGCTTTGGCACTTACTGTGTGACCTTGGGCAAGTTACTTAATATCTTTAGGCCTCAGTTTCCTAATCTATAAAATGAGGATTTTGGACAACATGATCTCATAGGTTTCTTGCAGAGAAAATTGTTAAGTTCCTAGCTATTCTTACCTCTCTGTTGGCTACCTTGGACATGGCCCATGACTCAGCCTCCTAAGAACTGGCCTCACCTGCTTTCTTGGATGTTATGCATACTTCCTAACTCCCTATTTTTAACAGCTCAGACAGCAAATAATCAACCAAGAGGAATGGCTATTTTGATTCATTAAGTGTGACCTTTATGAGAATGTGTTTGATATGATGCCCTTAGTAAATGTCAAGTCAAGTCAGCCCACATAGAAGGCCCAGCTCAGGTCTCAGCTCTTCAGTGAAGCTTTAGGTGACTTCCCTGACTTCCCTAACTCAGCACTCAGATTTCACATGGTTTCTTCCTCCCTGATATGAGTGAATGTAAAAAGTCTGTGAGGATGGACTATGATCTTGGAAATTTGGAAGAAGGAAGGGGAAGAGTCTGTGTCTAGAGATGTATGTGAGTCCCAATGTCTCCATATAGTATGAGGATATGTGTCCCTAAGGTTGGTGAATTAGTCTGTGAGTACAAGGGCTACCTAATATAATGGAAAGAGCAAGGAATTTGAATCTGAAGATCTGGATTTGAGTCCTATTATTTACTAGTCTTGTGACTATGAACAAGTCCCTTCATATCTATGAGCCTCAGTTTCCTTATCTGTAAATTGGCTTATAATATTTATCCTACCTAGCTCATATGGTTGTTATGTAGAAAACACTTGTAAATATAGTAAAGTGAAATATAAATATGAACCACTGTGATTAGCCTTTCCACTATGAACAAGTCCCTTCATATCTATGAGCCTCAGTTTCCTTATCTGTAAATTGGTTTATAATATTTATCCTACCTAGCTCATATGGTTGTTATGTAGAAAACACTTTGTAAATATAGTAAAGTGGAATATAAACACGAACCATTGTGATTAGTCTTTTTCTGGGTCTCCCCACCTATCCACCTTATCTCTATTTTCCCCAAGGTCAGAATGAACTCTGGAACAAACTGGCTAAGGGCACAGACTGCATAAAAAAGAGACGAGCCCTATGAATAGACAAGATAGAAAACTGCCTACATGTAGCCTTGGACAAATGCCACAAAACCATGTCTACCCCAAAGTCTTACGCCTATAACAACTCCCCTATGAGCTACCTTTGAGTTAAGCCACTATTTTGAGAAGCTTTCTATTACACAGCAGTTACCCTAGAAGGGTAGCATATTGCTGTCAGCCCAGGTGACAACAAGATCATAGGGGAATAGAACGACATGGTAGGAAAGTATCCAAGTATAGAACAATGACCCCAGAAAATGGAACTGGGTGGGGCAATGCTAGTAGAAAACTCTGAGAAACCTAGAAGGCTACTAAGGACAGGGGACATCAAGAAGAGCACAGAAGTAGGAAGTTGGGCCAGCGAGCTCAAAAGAACCATGCCTAGTTAAGAGACCCAAGAGAGGAGACCTTGTGCCACAGAGGGGGCTTTCCTAGGAAGGAGTTTCCCCGGACACAGGTCTCAAAACTTTTGGGCCTGACTCTATTCATCTATGAACAAAGGGGTTTTTTTGAGTTGTATTTCATTCAAATACATTCCCAGGGACCAGAGGCCATCATCACCTTCCCCACTCAATCCCATTCCTAGGGGGTCCATGTGCACTACTATGGGGTTCACCCCACCCATCAGTGACACCCCCCTACCTGTATTCACCACTGCTCTGCCGAAACCTGGTGTTTGCTTCCGCTGCACTCCCCAAGCTGGGCTGGTAGGACCTGCTCTAGAAGCAGGTTTAAACACACCCACCCTAGCATATCCTGGCATGTCCTTTTCCTGTTCCCAGCACATTACCGATCCCAAGCAGGGGGGAGGGAGAGACAAACACAGAGACATATTTAGATGCATACACAGGAATAGATACATTCACACACAGGAATAGATACATGCACACACAGGAACAGATACATGCAAACAAAGGAATAGACACACACAGAAATAGATATGCACACATAGACCTGCCTCTCCCTGCACATCAAACGAAGTTTTTCCCCTCCTTCAGATAACTCCTCCACATAAATGCACTTTTTTTTTTCTGGAAGACTTCCTGACATACCCACTTTGCAGGCACCAAGTGAATAATAACCATTACTTCTGTTTCTCTTTGCAGTTGCCCTCACACTGTTCTTCCTCTGACAGCATCTCCTCCTTTCTTTGGATCTAGTAAGACTACTTAGCACTTAAGTGGGACTCACATCTATCTACCCAGTGGCTCTTGGATGTTGGTACTCAGGAAATGTCAAAGGTTAATTCAAAGGAGTCACACTGATAGACACACAATGAGGGTGGGACAACTGTCCATTGAGGAAATTGGGCAAATATCAGGGCAGAGTTTCTTAGAGCAGGGCTTTCTCCTCCTTGAGGACGGGGTTAAGTATGAGCTACCTGAAAGGTAAATGGACCAATGTCCCTTTGCCCCCAGCCTCAGCTCCCATGGATTCAATCATTTCTTTATGTAAATGATTCCTAGATATATTTTTCTAGCCCAATCCTTTCTATCCTGAGCTCCAGTCTTTCATCCCCAACTGCTTAATATATGTTTCAAATTGGATGTCCCACAGGATAGGCATCTCAAACTCAACATGTCCAAAACGGAACTCATAGCTTCCCTTCCAAACCCATGTCTTGTAATGTTAATCTATCGCCAACAGATGTTTCTGGTATTCTTAGAGAGATAGACAGATAGGGAGAGACAGATAGACAGAGAGACAGAGTCAGAGATAGAGGACAGACAAACAGACAATGAGAGAGAGAGAGAGAGAGAGAGAGAGAGAGAGAGAGAAAGGGAGAGAGACACAGAGAGAGAGATCACCTCCTTATCTTACCCATGCTGGAAGCTCAGGGTAGGGTCCACTCTTGATGTGGTCCATTTACAACTAGTCCCTCAAGCAACTTGGTGGTCCTCAGCAGGAGGGGGCTCATTGGTGAACTTAATTCAGACCACCTATCAGTATAGCTTACTGCAGCTCAGATCCACCTGCCTAAGAGCTGGGATTACTGGTGCCTGCCACCATGGCCAGGCCTCTGCATCCTTCTGGTCACTCACGCCGCTGTGACTAACTGCTAGGTTAGGCCCTAATCATTTCTCAGCTGGACGCCTGCAACGGATTCTCTGCTTCAAATCTAGGCTCATTTTAATCCATCCTCCATACATCTACCAAAGGGATTTTCCTAAAGCATAAAACTAGCCATGTCACTTCCCCCTGTCTCTGCTTGCCGCCCCCCTCCCCAAACTGCAATTTATTCCTGTTTTCTCAGGATCAGATAGAGGCTCCTCTGTTTGGCTTTTAAAACTGTTTACGACCTAACCCCTTCCCATATTTTTGTTGTTGTTGCTTTTTGGAGGGGGGAGGATAGGGCAATTGGGGTTAAGTGACTTGCCCAAGGTCATATGGCTAGTCCTTGTGTTAAGTGTCGGAGGCTGCACTTGAACTCAGGTCCTCCTGATTCCAGGGCTGGTGCTCCATAGACTGTACCACCTAGCAGCCCTACCCCGCTCTTTCTAGACTTTTAACATGTCCCCCATGGTCCAACCATACTCTTCAATTTGTTGTTCCTCACACAAGACACTCCATCCCTAGCCCCCATGCCTTTGTACTCATTGTCCCATTCCCCCCACCCTGGAATGCTTCCCCTCCTCATTTCTGACCCTTAGAATCTCTGGATTCCTTTAAAAACTCAGTTTAAGAGATAACCTCCTTCGGGAAGCTTTTCCCAATTCCCACAGCAGCTAGTGCTTTCCCCTCTCAGACATATATTATGTATTTTTCTCCTATGGATTGATTTACAAATTGTCTCCCCCTTTAGGAATGTAAACTCCTTGAAGGAAAGGACTGTTTTCCCCCTTTTCTTTGTCTCCCTAGTACTTAGCCCAATGCTTGGTTTATAGTAAGTACTTAATAAATGCTTATTGATTGGTTGATTACACAGAAGACATTGGAGACCCTTGGGCTGCCCAGATGTAGAGACACCTATACACATCAGAGATGTGCAACATTCCCAATCACTGCACCAGTGGGATCCAAGATCTGCTGTAATCACAGTCTCCAAATTTGCTTAGACCTTCAACTTCCAATGGCAGGAAGTTGCTTCCTTTATACCCCTTAGATAACACAGGTTTTTCCTCTATAACCTAATTATACAACATGGAGTATAGGTTTCCTAGGATTTTTGTGCAGTGCTAGGACAAAGGGATCACAGATAAAATGGGATCCAAGATTGAAAATAAATGCTTTATTTAAAGGCACCTTTTTGGGAAGCACAGGTATAAGGCAGGTAGATTTCCTTATTACAACAGCAAATGTTGTCCTCTGTTGCCCCACTCCCAGGAACAATGTGAGAGTGGGGTCAGGGGCCAGATGACAAGAGGCTGGGAGGGCTGGACTGGCTGAGGCCAGACTGAAGGACAAGGATCTTGCCAAGGGGGTCAAGGGAGATAGTGTGTTTGAAGGAATAAGTCTGGAGAAGGGGTTGGGAGTGGGCAAAGCTTAGAGAATGAAGAAAACTGGGATGTGTCCAAGGGACCATGACCTCTGATATCTCTTTGGTTTCCAAGTTCATCCCTCCTGGCCCAGGGTCACACTGCTGAACTCCTGGCTCCAGAGAAGTATAGCCTCCTCGCCTTTGGCTATGCTCAGTACTGAATACGTCTCATTCTTCAAACATCTCAGGCGGAACACCTTTGTGGATATTATGGAAGGAAGAGAAGAATACAGGACAGCAGGATACAAGATGGAAGGGAAGGAATAGACTCAAACTCATAGAAGGCTTGAACTGTAAGGCACCTTTGAGATCATCTATTTGGTCATCTTCCAGATGAAGACACTGAGGCCCTGACTTGCCCAAGGTCACATAGATGATAGTCAAGGGACTGGGCTTAAAACCAGGTTTCTTTATTCCTAATCCAATGCTTTCACCACTACACTTAACTGCCTCCATTAACCCCCTCTACTATCTCATCCCATTTCTCACCTAGGGAGTGCCTTGATTTTCCCAAGAATTAGGGAGTCAGTGAAGAAGCTCTGGATGGAGGCTTGGAACAAAAAGAGGAAGGAGGTATGGGTGGAGAGAACTATTCTCTACTTTCTAGTAGCTCTCAGAAGAGCTTACAAGAGACTAGCCTGCTTGGGGTGGGGATGGGGGTTCAGTTTAGGGATGAGGCAGCCTACATCAGGGCAGGACAAATCCAGGATGGGCTCACCTTCTTGTCCTGGTAACGAAGCAGACACTGATGGCTTTTAAAAGCACAGTAGTTGGGGTACTGCATATAGTCCGAGTCACAGATCTAGACCAGGAGTTAGGGATCAGAGGGTAAAGGGGAAGAATAAAAATGACAACTCACATTTCCATTATAAAAATCACAGATGATGAAACTGAGACAAAGAAAATTGAGATAACTTGCCTATCCCTGGTCATTCCAGTAATAAGTGTCAGAGCCAGGGCTTATTCTCTGATTCCCTCATATCTGATTCCAAATCCTATGCTCTTTCCACATGATCACACTGCCTTCTCTAGTGGAAAGAGAATTCAATGGTGATCTAGTCTAACCCATACCTAAAGGATAGATCCCTTCAAAACACCTCTGACATTAGCTGCTCCTTGAAGACTTGGGTTACCACTCTCTCATGGTACAGCCCATTGCAGCTAGGTGGCACAGTGCACTGGGTCTGGAGTGAGGAAGACCTGAGTTCAAATTTGACCTCAGACATTTACCATCTGTGGGACTGGGCAAGTCAATCAACACTGCTTGCCTCAGTTTCCTCATCTGTAAAAGGAGCTAGAAAGGAAATGACAATCCATTCCATATCTTGCCAAGAAAACACCAAATGGGATCATGAAGAGTTGGACATGACTGAAATGACTCAACAACAAAAAATTTTGGAAATTACTTCCTTATATTGAGCAAGAGCTGACTCAATGTAACTTCTACTCATGACTTCTAGTTCTGCCCTCTACTAGGGTTTAAGTATAACAAGCTTAATTCCTTGTTTTTAACCACAATTCTTCAAATATTTGAAGATGCTACCATGTCCCCCATAAGCCTTCACTTCTCCAGGGTAACCATACCCAGTTCCTTTAACTGATGCTTAGAAGACATGTCTTCCGTCCAGTCTCCTTACTCTGCCTATGACAGGTGTGGGGAACCTGTGGTCTCGAGGCCACATATGGCCCTCTAGATCCTCAGGTGCAGTCCTTTCACTGAATCCAAACTTCACAGAGGAAATCCCCTTAATAAAAGGACTTGTTCTGTAAGACTTGGACTCAGTCAAAAGGCTGAACCCAAGGACCTAGAAGGCTACATGTGGCCTTGTGGCCACAGGTTCCCCACCCCTGGTAGAAGTTTTCCCTAATTTGGTTTAATGGTTAGAATGCTGGACTTGGAGTCAGGACAATCTGGGACTGAGTCCTGACTCTGACACGGAGAAAATGGGTGACCCCTAGCAAGTCATTTAAACTTTCTTGAGTCTTAGTTTGCCCATCTGTAAAATGAAGTCAGGGATGGTACCAACTTCAAAGGGTTGTTGTAAGGACTAAAGAAAATGATGCATAGGAAGTACCTTGCTATATATCAGCTATTAGGATCACTGAACCCTGTGGGGCAGCCAAGGTAAATGGGATTGTTCCAGTGTTACAGAAAAAGACACTAAGGCTCAGAGAAGTTAGGTATGTTGTACATTCAAACCTGTGTCCCCTGACTCCAAGTCTAGTCCTTTTTTCACTTCACCAATCCTGCCTGTCAACACATAGACTCTAGCTGACATAAATGACAGAAAAAAGAATCCAAAAAGATCTTGAGGAGTCAGACCTAATGGATAGTACTAATCTACTAGATTAACATGTTGACAGAGATAAGCATAAAGTTCTACTCTTAGGATGTCATCAATTTTATGAGTAAAGAATGTGGGAACATGTAGCTAGAAATCGTTTACATGAAGATGAGTTGGGTTTTCTAGTGCACTGCAAATTCAGTATGTCAACACTATGATACGAATCTTTGAAAAGAATCTGGGAACCCTCAATGTGGGAACTCCTTCCATTGACAGAGACGGCCAGATCTGTGCTTGAGAGGGGCAGCCTCTCTCAAAATCTGACAAAACTTTGTGATTGTTGGCTTATCTGTCATCTCTTTTAAGCCTCACACAACAACACTGTGAGATGGGTGCTATTATCCCTATTTTACAGAAGAGAAAACTGAGATTCAGGGATAATGAGTGTCACAGCTAAAAAGTCTCTAAGGTGGGATTCAAGTCGCGTACTTTATTCACTAGGAAAGTGCTGAATTAGCCTTAAAACTTTTCAAATGCGAGCTATTATTAGCTATTGTTCCCTTTCATCTTCATATTTGACAAAGCATGACACCCATTCTAGCATCTGACTGAAAAACAAACAAACAAACCACTGAATAGCACAAAGCCCCAGCAGCACACTTAATGTCCTTCCCATTTTGACCCCAATTCATTAACCATCACTGGTCACTTAACCAGTTCCAAATCCACCAAAATATAATATCCTCTTTGCCATCTTGCCCACCTTGTACCTTCATTCTTACTTTCTTAGAGCATTGTCCCTTAAAAGCGTCACAGGAAGCAGGATACGAGGGACTTGAGAAATGGGCCTTCAACAAAGGCGATCCTCCTCTAGTTCTACAGAATTGCTTGCTCTCCAAAAGATCATAGGTTCAAAACACCTTCTTCTCTTCTCTCACCTTATCTCTCAGTCTCCAGGTTCCAATAATAATAGCCCACATTTATAGAGGCTTTCTCATATATGATCTCATTCGAGTCTTACCAAAAGCTTGTGAGGGAGATAGTTATTATTACCCCTATTTTACAAGTGAATAAACTTATCTAAAATTAAGGGGTAGGCAGAAGAGTCAATAACCTGTCTTTAAGTCTAATGCTCTTTCCATTGTACTAAGCTCCCTCTCACTGACAGTTCAATTGCTAGGGGAAAGAACTGGAAACCAAGAAGGTTGAAAAGTGGCTGCTTGGGGATACTCTTACTGGGGAAGTGGCTAGAGTAGGGGATGTGGGGAGAAGGGATTGGGAACAGAAGTGGCAATGGTGACTGGTCTCCAGCAAGGGGATAAGGGTGTTAGGGGTGTTTCACAGTTCTTGTTATAGCTTGTCCTTCATTCTCAAAGAAAATCATGACATCATGGAAATGATGCCATGACATGCAAGTAAATTGGATTTAAGAGAGGGAGGGAAGAGGCGGCTAGGTGGTGCAGTGAATAGAGCACCGGCCCCGGAGTCAGGAGGACTCAAATCCGGCCTCAGACACCCAACACAAAAACTAGCCGTGTGACCTTGGGCAAGTCACTTAATCCCAATTGCCCTCCAAAAGAAAAAAAGAGAGAGAGAGAGGGAGGGTTATACAGTCATCAGCCTCACTTTCTCCTCTAGAATCATCTAGGTCCAGTGACCTGATACTCATCTGGACAACTGGAGATGGCCCCAGATGCTGGCCCCAGATGTGATGGAAGACTTTTAAAAGCAAGGTCTTTAGCAGATCTCAGTTTGACTGAGACAATGGTGATGAAGACTAGGTTTTTAAAAAAAAATGGTCTCTTTAACTTAAGTCCAGAAAAGAAAAATCAAATTGGGTGGTAGGGGGTGGGTTTCTGGCCAAAACAGAAACAATTCCTGTTTTACACTCACTCTGAATCAATTGGGGTCCAAACAATGACCAAGTGGGGTTTGGCCTGGGACCTATTGTTGGTCAAACAGTGAGAGAATGTTGACCCATCAGTGAGAGGGTTCACAGTACCTACTGGAGAGGAGACAACATATTTTTCTGGAGATGATGAGGAGGTGAAAGCTGTTTAGTGTCTCTGATTAATAGGTAAGGACTGAGTAATGGGGCAGCTACTAATCCCCTCTTGGCCTCCCTGTTTTTCCTTAAGCTTCTCTTTCTCTTGCTGAACTCACAGCAGGAAGGAGAGGGGAAGTATCCATATGGTGGGATTAATATGTCTGGTAGAATAAAAGGATGATTTCAGAAAGTAGGGTGACAGCTAGGTCAGTGAGATGAGGAAACAGAACACTAGAGGAAGAAGGGGAAAAGGAAAGGAGACAGAACACAGAATAATAAACAGAGAACTGGATTTGTAGTTAGGAAGACCTGGTTTCAAATCCTGCCTCAGACATTTACTAGCTGTGTGATTATGGGAAGGTCACAACTTCTTGATGCCTCAGTTTCCTCATCTGTAAAATAAGGAGATTGAATCTGACAGACTGGTTGGCCTTGATGGCTTCTTCCAACTCTAAATTTGTGATCTTAGAAGTCTGTATAATAGGATTTTAGAACCAAAAGAGACCTTTGAGATCACCTAGTCCAAATCATCCATTTTCCAGATGTGGAAACTAAGGCCCAGGGTAGTTAAGTGCCTTGTCTAAGGTGAAATAGTTAGTTAATGGAAGAACTAGTAAAAGTCCCAAGTTTAGTAAACTTTCTATCACTTTATGACTGCCTCTCCTTTCAAGCCCAGGAATTAATCTTCCCATTCCTCTGGGAAAAGATTGGGTAAAGTAAAGAAAGAGCAACTCTTTTGTTTCCAAGGTTATTGAGCCAAGTAAAAGATAATAAGGTCACATTGCAAGGGCTGGAAATAGAACTCAAATCTCAGCTCCTTCTTTAAACCACAGGCAACCAGTAAAGCATATTGAAAATGCTCTGAATCTACCTTGTTACTCTGTGATGGTAGGCAAATGACTTAACCTGTGAGGGACTTATTTCCTCAGTAGATCTTTTTATTCAAGAAATCAAAAGTCTGAACCAGATGATCTCTAAGGTACTTTTCAAAGATAAAGATCTTTGATCTATGTATGACTTGCAACAGAACGGTTGAGGGGTGAAGAAGTCAGAGGAGGATGGGTCACAGGGAAAAGTTCTGACCTTGGAGGGGTAATCTCCATCCTGGAAAGAGAGGAACTCAGTCTGCAGCCAGCTAGAGACTCGGGTGTCCTCACAGCCCTTCATGGCCAGCCGACCACACCAGAAGTCCATGCGAAGCCCCCCATACAACTCCAGGCCATAATACTGGCCCTCCATTTTAGGGCCCACCTACAATACAATGTAAATGTATAGTTCTTCTCCTTAAACCTTCCCCTCAGCACTGCCCCAAGACCTCAATCTTAAGTCCCAAAAGAGCCCTAGAGCCATGACTACCCCGAGCAACGAGGTCATGGCTGCCTAAGTTAGGTACCTGTATGCCTATGGTGGTATCCTGGACAGAGAGCAGGGGGCTGAGAAACTCTTCACTGTGGGTTTCACTGCAGGGCTCCCTCTTCAGAGATGCCTCTGACTGGCATTGCTCTAGCTTGAGGGAACAGAATGCACAAAACTCGCAAGTGTCCATGTGTCGTCGCCCAAGGCTGTCACACACCTGGAGCCAGAGAAGGATATGAAAGGAAAAATGCTGGGCTGGAGTCTTCTTCTTCCACCCAAGAGCAACCACTGGAAATTGATTCTAGATGTAAAGACCTTAGAAAAGAGGAAGGAGAAAATATACAAGGACAATAAAACTAGATCCATGTCTCAGGTTCCCTGGAATGGGATTTGGGTTCTCTGGGTATCAGAGAAAAGGTTCAGGGTAAGGGCAGGAAAAGAGGAGAATTGTATTGGGAAATGCTAAGAGGAAAGGTACAGAGCTGGATTCTAGGACTAGAATCTGGTCTCATCTGAACAACCAAATTTAAGTCCCTGCAAACTCTGGAATGGATTTCAGGGTATGAAAAGAAAAAGCCCTTAACAGTAAAAAGGAAGAATCATAAATGAATTAATTCATAGCCTAGCACAATGTATTGTATGTAACAGACACTAAAAATGATGTTTGTTGAATGCAATTTTAAAAATTGGATGCCACATTGGAGAGGGCATGATAGGGTAGGCAGAATGGGTAGGAGCTAATTGACAGAGGCCACACTCTATATTTTATAGCGCTGGGCACACTAAATACATTTCTGCTCGATCAAGCTGAATTGAATACCGTGTTCCCGAAGCCATAAATCTGTTCTTCAATATGTTGCCAGGCTTTGGTCACAGGGATAGCAGGGCAGCTGCTTGAAAGGATTGCGTAACATAACACCAACAGGGCCTCCTCCCCAGGCACAGAGACAAGACTTGGGGAAGATGTCTGAGGAGGGGTGGGGAAAGTGCTGTAGGCAGAAAAACACACACCAGGACATAAAGACAAAAGGCAGCAATGAGGCAATTACAAAATAAAAAGTAAACTATACACTCATATTTCTCCTTCCATTAGCCATATAACATAGGGCCACAAGCCTAACTCCGAAAAGAACCGTAGAGATCATTTAATCCAACTCTCTCATTTTACAAATGAAGAAATTGAGGGCAGGAGAGGCTACGTGACTTGCAGGTCACAGAACCAGAACTAGAATCTAGATTTTCAGCCTTTTAGGTTCAGTGTACCTTCCATTTGAAATGAATGCGTACATGACCCCTCTCCCTCTTGACCATGTCAACAGTGCCTATAAAATCAGGTCCTGGAATGGGCAGAGTAAGTGTGGGACTATAGATCAGCCCCAGAAGTCCTGGTGGATCTGTAAGAGCTCAGGCTTGGCCTGGGGAGCTGAGACTGCTACAGAAGGCCATAGAATGGTAGGTGAGGGTTACCTTCTAGAAGAATCTCCATCATTTGGGGTGGTCTGGTTCTGGCCCCCCAGGGCCTGGGTTGATCGAATAAGTTCCCTGATGCCCTCAATCACTGAAGGGCTGGGGTCCTCCTCCCTCATCTGGCCGGTAAAGGAGGGATTGGGAGATTTTGTGGGAGCCTCACTCCTCTTCCCTTCCAAGGAGAAGGAGGACTGTGGTAGCTCCTCCACGTCAGTGTGAAGCTGTCCATTCCAGAGCAGAGAGGTTTCAGGGCTCAGTCTGTCTGCTGCCATGAAGAAAGAAAGAAATGAGTAAAGAATGGAAGAAGGGGACAACCCAGCAGGGCAGACTCTGTAGCTTTCTCTCCCTGTTATAGGCTCCTACTGACAATATGCTGTGAATACTCACATTCACCTGAACATTTCCATGTGCATATATAGATGTACAACTAAATACACAGACAGAAATAGACTGAATCAAATATGCACACTCATAGATGCAAAAAGCATGGATTCAGAAATGTGTTTAAGTACAGAAACAAATACTATTGTTAAAATAATTTTAAAAATACAAATTATACACAGGACATGGCAAACTGGTAAGTTGGTAGTGAGAGGGAAGTACTGTCTTTGACACCATCCCACCACTCCTAGCACCATTCCCTTCTTTCTTCCTTAATCCCTGCTTCCTTATCACCATCACCAACACCACCATATTAAAGAATGCTTGAGCTATAGGAACTTTGAGACTATCTAGTTTAACCCAGAAGAGGAAACTGGGGCTCATTCAAAGACCCAAGGTGACCAATGCACTTAAAATTAGAAGGGAGGAAGGTAATTGGGGAAATAGAACAAACAAACTTTTGCTGCATGTTTCTCTGGTAAAGGCTTTATATCCAAGATATATTGGAAGCAGATGGAAATTTATAAGAATAAGAGTATTTCCCAAATGATAAATGGTCAACGAACATGAACAAACAGTTTTCAGAGGAAGAAATCCAAGCTATTAATAGCCAAATTTTAAAATGCCCTAAATCATTAAAATACAGAAATGAAAATTAAAGCCACTGTGGGGTTCTATTTCACATCCATAAGATTTGCAAAACTGACAAAAAAAAAAGGAAAATTATAAATGCTGAGGCTCTATGGGAAAACAGGTACATGGCTATTCTAGAAAGCAATTTGGAACTATATCCCCCAAAGTTTTTACATTGTTGCATACTCTTTAACTCAGCAGTATCACTCCTCAGTCTATAAACAGAGAGATCAAAGAAAGTGTAAAAGGACCCATCTTTTTATGTTGACAAAGAAATTGGAAACTGAAAAAGTATCCATTAATTGGAGAATGAATGAACAAGTTGTGGCATAGGAATGTGATGGAATATTATTATGCTGCAAGAAATGATAGACAGATGATTTTAGAGAAACCTGAGGACTCATACAAACTGATGCAAAGCAAAATGAGCAGAACCAGGAGAAAAATTTACATAACAACATTGTAAAGACAAACAACTTTGAAGGACCTTATAATTCTGATCACTGCACTCTGGGGCCATCTCCAGTTGTCCTGATCTATATCTAGCTACAGGACACAGATGGCTCTGGAGGAGAAAAATGGCAACTTTGCAAAGCCCTCCCTCACTTAAATCCAATTCAATTGCAATTCATGAAATCTCCTTCCTGATTATCATAGTTCTCTTTGAGAATGAAGGACAAAGCACAGCACTAGGCTAACCAACTACATTTCCAAAGCACTTATGATGGAATATACTACCCATCTCCTGATTGACAGGTGATAAGTCTCAGGGCACAGAATGAGGAAAATATTTTTTGGACTTGACCAATGTGGGAATTTATTTTTCTTGACTATGAATATTTGTTACAAATGTTCTGTTTTTCTTTCTTTTCCAAAGTGTGTGTGTGTGTGTGTAATAGAAAACAAAATTTTTGCTAATTGAAAAAATTTATATAACAAAAACAAAACAAAGAACCAAGGTGAAGGTGTTAACTTAAGATACTGTACCTCCCAAGGATAGGATGTGTGCAAGTGAAGGAGAAAGACTTTGGGAGTAGCTGTTGCTTATCCATAAAGTCAGTCATATACACATACAACATAACACTTCTATAAATATGATTGCCATTGTGTGGCTTGAAGGGAGGCAGAATAGAATAAATATCTCTAGCCTCTTTTCCCACAACTCTTCTAGAAGGGAAATTTTATTTTCTGCCAGGAGAAGTAGGAGGTTGGAGTCAGAAGCTTGGCCACTTTGTTTTCCTCATAGAGAGGAGCTACTGGGCTAGAATTATTTCTATCTGCTCCCTTAAATATTATTAATTTAAGGGATGTGGTTTTCAGGTTCAAGCTAAACTTCTGATTCCTATTTCTTAATGCTATTTCTCCAAGCTTTATATCCAAGGTTTGACCCCTTTCCCACCAAATACCATTTCCACAATGAATATACACAGTAACACAGCAAAGAAACTCACTTATCCACATTGAGAGCAACACAGAAATAAGAGAAAATATACATGAGAAGATATACCCGATAATACTGAGTGAAGGAGCTCTTCCATTGGGAGCAAAGTAAACAGCTCAATCAAGAGAGAATCCTAGACCTCACCCAAGGGAAATTTTCCTGAAGTCTCAAGTGTAGTAAGCTGGGGATAAGGACATGATGGATATTGCTAGCTCCTCTCAAGGCAGCTACTTCCCAGAGTCTTATTCAGCAACCTGAAGCAGAATTTGGCATTGTCCATCTTCTCTCTTGAAGCTGGAAGCCAGAAGCACTCAAAACCACTGCAGAACCTGAAAAGACTCAAAAAGAGTCTCAAAGAAAGCCTGATAGGAGTAGAGTTCTTCTCTCTCCTGCTATGGTCAACTCTTCCCTGCCCCTTACACAGGTGTGGGGCATTGGTCTCCACAAATGAGACAGTCCCATACCAAAGGGCTTTGGGACAGGGGTACCTATATATCCACCGTAGCCCTACCAGCAGACACACATCCTACTCCTTTACTGGGGATGAGATCAAAATCTTCATGGCTGCTTGAGGGAGCTCACCTGTTGTGACATGGGGCAGGCTAAGGGGTACTGTTGTGCTGTCCATCTTGGTAAAGGTCTCAGGGGATGAGAGAGGTGGGGGTGACGGGAAGCACAAGACCCTCTGCAGATGGAAAAAAAAGGGGAGTGATGGGGAGCACAAGACTCTCTGTAGAAGATTGGGGATGCTTTCCCCAAACTAGATGCCCCACCCCCTTCTTAGTCCTCAGCCTCTTCTCAATATGTCCCCCCAATAGGTCCTAGGCTGTGATAAATAAGGGGATCCTTTTAGAAGGCCAAATCCTCAGAATGGATTCCCTACTATTGATGTAGAGGTATGTTTGAACTACATCTATATATTCTGTAGTTTATCATTTTTTTTTTTTTGGAGGAGGGAAGGCAAGGCAATTGGGGTTAAGTGACTTTCCCAAGGTCACACAGCTAGTTAAGTATCAAGTATCTGAGGTCATATTTGAACTCAGGTCCTCCTAACTCCAGGGTTGGTGCTCTATTCACTTCACCACCTAGCTGCCCCTATAGCTTATCATTTTAATTAGATCACTGGGATTCCTTTAGAGAAACAGAAAAAAATGGCTTTGTTTAGGCCCACTCTCTCCCTCCCTATTTCTGCTTCTCTTCCCAATTTCCATCTCTGATGCTCTAAAGTTAACAGAGATGTTGAATGCAGTTTGAATACACAAGAAATACCACTGCATTTACACCATGTAAGCAATTTGCAAAATATCAAAGCTATGAAAATATACCTTTCCCCAGATTTGCCCCTACCTCCACTATGAGTTCTAGCTTCCACTTTGACTTCTGTCTTTTCTCTTAATGACACCCCTGGACACAAAGACTTTTCCCCCTCCAACCTCACCTTTGCATAGTAGAGTCGGTTGGTGCAACGGTACTGGGTAAACTGACAAAAGGACTCAAACCAGGAGGCATAAGGTAGGTCTGTGCAGACAGAGCCTGGGGATTTAGGGTTTGGGGGGTTAGGGAAAAAAGGAGTTGGAAGTCGTGAAGAGAAGAGAAAATATCATTGCTGCCCATTTCAGGAATGAGGGACTAATGTCTCAGTGCAATGTCCCTTGCCCTCCTCCTTTCCCCAGGGACAGGAAGGCAGGGCTGGGTGTTGGTTCCCCCAGCCCTCACTTCCCCCAGCCCCTCAGTTTCCCTCAGTCTTCATCTGCTTCGAGGCCAAGCAGGAGCTCACCCAGGGGCAGGGCGCCGTGGTTCTCATATTGGTCCAATTGAACAAGTTTGTGGTTCTGGCAGCCCTGGGTTGCCCGGAGGCGGCAGGCAGTCTCTGCTTTCCAGGTTGGGGTCAGTGCTGAGAAGAAGCGCTCATATTCGGCTGGAGAAAGTGGGGTGCCAGGGACAGCGGGGCCTGGGGCCGGGAATGGGGCAGGTGTTGGGGCCAGCAGGATCGCTGCGGGCAGGGACAGACAGATAGATGGATGACTTGGGGATGATGGATGGATGTATGGATGACGGAATGGGTGGATGAGGAATGGCTGGATCGGCATGGTAGATGAATAGATTGGAAGACGATGAGTGAATGGACAGAGGCGGAGAAGCTTCCTATTGCCCCCAAGACCCACCCTAGGCCCAGTCTGGGGGAGCCTAGATCTCACCCTCCAGGGAGAAGGAAGTAACACCAGAGATGAGACAGACACTGGCTATCAAGAGCAAGCGGGGAGAGACAGCGGGCCCTCTGGGGGGCGCGAAGAGTGAAGGGGCGCAGCTCACCCGGGCCTCTCCCGAGGTGGGATACTCAAGAGGGAGGACGGAGGGGCCGGGCGGGTATCTGCAGATATCTCCCCAGACTGAGGCTCTCCTGCGGGAGAGAGGAGCCTCACCTGCCAGGAGTGGGAAGGGAAGGCCAGAAGCTTGGCCTCTCATGGCCCTGGAGGCTCGGCCGCCTGACGCCCACGAGGCCTCCTACCTCACCCGCCAGCCCCCAACTGGCCTCTAACTGGGCACGGACAGGGGGCGGGGCCGAGGAGAACCAGAGGCGTGGCCCTGGAGACCGAGAAACTGACGGTCTCGAGAGCGGAGGAGGCCGTGACCTGTTGGAGAATAAAGGAGCCCCCTCCTCGGGGGCGGGGCTAAAGGATAAAGAACGAAGGGGCGGGGCCTGGTCCGCTGAAGATGGAGTAGGGCTGGAAGGCGCCGGGCCTGGACCCTACTAGGGCGTGGCCGGGAACTGCGAGTTGTGGACTGTAGCCCGGCACAGCTCCGTCCAAGCGGAAGTGGGTGTTGCTGGGAAGGGCGGAGCCCGAAGGCAGTGAGAATGAGTGAGAGGAGGGACGGGGAAGAGTTGGAATTAGAACTCAGAAGGTAGGGCAATCAAGACAAGATTTTAATTCAAGGCATTCTCTTTGGTTGAGGGTCTCGCCATCCTCGGGGTCACCCCGGCCTCTCCCCGGCCCTCGTAACGGATCGCGAGTCACTGGCCAGCCCCGGGCAGCGCTCCCCAGGCCTTCGTTGCTTTCTATTGCCCTTCCTGCTTCCAGCTTCCTTCCTCTTAAAGTCATGCTCTATACAGCATCTTCTGAAGGCGCGTTTCTGTTTGTTCCCCTACACAAAAATCTTCAGCAGGAATTACATCTACGTACCCTCGTGGCCTGGCATTTACCCCTGGCCAGCACAACCCCAGACTACTTTTCTAACCCTCCCTCATATTGTATTAATCTCCTTCACACCATATTCTGAGGCAAACATTTCGTCGACTTATGGGGATCTGCATGTATTCCCCATGTTTGGTATACAATAGCTATTAATTTCTCTCATCAACTTTTATTTACTTCAAGGCTCTTAGGACGTCTCTAGTGATCCCCTGTCTTCTCATTGTTCGAAATATATTTGTATAAAGGCAGTTAGGTGGTTATTCATGAAGACCTGATTTCAAATCCTGCCTCATATTTACCAGCTCAGACTCTTGAGCACACCAGTTAATCTGTAAGATTATATGAAAAATCATCTGTAAAGTGAGGACTGCAGTACTTACTTCATGACTGTGAGGATCTGAGATAATATATGTATGTGTATTTATCACCACAAACCTTAAAGTATCATAGAACTACCAGCTGTTATTACATCCCCCCAGTAGAACACAGAACTCCTTGAGAGCAGAGACAGTTTCATTTGCTGTTGTGTCCCCTAAGCCTAGTACAGTGTCTTGCAGAAAGCACTTATATTCCCCTCCACCAACCCATAAACAAGCAGTTTATGATTTAGCAGATGTCCTGGGAAGTTATTCAAGGAAAAGAGGTCGAGTGATTTGCCCATCCAGGATCACTGAGCTAACAAGTCTCAGGTGGGGGATTTGAACTTGGGTCTTCCCAAGACCTTACCAGGATACTTCTACTGAATAACACATTTATGTGATACTTTGGAAGGGATCTGCCCTAGCCTTAGGTGGCTAAGGTTGGGCTATTTAAACACATCAAAAAGTTAAGCTACAGAAAGAAAGTCTAAGGTAGTGGGAAGGGAACTGACCTGAATCTGGAGGCCTAAGTTCATATCTTGGGGCTCTGCCAGTTGTTGGCAGTGTGATCTTGGGCAAGTCACTTAACCTAAGCCTCAGTTTCCCTATCAATAAAAGACAATAAATGCACTATGTCAGTGGGTTGTTATAAGCTCCAAGGCACTAAACAAACAAGCTTTTAGGATAGCAAATCCCAGGAACATGAAGTCATATTCTTCCTCCTTCTGTGGCTTGAAAGTGTGAAAAAGGCTAAAATCAAGGTAGCTCCAGGGCCTGGAAAAGCATTTGGGGCAATAAATGGAGGAGTGAAGGAGGGAGTCAGGTGTCACAATGGCCCACATTCCTATTTCTTTTCAATAAATACAGCAGGCCAGCTTTCATGACTTTTATTCTCCCACCCACTCCTCCCTTACAAAGGAGGTCTCTACTTCCAATACACATAGGTCTAAAAACTCCCCTACCACAGGGTAGAAGGTGACCCTCCAGAAAGAACCCTACAGAAAGATGACATCCAGGGAGAGAAGGAAGATCAACATACCAAGGCCTCTACCATGGGGGAAAGGGAGGCACCCCTGTACTGCTGCCCCAGCCCCTATATACAGTGAGGGAAGTAAAAAGGTGTCCCTTCAAGATACAGCACCAACCTCAGCATGGAGGCAAAGGGGAAGTGGGAATGACCCCTCCTCCACCAACCCCAAGTAGGAGAAGGTAACGTTCTAAAGGAGGGCACACACCACCTGCCCTACTGCAGTTCAGATGCAGCCTCAGCACCAAGAGTGTGTATGTGTGTGGGGAAGGCAGGGGGAGAAGGGAGTGACTTCTCTGTACCAGTCCCCTTCTCCCCCTGAGTCCCAAAGCCCCAACACAGGGGTCTCTACCCCATGCCCCAGCCCAGGAGAAGAGATGAAACTGTGATGATGCCTCCAAGGCCTTTGTTTATTTCTTCTTCCGTTCCTGGGAGCACCGGGGGCAGAACCTAGAGAGGAGGTGGCAAAGAGGAGCAGATAGGTTAAAGGAATCTGGAAAAAACTTTTCCTCAAATTTAGTCCAAGTCTCAGGCTCAGGCTGCCCTTAGCCATACACTCACCATTTTCCTCGAGGCTTGGTTGTTAATCCAACACAAGCAAAGTGGAACCACTCAATGGAACACTGAAAGAAGGTGGGAAGAGGAAGCAAAATTACAGGGAAGGGATTAGAATTCCCTTCACTTATTCCACACCTCTCTCCTATCTTCCTCCTCCCCTTCAAAGGATCCTCAAAAAACCTGGGCAGGGATAGGCTGATTCTGACTACATTTCATGCATTCAACTGCAGAGTTCAGGTCATCCTTGTCTTTTTCTCATCTAACCAGTAATCTTCTCACCCTTTTAGAAAGTAACATCCTCCAAAAAGGAAATGGTAGATAAAAAGAACGTTTTCCTAACAAGGTCTGTTTCCTTATGTGGGAAAGAAGTCAAAGCCTTCTCACCCCCTCCCTCCATCACCCCTCTTTAGGATCCCATCCCACAGACAAACCAGCTCTCACATCAGGGTTATCACAGCCAATCATCTCCCCGTAGGAAACCTGGTGGCAAAGACAGTAGGTAGGTTCATTGGGATCCACTGGCATATCCAGCACATCCGAAGGATGGACACTGCCAAAAGTCACCGAGGGCATACCATACTCAGGGCTTCTAAAAAACAGAGGTAATGGCATATGTTATGACCTTCAAATATAAGGGGAGGGCTTAGGGATGGGGATGGAGTTAGAGAGATGTTATCCTCATTTCTAGCCACAAGTATTGGTCCACCATGTAAGAAAAAAAGGTAAAAGACATGGAGGTAAGGATTTTGGTAAGTCTCTAACTTACGTGCGAACAAATTTCAGCTTCTTCTGGGCAGCCTTGGGAGCCTCTTCATCTGAGTTCTTACCCTTGGAACGAGCACGGGCAGCTTTCTTCTCCTTCTGAACCCGGCCTTCTAGGAAGGAGGGGAAAAGCCAGGGGGCAAAGAGACCAAAAGATGGGTTAAGCCCTATTTGGCTGTTCTGTTCCTTCTAGCAAAGGAACCAACTATCCTCTTTATTCTTTTAGAGTCATAGAATTTAGAGATGGAAAAAAATACATCATCTACATCCACCCAGTTCCCTTACCCCAGTTTTTCTAATAGGAAAACTGAAGTTCAAGGTCATATAGATAGTAAGTAGTAGGTAGTATCTGACCCTGGGTATTCTGACTACAAATTCATTATAATATGCTGCCTCTATTAAGCCTTCTCCTCCCTCTGAAGATTTATCCTACTTCCCAGAGCCCTGTCCCATCATCCTCACTTTTTTTTCCTTTGCTCGAAGAGCTGTCATAGTCACTTGATTCAATCTGTTTTTCTTTCAGATCAGCCTCAAATCGGGCTAGATCCGTGTCCAGTCTTCGAATATGCTTATCCACCTGGGAAAAGGGGGAGAGGGGGAAGAAGAGAAGGCAGGGAGATAAGAGAGCTGGAAGGATGAAACTAATTATAAGGAAAATTATAGACCCAAAACAGATTCCACAAAGTCCCCAAACCTATGAAAACGCCCCACACAGTTGAGAAGTCTTAAAACCCATGGGAATGAGCAGAAGAGAGAAGAACATATGGATCCTGGCCATACCATCTCGTAGGTCTGCATGGCGAGCTGCACCTTGTCATCCCCAAATTCCTTGCACTTGCCGTAGGCTTCCTGGATCTGCTTAAGTAATGCCAGCTTTTCCTCTGAGTTGAGGCTTCGAGCGCTACTCATATACTCAGTGGCCAGCTTGTCAATTTCTGCTTTCAGGTCTACAATAGAGACAGAGGCCTGGTTACAATGCCCCCCACCCCCCAAATAGCTGATTGAACATATTCCCCCTAGACCCTCATCAAATTAAAACTCACAGAATATTCAAGGAGAGGTTGAAAGGCTACATGGACAAGACTTGTGGCTTTACTGGTACTGGGAACTCCCACATGAGGAAACTCCCTCTACCAATGAAGGTTAGCATGTAGAGCACTGGGAAGTTGTGACCTTCCCAGAGTTACTTAGCCATGTATGAGCATTTAACACTCCATTTAACTAATAATCAAAGGTGATGCCACCAGCATTTCTACCCACCAAGTATAGCAGAAGCTGAAATTAAATATGAAGGTATCTCCCTTTCTACAGCATCCATATCCTAAACATACTTGTGAATTTTTGATAGCTGTAAATGTTGTTCACAAGGCCTGTCACTGTTTGCATGCCTCAACAGCTACCTTGTGTCTTTTTTCAAAAACTACCCACCCTGGGTCAAGTTGTTACTGCTCCAACCATATCATTCCTTTCAGTGATGTCTATGCCTCACTGGATGTATACCTTCTGCTCAACCTGTTTCCCACCCTACTTCAGCTAACCCTTCAGTGACCTGGGTAGGCTTTCTATTGTAACCTATTGCCTAGGCCAACTAGAATGTGTTAAAGCAAACTGGCTTGGAGATTGGTGGTATTCCAATTTATTACTGATGATCCTGGTTTGCCATTTGTTGCTTGGTAGAGCTCATTGAAAGTGTTGATGAAACTGCTCATAAGATTGGTTGTGTTGACTAGAACAGGTCCAAGTCTTGCACAAAGCTGGGCAGAACCACTGCTCTGTAGATCTTCAGTTTGGTTCGGTGATTCATTCTATGTTTGCACTACATTTCATCTGCCAGTTTCCCAAAAAACATATTATAAGGCATGCAAACAATGACATGTTCTCTGACATTTCTTCTTGTTGTGTGCACTTCAAAAGTCGGGACTGGATTACAGAGAAAACAAGTCAGTCCTCAGCATTCGGCTGCTCCTGGATGCCCATTTCCAGGACTTTTGATTTTGTGACGAATCTACTAAGGTGACCTTCCCAATGGGACTCAGTCACCAGCTTGCAGATCACTTGTTGTTATTTCTTTGAGCAGGACTATATAAAAGAAAAAAGACTGTACCTATTACACAATCCTCTAGTGATGAGGGGGAAATGGACCTGATAAGGCACTATCAACTCTGATGAGACCAACCTGACCATCGGGGAGTAGCCTCACGCTCCAAGTGAATTTCTCAGGGCAGCCAAACTTGCTCAAGGGTTGCCAGAGTGCAGGTCCACAGATGATATCTAATACTTCTGTAAGGTCGAAGAATACAGTGTAGAGGTCTTGTTGTTAATCTCTGTGTATTTTTTTCAGTATTTGCCATGAAGCAAAGATTATGTCTGCCAACATGAGTTGCAGTCAAAGCCATACTCTGAATTCTGTGGCAGTATGACTGATATTGAAGTGTAGCAGAAGTATTCTGGAAAGGGCTATACCCCCAAAGAGATGCAACTATAGTTGAAACCATAAGATTTTCTGACTTTCTTCTTGAGGATGGTAATGAGGTTAGTGTCTTTGAACTCTTTAGCTCTTTCCTCAATACTTCATTTGTCGAGGAAAAATTTGTGCTGATATCTAGGCTACCATTACCCTCCCTTCAAAAATTTCAACAGGTAAAGTGAACAGAGAAGCAAGCAAACACCAAACTGAAGAATAATTATTCACTCTAGACAAAGATAAATGTACACCTTGGTCTGTACGCACCCTCTGTTCTCTGGTCGAGGTCTCGCATGAGCTGGAAGTTTCTCTGGAGCTCAAAGGGGAGGTTTTCAATACCTGAGGGGAAGAGGAGGCTGTAAATTGCTGGTGGCCCACAGGGTTCCACTGGACCCCCACAACCTGCAAAACCTCAAATAGGACCTTGAACTGTGTCAGTAATAGTAGAGGTCCAAACCTGGCAGCAAAGGATTAATTACAAAAAATCCTATCAATCAAACCTGGCTAACACCAGGTCCTTTTTGGTGAGAACAGGGTCTCAGATCCATGAGGAAAGGAGTTTCAGTCCTTACTATCCTCCCTTCAGTCACTTAAGGGGGAGAGTGGACAGGCTGGAGGGAGGAGCCACGGGAGGGTCTATTCCTCTAAGAAAAAGGACATCAGTGAATTTCACCGTTACAGACCTGCTGACAGGTGGGGACGCCTGGGTCAAGCCAGATCAACACCGTGCCCCCCAACCTGTGATTAAGTGTCCCCCGGCAGTCAAGGTCTAAGACAATCCCCGGCCCTCCCTCCCCAAGCGACGCTCTTCAACTTCCCCCAAACCCAAACGGATCAAGCCGACCTCAGCGGCCCCTCCCGGGGCTGACATCCATCAGCAGTGACAGACCCCGTACCCCGCCCCCACTCCTCCCCTCCTTCCCTTTCTTCTCAGTCGTCTCTCTCCTCCCGCGGGCCCACCGATGTGCGCATGTCCCATCTCGGCTTGGCCCAGCACCCGCGCTAAGGCTGCCGACCCAACAACCGCAACCTCTTACTGTCCAGATAATGCTCCAAGTACATTCCCGCCGCCATCTTGAAGCAAAACAAAGCAACTTCCGGTCTGTTCCCGGAAGTGATCGAAGACCCTCCAGGGCTCGAGCATATCCCAGACACAAGGCCTCTTCCGCCCTTAAGAGAGGGGAATTCCGCCCTTAGTGAGTTTCCAGCCCGGACACTTCCGCCCATTATCTTCACCTTCCTTTCGAAGAAGAGACCTCCCGGTTGCACTTAGAGAGATGCTGCAAGCTTCGGTTCCGCCCTCACCTGCTTGTGCCCCTTGGTGGTTTGGGACTGGAGGAAGAGGAACAACGTCACCCGCACTCGCCATTTTGAATTAAATTCTCTGGCTCCTGTCCTCTTCTGAAAGCAATATACTTTAAAAAGCCAAAAATATGCACTTTCCTTGTAGTCGCTTAAAATTTTTTTTCACACTCAATTGCTCATTTGTATGTTATGTGTGTGTGTGGGGAGTTGCATCCTTTTTATTTCTTGCTGTCATCTGTTGGGTGGAATAGGGGAGCAACCAGAGGAAAAATGGGGGGCTGGGGACAGCCCTAATCCTGGAATGATGGAGGTGGGAGATTAACTACCTGTCTCAACCGCGCCAGTGCCCAGGCTTCAGAGGCGGCCAGGTAGTGTCGTGGATATAGTGACAGACGTGGGAGTCGGGAAGACGAGTTCAAATCCCCTCTCAGTGTGTCAGGAAGCCTCTCCGCCTCAGCCTCCCCAACTGTAAAATGAGGACCTCACAGGATTGTTGTAAGGATCAAATGAAATGATATATGCAAAGCACTTTGCAAACCTTAAGGCGTTTGGAAAAAAAAAAGTGTTATTACCATCACTCATAGCTGGGGAACCTCCCGACTTCTCAACTTCAATCCCTGAAGATCTGAGACATAATCTAAAGGCAAATCTCTCCTCTCAAAGCTTCTCAGCTCTAATGTGCCACGCTAATTTGCTCTGCTGGTTCAAGTGCAATTCTATAAGAAAGTCCACCTAAGCAGGCTAACTAGCAGTACTCTGTAACCTGGATGCACACTATAGACCCAATTTTATTTTATTTTTTGTTAAAGGGGCCATCCCTTGACACACTTAAAGAGGCTTATTCACTGAATGGGTGTTACCTCAACTCATAGGGAGAACTTGAGAAGACCTTAAGCCTAAAAGGGCCAGGGTCTCCCACTGCATCCTGCACCATCTCCAGTCATCCTGAGATGAATATCTGTCCACTGGACCCAGATGGCTCTGAAGGAGAAAGTGAGGCTGGTGACTTTGCACAGCCCTTTCTCACTCAGATCAAAGTCAACTGCAAGTCATGTCATGATCTTTTTGATGTCATGGTCCTCTTTGAGAAAGGACAAACACAAAATACACCCACCATCCAGTCTGCCTTTTGTCCACAATTAAGATCAAGTAAGGGTATGAATGGATAACTCCTGCTCCATTACCAACTGCTAGGGCATGAAAGAATTCAAATAATTTACTGATGACAGGTCAGTCAACATCATCTTGGGAGGTATTTTTAATTAGTATTTTTTCCTCAATGTTGGACACTACTCCACTTTGCCCTTCCCTTCATTGATTTGTAAAGCAGGCAACTCAACCTTCCCTTTCCTTCATTGATTTGTAAAGCAGAGAACTCCACCTTCCTCTCCCTTAATTGATCTGTAAACAGGCAGGACCCCTACCCCTTGCTTTCCCTTGATTGATCTGTGGACAGGAGTCCCAGCCTAGGGTTTCTTGCTAGCAGGAAATTCAAATGTACGCTGACCAATCACTGTCGTTTCAGCTTACATCACTGTAATTTCAGCTTACATAACTTGGCTATGGAACCTCTATAAAACAGGCACAATGTCTGTGCCAAATCACCGTCTGATTTGGGCATGTACCCCGACAGTCCCACGGTAATAAAATCCACTTTTTAAATTTAATCTCAGGGATCTTCTGTCTCGCTTTTATTGGGGTACAACACCCAACAAAAATCAGTAATAAACCGGCTTCCCAATTTAAATAAAAATTATTACTGACATCACAGACCAGAACAGCACAGAAATCTAAGGACTAAATCAGCCTTTGGTCAGATGCAGAGATAGTATAGTACTCCAAACTCCTAGTAATTGTGAGGCTACATAACCTTCCTGGACCAGGAAAGAACAGAAGATTCAAGTTAAGAAATCTATTTCTGTGGGGGCAGCTAGGTGGCTCAGTGAATAGAGCACAGGCCCTGGAGTCAGGAGGATCTTCGTTCAAACCTGGCCTCAGACACTTAACACTTACTAGCCATGTGACCTTGGGCAAGTCACTTAACCCCAATTGCCCTGCCTTCTCTGTTCCAAAAAAAGGAAATTATTTCTGCTGCTGGTGCTAAGGCATTATTTTGGCCTAGCCAATGAGTATATGGAGCTTGCATCAAACTATCTCATATACACTCCCTCATGTTCCAAAGAAGGGGCAAGTTAAAAAAAAAAAAAGAAAAAAGAAAAGAAAATCCTGAGGACAGAGAAGATGCTTATGCACTTAGTTCCAAACTAAAGGGGGCACTGTTTGATTAATTATCTACTAGTACTATGTAGTGGGCCGTTAACTGTTGTTTTCCCATAGGAAGACACTAGCACAAAACTCTTACTAGAAGCTACCAAAAGGTATTTTGTATTTAGAAATTTTGCACTTAGATGTTCTATAAATATTCAGTGGTCACCATGCCAATAAACGGGTATGCATCTCACTAGCTTATGCCCAGCCAACTCTCCCTTCTCATTCCTGACCCTAGTTTAGTTCTCCATTGCCTCTGGCCTAAAACTATTGAAATAGCCTCCAGAACAGTCTTCCCACCTCATTTTGTCTTCTTTCTTCCCCATCCATTGAAAATCTTGCATTATATTGCTGCTTATTTAATCCTCCCAATGTATAGATCTAATTTCACTTTTCCAGTTTTAAAAAATGCCTTAATAAACTCTGTTGGAAAAAGTTCTGCATTTGGAATCAGGACTGGATATGAATCCCACTCCATACTCTACCTGTATGACCATAAATAAATCATATAACCTTTTGGGGCCTTAGTTTGGGTTAGATGGCTTCTAAGATCCCTTACAGCTTGGAATCTATAATCCCACTTAACAGAATAAACTGGCATTCTAGGTCTTCCACAATTTAGCAAAAATAGCACATTTATAAACACCTTTAGGGTTTACAGAATATTTTTCGCATAGCCCTGTGAAATAGGAAATGTATAGTCTTCCCATTTTACAGAGGAGAAAACTAATGCTCAGAGATGTGAATTGACTTGTTGAAGATTATGTCAGCTAATGTCAGAGTCAAATTTGAATCCAGAACATTCTTTTATTCAATAAACTTTAGTGGTCTCCCATGCCAGATCCAATAGAAGTTCTGTTTGGCTTTAAGAGCTCTTCACATACTACCTCCAATCAACCTTTCCAGCTTTAAGTATTTATTATTCTCCTTCCCATGCTATATGATCTAGCTAAGCTGGCTTTCTTGCTGTTCCTTGCACAAGATATTCCATTTGCCATTTTTGTACATTTTCATTGACTTTCTTAGAATGCCTAGAATGCGCTTCCTCCTCAGCTCTGCCTCATAGAACCCCTAGTCTCCTTCAAAATTCTGCTAAAGTGCCACCTTCTACTCTTCCTCTGATCCCTCCAATCATTAGTACTCTTCCCCCCATAAAATTACATTGTGTTTATTCTGTATATCATATAAACTTATTTATATAAATTATTGTCTTTCTTGACACAATGTAAACTCCTTGAGGACAGAGGCTTTCATTTTTGTTTTTGTATCCCTGGTGCCTAGTACATACTTGGTACAGAGTCCCAAAGGGGTCTGTGTAAATTTCAGGAAGCACATGAACTTGTCTGGGCAACAAACAAACACACTACCTGCTGATTTAAATATAATTGATTTCCTTTGTAATCCTATATATTTTATGTTTCTCACTTTGAAAAAAATTCTGAGAAGGGGTCCATGACACAAAAAAAGGTTAAGAACCACTAACTGGTTCTTAATTAATTGATTTTTCTACAAATCGAACACTCCTTCCAATGAATCACATTGTCTTACCAACCACTATCACCTACCCCACTTTTCCCACTCCCCTTAATATCTTCTATGCCCCAACCAAACTAGATTTTTTCTACCTGTGTCTTAGACCATGTTTCCTCTACCTAAAATGTTCTTGCATATTCAGATAAAAGCACTGGAAATAACAAAACAGAAAAGATTAACAGGAAGTTGATACCTATGATAAAAAAGGAGACAGATTCCAGCTAGTTTTACTTTTTTTTGTTTGCTTGGTTTTTGAGGTAATCTGGGTTAAGTGACTTCCCAGGGTCCCACAGCTAGTAAGTCAGAAGATGAATTTGAACTCAGGTCATCCTGACTCTAGGGATGGTGGCACTTAGCTGTCCCCAGCTAGTTTAACTTTTGATGAATTAAAGTCACCTGACCCAGGTGAACTACATCTTTAGGTAACTATATTCTCAGGTATTAAAAGAACTTACAGATGTGATAGCTGAGCTATCATTAATAATATTTGAAGGACTTTGAAAAAATAGGAGAAGTAATGTAGGTATGGAGAAGGGCAAATGTCCTGATTTTCAAAAAAGAGTTTTAAAATTATAGGGTAGTGATCTTAAATGCCTGGGAAAATTCTAGAAAGAATCACTAAAGAGGTCAGTGAACATCAAAAAAGGAAAGTTATTGAGAAAGGCCAGCATGGTTTTAGAAAGACCAGGTCATGCTTGAATGAACTTTAAAAAAAATTTTGGTGGTTATTAAACTGGAATTTTCCGGGGCGGCTAGGTGGCACAGTGAGTAGAGCGTCAGCCCTGGAGTCAGAAGGACCTGAGTTCGGATCCGGCCTCAGACACTTAACGCACAAACAAAAACCTAGCCGTGTGACCTTGGGCAAGTTACTTAACCCGAATTGCCCTCCAAAAAGCCAAAAAAAAAAAAAAAGTTACACATATCAGGAATTTTCTCCAGGGTTCTGGAAACCATTCCCAGACTAGACTTACCTTAAACTGCCAGGTCCTTCCTCCTGTCCAGATTTCCCAGGGGCCATGTCATTGCCTATATCCCCCTTCTATGAGGTAGGCCCTCTGGACTTTACAGGACAGAGCACCACCACCTTACACCTTACCTTACACCTTACACCTTACCTTAAACAAGTCTAATCCCCTGCCAGACCTCTCTCCCAGCTACTAATATTCTGCCTGGACTCAATCATCAATCATTAGTATACTCCCATCCTCTCGTATACTCTCTATCCCAATGGTTTTGATAGTTGGTTGCCATTATACAAACTCTGTTCCTTATCTCCCACTCTATATTCCTTTATCCCAGCCTCGCTTTCACCTTAACCTGACTATCTTCTCCACCTGCATGTTTTATTTTAGATCTATCTGTTCCTTCCACTGTGCTCTCTGGAATACCTGATCCATAACTAAGAAATTTACTTTTCCATCTTAAATCTTTCTTTCTTCACTATTTCCATCTTCTAGCATGGTCTATGACCATGCCTGGAACTTGGGTCTCCAAAGTATGGTTGACATGGTTGATCTTGAATAACCACCAAAGACTATGGTATTGAGTACAGTATTGGGCTGGAATCTGCCGTCCTCTAGTACTTAATAACCCCACATTCTCTCCTTTCCTCTTCCTTCCAGTAGTGTCTTCTACCCATCACTGGAGACCATCTCCAATTATCCTGATTTATATCTTGACATGGGACCTAGATGGCTCCAGAGGAGAAAGTAAGGATGGTGACTTCACACAGGCCTCCCTCACTTAAATCCAATTCACTTGCAAGTCATGGCATCACCTCCCTGATGTCATGGTCCTCTTTGAGAACGAAAGAACAAACAACCATCTTCTAGTTCTCACTGACACTTGGATCCTTGATGATGGGTAACTATTTCCCTGGTCACCCTTTCCATTATTGGCTGTACTTTCACTCATACACATTGACTTACTGGTGGTGGTTGAGATAGCTTATTTCTTGCTCTTTAGTGTTCTAGACTTTCTAGCTTCCTTCAATTTAGATTGTAAACTCCTTGAGGGTAAAGACTGGTTTTTGCCTCCATCTCAGTATAGCTGACATCTATATAGCACTATGTGCCAAATGAGCTTTATAATCAGCTCATTTGACCCTCACAACAACCCTTGGGAGGTAGGTACTATTATTATTTTCATTTTACAAATGAGGCAAACAGATGTTAAACAACTTGCCCAGGGTCACACAGTGTCTGAAGTTAGGTTTGGACTCTGGTAATTTTTACTTCAGACCCAGCACTCTATCCACTTCATGACCTAGTTGCCTATCTATACACAGATTGGTTATAGCCTTGATCTTGCCACAATCTACAAGTGTTCCACTTTCATATTAATGAATGTCAAAATTCCTTTATTTAATCATAATAATTTATTATCCCACTTTCTCTTTGCCTTACAACCCCTAAGTCTGTTTTTCTTCACTGTGTCCTCCAATTCTTTCACTCAATTCTTTCCCTAGTTATCACTTACGAAATGGTTAACCTCTTTTCTTTTCCCTGTCTTAACTCCTTGGTGAATCAGTTCAACTGTCCTCTATGCTCAATCAAATTTATGTTACATTATCTTAACTGAGCCCTCACTGCATCGAAGCAATCTGTTTATACTTCCCAAATTGATTCATTATCCATAGTTATTCCAAATCATCCCTCCTCAAACCTTCCATGGCAGCCCTCCTGACACCCTCGTAGCTTGAGTCATGTTTCACGAAAAATAAAATGAGGTCATTTGCTGAGAGTTCCCTCTTTTCCCCTCATCTCATCACTCAGATGTTTCCCCACCCCCATCCTTTCCCTCACCTGTGTCTCAGATGATACGATTTTTCTTCTCGTCAAGGCAAATTCCTCTGCATGTATCCTTAATGTCTTCCATACCATTTTCTCCAGAAGATAGCTTCCTTATCATCCCTACTCTCTTGCCAATCTTTTGGGTGGTGCAGTGGAGCACTGGGCCTGGAGTCAGGAAGACTTGAATTCAAATTTGACCTCAGCCTAGTTGTATGACCCTGGGCAAGTCATCTAATCTGTTTATGTTTTCTCAGATGTAAAATGGGGATAATAACATTACCTACCTTGCATAGTTGTGGGGATCAAATGAGATGTTTATAAAAGCACTGAGTACAGTGCCCAGCAGGTAGTAGGTGCTTAATAATTGCTTGTTCCCTTTGCCTTCCCCTATTTCTTATCTACCGGCTGCTTTCCTAATCCCTACAAACATGCCCATGCCTCTTCCATCCTTAAAAAACAAAACAAAACTTGTCATGTGACCCTGTCATCCTCATGAGCTATCATACCGTATCTCTTCCCTCACTCATGGCTAAATTCTCCAAAGCTTCCACTTCCTCTCCTCCCTCTCAGTTCTTACCCCTCTCAGCTCCTGACCAAATCACTTGCCCTAGCCTCTTCAAATTTACCAATGATATTTTATTTGCCATATCTCAGTCTTGATTCTTCTTGACATCTCTGTAGCCTTGACACTTGGGATACTATCTCCTCTCAATTTTTGTGGCGTTGCTCTCACCTTGATCTCCTCTGATGGCTCCTTTTAAAATCTCCTTTACTGAATCTTCATCTTTACCCAAAGCATTTTGCAACTTTTAAGTACTATAAACATAGGTTATGTCCACGAACTATGGATATACCCCAGAGCTGTGTCCTGGTATTTTTCTCTTCTTGCTCTCATACTGCTTGATGATCTCATCAGTTTCCTTGGCTTCAAGTATAATCTCTATGCAGATGATTCCCAGATCTATATATCTGGTCCTTACTTCTGAGTCCTGGTCTTGTATCACCAACTGTCACTGGAACATCTCAAATTTGTCATGTCCAATACAGAATTCATTATATTTCACTCTCACCCTCGAATCACCCCTTCTAACTTCCTATTACCATTAAGATGTTCCTCCTCTCAGTCACCCAGATATGTTTCTGGTATATTCCTTGACTTTACCCCATATATCTAATGTGCAGCCAAGCATTGTCACTCCCTTCTTTCTAATCATAGACCTGCCACCCCTACCTCTCACCTAGATTACTGCAATAGTCTAATTGGACTTCTTATCTAAACTATCTCCCCACTCCAAGCCATGCTCCATTCAGCTGCCAAAGTGATTAGGAATTTCCTAAGGTGCAAGTCTTATGCTAACCCTATCCAATAAATTCCAATAGCTTCCTATTACCTCCAGGATCTTGCTCAGTTTTTAAAGATCCTCACAACATAACTCTTTTCTACCTTTCTATGCCTTCTCACTATTTTCCTATACCTGGAGCACTCTTTTTGCCCTTTTCTTTCAAGATTCCCCCCTTCCTACCATTAGGGGCTTTCCTCTGAGATTACTTTCATTTACACTGTATAGATCTTGTATGTGCAATTTTTTTTTTTTTGCTTTTTAGAGGAGGGAAGGTAGGGCAATTGGGGTTGACTTGCCCAAGGTCACACAGCTAATTTTTGAACTTAGGTCCTCCTGACTCCAGGGCCAGTGCTCTATTCACTGTGCCACCTAGCCCCGAATTTTTTTTTTTTAACGTGTTCTCTCTCCTCTTAGAATGTGACATCCTTGAGGGCAAGGACCAGATTTTTGCCTTTGTACTTTGTGCAATACTTGGCACATAGTATGTACTTAATAGATGCTTATTGACCCTTTTAGGTATGAGCTGGACTAGATGGCCATTGAAGTACTTTCCAAAAGACTTTGATCTAAATTCTACTCACATACTAGTAAGTTATAATCTCTATATGGTTTCATCTTTTAAATGGAGTACTTGTAGTACCTAATTCACAGGGTTGAGACTGAAAAGAGAGAAAAGAACTTTATAAACTTTTAAGTACTATAGTCATAAACATCTTTGTTGAAGTCCTACCCATCCTTGAAATTCTCTCAAATGCTACCTTTTCCTTTATGAACTATTGTGATTGAATCTGAAATTTAGGGATAGAGATCCAAGACTCAATGGCATAAGTTATCTCCCATGTGAGGAAAAGACCTCTATTAACATAGAAGATCACTTTTTTTGCAACTTAAGACCTAAGAAGTTGCCTAGGAGATTAAGTGATCTGTCTAGGGTCAAACACCTAGTCCGTCACAGGTAGAACTTGACTTCAAGCCTTCTTGATTCAAAAGTCAGCTTTCTATCCACTGTACCACGTGGTCTATAATCTTTCTATGGAAATTTACTTTTTCAGAATTCTCACAGCACTTTGTACCTCATGCACTTTTGAATTTTGTTTTATAGTTACTTGTATACATGTTTTTCCTCAGGCTAGGAAATTTTCTTAAGATTATCATCAACTGGAAGAGTGTTTTCCACTAAGAACTAAAGTTAATGCTGAATTTAATTCACTTTTAACTATTGTTCTTCCTAAAGACATCCTAACGAGTACACATACATGCCTAAATGCTGGGTAGGAAAGGACAGGTGCTGTGCTTCTGGAGGTTGGACAAGAGCCTGTGTATGCTTCTGGTGACTGTATTTCACTTTGAGTCTAAACCAAGGAATAGGGACACTTTTCCACACACATAATGAAACCCTGTTCTCTTTAACTGTTAATTTTTCAGACCCCCACAGCATTATTTGTGCACAGGAAAAATGGTCTTTATCCACATACACCACTAGTCTATACAGTGGAGGCATCAAAAATAGGTCCTTGTATCTCTGAGGTATCACCCATTGAGCTACACATGTATTCATACTTCCTAAAGTACATCCCTTCAAACTACTCCAGGTTTTCCCCCATACTTGTTCACACCAGCACCTCCACTGCCTCTGATCCTTTTACATGAATTTATTTCTATACAATATTCTAAAAACACCCCTTGTTTTGTACATGTTTTTCTCCCCCCTCCCCCATGTTTAAATTGCTTTATAACAACTGGTTTCCTGATTTGTTGCATCTTCTCTTCTCTGAAATTTGCCATGATTTTTTAAAAAGACAAAATGAAATAAAAATACCATGGTCAGAGATGAAAAAGGGAAAAGAAAAAATAGAAAAAAAATACATGAGATAAAATAATGAAAAAAAAATTGAAAATGAAAATTCTCAGAGATAATGCATTTATAAACAACAAAGAAACGGTTACAAAGATGGCCGTGGTAAGTGGGTATATATATATATTTATATATATATATATTTATATATAAATCCATGTCCCATTCAAATGGCCCCAATACCTCAGGGATCTAAGTCCAGTCCAAACTCTCCCTTCTCTATAGTCCCCTTTGCTTTGGGTTTCATAAAAAACACAAATGTCCTGAAACTCCTTGGGGCTAGCTGGCTCCCAGGGCCTAAGGATGGGGAAAGCCTCTGAGAGCAAGGCTTTGGCCAAAACAGGGAAGGATTGGTTAGGGGACCAAAGAGTGACTGAGGAAGGGGAAGGAGAGGGACCAATACTCCAAGGAAAACTTTTCCCCTCCTTTTTTTTTTTAAACAATATGGGGAATTTTTGGCCCCTTGGGAACCACAGCCTCTGTCCCTTAGTGATCCAGACATTCATAGCAGGAGGTCTTAACTGCAGCCCTCTACCCACCAATACAAATCTCCCTCCCATTGCTTTAGGCAGAGCAAGAGCAGAGACCAAACTAGAGAACAAAATGAATTTGTCCTTTTGTATGTGAAAACAGGGCAAAGGGGCTGGGTGTAGGGTTCCCTCCTTTCCAGTAGCTTGGAGAGGTCAACTTCTTGGTCTTTCCCCTTTTGCTGGAAATTAACCCAACTTTTGAAATGGGGGGTATTGGGAGGAAGATCTCAGGTTTGGCATATTTCAAGGAGGCCAGAAGAAAGCCTCTTCCTTAAATACTTACCACCCCCTTCCCCACTACAACTTTCATAGCCCTTTCACCATATGATTGTAGGGAATACAGTTGGGCTCCACTCAGCAACTCAGAGCTCCTTTTCAGACCCAGAGAGTTGTTCTCTGAGCAAAGAGCTAGGAGCACAGTGGTGTCCTCTGAGGGAAGCTGAAGCCAAAGGCCCAGAAACGTGGGGCCAAATCCTGCCACTTGCCAGAGAGGAAGGGGAGTGGTGCTGGGGGTGTGGTCTTAGGGGGACAAAGATGGGACCTCTTCTCTTCCCTCAGTCAGATGGAATCAAGTCTCTAGGAGCTGGCCAGGTGCTCCACCTGGATGGTGCTGGTGGTGACTGTGAGGCAAATGTCCTTATGGTGCTCAGCTGTCTTGTAGGTCAGGTCAAAGGAACACTGGGGTGGGGGATTAGGATTGCTGTCCCCACCTCCCCCTCCTTGGGGGGCTGCCCCGGGGGGCTGGAAGTGCTGTTGCTGCTGCTGTTGCTGCTGTTGTTGTTGCTGCTGCTGCTGCTGCTGTGAGGCCTGGGAAGCTTGAGCCTGAGCCTGAGCTTGGGCCACTGCTGCTGCTGCTGCAGCTGCTGCTGATACTGCTGACACCTGCTGCTGCTGGAGATCTGGAGCATTGTGTTTTCGCATGTGTTTCATCAGATATGTCTCCTGAGGGATTTCATACAACGGTTATGAGAAGAAAAGGGGAAGCTATAGAATGTATATACAGCCTGGTCTCTTTTGGTTTTCAGGATAAGTGCTTTATACTAAGATACCCCAGGATCCACTATATAGAATTAACAGCAAATTCTGTCTGTGTACCCACTAAGTCTGAACAGAGGCATAAAAACAATTTCTTATTAAATCAGAATAAAACTTGAGAAGATATCTTGTCCATTCCCTGACTTTAGAAGTTGGTTCTCTTTTTTCCCCATTAAGGCAAACCAAGAAGGATTTATTAAATACTTACCATATGTCAGGCAGCTAAATGGCTCAATGGATAAAGCACTAGGCCTAGAGTCAGGAAAACCTGAGTTCAAATCCAGCCTCAGACACTTAATAGCGGTGTGACAAATCACTTAACCTCTGTTTGCCTTAATCCACTGGAGAAGGAAACAGCAAGCCACTCCAGTATCTTTGTGGTTATGATCCACAGGATCACAGAGTCAGATACAACTGAATAACAATATGTTAAGCACTGTGAAGGAAGGACAGCCATCCCATAACTACTTTCTGGGATCTAATAATTCTTTTAGCAGAGAAGTTAAATCCTTCTACAATTCTAAAATGATGCTATAGTGGATCATTTAAAAAAAGTGAGGTGGAGAATTACTGTTCATCAACTATCATGTAATCCACTTAAGACACTTCCCCTGTAAATATCAAAATTTCCTTGTATTGTAGGTCAGGACAACACTACGGCAGAATTATAGTCTTTTGGGGCAATAGAAAAGAAAGGGGCACTCACCGATGTGTACGCACGACTGCAGATTGAACAGGTATACACTTTAGCATGCTTCACTGTATGTGTAGACAGGTGCACCTCTAATGAGGCTGCATCGGTGTACGCTCGATGACAGTTGTGGCACTTGAAGGGTTTATCTTTGTTGTGCTGCCGTCTGTGAGACTAGGTGAAGGATGACAAACTAAGCTCAGTATTTGATACTCTGCTGCTACCAGTCCCACCCAAGATACACACCAGGAGACTATATTACCAAGCCCCCCCCAAGGGAGGCATTCTCAGTAAGCAAAGACTTAGGTGCCTGGTCTCTTAGGTACCATCTGAACCCTGATAAAATGGTTTATAATAGAGATTCAGGAAGCCACACATAAACATGATATACAGCAGAATTCTTACAGCTATTCTGGGCCTAAGGATGGGGTCTGCTCAAGTGCTCCTACTGGGGGGGCAGTTACCTGCAAGTTGGAGAGTTGAGTAAAGGCTTTTTCACAGCCTGGGTGTGCACATTTGTATGGTCTATCTCCAGTATGGATTCTGCAAGGGAAGAGAAAAGCATAAAAGGAGGAAAATTAACAATGTTACTCAAAGCTGGTTCTTGGAGAACCAACCCTTTTCCAAATTCTCCTCTCCCCTCCTTTCAGTCAGAGCCACTACTTATCATCAGGGAGCCTGAGTGCACGCTTTACAGGTCAGTATTGATACTTCTTCCCAAGATCTAGGCAGTTAAGTACTTATGCGCCCACAGGGCAGGCATCATGTAACTTTCTATGCAGTTCAACTCTGACAGAAACTTCATCCAGTCAGTGCTCAGAGTCATGTCTTAGACCATGGTAAGAAAGGAACTTTCCATGTCTAACCTCCCCATTCCCCACATTACATCCAGGAATCATGGCCTAATCTCTGAATGATACCAAGAGAAGCTACTGAAAAACCCAGAGTTATGTCAATCTTGGAGAGCAAGGCTGATAATACACAGACCCTGGCTCTACCTAGACAGGCAATGAAATGCCAAGAAATGCCTAGCTTGTACTAATTAGACCATTTCATTCTTATACCATCTTTCAACCACTGGGCATGAGCTGAAGAATCTTAAATGACATATGACACCCACTTCTGATCCAGAACTTGGAGACTACCCCTTTAGCTAAATGCTTGTCAGTTCATCCAAATTACAGCAAAAAAAGCCACCGTCATCACAGGACTTGTCATCTCCCATAATGGATACTTGTTCTTTTCTCTTTCCAGAGTGAGAGGTATGAACACCTATAAAAGTAGGAAGTTTATATCCATGGCAGGTCTGTCAAAGGCCCCATGGGGTGGGTTGTTTGGAAGGTGATCCCACAGTCAGATTTGAGAATCCATGATCCCAAGACCTTCCTGATTGTAAAACTGTTCCTCCACTCTTTCCCATATTCACATTCAAATGGCATATAATCATTAGGCACCCTTGTGAAGTTGATAAAGAGGCTGTTTCTCAGATGGCTGAAGATTCTTAGGCTTCTGTGATGTTCCAATATTATGTTCCATTTGGGAACTGGGGTCATGGCTTTCTTCTGGTCTCCCCTGGAGTCTCACTGGGTGGACTGGGTTTCACTAGACTGGTACCTCACTACAGGAGCCATCATCTTGGTCAGGAATCCTTCACTTTGTGAGATGAAATGAGGGTCCCACAACATCCCTAATGGGATGTTGATCTGGTTTCTTCCAATCAATTTCCACTGCAAGGGAAATATCTTGCAAAGTGTGTGTGCATGTATGTATGTTTTAGGGGAGGGCACAGGGGGAAGGGGAGAAGTCGTCTCTGCTCCGAGTCTGTCTCCATCTCCCATATATCAGGGGTATGGCATAACAGCCATTGTATCTCCCTGGTACATCTCTGCCCCGAACAAACTCTCCTGGGACCCACTGATGTCTCCAGCGCTGTTACTCAGTCCTCTCTCTCTCTCTCTCTCTCTCTGTTCTGCCAGTGATGCTCTCCTCCAGCCAGGTCTCTCCCCTGACCCCTGCATGCGGGTTGTTGTGTGTGTCCAGGGCGGGGGTGGGGAGGGCATGCCAGCGGGGGGGCGGTCGCCCGCCACTCTCCCTTACCGTGTGTGCTGCTGAAGGTGGGAGAGCTGGCGGAAGGCCTTCTGGCAGTAGGAACAGGTGTAAGGCTTGGCCCCTGAATGGATACGGAGGTGCTGGGCCAGGTAGGAACTGTTGGCGAAGGTCTTGGAGCAATGCGGGCACTTGTGGGGCTTGACAGTCTCCGTGTGCAGCTTGGAGTGGATCCTGCCGGAGAGGAGAGGGGGAGGGGGGAAGGAGGAGGAGGAAGCAGTTCGACACCATGGGCTGAGCTCTTCACTGGGTGAAATGACGTTGCTTGACGGATGAAAGTACTGCCCCCCTCCTCCCAAGACACTCACAGACCTGACTAGAACTAAATGAAGAGGAGACCAGGTTCTAGATGGTTGCTTGATAAAAGTTGGTGGCAAGAATGCTAGAGAAATGGTGAAGAGCTGCTATTCTTGGCTTCTGGTAACCTCGCAGTAGGAATCACAGCTCATGGTACAAGGAATACTGGATTTGAGTCAGAAGACCTGAGTTTGAACCTCAATTTTGCTACTTAGTACCTTAGGCAAGTAACTTAACCTCATATGTAAAATGAGAGGCATGGACTAGACGGCCTTGAAAGTTCCTTCAGGCTATCAATCTATAAAATCCTATAAATTCCTTGGTTCCCTATGAAGTCACAACAACATGGTTCCCAGGGACACCTTCTTGAAAGGCAGTAATTTACACACAGAACAAACTCCTGATGATTCATAAGGTCAAAAGACAGATCCAAACCTTATCATAACTGGCTTTGAATCTAGGCATAAATCAAAAGCAGGGCCTGCTCTGCAGATATGCCACACACACACACACACACACACACACACACACACACACACACACACACACACACACACACTCTCTCTCTCTCTCTCTCTCTCTCTCTCTCTCTCTCTCTTTCTCTCTCTCACACTCCATGACATCAATACAGACTCTGTAACAGGATCCCAGAATTTCCCATGCCCGCCCCCCCCCCCCCCCCACAAATGCTAAGGAGAATACCTCACAGAGACAAGGTTCTTGTGGAGTAGACCAGAGAAACACACAGAATCAAGAGCTTATACAGTAGAAAGGAGAGGCATAGTAGACTGGGTATGCGCATAGTGAGGATAAAAGGATGGACGATTAGGACTGCTTGCCTTACCGTGTGTGCTGCTGGAGGTGAGAGAGCTGGCGGAAGGCCTTCTGGCAGTAGGAACAGGTGTAGGGCTTGGCCCCTGAGTGGATACGGATGTGCTGGGCCAAATAGGAGCTGTTGGCGAAGGTCTTGGAACAGTGCGGGCACTTGTGGGGCTTGGTCTCTGTGTGTGACTTGGAGTGGATTTGCATCTCCGACTTGGAATAGAAGGTCAGCGAACACATCCGGCACCTGGGCCCAGCCAGGGCAACAAATCAGACATGATCCCCCACCAAAACATAGATAATCCAATACCCTCCTCCCATGCTAAGTCCAGCCCTAATTATGAAGTTCAACCACATGAGACATGGCATGTATTTCTTTTGCTCCTCTTAGATTCTTAATTTCTTTCTCCTCCCCCTGTGGAATTCCCCAACTGTAAACTGAAAAAAGAACCCCATGCACTCCTCAATTCCCCAGGGAGGCAGTGAAGAATTGGATTCCTAAAAGGGACCTTCTCTCTTCTTAGAGAACTTTGTTTCAGCATCAATCTTATTTTTTCCCCATCTCAAGGAACTTCTCATTCTGCTCTGAACTCTTCCTTTCCCCCAGGTATATGAAGGTAATATCAGTCCATCGGGCTCCCCTGTTATTCACTATCTAACTGAGATAAAAGTCCTCTCTCCTGCTTTTCGGTGCTATCAGCTAGAATAGGCTCATTTGAAAAGTCTTCAGCCATATTCATTTAGATTTGGCCTCTGGGCAATGGCTATGTCAGCTGGAACTCACTTGTTTTACCTCAACAATTCAAGAAAGGGCAACATAGTCTAAAAAACAGGGTAACAGAATGGAAGTCAAAAGAATCGGACAAGTTCCTTTTCTGAGCCTCAGATTCTACTCTTTTCCTCTTTCTGTAAAATGTGAGAATGATCACTGCCATTTCCCTCCTGTAAGTACATTTTAAAAGCAAACTGTCAAGAGTTTTGAAGTCCTCAAAAGTGAGTATTACGGCCACGAGCTTTTAAAGATAGACCTCTTCTCCCCTTACACAAGCTTTTACTTAATTCTGGTACTTTAGTTCAACTCCCCTTTGCAAATTCTAGTGAGGGAGGGAGGAGGAGAGGGAAGAGGAAATGTACTTTTCAAATAAGCATAATGGTGAACAGACCCTTGATGGACTCAAAGAGTCCTGGGTTCTAACTCTGGGATGGCATAAGTTTGCTTGCTTCTCTAGACCTCATATTTCTGATAAGAAGGTTAATATCTACTGCCTAGCAGTACACAATAAAAACATTATGGGCTTTCTCAATAGAAAGTATCAAACACCAAAGATTGAATTCATTATGTTAATAAAAGCAGTGCCAGCAATAAAACAGTTTTTCTATTTATTTCACAGTGTCTAAACATTCTAATTTGAAGGGTCCAACATTACCCTTTGTTGGTGAAATTTTTTTCCTAAGAGATAAAGGAGTGCCTCAATTCTGAATCTATGTTAAAATCTCACCCAAGTTTTTTGGTTAGTTTTTAGAGTAAACAGACCAACCATACTCCTAGTGTTAGGGTTATTAAAGACAATCCATTTCAATGCAGTTTTCTGGTGCAGAAAATGTTGGAAAACTTTAAGTCACTGCTAAAAGCAAAGACCACTATTCTGGTATAATGAAATTTGGTTTCTTGGATAGAAACTTGATTTCATAAAAAAAAAAAAAAAGATGGGGCGGCTAGGTGGCACAGTGAGTAGAGCGTCGGCCCTGGAATCAGAACGACCTGAGTTCGGATCTGGCCTCAGACACTTAACACACACACAAACAAAAATCTAGCCATGTGACCTTGGGCAAGTTACTTAACCCCAATTGCCCTCCAAAAAAAAAAAAAAAGAAAAAAAATTAGACAGAAAACTGTCAGAACTGCAAATATCTTACTCTCATACTACCTGTCCTCTAAGGCAGAGCTGTCAAACTCCTGGCCCTCTAAACTTCTCCATGTGGCCAGAACCAGATTAAAATATAATTGGGTTATGTTTAACAAAATAAAAATACAACATAGATAATATTAATTTGTGGGTTTTCACTGTTTCTATTTGAGTTTGACATTACTGCTTTGAGGAACTCAAGGTACTGTCCCTTATCCCCCATTTTACATATGAGCAAGCCAAAGTCTTGAGACATTAGGTCAATTACCCAAGGTCACATAGCAAGCCATACTGGAGCTAGGTCTTTAGTTCTGCCAATACTCACCAGAGTTTGTTCTTTGATATGGCAAATCTGTTGCTATTTACATGGAGTCCCCTTTGCTATAAGGAAGACTCAGTTCATAATTCTGTTTCTGTGGGAATTCCCTCTTTTTACTTTGAATAGGTTTAATTCTGCTCGCTCTACCTTTTTTTTTTTTTTCTGGGAGGGAAGGCAGGGGAATTGGGGTTAAGTGACTTGCTCAAAGTCACACAGCTAGTAAGTGGCAAATGTCCAAGGCCAGATTTGAACTCAGGTCCTCCTAACTCCAGGGCTGGTGCTCTATTCACTCTACCTTTCTTATAGTGCACAGATTATCTCTGTGAAAATGGCCCGGTAATCTTGGCTCCAGAAAAAAATCAGTGTCCCCAAATCAGGAGGTAGAACATACTGAATCCTGACATTTCCCTATGCTGGTACAGTTTCTGATGCTCAGAATCAACTTTATGGCAAATCAGAGATAACATCAATAGAGGTGTGCAGAGGCAAAGCACCTTCAACTGTCTAAAAGAGTTAAGAGTTCTAATATTAGAACTGGAAAGGACCTTAAAGATGGCCCAACTTCTTCATTTTACAGATGAGGAAACTTGGGTCCAGAGAGGTCAAGTGATGTAAGGTCACCACAGATGGCTTAGGGCAGAGCTGAGACTATGGTGTATATATCACTCCAGCAGGACACCAACACCCACATCTGGGCTTTTGATAGGGATGAATATCTTGGTTAAAATGACTATCCTCATGAGATTACTGTATCTCTATAAGTCGATACCTTGCTTTAATTAATCTAATGTCTATTCAGATTTACATAAAACAATTAGAGAGTGGTTATTCATTTTTACAAAAGGATTCACATTGATTCCTTTTGGAAATAAGGTTGAGTGCATTAAAAATGATAGAATTTACAAAAAAAATTGAGTCACAACCTTTCAAGAATACATTTGTGTGTAAAATGAGGTAGGAGGCTGGAGAACTAAAATACGTAATATTTGAAAGGATAAAGTCCCCAGTTACACTTTCCCAGGTAAAGGAAAAGGCACTCAGGAAGAATGACCACTCTCCATGGTGAAGTTATATATAAAGTAAATAAATAAATGCTATCAATGACTATTTCTCATCCCTTTCTTCTGAGCTCTCATCACTTTACAAAATATTACTTAGGTAAATATTCCTAATACTACTAGAAGGGAGGCATAAAATAGAATTCTCTCCATTTTACAAATGAGGAAACTGAGGCCCAGAGAGGGGAAAAGGACTTGCCCAGGGTCACACAGCAAGTTGGTGGTGGAGCCTGAATCCATGAGCCCAGGGCTCTGTCCATTTCCTGTGCCGCAGTTTCCCTGGCTCCTAAAATGGGAACAACATTGCCCATCTGGGTATATTAAGGAGAGAAACCAATCTCCCACTCAAACATGTCTGCTTCTGTCCAAAGATTATGCTTTGTAGTTATGTCCACTTTGTACATGAGGGTCAAAGCTCCCCCAAACCACAGAAGCCTTTTTCAGCTTATGGATCACGGGTTTCCAGAGGGTAAAGACTATCTTTACTACTCTCTTTGTATAGTATACTACATGCAAACAAGTATTTGATAAATATTTTTGATGTTGGACAATGCTGGAAAAGACAAGATCAGAAAGCCTGATCTGGTCTATGTTAATGAGACACTGAGCAAACATCTACATTGACTATATATGGCTTTTTAAAAGGCAGGGAGGGGAAAGGGGAGAATAAGCTATTATTTTCATTTTTTTCTTTGTAAGCCCCTACCATCATCCCATCTATGTGGGGACAAGAAGGTACAGGGTTCAAACAGGCATTATAGCCACAAGGAGGCACGTAGGCTGGGTCAATAATTGTCAGAAAGATATCCTGGAAAAGCAGGGATGGAAAATTCATGCCTCAAAATATATCTGGGGACAATCAGAGGATCCTAAGTTGGGACTCAGACCTCTGAAAAATGAGAGGTAAACTCCAAAAATACTTGCAGAATTTTCCCTATGTCACTCTATGACCCCAAACAGATCAGTGCTAAGACACCTCAATGTAGGGGAAATAGAAAGAAGAGGTAAAGTAGGGACAAAGTACTGAGGAAATCATGTACCTTCCCCCCTCCCCTGGTTCCACCCACCCTCCTACCCAAAAGCAGCCCTGGCATGCATCTGGGTCTGACATGAAAAAGTCACCCAACAGAGTCCTGGTTTGAAGCAGGACACAAAACGGAGTGGCTGAAATAGTGATCCTCACCCCATCCGGCCCCCTGGCTCTGCCCCCCACCTGTAGGTCTTGCCATCCTTCTGATGGTCTTCGTCATCCTCAGGGGAGAGCACATAAGGGTCATTCATCTCAGGCAGCCCTGATTCCTGCATCCTCTTCTTCTTTCGGCCCCGGGGAGGCTTGGAAGCCACAGTGCCACCCCCACCACCACCCCCACCTCCCCCGCCCCCTTCTTCTGCCAGAGCTGATGCCACCTTCTTGGAGAGGTCAGGGACCACCTGCAGGGCTTGGGAGCCAGGGGGAAGGGCTGATACAATCATGGGAGCTGAGATGGGGAAGGTCTGAGCTGAGGAGGCTGTAGTCACTAGAGAGCCTGAGGGGGATGTGATCACCAAGCCTGGACCTAGAAGTAAAAGAAAGATGGGGTTATCATTTCTTAGCTCTGGTACCTTACCTTATTCTATTTTAAATCACCAGAGAATCATATAATCACTTTACTGAATTGAACTGCTCTACTCAGTCCAGTGTTTCCAAACCCTAAATCCTACAGTAAAAAAGTCTTTTATTTTAGGTTCCCACTGCCACCCCCACCGCCTACCTTATAACAGTGAAACTTATCCCTTGACTGGAATCCTTTTTGTTCTCCACTTGAAAGAACAGTATAACGCTGAACATATTATGAACCCCTAATAACAGGATTTTTGAGAAATAACATACATATCCCATTCTACCCAGTAACATCTGAACCATCCCATCTTGTGATCCTGACCATGGATTTTCAATACCTTAGACAGCTTAGGGAGGAGTAAGTAGAGTTACTCACCAGCAGTCATTAGTCCTGTAGAAGGCACAGGCACCACAGTGATATTCTGAGTGACTGAAGCCTGGCTATGTGGTGTCAGTTGATCTGGCTTGGTATCAGCATCCATGCTGATGCCTGATGGCAGGGGTACTGAGGCAGGCACTGTTAGCAGGGTGGGATAGTGAGGTGGAGCCAGACCACAGCCTTTCTCTGGTAGAAGCTGATCCTTCATCTTGTTGATGAACATCGTGTTTTCTATCTAAAGGAAGAAAAATCTGTTATCAGAAAGGGGCAAAAATTATTTTCTTCCCTTTTTCATAGTTTCTCCTTCTTTAACATATAATGGAAATGAGCAAACTAAGAACTGGTGACCTTGTTCTTCTGAAGGGAGTCTAGAAGAGAAAGGGTCACATCTAACTTATACTCAATTCAGTAACAGGAGATACTCTGCAGGGGCAGTAAGTGATTAGTCTGGTTCTAGTCTTGCCCAGCAGTTAAGTGACAGATAGAAATAGTGATATGCCACTATTTAAAGCTGAACAATAATAAAACTACTACCTTGTATTTGCATAGTGCTTTAAAATTTTCAAAATACTTTTATGCAAATTTTCTCTGCTGATCCTTACACAATTCTGTGAGGTAGACACTGTTCTTATCATTTTACAGATGGAAAAATGAGGCTCACAGAAGTGACTTGCCCAAGTACACTTGGCTCCAAAGTGGCAGAATAAAGACCTGACCTCTGGGGTTCACTGCCCTCTCTATTATACCACATATGTGTGGAGTGGAAAACAAGTTAGTATAACCTACCTGTCCTGAGACTGTGGGAACTGCTGGCCAGAAGTACGGGGAAGAATTGAAATGAGATTCTTCCATTCTACCTGGAGAGAAAGACAGGGTAAATCATGATCATAAAGACAATGGGAAAAAGAAAGAGCATAGAGGGCTTCTGGTGCCTTCCTAAGGCTAAATTTAGGTACTTTAACAACTGTAGTGATAAATGAGTTAATAATACTAAAAGACTCCACACCTATCTCATTCACTCTCCTTTCCTAATATTGAGTTAGTTTTACTTTTCCCTTTATGAAAGAAAGAGAAACTGAGCCCTAGGAAAGGGAAAGAATGGGCCCATAAGTCATACATTAAGTGGCAAAGTTGAGTTGGTCTTTTCCCTTAATTTCTTACTGCCTCATATTCCTAATCTTTCTGTTTATAGTTTTCTTTATAGATTCTGAAAGGATTCTTGGATAAAATTGAAAATTTTTAGAATATGAAAGAATGGAAATGCCATAAGGAATTAAAATCAATATTGATTTATTAAAATTCTAGCTGCTATTCACGGCGTAGTGAGATACAATTCTTCCCCATGTCACCAACAGGATCAAATATATATATATATATGTAAGATGTATTAGTTAGACGAGACCTCAGGTCACCTAGGGCAATGCCCTTATTTTATAGATAGGAAATGAAGCCTCAAGGAAGTTAGTACTCTCAAGATAGGGAGAACTGAGATACCAAGAGGCTGGATGAAGTTTACCAACAGTGGACTGGTCAAAGAAACATGGCTTCAGGCAATGACTAAGGAAGCTGGGAAAGATATTCACCAATGAAGCATGGAAAGAACAGTGAAATCCCCCCATAATGCATCTCAGTTGCCTTAAGAGTCTAGTTTCTCATTCTTCTTCATGAAGCTTATTTATTAGCTATTTTTCTGGCTATATTAAATAAGATTTCCAATTCTTATAAAAAATGAGGCAACATCCACTTTTTGCCCTTCTTCCTTGTAATAAAGGGATCTTTTGCTAGAAAATGGGGAATGCAATACATTTCTGAAGACAGTAGAACTTCTTGAGTTTTTTTAAAGTGACTTTTAGAAAGCATCACTTTTAACAACCAACCACGAAACAATCCAAGGGGATTCAAATAAAAATAATCCCAACTAGCTTTTGAGAGCAGAAGCTATGCATATGCTATTTCTTTTGCCACCCCACCCCCCATCCATTCCAACATCACCTAGCATGGTATTTTTAAAAATTAAATTAACTTTTAAGAAATTAACAAAAATATGACTTCTTTTCTTGCCCCTCCCCTATCTTTATCTGTACTGAAAAAGAAAGGAAAAAACCCTATTAATAAACATGCACAGTCAAATAAATCACACATTGGCCATATACAAAAAAAATTCTGTCTCAATTTGTAGTCTACTACCTGTCTGCCAAGTGCTTCATCATAAGTCTTCTGGATTCATGGTTGGTCATTGTAGTGTTCAGAATTTTTAAGTCCTTCAAAGCTGTTTGTCTTTACAATTTGTTGTTATTGTATTAACTGTTCTCCTGGCTCTATTTACTTCACTTTGTTATCAGTTCACACAAGTCTTCCCAGGTTTCTCTGAAACCATCCCCCTTTCATCATTAACTTGTAGCATAAGAGTATTCCATTACATTTATATGCCATAACTTGTTCAGCTATTACTTAATTGATGGTCACCTCTTCAGTTTCCAGTTCTTTGCCAATACAAAAAAAAGCTATAAATATTTTTGTACATAGGCATCCTTCCCTGCCCACCCAAGAAAATTTTAACATATGAAATAAAACAAGCATTTCCATAACACAGTACAATAAAAATGATTGCACATGAAACTACAAATTTACTATGCACAACTTGCTATTCCTTTCAAATATACAAATTATTATTTTTCCTCCCCCCCACTCCTACCCCATTAAACCCAAATAGGGATGTGTGTGTATGTATATGTAAACACACACACATATTACATATATAAGTAACATTCTTCTATACATACTTTCTCTGAATGCTGACAACATCTTTCTTTTTTTTTGGAGGGTAATTGGGGTTAAGTGACTTGCCCAAAGTCACATGGCTAGTAAGTGTCTGAGGCCAGATTTGAATTCAGATCCTCCTGACTCCAGGGCCAGTGCTCTATTCACTATGCCACCTAGCCGCCCCTTTCCATGTTTTTCTAAAATCACTGAGCTCGTAATTCCTTATAGCACAGTAGTATCCCATCACAATCATATACTAAAACTTGTTCAGCCACTCCTCAATTGACAGGCATCCCTACAATTTCCAGTTCTTTTCCACCACAAAGAGAGCTGCTATAAACATTTTAGAACATTTAAGTTCTTTTCCTTTTCCCCTAATCATCTTTGGAAATAGACCAAGTAATGGTATTACTGGGTCAAAGGGTAGAGGTAGTTTAATAACTCTGGGCATAATTCCAGATTGCTCTCCAGAATGGTTGGACTGGTTCACAATTCCACCAGCAATGAATTACTGTCTCAATTTTTCTAAATCCCCTTAAAGACTTGTCATTTTTCGCTTCTATCATTTTAGCCAATCTGGTAGTCGTAAAACAACATTTCAAGGTTGTTTTAATTTGCATTTCTCTCATCAGTAATGATTTAGAGCATTTTTTTCATATGTCTACAAAATGTTTTGATTTCTTCACTGGAAAACTGCCTATTCATATCCTTTGATCATTTATCAATTGGGGAATAACTCATATTCTTATAGATTTGAAAAAGTTCTTTTTATACATATTAGATATGAGACCTTTATCTGGTTAACCGTCTATAAATTTTTTCCACAGATTTTCTGCTTTCCTTCTTATCTTGGCTACATTTATGTTATTTGTACAACTCTTTAGTTTAATGTAACTGAAGTTATCCATTTTATACCTTTGTTCTGCATCTTGTTAATTCATAAATTGTTCACTTATCCCTAAGTTTGATAAATAAAATGTTTCCTGCTCCCTTTAAAAAAAAAAATCTTGATGGAGCACAAATCTAGAAGTGGTATCACTGGTTCAAAGGGTGTGCAGTTTAATAACTTGTGAGGCATGCCTCCAAATTGCTTTCCAGAAGGGACCAGTTAACAACCCCACCAAGAGTTCCTCCAGCATCTGTCATTCTCTATTTTGATCAACTCTGCCAATGTGATGGGTGTAAAGTGGAACCTCAGAGTGTTTTAATCTGTATTTTTCTATTAATGATATAGAGCACCCCCCCCCCATGGCCATTTTAACAGTTTATAGAGTTCTTCTCTGAAAAACTGCCTGTTCATATCCTTTAAATCTTATCCACTGGGAATGGCTCTTATTTTTAGAAATTTGAATCAGGTGTCTATTATTTTGGAAATGTGACTCTATCAGAGAATCTTTCTATAAAGACACCTCTCCCTCTCCCCCTCACCCTCACCTGTTTCTCCTCTTACATTGGTTGTTATTGGGGGGTTTTGGGTGGAAAAACTACTTAACTTCTTGCAGTAAGTTTGTTCTCTTTATCTTCTCTGATCCTCACTATCTTTTGTTTAGTCACAAACTCTTTCCCTATTCAGATATCTGAAAATTTCATTTTTATATTGATAATTAAATTTTCCTCTTTCTTAAAAAAATCAAATTAGTAAATCATTTATCCATTTTTTCCTTTTAAGTCCTGGTTTTGTTAACTTCTTTTGGGTTGTTTTTTGGTTTTTTTTGCTTTCAATTGTCACACTCTTCTTCAATTTTCAGGATTTCTACTTTAGTATTTTATTGGTTTTTCTAAATTTTTTTTTAGCTGCACACCCAAGTTATTGACCTATTCTTTCTATTATTAATGAAAGTGCTTGGAGATATAAATTTTCCCTTAACGCCAGATTGGCTACATCCCAAAAATTCTGGTCTACTGTCTCATTGCTGTCATTATCTTTAATGAAATTATATTATTTCTATGATTTGTTCTTTGACCCACCTGTTCTTGAAGATTAAATTACTTAATTTCCAATTCATTTTTAATCATTTCTTTAGTGACCCTTTAACGAATATAATTTTTGTTTTATTGCATTATTATGATGAGTTTAATATTTCTTCTTTTCTGTATCTGTGAGATTTTTATGTCCTAATACTTGGTTAATTTTTATAAAGGTGCCATGCACAGCTGAGAAATGTGCTTTCTATTCCATCATTGCCAGAGGTATATAATATGTAACTTTTCTAAAATTCTATTCAGGTCCTTAACTTCATTTGAAAAAAAAATCAATCTACCTAGGTTTAGGAGGGTTATAGTTTTATTATCTATTTTCCCCGGTAACTCATTTAACTTATCCTTCAAGTATTTAGATGCTATGCCACTCAGTACATTATGTTTAATACTGTTACTAATTCATCAATAGTATCTTTCAGCAAAATGTTGGTTTCCTTGTTTTAATTAAATGTATTATTGTTGTTGCATTGTCTGAGATTATGATTGCTTTTTTTTTACTCTAGCTGAGGCATAATAGATATTGCTCTAGCCACTTATTTTAACCCTATGTGAATTTTTGTTTCAAGTGTTCTTCATAAAGAACATTGTTGAATTCTACTTTCTTATCCATTCTACTATCCTTTTCACATTTTATGGGTGAGTTTATTCCATGCACATTCAGTTATGACCACTAATTTTGTTATTTCCCTCTATCCTATTCTGTTGTGCTTTTTATTCTTTGTCCCCTCCTACAGCTTCTAAAAAAGGTGGTGAAAAAGGAATATGCCCAGTACCAATGCTCTAGGTTTGACAAAATCTGTTTCTGCTCCCCTCTCTTCTCTTTCCTTCCCCAGAGCCCAATCAAAGGTAGTAATTCTTCCTTTCCCTACTTTTACACTGAGATCCATCCTGTTCTATGTAGCTAGAGGTCATTTGTGTGTACTCTTCTTCCTTTTAACTAGTTCAAGAGAAAAGTAAAATTCAAGTGACACCTGCTCCCCCCAACTCTTCCTCTTTGTATAGATTTTTACCTGCTAATCTTTTTATGTCAGATAATTTTCCCTACTCTTCTCCTTCCAACCCTGCCCCCCTCCATGTTCTCATTTCCCACTGTATTCCTTTTCCTTTCTCTCTCTTCTTTTAGGATCATCAAAATAATAAAGCCCCTAAGATGACTTCCCATCTTATTAGACTCTATGACCCCTGATGATATTTATAACATAAACAGTTTATCCTTTAGTCCTTATGGCTACTCAATTATGTTTACCTTTTTGTGCTCTTTTGATGACTGTGTTGATATTTAAAAGTTTTTACACTGCGCTGGTCTTTTCATCAGGAATGCTTATAAATTCTCTATATCATTAAAGGGTCATTTACCCCCAAATCAATTTTGCTGAGTAAGTTATTCTTGGTTGCAAGCTTATATAGCTTTTGTCTTTCTGAATATTGCACTTTAAGCTTTCTACTCCCTTAAAGTTGTGCTACTAAATCTTATCTATTCCTGATTCTGGCTCCTCAGTACTTGAATTCTGTCTTTTTGGCTTGCTTGCAGCATTTTTTTACTTGACCTAGAAGTTCTGGATTTTAGCTATAATGTTCCTTGGAGTTTTCTTTTGGGAGTTTCCTTCAAGAAATGGACAGTGGATTCTTTCTATTCTCACTCTGCCCTTGGGTTCTAAAAGATCTGGGCATTTTTCTTTTATAATTTCTTAAAATGACTCTTTCTTCATCATGACTTTCAAATAGTCCAATGAGTCTTAAATTATCTTTCCTCAAGCTCTTTTCTAGGTCAGTTGTTTTTATCATGAGTTAAACTTTACATTTTTTCCCACTTTTTCAGTTTCACTTTTCACTTTGCTTTTATATTTTGTCTTCTGAAGTCATCTTCCACTTGGTCCATTCCAATTTTCAGGGAATTTGTTGCTGAGTAAAGTTTAGCACCCTCTGTGCCAAGATGTTAATTCTCTTCCATTCTTTTTTCTATTGTGCTCTCAGTTTATTTATAAAATTATTTAATTAAAAAAAATCTTTGATTCATCTCTTCAAGAGTTCTCATTCGACTTGTAAACAAACTGTGTTTTTCTTTGAGGCTTAGCTTGTAGATATTTTGAAATCACTCCTTTACTCCTGGATTTGTCTTTTCAGCATCTATATCAGAAGAGTTCTTTATGGTGGGAGCCTCTCTTTTTGTTTGCTTATTCTTCTAACTTATCTCCTTATTTCAGACTTTATGTTAGAGTCACAATCTGTGAATTTTTGGAGAGAATGTCTGGGCTATACTTATGTTCTCTTTAATCCTGCTGTTACATTCTTGGGGTATTGAGTGTTGTCATTGCAGATCTCAGAACCAACTCAGTCCGGGGACCTGCAAGCTTTAGGTGTTCTCAAAGCAGTCAGATTCAGGGCAAAGTTTGATTGGTCTGAGCTCTACAAGTTCCTGTCCTAGGTTTAGGTCTGAGCAACACAACTTGGGCTTATCCTTGGTTGAAGTTCCAAAAGACTGCTGCTAGACTCAGCCATTATTAGCTAGCTGGAAGGTTCTGCAAGTTCAGAACTACAGGGTTCCCTTTGGTCTTGGATTCCTTCCATGATTATTCCACTTCAGATTTTAAACTAGAATGGAGACTGGAATTGAGATCCTATGTTACTTTCAGGGACCAATTCAACCAATTGCTGCCTGCTTCTGTGCTTGCTCCTCACTCAATACAGTCTAGTCTATGACCACTCTCTGCCCTGGATCATTATCCCTAGGTATTCCTCCTTTAGTCACGTATTACATCTATGTGATTCAGTACTAGGTAATGAGTGACAGAGCTGCTAGTTGGCACCCATTTCTGCACAAAGTCATGGCCCTCTGTATTGGATCTGGGACTTCTACTTGTCCAAGTCTAGAGTATAAAGCCATGGACAACTCATACAATGCATTCCTGGCTAGAACCCTATTCCCAGTGTCTACAGACCTAGGTTAGAAAAATGACTCAGTGTGATTTTTGTCCTTGTATTTCTCAGTCAGGACTCCGTCTTGTGTTTTCTAGATGTTTAGTTGTGGTAGAGAGCTTAGCTATATTTCTTCCTGCTACTCCACCAGGTGCTAGTCTCCTACCTAGTATGGTATTCTGCTTGTAATTTTTTACTAAATATTTTTTAAAACCTAAAAACAACGTTGGTCTCCCACCTAGTATGGTATTATGCTTATAGTTTTTTACCAAATATTTTTTAACTGAAAGACAAGGTTTGCTATATATACAAATATGCTCCTAAAACAATGTTAAAGTTCAGACCTACCACCTGCAACATCCCACTGTACAATTTCCTGGGTGGTAGAGACAATGGATAGGAATAAAAATACTGATAGCTGCTAGGAATTAGAAGTTAGGTTTGAAGAAGCTAACAGGGATACACTGTGCCCATTATACATTTTCCCTCTAATGTACTGGATGACATGACAACTGGATTTGAAGTCAAGAGAGTGGAGTTCAAATGCCATGTATACCCTTTGCTGAAGGAACTTGGGTAAGTCACTATCTCCAGTCTCATGTGTAAAATGAGGATAATAACACTTGTACCATCTACCTCAAAAAGTTGAGGGAATACTTTGTAAATCCTAAAGCAATCAAGGCAAGTTATTATTTCTTAATGAAATGGAGATGTGGAAATGTGTATATATATATATATATATATATATATATATATATATATATATATATATATATATATATATAGCTTATCGACAAAAACACTAAAGTATAGTATATATATATATCAATCAATCAACAAACATTTATTAAGCATCTTACTATATGCTAAATGAATATTAAGGACTTTTAAGAGGCTGAGAATCAGAAGATCTGGATTCTATTGACAAATTCTTCACTGTAAGGCCTTGGGGAAGGCTCTCTTTAGGTATCAACTACACCATCATTAAGGAGGAGAATTATACATTTTAACATTACTACAGCCTTGAATTTAGACAACATTATTCTTTTAAAAGGCTCAGCGAGTTTCATACATACACATATTACTTCACTAATCCTTAAAAGATCTGTCAGCAAAGCATCTGGGGGAATTTACACTATATTTCAGAAGTGAGAGAAACTGAGGCAGACAGATAAGTAATTCTGATGCCACACACAAATAAGAACTCAGAATTCTAAACTACCATACTGCTACTAAAGGATAAATAAAATGATGATGCTAGTGCCACCAGAGTATCATCCTAGCCAAAGTTCTAAGTAGTAAGACCATCTCCCTTGATTTCCCCATTAGAACTAACAAATAGTCACATATTATTAGAGTCTCAATTTCTTTCCTAAAGAAGACATAATCCTTTTATATAGCTTTTAGAAAGAAACCCTTATTCATCAATCAATTCATTCAATAGCCATTTATTAAGCATCTGGTATATGCAAAGCCCACAGCTAAGCATTGGGGAATAGTCTCCTTAACCTGGCCCACTTGATAGAAGAGAATGAGAAAAAAATTTTTTAGTTCTAGATTTATACCCTCTCATTTCAACATATGGCTTTAACATGCTTGAAGTACTTCTGTAAAGAAAGATGCTAGAAATACTTCAGCAAGAATAAAAAATTTTTGTTTTTATCCCCCCACCCCCACCCGGGCCCCCAGTAGAGCAACAGAGGGAACTAATGGAAATGTAAAAATCAGGTGAGTTCAGGAAGTTATAATTAGACTAATGGCTAGAGACCACATAAACTGGGAAGCCCTACAGAGAGAAATAAGGTTTGAGTTTCTGCCTATACACTTCAGTTCAATGCCATCAAGCGCACAAGGAAAGAACAAACTACAAAGAACAATCAAATAAGCAAATGGAATTGAAGGAAGAACTTTTCAAGTGTCTCAAAAACTGTCCCTACTCTGCTGGATAGGAACCACTGTTCCATGTCCAAACAACCCAACAGGACTATTACCAATAAACAGTCTGCCATCTAGAATAGCAGCTCCTGATTCAGCATCCTTGGGATTCTAAATTAGTATATGCGTCTTTCAAAACGGTTTCCTCTTGTGCTGACATTCTCACTAAGAATAATGGTATGGCACACAGGGAAAAGGGAAATTGGGTCCTGGAAAGCCTGGGGTCTCTAGGCCTGTGGGGAGGAAACTTGTCTCTCACACAGAGGCAAAACTTAAACTTAACAGTCATCATTAACTCGGGGTCCTATGTTAAGTAAGCTCTATAAACTACTCCATAACAGCCTAAACTTAGTTCAAAGTAGTTAGAGTAAGGAATGCTATGTATTCAAATCCCTTTCTGTCTACAAAAACATGTCTTGTTCAGCTTTACCTCAAACCTAGGTTACTCTACCAAGGTATCTTAGAACATTACTTCTTTCTACCTGTCAGTCTTACAATCTAACAATTATAAAAAAGAATCTTACAATTCTTTCATTACGAATCTTCTTTTGACTAGTTTTATATATAATTCCAAACCTAATTCCCAAGACAATTCAGTTTATTTCAAACTGAGCTCCAACTCTGAACTCTCAGCATCTGATGTTGTCTGTGTCCCCAAATTACCATTTTCTAGTGACACACACTATTACCAGAATCTCTTTTAATCAGAAAATTTACCCTAACTTCCCACTCCTAACAGCAAAGGAAAGCAGCTCACTTTAAGTCATGCTTACTCCAACAGCAGGAAACCACCACTAAGCAATGCCACATGAGAATACAAATAGCATCTCTTTAAACGGCACCATTACTATCTGGGTGGTTTAACCTGGGACTAACTAAATCTCTTGGTGAACAGCCTAAAGGGACCACCCAGACCATACTGAGGATGTCCAAAAGCCGTCTGAGTATCATTTTCAAAACTGGAGAAAGTCTAAATTGACTGGTTGACACTTCTCCAACAACAAATCCCATAATTAACTTATTACCTAAAGAAAAACATGCAACATGGATAAAATGATCTCTCTTATTCAAAACTAAAATTTCCCCTCTTTACATTAAAGATTTCTTACCCTCTCTCTCCTCCTCCTTCTGTCCTATTCCTCCTCCTCCTCCTCAAGGCTCCCGAACTTTCTGAAAACAAAGTGTCTGTGTTAGAAGGGTCAAAAAGGATGTAATTAATGAGGTGTAAGGGACCTCTGAGGATTTCCAATCTGTCAGTTGCCAGTCTGGAGGGAAAACAAAATTTCTCCTACAATAACAGGAATTTAGTCTCTAAGGAAAGGATTTAATCCCTAATAAAGAAGTTGAATTATCTTCACCATTTAAGTATGGGCTGAAAGGCACCCCCCACCCCTACCCCACCCCCCTTCCCTAGAGAGCAAAGCTTTGATACTTAATTCCTTCTCACAGGTACCCAAGGGGCAGAAGCCAGGAAAAAAGGAGGTTGGGAAATGGGGGGAAAGGGGCAGTCTGGTCACCTCCCACCTGTGAGGACAGAAGACAAATCTGGGGACAGAACTAGGATGGGGGTGCCCCAAGTTCTTGTGCCAGGAGGCAGAAACCCTAGTGCAGGCCTAGCCACTCCCATTGGCCATTCCCCCCCTACCCCAAACCCCTGAGAGGACTTTGCCCCTCATCTGTCAAGGGCCCCATATCTGGGAGCCCCTCTGGCTCAAACCTCAGTCCCTGCCCCCCCAGAGGGCCCCTCTGCTCTAATAAGCCCCTTCTTCCCCCAAGACAGCCTCTAAAAGTCTCCCCCCCCATCTCACGCCCCCTTCCTCAGAACCCTTATGGGACATTCGGATCCCTCCCCTCCAAGAGCCAAGCTCCGACACCCACCAGAAACCCACCCCCTACACCCCCCACTCCCACCATTCCCCCCCGCCCCCCACCCCTGCGCCCGCTACTCCACAACCACTTCCGGTTCCGGGAGGGGGGGGAGACACACAGCGCCCCCCCCCACCCCCTTCGGGATAGGGAGGAGGGAACACGGAGTGTGCCGGCAGCAGCAGCGGCTGCGGCGCCGCCGCGAGACTCACCCGGCTCCAGCGGCTGCAGCAGCAGCAGCAGCAGCGCGGCGGCGGTGCGAGACTCAGAAAGCTGCTCGGGAGGGGGCGGCGCGTGCCTTTTGCCGGGAGGGAGGCAGGGAAGCTGAGGGGTGGGGGGGAGGGAGGGAAATGGGATGAGGGGAAGTAGAGCTCGAGAGAGCGCGCGCACTCGGGGCGCTGGGCGGACCGACAGACCCTCCTGCCCCCCACCCAGGAGGAGTGTGTACACACACGGACGGACACACACACACACACACACATACACACACACACGCCCCGCTTTACACACCCGCAGGGCGGGGGCGCGAGGCACTTGGCGCCCCCCCTCCCCTCCACTCACCCGGAAGTGCTGCTGGCGCTCCTGCACTGAAGAACCCAGATTCCTCCCCTCCCCACCCCCCTCCCTCCCCCCTCCCCCCACAGGCCTGGAGAGGAGCCGCTGCGGCGAGAAGGCGGGAACACCGGAAACGAAGGAGGGGTGGGGAAAGGAGGGAACTGGGGTGGGAGGAGAAGGGGGGGGAGGGTGCAAAGGCCCAGTCACTTCCGGGAGCGACTAGAGCGAGTCTGGTAGTACGGGCACCGGGGGAGACAGACACCCCCGAGGCGGAAGTCAGGATGAATGAGGGCGGAAGTGGCTTCGTCGAAGGGCAATATTTCTATGGTCAGAGGTGAACGTGACGTTAACCGGAACTAGCGGGGCTAAGTAAGGGCAGAAATGAACTCACTATCCCCAGGGGGCCTTTCGGGCTGAGGGTGGGACTTTTGATTGAAGGAGGGAGGATCTTGGTCTCATGAATTATAAAGCAGGCCTTCTAAGGTAAGTGGAGGTGGGGTGGTTCCTTAAAGGACTAGGACGTTATTTCAGTTCTACTGGTGTTCAAGGCTCTATACTAGGAGGTCGGAGTCTTAAGACAAAAGAAACTACCTCTGCCCCCAAGGAGCTTCCATTCTATTGGAAGGGTATGATAAGGACTGGGACCAATAGAGCTGTGTGATCTAGTCCGTTATTTGCCCATAGGCTGAACAACTTCTGGTTTTGACCAACTTTCCACCCACTCACCCCCTTTAATTCTCTGTCCCTTGAGTTCTGGATTGGGTGCCACATACCTGTATTTCCTGACTCTCTTTTGTTGTGCTTTTAATTCTGTGTTGTTGGGTTGTTTGTTTGTTTTTAATGGAAACATGCAAAAGTTGTAGTTCTTAAAAAGCACATTTCAATGACTGTTAGAGATATATTGCAACGACTGTTTGTATGGGTTCATGTGTTTCAGTGATCATTCAAGGTCCTGTGAAATAGGATCTGTTGCACTGAAGCACAAAAGGTGGTTTAAGAAAAAAGGAAAACAACACAGAGAACTAACCAAATATTTCTGATTAATTCTCAGAAAATAAACAGAGACCTTCAGAGGACCCTGGGCTAGAGGGGTTTTTCCTGATTACAGTGTGGCATAAGCTTTTGAAAGGTGGAAGAACAGCAAAAAACAAACAAACAAACAAAAAAACAGCCCTGCTAATTATTGTTATGAATTGAAAACTGCTCATGGTGGGCAAGACAATACAAAGACAGGTGAAGATTGGGAAAAGCTAATTTTTTTCTTATGAAACTTTTCATTCAAAGCTTTATACCAAGAAGTCCAGATAAGCCTGTAAAACATGTGCATCTTCATCAGACTGCTAAACCATCCATTCCTCAAAAAAAAAATGTTTTGGAAATTTTTTTTACTTCATCGGGACTGGAATTCGTATCCCCAATAAAGGAAAGATGAATGTTGGCAAATGTATTGATATACTAAGAAGCTGAAATATAGAAAGTATACCAGAAGTATAGAAAAACTTACCTTGTATATGTCATAAAAGGATATGGGATTTATCCAAGACAGAGATAAACATGTTTCAGTGACCTGGAATTGGCTTGATTTAAAACTTACTGAAAACTTGTTAGCTTGACTATGGTTTGTGACAGGTTTTGTTTTTCTTGCTTTCTTAATGAAGGAATTGGAGGTGAGGGGCTAAGAGGGAAAGAATTCAAAACTGAAAATAAAATTTTAAAAAAGAAAACCTATAAGCAGTAATCAAGGATAAACTTGGGGAAAGGAGCTATTTGTTAAAATTATGTTTAATATCCATTGTGATAAAAGTGTGGCTTCCTGTTAAATTAGAGAATGTGTCAGCATCTTGTGAACTCAGTCCAAAACCATAAAAAACAAATAATTGCAGCAAAAAGAGGGCATATTACATATTTAAAATATTAAACATGTAAAATTGTGTAAGGATTATTGCATCATTTAATAAATTTAAATTTTTTAGATCACTGTACATTTGTACTACAAATGTAATGGGTATCCATTATAAGAGGAGAACCCATAGCAGTTCTCCTAATTCTGAACTTTCATCTGCTGAAAAATTCAGAGTGGTTTGGGGACTGAGGGAAGGAACACTTCAGTGTTTTCTTTTTTAGATCACTAAAAGGGGAGCAGCAAGATGTCGAAGTCAATAGAACACCGATCCAAGTCAGGAGAACCTGAGTTCAAATTCAGCCTCAGACACTTGACACACTTACTAGCTGTATGACCTTGGGCAAGTCACTTAACCTCAATTGCCTTGCCTTCCCCCCTCCCAAATAAACAGATAAATAAATAAATAAAATAGATCACTAAAAGGCTAGTGACTATCTTCACCTTGCTAAGATCTGCCTTGGAGGTTTCAAGTGGGAACAGTTAAATTCCTAGTGCACCCTAGAGAAGAGTTAGATTTGTCCTGGGGAGGCCCTCCCCTTTTTCTCCCGATTCTCATTTGCACTTTTGAGACTTCCAGGCAGTTAGTTGTCCATGCAGCTCAGGAATCGGAAGGAGAGACTGGAGGGGGGTGGGGGAGGTGGAATAAAACTTTGGCTGCTGTAGAGGTGAATAAAAGAAAGCTCTGAGGGCCAGATATTTGTATTTCTGGAGACTGAGACCCACTTTCTTCAATTCAAATCTCTATCTGTAGTGATTAGGGTGGGCAGCAGCAGAGTGGAAACCGTAGACAGCAGAAGCAGCAATGGTGCAAGTCTGTAGTTAACTTTGACAGGCAAGAATGTCATGCTTAGGATGAATGTTTTGCTAAAGGAGATTGAACAGGAAAGGATTCAGCTAGAGTGCTGGGGAGACATCAACAAACTTGAATCAAGAAGTGGTCAGTCAGGGTCAGGGAAACCAATTTTTCTCAAATACTGAGAAAAAGAGGTAATTTGCTGTAAGCTTCCTCTCCCTGCCTTCTTTTCATCACAAAGCCCCTTTCCATTGTCCTTCATTTAGATGAAGTGGCTTTTTCTCACCAATTCCTTTCCTTTCAAGAACTTCCTAACCCTTTGCTATCTGGCTTTCTAAGTTAATTAGGCAGTTAGGTGGTGAAGTTTATAGAGCCTGGGATCTGAAGTCAGAATGACCTGAGTTCAAATCCAGTCTCAGACACTAGTGTGACCCTGGGCAAGTCATTTAACCCAGTTTGCTTCAGTTTCCTCATCTGTAAAATGAGATAGAGAAAGAAACGGAAAACCACTCCAATTATCTTTTCCAAGAAAACTCAAAGTGGGGTCATGAAGAGTCAGACAGGACTGACTGAAATGATTGCACAATAACAAAAAATCTTATTATTGAACTGAAACTATCTTCAAAGTTATAAATTATCTCTTAATTACCAAATTTGATATTCTTTTTCTCTTCTTGACCTCTCTGCAGCCTTTGACACTGTTGACCACCTTTCTTTCTGAATACTCTCTTCTCTGGGTTTTCATAACACTACTCTCTCCTACTTCTACATTTCTGATCCCTCCTCACTCTCCTTTGTTGGGTTATCACCCATATGATACCTGTTAACCATGGGTGTATTCCATGCTCTCTCTCTCTCTCTCTCTCTCTCTATCTCTCTCTTAAAGCAATTGGGGTTAAGTAACTTGCTCAAGGTTACACGGCTAGTCATTACTTATGTGTGGGTGCTCATTTTCTGAGGCCGGATTCGATCTCCTGTCATCCCAACTCCGAGGCCGGCGCTCTTACTCACCGCGCCACCTAGCCGCCCCATCCATACTCTCTTTTGGGCCCTCTTCTTTCCTCTCTACCCTCCAACCTGGTATCTTGAACTCCCATGGATTTAATTTTTATCCCTATGCAAATGAGTGCCAAATCTATATATCCAGCCATGATCTCTCTCCTGAGCTCCAGTCCTATATCATCAAGTGAACATTTCAAATTAGATATCACACAGACATCTCAAATTCTTCATGTTCAGAGGTAGGAACCATCTTTTCCCCCCAAACCCATGCTCTTCCAAACTTTCTTAGTTCTGTTGTGGGCATCACAACCTTAGGTTCACAACCTTATCTTTATCCTAAAGTTTTTATTTCCCCTCACCTCACATATGTAATCTGTGGCTAGCTTTTGCCATTTCTATCTCCACAATATCATCTACACAGCTACCAGTGAATTTCCGTAAACGCAGATCTGACCATCTCTCTCTCTCTCTCTCTCTCTCTCTCTCTCTCTCTCTCTCTCTCTCTCTCCAATAAATTCTAGGGGATAGGGGTTCCATATTGCCTCTAGGATCAAATATAAACTCCTCTGTTTGACTTTTAAAGTCCTTCACATCCTAGTTCCATTCTACCTTTCCAGTCTCACCATATCTTCCTTTCCCCCCATTTTATGGTCCAGCTATACTGGTCTTTTTGCTGTTTTTCATACAAGGCACTCCATTTTCCTTTGCATGCCTTTGCACTGTCTGGTGCTGGGTGCCTGGAGAATTCATCCCCACCTTATCTCTACCTCACAGAATGCCTCACTTCCTTTAAAACTCAGTTCAAAAGCCACTTACTTTAAGCCTTCCCTGATTTCCCCCACATGCAACTACCTAGTGCTTCTCTCTGAACTACCTTGTATTTATTTTGTATTTATCCTTCATTTATTTCTGTGTAATGGTACACATTGTTTATTCCCACAGAAAGTGAGTTCCTTGAAAGAAGGGAGTTTTTTTCCTTTTCTTTGAATCCTCAGCAACTAGCTGGGTTCCTGGCACACAATAGGTGCTTAATAAATGCTTATTGATATCTTGAGCTGTGATTTGAAGGCATCCAAGTGTTCTCTGTGGTTGGCCTCATAGAAGGCAAGGACTAAATGTTTAATGCTTAATAAATACCTATTGAATGCTTGATTAATTGAGCTATGCTTTAAAGGAAGCCAAAGGTTCTATGATGTTGAATTAGGGAGGGATCAAATTCCAGGCTTGGTGACAGCCAGTAGAAAGGTAGGAAGGCCAGAAATGGAATGGAGGGGAATAGCAAATAGGACAGTTGTATTAGGATGGAGAGCGTGGGAAGAGGAAAAACATGAAATGAGACTGAAAAGTTAAGTGGCAACCATTCTATAGAGGGCTTTAAGATGCCAGACTGAGGATTTTATATTTTCTCCTGGAGGTAATAGGGAGCCATTAATGATTTCTAAGTATTAATGAACTGATACAGAGTAAACTGAGCAGAACAGAACAATAGATACAGACTCAGTGCAGCCTGAAGCTTTTTTTTTTCCAACACGGCCAATGTGGGAATTTGTTTTGCTTGACTATGCATGAATGTTTGTCACAATGGTTTTGTTTTTCTTTCTTTTTTTTAAGAGGGATGGGGAATGGAGGAAGGAGAGAAAGGTCAATTTTTGCTAATTAAAAAATTTGAAAAGAATAGTTAATTTATATAACATTTTAAGTTTTTACTAAGTACTTTACAAACATTAATTTTGATATTAATGACAATCTTGGGTGAGAGAAATACTATTCTTATCCCAATTTTAGAGCTGAAGAAACAGACTCAGAGAGCCTGGTTTGTTCAAGCCCCCAGCTAGGTCAAGGTCAAAGGCAGTATTCAAGCCCCGCTTTACCCACTACACCAGTAATCTCTCCCTGCTCAGAGCTCTTCTGACACTTCAAGACTGCCCTGATCTTTGGGAAGCTATCCTCTCAGTAATAGGAATTTTTTCATAACTAGAACATTACAGAACCCTGAATCTGTAGTCACGAGGCCAAACTTTAAATCATGGTAGTAAGATGGTCAGACAATTAAGAGGCTATTGCAGTAGACTATGGCAATGATCGCCTGAACAACTGTAGCAAATGTGTGGAGAAGAGAGGGGAGAGACTTGGCAACAAATTAGCTGGGCAGGAAGGTGGAGAAGATGAAAAAAATCAAGAGTGGTTCATAGGTTGCAGATCTTAGTGACTGGAAGATTGGTGATGCCCTCAATATTAGTAGGGAAAAGGAATAAGATTTGGGGAGGAGAGGAGTGGCATGAGAAGGTAATATAATCAATTCTGTTTTGGCCATGTTGAGTTTGAAATACTGATGTAATTATGGTATTTTAAGGGGAGAACTGAAGCCCACAGAGGGAATTCTCAAAAACCTCCTCACCCAAATTCTACCCTTCAAACCCTAGCTCATTTACCACCTCTCTATAAAGCCTTCCATTCCAACATATAATAAGCTCTTACTATTCTGAATTCCAACAGCACTTTGAAGTTTCTATTGTTCATATGACACATCTTCTACTTCCTTGTATTAGATATCTTTTTCATAACTAGCAGATAACAGAAGAATTTAGAGTCAGGAGATCTGGGTTTGAATTCCTGGTTGTACCATTTGTGTAGTCTTGGACAATTCTTAGACTCAGTATCTTCATCTGTAAAATGGGAATGTAACACTTACATTACAAAATTGTGTAGAAAGACTTTTGTAAATGTTGAAGCAATATAAATATGAACTATTATTCTCATGCACATATATCTTGTCTCTTCAACCAGATTGTAAGCTTCTTCAGTGGAGGAACTAGACTCTCTTTATCCATTATAACACTAAGCAAAGCCTTTAATAACTATTTCTTGGTTGAAGGAATGAATGAATAACTTCTGCTAAGCCACCGAGCCAATAATTTAAGGAACCTAAGAATTAATGGTGCTACCTATTAGATCCCAGATTCCACTTTCTCTGGTTTATAGCTATGCTTTTGCCTCTTCTCTTTATATATATATATTGCTGTGTTATATTCAGAGAATTTAAGAGTCTTTTTTTTTCCAATTGAAAGACATATATCAAGCAACTTCTATATACAGAGCACCTTGCTACGTGTTGTTGGATAGAAAGACTCCCCTCTTCCCTCCAAAAAATTCTGTTCTTAAAGAACCTACAATCTTTGCCAGAGTGTGGGGGATACAAATATGTTCATATGTAAATAAAGGTATAATGGAGCTCAGCGTCTTAAGAACTCTGACCAGGACAGAGAAGATAAAGACAATTAGCTGAGGTTAATATCATCTGTTGGGAGATTATTTCCCATCCTCCACTTCTTAAATTCTTCATAATCTTCTATTTTCCATTTGTATCAATTGTGAATTATAGTCAAGTCTATATGTATCATACTTCCCACTAAACTGTGGGCTTCAAGAAGACAGAGGCTGTATCTTTTCTAATCTTTGTAATCTCATTTAATGCCTAGCATAGTGCTAGTGATAGAGTAATGGTCCTGGAGTCAGGAAGAGCCGAGTTCAAATCCAGCCTCAGACACTGACTAGCTGTGTGACCCTGAGCCAGTCACTTAACCCTGTTTTCATCAGTTTCTTTATCTGTAAAATGAACTGGAAAAGGAAATGACAAACCACTCTAGTATCTCTCCCAAGAAAACCCTAATGTTTCACAAAGAGTCTGACATTAGTGAACAAACAGTGCTCTTTGTACATAGAAGGTACTTAATAAATGTTTGCTGAATTGTTGAATCAACATTGAAACCAATAATAAATGGATAAGATTCATCACTTGCTCATACTTATAGTTTGTATTTCTTCACTTTTTTTGGAGGGGAGAAGGCTAGGCAATTGGGGTTAAGTGACTTGCCCAAGGTCACACAGCTAGTAAGTCTGTCAAGTATCTGAGGTCAGATTTGAACTTAGGTCCTCCTGACTTCAGGGCCAGTGCTCTCTTCACTCACCACCTAGCTATGCCAGTATTTATTTATTTTTTTAAATATATTTTAAAGTGTTTCCCCCCCTTTTAAACCTTCTTAGCTTTTATCTTCTCTGGAACAACACTAAGCTATGCATATAGTGTATAGTCACAGTAGGGTATTGACTGTAAGGACAAAGGAGATATTAAAAATCAAACAACTTACCTGCCCTTAGTGAATTCAAAGAACTAAGTTTAGACAACTACACTAGTATTAAAATAAGAGGGAGAAATGATTGCTGAAGCACTATCAGTGATCTTTGAAAGCTTGTGGAGAATGAAAGAGGCATGACAGGATTGGAGAAGGGCAAAGGTCCCAGTTTTCAAGAAAAAGAGTCTGAAAACTACAAGCCAATGAGCCAGACTCTGAATCCTGACAAAATTATAGAATACAATACCAAAGGAAAGGAATCTAGAAAAGATCACAAAAAGCCAGTGTGACCTTATCAAGAACAGGTCATTGAGGGGCGGCTAGGTGGCACAGTGAGTAAGAGTGTTGGCCCTGGAGTTGGGATGACCCGGGATGGGTCCTGGCCTCAGAAAATGAGCACCCACATAAATAATGACTGGCCGTGTAACCTTGAGCAAGTTACTTAACCCCAATTGCTTTAAAAAAACAAAAAACAAAACAAAAAAACCAGGTCATTGATTCTTCAATAGGAAATCAAAGACCATGAACATCAATGGTTGTCAAAAAGAGAACTGAAAATTACCAAGAACCATATATAAGACTACTCCAAATTACTAATAATAAGAGAAATACAAATTAAAGCAACTCTGAACTTTTAATACTCAGCAAAATTGGCAAAGATGACAGAAGAAGAAATGACAAAGAAATACTGTTGGAAGGACTACAGAAAGGTATACGTACTACAACATACTGCTGGTGAATCTGTGACTTGATCCAACTATTCTGAAATGACAACAACAGTAGTTTAGAATTATGTGAGAAAAGTGACTAGAACTATTCATACTCTGACCTAGAGATCCTATTCCTGGGCACATACCTCAGGGAGGGGAAAGACAAAAAGAAAGGTCCCATATATATCAAAATATTCATAGCAGCACTTTTTTGTGATTAGAAAAAATTTGAAAACAAAGTGGGTACCCATCTATTGGAGAAGAGTTGTTCAAATTGTGGTAAATATGTGTAATGAATAATTATTATGATGTAAGAAACAGTGAAGATTGAATATTGAGGAATATTGTGAATATGAGAAAATTTGTATGAATTGCTTCACAATGAAGTATGTAGAAGCAGAAGAGCAGTATATACACAATGCCCTCAATAATACCGATGAAAAGTGCACTAAAACTAAGCCAAAAGGCTGAATGATGGTAATGACCAAATTTGAACCCAGAGAGGAGTAAGCATACATATGAGGTAGAGAGAGAGGGGACTATGAGTGTAGATTGTTGTACACACTGTCAATTATGGTCCCTTTGTTGGTTATTTTTATTTGATTTTTTTCTTTGCTGTAAAAAAGAACTCATTTCAGTAGAGCCGGAGGAAGTTTGTATTCTTAAATGACAGTGGTATATTAAAAAAATAACAGTAATAAATAAGTGAATTAAATGAATAAATAAAAGATTAAGCCAACAACTCCCTCCCCCCAAGAGGAAAACAAAACCCAACTCAGGTCATGAAAGAACCTTATTTCCTTTTTTGTTAGATTGGTGGATCAGAAGAATGCTATAGATAGTTATCCTGATTTTCACAAACCATTTGACAAAATCTGTCACTGTTCTTATGGAAAAGATGGAAGAGATATAATCCCAATTATAGTACAATTATGTGTATTCTAAAATGACTGAATAGCCAGGCTCAAAGAGTGGTCATTAATGGCTCAGCATCATCTTAGGAGTAAGTTTCCAGTGGAGTGCATCGGGGACCTTGGCTTGCCCCTGTGCTATTTACCATTTTTACCAACAATTTGGATAAAGGAGTAGATGACAGAGTCATCAAATTTGCAGATGACCCAAAGCTGGGAGAAAAGCTAACACACTGGAAAATAGAACCCAAAGAAATTAGAACAGCTTAGAACACTGGGCTAAGTCTAAAAAGATGAAATTTAATAAGGCTAGGTGTAAAATGTTACACTTGAATTAAAAAAAATCACTTTCACAAGTACAAGATGTGGGGAATATGACTAGACAGCAATCTACCTGGGTGTTTTAACAGAATTCAGGCTCCATGTGAGTCAGCAGTGTGATATAAAAAAGCAAAGAGGTGATGGTACCATTGCCCTCTGCCCTCATCATACCAACCAACAGCGTTAAATGTCTACTTAGTGCAAGACCTAAAGTTAGGCTCTACAGATACAAATGCTAAGTAACATAACCTTTACTATCAAGAGAAAAATAAGCATGCTAACTGATAAGTGCAAAGGAGAGGCAAATCTGGCAAACTTGGGGAAAAGCTTAGGGAAAAAAAACTTAAGCAGGGAGAAATTGTTTTTCTTTCTTTCTTTCTTCCTTTCTTTCTTTCTTTCTTTCTTTCTTTCTTTCTTTCTTTCTTTCTTTCTTTCTTTCTTTCTTTCTTTCTTTCTTTCTTTCTTTCTTTCTTTCTTTCTTTCTTTCTTTCTTTCTTTCTTTCTTTCTTTCTTTCTTTCTTCTTTGCTTTTTGGAGGGCAATTGGACTTGCCGAAGGTCATATGGCTAGTTTTTTTATGTTAAGTGTCTGAAGTGGCATTTTAACTCAGGTCCTCCTGACTCCAGAACCGGTGCTCTATTCATTGCACCACCTAGCTGCCCCAAGAGAGAGATCATTTCCACTTTGAGGGGTAGGGAGGAAGAATAGAAGGGAAGCCTTTTGGTAATGCTTAATGAAAGAGGTAGCATTTAAGTTGGGCCTAGAAAGAAGAGAGGGCCTTCAAAAAACAGAGATGGGGGTGGGGAAATCCCTTCCAGGCATGGGGATGGTATGATCAAAGGCATGGTGAGAGAAGAAAGCAGAAGGTAAATGGGTAGGATCAGTATAACTCAGTATAGGTAAAGAGAAATAATATATGATAAAGCTGGACAGGTAAATTGGATCCAGATGGTCATGAACTTCAAATGTGGGAATCAAAGGTTTATTTGACTGTCAAGGGAAGCCACCAAAGTTTTTAAGTCAAGGAGTAACAGGGTCATAAGAGTATATATGGTAAAAAGATTACTTGGGCAACAGTATGGAAGACAGATTGGAAAGGGTATTGACTGGAGACAGGGAGACCAATTAGGAGGCAATTAATTATTCTATAGGGCAGTGATCTCCAAATTATTTTCATTGTGTACCTATCATATTCACAGATGACTCTTCCCAAGCAGTACCTCTGCCTCCACCTCTCTGCCCTATTTCTTCATTTGGAATCTCTTTGGAGCCCATGCTCCGATTGGTTGAGGAAATTGAGATTGTTTAACCCAGAGAAGAAAAGTTATAGTAGGAGGTGGGGAAAGGACATATTCCCTTTCTTCTGGTATTTGAAGGGTTAACCAGGAAGAGAGATTACATATATTCTACTTGGGCCATGATTGTATAACTAGGACCAATACATGGAAATTGCAGGGAGGAAGATGTTAGCTCAACATGAAAAAAAAAACCCAACAAAAAGCCTTCTTAACAATTAGGGCTGTCAAAAAAAAATGAAATGAGCTGTCTGGGGTTGAGATGGAGATAAGGAGATTTGTTCTGATTTCCCAGTTTCTCATCCCTGTCTTCCCATTCTGTCTTCTCTCTATCCCCCATCTCTTCACCCCATCCCTCCATATTCTCTCTACTTTGTTTCTGGTTTTCTGTCAACCAGCACTGAGGCCGATACTTCATCTGATCTCTCCCGTTTCCACTTCATTGACTCCTTCCTCTAGAGATTTGTTTTCTTCACATTTTTGTGTTTTGGTCTGCTGCTTCCCTATCCCACCCCACATCGAGTTTTTCTTTTTATCACTTGAAGATAACCTTGTTCCACACTTAGATGAATCTGTACCTGCCCTATCTGTACCTAGCAATTTTCCTAGATGTGACCCATGAATGTATCACCACACAATCATGCTAGAATACATGTCTAATTCTCTCTTTACATACTATCACATGGATATACAGTCTCTCAGGGGGGACCCAGATTACCCTTCTCTGCTACTTTCACACACCCTGAGGCTATCCCATTTTCAGGGTGGAGGCTGGGGGTAGGAAATAGGGGGAGAAACAACTACTGCACAGTCACCATGGCAACAGAGCCTAGCAACAGGGAGAGACTGATGTCTGAGCAGGGTGGGGGGTAGGGAAGGGAAGCAGGGAGGTTGGGTGCTGCTGTGATAGCCAAATACAGAACTTGGGGTGTTGAACTCCTCTGTTTCCAGTCAGCCTCCACCCTTCTACCCTTCACTTTCACCCACCCTACCTCAGAGTTGCCACTTAGGGGCCCTCCCATCAGAAATGCTAGAGTCAGGAGAGCCCGTGAAGAGAGCTAATCACAGGCACACTAAGGCAGCATTAGGGAGCTCTGAGGGGGTGATGTCAAGGCTGAAGAGCAAGGCCCCAAATGAACAATTAGGGCATCATCCCTCCTCCTTCCCATCCTCCTGCTTCCCCCCATATTCTTTTCTCCTTCCATCTCAAGTTTCAAATCTTATTTTTTTTAATTGCTTTTTTCCATTTCTTTGTCTACTCCCTTAACCTCCTCTTTCCATTTCCTTTTGCCCTAAATCCTTAGCTAGCTATCTTGCTTTCTTTTTTCTTTTTTTTGGGGGGGGGATCAAAGAGAGTGGGCACAGAACTGTTACTTCAGTGGTATAACATATTCCTAGTGAGGAAACCTTTTCTCCTAATGAAGGAAAATTAGCATCTGCTCTGCAACTTAGAGAGTGGCCAGGGGCATTGAGAGGACAAGTGATTTATCCCAGGTTACACAGCTAATAAATGCTGGAGACAAACCTCAGCACCTCAAGTCTTTTCTAAAACCAGTTCTCTAAGCATTATACTACATTGCCCTTTCCCACTATGTTTCTTTGTACATTTATGGGAAGAAAGGCAGGTTTTTCGAATTCATAGCTATTTGTCTTCTTTTCTCCCTCCCTTTCCCTCAGGGGTTAAAACTTGAGACCCCAGTTAGACTTACCTTCTGGTCAGATATAGGTGCAAAGGATTCCTCCACCCCGTCCTTCTCTTCCCTTCTCCCATTACCCATTCCTCTCAACAGGGGTCACAAGGCAGAAGTAGGGGGCTTGAATATTTTGCAAAGGTTTTATTTGAAAATTCTGAAACTTACATCCCACAAGAATCAAAGATTATCACCACAAGAAGAAAGAGAGATAATACAAAAATATATATCACAGCATAGGGGACCAAGAGGAGCAAGGAAAGGAGAAGAAGAAAGAGGAGAAAAAATAGAAAGAGAAACAGAGTGGGCTCAGAGAGGAAGCAGAGGAAAGGAGGAGGAAGGGCAAATGACAGAGGCAGAAAGAAAAGAAGAACAAAAGAGGCAGAGTGAGAGAGGCAAGGAACGGGAATGTGTAAGAAGGGTATAGTCGTGGGGGTTGGGGGGCAGAGTGCCCAATGGCCTTGAAGCCTGGGCTGAGTTAGTGAGGCCACTCTCTTAATAAAGAGCTGGCTTAGGGGGACTCTGATATTCAGAGGGATTGACACATAGACAGAGACAGCTGGCATTAGCAAGACGGAGGTAACTTGGGAACTTTCTCCAGGGGCTCAGGAGGTGACTACCCCATGACCCTTTTAGATACCAGAATTTAGCAGTATTGTAAAGGGCAAGGCTTGGGGCTTCAGTGCCCTCCTCGACTCCCATCAAGAAGTCCACAGAGTGGTAAGAGTGTCTGGGTGGGGATGGGCTAGGACAACTAGGGAGGGAGAGACAGGAAACACAAGACATTGGGTGGATTGGGGCAGTGAAAACTAAGGGCACCGGAAGCCCCCAAAGTTCACCCCCTCCCCACCTGTAGGGCAGCATGCAGGGGCCACAAAACCTAAGTGAGTGTGCAAGAGAGCATGTGCAAGCCACTCAACGTGACAACAGAGTGGATATGTGAGAGAGTTATATATGTGAGAGGTTAAATGTACATGAGAGTATGGCCAATTAGGTGGTCAGGTGGGGATGAGAATGTTCAAAAGAAGTGATGAATGAAGACTGGGTGGTACAAGAGGGAAATAGAATGTAAGAGATTAGTTTAGTAACAGATGTGGAAGAGGGTGAGTGCAAAAAACTATCTGTACAAGAGTGTGCAATACTGTTCTGGTGTGGAGGTGTGTGGCGAGGCTTTTGTTTGAATGCACAAGGGCTTTGTGGGAGAGAAGCCCTTATCTATGGGATGTGAACAGGGCCAGGTGAATGTGCAAGGAAATGGGTGTGCAAGAACAGGAGCAGGGGTCCTCTGCCAGCAGCATCTGGGGCCCCAGCTCACCACAGCTGCCCCACCCCCAGCGGAATGGTGGCTGTGTAGGCCCCATGGGCTTCTGCTTGGCTGGACCCCACCACTGAGGGGCGTCACAGATTCACCAGGGGGATCCTAAGGGGAAGAGGGAAAGGGCAAAGTCAGGGACACAGGGATGGGGTTGAGTTAGGGACTGGAGGCCTTGGCCAGAGGAGGGTGGAGTCAGTGTCAGGGGGTGGGGCTATGGAGAAGGGATAGAGTCAAAAGTAGAGGGAGAGTCAGAACCAAAGGGGTGGGGTCAGAACTAACAGTATGGTGTCACAGATAAAGAAGCATAGTTAATGCTTGTTGGATTGGAGTGGGCAATAGAGTCACAGGCTCAGAGTTCATAAAATCATACAATGTTAGAACCAGAAGGGACCTAGAGATAATGTGGTCTCATCCCTTTCAGGTGGGAAAGAGATCTGGAGGTGGGGTAAGAGAAAAGATGAAAGAGCCCTGGGACATAGCCCCATCAGACATAAACCCACCCACTGCCCCCCTTCCCCAGGAAAAGACTCAGCTCCTGAGAAGTCTCCTCATTCCCCACCCTCTGTCCCTCACACTGACCCTCTACTCCAAGCTTCTTCCCCATCTCCCTCCCTCCGTGAAGCCCTCTCTCCCTCACCGGTTCAACTGGAAAGCAGGGGCCCCCTTGGGCTGGGGGGGCACAGGCCGGAGTCCCCCGTGGGGCTCCTCCCGATCAGGGGTAGGTGTGAGTGAGTCCCCGAAGGACCCCAGCACAGTGACTCCTGCAGGAGACAGGTCTGTGAGGGGCTGCTGACTCTCTTCTTGGCGTAGGGCCCCCTGCTGCCCTGAAGGCCTTCGTCGCTTCTGGCTACGGTCCCAGCTGTAGAGAGCAAAGGGAAGAAGACATCAGTCACCACCCCCCACCCTTCCCCAAGCAATACCTTCCTGAAATACTGCAGGATACCATCCCTAGCCATGGCACTATCTTTTAAAAGCACTATCCATTTACCATTGGAACCTCTTTGGACACTGTAGCCCTGAAACACTTTCCCCCCAAACCCTCTGGAGATTCCTCCTAGAAGCGTGTACTCAGGGCCACCTCCCCTACCCCATCATTGATTAGGAACCCTCACCCAGGATATAATCCGTAGACCTACCCTCCCCAACATGGTCTCAGCCCCAAATTGATGTCAGAAGCCTTTTCCTTCCTTGGTCAGATGTCCTGTAATTTAGTTCTAGTTCAAACAGTACTAATAACCTGAAATCCTAGGAGTCTCAACAGAGTGTGAAAAGCTCATCCAAACTATCAGGTGGCTCCACTCAGAACATTAATTAGTTTTCTTCCAGAATAGGGTGCTCTAAGGGCCTAGTCTTTTGGTGCAGAGGGAGACAAAATAAATCCCCAGACTATATATAGTCAACTAAAGTATCACATGCAGGGGGTGCAGGAGGGGCAGGGACTAGGGCATAGACAATTTGCTGATCTTGTTATACATCTCAATTTTTTAAAAATTCCATATAGCTCTTTTTACTTCATCTATTTCTCTGGAAAGAGGAATCTGTTCTGTCTCTCACTGTCCCCAAGATAGGTTATACTGCCATACTCCCCCACCCCATCCCACCCATTCCTACCTTCTCCAGGGTCTAACTCTGCATCTGCCCCCTCCCTTCCCTCTTGCCCTACCCATCTATCTAACCTAAATCCCACTCTATGCCCCTCTAACATTTTATGCCCCTCACCCACCAATAACCCATTCTTCAAACTCTAGCTTACCAGAATTTGAAGATTATGCCAGTAGCTACTAGGACAATGATGATAGAAATAGTAATGGTTACATAGAGCTGGGGGTCCACACCTGTTGAAGGAAAGATCAAGCATTAGAGAAGCCTTGGGGAGAATGATAATTTAGTGTGTGTGTGTGTGTGTGTGTGTGTGTGTGTGTGTGTGTGTGTGTGTGTGTGTGAGAGAGAGAGAGAGAGAGAGAGAGAGAGAGAGAATGGGAAACCCCTTCTTGAGTCTTTTCTTTTACCAACAACTCTTCCTTATCTCCAAATTCCTAGCTTCCTTTTCCTAAAATCATCATCTCACCCACCTCTCAAGCGCATTTCCCAAAATCTCCAATGCATTTGCACAATCCCAAGATGGGAAGACTTTGGGCAACAGATCCCTCAAATCTCTCTGTCCAGACAATGGGGGTTATCACAATATCTACCTCTTTCCTATCTACTGTACTCCCAAACCACCAGACTCACCTTTTCATTTCCATTTATTTCTCTAGCCATCATCATAATCTATAACTGATCAAAGACATCATATTTGCCCACAGTATTTAGGGGAGGGGTAAAGGTTGTGCTCTCTTGTGCTTCTTCAGTCTCAGTAACCCCAACTTCAATTCATTCTGTCCAATTGCATCTCTCTATCTTTATTTCTAGACTTTTTAGTTTCCCACTCCAGGTGAATTTCACCTTCCAAAATTCAGAACTCTCTAACCAGCCTTACCTCACCCCCAGAAGGCCCTTTTATCCACTAATCTCACCTTCCCCACGGCCACCAAACAGAAATGGGCGAAGGGTGGCAGGAGCTCCCCCAAGGATGATCCCATCCCCATCTCCACGTCTCAAGGAGTCCGAGTTGGGATGCGGGGTAGCCAGCCCATGAGGAACTGCAAAGCCATAGTCCAGTGGCAGGAAACCAGGGTTAGCAGAATTAGGATCCCCCCCATCCTCTCGGGACACTGTGGGGCCCCATACAATGGCCCAGGGGTACTGGGATGAAGGTGGCCCTTCCTCAAAGCCAGATGGAGTGGCAGGGGGTGCAGTATCTGGTGGTACTTGACGCCTCGAACGTGAGACACGGGGGGACCGACTTGGGGGAGGTGCTCGTTCCCATACACACACATGTCGAGGAGCTGAGGGACCTCCCCGGGCACATGGGGGACGGGCAGGAGCTGAAGGGGTACGAGGTGAAGAGGTAGAGGAGCCCTGGGCTGTAGGTGGGAAGGGCAGTAGAAGCAGTGACCAGAACGGGAGAAGGTGGGACATCAACAGTGTAGACCTGGAATAGGAAGAGAAAAGGAGTAAGATTAATGTCTGTTCCCCACCAGAATCCATTTGTCAAGGGATGTGTTCATGGGGCTAGGGGCATGTGGCTAAGATCATTCCTTAGCATAGGGGTAGGGATAGTTGTTGTTGCTGTTGTTTTGCCCCAATTTTTTTTCTCAGTGTGGGTTAACCTCTATGATTTCTCCATTAACCGCCAGGTATTGGAGAAGCAGATGGGACCTCTTGCTAAATTTTAACCACAGTTTCCACTCATCAACATATTCTTTTTCTCTAGGGAGAAACTTCCCAGGGCTAGGTCAATGAGAAAAGGGTCAACACCCCAGGGAACAGGGTCTCTGGACTCCCTTTGGTATCTAATACTTACCACATCCTGGAATCCATATCTGAGGTCTCCCTCAGTTATGATCCTGATTCTTAGTGTTCCCTGAGGGAAAGAAGAGATCCAGTTAGAGTCTATAATCCTCTTCCCCAGTACAACTTCTGAACTCTTGCTGTAGGCATCCATCCACTTCTTGATCATTCCCATCGCTGTCCTTTCCATCCCTCCCTTTCCCAGCCTGTCCATATCTCCAACATTACCTTTTTGTCCTAAGTAGTGGCATTACTGCCTTTGTTGCTGCTCTCCAGAGTCAACTGCATCTCATCGACTGGGAGTCATTGCATTATAGTCTCCTCTCCTTTCCTGCCCTTGAATCAACCAGTCCTCCAGATTCTGCTTGCATCCTTGAATCTCTTTGGTTCTTTTTTTTCCTTTGCTTTCTTTGCTCCCAGATCTTATCTTATCTCAAAGTTTCATAGGTTTAGACTAGAAAGGGACCTCAGAGGCCATCGAATCCAACCCTTTCATTTACAGATTCAGAAACGGAGGTCAGAGAAGCCAAGTGACTTGCCATGTAGTATGTGGTAGAATCTCTACTTGAACCCAGATGTTTGACTCTAAACCCAATATTCTTTTCCATTGTGTCATGCTGCCTTTCCTCTGACTTTTATTTAGGGCCCAGAAATGTATGAGCATTTGAGCATGAGCCTTAGGAGAAGGGGGTTCAAGAAAAAGTTAAGGGGAAGGAGAAGATGCTTTGCTTGGGGGGATGTAGTTTTCCCCCTATTGCTCCTTAACTCCTTTGTAATCCCATGTTCTAGACCATTATTCCCTTCATGGGTAGGGTCCCAGACTTGCAGGGGCCGGGGGGGGGGGGGGGGGAGAAGGGAAAGGTGTAGGCTAGAAATTTGGTTAGTGTTTAATCAGCTAAGTGCATGGGTGCTTTCTGAAGGGAGGTGGAGCCGAGAAAGAGTAAGCCTAAAATATGGCATCCCTTAGGCTCTGAATCCTAGAGGATACCAATGAGTAGGATCCCACTTTGGCCCCAACAGGAGTCATTATTCCTTGTCTGAATGGTGTAATTTTGATTTTGAGTTTGAATCCAAATCCTAAATACCACCAAATGGAGAAGGATAGAGGGAAAGAAACATAGTGAGGAGAAAGGCAGTTGGTGGAGACAGAGCAGCCCAGTGGGTACAAATAAGAAAGGTAATAGGTGGTGGGGGAAAGATGGAAAAAGAGGTGGTTAAGTGGTGGGGGGAGGGGGAGAAAAGAGCAAAAAAAAAAAATAGGAGGAGACAGCTAGAGAAGGGGAAAGAGATGGATCTAAGGAGGTGGGAAGAAAGAGGTCAGAAGGAGAGTGTCAGCAAAAGGTAAGCAGAGAAGGATGAAATAAATAGAGAAGAGAGAGGGGAGTGGAAGATGAGAGTGAAGATTGGAGGTAGAAGGAAATAGGTGGGGATAAAAAATACAGGGAAAAGAGAAAAGGCAAAAAGGAATTGAGAGAGTATAGAGAGAAAGAATGATAGGGGGCGGGGAGGAAGAAAAGAGGGAAGGAAACAAGATACATGGTAACAGATGATAGAGGGAAGGAAAAGAGGATAGAAGAGAAAAGTGCTGGAGACATATCAAGGTAGAGAAGAGAAAGGAAAAGCAGGAAGAAAAGGAAAACCGACACAATACAGCACAGAAAAATGGAAGAGAAAATATACGGGAGGCAAAAATTGTCTCTCCACGTTTTTCTAAGGAAGGGAAGAATGTGATTGCTAATCAACGAAGCGGAGAAAGGCTGAGGGGCTACCAAACCCTCAGGGTGCATCCCTTCCTGTCTCCCTATCCATCCTCCCAACCTTAACTCCAGCACCTTGTATCCTCCCAACCCCTTCAGGAACCCCGCAGTCCCCCGGATTCAGCGTCTTACACATCCCCCACCCACCTGTCCAAGCTCCGCACAACAGGTCTGTGCGCAAGAGATAAGCTGGGGGGTGGGGGTGGGGCAGGGGGCCCTTCCCAAAGAGTCTGCCCCCATCCCCAAACCATCCTCTCGCTACAAACTAGACAGAGCATCTCCCAGAGATGGACAGGAAGGAGGGTGAGGGGGAGAGACACCGAGGAGGAAGAGTGGGTGGGAAGAGGCCAATGAAAGGAAAAGGAGGAAAACAAGAGGAAAGAGAGCGAAGGAGAAGGGATGGGAAGAGGGAGGAGGAATGGGGAGACAGAGAATGCAGGCAAGGAGAGGGAAAGAGGGATGGCGACAGCTGGGAACAGAGAGACGGAGCCGTAAAATAAAGAGATGCGGAATGAAAGATGCAGATCTAGATGGATGCTCATGGCAGTGATAGAAACAGAAATAGGGACGGAGGTATGGAGGCATAAGAAATAGGGACAGGACTGATGGAAATGTGGAGATGGAAAAGAAGGAGGCTAGGAAAGGACGCAGAAGCCAGGAAGGACAGAGCCTGGGCACCTGGGATGAGGGATGGAGGTTGCAGGGTGTCGCACTCACCTGCTCCGTGGCTGATGTTGCGGGATGGCTAGGGGGGCTAGAGGCTGTGCGGGGTTAGGGGGCTGCGGGGGGCGCCAGGCCAGGCGCATGGTCAGGGGACTAGCGGGCGGGGCGCGGGAGGAGGCGCCCCGAGTGTGGGGCGGCGGCAGAGGCTCAGTTCAGCTCTGCTCAGCTCGTCTTGTCTTGTCTTGGCTAGGCGTCAGCTCAGACCTTCCGTCTCCGCCTGCCACGCACTATTTAACCCTCCTGTTACCATGCCGCTAGGGATACGGGGATCCCCGGATGGTTTGGGACAGTAGAGTAGAGTAGGGGTGGTTGGTCATCCTGAGGTTCCAGGTTGTGCCTATATGACTTTCAGTATATCTACCCACTCTTCACCAAAAGAAGTCTATCACCTCATTTGAGGATCGTTCCGACTTCCCATGTTCCCATTGTCACCTTAGTTCATGTTCCCCAAATCAGGTTCATCTGAACTCCAGCACCCCAATTCTGAATCACTCAATTCTGTATCATCTCAAGTCATATCCCCTACCCCATGCCTTTCTTTCTTCTCCTTGGGACAAGGCCCAGAAAAATAGCCATAAAAATCCCATTATTACCACCAGTTTCCTGGGTTGTGAATGTATAGACATTAGGAATTATTGATACAGGTGGAGCTGGGTCAACTCTCTCCTTTCTCTCTCTCCTTCCATCCTTGGGTTAGTCTTTCATTTTCTATTTGCCTCTCCATCTACTTCTCTTCCTTGCCCCACTCCCATACCCACAAAGAATGTAAACAACTTGAGATCAGAAACTTTTTCTTTTCCAATCCCCAACATCTAGATTAGTGCCTGGCACATAGTGAACACTTAATAAATGCTTCTTGATTGAATGATTTGCATCTTTGATTGTAATTTGTCCCCTATCTCCTTTTCCCCAATTTCTATGTTTCTTACTATTTTTCATTAATGTCTTTGTATTCAGAATCTAATTTTATATGCTAAGCTTCTTTCCTATCTTTTACCTTTCCTTCCCCTATGGTTATTACCCAGAATTAGAAGAGAAATTATTGTTGAGGACAGGAGCCCAGAGGTTATCAAATGCTGCTGTGTTTCTGTCAGTTTGTTCCACACAACTAGGTGAAGAAGAGCCAATTGCTTCATATGTACATATGAAAATAGGAGAAGTTGTGCACACTGGAACACTTAATTCTTGTTCTCTAAGCTGTTTGTATGTACCCTGGCTATGCCATACTAGATGTACAGTCCCCTTTGTCATACGCTTTGTCTATGCTCAGAGTATATTCTAGCTATATGTATGTACTAGATTTCTGCCTTGGATATATGTGCAATAGGTATTCACAATCTGTGTTTGTGTATATATACATGTCCATATGTTGGGAGGAAAGTATATAGGACATTGGGTCATTAGTTTAGTTCCATCTGCTGATTTTGCAGCATTTCTTCAGAGTCACTTCCTTAATCCCTTTTGTTGCTGGTATTTTTTTAATCCTCGAATTTGTGTAATGATATTTCTTTATGTAAAATTAAGCTATATGCCTGAGTTTGGCATAACAATTTCTTTCTTTTCTTCTTTTTTTTTGAGGAACAACTGGGGTTAAGTGACTTGCCCAAGGTCACAGGGTTAGTAAGTGTTAAGTAGCTGAGGCTGGATTTGAACTCAGGTCCTCCTGACTGTAGGGCCAGTGCTCTATTTACTGTACCACCTAGCCTCCCCTGGCGTAACAATTTAACATAATTTTCAGTAGACAACTGGTTGAATAGGTCTGTTTTATTTCTCAGTACTTTCTTCTCCATGTCTCTGTGTCAGACACTTTCTTTCTCTGATTAGCTATTTCTCCCAAGCTCTCCCTCAGTCTTTTTAGCAGAATGCCCAGTGCAGGTGTTGAGTTAATTTTTGCTGGGTGAATGAATAAATAAATTATTGGTTTGGGGAATTGTACAAAATTAAACACTCAATTCTTATCTTCTGCTGTTTCTCTATTCCTCTTCTCTTTTTTTCTTTTTTCTTTTTGGAGGGGGGAGGGCAGGGCAATTGGGGTTAAGTGACTTGCCCAAGGTCACACAGCTAGTTTTTGTGTGTGTGTGTCAAGTGTCTTGAGGCCGGATCCAAACCCAGGTCCTCCTGACTCCAGGGCCAGTGCTCTACTCACCTAGGGCCCCCCCCCCCCCACCTCTTCTCCATTTATTTTCTTTCTTTATCCTCAATTTTTATCACCTTTCTAATTTCTCATTTCCCTTTTCTCTGATCAATTCCTATTACCCACTGTATTCTATCTTTTTTCTACCACTCTGTCCTCACTTCCTTTGCTCTCTCCTAGTTCATAAATAGAATCACACCCTCTTAAGAGCCAGAAGGGAAGGTTAGGATCTAATCCAACTTTTATCATTTTACAGGTGAGGAAACTGAGATTCAGGTGAAATTACTTCCCCATGGGCACACAATTAGTGAGTGGCAAAATGTGGATCAATGGAGCTGGGCTTAAATCTAGACTATGCTACTTCCTATCTGTGTGACCATTGGCAAGTTACTTAACCACTTAAGGCCTGTATTCCTATTGAATAAGGAGGTTGGACAGGGAAATGTTTTATAATTTATAATATCAAGAGACATTCCCAAATAGATAAGTGACCAAAGGATATGAACAAATACTTTTCAAGAGGAGAATTTCAAACTACACATTATCACATCAAAATATGAATCACAAATAGTAAGAGAAATGCAAACAAGAAAATCCCACACCATGCACATTGACAGAGATGGAAAGAAAAATGGGAAGAGTAAATGCTGGAGAGGCTAGTGATGATGGTTAGGCATACTGAATTTCTACTAAAAGAGCTAAGAAATACTACCCTTCTGGATTTCTAGTTGGTATTATATAAGAAAAGTAACTAAACTGGAAATACTTTTTGCCTCAGCAGTCTCATTACTGGTTACTTATTTCATGGAAGTAAAAGTTAGGGAATAAAGGTCTAAAATATAACAAAATACAAAGTATTCTTTTTGGTAGTAAACAAGTAAAACAAAGTAAGTGGTCATCAATTGGGGATTGTTAAAAGAATGAGCTGTTAAATGTAACAGAATATTAACAAAGTTTTTAAAAGTGCTGAGTATGAAGAATATGAAGACCTGTGGGAAGATTTTGTATGAACTAATACATAATAAACAGGATTAAGAGGAAAATATACGTAACTACAACACTGTAGTAGTTTTAATAAAAGGAATAATGGAAAAGCTAATGAAACTTTCTGAGAAGAAATAATAAAACATACCTCCTCTTCTATGTCAGAGGGATGATTCTAGGACAGAATATTCTATAGGATGTCTGATATGGTCAGATGTTTTTGCTTAATAGCTTTTTTGTTACAAGGGAAAATTCATTCAGGAGAATGGGTGGGAAATGGGTATAATACAAAGACAGGCAAAAAACCCCATAAAAAAAGTAAAATGAAGAGAACTGATGACTTTTTGTCATAGTAATGATCTGGAAAAAGTGGATATTAATTGGAAAAGGTCATAACAAATCATTGGTTATATGAATGCAATGGAATATTATTGTGTCAAATGAAATAGAAATAGGAAAAATCCAAACAAGCTTGAGATGAACTGATGCAGAATTAAAACAATTTACATGATGACCACGATAATGTAAAGGAAAATAAAACCGAAAGAGTTCAGAACTCTGACCAATAGTGACAGATTATGACTTCAGAGTCTCAGAAAAGACTATAAGCTACAAAATGAAAAATACAATTTCAGGCATGGCTAATATATTGATTTATTATGATTAACGATGCTCTTTGTTATAAGCGAAGGCTTTGTGAGGGACAGGAGAACCATTAGGACATTGATGTTAAAAAATATAATCAATAAAACAATTTTAAAAATCCTAATAATAAAGACTCAGGAGAAGAAATCATGAAACACCTCTTTCCTCCCTGTAGGAAGGTGGGGGACTACTAAAACAGAATACTCTATACATTGTCAGACAAAGCAAGATGTGGATGTTTTCGCTTAACCGCTTAATCTTTTTCACGAAACATTGTTCACTACAGAGAAGGTGGGGCAGGAAATGACTGATGTAAAGACAAAAGGTACCAAATACAATCTATTTTTTTTAAAGAAAAAAGAATGGGTTGGATTAGATGACCTCCAAGGTCCCTTCCACTCCTGAACGTGAAAAAGAAATGGCTCTCTGCTCTCCTCTTCTCCCTTCTCTATTTCCTTTTCCTCCTCATTCCTTTCTTCCCCATGTTGCATCTACCACTGTAACCCCGCCATCACACCGCTGGTCTCACGCAGCTTGAACCGCTTTCCGGAAGGGTTTTCCTAATCAAATGCGGGACGCTCAAATTTGTTTGAATGAAGAGGCGTAGGCAATTATCATATAGCAATTCTAAACAATAAAGTTTTTTTTGAAAGTCGAGGAGAAAAAAACCCCCAGTAGTCGCCTGCCATTCCCCCGACAATAGCCAATCAGAACGTAGAAAGGGCCAGCGCGTCCTTTGCGTTCCGCCCCTGGGAGGTTCCCGAAGCCTGTGACGTAAAGGAGCGGAAGTGGGGGGGGCCTCAGGAGCCGGGTCATAGAGTTTTGTGGCCAGAGTGGCCACAGAGGGAGGCAGTGTTAACGGTTTCTAGCAGCTGGAGGAGGTGAGGGAGGGGCCATCTCTCTAAGTGCACGCGAAAGGTGAAGCTGACAGGTAGCCGCTGCCCTATAGAGCCTGCCTTGGGGCCGGTGGGCTAGGGTCCACAGCCCCTGAGTCGGCCCCCTTAAGGGCGGGGGGGGGGGAGTCTGTGGGGGACGGGGGTGGAGTCCAAGCGGAAGGCGAGAAAGGGGCGGGGGGGGGTCACGCGGGCCAGGAGGCAAGCAGGGGGCACGTGCCCTGCATGCGCACAGTCCTTGCCTCGAAGGAGGGGGTAGCAGGCAGAGCAGAAGGGTCCAGTCTATCCCCCTTAACGCTGCAGTCCCTGGAATGCAGCTCCATGGTGGGGCCCAGGTCGGGGGATCAAGGAGTGGGAAAGACCACCATTCCGAGCTGTGGATTGTCCCTGTCTCCCCAGCACTAGTCTTATTTTTTTCTCTAATGAACCCCCATTTGAAAAGTCCACAAGGCCGGGAGCCCCTATTCTTGGGGAACCTCTCCTTCCCCCCAGCCCTCCTCTCAATCTGATCTGTGTTGACCTAGCCTCACAGGACTGCCTGTACTAGTGACTCTGTGCTACCTCCTTCAACAAAACCATCCCCCAACTTTGCTCTTCTTGCATGCTTTCAACCCCTTTCTTCCTTGCAGCTCCAAGCCTCCTGAGCCCAGCGGCCCCCAGCCCAGTCTAGCCATGAGCTCCGAGGTGAAAGTGACAGGGCAGAACCAGGAGCAGTTCCTGCTTCTGGCCAAGTCAGCCAAAGGCGCTGCCTTGGCCACCCTCATCCACCAGGTGCTGGAGGCCCCAGGTGTCTATGTTTTCGGGGAGCTGTTGGACATGCCCAATGTCCGAGAGGTGGGTGCCTGATTTGAGGAGCCCTGCAGACCTTCTTATAGAAATTCTATCAATGATCCCTCCCTTCCCTTTTAGATTCAGCCCTATATACTACTGTTCAGCCCATATATCTAGCTCGAAAATACATAGGGTTCATTGAGGTTAAGGTTAAGAGGCCTTTCAATAACAAAAGCTTTTTTTGAAAATTTAGAGTTATGTAAGAGAATCACTTCTATTACTATTAACAGGTTCCTTTAGATAACTAGGCAGATAACCAACAGAAGGTGAATAGGGAAAGGCTTGGTTCCTGCGAATAAGTATGATTTAAGGGGAAGTGGCAAAGTAGATAGAGTGCCAGGCATGGAATCAGGAAAAATCATCTTCCTGAGTTCAGATCTGGGCTCTGACACTAACTTTGTGACCCTGGACAAATCACTTAACCCTATTTGCTTAAGTTTCCTTATCTGTAAAATGAGCTAGAGAAGGAAATGGCAAACCACTCCAGTATCTTTGCGAATAACTACATATGGGGTCACAAAGAGTCTGACACAACTGAACAACCAACAAACAACCAAGGGGCATGAGATCTCCCAACTTTTTTTTGTTCCTGTGCCCAGTCCCATCAGTAAAACATTTTTGAGCAAACACCCCAAAATGTATGTATTTTAAAATTATATGCATAAATTACTGTACAGACATGCATTATGAAACATATACAAAAATAGGAATTTGAAAAGGATGAGATAAAGGTGAAATAAGGTTTCGAAATTTAAAACATTTTTACAGTACCAAAAGCTTTTTATGCTCAATCTCGGTGTAATAAGAGCATCCTGCTTGAATATACTTCTTTATTTTAAAAAATTCTCTCTGTATGTCCTATGTGAACCTATAAATAATGTTATGATTAGTAATTTATTATGGGATCAGTTAGCCAAACAACTGAATTTTTTAAAATATATTTTTCTGTAGAAAGATACACAGTAAATAGTGAGCATAATAACTTTTAATTTAAAGTCACATTTCTTTGTGTAAGTATTCAATATATACAATGCAGATGCAACCCTGATTTCAACCCAGGAGAACATTTCAATATAAATCCATTCTTCTTTATAAGGTTTTGCTTAACAGATGGTCCATTAATTTTCTATTCATGTTTGGATAGTATAGTTGTGTTTTTGTATGAGTGTGAGGAACAGTCAGGAGGCCAGTTTGGCTGAACTATAGAGTACAAGAAGCCATAAAGTAATATATAATAAGTCTGAAAAACTGGATTAGGGCCAGATTGTGAAAGACTTTAAATGCTAAAAAAAGGAATTTATATTTGATTGTAGAGGCAGTATGGAAACCCTAGCGTTTATTAACTAGGGAGATGACAATGGTCAGATCTGCATTTAGAAAAACTGTTGTCAGGTTTATGGAGAAAAGATTGGAATGGGAAGAGACATAAGTAGGGAGACTAATTAGGGGGCCATTCTAATAAGCCAGGTAAGACTCGGGTGAAGGAGGGTTCAGATGAACAGTCTGAACTAGGGTATTGTGTAAGTAGAAAGATAGAAAAGGCTTCAGAGATGTTGTAGAAATGTTATATGGAAATGACAGGATTTGGCAACTTTGGCTATGTAGAGTAAGAGTGAGAGTCAGGGATAATAATGAAGTTGCAAATCCAAGAGATACCCTTTACAGAAATAAGGACTTTTGCAAGAGGGGTAAGTCTGGACAGAAAGATAATGAGTTGGAGATGTCTGTCGGACATCCACTTGCGACTGCTTATTCAGTTAGTGGAGAGAGAATAGGGCTGGATATAGAGATCTGGGAGTCCTCTGCATGTTGATGAAAGAAAGTGGAGATAAAAGAGGCCCAGAGCCTTGGGGTACACCGGTAGTTATTGGGTATTACATGGATGATGAATTGCCAGAAGTATCATAGAAGGAGCAGTTGAACAGGTAGGAGAAAAATAGAGACAAGTGCCATGAATATTCAGTGAGGGGGCAGTATGGAGGAGATGGTGGTCAGTAATGCCAAATACTGCAATCAGAGGGATTAGATTGAAACATTTAATCTTAAGACCTTGGATTTCAGATCCATTTCCTTCCTCCCTTGTCACCCATTCCCTCTGGGGAGATCAGTAATTCAGTATATGTTGTACATGTCTAGCTATGCAAAACATTATCATAATAGATATATTGTACAAGGCTGCTTATAATTCCCTCCCCCTCATCCCACTCCCCACCTGGTCCATTCCCCACTTGATCCTGTCCCTCTTTCATAGCGGGTCCCTCCAACCTCCCCTCCCCCCAAGGATGCCCTCCCATCCATCATCCCTCCTCTCCTTCCCCTTCCCCCCATTCTGCTGTAGGTTGAGATGTCCCACCTAGTATGTATGTCATTCTCTCCCTGAATCAAATTCAATGAGAATGGGGTTTCACCTTTTTGCCTTCCTATTTTTCCCCTCCCCTGCACCCACTTCCCCAAGGGGGATTAGATTGAAAAGAGAGACCATTAGATTTGGCAGTTAAGAGTGGAGAGAGCACTTTTTTTTGCTTTTTGGAGGGCAGTTGGGGTTAAGTAACTTGCCCAAGGCCACAAGGCGGAGAGAGCACTTTCAATTGAGTGATGTTATTAGAAGCCAGATTACAGAGGATTAAAAAGAGAGTGAAAGGAAAGGAAGGAGAGACCCCAGCTTTTTCTTGGAGTTTAGTTAGGAAAAAGAGAAGTGACATAGGAGGATAATTATTGTGGTTAATAAGTTCCAGTAAAGTTTTTCAAGGATGGGAGAAATTTGGTCATGTTTGGAAGTAGCAAAAAAGAACCAGCTGATGGGAGAAATTAAAATTTGGAAAAACATGATTATAGTGGGTTCAGTCTGCTGGAGAAGGCAGGAGGAAATGGGATTGGGGGTCAACATAAGAGAAATAGGCTTTGGTGAGAAATTACCTCATTTTCAGAATCTGGAGCAAAGAAAAAATGAGGGGGTGAGGATGTTAACTAGGGGTTGAAAGATAAGAAAGGTTGTCAGGTTGGCCTCCTAATTAGTCTCCTTACTTGTGTCTCTTCTCATTCCATTGTAGACAAGGAAATTTTGGTAAATAACTGTGAGGCAAGGGCCCCAGGCATGGTAGGGGAGGAGGTGCTTTTGGAGGCTTGAAGACAGAAGAGGTTTGGAAAAACCATTGTAGAGAGTGGACTAGAGAGTAAGTTGAAGAGTAGTACAAAGATCACCTTGCTACAGTGAGGACCCAGCTGGGAAAAAAAGAATATACATTTGTAGTGGGTCTATTCAACACAGTTGCAGTTGGTTGAAGGAACTAAAGATGTTTAACCTGGAAACAGGAAGACTGGGATTCCCTTTGAGCATTTAGAAGAGGGCCCTGTCTGGGAGGAGTGGGAGCAGGGGGAGAAGCTGCAGAGAGGTGAGTTTAGACTACATGGAGGGAGATTCTCTTAACCATTGAAACTGTCTAAAAGAAGAATTCTAGGGCTTGTGGAGATGATGACTTGCTGGAGATATAGAGGAGATTCCTATTCATTTAGGTGTTTGAATAGATTGGTTTTTGAATCCCTTCTAATATTGAGATTCTTTAATTGTGTCCAACAAAAAAAGTATCAAAATATGTCAGTCAGTAAGCATTTGTTAGGCATTCATGTGCCAGACACAATGCTGTGTACTGGGGAAGAAAGGCAAAAGACAGTCCCTTCTCTCCAGGAGCTTACAGTCTAATGGGGGAGGAAACACAAAAATAACTATATATAGACAAGATATTTAGAGGATAAATTGGAGATATTCAATAAAAAAAACTAGGATTAAAGGGCATTAGTAAAGTTTTCTTGAAGAAAATGGTGTTTTAGCTAGGACAGCCAGGAGGTAGAGATGAGGAAAGAGAGTATTCTAGGCGTGGGGAGCAGCCAGTGAATATTCCCAGAATTAGAAGATGGAATGTTTTGTTTGAGGAACAACAAGGAGGCCACTGTCGCAGGACTGAAGAGTTCATGGTGGGGAGTAAGGTATACAAAGACTGGAAAGATAGGAAGATGGCAGGTTGTAGAGGGCTTTGAATAACAAACAGGATTTTATATTTGATCCCGAAGGTGATAGGGAGCCACTAGAGTTTTTTGACTGGGGATGTAAGGTGGTGAGGTGGTTAAGACCAGGTCACATCTGTACTTTAGGAAGAATGCTTTGATAGTTGAGTGGAGGATGGCTTGGAGTATGGGAAGCCCAGCAGGCTATTGTAGTAGTCCAGGTATGAAGTGAAGAGGGCCTCTGGTGGTGGCAGTGTCAGAGGAGATAAGGGGTTGTATATGAAAGTTATGGAGGTGATTATAGGATTTGGCAATTAATTAAATATGAAGAATGAGAGAGTGAGGCATCGAGGATGACACTTGGAGTTGAGAGCCTAGGTAGATGGTAGTGTCCTTGGTAATAGTGAATTATGGAAGTGGGGAATAATTAGGGTAGGAAAGACAAGTTGAGTTTTGCACATGCTGAGTTTATGATGTCGACAGGACATCTAGTTTGAGATATTATGCAGTTGGAGAAGGGATTCTGGAGATTAGGGAGAGGTTAGGGCTGGCCAAGTCCACCTGAGGATCATTAGTAAAATTGAAACTTTTGGAACTGATGAGATCAACAAGTGAAAAATATGCAATCTTGCTAAGGTCTAAATGGAATTAAAGAAGTTTGGTTATGTATAAAACTCCTTTTGGAATGGGAAGAGACTTTAGGTAAGAAGACCAATTAGGAGGTCATTGCAGTAGTCCAGATGAGAGGTATCTGAACTAGGGTGTTTTGTGAGTGAACATAAAGGAAAGAATTCTAAAAATGTATATATAGAAATGACAGAATTTGACAACTCTTTGGATATGTGGGGTGAGCGAAAATGAGGAGTCAAGAAAGACAAGTCAAGGGGTGGCTAGGTGGCGCAGTGAGTAAAGTACCAGCCCTGAAGTCAGCAGAACCTGAATTCAAATCCTGCCTCAGATACTTAACACTTATTAGCCTTGTGACCTTGGGCAGGTCACTTAACCCCAGTTGCCCTTCAAAAAGCAAAAAAAAAAAAAAAAAAGAAAAAGAAAAAGAAAAGAAAAGGAAAAAAAAGAAAAGTCAAAGATACAGTAAGGTTGTAAATCTGGATAACTGAGAGGAGGGTAATGCCTGCCACAGAAATTGGGATTTGGAGATAGAAGCAGGTTCTAGAGACCCAGTGATGATGAATATAGAGGAGCAAAGGCCAAATGGAAGCAACTCTGAAATTCTCTGACTTATTAGAATAATAAAACCCTAGAATTAGAAGGGAAGATGTTACCTAGTTCGGTTCCTCTGCCAACCAAGTGTTCCTCTAAGCACTCCTTGAATATATGCAGTGACTCACTGCCTCCATAGGCAGTCCATTCCATTTTTAAACATCTCTAATTAATCCTTTGACCAGAGTGGTGAAAGAACAAGTAAGATAAGCTTAGCTCTATAAAAATTCTAAATAAACTGTGGAGATTCCTTCCTTAGCCAGTATTTGACAGCATGGCACTTTGTGGTTTCATAAGGGAAAGTTATATATGTCTTGACCTATTGACCTTGTTCTTATTATAATTAGAAAATTAACCTTTGACCAGAAAATAAAAGGTTCTTTCCCTATGATTCACACATTATTCAGAATCCTCTGGTTTTCCCTAGAATCCTTAATCAGGAACCATCTTAGCGGTGACTTTCAAACACCAACATTCTAATTAACATATTTCAACCTATTCATCCCCATATCCATACTGACCAGCTTGTAAAGTAGGAAGGGAATATTGAGGTAGAGAATAAAATTTGTTAGAAGGGGAATATATATAATTTTTAGTGCTTTGAACCTAATACCCTTCACATAATTTTGCCCTTCTCTTGTGATCCTAATAGGTACTTCACATGGCAAGTATTCTAGTTTTCACATACACCCTTCCCTCTCAGGTTATGTCTAGGTAAGGGCTTTTACCTCGTGGGTCAAATTCTCATCAGGGAAACTGAGACACAGGTCACTACAGCTTTGCAAAGGAAAGAGTAAAAACCCAGAGTGGTTGTCATCTGCAGGGCTTGATTGATCTCATACTGACATCTATCTAGGTACTGTATATCTTTTTTTTTTTTTGCTTTTTGGAGGGGGGAAGGTAGGGCAATTGGGGTTAAGTGACTTGCCCAAGGTCACATAGTTAGTTTTGTGTTAAGTGTCTAAGTCCATATTTGAACTCAGGTCCTCCTGACTCCATGGCCAGTGCTGTATTCACTGTGCCATCTAGCTGCCCTGGTGCTCCTTTAGACACAGAGCAAAGATCACAAGGTCTTAATGACCTTATGAGTTGGTCATTCTGCCTTTTCAGGCTAATTTTTGGTAGAAAAGCTATTGTCACTGTTTTCCACATGCCCTTTGTTTTCGGTAGGGTGTAACTATGAAGTTTTATTCTACAGCAACAGCAGTAAGCATTTATTGAGTTGGGCTTGTAACCACCATAGAATCACAGAATTTCAAATTTTTGAGGGACCTTAGAAATAATCTTTCACCCTGTATTGAGCATGAATCTTTAAATAATTATCTAATTGCCAAAACAACTCTAGTAATGAGGATTCACTGCCTCTTGAGGCTGTCCATTCTACTTTTTTTGAGAGTTTTGGACAGTATTAGACCCTCTGACATATATAAGACATGATTCCTACTTAATGGAATTTTTGGTCTCATTGAAAGAAAAGAGATAAGCATATGAGATGATTAGAAAAAAAAATTCAGTTTTGACTAAGCACCTACCAACTTTTTTGGCACTGTGCCAATCCACTTGAGAAATATGAGGTAAAATGTCTGTCCTTTAGGAATATATATTTAGAAAAGCAAAAGAACCACAAACCCAAAAAGAGTAGTTAAGTAATAATAAAATGCAGTGTGATTCAGTTGTAGAATAAGTGATATAGATAATTAGTAGGAATTCAGAGAAAGGGGAAATCAACATGGGCTGCAAGATGGTTCCAGCTAGAGGATGGAAATGGAATTTGGCCTTGAAGGATAGTAGGATATAGATAGAAGGTAGACGTTCCAGGTCAGGGAGGAAACAATAATGAACAAAAAGACGTAGGCAGGAATGAGGATAGAGGACTTTGAGGACGTCGATGAGGCTAGACCATTCTAGTGGGTGGTATTGAATAGTAGTGAGAGACATGGTTAGTTAAGCAGGGTAGGGACAGATATGAATTCAAATCAATGTTAACTTTGGCAATTGTGGGGTGACTGTTTTCCTGTGACCCTGTCTCCTCTAGCTGGCAGAGAGTGACTTCGCTCCCACATTCCGACTGCTCACAGTGTTTGCTTATGGGACATATGCAGACTATCTAGGTAAGCAGGGGATCTGGAGTGATATTAGGGGCTATGGAGGGAGAGGGGCATAGGGAAGCCTAATATTTCTTGGGGATATCCTGATGGAAATATATTCCTAGGTCACTGCTCAGTGTTAAACTCCTAGGGAACATTTATATATTATTTTTTTATTTTATAGATTTTTGTGTATGCATTATCTTGTAGTGCCAATGCAATATTCATAGTAGAATATATGAGTGAAGGGTACAATTTGATAATGATCTTCTCCTGAATAAACAACAGCTACAGTATTGTCTTTCCTATGTGCTATAATCTCCGAAGCCTTTGGAACATCATCTAGCTTCTGCTTTACCCATACTTTAGCTCCCAATTTTATTCTATTGGTAGAAGCAACCCCTTCAGTTCCTCTGATAGTTATTTCAGAAGGAGGGTCAATTTTCACAAGGGGTATTGTTTCACAAGGAATAATACTCACTTGAACTATTTTTTTTTTTTTTTGCTTTTTGGAGGGGGGAAGGTAGGGCAATTGGGGTTAAGTGACTCACCCAAAGTCATGGCTAGTTTTTCGTGTTAAGTGTCTGAGGCCAGATTTTAACTCAGGTCCTTTTCCAGGGCCGGCGCTCTATTCACTGCGCCACCTAGCTGCTCCAAGTGTATTTCTTATAAGCAACATATTGTTGGATTCTTGTTTCTAATCCATTCTGCTAATCCTGAGTGAGTTGGTCCTTTTCCCAGTTATGATTGCCATTTCCCTCTGTTCTGTGCTCTTATGCTTATACTTTTCTTTTTTACCGTATCTCTTCTCTGAGTCATTTTTGCTACTGAATACTGCCTCCCTTAATCTGCCTTCCCTTCTATTCTCCATCCCCTTTTCTTAGCCCTTTTCCCTCCCATTTCCCTGTTGATCAAGATGAATTTCTGTACCCAGCTACAAATGTATGCATATCCTTCCCTCTTTGAATCAGTTTAGATGACCTTTCTGCCCAACAGCCCCTGCCACTGTACAAACTCTTTCTTCTGCACCATATTTATAGATGATTTTCTCTACTCTTCCTCTCCCTTTCTGTCTTGTCCAGTGCATCCCTTTTCCCCAACCTTCCATTCTTTTTCTGAGATTATTCAAACATCATAGAGTCACAATCAGGCCTTCTAATTAGACTTTTAGACTTCTGGCGGATGGTAAAGTTCTGAGTGAGTTACATGTATCACCTATTCATACAAAAATGTAAACAGCTTAACTTTGTTTAATCACTTATGATTTCTCATTTATATATATATATATATATATATATATATATATATATATATTTTATATTTTTCTTGAGTCCTATATTTGAATGTCACATTTTCTATTTAGCTCTGGTCTTTTCATCAGGAATGTTTCAAAGTCCTCTTTTTCATAAATGTCTATTCCCATCTACCACCACCCACCACCCACCCCTAGCCCCCCCCCCCAAAAAAAGAGAGAATTATACTGTTTTGCTGGATAGGTTACTCTTGGTTGTAATCCTAGATCCTTTGCCTTCTGGAATATCATATTCCAACCTCTCTTTTGATTTATAAGATGGTTGCCAAATCTTGTGTGTTCCTGACTGCATCTCTGCAGTACAATCCTACATTTCAGCCAGACCTTTCTGGCTGCTTGTAGTATTTTATCTATGACCTGGGAGCTCTGGATTTTGATTATAATATTTTTTTCTTTTCTTTTCTTTTCTTTTCTTTTTTTTTTTTAAAGCAATTGGGGTTAAGTAACTTGCTCAAGGTTACACAGCTAGTCATTATTTATGCATGGGTGCTCATTTTCTGAGGCCGGATCTGATCTCGGGTCATCCCAACTCCGAGGCCGGCACTCTTACTCACTGCGTCACCTAGCCGCCCCTTTAGGGCAGTTGGGGTTAAGTAACTTGCCCAAGGTTACACGGCTAGGTTTTTGTTTGTGTGGATTAGTGTCTGAGGCCGGATCCGAACTCAGGTCCTTCTGACTCCAGGGCCAGCACTCTATTCACTGCGCCACCTAGTCGCCCCTGATTATAATATACTGGGAGGTTTTTTGCCTTCTTTTTTTTCTTATAGGGGGTGATTGGTTGATTCTTTCCATTTCTACTTTGCCCTCACATTCTATTGTATCAGGCAATTTTCCTTTATAATTTCTTGAAATTATAGGCTACTTCTTTTGGTCATGGGCTTTAAGTAATTCTTAAAATATCTCCTCCAATTTGTTTTCCACGTCATTTTTTTTTTGCATGAGATATTTTACATTTTTTTCTGTTTTTTTCAGTCTTTTGACTTTGTCATTTAAAAAATTTCTAGTGTAGTTATTAATTATTTTTTGACCATTTCTAATTTTCAAGGAGTTATTTTCTTCAGTGAGTTTTTTTCCCCCAGATAATTTAACATTTTTTTCCACTTACAGGTAAAAACAATTTTTAACATTAATTTTTTAAAGTTTTGAGTTGTAAATTCTCTCCTTCCCTCCCTCCCTCTCCACAGCATTCCCTGAAAGAATAAACACTTTTATATAAGTTATAGATGTGTAGTCTTGAAAAACATATTTCTGTATTAGTCATTTTGTGAAAGAAAACACCCCCCCCCAAAAAAAAACTATGAAGAAAATTTAAAAATAGTATGCTTTGATCTGTAGTCAGACTCCATCACTTCTTTCTCTGGAGGTGGATAGCATTTTTCATCATAAATCCTTCAAAATTGTCTTGGATCATTTAATTCCTGAGAATAACAAAGTCATTCACAGTTGATCATTATATAGTATTACTGTTACTAGGTACAGTGTTCTCTTAGTTCTGCTCACTTTGTATCAGTTCAGATAAATAACTTCCAGGTTTTTCTGGAAGTATCCTGCTTGTTATTTCTTATAGCACAATAGTCTTTCATCAAAGTCATATAACACAACTTGTTTAGGCATTACCCAATTGATAGGCATCCCCTCAATTTCTGATTTTTTGCCATCACAAAAATAGGTGCTATAAATATTTTTGTACATATATTTTCTTTGATCTCTTTGGGATACAGACCTAGTTTTGGCATTTGGCCATGCAGTTTTGTAGCTCTTTGGGCATCATTCTGATTTGCTCTCCAGAATAGTTGAGTTGATTCACAACTCTGCTAACAGTGCATTAGTGTCCCTATCTTCCCACATCCGTTCAACTTTTGTCATTTTGCTTAACTGCCATATTAGGTGTGCAGTAGTACCTCTGAGTTGTTTCATATGACTATAGGTGGGTTTAATTTCTTCACCTGTAAAGTGCCTGTTCATGTTCTTTGATCATTTATCAATTGGGAAATAGCTTTTATTCTTAGAAATTTGACTCAGTTCTCTTTATGTTGGAGAAATGAGGATTTTATCAGAGAAACTTACTGTAAGTCCTCCCCTCTTTTCCCTGTTCCCCTCTGTTTTCTGCTTTCCTTTTAATCTTAGCTATATTGGTTTTGTTTGTGTAAAAACTTTTTAATTTAATGAAATAAAAATTCTCCATTTTATATTCTCTAATGCTCTCTCTAATTTGGTCATAAATTCTTCACTTATCCATAGATCTGACAGGTAAACTACCCTATGCTCCCTTAATCTGCTTATGGTATCCCCCTTTATGTTTGAATCATGTATCCATTTTGATCTTATCTTAGTATATGGTGTGAGATATTGGTCTATACCTAGTTTATGCCAAACTACTGTCCAGTTTTCTTAGCAGATGTTGAGTTCTGATGCCAAAAGCTAAGATTTTTTGTGTTTATCAAACTCTAGATTACTATGGTCATTACCTACTGTATATTGTGTACCTAGTTTATTCCACTGATTCACTTCTCTTAGTACCAGATTATAATACAGTTTGAGATCTGGTATGTCAGGGCCATCTTTCTTCACATTTTTTTCATATTAATTTCCTTGATATTCTTGATCTTCTGTTCTTCCAGATAAATTTTGTTATTATTTTTTCTAGCTCTATAAAATACTTTTTTGGTAGTTTGATTAGTATGGCACTGAATAAGTAAATTAATTTAGGTAGAATTGTCATTTTTATTATATAGGCTTAGCTTACCCATGAGCAATTAATAATTTTCTAGTTGTTTAGATCTGACTTTATTTGTGTGAAAAGTGTTTTGTAGTTGTGTTTATATAGTTCCTGGGTTTGTCTTGGCAGGTAGATTCCCAAGTATTTTATATTGTCTACAGTTATTTTAAATGGAATTTTTCTATCTCTTGCTGCTGTACTTTGTGGGTGATAGCTTTATTTCTAGTGATTTTTTTTTTTTTGGAAGGCAATTGAGGTTAAGTAACTTGCCCAAGGTCACACGGCTAGGTTTTTGTTTGTGTGTGTATTAAGTGTCTGAGGCCGGGTCCAAACTCAGGTCCTTCTGACTCCAGGACCAGCACTCTACTCACTGTGCCACCTAGCCGCCCCTTATTTCTAGTGATTTTTAATAGGAATGAGTGTTGCATTTTGTTAACTGCTTTTTCTGCATCCATTGATATAATTATATGTTTTTTTTTTGTTTTTATTATTGATATGGTCAATTATGGTGAGAGTTTTTCCAATCTTGAACTAGCCCTGCATTCCTGGTATAAATCCCACCTGGACATCATGGATGATCTTTGTGATATAGTACTATAATCTACATTCTGGTATTTTATTTAAAATTTTTCTATCTCATAGGCATGTGAATACATATGTGAATGTTTGTATATATGTTTACAGGTATATAGAGATAGAGGGCACAGGACCAATTTAATAGGAAGGGATGATACTTAAAGGGTGAAATTAAGAGGTGAGAGAGGAATATAACGAGAGGAGATGAGGAGAGACAGAATGAGGCAAACTATCATATAGAAGAGGCAAGGGAAAATGGGTACAATGGAAGGGAAGAACATGAAGGCATAAGGGCATGGGTCAACCTTATAACCATTGAATTGGCTCAGGGAGGGAATGATATACACATGAAATAGGGTATCTCACCCTAAAGGAGAGTAGGGGGAAAGGGGATGAGAGGGGGGATGATGGAAGGGAGGGCAGGCTGGGGGGAAGGGAAGTTGGAAGTACCCCCTTTTGAAAAGGGACAGGACCAAAGTAGAGAATAGAACAAGTGGGAGGTGGGATAGGAGGGAGGAAAATATAATCAGTCTTCTACAATATATCTACTATGGTAATGTTTTGCATTAGCTACACATGTACAACCTATATTGAATTGCTTATCTTCCCAGTAAGGATGGGTGACAAAGGAGGAAGGGAATGAATCTGGAATTCAAAGTTTTAAAACCAAATGTTTATATATATAACATACTATTATTAATACTATTTTACATGTAATTGAGAAATAAGAGTAGGGGCTATCCTGGGGGACTGCTATTTTGGGGAGGTGGGTAGGGGAAAAACGGGGAGAAAATTTGTAACACAAAATCTGGAAGAAATGAATGAAGTAAACCAGAAGTTAATAAAGCATTAAAAAAAAATTTTCTATCTCTTGCTGCACTTTGTGGGTATTATATAGAAATTCTGATTATTTGCGTGGGCTTATTTTATACTCTGTGACTTTGCTAAAGTTAATTATTTTTTAATTCAAAGGACATGTTTTTATTAAGCATAATACATATCTTAAGCCTATTTTTTTTAACTTGGGTTTCTATGAATATGTATATTTAGCTCTTAAGAATTTGGAATATATTACTGACCTAGTAAGGAAAGGATAAATTCTAAATCAGTCAACAAATATTTACTGTTCACTTAGCATGTATAAGGCACTGTGCTTGGTATTATGGCACAAAAAAAGGGAGGACATACTACCTTAAAGAAGCTTAGAGACTAGTCAGGGAAAAAAGCATTATCCTATATGGTCATAGATTTAGATTGAATTCAACTAGGCCAATTCCTCCATTTTATAGTTGAGAATAATGATAGATGATAGGCTTATTGATAGATATTGACAGAGTATTCAGTGCTGATTATGTGCAAAGCACTGTGCCATATAAATTACCTAAAGATTCTATCAATCTTGTAATAGATCTGTGTGATACATCTATGTATTTTAAGCTGGGTAAGAATTCATAAAATCTCACATCAACTTCCCTCACCCCACCTCTATTCATTTTTTCCCCACTTAATAATTGTATTTTATTTTTTCCAATTACATGTAAAGATAGTTTTCAATATTCACCTTTATAAAATTTTGAGTTCCAAGTTTTTTTTCTCTCTCCTTCCCTCACCGACCCTCTTCCCAAGGTGACAAGCAATCTGAGATACAGGTTGTACATGTACAGTCATATTAAATATATTTCCACATTAGTCATGTTGTAAAGGAAGAATCAGAAAAAACGGGAAAAGCCACAAGAAAGAAAATGCAACAAAAAAGTGAAAATAGTATTCTTTGCTCTGCATTCAGATTCTATAGTTCTTTCTTTGGATGTGGATAGCATTTTCCATCATAAGTCTTTTGGAATTGTCTTAGATGATTATATTACAAAGAAGAGCCAAGTCTATCAAAGTTGATCATCACACAGTGTTTTTGCTTTGTCTGAGATCAGGATTGCTATCCTTCCTTTTTTAACTTCAGTTGAAGCATAATATATTCGGCTGCAGTCATTACCTTTACTCTGCGTGTATCCCTCTGCTTCACATGTGTTTCTTGTAAACAACATATTATAGGATTATGGTTCTTAATCCACTCTGCTATCTGCTTGTGTTTATGGGAGAGTGGGAGAGTTTACCTCATTCACATGCACAGTTAAGATTACTGTCTGTGTATTTCTCTCTCTCCTGTCCCTCCCCCCCATTTATGCTTTTCTCTCTCCTTTCTCCCTTTTTCTACTCACTAGTTTTCTTTTGACCGATGTGTCCCTCATTCTGCCCTCCCTTCTATCAGCTTTCTCCCTTTTCTTTCCCTTTACCCTTACTACTTTTTCCCTCCCTTCTATCCATCCCTTCCCTTTTCTTTCCCTTTTCCCCTTTATACTTCCTATAGGGTAAATTATGTTTCTATAGCTAACTGATTATGTTATTCCCTCTTTGAGCCAAATCTGATGAGAGTAAGGTTCAAATAATGCTTATCTCCCCCCTTTCTTTCCCTCTACTATAATAGATTTTTGTGCTTTTTAACGTGATGTAATTTACTCTTGTTTGCCTCCTCTTTTCCTCTTTTTCCAATAATATCCCTTTTCACCACTTAATTAGACGTTATCCCTGTAACCTCTGTCTGTGTATACCCCTTTTAAATGTTGTATGAGTTCATGTCTCAAGAGTTACAAATGTCATCTTACCTTGTAGTGATGGAAACAGTTTGCTCTTATTAATAACATGTAATTTTTTCTTTCCCGTGTACCTTTTTATACCTCTCTTGAATCTTGTATTTGAAGATCAAATTTTCTTTTGAGCTCTGGTCTTTTCATCAGGAAGGTTTGGAAGTCCCCTATTTTGCTGAATGTTCATCTCTTCCCTGAAATAGTATGCTCTATTTTGCTGGGTACTTGATCCTTGGTTGTAATACATGCTCCTTTGCCTTATGTAATATTGTATTCCATACCTTCCAGTCTTTTAATGTAGAAGCTGCAAGATCCTGCATAATCCTGACTGTGGTTTTATGATATTTAAATTGTTTCTTTCTGACTGCTTGAAGTATTTTCTTTTTGACCTGATAATTTTGGAATTTGGCTACAATATTCCTTTGGTGTTTTCAATTTGGGATCTCTTTTAGGAAGTGATCAGTGGATTCTTTTGAGGACTATTTTACCTTCTGGTACTAGGACCTCAGAGCAGTTTTCCTCGATGATTTCCTGAAAGATATTGTTCTGGATTTTTTTTTTCCATCATGGTTTTCAGGTAGAAATTGTCTTTCCTGGATCTATTTTCCAGGTCAGTTGTTTTTACCAATGAGATATTTTATGTTTTTTTTTTTTCTATTTTTTCATTCTTTTGTTTCTGTTTGATTTTTTTTTTTTTTGGAGGGTGGAGGGCAGGGCAATTGGGGTTAAGTGACTTGCCCAAGGTCACATGGCTAGTAAGTGTCAAGTGTCTGAGGCCTGAATTGAACTCAGGTCCTCCTGACTCCAGGGCCAATGCTCTATTCACTGTGCCACCTAGCCTCCCCTTTTTGATTGATTCTTGATGTCTTATAGAGTCATTAGCTTCTACTTGCTCAATTCTAATTTTTAACGAATTGTTTTCTACTATTAGATTTTATACCTCCTTTTCCATTTAGCCCATTTTACTCTTTAAGGAGTTCTTTTCTACAGTAAGTTTTTGTGCCTCCTTTTCCATTTGGCCAATCCTATTTTTTTTTCTTTTTGGAGGGTAATTGGGGTTAAGTAACTTGCCCAAGATCACACGGCTAGGTTTTTGTTTGTGTGTGTGTGTTAAGTGTCTGAGGCCGGATCCGAACTCAGGTCCTTCTGACTCCAGGGCCAACGCTCTACTCACTGTGCCACCTAGCCGCCCCATCTTTTTTTTTTTTTTATGAAATCAATTCTATTTTTTAAGGAATCATTTTCTTCAGTGTACTTTTTTCTGTTTGGCCAATTGTATTTTTTAAGGACTTGTTTTCTACAGTCAATTTTAGTCCTTCCTTTTCCATGCTATTGACTGTCTCTTGCATACCTCTTATTTCTTTTCCCAGTTTTTCTTCAACCTCTTTTATTTGACTTTTAAAATCCTTCTTGAGCTCCTTCAAAAAAGCTTTTTGGGCTTGAGACCAGTTCATAGTACCCTTTGAGGTTTTGGATGTGGGTATATTGACAATGTTGTCCTCTTCTGAATTTGTGCCTTGATCTTCCCTGTCACCATAATAAGAATCTATGATCATTGTTTGTTTCTGTCTTTTGCTTCTAGAGTTTGCTTGTTTTCTGGCTTTTAAAATTGAGCTCTCCTGTTGGAGCACAGGATCAAGCTTCTTGTGCTGGGATCTTAGGCCCTGGTCACTCGCTTTGTGTAATGGGGCCTCAAGTGCTGGCAGCTGGAAACTCTAGGGGTCGCACAGCTTCTCTGGTGCTGAGGCACGTTCAGCAACATTGGAGCTCTTAGGGTAGATGTGAAGAGTATGCCTTATAGGGGATGCCTACACATCTGGGCTTCTTTAAAGCACCTTCTAGAAGGTTTGACTGCTGGAGGATGTCTGCCAGCCTGGAGCTATGCTTCCTGGAGTTGTGCTTTCTGGAGTTGTGCTGAACCACCAGGAGATTTGACTACTGGAGAATCCCAGTGCATGTGGTAATTTTCCAAACCGGTGTCTTATTGGTTCCCCTGCCTTTTCTGAGGTATATGGGGGTCCTGGTGTTGGCACTTGCCTGCTCCACCACCCTGGAACTCAAGATCTCCCCCTGGTTTGCTAAGGTGGGGCTTGCTGAGATGCCTACTGTTCCCTGTCCCCCAGAATGAGAGGGGCCTTTCCTGTTAATCCCCCAAGCTTCCTGGGCTGTAAGACTGCTGCACCCTGTCTTTCTACTGGCTCAGCTGTTACAGGTTTTTTTCTGGTGCAATATTTTCTGGGCTTTCAGAAGTCTATAAGGGAGGTTGAGAGCAACTTACTTCTTACTCTGCTATCTAATTGTTAATTTTTTAAGCAGTTTTTCAGTTGATTCTCTAGGATTCCCTAAGTATACCATCATATCATTTGCAAAAAATGATAGCTTTGTTTCTTCACTGCCTATTCTAATTTCTTCAATTTCTTTTTCTTATCTCATTGCTAAAGCTAACATTTCTAATACAATAGTGAACAACAGTGATGATAATAGACATCCTTGTTTCATTTCTGATCTTATTGGGACATTTTCTAGCTTTTCCCCATTACAGGTAATGGTTACTGATGGTTTTAAATAGATACTATTTATCATTTTAAGGAAAGCTACTTTTATTCCTATGCTTTCTCGTGATTTTAATAGGAATGAGTGTTGTATTTTGTCAAAAACTTTTTCTATATCCATTAATATAATTATATGATTTTTTGTTGTTTTTATTATTGATATGGTCAATTATGATAGTTTTCCCAATATTTATCCAGCCTTGCATTCTATCCTACCTGGAACATTGTGTATGATCTTTGTGATATATTGCTGTAATCTTGCTGGCATTTTATTTAAAATTTTCACCTCAATATCCATTAGGAAAATTGATCTGTAGTTTTCTTTCTCTGTTTTTGCTCTTCCTGGTTTAGGTATCAGCACCATATTTGTGTCATGAAAGGAATTTGGTAGGACTACTTCTTTACCTATTTTTCCATATGGTTTATATTGTATGGGAATTAACTGTTCTTTAGATGTTTGTGGTCCTGAGGATTCTTCCTTCTCTTCTCCAGGAAGCTGGTTGATGGCTTATTCAATTTCTTTTTCTTAGATGGAGTTAAGTATTCTATTTCCATTTCTATTCATGTGGGCAATTTATATTTTTGTAAATATAAATTATATTTTTGTAAATATAAATTATATTTTTGTAAATATAAATTTCACTTAGATTGCTAGATTTATTGGCATAAAATTAGAGCAAATAGCTCCTAATAATTGCTTTAATTTTCTCTTCATTGGTGATGAATCATTTTTCATATTGGCAATTTGTTTTTCTTCTTTCAATCAAATTAAGCAATAGTTTATCTGTTTTATTGTTTTTTCCCCCCATAAAGCCAACTCCTACTTTTATTTATTAGTTCAATGGTTTTCTTAATTTCAGTTTTTTTCATCTTTCTTTTGATTTTCAGAATTTCCAGTTTGGTATTTAATTGGTAATTCTTAATTTGTTCTTTTTGTAGTTTTTCTAGTTGCAAACCTAATTCATTAATCTGCCTTTTCTCTATTTTATTGATGTAAGCATTTAGAGATATACATTTTTCCCTAAGTACTGCTTTGTCTGTGCTCCATTGATTTGGTATGTTATTGTGATAATTTAATGAAATTATTGATTATTTCTATGATTTATTCTTTGACCCACTTATTCTTTAGGATTAGATTAGTTTCCAATTAATTTTTCATCTATCTTTCCATGGCTATTTAATATAATTTTTATTGCATTGTGATCTGCAAAGTGTACAGATAATATTTCTGCTTTTCTGCATTTGGTTGTGAGGTTTTTAAGCCCTAATACATGGTCAGCTTAAGTCCTAAAACATGGAAAACATTCAGTTTTCTCCAGAGGTCTATCATATCTAATTTTTCTAAAATTCTTGCTTTATGGTTAGATTTGTCTAGTTCTGAGAGGGGAAAGTTGAGGTTCCCCACTAGTACAGTTTTACTATTTCCTCCTGTAACTCATTTAAATTTTCCTTTAAGTTTTTGAATGCCATCCCATTAAGTACATATATATATTTAGTATTGGTATTACTTCATTGCTTGTGTTACCTTTTAGCAAGATGTAGTTTCCTTGCTTATCTATTAATTAGATCTAGTTTTGCCTTTGCTTTGTCTGAGATCATGATTGTTACCCCTGCTTTTTTTGACTTCAGCTGAAACATAATAGATTCTGCACCAGCCCCCTTAGCTTTACTCTGTGCATGTCTTTCTGCTTCATGTATTTCTTATAAGCAACATATTTATTGCAGGATTCTGATTTTTAATCATCTCTATTATCTGCTTCCATTTTATTGGTGAGCTCATCTCATTCACATTCACAGTTATAATTACTGTGTATTTACTTCCATCCTCTTTTTCTTCCTGTTTATCCTTCTCTCTCTTTTACTTTGTTCCAACTCAGAAGTGTTTTGCTTCTGACCCTTGCCTACCATAATCTGCCCACCCTTCTGTTAGGTGCCCCCTTCTATCATCTCCTTCCCCTCATTCACTATAGGGTAAGATAGATTTTTATACCCAACTAACTGAGTGTGTATGTTATTCCCACTCTCAGCTAATTCTGAAAAGAGTATATTTCAAGTGTTGCCTGTCACTTCCCTCCCCTCTTCACTGTAAAAACTCTTTCATGTCAGATAAATCTCCCCATTCTCCCTTTCTCTTCCCCCTTCTCCCAGTGCACCTCTCTTTCTTGTCCCTTATTTTAATTTTATTTTTTTGAATATTATCCCATTACAGTCAGCTCACACCTGTGCCATCTGTAGACGTGTGTGTGTGTGTGTGTGTGTGTGTGTGTGTGTGTGTGTGTTCCTTTTAATTGCCCCAATAATGATAAAGTTCTTAGGAGTTACAAGTATCATTTTCTCATATGGGAATATCAATAGTTTAACCTTATTGAATGCTTTATAATTTCTCTTTCCTGTTTACCTTTTTATGCTTCTCTCGAGTCTTGTATTTGAAAATCATATTTTCTGTTCAGCTCTTGTCCTTTCATCAGGAATACTTAAAAGTCCTCTATTACATTAAATATCAGTTTTTTCCCCTGAAGTATTCTACTCAGTTTTGCTGGATAGATGATTCTTTGTTGTAATCCTAGCTCCTTTGCCCTCCAGAATATCATATTCCAAGTCAGTCCTTATGCAGAAGCTGCTAAATTCTGTGCTATCCTAACTGTGGCTTCATAATATTTGAATTGTTTCTTTCTGATTATTGCAGTATTTTCTCCTTGATCTAGGAATCCTGGAATTTGACTATAATGTTCTTGGAAGTTTTCATTTGGGAATTTCTTTTAAGGGTGATTGGTTGCTTCTTTAAATTGCTGTTTTACTCTCTGATTTTAGGATATTAGGGCAGTTTTCCATAATTTTTTGAAATATGATGTCTTGGCTCCTTTTTTGATTATGGCTTTCAGGTTATACAATAATTTAAAAATTCTCTTTCCTAGATCTATTTTTCAGGCCAGCTGTTTTTCCAATGAGATATTTCTAATTTTCTTCTATTTTTTAATTTGATTTTATGGTCATTAACTTCCACTTGCCCAATTCTAATTTTTAAGAAATTTTTTTCTTCACTGAGTTTTTGTACCTCCTTTTCTATTTGTCTTATTCTAATTTTTAAGGAGTTCTTTTCAGTGAACTTTTGTACATTTTTTGTGCTACTTTTACCAAGCTGTTGACTCTTTTTTCATGATTCTCTTGCATCCCTCTTGTTTCTTTTCCCATTTTTTCCCTCTACCTCTCTTATTTAATTTTAAGAATCCTTTTTGAGCTCTTCCAGGAATTCTTTTTGGGCCTGACACCAATTCATATTTTCCTTTGAGGTTTTGTGTGTAGCCATTGTAGACATTGTTGTAGTCTTCCATGTTTGTGTTTTGAGTTTCCCTGTCACCATAGTACTCTCTTTGATCAGGTTCTTTTTTGTTGTTTTCTCATTTTTCTAGTCTGTTTCTTAACTATATGTTAAAGTTAAGGCTGTCTTCCTGGGGTGGAGGGGAAACTTATTCAAGCTTCAGGTTTTTTCATGCTACTGGTTTCAGAACTAATTCTGGTGACATGTAAGTTTTCAGTTCTTCTAAGGTGGTATGATCTAAGAGGTGTGGTCACTGTTCTGGCTTGTGCTCTGGTCTGTGAGCAACCACAAACACTATTTTTCTACCCTAGAACTGTGATCAGAGTCACTACTCCTCTGTGGCTTTAAGCTATAGTATGATAGTGCTTCTTCTTGTCCTGTGACTACAGCCTGGGCCTGTAACCTGGATCTCCATATGGGCAGTATAGCAGAGTACTGTATCCAGTGCCATCCAGGGGTCTCCTGTAGGCTCCTTCTGACCAGTTGTCTTGCTCCCTTATTGTATTTGGGTTGAAAGCTCTGGAAGTTGCTCAACCTACTCAGTTGTCCCCACGGCCTGTGTTCCAGGCCCAACCTGCTGCTGGCTTGCCAGGTACTGCCTATGTTGGATTGTACTCCAGTTTAACCCCAGTGAAACAGACTTCCTATTGACCTTCTAAGTTTTCTTGGGCTGGAAAATTGTTTCACCCTGTACTTTTGTTGATTCTGATGCTCCAGAATTCATTTTTGTGGTGTTATTTTAGAGTTGGGGAATGTGAAAGAGCTTAGGCAATTCCCTATCTTTACTCCACCATCTTGGTCCACACTAGCATCAGATTCCAGTGAAATTTTTGTATTTCTTTTCATCAAGCTGTTAATTCTCTTTTCATATTATAGCATTCACGTGGTTTTTAGAATCATGTTTTAAGCTTCTTCATTAAGTATTCTATCATGTTTGTGTCCAATCTCCATTTGTCTTTGAGCCTTTTCTTGTCAATGTTTTCAAGTAATTGTTTTCCTCTTTAAGTCTTAAGCTTCTCTGTCACCATAGTAACTCCTTATAGAATGTGCTTTAAAACTGTTTATTCTTTTGCTCTTCTAGCTGAAGCACGGAACTTGCCCCCCCTCACAGAGGCTCAAAAGAACAAACTTCGACATCTATCAGTTGTCACACTGGCTGCCAAGGTCAAGGTATGTTGTTGGTGCAACCCCATCCCTCCATACCCCTTCACCAATATTTCTGGTATGATGTTTTCTGTGTTCCCTCTCATAGAAAGCATGTTGCAGTAGGGAAATCTCAGACCCAACTGTGATTCTCATTTTCCTCATGACATTTCTCATTATACATGCCCATACAGGAAGGTAGACTGGGACCCTTTAACTTTCTACTTCTGTAGATCACATGAGGACTTAGCTCTTGTGGGATTGACGTCCTAGGCAAAGACAGGAATGAGGGAGGTATAAAAGGAAGGTTAAAAACCCCCAACTCCTTAAGGCAGTGGCAGGGCTGGGGTGGGTCCCCTCTCTTTTCCTTTCAGCTTCTGAATTGGGGATGACAGAGCAAGCCAGCTGGAAAATAGGTTCCTTTAGGCTATTTATATCCCTTTTTTAATCCTTTTTTCCTATTCTTATGATTTCAGTGTATTCCATATGCAGTGCTTCTAGAAGCGCTAGCTTTACGAAATGTGCGGCAGCTGGAGGACCTTGTGATTGAGGCTGTGTATGCAGATGTACTTCGAGGCTCCCTGGACCAGCGGAACCAGCGGCTTGAAGTAGACTACAGCATTGGGCGTGACATTCAGCGCCAGGACCTCAGTTCCATTGCTCAAACCCTCCAGGAATGGTGAGACTTTATAAAAGAACAGTAACGATTTCATCTCTGTGATGAAATTGTTAAGGGGTTTGGTCCCCCAAGAGAGAGCAGAAAGGAGGGTTGTCAGAAATGGCTGAACTGGGGCAGGTGAAAGAACCACATGTACTAATAGAGCTGAAGATTCTCGGCGTAGGAAGATCTCCCATTACCTCCCTGACCTCTATGAAGAGAACAGTATTGGGAGAAGAAAAGAGATGGTGTGGAACTGTGGGTGAGACCTAGAGGCCCTGAGATGATGGTGGGGCCAAAGGGGCAGAAATGGTGCCACCTGAAGAATAACTTGTCATGAAGTTTCAATCTCTTAACTCAGCCCTGATGTCTTATTTACGCTTCAACATCTCTTTGCTGTAGCCCGCCTTGTTCTCATGAATTTCTCTCTTCCATATGCCTAATCCATGTTTATTCTTTTGTATCCCCTCTGATTTCATCTTCTCTCCAGGGCCCCATATTATTCTGCTTTCCCTTCAGTATCCCTTGCCCCATTTTCCCTTCAGTGTCTATCTCTCTTTTTTAAAACAATTAGGATTAAGTAACTTGCCCAAGGTTACACGGCCAGGTTTTTTGTGTGGGTGTTAAGTATCTGAGGCCGGAACCGGTTCCTCCTGACTCCGGGGCTGGCGATCTTAGTCACTGTGCCACCTAGCCCCCCCCCAGTGTCTGTCTCTTACTGTACCTTATCTCTCATTTCATATGTGTTCATCCCCTTGCTTCTCTTAGGGGATTTTGTGGTCTCCCCAGCTGACTCCTTCAGAGAGATTCTGCTAAGGTTCAAAATGTGGGACCTTGCATGGCAGCAAAGATTTGGATCCCAGAACCCAATGGTTTCCTTCAAACCAAGCCTGTGATTCATTGACCCCAGCAATATTCCTGGAACACTTTTTCACCCTCTTTTTTCCTGCAGGTGTATGGGCTGTGAAGTAGTGTTGTCAGGCATTGAGGAGCAGGTGAGCCGTGCCAACCAGCATAAAGAACAACAGCTGGGTCTGAAGCAGCAGATTGAGAGTGAGGTGAGGAGAGGATAAAGCAGGGGACAGGCTCTAGAGAAGGGGCCTCGTATAAATAGTTCCTCTAACTTCTGTGCTCTGTATCCTAGAGTAGAAAGGACAGTTAGGTTTGTACAGGACTACTGAGCTAGTGAATTTAACTGTGGAAAATGGTGAGCAGAGCACAGTTCAGAGTGCGATGACACCATCCTTCCTACCTTGGCAGGTGGCCAACCTGAAGAAAACCATCAAGGTAACGACAGCAGCAGCCGCTGCAGCCACATCCCAGGATCCAGAGCAGCATCTGACAGAGCTGAGGGAGCCTGCCCCAGGCACCAACCAGCGCCAGCCCAGCAAGAAGGCTTCTAAGGGAAAAGGGTGAGTCTGTGTGATAGAAATTCCATATTGCCAGGGATTGTGCTTGCTTTAAACCAGGGGTGAGAAACCTGTGGGGAACCAAATCCTTTTGGGGATTTGTTCTATAAAGTTTGGATTCAGACAAAGGGCCACACTTGAGGACCTAGAGGGCTACATGTGGCCTTGAGATGGCAGGTTCCCCACCCCTGCTTTAAACCCAAGGATTCTGGCTCCTCCAATCAGTCATTTGGGAGAGGTATCAGAGGCCTTAGGATTGGAAGTTTCCCTTCATGATCATTCTTTCTTTTCTCCTTCTTGAACTAGGTTACGCAGCAGCGCCAAGATCTGGTCCAAATCAAACTGAAAGGACTGTCATTTCACCTTGGGGGATCTGGGGACTGACTGCCAACCCCACTTCCCATTTCCCTAGGTCTGAGCCCCAGCCTCTCCCTGCTCCAACCGCCATGGCTAATTTATACCTCCTTGAAAGGAGGCAAGTATAGGCCAGGTTTCTCTTCCTGTCCCCACGTTGTGTATAACCTTATTTTGTGTGTATATTTTTTCCCTTTTTCAAGGCCTTCATGGGTATGTCCTTGTCTGTATCTGTAACTGGTTGGGTGTCTGGGGTTGTGCATGTCGTTTGTGTGTCCCTCTTCTAACACTTCTACCCCTTGCATGAATGTTTCCCTCTTGCCCCTTGACTCTCTTGGGGGTATCCAAAGAGCCTTAGATTTCCGTGCCCTTTCTCTTTCCCTTGGGAATTCTGGGAGCCAATCCTTTATCCCAGGGTTCTCCTGGGAAACCCACCCCATATAATCCTGGACATTCTGGGATTGTTTCCTCCTGTCCCTACTTCCTCCTCAGGAGCACTGCTACCCCAGAACCCATAGAGACTACTTCGGATTGAGGTAATGTTGGAAGAAGTTTCTTGCCTATCACTGGGCATCCTGGGAAAACCCAACAAAGTCCCTCAAAGGATTATTTGTTTTTCCTTGGCAGGATGGGATATAGATCATATTTAAAAAAAAAAAGTCTGTGTGTGTGTATGTGTGTATACACAGACACAAATAACAAATAAATCTAAGAGGATCTATCTATGAATCTCCCCAGATTTGAGTCTCCTCTGTTTATGTAACTTTTGCAAGTCAGTATTAAATCTTTAAAGCCTAGTGCTGAAAAGATTAGAGAGCCCTGGGGAGAGCCTCCGAACTGGGGGACCGAGGGACAATAAACTGGAGTCCTGCACAGTCTCACAGGAATGACAGAAGATCCTGATCTCTAGGGGAATCTAAGAGGAAATAGATCTCGATTATCTTGGTGACTAAATTGGAAGGAAAAAGGGGTTTGCACATGTTCACATCCACCTATCCCAACCCAGGCTTATGTTAAAAATTGGACTAAGGGGAGCTCACTACTACAAGGGAGAATAATGAGAACATGACGTTAAAGCTCCGAGCTTTTTGTTCTAGTTCTGCCTTTAGCTCTGTTCTTTCTCTCCTCTTGTAGCTTCCTTTTTCCCATTAAAAAGAGAGAATTCTTCAGGAGCAGGTTTGAACTATATGATCTCCCTCTTCCTCTCCCCCAGTTTTCTCCATGACCCCTATGGCTCTCACTTCATCTCCCTTTCATACTGAAGCAAATGATCTCTCTTAGCTAATGATCTGGGCTTTTTGGAAATCTTTTATTTTTACTTTACTTCTATTTCTGAATGTATTTCTATTCCCTGCACTATCCAGTAGATCATCCCTGGTTACAAAGAATAAAAAATAAAGAGGGAAAAGGAAGTTTGGCAGAACAAACCAACAAATAGGGGCAGCTAGGTGGTGCAGTGAATAGAACACTGGCCCTGGAGTCAGGAATCCCTAAGTTCAAATCTGGCCTCAGACACTTAACACAAAAATTAGCAGTGTGACCTTGGGGAAGTCACTTAACCCCAATTGCCCTCCAAAAAGCAAAAAAAAAAAAAAACAAAACCAAAAAACAACAAGACAACATATTAGCCACCTGACAGTATATACAATATTCCACACCTCATACTCACCCATTTCTGCAGAGAAACGAGGGTGATACATTTTCTTGTCTCTTCTTCCAGGTCAAGTTTGATTATTATACATCAGCTAATGACTTCTAGTGGTCTCCTAATTTCCTAATGTCAAATGTCTATAGTGTATAACCCCATTGGAGATGACACTTTGGGAGCTGGACTTGAGTCCTCTCCCTTCTCTGGGGGTAATCTTTACATTTCAGGGAAGTTGAGCCTGATTTACTTTTGAGGAGCTTAGGACACATGATTTGGGATTGGTTTGCAAAGCATTTGGAGGCCATAAGGGAAAGGACATGATTGCTCTGGAAGGTGACTGTGGTCATAGTGTTTCTAGATTGTGAACTCTAAAAAATAGCTCAATACAGTTATGTCTGAGTACTTCTGGGTTCTCTATGCTAGAAACCAGAACTTGAAGTATATTATCTTTACCTCCTAAATAGTTGGGGAAGATGTGGAGAAAGGGGGGGAAATGATAATGAATACTTTGGTCACGCATCAATAAACAAAGGAAAATTTAAAATGGTCCTTGGTCTTAGTCAAACCCCTTCTACTGATTCGGGGCTACATGTGTTTCAGGAACCCCAATAACCAGAGTCCCATGGTGGGCAGTCTGGAATGAATTCACAGGTTCAAGCATTGTCTGAGTCATGTTGGTAAGTTTATTGTTTTTACGGTGGGCAGGAGGTCTTAGGGAACCTGCAACCTTAAAGGGGTAGAGTTAAAGTTTTTATAGGATAATTTTTAGTAAAACCTGTGCCAATTATGCTAAGTGAGTAAGGGTGGGATTAAGGAGGAGTTAAGGAGTGGTCAGTGCTTAAAGGAACATGCACTTTTGTCTACTTTGAAGAAGTATTGCCCATAATTCACTGGGAAATAGCCCAAGGTGGGGCTGCATGGAGGTGTGGTTTTAGGCTTGAAACATCACTAAGTCAGCTAGCAGTTAGGGCTGACCAAGCTGCTACCCATCAATGTCATATTTGACAAGATGGATGTTGGGAGTATACATATGTCCCAAGCTAAGAGCGATCCAGGATGTGTATGATGGGCTAGGGAGTTACTTATAGATAGTTCTAGTGAAGGATTCATAGGTGCAGCTGGTTCTTATACTAAGGGGAGATAAACAGTTCATGAATGGCTGCTAGGCAGATTTCTGGCAGGGGGAAGGTGCAGAGATAATGCTCTGAGGCTGGGGAGATTTGAGGCTAGGGAGAAATGTGATCTTGCAAACTGATTTTACAAACTGATGTTCAAGCACAGGCACCCAAGTACCCCATCATTACCAAAGTGATAGAAAAAGGGGCAGAGGTCACTAAGAAGTTGTAGACTATAAGCATGATTAGCAAATCAGTGTCTGGCATTCATATTCGCATTCTCATAGTAAAATTAAACCAAGACACAAAAGGAAGTTGTTGCTAAATGGAAGGATGCCTCACAAGTTTTCCATGGAGAGGCAGAGTTGGCAGAATCAATTTCAAACCCGGCCTCCTTCTTTCTACTGAGGGCATCACCACCCTTCCAGCCATCATCCTTGATTCTTCTCTCTCCTTCACCTCCATATTAATCAACAAGCATTTATTTTGTATCTACTGGACTAGGTGCTAGGGATGTGAAGATAGAAATGAAACAGTCTGTGCCTCTAAGAAGTTTAAATTCTTTTTGGTAGAGATAAAATATATTTGAGTACACAGAAAATATGCAATAAGTATATACAAAAGAGACACAAGGTAGTTTATTTTTGTTGCTGTGGTAGCCCTAGCAAGGCTTCGACTTCCCATAGATGCTGGGGGCACTTGAATAGACCCTTAAGGGGATTCTTCAGGGGTGGAAAAGAGGGCTTGGGGAGGAGTCCAGGCAGGGGACATCACTTGGGCAAAGGCATGGGATTGAAGCAAGGTCAGGAACCCTGTATTAGGTGGATTGTAGAGTTCAGAGACAGGGTAATGCAGCTTGGTTGTGAAGGCTTTAATGACAACCGACATCCAGTCAGCTGTAAGTCTTGTTGGTTCCTCCTCTCCCTTCACCTGCCATCTTCAGTCACTTGTTTAGTCCTGTCACTTTTACCTTCATAACCTTTCATATCTCTCTGCCCACCCAGCCACCTTCGTAGGTCAGTCTCTTTTCATCTTTCTGCTAGACTATTAAAACAGCCTCTTACCTGGGTTCCTGACTTCTCTTCTCTCTTTTCAATTCATCTTCCAAAAATAATCTTCCTAAAGCCCAGGTCCAACTGCTTTACTCTCTTGTTTAAGAAACTTCAGTGGCTCCCGGTTGCCTAAACACCTCACCTTGATCATAATCTTAACACTGGCCCTATTTTCCATGTTCATTGAACATTACTCCCTTTTGTGAGTATTATGTTCTAACCAAACACCCTACTTGCTGTTCCCTGAACTCATTATTGTCTCTTGATTCCATGCCTTAACATGGATTATCCCCCCAAGAGGTTCCCAAACTTATTTGGTCTACTGCCTCTTTAAAAAAAAAACAGTGCCCCCCTGGAAATCTACTTTCTTTAACCCTTTAACAGGTTTTTTGTTTTTGAAATCTGTGTCATTTCAAAAAATATATACATATTTTTAAAAAATGATGCATCTTCACACTTACTAGCCATGTGACTTTGGGCAAGTCACTTAACCCCAGTTGCCCTCTAAAAAGCAAAAAATAAAAAAGTTTTTAAAAATGACGCATCTTAAATGTAATAATTTGTTGTAAATTTGTAGTTTTTTCCTGCATTGAAATTTTAATGATGCAGTATTGTGTCATGTCACCATATATTATCATATTGTAAACAAGTCAGCACACTCACATAATCCTGCCGATGCATGCTGGACACTAGACTTCTGACAATGTGCCACACTCTTGCCTGCCAACACTTGCTTATTAAGATCTGTCAGCCGACTTGACCACTCATTGGTTAACTTTCATTTTGTATGTTTATTTGGAAAATAATGTAATCTCTATGACTTTAACTCTGTTACACAACAGATGAAACATGTACAAATGGTTTTTCAGATTTTTCTTTTCTTCTTTCCTCATGCTTCCACTGCCTCCTTATTTTTATTTGATGCCCCCCATTGCACCTGAGGCTACTAGTACCCCACCTTGGATCATTCCAGTGCTCCCCAGGGGGCAGTCACCCACTCTGGGAACCTCTGGTTCCCCCTCACACACACACAACCTGGAATGCTCTCTACCTTTTAAGAGTCCCTAGCTTCCTTCAAAGTTCACCTTGTGTACCATCTCCTAGGGCTATCTCTCCTAATCATCCTTCATCCTCAGTTACTCTGGCCATATTAGTTTACATGGAATGCTTCATTTCAGATTTACCCCATCAGTTAGCATGAAGGATGCTCTCAGTGAATGCTTTTGGAATGTATTGGATGGTATTGCCCAGAGACAAAGAAACATTTCATGAGACACTTGGTAACTAATATAGTACTCACAATGAAATGATCAAAATGACCACCCAAATGATAAGCAGCTTGTGCACCAACATCTGTTGTACATGTTAAAGAGAAATGATAGGAAGAACTTTAAAAGATCCTCCACAGCAAATATGTTGGAAAATATGGCTCAGGTCTGAGAAGAGAGGCCAAGGTTTTATAGATTACTTGGAAGTTTAATGCCTGTATGTTAAACATTTTCTTCCCCAAAAAGAGCAGTCAGGTGTTGGACATGGCAGGCACTGAAAAAATGTTACAGAAAACAAAATGCTATATCTTGGCATGAGCCACCTGGTTATTTATGTGGGCATCATAGCAGAATTAGCTTGTGTGATCACATCAACTAGAGAAAAGGCAAAAATCAATATCAGATAAATATAAGAAAATGCCATATATGACTGCAACAGCTTAAACCTCACCTGTTTAAATAAACTGCTTGCCAAAAAATGGGAAATGGGAAAAAGCAAATCTATTGACTTTCATTTCCTATAGAAGTTTAGCCAACATAAAGTAGTTGCCACACTGAGGAGGTCAAAGAATTTAGAAATTGCTTCAATTATAAATTCTCAATCTTTTTGCCAAGAGAACCAAAAGAAACATTAGTTTATTTTTTTTCCACTTTTTTTCCCCCAGTGATCAAGCATTCATTTTCTCCTACCTTCCTCTACTAACTGAAAAGAACTATAGAAACCTCTGCAGCATATAAGCACAATCAGGCACAGCATATTCCCACAATGATCAAGTCTAAAAATAACATTTCTCATTCTCCATATTAGTCCATCATTTGTCATGGGGTGAGTACTGTTCTTTTTCAGTCCTCTGGAATCATGGTTGATCAGAGTACATTTTTATAATATTGATGTTACAAATTGTTCTGGTTCTGCTTCAGTCTCCATCAGTTCATACATATCTTCAAACATGTCTTTGTTAAAATAAACTCTTTCCTAGTATCTTACAGCACTGTAGTATTTCATTACATTTATAAAGTACAATTTGTTAGCCAATTCTCCCAGTGATAGGTTTCTTCTTAGTTTTCTTTTGCCACAAAAAAGCTGCTCTATTTTTTTTTTTTTTTACAAATTGATCCTTTTCCTCTTAACATTTTTTTTTTTGGCACCTCACAAGCAGTGATATAGCAGAGGCAAAAGATGTACAGTAGCAACTTTTTGTGCATAATTTCAAATGGCTTTCCAGAATGACTGGACCCATTTACAGTTCCACCAACAGTGCATCAATGTACCAGTTTTCCCACAGCCCCTCCAGCATTTGTAACTTTGTCAATTTTGCTAATCTGATGACTGTTAGGTGGAACCTCAGAATTATTTAGTTTGCCTTTCTCTAATTATTAGTGATTTGCAACTTTTTTTTATACTTTTACAGATGGCCTGGCTTCTTTCCCTTGCGAACTACCTGTGCATATCCTTAGATTGTTTACTATTTGAGAAATGATTCTTATTCATATAAATTTTAATTAGTTCTTTATCCATCTTGGAAATGAGACCATTATCAAACTTTCTGTAAAGATTTTTTCTCTATTATTTCCCTTCTAATCTAGCTGTATTGTATTTGGCCAATAACTTTTTACTTTTATGTAAACAAAATTATCCATTTTATTGTCTGTCCTTTGTTTGGTCATGAACGCTTCCCCTCATCCATAGATCAGATAAGTAATCTCGTTTCTCTAATTTGTTTGTACTGTGACCTTTTATATCTAGGTCACAGATATAGGTCATGTGTCCATTTGGAGATTATTTTGGTATGAGGTGAGGTATTGGTTTAAACAATTTCTTCCATAACTATCCAATTCTACCAGCAGTTGGTTGTGTTTTGTTTTTTTTTTTAGTAAATGTTGAGTCCTTAATCCCATAGCTGAGGACTTTGTGTTTATTGAATACCAGTTTTGAATATAAACTAATTTCTAAAACACTCTTGGAGGAGCACAGTTAAAGATCAAGAGCAGCTTTACCTCATAAAACAGGCAAATGAAATGACAAGCAAATGACAAGCCACCTGAAAAAGTAAGCTTGACATGAGACCCAACTGAATCACACCATCCCCAAATCATTCATAAATGAAATTGGCAGGATTTTTCAAAATGACCAGAAATAAAATAGATTTATTAGTATTTCTATAATGATCTGTTTGTATATTTAATGACAGTGGATCCATTATATTTGAACCCCAACTCCTTAGTCTCTAGGGTACTATATGAACAAGTGGAAATGGCATTTAAGAAAGAGCAGGTGGACCCAGACCAAGTAAACACTGAGTAAATCTATGCTGAAGGTGACACAATCTTGAAAACACTGAGGGGTTGTTTTGTAAGGTATCTCGGGGAGGAGTAGACAGCAAAAGAATGAGAAAAAAATCCCTACATAGTACTCCCCTAAAAAAGCAATCAACGGGACATCAATAACTATGGATCCAAATACCTGTTTTCTCAACTTTATTTGCAATTTATTTTGAAAAATGAGCTATCCACAAGAAGTGAGAAAGTAGAGGTGAGTTAGTCATGGAGTTAAGAATGAGGGAGAACAGATAAATAGCAAGAGTGCAGCAATGGTATCCAAAAAAGGTTTGAGATTCAGAGGAAGGCCTTCAGCAGACTGGATGGATACTTTAGTGGATGATTTGCAAGAAAACATGGACCAGAATTGCACAGAATGAGATAGCAGGGATCAGTTGCAATCTGTACTGCTGGAGAACCACATCTATGAGAACAATGGTTCATTGAAGAATTTTTTTTGTAAACATGGGTTATATACGGGCATTTATTGTCATACAACAAGCACTTACTGGGCACTGACATGTACATATTACAACCATAGTTTAGGAGGAACTCCATTACTGAGTATCCCTCATGTGAACAGGAGAAAATGGAGAAATGTAATAAACCACCTGAAGCTATTGTAGGGTATGTATGATGGGCTGCAGAGGGAAAGAAGATGGCATCATAAGCAAAGGGGAGGAGGAGGAAATGGTAGACTGCATGAACAATTTCTTTATTCCTGATTTCCTCACTGCCTTTCCTTTCTGTGCATGTGTGAAGTCATACATTCCTGTGGGAAGGAGGAGTAGAGTGGGAGTGAATGTCTGGGAAAAGCCTGAAAGAAAAGTGAATTGGGCTAAAGATTAGCCCAGAGACAAAAGAAAGAGAGGCTCTACTAGTGATGGAGTGAAAGAAAGGAGGATTGAGAAAGAAAAAATAGGTTAGACAGGGAGAAAGGAGGGAGGAGGGCATAGGGTAGAACTTCAGGAGTTGATGAGGACCCAGGGCTTTAGCTGCTTTTTGAGTTTTGCTATAATTCCTCTACCCTGTGTTCTTGAACCCTACAACATGGAAAAGAAACTATGAGAAGCTGGTGTTTTTTGTTTTGTTTTGTTTTACAGAGGGAGCAATCCCCAACCTTCATTTATAAGGTGAGGTCTGAACACACAGATATTGTGTTCTGAGAAATGGGGGAAAGACAAGGATTAAAGCTAGAAATCAGTAGAATTTCTTCCTGGAGACCAGTGAGAACTAAAAAAATTGAACAGAATCTCCTCCCTTCCTGCCCTCCCAGTACTGCCACTAGAAAATTAAACTGTGAGCTGGAGTCAGATAGCTGAGGAGAAGGGAACTTAGTTTGGTGTTGCCTCTGTCCACCCTCTTCCAAGACTGAAAACTCATATTGAGAACCATCACCTAGCTGAAATAAAAGCTATCCCAGACCAGCTGAAGCTGCTGCTACTGATGCAGGGTCCAGCAGAGTGTCTCATGTTTCCTTCCCTCTCACGTTCTGTAGGGGTACAAGTAACTCTTTGAAGAGTTACTTGTTACTTTGAAGAAGTACTGTAGAGCCCAGCAAGCGTGGGAGGGGAAGTGGGAGGGGAAGTGGGAAGGAGAAAGGTGTTTTTTGACTAGTTCAAATCAATAATCTGGAAACGTAATTTTTTAGGCTTGTATAATGGGACAAATGTCATATAGTATGAAAACCATGCTATCTTTGGGGTGAGATGGGAGCATATCCTCTAGTTCATTCACATCTAATAAATCTGATAGTTGTGAAGGGATGAGGGTATTAGGCATCCTTTTCTAGGTTTGGGGTGGTAAAGAGATGCTCTGTCCTTGGAAAGCTGGGACCCCCAGGACAGAAAGGTGGCTCTTCCGGGATCATCTCACACAGTATATGTACCTGTATACTGCATATAAGCTTACTTTTGGCACTTATTAAATGTAGTAGCAGACTTCTGGCTTTATCTTTTACTACCTGTATTACATTGTGCAAATTACCTAATTTTTCAACGTGGCCTTAAATTGAGGGGATTTGGGTTAGAATCTAGGATTTCCTCATGTAGGTGGTGATTAGCTGCCTGACTTTCGCCAAAGCCCCTTACCTCTCTGGGCCTGTTTTCTAAATGGAAAAATGAGAGGTTGGACTCTCTAAAGGTCTCTTTTGACTTTAAATATATTATGATCCTATTCACTCATTATTCATTTAAAAGGACTCGCCTAGTTAACATTTTGTAAAAGAACATTCCAAAGCATTTTTTGTATAAATCTGGACTTAAATCCTAAATTCTAGTCCCAGTTTGACCATGAACATCTTTCTAGCCCCATTCCATCATATGTAAAATTATCTAAGTTCCTGCTTAAATTACTCACACTCCCCATTGCTGTTTACTGCCCTTCCCCTTACTTCATCTATTCTTGAATCTCCCCTGTCTCCAAACCCATCCTCATAGGAGCTCCTGTCCTTTCCCCACAGGTGATCAGGGTAGCCTTCTGAATAGAGAAAGCTGACATTCTGCACATTCCTCTCCAGAACCTGTAGATATTCCAGGAAGTAGGTACCCATAACCAGAGGGAAGAAGTAGGAAACATCTCAATTCTCATTGGGCCGAACGGGGAAAGTTAAAGAAGCCAAAAGGACTAACTCTTGAGGGAATTTTGCGAATCAGTGGATATGGCTGTTTGGATAACATTTTGCTGGAGCTCCTGGAGGGAAAAGAGAGTAACTCCTTTTCTTCCTCACATACTGGCTTACTATTTATCCTCTTCCTCAGAGCCAAGGAGAAAAGGCACAAACTCTAAAGCTGTAACTTTACCTTGGAACAGTTATTTTCTTGGAACCTCTAGGCCCTTCCTGGATGAAGGGCCGTGAGCCTGTCTGTCACATGGCTTCTTGTATGGATCCTGCCATACCAGGCTGGCGCATATACATACCTCTCCAGTCGACTCCAAGACTCTGGTTGCCTCCACGACCTGGGTCGCCTCCATGAACCCCTCAGAGAGTTCCTTTCCAGTCGCCTCTATGACTCTGGTCACCTCCACGACCCCCGGAGTGTTTGCTCCTCTGAATAGACAAAGGAGTCCAACACCAAGGTGTAGTGTATAGCCTTGTTGTTTATTCTTTTTCTCCTTCACAACCTCCTCTCTTCCCCTTTTCCTCAAGAACCCCTCTGTTCACCTCACCTACCCCTCTTATCCCCTTTCCCCGACTCTGCTCCCTGCACATGCCTTAGCAACAGCCTCCTCACAGGAGGGGAGTGCTCCCCTGTTAGCAGCATGTGCTCAATACCCGGTAATCCTTGAACCTATGTGTGTGGTTCACGGGGGGTGGGGGTGGGGGGGAGACCAGAAACACACGCTCAGGTGCCTCTTGGACCCAGCTTGAGTTGCCCTGTCATTTGCCTGAGTTCTCAGAGTTCAGGTAAAGTCTTAAAGGGCCCTTATACCTCTTAGCTTTCTTCCACTGGCCTAGCCAGTTCACAAATTGTGACAACTTGAGACCTGTTATTTTCCTATCCTATCCATTAATCCCCTTTGCCTTCCAGCTGCCAATTGACTACATACTCTAGTTGCTGTTTTGGGAGTCCAGCATGCCCCTGACTTTTTATCTTGCCATTGTGAAGATCTTGGGGTTATTTCCTCTTGTTCTTTCTGGTATAGGCCATGAGGCAGTTGAGAGTCATGAATTTATGCTCCAGGTAGTCCTCAGAAACTATGATTCAGTCAACTCATCCTTACAATTATGCAGGTGTTAAGGGGCAGGAGTGTGAAGATAGAGGGGTAAACATGAAAACTTGGGGTGGGCCCTTGAATTCCTGGTATAATAAAAACAGGTGACATAATACTTTAAAAAAATTTTTTTTAAAGCAATTGGGGTTAAGTAACTTGCTCAAGGTTACACGGCTAGTCATTATTTATGTGTGGGTGCTCATTTTCTGAGGCCGGATTCGATCTTGGGTTATCCCAACTCTGAGGCCGGTGCTCTTACTCACTGCGCCACCTAGCCGCCCCTGACATAATACTTTTTAAGGTTTGAAAAATGCTTTACATACAGCTTGCTTGATCTTCACAGCCCTGTACAGTAGGTGCTAATAGTCTGATTTTTTAAGTAAGGAAACTGAGTCCAGATAGAATTAAACTCAGGCCTTCCTCTCAATCTGAAACCACTGCCAGGATAATTGTACACTTTGTATAATTAGTGTTTTAAGGGAATGAGGGAACAACAAAGGATAGCACTACTCCCAGGGGCCTACTTTTTTTCATTTTTAAAAAGGGAAGAATGTTCAGTGACCCCAGGGTGATATATGCTAAGGAATCTCACCAAACTCTGGTGTCAATAAAACTTTACCAAGGGTGTTTTTCTGTGGGCCTAGGATCCTAGGGAGAGCAGGAAAATAGATTAAAAATCGAAGTGGATGTAAGATAGAAAGCATAAAAAGCCTAGAAGTGGTTTATTAGATCTAAAGAGTATCCAGAGGGGTTTTTGAATAAGGAGTGCCAAAATAGAAAGGATAAAAATGTCTGGAGAATCTGCCCTGATTTAGCACTGATTCCTTCCAGAAGACTGACAATAGTGGTGTGGCAGCACCTAGGATAGAGAAATGATCCTAACTGACCCTGGGATCCAGAGTGGAAAGCTGTTAACATTTATCCTACATTAGGTCTAAAGTGTCAGGAATGAGAGCTTAGAAAATATAAAGTCTTATAATTTTTAAGGTAAAATTTCACCTTAAAGCGAGTACCCTCAAATTTTAACACCACACAAGCCTGGGGCCCAATGAGAGAAATTATATAGTAAGGTGGCAGTTTGGGTGTAACTGGGGATACAAAACCATTTTTTTCAACGGCCTCCTGGGACTCCAGGATGTATATGTACATAAGATAGGATTGGATCAGATGAGTTCTATTTGGATCATGCAATATTAAAGAGCTTCGAGATTCCTTAAGAGATCATTCAGTCCAAACCCCTCATCTTATAGAAAAGGAGTCAGCCTGTTTCCTTTGCCTGAGGCCATACAGGTAGTTAGCAAGCCAGTCCTGTAACTTGTTGTCCACTCCTCTTTCCAGCACTCCACTAGGTAAGTCTGAAATGAAAGCTTCCCCACAGGTCCACCTATCTGAAGGTGTTTTAAGTACTATACCAAAAAATGTAGTCTTGACATTGCTATTTACTAGTAACCCTACTGATGAGTATTTTTCACATACTATGATAAATAATTGTGATAGATAATAATACTCAAAGCCTCTTCTGAGTCTGACATTGTGATCCTAAATCCCTTTTAGCAACACAAAATATCTTAAGTGAGTTAACTTTGGGAGGAAGGGCACTCAAGGATTTTTTAGCCTCGTCCTTGGTGAGGTCCTCACCCTTGTCTAAAAATCTCACCCAAGCTAGATGCTCATCCTTATTTCATATTCTTAATTGAGAGGCAGGGCGTCTTTTTTTTTTTTTTTACCACTGTGTAATTGTAATTCTCCCACTTCTACTGGGTCTGCTTCACCATCTAGAACATGAAGGAAAATTACCCCTTTTTCTGGAACTAGGACTTAGGTTATATGGGAATAACAACAGTGCCCTCTATAATTAATTGGGTTGCAAAAGAGTAGGAGAGTTCCAGGTTACAAAGATGAAACCATTATCAAACCTTGATCTAAAATCATTAAATGCTTAAAGTTGGCTAAGAGAAACAGGGACTTACTTGGCTAGGTTAGAGTTAAAGAGAGTAGAAGTAAAGCAAACCTTCTAAGGAGCTGGGAGAGAAATCTGAGAGCTCCATATTGGCTTTCAATACCTATCAGTTTCCAGATTGTGTTTCTCCTCTGGGCTCCTACTGTTTCCCCTGGTGCCCTTACACCCACCTGTCTGGAGAGTGGGAAAAGGCTGAAGTCTGCACTGGCTCATCATTAAGTATTCCCTGTTCTGCACATCAGAACATGCTTAAGGCTATGTGGACTCCCTGATGGGGTCAGAGAAAGTTAGGAAAAAAGGAACCAGAGAAGAATTGAAACTAATTCCGTTAGCTCATGCCCCACTGTCTTCTATATGAGTGTGAAACAATGACAATTCAGCCAGGAACCAGGTGGCTGTATCCAAGTTGTATGAGAAGGGTGCTGGAAGAAATGGGAGGTGGGTGAAGAAAATAAGTCACAGCAAATGGGAGAACTGGGTGACAGTGAATTAGGATCAAGAAAAGTAAACAGTGGTCACTTGGAGATCATAGCTGTTATAGGACTGGGAACAAAACAGAACCACATTCCTCAAAACTCTCTTTTCCATTCTCCTTTATTCCATAAAGTTACAAGTTACATACACACACACATACACACACACAAAGGGCAAAGGGACACAGAGACAGAGTGTGTGTGTGTGTGTGTGTGTACACATATGTGCATGGGTGCATGAGGGCATAGGGTTAGAAGACAAGAGGAAAAAGGACCCAATACCCACCCCTTACCCAGCCAGTAGGGAGGGGGCACAGCCCCAAACATGGGACTTCTAGGTAGAGATGAGAAAGGATCCAATGGCAACTAACAGACTTTTGGGGGGAAATGGGGCTCCTACCCCTAGAACTTATCCTAAGGGACCTTGTACTTATTGGGGGTTAGAGAAAAAAATCAAGAGACCAGGAAGCAACAGAAAAAAAAGTCAGTAAATTCACTATGGGAAGGGTTAGATTGAGAAGGGGAGGCAGGCCATGTAAAAGCAGTAAAGGGGGCAGTGAAAAGCTCCCCCCTAAGGCTTCCTAAGCTTGAAGGGGCCAGCTCACCTCTATTTAATATTAAATTGGGGGGAAGGGAATTATTCCAAGGGGTGACCTTTCTGTCCCTCACAGACTATACCTAGAGGGTGAGGGGAGAGAAAGCTTGTCATATAGGAAGGAAGGGGGGAAAACAGAAGCTGGATGATGAGGGTCTTGGTGGTTGTGGTCAACTCTCCAATTTAGGAGAATTTCTTTCCTTTCCTAGACCATTTGAGACCTACATCACCAAAATAGGCTCTAAGAGGATCTTTACCCCACTCCCACACTCTTAAAATATTAGAACAAGTGGGTTTCCTCCAAATGCCAGAGGAATGACTGAGGGACTTCATCCCTCACCTTGTGACCCCTTCCCTACCAACACTTAGGAGAGGACCTGGGGGGTCCTCACCAGTCATAGCGTCGTGACTGTCGGGAGGGGGAATCCTCAGGGCCCTGTATAGCCAGCCGAGGGGGTGCCTCAGCCCTTCTACCCCCACTTGCCCCGGTAGCCTCATGCCGACGAAATTCCAGGGGGCGCTGTGGCCGGTATCGGGATGTCTCTCTCCTCCATTCATTGTCAAATGCTTCAGCATCACCTGAAGAGGAAATAAACAGAATGGAATTGGATTCCTGGTCCAAGTGAATTTCAAGAGGCAAATGCAAAATGCAGGCATGTTTAACATCCTTCTAAAAGCAGGAGGCCAGGGGGAAGAAAATATTAGTGTAGGCCAAGAATCAACAACTTGTGAGTGGGAGGTACTGTGGAGCCCTAGTGCCTCCAGAGAAGAAAAAAAAAAGCACAAGATGAACTTCTATTTATTTCCTCAGTAAAAATGATAGTACCCTGCATATAAAATGAAGTCAATAAGCATTTATTGATTTGAAAAAGCCAGGAGAAAATGAGGTTAGATAGTGAAAGAAAAAGGGTAGTCAGAGAAAACCTGCCAACAACAACACCCTTAGCTTTCAAGGAGTGTCTCTCTTTGGTCTGAAGCCCAGAAATATTCTATTAGAGAATGGGAACCAGTGGGCAAGAATGATGAGAATGGCAGGTGCAAAGTTCAGACTTGAGGAGGCTCACTCTCATCCAAATTGATGTAGTCCTGTCGTTCTTCCTGGTCCCCAGTTCGGTGATTTCGGGAGCGCTGAAGGATGTGTGCCCTGTCCCGGATGTGATGCCCAATGGACATCTGCTCTAGCCCGCTGTCAGAGTCCCTCACTGTTCTCCTTGTCTCCCGGATCTGAAAAAAGTATGGAGAGCTTGTCATATCTAGCTACCTTGCATCCAAGTTTCTACTGACAGCACCTGTGGTCCAAATTTCCCTCAAACAATTCTGAGAAACACCCTGGTGTTTTTCTGGACGACATCTAGCACCACCTGCTTTGAGAGAGGTGGGTGGGTTCCACAGTGATCCAATGCAACACCGTGGATCCAGAGTCACTCTACAATCTCCCCACAACACTTACCCCACCTGGTGCTGAGCGCATCTCAGATGTTTCTTGGTAGACTTTGGGAGCACCATCACCCAGGTTGGAGTAAGAGATGACAGTGGAGGATGAAAAAGTCTGACAGTTGGCTCCAGTTGTCATGTGCTCCTGTAGAAGAGGGAGGCTGGAGCTGATCTGGTTGGGGAGGGAGGAGGTCCCACCCTCACCGGATAGTTTTCCCAGAATCTCAGCTTGCTTTTAACTTTGTCTCTACAGTAGTACTGTGAGAATTCACAAGTGACCTTGATGCAACAGAAGGGATTCTGCCTTAACTGGATGCCTAATGTGAAACATCTGTCTTGCTCAGGCTTGAGCAGGGACCTGATCTCGTGTCTTTATGTGACCCAGAATTCAAGGGTCTAACTTTTTAGTGAGTCCTTTTACAGAAAAGAGGAATTCTTAGGATGAGGCTATCATGTAGGGTCAAAAGGTTAAGATTAAGGGCCAGAAGCTTACCACATTCCCAATCATATCATTCATCATCCCAAACATGTCCATGAAGCCACCTGTCTAGGGAAGGAGAATCAGAAGAAAAGGCTCAGGAAAAATAAATAAATTCTAGGTTTCTTCATGAATGGCTTTGGCAACATTATAATGCTATCTCTTTCCTTTCCCCCCTCATACCTAGTCATCTGTTCTAAGACCTCTTGGGAAGCAGTTTATGGAAAAAGCACTAGGTTCAGAGTCAGAGGACCTGAGTTCAAATCTTAGCCTTGCCAATGAATACCTATTTAACTTTGGGTTTTTTGTAGACGAGAAGATCATAGCTCTAAATCCTTTTATCCATACCCTGAATCTTCCTATCTGGCTCCCTAATTGGCTAAAACAACAATGACCTCTTCTTCTCCCTCCCTGGCTTAATTCTCCTCCATTTCTTGGCTACCCTACCTTCCCCTTACTCTAAGAACAACCTAGAGTCAATGGATTTTTTTAACCTATCAAGAACCAATATTGGGGGCGGCTGGGTGGTGCAGTGAATAAAGCACTCTGGAGTTAGGAGGACCCAAGTTCAAATCCAACCTCAGACACTTGACATACTTACTAGCTGTGTGACTTTGGGCAAGTCACTTAACCCCAACTGCCCTCCAAAAAGCAAAAAAAAAAAAGAACCAATACTAAGTGCTCCCCAACACACACATAGTAACAAAACAGGAACCCACAAAAAAGGGAAAGAATCCTTTTCCTAGAGATTCTGGATATAGGGCACAGTTAACAAATATGTAACACTTTATAGACTTAAAGCTTTGTGAAGACTCAATAATATGAAAGGGGGGAGGGGAAGAGAAGATACCACTACAATCATTCTTAAAGACTTCTTAAAAGGATAGATCTAAAAATAATACTGAAAGGGAACAAAGAACACAGGATAGGGAGATGTGGGGGAATGAGTACTTACCATTCCCAGCATCCCAAAGGGTGAGACAGCTCCAGCCTACAGGTCCACAGATACGGAGTAGAATTAGAATATGCCTCTCCCTTTTCCCTATAAACCTAGTTAAGCCCACCTCCCCAAGTTTGCCCCCATTCTCTTCTAAGCATCAGGAATTTGGCTCCCCTTCCCCCATGAGTGGAGGGCAGGGATTTTTTTTCCAAGTTCCCTCCCAATCCTAATATCTGACAGTCTTAGATATGCTGCCCTATTACCTGCATCCTCCGGCTGGCAGGTCGAGCCCCTGGTATGCTCCCATCTGTGATGCTAAGGAAAGGGCTGTAGCCGAAGCCTCCTGACAACATCCGGCTCATATGTTGTCGATGAATAGCGAAAGGGTCCCTTCGGAAAGTACAAAAGAAAGCATAACATCAGGAGGACCACAAGCCCACCCTCAAATCAAAACACAAAGAAACTAAGGCAAAGAGGGAAGGCATCTGCCTTGTGGCCCGGATGTTCTGCTTCTCCCGGCCTCTCCCCCGCTGGGGGTGCCCTGGTATGTGGGGGGGACTCACATGAGGAACATGGGGTCCTCAGGCTCTCCGTCCCTCATGAACCGGAACATCCTGCTCTCGGCTTCCGGGAGCTCTGAACTGGAGAGTGGAGGAAGGGAGATGGGGAACAAGGTTAAGATGCCAGAAGGGAAAACAGACTCATCCTACCTTCTGGAGAGGGCCTCGCAATGCAAAGTGACCCCCACCCCCACACAGGGAGGGCCTCTCTCCCCAGGATGCCCCTGCCAATATTCCAGGGCAGGCGGCTGCCCAACTTCCCTTCCTCTCAGCGCTGGACAGTGTTTTTAAAAACCAGTATCATCATCTCTACTCCTTTGGTCCCGCCCCTCCGGGCCAGGCACCCTTTCCTGTTGTCTCCCCCAGACCCAGGCTTGCAGCCCCCTTTTGTCCCTGTTCTGGATAATGATGCCCCCCCTCCAGCTGGGGCCCTCGCCCCATTAACTGCTCCGGCCACTTGCTTTCCTCTCCGCACCCTACCCTGCCTCCTCCTCCCTCCAGGCCCCCACAGCCTTAACCTTCCACCCCGGCGGTCGATGTGTCGGTCCCGGCTCCTGGCTCCCGGCCCCCTTCCCCCGCAGAGCCAGGCCGGGCCTGCCCCCCCCTCCCCTCCCCCGCCTGGGCCTATATCCTCCAGGCGCTCAGGATCTGCTCCACCGCCTGAGCCCGGCCTCGAAAGCTCAGGGGGGCCCCCCCGCTGCCCCGCTCCTTGCCCTCAGGCCCCGCGTCCTCCCCCGCCCCCGCCGCGACCCTCACCCGGCCCCGATCCAGGGCGCTGAGGGGCCCGAGGCTCAGGCGCCCATCCGGCCGAGCCCAATCCCGTGCGTGGCGTAGGCCTGCAGAGTCGCGGCCCTGGTTGGGTGCTCCGCTGGGCCCGGGGCGCGCAGAGGCGGGTGATGAGGCCGAACGATCCTTCCTTCCTTCCTTCCTTCCTTCTTCCCTTCTCCTCCTCCACCTCCTCTTCCTCTTGCTGCTGCTGCTGCTGTTGCTACTGCTGCCCCCGAGCACAGCCAGGCTCAGCCACTGCCAGGCCTGGGCGGAAGTGACGTCAGCCGCCCCATTCCCCTCTCCCCGCCCCCGCCCCGCTGGGCTTTCCCTGACAGCAGACGGGGCCAGGGGAGGCGCCCCGCAGGGGGAGGACTTTGGTTGACCTGTGTTCGTTTCCCTTTTGGGGCGTCTCTTCCCCCGCACGCTTAGGAAATGACTGGGGTCTCCTGGGGTGATCCCCTGGAAGAAAGGATGAAGGTGGGGGTGGGAGTATGATGCTTATGACCAAGGATGGATAGGTTTCCCATAGGGGAGGAGGAAGGAGAAGAGGAAGAGGAAGGCGAGGAGGTGGGGGCAAGTTTTCTAAAAGGGAGGGCAGATTTCTGAAAAAGGAGGAGCAGGTATCCTCACTGGGGAAGAGTATCAAGAAGAGAAAGGAGGGGCAAGTTTTCTATAGGGGAGGAGTAGGGAGGGCAGGTTTCCTATGGGAGTGAGGTTTATAGGGGGAAGGGTAGGATTGGGAGGGAGGGGAGGTTTCTAAAAAGAGGATGGGCAGGTTTCCTATGGAGGAGAGGAGGAGGCAGAGCGGGTTTATTATGGGTGTGGGGGAGCTTTCCTATAGGGGGATGCAGTTTCTAAAGGAGGTGGGACAGATTTCCTATAGGGGAACAGGAGGAGGAGGAGCCAGGGCAAGGGGCAAGGGGCCTAGCCCGGAGCCGAGCCAGACCGGGGCTAGGCCCACGCAGGCGCAGGCGCTGGCGAATTGGTCCTTTTGCTGCAATGACTGGGGGCTCGAGGCTTCTTGAAGCCAGAGCGGCTTCAGCTCAGCGATTGGCCGCTAGAGGGCTCTAACCCTCCCATTGGACGTCTATGTTCACCCAGCCCTCTCCCTGGAAACCGAGGGCCTGCGGGGGTGGGGTGCCTCAGTTACCCCGTCTGTAAAGTGAGAAGACTAGGGAGGAGGATTTGGGATCTGAAATCTTCTAGCCTGGCATTCGTCTCCTTCCTTGCCCGTGTCCTCGCTTGCAGGCTTTTCCCCCTAAGTGGGAGTCAGGATGGAAGGGGTCATGGGCAAAGTGTACTAGGGCAAAGGGCCTCGTTCTCGGCGGTGGCGGGGGAGCTGGGTGGAAGAGCAGAACCTCCTTCAGGATGCTCCAACCAGCTGGGGCCAGAGCTGAGCTTAGGACGAAGGAGTCCCTCAGGTCGACCCTTGATATTCTGAGTTTCTTGAATCAATCTGGCTCTCCTCCTCAAGGGATTTGCCCAGTTTAGATTGAACTTTACACAAAACACATACAAACTCTCATCCTCTCTGACTCTTTTTCCCTGATCACTCATCTGTTTGGAACAACCAAACCCAGGGGGAAAGGATAGTTCGCATTATGCCCCCTCTTTTTTGTGTGTGTGGGGATAATATGCAGGAGAAAGGAGGATACTATTGAATCGGGGGAAATGCTAGTGACGACTCCTTTCGAAGATTTCCATCTTAACAGGGGGGGGCGAAAATTGAGAAGGCAGAAGATGCTAGCAGAAACAGAAAGTCTCATAGGCAGTAAGATTAAAAGGGAAAAAACTTCAAAAAGTCTTTGGGCTCGCACTGCAGATGCAGCAGCCCACCTGGTATTCCTGACCCTCAAATGTTCTCTTTCCTACTGTCTCAACCTTAAATTTTCTTCCTTCAACAAAAATATGAAACAATTTTGGTAGTCAGGGAAGGGGTGGAGATAAAAAGTTTAGATAAGAAAATGCCAGCCCTCCAGGAACTTATAGTTGAAGGGGTGGGCATTGTCCTCCCCCACCCACCTCAATTAATTTAATACAATCAACATAAAGGCTTAGGATGAGGTTAAATGTGTAAATGAGATGGTTCATTATCTTGATCTCTTCATGAAGTGTGAAACTCTGGGTTAAGAACTGACTGAGCTACACATAAAAGAGGCAAGAGAAAGAGGTTACAATGGAGGGAAAGAGCTGGGAGGTGAAAGGGAATGAGTGAACCTTACTCTCATTGGATTTTGCTTAAGGAGAGAATAACACACCCTCAGTTGGGTATCTTACCCTATAGGAAACTAAGGGGGAAGCAGATAAGAAGGTGGGATGATAGAAAGGAGGGCAGATTAGGAGGGTATAGTCAGAAGGAAGCACTTTTGAAAAGGGACAGGGTCAAAGGAGAAAATAGAATAAATGGGGGGTGGGATAGGATGGAGGGAAATGTAGTTAGTATTTCACAATATGACTACTATGGAAATGTTTTGCAGTACTATGCATGTATAACCTATATTGAATTGCTTGTCCTTTCAATGGGGGTGGGTGAGGAGGGAAGGAGATAATCTGGAATTCTCAAAGTTTTAAAAACAAATGTTAAAAAATTGTTTTTATATGCAGCCAGGAAATAAGATATAGGCAATGGGGTATAGAAATTCATCTTGCCCTACAAGAAAGTAAAGGTGAAGGGGGAAAGGAAAGATAAGAGGGATATGAGAGAGGGCAGACTGGGAGAAGGGGTAATGAGTATGCTTGCTATCTTGGGGTGGGGGTAGGGGAGAGATGGGGAGAAAATTTGGAACTCAAAATCTTGTGGAAATTTTGAAAACTAAAAATAAATACAAAAAAAGGAAAAAAGAATTGACAAGCTATTAGATTTGTTAACATGGCAAAACAGGAAAATGATAAATGTTGAAAAAGATGTGAGAAAATTGTAACACTAATGCATTGTTGGTGGAGTTGTGAACTGATCCAACCATTCTGGAGAGCAATTTGGAACTATGCCCAAAGGGCTATAAAACTGTGCATACCCTTTGACCCAACAATACCACTTCTAGGGCTGTATCCCAAAGAGATCATAAAAATGGGAAAAGGACCCACATGTATAAAAATATAGTAGCTCTTTTTGTGGTAGCCAAGAATTGGAAATTGAGAGGATGCCCATCATCAGGGGAATGGCTGAACAAGTTGTGATATATGAAGTGATGGAATACTATTGTTCCATAAGAAATGATGAGCAGGTAGACTTCAGAAAAACCTGGAAAGACTTATATTAACTGATGTTAGTAAAGTGAGCAGAACCAGGAGAACATTGTACATAGTAACAGCAACATTATGGGATTAATAGATTTACCTCTTCTTAGCAATGCAAGGATCTAAGACAACTCCAAAAGACTCATGATGGAAGATGCTGTCCACGTTATGGAGTCTGAATGCAGATCGAAGCATACTATTTGCTCCCTCTTTTTGTTTCTTCTTTCTCGTGGTTCCTTCCATTGGTTCTAATTCTTCTTTACAACATAACTAATGTAAAAATATGTTTAATATGAATGTATATGTAGAGCCTGTTTCAGATTACATAATGTTTAGGGAAGGAAAGAGTGCGAGAAAAATTGTAACTCAAAATCTTATTGAAGTAAATGTTGAAAACTAGAGAGAAATTTTAAAAACTGAAGAGCTGACCACATGGTCAATAGGTTAATCACAACGGCTATTCATACCTCTGGGGACTTTAAGTAGATCAAAGAATTCCATCAGAGAGCAGTGTAGTGGTGAAGCTCTCAAGTTGTAAAGGACTTCAAACTCCAACACGACCTTTGCCCTTGCTTGTGACAGAACGTAGCAAAGGGAAGAGAATGCACCTACATGCTGGACAGTTAGGAGCCAACTCCTCCAACAAAGAGCAGAGAGAGATTATACATTAAGAACAAACACAGACTCAAATGGTTACAGGATAGCCACATGAGGAAGGAAGCATCTCCAAGGAGTGTTTACCTCTTGTGATGGAGAGGAATGGGTTCAAGAAAGGACTTTCTTGTGATGGAGAGGAATGGGTTCAAGAAAGGACTTTCAATAACTAGGAGTTGTGAGTTTACCATTTGGACTCATGTATTCTCTACAGTAAAGAATTTATTCCTCATGTAACTGTAGATATTTGTGGGAGGATATGTCCCAGATCTTTTTTTTTTTTTGGTGGGGGTAGAATGTGTCCTGCCAACTGTTCTTACTAGAAATCATTAGTAAATACCCTTTGCTGAGAAAGCTAACAAGCTGATTAAAATGGAGAACTTTTTTTTTTTGCTTTTTTTGAAGGGCAATTGGGGTTAAGTAACTTGCCCAAGGTCACACGGCTAGGTTTTTTGTTTGTGTGCGTTAAGTATCTGAGGCTGAATCCAAACTCAGGTCCTTCTGACTCCAGGGCCGGCACTCTACTCACTGCGCCACCTAGCCGCCCCAAAATGGAGAACTTTTAAAGTGATCATGATACCACTGAATGCAAGTATAGGTTGGGGTAGTGGCCTAGAGGAAGTGCTACACATCCTCAGAAAGTCCTCCTTAGGTATGGCATAGTTTCTTTGCTATGCTCATTGTAGATCCTGAGTTCAGACTGTCCTTGGCTCCTGATTTAGAATGTGATCCAAAGCTTCAGTTAGGACACAAATTGACAGATGAGAGCTACTGCTGTCCCAGAGAGTAACATTATAATAAAAATATATATTCTTAATATGCAATGCTATATTGCCTCCTTCTTTCATTTATGCTGTTTTTTTTTTTAATAATTTATAATCTTCTGGAGCTGATGAGGAAAAGGTGATAAGGATAGGGGAGGGTAATAGGTTCTGCCAGGGACCCTGATCACTATCAGTGACCAGAAACCCTGCAATTCAGTCTGGAAAGAATTCACCAGGCTCAAGCAAACTCTGAAGCCGAGATTGTAAAGTTTATTGTTACACTGCACAGCACAGCGGGCAAGGATTCTTAGGGAACCTGCAAACTTAAAGAAAATACAGGCATAGTTTTAAGGAGTCAAGATAGTAATCAGGTGTCAATTATGCTAACTAGGTGAGTAAGGGTGGGATCAGGGAGGAGTTATATCAACTGCGCAGGCGTATTGCCCATGAGTCACTGGGAAGTAGCCCAAGGCGGGGCTACCTGTAGGTGTGGTTTTAGGCCTGACACTAAAGTCAATCCTCGGTCATGGCCACTAAGGAGTGCCCAGTCTGCCACCCATCAATGTCAGGCTTGACAAGATAGATGTTGGGAACCAAGGCCATCAGAGACACAGTATGGGTATAATTGGCTAAGGAGTTACCCTATAGATAGGGTACTGAAGAATTCATGGTGCAGCTGGCCACTCTAAGTAAGGGAGATAACATTTACCTAAGCTAAAAATGTTAAAGATAGTTTACGGAAGTATTCATAGGTAGCTTATTGTTTCAAGCAGAGATAAACAGTTCATGAGTTGTTGCTAGGCAGAGTGCTGGCAGGGGGAAGGGGCAGTCAATGCTCTGAGGCTGGGGAGGGGCAAGTGTGATTTTACAGACTGGTTTTACAAATTGATTTTACAGACATAGATCCCAAAGCACCCCATTTACAAACTGATGTTACAGATTGATATTACAGACTGATGTTACATAGATTGATGTTACAAACATATATACATCCCAAGGACCCCATCAGAGCCATATTCTAGTCATAGGGTTCATTCTACTAAGTCTTAATAATACCATTGACTTCCTTTCTTTTCCCTTTTCAATTTCTCCTAGTACATTCCAACTCACACCTGTGTTCTCTGTCTATATACTCGAATAAAGAGAAAGGTCTTATGAGTTACAAATATTTTCCTACGTGGAATGTAGACAGTTTAACCTTATTAAATCCCTTATGATTATCCCTTTCCTATTTACCTTTTTATGCTTCTCTTGAGTCTTGTATTTGAAAGTCAAACTTTCTATTAAGCTTTGGTCTTTTTATCAAAAATGCTTGAAAGTCCTCTATCTTGTTGAATGTCCATTTTTTTCCCCTGAAGGATTATACTCAGTTTTTCTGGGTTGGTGATTCTTGGTTGTAATCCTAGCTCCTTTGCCCTGTAGAATATCATATTCCAAACCCTCCTATCCTTTAATGTAGAAGCTACCAAATCTTGTATTATCCTGACTGTGACTCCACCATATTTGAATTGTTTCTTTCTGGCTGATTGCCATATTTTCTCCTTGACCTGGGAACTCTGGAATTTGGCTTTAATATTCCTGGCAGTTTTCATTTTGGGATCTCTTTCAGGAGGTGATCAGTGGATTCTTTCCATTTCTATTTTACCCTCTGGCTCTAGAATATCAAGGAAGTATTCCTTGATAATTTCTTGAAAGATGATGTTTAAGCTCTTTTTTTGATTATGGCTTTCAGGTAGTCCAATAATTTTTAAATTATCTCTCCTGGATTTATTTTCCAGGTCAGTTGTGTTTTTTTTTAATTGTTATGTTTTATTTTTACATCATCTTTATTTCCATTTTTTAATTTTTTTGGCCATTTTATTTATTTTTAGATTTCAAAATTCATTTCCATAAGATTTTGAGTTACAAATTTTTCTCCCCGGCTTTCCCCTGTCCCCACCCCAAAATAGCTAGCTTACTGAATACCCCTTGCCCCAATCTGTTCACCTCTCCAATCCCCCCCAACTTTCTAGTAGGGCAAGATGGATTTCTATACCTCAGTGCCTGTATATTTTATTTCCCAGTTGCATGTAAAAAAGCAACAACAACATTTTTTTTAAACATTTGTTTTTGAAACTTTGAGTTTCAGAGTCTTTCCCTTCTTCCCTCCTCACCCACCCACACTGGGAAGAAAAGCAATTCAATATAGGTTATACATATGTAGTTACACAAAACATTTTCATAGTAGTTATATTGTGAAAGACTAACTATATTTCCCTCCATCCTATCCCACCCCCCACTTATTCTATTTTCTACTTTGACCCTGTCCCTTTTCAAAAGTGTTTGCTTCTAACTACCGTCTCCCCCAATCTGCTCTCCTTTTTATCATCCCCTCTCTTATCCCCTTCCCTTCTGCTTTCCTATAGGGTAAGATACCCAATTGAATGTGTATGTTATTCCCTCCTTAAGCCAAATTCAATAAGAGTAAGCTTGACCCATTCCCTTTCACCTTCCTGCTCTTCCCCTTCATTGTAACAACGTTCTCTTGCTTCTTTTATATGAGATAATTTACTCTAATCTATCTCTCCTTTTCTTCTCCCAACATATTCCTCTCTCACCTCTTAATTTTATTTTTTAGATATCATTCCTTCATATTCAACTCATCCTGTGCCCTCTGTCTATGTATATACGTGCAAACTCACATATATATATTTATACACACATACACCCTCCTATACCTACATATATGTATATACACACACATATATACATATATATTCCCTTCAACTGTCCTCATACGGAGAAAAGTCTCATGAGTTACAAATATCATCTTTCCATGTAGGAATGTAAATAGTTCAACTTCAGTAAGTTCCTTATGATTTCTTTTTCCTGTTTACCTTCTCATGCTTCTCTTGCTTCTTGTGTTTTAAAGTCAAATTTTCTGCAGCTCTGGTTTTTTTTTCATCAAGAATGCTTGAAAATCTTCTATTTCATTGAATAACCATATTTTCCCCTGAAGCATTATACTCGGTTTTTCTGGGTAGGTGATTCTTGGTTTTAATCCTAGCTCCTTTGACTGCTGGAATATTATATTTCAAGCCCTTCAATCCCTTAATGTAGAAGCTTTTAGGTCTTGTGTTATCCTGATTGTGTTTCCACAATACTCAAATTGGTTCTTCCTGACTGCTTGCAGTATTTTCTCTTTGATCAGGAACTCTAGAATTTGACTATAATATTCCTAGGAGTTTTCTTTTTGGGATCTTTTTCAAGAAGTGATTGGTGAATTCTTTCAATTTCTATTTTGCCCTCTGGTTCTAAAATATCAGGGCAATTTTGCTTGATAATTTCTTTTCTTTTCTTTTTTTTTTAAAGCAATTGGGGTTAAGTAACTTGCTCAAGGTTACACGGCTAGTCATTATTTATGTGTGGGTGCTCATTTTCTGAGGCCGGATTTGATCTCGGGTCATCCCAACTCCGAGGCCGGCGCTCTTACTCACTGCGCCACCTAGCCGCCCCTTTAGGCAATTGGGGTTAAGTAACTTGCCCAAGGTTACATGGCTAGGTTTTTGTTTGTGTGGATTAAGTGTCTGAGGCCGGCTCCGAACTCAGGTCCTTCTGACTCCAGGGCCGGCGCTCTATTCACTGCACCACCTAGCTGCCCCTTGATAATTTCTTGAAGGATGGTGTCTTTGGCTCTTTTTTTGATCATGGCTTTCAGGTAGTCCAATGATTTTTAAATTATCTCTTCTGGATCTATTTTCCAGGTCAGTGGTTTTTCCAATGAGATATTTCACATTGCCTTGTATTTTTTTCATTTGTTTGGATCTGTTTTATAGTATCTTGATTTCTCATAAAGTCATTAGCTTCTAATTGTGCCAATCTAATTTTGAAGCAATTATCCTCTTCAATGAGTTTTTAAAATTCCTTTTGCATCTGGCAAATTTGGCTTTTTAAGGCATTCTTCTCCCCATTGGCTTTTTGGGCCTCTTTTGCCATTCAAATTAGTCTACTTTTTTTTTTTTGCTTTTTTTGGAGGGCAATTGGGGTTAAGTGACTTTCCCAAGGTCACACGGCTAGTTTTTGTGTTAAGTGTCTGAAGCCAGGTTTGAACTCAGGTCCTCCTAACTCCAGAGCTAGTGCTCTATTAACTGCGACACCTAGCCGCCCCGAGTTAGTCTACTTTTTAAGTTGTTATTTTCGTCAGTATTTTTGGGGTCTCCTTTAGCAGGCTGTTGATTCACTTTTCATGATTTTCTTGCATAATTCTCATTTCTCTTCCCAATTTTTCCTCCATTTCTCTTACTTGATTTTCAGAATCTTTCTTGAGCTCCCCCAAGGCCTGTAATCAGTTCATATTTTTCTTGGAAGCTTTTGATACAGGAGTTCTGACTTTGTTGTCTTCCTCCCATTCCATGCTTTGATCCTTTTTGTTCCCAAAAAAGGATTCTATGGTCTGTTTGTGCTTCCTCTGTTTGCTCATATTGCCAGCCAATTACTTGATTTTTGAGCTCTTTGTCACAGTAGAGCTCTGCTTCCAGATTGCAGAGAGCTATGTCCCAAATCGCTAGGGTTTTTGCTGCTGTAGGAGTTATTAGGTGGATGCCCTCTCTGCAACCCCCACAAGCTCTGGCACACTGGCCACACACCCCAGGACCACCACCCAAGACCACAATCCAGATCCAAGCAGGTTAAAGCAAGAGTGATTACCCTCAGAATGGTCACTATGGTCTGCATGTCAGGAACTCTGGAAACTCTGCCATGCCTCTGCCACTTCTCACCCTGGGGGCAGGGGCCAGAGCATGCTCTTCCTTCACCCTTCCAACAAAGTTCCCAACTGACCTTTTACTTTCTCTTTGGCATTTATGGGTTGAGAAGTCTGGAAACTGCCACAACTGCTGGTGATTCACTCTCCTGAAGTCTGCTCTGGCCTGTCTGGGCCACCATGGGGCTAGAACCATGGCTCATGGGGAACTTCTCTGAGCTTCCAGAGTGCTGGGATAGATCTTTCCTGTTAGTCTGCCTGGCTGCCTTCAGTGGGAGATTTGTTTCTCTCTGTCTCTTTGTGGGTTCTGTAGCTTTAAAATTTGTTTAGAGTCCCCCTCTCTGTCTCCTCTGTTCTGCCGGCAGCTCTTCGGCTTTGCCCCTCACCCCCTGAGAATGTATGCCTGCGCCAAGTTCATCTCTACCCCTGCCCTTGTGAGGAGCAGCTCTCAGCTGCTGAGTAGACCACTGTCTGCAGTGGTGCTAAAATGGCCAGAGGTTCGGACAGATGAGAACCTCAGCATTTTGGCAGCATCAAGTCCCTTGACCTCTCTTGTCCCTAGATGTGGATTCCAAACTAGTGCCATCTCAAGGGACGCTGACACAGCAGCCAAGTTTATTGGGGCTGGGGCTGCCACTGTGGGGGTGGCAGGCTCTGGAGCTGGGATTGGGACTGTGTTTGGAAGTCTCATCATCGGTTATGCCAGGAACCCCTCCCTGAAGCAGCAGCTTTTTTCCTACGCCATCCTGGGCTTTGCCCTGTCTGAGGCCATGGGGCTCTTTTGCCTGATGGTGGCCTTCCTCATCCTCTTTGCCATGTGACGGAGCCATTTCTATCCCCCTACATTTCTGAATGTTCTTTCTCATCCTCCTGGTCCTTCCATGCTCTTCCAGCCTGTGTATACCTCCACCTCCATCTTACCAGGCAGCCCTGGGGAAAGCCATGGGCTCAGGGTTTGACAGAGGGAAGACAAATAAATACTGTATTAATAAAAAAAAATTTGTTTAGAGTCATTTTGTTTTTACAGGTATTAGAGGTGGTTAGAGCCAGAGCCCATGGCAAGTTTGTGCTTTTACTCTGCCATCTTCACTCTGCCCATGTCAGTTGTTTTTCCAATGAGATATTTCACATTGTCTTCTATTTTTTTTCATTCTTTTGGTTTTGTTTTTATTGTTTCTTGATTTCTCATAAAGTCATTAGCTTCCATTTACTCCATTCTAATTTTTAAGGAAATTATTTTCTTTAGTGAGTTTTTGAACCTCCTTTTCCATTTGGCCAATTCTGATTTCTAAAGAATTCTTCTCCACATTGGCTTTTTGGACTTCTTTTATCATTTGGCCTAGTCTGTTTTTTTAAGGTATTATTTTCTTCAGTATTTTTCTATGTCTCTTTTACCAAGCTGTTGACTAGTTTTTCATAATTTTCTTATAGCACTCTCATTTCTCTTCCCATTTTTTCCTCTGCCTCTCTTACTTGATTTTCAAAATCCCTTTTGAGCTCTTCCATGACCTAAGACCAAGTCATATTTTTTCCTTAGAGGCTTTGGATGTAGGAACTTTGATTTTGTTGTCTTTTTCTGAATGTGTTTTGATCTTCCTTGTCACCACAATAACTTTCTATAGTCAAGAAGCTTTTGTCTGTTATTTACTCATTTCCCCAGCCTATTAGTTGACTTTTTGACTCTTTGTTAAAGTAGAGCTCTGCTTCCAGGGTGGAGAGAACACATTGTCCCAAGCTTCAGTGGTTTTGTGCAACTGTTTTCAGAGATACTTCTAGGGATCTGTAAGTTTTCAGTTCTTCCAAGATGGTACAATTTAAGGAGATGTGTTAACTATTCTCCTGGCTTGTGCTCTGGTCTGTGAGTGACCACAAGCACTCTTTTCTGCCCTGCAGTTCTGTGGCTGCAAGTTCTGCTATACTAATGCTTCTCCTTGCCCTAGAGCTGCTACCCAGGACTGTGACCCAGATCCAAGTATGGACAAATCAACAGAGTACTGCCTCAGTGCTAATAAAAAGACCCCTGTAATCTCCTTCTGATCAGTTTGATTCTTTGTAGGCTGAACCCTGAATCAGTCACTGCCACTACTGCTGATTTAGTGACTTCCAAGACCTGTTCCTGGTTTGTTAGGACCAGGGTTGTGCTGCCACAGCCTATGCTGGACTGTGCTCCACTCTCGCCCAGGTGTGACAGACCTTTCCTGATGAGCTTTTGAGTTGTCTTTGGCATCTGTAGGTTGAAAGTTCTGAAAACCATCACTGCTGCCATTGATTCAGTCTTTCTGAGGACTACTCCAGGTTTTCTGAGGCTGTCTGTGCTGGTGCAGCCCATGCTAGATTGCATTTCTCTCTCACCCTGATGGAACAGACCTTTCCTGCTGACCTTCCAAGTGGTCTTGGGCTGCAAATTTTTTCACTCCATCTTTTTGTGGGTTTTACTGCTCTAGAATTTGTTTAGAGTCCTTTAAAAAAGGTATTTGAGGGGCGGAGTCAAGATGGTGGAGTAGAAATGACTTCTGTGGGGCTCTGGCTCTCACCTCCTCCAATTAATGTAAAAGGTGATTCTGAACAAACTTTGGAGCTGCAGAACCCACAAAACGACACAGAGGAGCTAACCTCCTGCTGAGGACAGCCTGGCAGGCTGGCAGGAATTGGCCAGCACAGTGCTCTGGGAGCCAACCCCAGGCCCAAGTGAGCCAGAGGTTTTAGCCTGAGGGTGGGACTGACCAGCAGCCAGCTGTAGGGACTTCAGATCACCAGAAGCTATGGCTGTTTCCAGAAATATCAACACATAGATGTGAAGGACAAAGTGAGAGGTCAGTGCAGTGTGGACTTTGGGATCCAGTAGTTGTGAGTGCATCAGCTCCCCCCAAGTGGAAGCTTCAGGTCCTGGCCTGCAGACTATAGGGGAACCAAGCCACCAGTCTGAGGAGTAATCCCTCTTGCTTTAACCTTCTTGGATCTGGATTGCAGTGTAGAGTGAAGGTCCTGTGACCAGCTTGCCAGAGTATGTGGAGGCTTCAGAGAGGGCACCCAATTAATACCTCTGGCAGCTGAGAAAATCCCAGCATTTGGAATGAAGCTCCCTGTCTGGTGGCAGAGTCCCACTGTGGCAAAAAGCCCAGGGGTCAAGTGACTGAGTGGCGACATAACCAGGCAAAAGAAGCAAAGCAAACAGAAGAATCCAACATTAGACTCCTATTTTGGGGACAAAAAGGATCAAAGCATGGAACAGGAGGAAGACAGTGAAGTCAGAACTTCTGCACCAAAATCTTCCAAGAAAAATATGAACTGGTTACAGGCCACAGAGGACCTTAAGAAGTAGATAAGAGAAGTGGAGGAAAAATTGGGAAGAGAAATGAGAAAGATGCAAGAAAATTATGAAATTAGAGTCAACAGCCTGACTGAGGAAAATAACACCTTAAACAACAGACTAACTCAAATGGCAAAAGAGGCTCAAAAAGCCAATGAGGAGTAGAATGCCTTAAAAACCCGAATTTGCCAGATGGAAAAAGAATCTCAAAAGCTTACTGAGGAGAATCATTCCTTCAGAATTAGATTGGAGCAAATGGAAGCTAGTGACTTTATGAGAAATCAAGGTGTTGTTAAACAGATCCAGACAAATGAAAGAATAGAAGGCAATATGAAATATCTCATTGGAAAAACCATTGACCTGGAAAATAGACCCAGGAGAGATAATTTAAAAATTATTGGACTACCTGAAAGCCATGATCAGAGAAAGAACCTAGAAATCATCCTTCAAGAAATTCTCAAGGAAAATTGCCCTGATGTTTTAGAACCAGAGGGCAAAATAGAGATTGAAAGAATCCACCAATCACCTCCTGAAAAAGATCCCAAAAAAGAAAACTCCTGGGAATATTATAGCCAGGTTCCAGAGTTCCCAGACCAAGGAGAGAATATTACAAGCATCCAGGAAGAAACAATTTGAATGTTGTGGAAACACAATCAGGATAACTCAGGACCTGGCAGCTTCTACACTGAGGGATCAAAGGGCTTGGAATATGATATTCCAGAGGTCAAAGGAGCTGGGATTAAAACCAAGAATCACCTACCCAGAAAAACTGATTATCATGTTTCAGGGGAAAATATGGTCATTCAGTGGAATAGATGACTTTCAAGTATTCTCGATGAAAAAACCAGAGTTGAATAGAAAATTTGACATTCAGATACAAGAAGCAAGAAAAGCTTGAGAAGGTAAACAGGGAAAAGAAATCATAAGGAACTTGTCAAAGTTGAACTATTTTTTTTTTGCTTTTTTTTTTGGAGGGCAATTTGGGTTAAGTAACTTGCCCAAGGTCACACAGCTAGGTTTTTGTTTGTGTGTGTTAAGTGTCTGAGGCTGGATCCGAACTCAGGTCCTTCTGACTCCAGGGCCAGCTCTCTACTCACTGCACCACCTAGCTGCCCCAAAGTTGAACTATTAACATTCCTGTATGGAAAAATTATAATTGTAACGGATGAAACTTTTCTCAGTATGAAAATGGTTGAAGGGTATATATATATATATATATATATATATATATATCGGAGGGTATATGGGCATATGAATACATATGTGAATGTGTGTATATATGTTTACAGGTATACAAAGATAGACGGGACCGGACCAATTTAATAGGAAGGGATGATACTTAAAAGGTGAAATTAAGAGGTAAGAGAGGAATATAATGAGAGGAGATGGGGAGAGACAGAATGGGATAAACTATGTCGTATAGAAGAGGCAAGGGAAAATGGGTACAATGGAGGGGAAGAATAGGAAGGCAAAAGGGAATGGGTCAACCTTATTCTCATTGAATTTGGCTCAGGGAGGGAATGACATACACACAAAATTGGGTATCTCACCCTACAGGAGAGTAGGGGGAAAGGGGATGAGAGGGGGGATGATGGAAGGGAGGGCAGGCTTGGGGGAGGGAAGTTGGAAGCACCCACTTTTGAAAAGGGACGGGATCAATGTAGAGAATAGAACAAGTGGGAGGTGGGATAGGAGGGAGGGAAATATAATCAGTCTTTTATAATATATCTACTATGGTAATGTTTTGCTTTAGCTACACATGTACAACCTATACTGAATTGCTTATCTTCCCAGTAAGGGTGGGTGACAAGGGAGGAAGAGAATGAATCTAGAATTCAAAGTCTTAAAATCAAATGTTTTATATATATATATATATATATTCATACATACATACATACTATTATTAATACTATTTTACATGTAATTGGGAAATAAGATGTATATGCACTGGGGCATAGAGATCCACCATGCCCTACTGGAAAAGTTGAAGGAGAAGAAATGGGAAAGAGCAAATTGGAGGAGGGGATTTCCTGTGGGACTGCTATTTTGGGGTGGTGGGTAGGAAAAATGGGGAGAAAATTTGTAACTCAAAATCTGGTGGAAATGAATGATGTAAATCATAAGTTAATAAAGCATTTAAAAAAAGTATTTGGAGGGATTTGGGGGAGAGCTCTTCCATCTTGGCTCTCCCAACTTCCTTTCTTTAGAAGGCAAATAAGGAGATATATACTCAACAAAGGTGGTTGCTATTTTCATAGAAGCTATTTTGGAATGTAATGTGTAAATGGAAAATGGTTTCTCTTTAGCCAATGTGGAGGTCTGACTTCCACTGGACCCTTCAAAGCTGTCACAGTCCTTCAGTCTAAATAATAGGCAGGAGAGGGCAGAAGGAAATCTGGCCAAGGCCAAACCTGACTCCTACTGAACTTCTTACACCTTATTCTTACACCTTATTCCCCAACATGAGCTGTTGTTCATCCTTCTTTTTTTGAAGAGGACCAATGACATCACAGGATGATGTCTTGACTTGTACATGAATTGGATTTAAGTAAGGCAGAATTGCACAAAGTCATTAGCCTCATTCTTTCTTCCAAAGTCATCAAAATCCAGTGAAAAGATGACTGGTGATGGCCTAGGATGCAGCTGATGACCTTGGTATCTTTCATGTCTGACCAAACTCTAAGTACTCTAAACCACCTTCAGTCACCTTCATGACCATTGGAACAAGTTCTCTTCACCCACTCATTCCACCAGAGGATGTCCTCACGTACTTGGGTTAAATATCTCCCTAACTCACAGCTCTCAATATTGGCTTTCCAGTATGGTTTTACCTGAGTGTGGTCTCTGTGCTTGTCACAGCTTTCTTGGAGCCACAGGTGAGATTTGGGTGACAAGTGAATGGAGTGTACAGAGAAGACTAGTATTGTTTGTGTGAAGGCTTGCCGAACCCTCTTTGAGGCTGCTCATTCATCTTTGGTGTCCCCAACACATACTCTTTGATCCAGTGACCCATCTCCTCCTGTTCCATGAAGAAGACACTTCAAATCTCCATTCCAAGCATTTTCTTTGACTGTTCCCCATGCCTGGAATGCTCTCCCTTTTCTGCTACAACTACTAACCTTCATGACTTCCTTAAGTTCCAATTAAAATCCCAACTTCTACAGGAAGTCTTCCCTCTGTTAATTATTTTCTATTCATCCTGAATATAGCTTGCTTTGTATATATTTGTTTGCATGTTGTCTCCCCTGTGAAATTGTAAGCTCCTTGAGGACAGAGAGTGTCTTTTGCCTCGTTTTATATTCCCAGTGCTTATCACAGGGTCTGGCACATTTGTTGTTTGTTTAGTTGTTTTGGTTGTGACCCCATTTGAAGTTAACAAAGATATTGCAGTGGTTTGTCATTTCCCTCTCCAACTCATTTTACAGATGAGGAAACTGAGGCAAACAAGGTTAAATGACTTGCCCAGGTCACACAGCTAGTAAGTGTCTGATCTGAGGCTGGATTTGAACTCAGATCTTCCTGATTCTGGGCCCAGCACTCCATTCACTGCACCACCTAGCTGTCCACCTGGCACATATTAGACACTTTATAAATGTTTATTGATATGACCCAGAGGTCATAATGAAATTCTCTAGTCAATTGAACAGACTTCACTTTTTTGCATTTAGTCTAAAGCCTACAATTGAGTGATTATAATGAGTTTTTACTTAGTTAAGGCATCAAAGTTAAAATGGGGCAACATGATTTCTTCTTACCCTTATAAATTAGAAAAAGTTTTAAATTAGTCTATCATTAGTAATGTATACTTTATTGTAAATTTAAATTGATATATCATATCTTTCAGGAACATTGCCTTTTGAGACCTATTGCTTATAATCAAATGAAAAGTTTTGTTCTTTGTTAAAGGAATTTTAAACATAATAAGCATATTGGAGAAGGTGTTACTTTTATAGAGGGGGGGGAATCATCTCCTTAAGATCTTAGCTTTCTTCCAAGGGCCTTTAAGTCTCTTGAGCATGTGATCTGCATATTTTCTTTTCATGATTCTCCTCTAATTTATACGTTCAACCAGAATTTCTGGTAGATTATTTGTAATAAGAGGCAGTTAGGTAGTATAGTGAATAGACCATTAGGCCTGGAGTCATAAAGACCTGAAGCCAAATGCTAACTAGTTGTGTGACCCTGTACATTAACCTCTGCCTCAGTTTCCTCATATATAAAATGGAGATAATAATAGCAAGTACCTCCCTGAGGTACTCAACTGAGGATTGTTGTGAGGATCAAATGAAATGATATTTGTTAAGTGCTTAGCACAGTGTCTGGCATATAGTAAGCACTACATATTCTAATTATAATTAATGAACAAATGTCCCTTCAGACATTGGAGTGTCTTATTAAAGGTCAGAGCCCCAGGGAGATGATAAAGAAAGGATCATTTCTGTGAAGAAGGGAAACATTTTTGACCAAATAAGAGATAGAGAGTATTATGAAATACAAAATGGATTATTTTAATTACATTAAATTAAAAAGGGTTTGCACAAACAAAACCAATGCAACCAAGATTTGAAGGATAGTAGAAAACTGGGAAAATTAAGACTATCTATAGTCATATGAAAAAATGCTCTAAATCACTATTGATCAGGAAAATAGAGATTAAACCAACTCTGAGGTATTACTTGTCAGATTGGCTAATATGACAGAAAAGGAAAATTATAAATTTTGGAGAAGATGTGGGGAAATCGGGGCACTAATACATTGTTGGTGGAGTTGTGAACTGATTCAGCCATTCTGGAGAACAATTTGAAACTATGCCCAAAGGGAAATAAAATTGTGCATACCCTTTGATCTAGCAATACTTCTTCTAGATATATATCCCAAAGAGATCACAAAAAAAGGAAAAGAATCTACACGTACAAAAATATTTATAGCAGCTCTTTTTGTGGTGGTAAAGAAATGGAAATTGGGGCAGCTAGGTGGCGCAGTGAGTAGAGTGCTGGCCCTGGAGTCAGAAGGACCTGAGTTCGGATCTGGCCTCAGACACTTAACACACACAAACAAAAACCTAGCCGTGTGACCTTGGGCAAGTTACTTAACCCCAACTGCCCTCCAAAAAAAAAAAAAAAAGAAATGGAAATTGAAGAAATATTCATCAGTTGGAGAATGGATAAGTTGTGGCATATGAATGCAATAATGTGCTATAAGAAATGATGAGCAGGCAGATTTTAGAAAAAACAGGAAAGACTTACATGAATTGATGTGAGTAAAGTGAGCAGAGCCAGGAGAACATTGTAACAGTAACAGGAACTTTGTGTGATGGTCAACTATGATAGACATAGCTCTTCTTGGCAATACAATGATCCAAGACAGCTAGCTCCAAAAAGCTCATGATGGAAAATGCTATCCACATCCAGAGGAAAACCTATGGAATCTGAATGCAGATTGAAGCATACTATTTTCACATTTTTTTTCTTTCATGGCTTTTCCGTTTTGTCTTGTTTCTTCTTTCATAACATGACTGCTGTGGAGATATGTTTAACATGATTGCAAATGTATAATCAGATTGCTTATCGTCTTGGGGAGATGAGGGAGGGAGAAAAATTTGGAGCTCAAAATCTTAGCAAAAAAAATGTTGGAAACTATCTTTACATGTAATTGGAAAAAAGAGCTATTTACAAAAAGAAAAAGAAAGAATGAAAGGAAGGAAGGAAGACAGGAAGAAAGGAAGAAAGGGAAAGGAAAGAAAAGAATCATCTTCTCCTAGGCCTACTTAGGAGATTGACACATGAAAGGTTGGGAAATAGGTTGGTTGAAGATATATAATTATGAAGATGAAAAAAATCCAGAAAATAGTGACCTGTTTGGCCTTAGGGTCTCCTGCCCCTTAAAGGTCACATGGCCCTGAAAAGAGACTTTAGTCCTTGGCCTTTTCATTTTTCCCCCCATTTTTGGTGGATCTTGAGAATTCAAAGGTCAATAGAAGTAAAAGAAATCAAGGCTAGGTTTTGGAGTCAGTGCAGGCAGCATTGAGGCCCTGAGGAGTAAGGATAAACCTTAGGTCGTTTGAGACTCTAGCCCAGTGTAAGGTTTCAAGAAATGATGCTGAATCTGATGGGACCACAGCTATGTAAGGACATTACTAAATTTTGAGCTTACTTCTTCAGAAACCAAGGTGATGTAGGGGAGAACATGCCCCAAAAATATTGGAGGAAAACTTGTATGTTGGTTCTTGCTATATTTTTAAAGTAAATATCCCTTTGGGAGGACACTCCAATACTTTTGAACACACTAGAACCCTGATGGGGAGATCAGACAGCCAGGCTCTGGGAGAGAAAGTCAGAGTGAAGAACAAATGAAAAGACCATGGTAGCTGAAAGGAATAGTACATAGAGTTCTGGTCATAGAGTCAGGAAGACCTGGAGTTCACATTTGACCTCAGATACTAACTTAGTGACATTGGGCAAGTCATTTAATCTCTCTCTGCCTCAGTTTCCTCAATGGGAAATGGGCATAATAATAGCACCTAACTCCTAGCATTATTCTGAGAATCAAATGAGATAATATTTGTAAAAATGCTTAGCACAGTGCCTGACACAGAGTGCTTAATAAATGCTTTTTCCATCCCTTCTTCCCTCTAAGAATTGAGGTCTGTTTCTCAGGGTCATATGGGTTTAGAGGGGGAGAAGGCCCTGATATCATGGCCTTAACTGAATAATATGAGAAAGTCACTGAACACCTCCAGACTGAATAAAGCAAAGAGATGGCCAAAGCTGACTCAGGCCTTTTTCAAGACACTGACAGTTATGGTTATGCAGCTGATCAAAAAGGGTTTCTCTCAGTCATGTAGTTAGCCAACCATAACCAGTTACAGAACATCCACAAATATTTCACAGTCTCTTTAAGGCACAATTCTCCTGAAAGCAAGTTCCCCAGCATCATCCATGTGGAAAGACTGCATTAGCCAAGGAAGGCGATGAGGTCTTTGTAGGTGCCAGACTTTCTCTATTTCTATCCCCGTCTCATCTCTGTCTCTACCTCTATCTATCTCTTGCTTTGTTCTCTAAAATATGTAAAACACACATGTACATGTATATGTATATGTATGCCTTTTGATTTGATATCACAATCATTCCTAGATAACTACCCCTACCACCCAGTGAGCCTATCCTTCTAACAAAGCATAGCCCAGACATTACTCAAAACTCTGGGCTCACACAAACAAAATTCAATTCTGACAGTTAAAACAATAAAATAATTGTATTTCCCTAACTCATTATGCCTCTACCTGCACTTTACTCTGGGAAATCTCCATACATAATTTAGGTATAGCTCACATCTCCAAATGTGCAAAAAGGGATCCCTAGCTCCCATGCAATTACTTGAGGTAATAAATCCCACAAAATTTTTACTTAATCCCCCAGAAAATACAAAAGACACTAAGAATTCACAAGAGCCAATAACCAAATACAGAATACATATAAAGCACTCAAAGGACTTACAGGAGCTTATAAGCCATTACAACAAACATATAAATCACTCAAATAGCCTGTAAACTCCCTATAGAAGGCCATCATACTTGTAGGCTGATGAAAAAACAACACCCATTCCTATCAAAACTGTACCATCCAAATCAATCACTGTGATCAGGAGTGGTGGGGGTGGTGGCAAAGTTCAGGTCCCTTGCCTCCCCAAGCCACAGGTCCTCTTCCATTTAAGAGAGCCAATAGGGGTAATTTTTCTTCAAGAAGTTGTTAATGATACTTGCAGTTGCTGTGGAGGTATAAGGCCAGTAACACCAACATACAGAAGGGCTACTAGTATAGGTTCTTTGATCTGCTTTTCTAAAGGAAAGACAGCTTCAAAGGTGTCAATAATATTACTTTAATTAAACAATGCAGACAAATAAGCAGAAAGAAGTGAGTATCCAAGAAAGAATCCAATAAACAGGCTCCAATTGTCTAAACAAAGTAATAGATACATAATCACCAGACCAGGGAGCATCAACATCTGGATTCTCAAAACTGGAGGACTCCTTAATAACAGCTACCCAGAGTCTCATCTGGCCAAATTACAAAGAAACATTCTTCCTATGAGTGAGCCCCAAAGTAAAATACCAACCTCCTAGTATATATAATTTTCAACTAATAGGCTCAGAGCCAGAAGGTATTACAACTTAGTGACTCAGTGCCTAATTGGCTCAGTACCAAAAGGTGTGAAAGCCTTCCTGCAAGCAAGCCTCCCTGTAAGCCAGCTTCCCCCTAAGCAAGCGCCTCCCCCAAGGCAATATAAATCTCCCTGAATACCCTGATGGGCTCTATGTAACTCAGGATATGTCACAGCTGTGAACCGCTGGAGCTCAAAGCAGCAAGACATCTGTGGTTGAAATACCTGTGTGGGAATGTGGCCCCTGTTCTAAGGGAAAAAGGAACACATGTGGTCGTGTAAGCCTATTAATGGACAGGGAAGATCTTATATTCCATTAACTCTACAGAAACCCACTCAGGATCTTTCCCTTCTCTGGCTAGAAAACTGGATTCTAGAATCATACTTTCTAGATTGAAACTATTCTATAAAGGAAGTTAGGATTTCCAAAACATTGCTCATGAGCTTTATTCTTCATCTGAGTGGGTACAAGCATGTCTGCTTCTGTCATCTGTAGTTAATCTGTAAGTTTCCCAGATGTTGCCCTTTCTTGATCTCAGAAAGCCCATTCTGAGGATCTTTTAAGCTAAGTGGAAAAGCTAATGAAACTCCCATTCTTCTGCTCTAAGGAAGCTATTAGCAATTTTGAGGGTGGAGATGGGAAGAAACCACATGTTCACAGGCTTCTCCTTTCTTCCCGAACACAAACTCTGCTACATTCTGATCTGTCTTCTGAGCAGGGTAAAAGTAAAAAGGTAAAAGGACTGGATGGAATCTGTCACTCTACAGAATAAATTTTAAACTCTTCTTTTTGGCTTTTAAAATCAATTACAATCTGCTCCCAACCTGCCTTTCTGGCCTCATTATACATTCTTCTTCCTCTGTTGGTCTAGTGAAACTGGCCTTCTTGTTGTTCCTCCATTTATTATCTTTTTGTTCCTTTGCACTGACTGTCTGCAATGCCTAGAATGCACTCCCTCCTTTCTACTTTGTAGAATGCTTTACTTCCTGACTTCTCTTTGCTACTAGTGCCCTTCTTTCCAAAATTACTTTATATTTATTTTACATTGACCTGTAAATGTATATGTGTGTATATGTTTTTTCTTATGATAGACCGTAAGCTCTTTGAGGGTGGAAACTTCTATTTAAAAAAAAATTCCCAAGTGACTAGTATAGTATCTGGTACATAGTAAGCACTTAATAAAAACTTATTGGTTGATATTTGTTGTCCAGCAGAATGGGAGAGCCTTTGAACCTTCTGAGTCCCAATCAGACAGCTAATTTGTGGATGGCCTCAGACCCTGGAAAACAATTAGGAATTGTCAATTGTCCTTTGAAAGTATGCCCATAATTGGATGGGGAAGGATATGTTCAAATTGATCAACCTCTCCTCCTTTGTAAATATTCTATCAGTTGTCATAACCTCTCTAGCCTCCTTCAGAGACTATAGATATTGTTATAGTGTTTTTAAGAGGTAAAAGAATCTCAAGAAACTGAAAGTTTAACTGTAATTCTAGAGAGATTGTGAATTCAGTGACTGAAGAGAGACTGAGTCGAGTACAGAGACAAGGGGAATGAAGAAAACTTATTTCTTGAGAGAACTTTTGTGACTTCTGAGAAAGCTGAATAGTGGGACTGCATTCCAGAATTGAGAAATCATCAGTTTAAGTTATGTTTAGAAGTGATTATGGTTGATTGTTCCCAGAGCTGAAACAGTGTAAATACTTATTTGTGTCTTTGTTTTACTTGTTACATTCTTTAAAAATGTGCTACCAGTAACTATGAGGTTTAATTTTAATGCAGGGGATAAAGCTTTTTTTTTTTTAGGAGATAAAGCTTTTAATATATAATAAGATAGGAGTATCTGTGGGAAAAGAAGTTTCTCCAGTTTATTAAAAAATACTCAATAAAGTGGGGTAGGGTCTCATAATAATTGACCAATTATTGAGAGAGATGTTGCAACTTTAATGGGGAAATATCAGAACTAACTCCTTGATTAACTTGGAACCTGGGATGAGAATGAATCAGGGAAATGGACCAATAGCAATTAGAAAGAGGGATGATCAGGCTATATGTGAGCATCAACTTTTAAATCTTGCTACATGTAAGGACTTAGGTCTAGTTGTTTTGAACATTTTATCTTTCTTTCCTATGGGAATTTTTTTTTCATAGAATAATGAATGCGAAGTGTCTGACGGTGCTACTAAATATTAATGGCATTAAATTGTTTGTCTTATTTATCATTTTATTTGATATATATTAATTGAATCTGTTATTTTACTATTTATTGATTAATTTATTGGTATTGGTTTGCTAAATATAAATCTTATACTATCACTGTTTTTTAAAGAAAGACTCATGTTTAATAAGTATTGTGAAGTTTTTGAACTGTGGATGGGAGAATCTTATGATTTTAGAAGAAGACCCAGAGAATACAACTTAGAACATCATAAGAATATTGAAAATAGTGAAAAGTCAAAAGACTGGAAAATTGCAAGGTAATACCTATTAAGGTCAAGACTGGGAAAACCACTCAGCTAATGAGTTACCATGTGAATTACCATGCTTCAAAAACACTAGATACACTGATACACTAACAGAAGAAAATAGTACTTGGGCACTAATTTACACATCCCATTCTGAGTCTGAGGAGTTGGTTAGGAGAGAAGAACTTGTAATGAGAAAAGAGGGCATTATAACAAGGAAATTGACAGGATTTTTCAAGTTAGAAAGGAATAGTCCACCTGTGAGAAATACCTTAGTATTCCCCTATAGCAGAAAGAGATGGCTTATCTCTGAGTGAGGTACAGGCTAGATCCCCAAAATTGAACAACCAAGTACAAGGCATGGAGAATGAATGGAAGTATATGCTTGTAGAGAAAGGAGAGGACAGGACATCCATATGATCCTCATTGTACTTGAGATGCAATGAATGTTACCATAATTCTAGTAGTTGATAAAAATAGTACATAAGATATGCAGCAGGTGTGCAGTTACAAAGAGAGATTCCCATCAGAGTGACCCAATCCTGACGAACTCTGGAGCATCCCTCTCACATGTGGGCTAAAGAACACAGCAAAAGAGTCATAACAAAAACAGATTCAGTGATGAGAAGTTTACAGAGAATCTGTGGAAAGAAAGAGCAATAGAAAAATTTTCATATTGGGAAGATGAAAGACAAGATCAAATGATAAAGTAAAGTGTTTAGCATAGTGCCTGGCACACAGTAGGTGCTTAATAACTGCTTAATACATTCTCTTAAGGGAACAAAAGTCACAACAGTCTGAGAAAAATTTACTATCATCATGATACCAGAAGTGGAATTGTCTTCCATTATAATTGTGCAGGGAGGGCATGTGAGTAATGAATGTTCCCAGAAGAGTGATAGAGAGTTGGCTTTTGAGAAGCCAAATTCCAAAGAATCAGCATCAAGATATGAGGATGGTATTAGGGATGGAGGTCATTCCAGACCAGAAGAAATAGTGCAAAGGACTTCATCATCAGATTACAACAACTGGATGCAAGAGCACCACCATCAAGATAACAAGCAAAGTTGAACTGGTTTTGGTCCTTAGTGTAGACTAGATGGCCACTGAATAGTGTACCTGAGAGGAGAATAATGATTGGTTTGGAGGAAGGTATCAAGAAACGATGGCATAAGCCCCAAATTTGTTTTCAAGAAATGAAGCAAGATTCGGGCAACTAGGTGGCTCAGTGGACAGAGCACTTGTCCTGGAGTCAGGAGGACCTGAGTCCAAATCCAGGCTCAGACACTTACTAGCTGTGTGACCCTGGGCAAATCACCCCAATTGCCTCAAAAAAAGAAAAAGAAATGAAGCAAGATAACGGAATTTTACTGAAAACCTTTGATGTTTAGAGAATTTTTTTTTTGAGGGCAATTGGGGTTAAGTAACTTGCCCAAGGTCACACGGCTAGGTTTTTGTTTGTATGTGTTAAGTGTCTGAGGTCCTTCTGACTCCAGGGCCAGCACTCTACTCACTGCGCCACCTAGCCGCCCCAGATGTTTAGAGAATATTGGAGAGACTAGATAACCAAACAGAGAAGTTTAAATATGAGATATCCCCATTGGAGAAGAAATTGGAAAACAAGGTAGATTGAAGGCCTACATTTATAAGAAATCAAGATTTTTCAAATTTTAGATATAAAAAAACAGCTAGGTACTGAAACAGGTTTTCATCTAGATATGAAAGAATACTATTAAAAGATGCTCAAAAGAAACTGCTACATTGAAACGGCAATTGCTCAAAACATTGAAGAAGCTCAGCTTGTTTCCCAATTAGTACAAAGAGCTCCTGAAAAAGGTGGAGTTTCTAATAAGGCTGATGTTGTATATAAAAGTCCAAAAATTTTTCTAGGCCTGAGAAGGTCCCAGTTCAGGCAAGGAGGGAAGGCTGAACCTAGAGGTGGTAACTTTTCTTGCTTAAAATTTCATATATTGAGTTCTCTAGAGTAAAAAGACGAACCATAGAATGTAGTAATATTGGTAGTGAGTCTAAACTATCAACATTTTAGGTATAGATAGAGAAATAGGAATAAATAGTAAATGAATAAGAACCATTCAGCCTATAAATAGGCTAATTCATAGGGTTGCAGGAAGAACAGAAGTGGTTACTCATTCGGCTAGATGAAATTCATTGTTGAATTACGTATAATGTTGCTTTGTACTTTTTGATGTGCCAATGCAGTGTTATACATGTATTAGTGGGGCAGCTAGGTGGTGCAATGGATAGAATGCCAGAACTAAAAGTCTAATTTTTCTGAGTTCAAATCCAGCCTCAGGCAACTGACTGTGTGACCCTGGGCAAGTTACTTAACTTTCTTTACCTCAGTTTCCTCATCTGTAAAATGAACTAGAGAAGAAAATGGCAAAACACTCCAATATGAGTGACAAGAAAACCCCAAATGGTGTCATGAAGAGTGGGACACAACAGAAACGACTAAACAACGACAAATGTCTTAGTACAATAGTCACATTACTTTTACTATTGCCACTGTTTTATTTTTCTTTTTATTTGAAGCATCCTATCCGGTGGGTCTTTATGTTATGAAAAGTGTGTTATATTAAAATGTAGATTTAATGAGTTCTCAAATGATTTTTCAGGGGCCTAAAAAATTTGGCTTCCAAGAGAAATGTAACACTAGTTAAAGTAGTCTATCCCACAAAGAGCTAATAGAATTAAAAAAAAATTTTTTAGCAATCATTCTGAGGAAGCTGTGGATTTTATTGACTCAGAGAGACTAAGTGAAGGTTCAGAGATAAAGGGGATGTCTGGGGCGGCTAGGTGGCACAGTGAATAGAGCGCCGGCCCTGGAATCAGAAGGACCTGAGTTCGGAGCCGGCCTCCGACACTTAATCCACACAAACAAAAACCTAGCCGTGTAACCTTGGGCAAGTTACTTAACCCCAATTGCTTTAAAAAAAAAAAAGATAAAGGGGATGAAAAGGGTTTCTTTCCTGAGAGAACTGTTTCAAACATTTATTTTGAGGGGGAAAAAAATCACAAGAAGAATTCTTGAAAGACTTTGGCTGTTGTCTTTTGGTAGGGGCAAGGAACTGCAAACTAAAAGGGTGCCTGCTCATCAACTGAGTAATGACTGAATAAACTGTGGTATATGAAGGAGTACTATTGTTCTTTAAGGAATGATAAAAAGAACAGTTTTATAGAAACTATGAAAACTTGCATGTTATCCAGAGCAAAGTGAATTGAACCAGAACAATTTACACAATGATAACATTATAAAGACAAACAACTCTGAAAGACTTTAAGATCTCTACTCATGAATGATTCTAGAGATATGAACAATTACTTATGGAAAAAGAGGTTTCTCCAGTTTGTTAAAGAAATATTTAATAAACTGGGGGTGGATTTTCAGAGCTAATTGATTTAATCAATGAGAAATGTATTGTATTTTTAGTAATTCATAATTACAAAGACATCAGAGCATGCTTGCCTTAAAATCCAGAATATTCTACAACTCTTTATCTTCTTTCTATAGTCTATTCTACAACTCTTTATCTTCATACTAAGAATAGTATGAAATACTTTATCAAAGCTTTGCTAACCTCTAGGTAAACTAGAACTATAGCACTTCTCTCATCTACCAGTTTGGTAATCCTATCAAAAAAGGAAATTAAATTAATCTAGCGTGATTTATGCTTGCTGAAGTCATGCTGGCTTTTAGCAATCTCCACTTTTTTCTTTAGATGTTTATCAGCTATCTCTTTATTGATCTGTTCTAGAATTTCCCCAGGAATTGAAGTTAGTCTCCCTGGCATTATAGTTTCTTATATTATAATAATATTCCATTCATGTAATTGATAAAGTGCTGGACTTGGAATCAGGAAGATCTAAGTTTGAATCTTGTCCCCAGATGTTTGCTAGCCATGTACAGGTCACAATCTCTCTTCAGTTTTCTCATCTGTAAAGTGAAGATAATAATAGTACCTGATTCATAATTTTGTTGTGAAAATTAAATGAGATATATGTAAAATGCTATGCAAACTTTAAAATACTATATGAAAGTTATTAAAAACAAAAGATAAATAGCATTTGCTTTAAAAATTAAAAAATTTCATTCACATATCATAATTTGTTCAATCATTGCCAAATTAAAAGATTAGTTTCATGAAAATGATGGGGAAATTCAGAAGCTGCTAAATGAAAAACAAGAACTCCACAGCATTTACCAGCAAGAAAGTTCATCTCTAAGAAGGCAGCATTTAATTCCATCAAACGTAATGTACAAGCAAAGCTTAGAGAGATACAGCATTCTTGGCTCAGTAAGAAGGCAGATGAAATTCAGTTTTATGCTGATAGTAACAATCCAAAGCACACTTTTATGATGCCCTATAGGCTATTTATTGGCCAAAGGCCTATGGTGCATCTCAACTATTCAGTGCTGATGGAGACACATTGATTAGTGATAAGGATATGATCCTAGAGAGATGGGCTGAACACTTCCATAGTGTTCTCAACAGAATATCATTAATCAAAGCTGAGGCCATTGACCATTTACCTCAGGTTGAAGTCAATCCCTCCCTAGCTGAAGCTCCAACTGAAGAAGAGGTTTTGAATGCTGTTAGGCTCCTTTTTATGTGGCAAAGCACCTGATGCCGATTCTATTCCAGCTGAGATTTACAAGGTGGGGGGCCATTGCTCATATGAAAGCTAATTGAAATTTTCCAGGTTATATGGCAAGAAGAAGTTATTGCCCAGGAGTTCAAGGATGCATCCATTGTCCATCTCTATTAAGGTAAAAGAAATAGATTTCCCTGTGACAATCACGGGGCGGGGGGTGGGGTGGTCCTGTCTCTTAGTCATTGCCAGCAAGATTCTTGCCAGAGTCCTCCTTAACAGGCTAATCCTTTACCTGGAAGATGGTCATCTACCTGAGAGCCAGTGTGATTTCAGAAAGGGCCGAAGAACAGTTGATATGGTGTCTTCTGCCCAACAACTCCAGGAGAAATGCCAGGAGAAGAACAGAGGTCTGTAAACAATGTTTGTAGATCTGACCAAGGCCTTTGATACTGTTAGTTGTTAGGCTTATGGAAAATTATGTCAAAATTTGGCTGCCCATAGAAGTTCATAAGCATTGTATGTCAATTTCCTGACAGCATGCTTGCCTGGGTTCTAGCTAATGGATAATGCTCTCGTACCTTCCCAGTCACCAAGGGAGTGAAACAAGGTTGTGTGCTTGCTTCCATGCTTTTTAGCAGGATGTTTTAAGCCATATTATCAAATGCTTTCAATGAGGAGGAACATGGCATCAAGGTCTGCCACTGTACTGATGGTAAATTCTTCAACTTGAAGAGGCTACAAGTCAAGAGCAAGGTGGAGAGAGTGTTGGTGCATGATTGTACACTCAATGCAGTCGCTGAAGCTGAGATGCAACAAAGTATGAATCAATTCTCTGCTGCTTGTGCAAATTTTGACCTAACAATCAACACCAAGAAACACAGGTGCTCCATCAGCCACCACCATACCATCCATGCATGGAACCATGATTATAGCAAATGGAGAAGTTTTGAATGCTACAGATAAATTCACTTACCTTGGTAGTATACTTCCCAGGGATGTACCTGTTGATAATGAGGTTGATAAACACATTTCCAGAGCTAACTCAGTGTTTAGGAGGCTCTGAAGGAAAGTAGAGGAGAGAAGAGGTATTAGACTGACTACCAAACTGAAGGTCTACAGAGCCATTGTGCTGACCTCATTGTTGTATGTCTGTGAAACCTGTATAGTATACCAGAGCCATGCCAAGAAACTGAATCACTTCCATTTGAATTGTCTTAGGAAGATTCTGAAGATCACCTGGCAGAATATTATACCAGACACTGAGGTCCTTACTTTAACTAAATTGCCAAGAATTCAAACTCTGCTTCAGAAAGCACAACTCCCATGGGCCGGACACGTTGTTGGAATGTAAAATGTACACTTGCCAAAAAGATATCTATAGAGAACTCATACAGGGCAAACATTCACATGGTGGTCAGAAGAAGTGATACAAGGACACTCTCAAGGTCTCTCTTAAGAACTTTAGAATTGATTGTGTAACATGGGAGTCACTGGCACAGGACTGTTCAGCATGGCATGCCCACATCAGAGAAGGTGCTGTGCTCTATGACCAAAGCAGAATTGAAACAGGTCAAAGGAAACACAGGATGTGAAAACTTAGAGAATCCACTCCAAGTGTTCAGACAGATTATTTGTACCCAACCTGTGGCAGAGCATTCCGAGCACATACTGGTCTGATCAGCCATAGCTGGACACTCTGAAACTTGACTCTAGTAGAGTGATTGTCATTTTGGTTCTCTTTGAGAGTGAAGGACAACAACCAACCAACCAACCACAAAAAGTACTTCTATGATGATTTTGGTACCTGTAAGACCCCCTCCCCCCAACTTAGGGTATATACCCTCAGGAATAGAATCTCTGGGTATATTTAATGACCTAAAATATAATCCCAAATTTATTTCCCAAATGATAGGTTCATCTGACATTACAGTAGAGCAAGGTGGGTAAAAAAAAAACAAAGGTGGGTAAATATAGCCTAAAAGACTGAGAGTTAAGGTGTCCCCCTTCTCACAAGTCATGAAAGACAACATTAACACTAAGTCCAAAAATTCTATGTAAATGGTAGGATTGGTGGTATTGTTATTTTTTTAATTATCACTGTCATTAAAAATATTAATTCTATGCTTCTTAATTTTGCTTAGGTGATATACAGAGTTACACAGTCAATTCCTTCTCTTGGTAGCCAACAGCCTTAGACATAAAGAAGGTACAGATATAAAGCTTTGTGTATAGAACATTTGGCATTTGGGGCTTTGTGGTAGTGGAATTGTAGAGCAATGAGACGTTAGCTTAAAAAGGTCAAGATGTCCCACTGCATCTGGTGTCATCTCCAGTCATTCTGACTTACGTCTTATTACTGCACTCAGATGACTCTGGAGGAGAGAGTGAAGCAAGATGACTTTGCATAACTTTGCCTCACTTAAATCCAATTCACTTGAAAGTCAAAACATCACCCTCATTATGTCATTGGTCCTCTTTGAGAACGAAGGACAAGCAGCATTAATGATTGCATGGCAAAAAGTTCAAAATCAGCTCATTAATAGCCTGGACGACACTATACTAATTATCCAGCCAGGAAGTGCAATATCTAAATTGTCCACTAGGTGGTGGTCTTTTTGAGCCACCAACCTAGTTGCTACCTCAGTTCCTTTCCTGCTGTACATGCCTCCATTGGTTTTTCTAAAGGCTTAAAATATCCTCTACTGGCCACCAGGGGGCACTCAGCCTGCAAATGTTGAGACCATTCCCTCTCTTCCCTCTCAGCTTCAAGCAGAGATGCTGGCTTGGTTTGGAATTTAACTAGGGGGTGATATGGGATAGGGATATGGAATATTGCTCAAAATATCAGCAATAGGAATCTAATTCTAGAGCTCCTACTCTGCATCTTGGAATTTCCTCTCTAAGTTATCAACCCCCTCTACAATTATAAGACATAAACACTCAATATACTGTCTTCACATATTGGAAATGAAAGGACTAAAATATTTCTGCGTGGATATCTCTGCCCCCAAACATTTCTCAAAGCTTTCTCCCATTTTCTCTTGTAGACTCTTTGGATTTAAAGAGGCAAAGTCTTGTATTAGGGTCATGAAAAAAATTAAGGGAAAGGGTTGCTTACCTGGGCTCTCAATCTTGCTGTCAGGGACTGTACAAGGGGAAGCACAGTGAGAAGGGACTCTCTTGTAGTCGTGGCTGCTCTGTTCTTGACTCTGAAGGACTGATCTCAGTTTCTAGGTTTCTGGATGCTGAGGTTTCAGAACCCTTTCTTCTTCTTCTGTTCCTGATGACTAAGAAACAGAGTCTCTGGCTTTGGCAGTTTTGTGACTGACCTAATCTCTTAATCCTTTTACCAAAATTTGGCACCACTTAACTTCATGTCAAGCAAGAACTTTCAGCCTTAAGGACAATGGAAGGAAATAGAAGTGGCTGCTTCTGCATGCCAGCTTCTAGATCTCATCCTCTCTATCATATCTATTGGTTTCTTGAATGTTGCAATTGTTTAGTTGCCCAAATCCCAAGAAGGAGAAAATGGAAATTCTCAGAAACTGGACTTGAGATGTCTCATAAATTCTATTTCCCTCTATAGGAATTTTCAGGGCCCTCAGGACCCCAGAGAAATGAAATTTGGAGACAGTTTGGAATTATGCTAAGAGAGTGACTAAAATGCCCAAACCTTTTGATGCAGAGATTCCACTTTGGTCATATACTCCAAAGGAGGTCAAAGATATAAAAAAGGCCTTGTACACACCACAACATTCATAAATTGTGCTGTAGAAAAATCCACTATAGACACAGCAGAATAGGAGATAAGTGCATTTATAGATGTAAATGGGGGTTGAAGAAAGACAATAGTCATGAAAGTTTAAAGTATACACAGAAGCTAGGAAAACTGACAATTTCTTCTAATTGTGAAATCTCTTGGATCTTTCTTTTTTTTTTTTGTAAGCAATTGGGGTTAAGTAACTTGCTCAAGGTTACACGGCTAGTCATTATTTATGTGTGGATGCTCATTTTCTGAGGCCAGTTTTGATCTCGGGTCATCCCAATTCTGAGGCCAGCACTCTTACTCACTGCACCACCTAGTCGCCCTGGATCTTTCTGAGGAATTATAATTAACATGGTCACTGGAGTATTAAACTTTGCTATCAGAGTCAATGGAGGGATCCCAATAAAATAATGATGATAATCATGGCTAAATTCCTCAGACCTCCTGTTTTAATCCCTGTCTTTTCGGAATTCTCTCCTCAAGGTTAAATCAATCAACATTTATTAAGAGCCTACTATGTGCCAGGCACAGTGGTAAATACTGAGAAGACAAACAGAGGCAAAAGATAGTCTTTGCCTTTAGGAGCTTAACAATCCAATCCATGCAAACAAATATATATATATATATATATATATATATATATATATATATATGTATATATATATATATAAATGTACATATAACACTATATATTGTTATTAGCTTTCTCTTTTCCTTTGTTGTCCTTTGTACTAATCCCATGGTCTGTATATTTTAATACTGTAATCAATCCCTCCAAAAATGAAAATTTAAACCTATTCATACCCTTTAATGGCATGGGATTCATCCATATCCTCTCACAAATTCACCCCAGGGCAACCACCTAACATGTTGGGGGCCTTCTTTGAGCTCTCTTAACATACCAATGAAGCATGTGGGCATGACCATCACTTTCACTATACAATAATAACAATAGCTGGCATTTATGTAGCCCTTTAAGATTTGCAAAGTGATTTACATATTTTGTCTCAGCCTCTGGCAGCACATTTATCTAATGACATCCTTCATGCCACTTTTCCTGTATAATTCCTCATTTGTAATGACTTGCTCCTGCCTACTCACACCTACTTTGTGCCTCTCCAGTGCCATTTGGGTAATCCTCAATTTCACTTCTTTAAAGACAGGAGTATTTAATTACTAGAAGTCACACAAAATCACTGGGATAATATTGGTTAAAAAAAAAAGATGGGCCTTTGAGATTAGGTTTAGAATGACATCTTATATCATATACTATAATATGTTCCAAATGGATATGCAACCTGAATATTAATGGTCACATATTTTTTAAAGTTTTATTTTCTTTAATTTTTATTTATTTTTGCGCTTTTTGGAGGGCACTTGGGGTTGTAACTTGCCCAAGGTCACACAGCTAGGTTTTTGTTTGTGTGTTCGTTAAGTGTCTGCGGCCAGATCTGAACTCAGGTCCTTCTGACTCCAGGGCTGACGCTCTACTCACTGCGCCACCTAGCCACCCCACATATATTTTTTTTAATAAGAAGAGAATTAGACCAAGTTCCTTTCATGGCTAGGGGTGAATTCTTAAGCAAACAAGCAACAGAGTATAAAGAAAAAATAGAAAAAATTTAGATTACATAAAATCGAAAGGTTTTTTGCAAGAACAGAATCAAGATAATTAGGATAAGCAGGGAAACTTGATTTGGGAGAAAAAAAAATCATTGCATCAAATCATTCTGATAAGAGTCTACTATCCAAGACCTACAAAGACCTAACACAAACATATAAGATCAAGAACCATTTCTCAGTCTTTAAGTGGTCAAAGATTATAAACAAAGGGTTCTCAGAAAGACTGAAAAGATCTGTCCAATTCACTAATACTATAAGAAATGCAAATCAAAACAACTCTGAGGTTTTATTTCACACTCAACAAATTGGCAAAGGTGACAAAAATTGAGATTAGTCAATGTTAGAATGATTGTAGAAAAACAGGAAAACACTGTTGGAGCTATGAAATGGTCTAACCATTCCGGAGACAATTTGGAATTACACTAAGAGAGTGACTAAAATGCCCAAACCTTTTGATGCAGAGATCCCACTTTGTTCATATGCTCCAAAGGAGGTCAAAGATATAAAAAAAAGGCCTTGTACACAGCACCACGTTCACAGAAGTACTTTTTGTAGTAGCAAAGGTCTAGAAACAAAGTAAACACCCAGAATTTGGGAGAATGACTAAACAAATTGTACTAAGAATGTAATAGAATATTGTGTTATAAGAAATTACCATTATGAAGAGAAGCATGGAAAGATTTATATGAACTGATGCTATGTGAAATGATCAGAACCTCACTTCATGGAAAACAATATACAAGATTATTATAGCAAAATAAATGGAAAGAACTAAACAAAATAAAACAACACTATGTTATAATGACTGAGCTTGATCCTGAAGAAGAGATGAGAAAATGTACTTCTTGTCTCAAAGATGTAGGGCAATATTATACATACTGTCAAACTTAGTTGATATGTTATGTAGTTTTGCTGAACTATTTTTCCCTTTTCTTTTAAAGTGCTCTTGGGTAAAGGAGGGAATGGGATATATTTGGAAGTGAAGGTGATACAAAAATAAGATAGTAATTTTTAAAAAATGGGCCTTTGTTTAAGGAAAAAGCTTGGGGTCATTAAAAGCACTGTGCAATTTCCCAGAGGCAAGCCTGTCCACTGTCTACCTCTTGTTCAATTTTGGTTTTAGCTCATTGTCCATTTGTAACATTTGTTCCTGATACATGCACTGATGGACAAGCTCTCTAGTCTGTCCATTCAACTGGACATTGGGTAGATAATAGGCAATCTACATCCACTTGGTTTTTCCCATGATGATAATTAGGTCAAACTCTTTTGAATGATTATGAATTTCATTTAGGAGACTCTGAAGAGTTGCATCACTTCATGGAATCAGCTCAATGTTATCCTCAAATAGGAATGGCTGGAAGCCCTTGCCCTCCAGATCTATAATCCTATTATCCTTTGATCATGGGAATCCTTCAATTTGAAGTCTGAACTAGACTTCTTCCCTGAAAGTGGCTATCAGCTTTGGCAAGCACATTTCTACCTGTTCTTTTAATCCCCAATTGATATTAATAATTGGAAGGCTGTCCAATACATTTACGTTATTATATCTTTTAAGGTATCTTGTATGATTTTAGACATTTTATAGGCCCTTGTCATACTCTGTTGTTTCAATTGTGTCCAATTCTTCATGACCTGATTTAGGGTTTTCTTGGCAAAGATACTGTAGGAATTTTCCATTCCTTCTCCAGTTCATTTTACAGATAAGGAAATTGAGGCAAACAGGGTTAAATGACTGGCCCAGAGTCAAGGGTCACACAGTTAGTAAATGTCTGAATCTGGATTTGAACTCAGGTCTTCCTGATTCCAGACCCAGCACTTCATTCACTGACCACCTAGCTGCCCCCATAGTCTGTATATCCTTTAAATAAGTAACCCCTTGAATATTACACAGGGATGTGGTTCAGTGTGGTCTAAGTAGCATATATAAATATATGTGTATGTATGTGTATATACATACACATATACATATATATATGCATATCTGAGAGGGTCAAAAGAGTTTTGTAAAAATAAACACAAATAATGTCCTGGGGAAGTGGGAGGGACACAGAACATAGACCTGGTATGAAAAAAAGAATACTGAGCTAGTGGTCAAGCCATCTGGGCTTTACTCCTGGCTCTGTTACTCATGGGTAATGCATAATCTGTGTCACTTCATCTTTCTATAACTTTTTCCTCAGTCATAAAAAAAGAGTTGGACTAGATGATCTCATATCATTTCCAGCTCTAAAGCTCTATTAAAGAACTTTATCGAGGGCAGTCCCTTCTAACCCTCTCTGGGCACAGGGAAGTTTTTCAGAAAAGTTGGTGTTAACAAGTGATGGAAAGAAGTGGAGAGATGAGGGCTTGGGTAATGAGATATCATTCCAGTTACAGAATAGTACACAGAAGTGTGAGAAGGTTTTGAAAGGGACATGAAGAATAAGAAAAAACTGGTTAGGAATTCTGGAGAAGGACTATGATGAATTAAGCCTAAAAGGCAGTGAACAATAACAAGCATTTATTAAGCACCTATTATGCTAGGCACTGTGCTAGGTGCTGAGGAAAGACAAAAACGAGTCTCTGTCACCAAGGAACATATATTCTACTTTTATTGGTGGAAAACTTCCTGGGATAGTTGGAAAGTTATAGGTCACTTAGATTAATCAGATCTAATTTCACAGAATCATAGAATGTCAGAACTAAAAGGTGACTTAGAGGAGTCCTCTAAGGAGTCTAGTCCTCTCATGAAAGATGATGAAATTTAGTCCTCAAAAGATGAAGAATCTTGTCTAGAGTCACCGAGCTCAAAGAGTTAAACCTGAAAGTCCAGCTTACTGCCTTTTTCTCCCTTTACATTGCCCAGACTTTTATAATGAGGAACATGTCCTCCTCACTTGCTTTCAGGTCCCCATTTCCCAGAATCTGTTTCCCTTGGAATCTGCTACTCCAGAACTTCTATAGTTAATTCCCTTTGCCTTTCTAAATATCCTTGATATTAAATTGCTATTAGAGGTGGCATCAAACTCACCAAGCAGGTCCTATAGCTTCAACTATCCTTAGGCTTCTTGGAGTTTCTCTATGGCCCTGGACAAGAGATACTCTAAGACATGTTGTGGCCTTTTCATTAGACTTAGTATCCCCTTCTCTAATGGAGACTTCCTAATTTCACTTTCTCTTTGAAAAAAGAAACTCCTCAGAAACTAATACTAAGAACATTGGACTTGCCTTCCCTTCCTAGTCAGTGACTCCCCAAATTTGGGGATTTATTGCTAGACAAGGTTCTGGGTGACATCTTCCAATCCATGTGGCTGATCATTGGTTACTTTTAAATCCAACTGTACTAATAATGTTTACACTGCAGAAGAGAGACTGTGACTTGTACATCACTAACTTGGGGGGAGGTAAGGGCCAGATATAATCTGGGAGGAGAGGCTAGAGCCTGACAATAGAATTTGAGAAAGAACAAGAAAAAAGAAGTGAGGAAAAGCAGGGTCATACCATGACAGAAGGCAATCTGGCTTTTTGGCTAGAGGCCAATACAGCAAATTATACTTGGTAGCCTAGAATTATGGGATTTTCCCCAGCCTGCTCCAAGATTAATAGATGAAACAGTTCTATGCCTAAAGATTTTGAGAAGGTGTGTTGGACTAGAAGATCAATCAATTAAATATTTATTGAACTTCTGCTATATATCCAGCACTGTGCTAGGCACTGTTAGAAATACACAAGCATCATATATGATTCCTAATCTAGTTGGGGAGATAAGACTAATATAAAGAACAATGAATACCCAATGTGTAATAAAGTAATAAATCCTGTGATGCAGACTATATATAAATGCTGTAGGAATTCAGAAAAGAGGAAAATCAGTGATGGCTAGCATGGTCAGGGAAGGTTTGATGGGAGAGCGGGGAATGGAAGGATGGATAGAATTTATTTTTTTAAAATTGTTCAGAATTTAATAAACAACAAATAAAATGAGCATTTCCATATAAAAGTGGAGCAAGTAATGAGGATTATATATCCAACTGTGAATTGCTATTACATGCAGCTTGCTTTTCTCTTTAAATACATAATAAATTCAATATATTACTTTTAAAGCTGCCCTGCTCATCCATGTTTCATTCTGAACTTTGTTCTGCTTACTTCTGAGCATTTTCTTTAAAAAAAGATTCAATGGCTACCCTCTTTTTCTTTCTTGTTAAATACTATTGCTATCCCCTTTCTCCAACCCCCAATTCCACCTCTGGAAAAAAAAATGGAAAAACAAACACTTGTAGCAATACATAGTTAAGGAAAACAGATCCATACACTGGCCATATTAAAAAATGTCTCATTGTCTCATTCTGCACCTTAAAACCATCACCTTTCTGCCAGGAGGTGGTTAACATGCTTCATCATAAGTGTTCTAGTATATGGCTGGCCATTTCATTAATCAAATTTCTTAAGGTCTTCAGAATTGTTTTTCTTTTCGATGTTATTGTTACACACATAGTTCTACTTGATTCTTCTGACTTTGGTCTGCATTAGTTCATATAAGTCTTCCTATATTTCCCTCAACAATCCCATTCATAATTTCTTATAATACTAATATTCTATTACATTAATATATCATAATTTGTTCAGCCATTTCCCAAATGATGGGCACCTCTTCAGTTTCCAGTTCTTTGCTACTACGAAAAGACCTAATGTATATACTTTTGGGCATATTTCCATCTTCCTTTGATCTCTTTGAGATCATATTTGTCATATTGCTGGGTCAAAAGGTTATATAGTTTAGTTACTTTTGGGGTATAGTTCCAAACTGCTTTCCAGAAAGGCTAGACCAATTCACAGCTCTAACAGTGCCTGTCTTTCTTCAGCCCTCAGTCCTTCCAACAATTGTAATTTTCTTCTTTTTTTGGTCATCTTTGCCAATCTGATGGGTCTTGAGGTAGATTCCCATTATTGTTTTAATTTGCATTTCTAATTATTAATGAGTTGGGACATTTTTCCCCCACATGGTTGTTGATAGCTTGAATTTCTTCCTTTGAGAACTATCTGTTCATAATGGTGACCATTTAGCTATTAAGGAAGAGTTTCTGTCCTTACATATTTGAATCAGATTAACGGATACGATTTATATAGGAGGAGGGGAGAGTGCATTCCACACTAAAGAACAGGGAGGAGAGACTGTCCTGACCTGTGGACACAGCAATAAAAGTAAAAGAACATCAGAGTGGATTACTGAAGGCCTTGAACTTTAGGGAAAGGAATTTAGGCTTGATACCTAGAAATGGGGAGGCAGACAAAGCAAATAGATTTAAGTTGGCTTAGTTCTAAGTCTTGTGAAGCCATGAAGATGATGGTGGTGAATAGTCTTGTCTCTAAGTATTCTTTATAAATGTGACAATGTTGTGATGAATTCTTATTTGAGTACTCCTTAGGGAACACACTTTTTTGATCTGTTAGATTTGTTTGGGGCTCAGAAGGACCCCCATCTTCCTCAGCTATCCTCTAGTTTATTATCTGAAAAGAGAAAAAATAACAACAGCTAAGGAAAAGTTGAAGGGAAGATAGAGAAGAATTCTTAATGTACTCTTGAAGAATGAAGATAGTTCAGCTCCCTAGGAACCTAACCTCTCTCTCTCTCTCTCTTTTTTCCAGTTTGGGGTTAGGATCAGGGATATTCTAAGAAATAAATTTAGAATCAAAACCAAAAAAGGAACAAAGGAAAGAAAAGCTAAGGAGGAAAAGATTTCACTAGGAATGAGAAGAGAATAATTCAGGTTAGGAATAATGGCCGCACAGCAGCCTGAGCAAATTTCTCCTATGCAATTCCATTGCTCCTCTCTTCACCACTCTCTAAAGGGTATTAAAAAAAATGAGTTTTCTTCACAAGATATCAATCTCCCTCTAGGGCGATAATCCCAATAGGATAGTACATATCCAGAATAGTCTAGTAAGAGCCTTAGAAATAGCCAGATAGTCCATGGAAAAGCCTTGTGACCATGTCTTGTACCCTGTCCTACTTATGGAGAGATATACTTGGTCTCACGACCTTTGCAGAGAAGGGTGGAATTAACATTGAAGTGGAGGTCTTCCAGGCCCCGGGGATGACTAACCCTCCGCGGGGAATCCTTTCGGGCGGTGGTGACAGCCCCCCACCCTCCAAACCTTAGCCCCTCGGCAATTCCGACCTTCTTTCTCTGGAGGCCAAGCGCTCAGGTGGCGGCTGCCCATTATCTCAGGCAGAAGAGGCCGGCGTCCTCCCCCCACCCCCTTTCCAGAAATGGGATGGAACCCAGGTCTCCAGCTTCCTAGTTTCGCTTCTGCTCCCCTGGAACCCTGGTGTCCCAGTTCCCTGAATCTCCGGGGCTCTAGGGGACCTTGGGGGCAGCATTCCCAGCGCCGGCTTCTTCTCTTTGCTTCCATCTCCCTGGAATTTTCCACTGCAGCTGCCTCGGCTCCCAGACACCCCTCCCTGGGCAAAAATCCCAGCCCCCTCCGCCCCTTCCCCAATCACACCCCATTCCCATTCCCGCCCCGGGGGCCCTGCCCACACCCTACTGCTCGCACAGACAGCCCCAATTGGAGAATTGGGGGCTAAATCCCCTTCTGGGGGAGTGAGAGGAGGGGTTCTTAATCAGGGGTGTGTGTTGGGGCGGTTAAGAGGCGGGTAATTGGGGGCCAAAGCCCCCAAGGGCTTGGAGTGGAGGGGGAGGGGGACTGGCCCCGCTCACATACCCATATAAGGCAGGGCAAGCGGATGAGTACTGGGATTGGCTGATTCAAATGAGCATTCCACCTGGCAACAGTGTTCCCATTGGCTCTTGGGAAAAATTGGAGGAAGGTGGATGGAGGGTGGTGGAAAGTGGTGGGAGGGCGGGGGGCGGGAGAGATAGGGTGGAGGTGACCAGAGTGTGTGGCGGGGTGGTTACCCGGGCAACCGGGGTAAGAACCCAGCAGGGTGTCCGAAACAGCAGGCGGGGCTGGGAGGCGGGGAAGGGGGACTGGAGGCGGGCAGCAGGAGGGAGAGGAAAGGAGACTGACAGGGAGAGGGCGAGAGAAACTGGGAGACAAGGAGAACGACATGGAGAGGGAAGAGGACAGACAGTGATGGATTCAGGGAGAGAAAGAAGGAGGGAAAGAGAAACAGGGTGACGGAGAAAGACGGACTGGGAGAGACAGACAGACATCATAGGGTCAAAGAAATATCAGAGGGAGGCTGGTATAGGTAAAGATGGGAGACTCGGAAGAAAAGATGGAGAAAAGAGAAGGGGGACCCAAAGGTGAAATTAGGGAGAAAGGGGATAGAGACCCAAGGATGATTTATTTCCATACTCAATAAATATTAATGCTGATTATTAATATTTATTAAAATTAATATTATAGTGGTCATCTATAATTATAATAATATTAGGATGCTTATTCAAGTAAAAATGACAAAGAAAAAATTATGAGGAAAATAATGGTAGAAAAATATAAGGGTAAACGAACACATAAAACTTCTTGCCCTAAACCCCAGTTGGTGAACCTTTTTTCCCCTCTATAAGCATAGTCTCTCAGCTTCTTCTCCCACCTCAATTGCTCAGAAATCTTGAGCTTGAGCAAATTTTCCTAGTCCAAGATATACTGATGAGACTAGGCTTAAGGTGAAGGGAAAAGAATGGCTGAGAAGAGTGAGATTAGAGTCCAAGAACTACAAAAGAGTGATGGGTTCAAGGAAAGATAGGGAAAGAATGAGAATGGGGTTAAGTCTGTAGAGGGGAAGGTGACATATTTGGGACAAGAGACTTTGAAGAGAGACTCATTTTATCAAATGAGATATTTATGAAGAGTTGAGTACAGTGCCTGGAACATAGTAGGCAGTTAATAAATATGTATCTCCCCTAGAAGTGGGAGAGAGGGAAAGAAAAAGTAAGAAAGAGATTAAGCAGAATGTTCAATAAATAGCTGAGATTGAGAAGGTCCAGGTCATAAGGCCAGATAAGACAGAAGGCAGATAAGAGTGCTGCCTGGGAAGGGCAAAAATGGGAAAAGAGAGAAGTTACGGAATGAGGGGGAGAGGTGGGTAGAATAGGGAACAAATGAAAGGATGACAGACATGGTCAAGAGAGGAAATGATATGAAAGGATGGAGAGAAGATGAAATGCAAGTAGAAGTCAAGTTTCAAAGGAGACAAGGGGATATAGGGAAAACATAATGGCAATTAGAGAGTAACTTGGGTGGGGGGCAAAAGAAGAGGTCAGTACAAAGAACCAGACAAAGACGAAGGAAATGAGTTGAGAAGAGGTTGGAGATGACAAGATGGGAGAAAGCAGAGGACCATGGAAAAGAGGTTCCTCAGAGCAAGGGTGAAGTAAATAGGGCTAGACCACAAATTCCAATCACGCCTCAGCTAAAAGGCTGGACCCTCCTTCCCTCTATCTCCATCCCCCAAAGGTACCAAGGGAAGAGGATGGGGATGGGGATGGGGAGGACCCAGGCTCAGGAAGTCAAGTTTGGGAGCAGCTTTTTCCTCTTCTGCTCTCCGGCCTTTGGTCCCTTGCCATAACAGTCAAACATTTGCCTTACTTATTCTTCTCACCTGCCCCCACCCAGCTTGGCTCCCGAGGCCTCTCTGCTAAAGGTTTTTGGGTGCAAATAATAACAATGACAGCTCACTATAAATGTGAGCACTTTTAAGGTTTGCAAAGCGCTTTACATATATCATCTCATTTGATAATGTATTTATTTGAATAAGTTTTGTTCAAATTTTTGAAAATGCATTCATAATTAACATCTGATAAATATATTTGAAACTCAAAGAGTTGTCGCATGCTCTGGCCTTCTCTCTTAGCCCATGCCTCAAGAACTGCCTCCGAAATCCACATCAGAAATCTAGAGAGAGCCTACCTAAGGAGAGCCCCACCCCTTCCCACTCCACTCCTCCTCTCCCTTCATCCCCTCGGCCTCAGCCTTTCTCCAGTTTCAGTCTCTGCTCGCTCTCCCTGTATGACTTTTGACTCTTTGTCTCTCTCTGTCTTCTCCTTTCAGCCTTCTCTCCCCCTTCCCTCTGTCTTCTGTCTCTTCTCTCCCTGCGCGTCGGTCTTCTCTCTCGCTCTCTTTCTGGGTCTCTGTTTCTTCTTTCTCTGTCCCTCTCCCCTCTCCTCCGCCCCTCATTTCCATCCTCCTATCCCCACCTCTCCAACCTCCTCTTTCATCTCCCTCCCCTCCCCTTTCCTTTCCTAGCCTTGCCTTCCCTTTCCTCCCCTCTCCTCCCAGCTCCCGCCTGCCCCACCCCTGGGAAGCCCCTCCCGTCGGGCAGCGCCGCCTTATAAGCGGGTTCCCTGGCCGTGGGCGGCAGCGGCTGGTCGGCGGCGGCTCTGCTGGTGCGGGGGCGGCGAGCCTAGGGACCTGGGGACCGAAAGCCGTGCACCTGTGGGCTAAAGGAAGGACAGCTCTTTGCGGGTCTCTGCTCCAGACCCTCCCCCGCCCCACCCCGCTCTCCGTCCTCGATCGGGGGGTCGGCGCTTGCAGAGCGCGCAGTCGCCGCCACCGGACTTCCCCCCCCGCCTCCCCACAGCCGTCCAGGGGCTCCCTCCTCCCGGGATCCGGGACCCCGGCTCCCTGCCCGCCCCGGCCCCGGCACCATGTCGGAGAAGAGCGTGGAGACAGCGCCTGAGCTCAGCGCCAAGGTACTGGGGGTGGGGGGGCGCCGGGAGCTGAGCCCTGTGCCCTCGGGGTCCGCGGATCCGCTGCCTCCGGGCACCCCGCGCCGCCCTCGCCCTCCCTCCGCGCCGCTCGCTGCCTCTCCCCTCGCTCCTTCCCCGACTCCCCTCGGCTCCCCAACAGCTTCTGGATTGTGCCATGGGCACCCTCCCCCGCCGCCCGCTCGGGAGCCTGGCTCTCCATACCCCGGGGCCCCTCAGCTCCCGCCAGCGCCCTCTAGCTTCCCCGTCCGCCGCCACTAGGGCTTCTTGGCTGCCGAGACCCCAGAGTCCTCCCCCGTGTCCCCCGCCGGCCCCTCCTTGACCTGGTCTTTTTCTGCGCCGTGCCCCCCTGTCCGTCTCCTCACTTTTCTTTTGCCTCGCGTCCGGCTCCTCAGCCTCGACCCTTCTTGTCCGACCTCACCTTGACTCCCGGTAAGCGGTCTGAGGTCCGCTAGTGGAGCAGGAGCCTCGAGGAGCCGCTTCTCCCCTGGCTCTGCCCCGACCCCCTCTGCCTGCCCTCCAGGGGGTAGAGCCGCTGCCTGGCCATTTTCGGTCTTGCTGCCCTTCCCTTGCATCTGTCTCCCTCACTGGCCGCTAGCTTTCTCTTCTCACCATCCGAGCCGTCCCCGTTCCTAAAGGCTGTGGACACCTTAGGCGAGAAGGCAAGAGCGAGGGAGAGGTGGAATGTGGGCACGCCAGCCCCGCGCCCCTGCCCCGCGCCCCTGCCCGCATTCCGTTACAACTTCCTCTTCCCAGCCTTCCTTTCCTCCTCGCAGTCCGGTCTGAGGGCCGATTTGGAAATTAATGGGGCCAAGGTTTAGAGGCTGCAAGCCAAGAGCTGGGGACCTGGGAGCCCGAAGAGCTGGGGGTGGAGGCCTCCCTGAGGCTTGGCAAAGAAAAGGAGGCAGAACCAATGGGATTAAAGACAGTGGGGGAGGGAGGGAAGAGTGTGTGTTCCTGTCCTTGGTTCCTAGATTCTTATGCTTGCATGTTCATGGGAGCCTAACAAAGTGTACTCGGTGTGATGGCATGCGACTGAGTTAGGTGCTATTACATGTAAAACTAGCCGTGGGTATGGGCCCCTGCGTGGAGTGGTTATGGCCCCCAGCGTGTCAGGATGTGCCCGCTTTAGGACACACGAAAGTCGGCTTGTAATAGTGGAAAGAACTCGGATCGAGGAATTAGGAGACCCCAGTTGTGCTCTAGTCCCCACTCTCTGCCTAGTTGGGTGACCTTGGCCAAGTTGTGTCTCCTCACTAAGCTTCGGTTTTCTCTGTAAAATGAAGAAGTTGGAGGAACTCTAGACAGCACTGGAAGCTGTAAATCTGTGATTCCAGAGCCATGATGGGGCTGGGGGCGGGGGAGGAGAAGAGGTCATGAATGCACAGTGTCTTTGTTGTGCTGTTTGTGGTCTCTGTGCATATCGTGTTAAGATGTCCAAACACCAGGCCATGTGTCTCTGTGTATACTATAGCTTGGGTACTTCTCTTTGGTTCTGTGTGTGTGTTTGAATCAGTGTCTGTCTGTGTCAGTGTTTGGGTAGAAGTGTGTAAATGAGGCCAGAGAATGCTTGGCACAGAGAAAGCTTAGTAGCACTAGGGCCTTGTGCCCCTCATGGGGGAGAAAAAAAAAACCCCAGGGACAGTGACCAAACCAGGCAGGGTTGACAGGAGGAGAGGACTCAGTCCCCTGGACTTTGGCCTCCCTGGCACTTTGTTGCTCTCTCCCCCTTCCTTCCTCCCTTATCTCCCCTGACCCAGATGGGAAACTCAGACCATCGCTTAAAGAGGCATGAGGCCTCCTAGTGAGATAGGAAAGAGCCTGTACCAGAATCTCTGCTTTCTGACACTAGGATGAGAGACCATCCCTGTCCCCAGGGAAGAGAACAAGAGGTGGAAGAAATGACCTACAGACCATGTGGCTGGGAAATGGGGGTAGAGAAGCAGGATGTTAGGGGAGCTCCATCCAAGAGACTCCAAGAGAAAAGGAAGGAGAGTAGGTGCTTCCTCATGGAGAAGGGAAGACAGTCTCTATAGACCAATCAAATGTAATACACTCTCCCGAGGCCCCCCCTTCTAATCTTCCTTCAGAATGGGGACATAGAGAGTGACCTACTCATAGACAGAATACAGTAAACATGTGTGGAATCTGTGGCACACAGTTTTGCACACTCACATCAGACCTGATCACACAAAATTAAAGGGATACAAAAAATACCCTCCCAGTGTTAAGGGGGAGGGAGAGGGAAGACTTGGAGCCTACTCTCCTACTGATAGGATCGTCCCACAGGGGACCCAAAGTGGGGCTGGGGGAAGGAGAGTGCTGAGCCTCTTGGGGTAAAGAAGAAAGGCAGTGGGTGCTGGAGGAGTGAGCCCTCCCACCCCCATCTGCATTCTCAGACCACCCAGACTCGTTCTCTGGCCTTGGGCCATAAGCTACCTATTTTTTTTTTTTATTGCGCTATGTCTTCTCTCCATCCTGTTCTTCATTCTTTCTCTCCCCCCCCCACACCCATCCCCCACCTGACCTCCTACCCTAGCCATGGCTGCCTCTCCCCACTCCCCCAAGAACTTTGCAGAAGGAAGGAGGGGCTGGTGTCAGGGGAAGGCACTTGACCTTGTGACCCACTTCGGGACCTAGTATAGGAAGAGTTGAGAGCTGAGGAGGGCACCAGTGGAGTGCTGCTTCTGTTCGGGTAGAATATCTAAGAGTACACTGCATGAAGGGGGCGGGGGCGGTGCACACAGAGACAGAGACTAAGAGAGACAAAGGAGGAGACCAAAGGGGAGAGAAGCTGGGGGAGGCTATGAAGTATGTGGGGGGAAGTGATGCTCAAGAGAAAACAGGCAGATAGAGGCCCCAGAGGTAGACAAAAGGCAGAGGGGTGGGCAGTGGGAGGGGGCCTGGCGGAGGAGGAGGAGGGACATTGGGAGGGGGTGGGGCATTAAGGGCCAGAGCAGATGGAAGGGATTTGCTTTGCTGAGCTGAGCTTTTCAGCCACTCAAAGGGGGGTGGGGGGCAGAGAAGGGGGTGTTCAGGGAGGTGGGAATCAGCAAGCCACCAAGGTGACGATTTTCTGTTTCTTCTCAAGCCCCTCCCCACACGAAGCCTACAGGGAGGAGTTGATCCAGAGTAAAACTTGGCACCTTTCCTGTCCCACATGAAGAGGCATTGGGTGCCTTGTGGTACCAGACCAATGCCCTCCCCTTTTCCAGGCTTGAGGGTGGGGGCAAGGAGAGAACAGGACAGAGATATAAAGGCACTTGACTCTTTGGAGACAGATGACCTGTTTGTTCCTTCCACAGGACCTGAAGGAGAAGAAAGAAAAAGTAGAGGAGAAGACTAGTCGGAAAGAGAGGAAGAAAGACGTGGTAGAGGTACAGAGGGGAAGAGAGGGTGGCAAGCCGGGATGAGACCCTAACACCCCTCCCCAGGGGGGCTCTATCTCCTGAGAGCCCTGGGACCAGTCTGTTGGGTCTGTGCCCAAGCCAACAGGATCTTGTTTTCTGGTGCTCATAGGAGGAGGAGAATGGAGCAGAAGAGGAAGAGGAGGAGACTGCAGAGGATGGAGAAGATGATGATGAGGGTGAGGAGGAAGGTGAGATCAAAGGGTGTCCGGGATGATGGGGGACTATGGAAGTAGAATCAAGTCAGAGTGGAAGAACTGAAGCAAGGGTCAGGGGCTACTTCCAGTGGTCTCTGGAGATGACCTTTGCCCCTCCACAGTGACCAATTTCTGGCTTCACAGATGAGGAAGAGGAGGAAGAAGATGACGAAGGGCCTGCACTGAAGAGAGCTGCTGAGGATGAGGTTGGGGCTGGGTCTGGGGACTGGAGGGGATGTCAGGGGGAACAGCAGATCCTGGGATCCCTTTCGAGTCTGAACCAAGATCCCCTGGAATGTGAGGCAGAGCCGGGACTCATGTGGTCCTCTTTCTCTCTGCAGGATGAAGCCGATCCCAAAAGGCAGAAGACAGAAAATGGGGCATCGGTGTGAGCCTCAGCCATCTGGGCTGAGGGTGGGGAGGACCCCACAGGGCCTGGAAGTGAGATGGGGAGGGATAAGTGCAGCGGCCTTTTGCCCGGCTCCCTGTTCTGGATTCCTCCCCAGAGCTGTCCCCCTCCTACTCTCCCCAGCCTTCTTACTGTTCCCTCTCCAGATATCCCAATTTTTACCTCTGTACTCTTTCACCTCCTGAACTTTCCCTGTTCCTGAGCTCCCCAGCAGATCCCCAGACTACTCTTCTTTTCCATATCCTCATATCTCCACCCATCCCCCAGTTGATTCTTCAAAATCCAATTCTATCCCTTTCCACATTCCTAGATTTCCCCTTCTGCCTTCTCTCCCACTCTCCCTGCCTGATCCCTGGATCTCCCTCAGATTCCCCACCCCCTCACAGCACCAGGCTGGGGTTGGGGCTGAGCCCCACAGCTGCCCCCTCTCCCCTTTATCCTTTTTGTATAATTTAATAAAGAAATGGTCGCGCTTCTGTTTTTAACCTGCCTCCTGCTTCCCCCCCGATGACGTGTGTGTGTGTGTGTGTGTGTGTGTGTGTGTGTGTGTGTGTGTGTGTGTGTGTGTGTTTTGGAACAAAGGTACAATTTCAGTCTTCACCTTTTCGGGACGATGAAATAACAATCCTCCTTTCCCTAATTCTCTCCCACCTGGCTGAGAGCTGTCCCTACATCCCAAGAACAGGAGGCCCACCAAACACTGGAACTGGATATCCACAGTAGATTTATAGGAAATCTTTTGTACATTGCTGTCTACCAAGTTTCCCATCCTTTCTTCCTCCACCTCCTGATCAAAGGAAGAACCCAGGGCCAGGGGCTGACACACCTGGGCCCTCTTCATTGTCTGGGAAGAAGTAGATCTGAAGATTTCTTGGGTGTGCCCTCTGCCCTCCCCTCCCATGTCTTTTCCTCCTCTCCTTTCCTGCTTCCTGCATGCACCTGCACATGCATTGGCATACACGTTCACAAAGACATAATGCTGAATGGAGCATAAAGCTACTGAGACTGTGGCAATTTTGCTGACCCAGGCAAATACAAAAAGGCTTAAGACCGGAAGCTCTAAGGGGAGAGGGGAGTAATGTGCTTATTGCCACCAGGAAAAGGGGTGTGGGCAGGGATGAGGGCTGCAGGCTGGGATCCCTAAAGTTTAGGGACCTAATTTAAATGCCCAAAGTTTTGGTGTCTCTCTTTGGAGTTACTCCATCTCCCAAGAGATTGTGGTGCAGTGAAAAGATCCCTCCACTCAGACTCCTAGCTCTTACTTGCCTTGGTTTGCTCATGGGTGAAATTAGGGTAATAATACTTGCATTTGGAGCTTACTGAGAGAACAAATGAAATAATGTGTGTAAAATCCTTTGTAAACATAAACCTCTACATATGTGAATTACTATTTTATTATTAATTATTAATTTTCTCTATTGGAAAAGCCCCCCTCTGTGTGTGTGTGTGTGTGTGTGTGTGTGTGTGTGTGTGTGTGTGTGTCTTTGTGCCTGTCTTGGATTGGGGGAGGAGAATAGAAAAAAATAATTAGCACAGCTTTTCCTTGTTCTTTCTGCCCTTTGAAATCGATCTTCTCTTGTCTCTATCTCTCTTAGTTTTTTTTTTTTCCTGCATGTTTCTTACCATCTTTCTGTCTCATGCTAAGTCTCCTTTCTCATCTCCTTGGTTCAGGGCCAGCTTGGGTTGAAGCCTGAGGTGTCAGGAGGGGTGGCTTATGAGGCATTTTTGACTCATCAGGCTTCATCTTTCTGTTCAAAGTCTTTCCTTACCTCAGTGGCATCTCCTAGCACCCTAGGTATTAGCCAGAGCACCAGATTTGGAGGCAGAGGATATGGGTTCATGTTCCAGCTGCTACTTGCTACTGCTTATCTTGGACAAGGCACTAAATTCTCTGGGCTTCAGTTTCCTCATCTGTAAGATAGAAAGGTTAGATGAGGCGATTTCTTAAGATCCTTACCAGTTCGAAATACTGTGATTTTAGCACAACACGTGTGCAGGGGTATGCATTCATTTGTACCTCTATCTTCCTCTGGGGTGCAGGGCTGCTTCCCAATTTGCCCTGTTCCCTGGGAACATGGGGAGAAGTGACATTTATTTACAAGTCAGAGAATAAAGTCTTGGAGAAATCCTAGGCAGGGATGGGAATGATAGTAATAGATGAATAGGCAAAAGGTGTGAAGAAAAGGAATGGTAACCAAGGAAGAGTCTTTATGTGGGAGTGAATCAGTCATTCAGTTCATTAGTAAATATTTATTAAGCACCTACTATGTGTCACTTGTGCTAGGAACTGGAGATACATGTACAAAGAATGAAACAATCCCTTCTCTAAAGGCGTTACGTTCTAGTGGGGAAAAGTGTAGAAGATGGGCAGATTTGGAATGCCTTTGGGTGGGGGAGTGAAGGGCAGAGAGAAACCTTGGGGTTAGGGAGGGAGGAGAACCCAGGACAGAAAGAAATAAACAAGGGGAGAATAACAGTAGGGGCGGGGATTGCTGCTGCTGGGAATCAGCCCCCTCATACTTTCCGATGTGAATCGAAACAGTGAGCCCCAGAGGTGGTAGGAGGGGGGCAATAGGGAGGGGAAGTGGGGACCGTGGGGGAGAAAGAGGAGGAGGTATCATTGCTACTGGGAAGACAGGACATCAGAGAAGTACTCCATCCCAGCACTAGCCTCTCCCTTTTGTTCTTTGGCCTTTATTCCTCCAACTCCCTCTGAATTCTGCTCCCCTGATTTCTCTCTCCAATTCTCCTGTCCTCTTATTTCCTGCTTTCTATCTCTATATCCTGCCACCTGGTCTCTGACTCTATCTTCTTCCTGGCATCCTCTTCCTCCCTACATCTCCCTCCCATCATCTCTAGCCTGTTCTTCCCTGGAGAGTTCTATTCAGGCCTCCTTGGAGTAGAGATGCTGTGGGAGGTGAGATCCCTAGCCCAACTGCTGCTACTGTTGCTGATTGCCAGAGGTAAGCCATGGAGAGGGGCTGGTTTCTGTGTACCTGGGATAGGGTGGAGGGGATTATCTATAACGTTCCTTGGAGACTGCCACATCTTTGAGTAGGCTGTCTTTGAGTTTTCCTCAGGAAGATTCACCTGGAATTCTGAGCCACTCTCCCCAGTTTCTACCTCATTTTCTCCAACCTCTCTTTCTACAGCAGGGACTCAAATACCCAGGAAAGAAATCCAGGTGGTATGGGCCAAAGAGGGTTTCCCTGTTCAGCTCCCCTGCATCCTCTCAAGCAGCCACCAAAACCTCTCTAGGAGGCATAGCTTCCTTTGGAAAGTGACTGTCATCTGGCAGCGTTGGCAGGACAGGTACGGACCCCAAACTCAGAAACCCAAACGTTCAACTCAATTCAAACTGTAGCGATAGCTTTCCACCTCAAATCACTCCTTTCATTCCTATCCACCACAGTTTTTTTTTTTCCTGTTTCTAGGCCCTTGGTTCTACTCCCCACACTTCCCTATCACCTAGGAACCCCTCCCCCCCATCTTTGAGTTCTTAACTCTTCATTTTAGCCTTGCCTGTTTTTAATCCACCCCGTCCCATCCTGTGATGTTCTAGCTTGCCTAGGCTGAATTCTACTATTCCCCATCTCCTCAGGAAATGGGCCCCTGCCACATTCTAGTATCCTATGGGATGCTTTTTTGGCCGATGACAATGTAATCTCTGCTCTTAGGGTCTCTTTGTCCCCTCTCACTCTCCCCTTCTCCCTCTCTCCCCCTCTCCCCCACTGGAATGCAAAGAGCACTGGAAGGGCTGTGTGGCAGTTGTGACATTTTCCTTTTGCATGAAATGAGAGGAATGGACTAAATTCCTTTTAAGGGATCTCCGCTCTGAGCTCCTGTGAATTCTTTCCTTCTTTTCTGTCCCATCAACCTCGTCTCTGTAATTTAGGTGTCGCCTTTCTTGTCTCATACCAGTCACTTTATCTGTCCCTTCTCCTCTCTCCTTTTCCCCTTCCATAGGACCCCCCAAGCCAGCTGGTACACCGTGTTCAGGGTGGGGCCAGGCGGTGTTCGGAGCGTTAGGCTTCCCCCACAGCCCAGGCTGCAGCTAGGAGGCCTGAGCCTGCATCGGGGAGATTTCTCACTCTGGCTTCGCCCCGCCTGGCTCCCAGATGCTGGGGAGTACAGAGCCCGGGTCCACTTTGAGCATGGTGATTTGAGATGTCACCTCCGCCTGCGCTTTGGCCAAGGCTCTGGTAGGTAAGGGGGGGGCGGCAATGAGCTGGGGAAGCTGGGGTCAGGAAAACAGTCATCAGGAGGTGACAACCTCCATTTCCTTACCTTAAAATTGGACCAGATGATTTCCCAAGGCTAACTTACTTGACATTCAGCAGAGCCTGTGGGGAGCCCTCTCTGTCAGCATCACCTCTCCCCACCCCCACTCCACCAACCTTGCAACCACATCATAGCCCTAACAAAAAATTCTGGGGGAGAGGAAGAAGAGGGTGGGGTCAGGGGTGAGCTAAATTAAGAGACATAGTATCATTATGCTCTTCCTACTCCTAGTAAGCATGAGGGATTTGACTCCTCATCTGGCATAAGGGACAAGAACGTGATTCATTCATCCTCTGTACCCCGAGACTGAGGGGTGGGAGGATCCTATGGGGGGGCTTGGAGAGTGGGGTGGGTAAGAAATATCATTTAATCCATTCACCAGATACTAATTAAATACCTGCTCTGTGCAAGGACACAGTGCTAGGTGCTGACTGGGTGGTTCAGAGTATGAGAGTGGGGCTTTGCCCTCAAGGAATTTACAGAGTAATTGTGGAAATGTACTGGAAAGATAAAGTCTTTTCTCCTTCCTTATAGTGACTGCCAGCCCTCCTGGGCCCATTGTGACTCCAGGTCTGGTCCTTCTGAACTGTTCTTTCGACCGTCCAGACCTCCCAAAAGCTGTGCTCTGGTCTCGAGGCCGGGTACCCATAATCCCATCTTCCCGGCATTTTCTACTCGGGAGTCTACTCTTCTTGTCCCATGTCACTCTCTCAGATGCTGGGCCTTGGGACTGCTGTGTTATCTACCCAGATGGATTCAATGTCTCCATTACCTACCACCTCACCGTCCTGGGTAACTTACAGCCCCCTTTTCCCTCCTTCAGAACTTCTGCTCTTTTTTTCCACTATAACCTTCCTTTTTCTTTTATTCTCTTTCTCCTCCTTTATGCCTATTGGTAACAAAACCAGCTTCTCCCATCCCCGCACTCATCCCTCTAGACTTATCTGCATCACATTTTCCTGGCCTTAGCAAACCTCTTCCTGCCTCACCTCACTAGGCTCTTCCTCCAGGAGCCTTCTCCTTTGTAATTATGATCCCCTGAGTCTTACTCCTCTGGCAAATGTTTTCATCCTTCTCTTCACCCAATAAGAAGCCAGAACTGGTTGAGGGTTCCCAGAAGCTTCTCCTTGGAGCCTTTAGCTCCTCCTACTTCCTGCTCCATCTTTCTCCCTCCTTTTTTTTATCAGCCCAGCTGCCAGACTTCTCAGTACTGGCATCCCCCTATACTCACTAGATCATTTCTCCCCTCTCTGGAGGTACAAAGGCCTTTTCTTCCATAACTCCTGACTGGGAGAGCCTTCTCCCTCATCTCACCCCCTCATATCTCTTCTGCAAGGCTAGCCTTCACACATATACCTCCGCACGCCCTCCCAATGTGTCTTTATACTAGTCCCTGTTGTTGGTCTTTGAACTGGCTTCTGCCCTCTTTCTAGGTCTGGAGCCCCTCACCCAGAAGACGGTGTATGTGGGAGAAGGATCAAAGGTAGAGCTTCCCTGCCATCTCAGCCCTGCTGCAGGAACGATGCCAGGGCTGATTGCCCAGTGGACCTTACCTTGGGGCAGAGGCAGCTGCCTTGTGTCAGGAGATGACAAAAGCAGCTTTGCCCTGAGGCTGGACCACGTGAGCAGAGCCCAAGCAGGGACCTACAACTGCAGCCTCAGTTTTCAAGGGCATCAACTCAGTACAGTGGTCACCTTAGCTGTCATTACAGGTCAGAGAACAAGGAAGAGGCTGCCTATGGTTCTGGAAGTTAGACGAGGAAGGGCAGTGGGCAGGAGAGTCATTAATAAATAAATTTAATAATAAATCCTCTTGAAAAAGTCAGGCTGCTGGACAGTATTCAGGGGCTCAGGTAACTTCTGCTTACTTCCCCATCCCTTATAAAGTACAAAAAGGGCTAGCTACCCCATGGACCTTTGGGAAAATCATCTCTTACTTGCTAGGTGATTCTCTCAGTCTTTGATTAGGGAAAAGGAATGAGCTTTAAGAATTTTTAGAAGTGAGACATAGAGGTTGCAAGGAAGTAATTGTAGGGGGTGGTAGGAAAGGCCACACTGATTTACTGCGGGAGGTGGAACATATTCCTCTTTATGAGGACCTATGCCAGGATGAACTATCTGTGAAAGAATAACAACTTTCTATATTGATCCAGTGATCAAAGATCACAGTACTCCACAGTGTACATTCCAACAAGTATTTATGTGCTAAGTTTGGGGGAATATAATTATTAAAAAAGAAAGAAAGGGAAAATACTAGGATTACTTGAATTCTTTCTTTTGTTCAATATTCTTGGGTCTGATCACCTCTTAGGAGCTTGAACACCTTCTGTACTTTCAGCTCCCCACTCCCCCCTCACCTTCCCCCCTTTATTATTCTTTGTTCTGCATATCTGGGTATCCCTTAGCCTAGGCCTAACCAGAACCTCTGTTGAAATTTGAGCAAAGTATAGAGGGAGGGAAGGAACAAGCATTTATTAAGCACCTAGTATGTACCAGGCATGGTGCTACTAAATGCTTTATAAATATTATCTCACTTAATTTTCACAGCAACCCTGGGGGCTCAGTGCTATTATTGTTTCCCTTTTACTGAGGAAACTGAGGTAGATGGTGGTTAAGTGACTTGCCCAGGGTCACACAGCCAGTAAGTTAAGTAAGCAAGTATCTGAGGCTGGATTTGAATTCTGGTCTTCCCACCTCCAGGCCTAGTGCTGTAACTACTACACCACCTAGCTGCAATAGTCACTTTGAAGTGTTTATTTACAGAGGAGGGGTTTTCGGGGCAGCTAGGTGGTGCAGTGAATACAACGCTGGTCCTGGAGTCAGGAGCATCTGAGCTCAAATCTGGCCTCAGACACTTGATACTCGATAGCTGTGTGACCTTGGGCAAGTCATTTAACCCCAATTGCCCTGCTTTCCCCCCTCCAAAATTACAACAAAAAAAAAAAGGAAGAGGGGTTTTTATTTATAGGAAAAGAGTAAGCTGTAAGGGAAGGAATATTAAAATAATCAGGGCACTAAAAAGCTATCTGACCAGTGACAATTAGCAGGCCCTGAAATTCCTGCTTTCAAACTATTGATTCTGAAATTCCATCAGGTTGGCCCAGGAGACTGGGCTACCATTTTTGGCCTGGAGAGTTGCTCAGACTCTTCCTTTCTCCCAAGTTGCTCCAAAAGGACTTGGCTCCACTCTACTTTTCCAGGGAAGAGTCACTGACAACTGCCCTCTTCCCTTGTGATTATATGTTATAATTGCACATTGGCAGGAATTTCCTTCATTCATCCATGTATTTGTTCATTCATTCGTTCCTTCATTCCTTCATTGGCAAGAGTAGTAGAAATTATTATATAAGGATGATTATACTTTATAGGTATCACTCTAATGTCCACAAAAGAACCCCTCCTTTTTTCAAACAGTGTTTCTAGCCAAAATTTGACAAGTAATAAGCATTTATTGGTGGAAGCACTGTGCCATGGGGGACACCAAAGAGTATTAGATGGTCCCTGCTCTCGAAGAGGTTGAATTCTATTTGAAGAGATGAAGATGACATGTGGACTGATAAGATATTTCAATACTTAGAGGACATATAACTTATTAATGAGGGTGCTCCTGTCACTTCCGGAGCTTGCACACACCCTTCATCCTAGTAGATCAGAATGACTGTGATGATGATGAACATCTCCAAATGTTGTTGGGCTGGTCCTTGAACAACAGACAGTTGATCACAAGCCATACTCTAAGACTTTGCTTGTATGGTCTTCAAGAACTCAAGAGTATCCGCATGCCATGATGAGTAGAGGTTCAATATGTTTGAAAACTAACCATGCAAGGCATGATGAGTTATCTCTAGCCATGAAGTCTCTTCTGATCTTCAGTCTGGTATCACTGGCTGCCTCTTGGATATACCCTAGATGTCCTGTTATTACCTCAAACTCAGTATGTCTAAAAATAGACTTGTCTTTTCCCCTAAACCAGCACCCCACCTAGACTTTCCTGTTTCTGCAAATGCATCACTATTTAGCCTCATTCAGGGTCAAACCTTCCTCTTGCCCATCTGATCCTTGGGATGCATAGGATAATTAGAGAGGGGTGAGAAGGAAGGGGCAGAGGAATAAGAGTAGAGTGAGTTCAGGGTCCCCAGATGATCCTTCTCCCAATTTCCCACAGTGACGGCTAAATCCTTTGGATCTTCAAGTTCCAGAAAAGGGCTGCTTTGTGAGGTGACCCCAACGTTCAGCCAAGAGCACTTCCTGTGGACTACCTTGGACAACCAGACTCTGGAAAACCCACCAGGGCCCTGGTTGGAGCTGGGAGAGGAGGAGCTACAGGTCGGCCAGTGGCAGTGCCAAGTATATCAAGGGACTCAACAATGTGGAGCTGTAGTTTACAACCTGGGGCTTCAGGGCACAGGTCTGAGACCCCAAATCCCATGGCACCCCAACCTCAGCCTAGAAATCCTGACTCCCTCTTCCAGATTCCCTGAACTGTCATTTCTGCCTGCTCCTTCCCCAAATTCTATTCTCCATTGTGCCTCTCCTCCTGGCCTGCCCCTCCTCTAACTACCATAACCTCCTCATCCTTCACTTCCCCCTCTCACTCTGTGCCTTGTCTTATAGGCGCCCAGCTCTCTGGGAGGAACCCAAAAGCCCTGAAAGGAGGAAAACAACTCCCTCTTCTCCTCAGCATTGGCATCTTACTGCTCCTTTTCTCCGGGGTAGGAGCTGCTGTGTTTTGGTTACGACAAAGCCAGGTAAACTCTGGAATATGCTCTAACTTCAGCAAAGTAGATCCACAGCCCACAGAACCATCCCCAAGATTCCCTCTCCTAAGAGAACCCCCCTTCCAGAGATCCTCTCCAAGAACCTTTCCCCCTCCCCCAAGATTATAAGCTCTGCCCCAGATCCTACTCCCTATCTGCCTGGGGAAGGAGTGCATTAAGAAATCTGCTCCTGAGGTTTAGAAGCACAGACCTGGGGAGGAATAACCAGGATGGGGAAGGGGCTAATTCTGTCCGATGAGGAGAGTTGAAGTCTGTATCCATCGTTTTCCCTCCAAGCTGCCCAGGAGGTTTTCTGCCCTGGAAGATGCAGCTCAAAGGCCTGAGGGACAAAACAAGGCAGAAGAAATGCAGCCAGAGGGCCAGTGTCAGGGTTAGAGCCCGGAGCATTGGAAGGAGTGGTCCTGTCATAAAGATGGGGCAGTCCTCTGAGGAGCAGCAACTTCCTTCCTCGGGACCGGCCTTCCACACCAAATAAACTCCACTTTCTCAGCAGGATGGCCTGAGGTTCTTCCATAGCCTATGTCTCCTCTATCTTTTTGCTGCCTTGGGAGACCCCATGATTCACCCCTCCCAGGGCCTACCCTCTCCTCATCAGCTTAATTGTGTAACTGCCGTACTTGTAAAGTTTTTACAAAGCACTTTCCTCACAACTCTGTGAGGTAGATGGTACAAATATAATGTCTCCATTTTATGGAGGAGCCTCAGAAAAATTAATAGATTTGCCTTTGGTCTTCCTCTCCCTTCATTTTTCTCTTTCTGTCTTTATCTTCTTTGGTTTATCTGTCACTGTCTCTTCCTCTAATCTCGGCTCAGCTTTTTTTCTAAGTCTCCAAACAAGTCCCTAGTCCAACCCTTTCCACTTTCTTCCTAGTACAGGTCTTCTTTTTTCTTTATTTTGAACTTGACAAAAATAAAAATAAATAAACATGCCCACATACAAAGAACGGAAAAAAGAGGGTTATATATGAAACTATGAGTCTCTGTCATGTCTGACTTTAAAAAATTATATGGGAGCAGCTAGGTGTCACAGTGGATAGAGTGCTGGACCTGGAGTCAGTAAGACTCCTCTTCCTGAGTTCAAATTTGGCCTTAGATACTTACTAGCTGTGTGACCCTGGGCAAGTCACTTAACTTTGTTTGCCTCAGTTTCCTCATCTGTAAAATGAGCTGGAGAAGGAAATGGCAAACCACTCCAGGGTCTTTGCCAAGAAAACCCCAAATGGGGTCATGAAGATTTGGATATGACTGAACTGACTAAACCACAAATATATTAAATTTACTTCCCTGCTACCAACACTTCCCTTGCTTGTCTCTTAACCATTCCAAACTCCCTTCTCCTTTCTTTTGGGTATTTTAAATTTCATTGATGCTCTTTTTCTCCCTTTTAAAATAAAAATGACTATCCATCTATATACTTTCTGTCATTTACAGTTTATGAAGTGTTGCAATACACTTTCATTTCACTCCCAATAACTCTGGGGTAATGTACTATAGGTATTACTCCCAATTTTACTCTTTTGCAGATAAGAAAACAGGCTGAGAGATTAAGGGATTTGCCCATGGTCACGCATGTGTCTGACATAGGCTATGAAATTAGTTCTCTTGGGCTTCCAAGTCAAGTACTTTTTTATTTCTTTTAAAAATATTTTACGAATGCCTTTTTTTTTTAGCACCATAGTCATATCCTCCCACACAGATCCTTCCTTATAACAAAGAAAAACCAACTGACTACCTCTGACAACATTCCCTACCTGTAGCCCACTGCCTCTCTACCAAGGGAAGAGAAACACTTCTCCTCATTGGTCTCCAGCCTTCGTCCTGCGTCACCATCCTGCCTCTCTGTATTTTCCTTCTATTCCCTATTCTTCACTCCCCAAATGCTGTGTGTCTGCCCACTATGTCCCATCTGCATCCATCACCTGTCCTGGACTCCTAATTGCAGTATTGCCCCAGGGTCTCCCCTCTTCCACCTGCAATACACCAAATATACATCCCACACCAGGGAGAGGGAGAGACTTCTCAGCACCAGGAGAGATGCCAACTCATAGCTTCTGGTAGGCTTGGTCCTGTGGCTTTAGAGGAGGACACATCCTTACTCCTCCCTGAACACCCCCAGCCCCCATCCATTGTCCCAGCCATGAGAACATACTGCCACCCTGAGGCCAATCCACAAAACACAGACGGAAGGGAGGCCAGGGTGCACCCTCCAGCAACTACAATAGAGATAAAGCCCCGTGCAGTACACAATGAAAGCCAGCACACGTAATCTAGTGTGCACAGGATGGATAGACCACCCAGTACCTTACACGCACCCAGGCAGTACCCCTACGTCGTATGGGGCATGCAGTGCTGCTCATCTTTTAATAGGCATTCCCCAGGAGTTTGGATCTGTGCCCAGTGCTCTGGGGAAAGGAAGAGATCAATGAATATGAACAGAGACAGAGTCCCTGACCTTGGAGAGGTTATAATCTGTCAAACAAGGTGGCTGCTGCAAGTAATGTTTACATAATAGGTACAGGCCCACCAAAAGACAGTTTAGCACAATAATTACTGTCTGGAGGGCTGATACAACCCTGGATATTGCATGAAGCCATCACAGAAGACAGACTTTCTATGTGTAACACATTATGCCTTATCATGCTAAGGGTTGCATGGGCATGCACATGCCGTCCTGCAAACACAGCATCATCGCCAGGGGTCAGGAACATTATATAAACAACACCCGTTTGCACACGACACAACATATAGACCCTCTTCCCACCTGTACCACCTCTCTGCCTATATCTATTTGGCATATCTATATTTCAACTAGCAATGTGTGCAGAGCCCTGGACTTTGGATACGGTGCAGAAGGCACCCTCTGCCAGGGAACTTTGACCCTTTGCAGGAGAAAACAGATTCAAGGTCTCTATAAGCACACAAAGTCACATGGACTGCATATGCCCTGGCTGTGGCACCTAATCAAAGGAGATAATGATTGTAAATCACTTAGCATATTCCTAGTATGTAGTAAGCACTTAATAAAAGAATCCTTCCTAATCTCTCATATTTATCCAATGCTTTTGAAGGTCTCTTAAGTGTTTTCCTCACTATGCCCTGTGACATAGGCAGGATAAATATTTTTAAATATTATATATACATATATATATATATATATATATATATATATATTTGCATTTTGGTGGGGGGAGGGCAGGGCAATTGGGGTCAAGTGATTTGCCTAAGGTCACATGGCTAGTAAGTGTTAAGTGTCTGAGGTCGGATTTGAACTCAGGTCCTCCTGGTCCATTCTTAGGGGGACAGAATGGTCCAGGGGGTGTGGTGGAGATATGAGGATATTTGCTATATCTAGAACCCTAAACAGTATATAGATTTCCTCTGAAAAAAAAATTGTGTGGGTGGTGGGACTTGCAACCCAGAGCATATAGGTAGTGGGATAACCCCTAATGAAATAGCCTAGTGAAAAAAATAGCAATAAAACCTTGTTCCTTTAAGCAGATAGTGCAGTCTCCCACAAATACATTATCTCTCTTTTTTTTGTTTGTTTGCTTTTTGGAGGGGGGAAGGCAAGGCAATTGGGGTTAAGTGACTTACCCAAGGTCACACAGCTAGTAAGAGCCAAGTTTCTGGGGCTGTATTTGAATTCAGGTCCTCCTGACTCCATTCACTTTATCACCTAGCTGCCCCCCACCCCATATATGATCAATGGGAAGAATGGAGGAGACATATGTAGGGAATACATGTGGCCGAAAGAGCCTCTGAAATTGTAGGACTAATAAAGTCCTCTGGTGATATCATTTTCTGCTCCCTTCAGGCCTGTACCTGGCTGGGGTCTCATGTGGCATGCAATCATCTCTTGACATGTAATCTCTGATAGGGAAACAAATTATAAAAATATAACTGCAACCTCAAAACAATAACCACAATAAGGACCACCACCAGAATAGGGAATAAGATCAAATAAAACCCTGAACCCCAAACTATTTATAGGTAGCTTAAAAACATAAAAAGTTGCAGGTATTTTTATAATCCTCATCAACTTGGGGAGTGTGAGGACACCAGAAAGTTCCCCTGGGGAAAACACAATCATGAGGCACCAGGAAGTAATGAGATATAGGCCCTGGCCTACAAGTCTCAAGGTTCCTTGTTTCCTTTTTCTTTGTCCTTGAAAAAAGACTTCTCCACCTTTTAGAGTGCGGCTGGGATATCTTGTCTGTGGTTCTACAGCAGTTGACCTTGAGAATCAGTTTCCTGGCTGACCATTCAAGAGGGAGGGAGTAGGAGACCATGACTGAGCTAACATCATAGGCTCATTGATTTAGATCTGAAAGAAACCTCAAGAGACCTGGAAATCCAACTCCTTCATTTTTCAGGTCTGGAAACTGAGGGACAGTGAGATTTAAGTGACTTGCCTTGGGTCAAATAGTTAGACAGTGTCTAGGGTAGTATTTGATCCTAGATCTTCCTACCTCCAACTCCAGTGTCTTAATTACTATATCAAACTCCTTTTTCATGGGATAGAGTTTGGATTCAGTCAAAGTGCCTCACTTGAGGACCTAGAAGGCCAAATGTGTCCTTGAGGTCACAGGTTCCCCACCCCTGGAATAGATTATTAGATGGTGCAGACTGCTATGGCTTATATTTCAATCTGGAGTGAACAGAACCCAGTGGGGAAAAGCCAAGATCAGTCCTCCAGAGGCAATTATAGACCTAGCAGCAGAAAAAAACAGTGACCTAGGAGCAGTATACACCTAGGGACCAGAGGAAAAAAGGTTAGCTATCACAAATTCTGGTGGGTTATCCCTGTGCATTCCCTTGTTTGTAGTGCAGAACTGAGGTCCATTACAGATACCACTCCCCCCCCCCACTTTATTGCCTTGCCACAATCTTTAGAAGAGGGCAATTCTGAATTTATCTGGGTATATCATGGAATAGAGAAGATAAGCAGGAGGGATTGGTGAGAGGGTTGCACAGAGGGCTACATGTTGGAATAGTTTATGCTTTTCATTTTTGCTATATTAAAAAAAATGTATCCACAGTATGTGGAATACCTGTGTCTTGTTAATGTGGGGGCATTGATGGACCCAAATTCATCTTCTGTGGAAGAAAGTTGTGGGAGAAGGAATAGGAAAAGAGATGATGTGAGCTGAATAAGGAGAAGGAAATAGTAGGCTACATGGAAGGGTTTGGACTACTGAAGAAGGTGAGAGGTTGAATTTGGGGAGGAAAAAGTTAGGGAAAATTGAGGAAAATTAAAAAAAGATTAATCTCTAAGTTCAGATACTGATTCTACTTCTGGGTTGAAAGAAGAGCAAGATGGAGGACAATTAAAGAGGATATGTGGGATTAAGGAGTATTACAAAGAATAAAGAAAGATTAGAATCTCAATAAGGAGAAGCAGAGTCTTCAAGAAGGCTAGTGAGAGGAAGCATTTTTGCCTAGATCACTCATCATACCTTCTCCAAAACAACCTTGAAAATGTGCCAGATCAAGAAAAAAAGGAAAAAGTCACAGTGAGTCTTTTTTTCCATTCTAGGGCAGCTGAGGGAGACAGATCTTGGGTGGAGAGAAGAGGCTATGGAGTTAAGGAGATCAATAGAATTTTGGAAAAGTTAGATATGCTAAACCTCTGGGGGATACTGGGTGGGAAAAGAAAATAGTACAACACTTTCTTAGCTGTATATATTAGCTTCATAAAACCTGACCATGTACTAGGTCATAAAAACCTCAAAACATATATAGAAAAATTAAATGTCTGTTTTTCTGAGCACAATTCAATAAAAATAATATTTAATAAAAGCCTTTGAAGCATAGATTAAAAAGTAATCAGAAACTAAATAATCTAATCCTAAAGAATGGATAGGTTGAAGAGAAAAATCATAAAAACTATAAATAATTTCATTAAAGATAATGACAACAATGAGACAACATAACAAAATTTGTGGGATGCAGCTAAATAAATATTTAGGGGAAATTTGCATCTCTAAACACTTGCAGCAATAAAAAAGAGAAAGAGAAGATTAAAAAATTGGACATGCAAATAAAACAATAAAAAAGTAATAAATTTAAAATGTCCAATTAAGCACTAAAATAGAATTTCTAAAAATCAAAGGAGAAGTTAACAAAACTGCAAGCTTAAAAAATTGAATAAATACAACTAGGAACTTTTTTTAACTGAAATAATAAAATAGGAAAGCCATTGGCTAGGTTGATTTTAAAGAAAAAAGTCAGATTATAAGCATAAAAATTTTTGTTTGTTTCTGGTTTTTAATTTTTAAAAAATTTTTAATTTTAATTTTATTTTTTGAATTAAATTATGTTTTTTTTAGTTTATACCATTCATTTCTACAAGATTTTGAGTTACAGATTTTCTCCCCATCTCTCCCCCCCCACCACCCCAAAACAGTGATCCCAATGTATATCCCCTCCTCTAATCTGCTCTCTCCTATATCCTCCCTCATACCCCCTCCAACTTTCTAGTAGGGCAAGATGGATCTCTATGCCCCAGTGCCTGTATATCTTACTTCCCATTTGCATGCAAATATATATATATATATATATATATATATATATATATATATATATATATATACATGTATTTGTACATATTTTAAAACATTTGATTTTAATACTTTGAATTCCAGATTCTTTCCCTTCCTCCCTCACCACCCACCCTTACTAGGAAGATAAGCAATTCAATATAGGTTGTACATGTGTATCTATATACACATTTATATTCCCTTCAACTATTCTCATACTGTGAAAAGTCTCATAAGTTACAATTATTATTTTTCCATGTAGAAGTGTAAATAGTTCAATTTTGATAAGTTCCTTTTAATTTCCTTTCCCTGTTTACCTTCCCCTGCTTCTTTTGCTTCTTGTATCTGAACATCAAATTTTCTATTCAGCTCTGGTTTTTTTCATCAAGAATGCTTGAAAGTCCTTTATTCCATTGAATGACCATATTTTCCCCTGAAACATGATACTCAGTTTTTCTGGGTAGGTGATTCTTGGTTTTAATCCCAGTTCCTTTGACCTCTGGAATATCATATTCCAAGCCCTTTGATCCCTCAGTGTAGAAGCTGCCAGGTTCTGAGTTATCCTGATTGTGTTTCCACAATACTGAAATTGTTTCTTCCTGGCTGCTTATAATATTTTCTCCTTGATCTGGGAACTCCAGAACCTGGCTATAACATTCCTAGGAGTTTTCTTTTTGGGATCTTTTTTAGGAGGTGATTGGTGAATTCTTTCAACCTCTATTTCGCCCTCTGGATCTAAAACATCAGGGCAATTTTCCTTGAGAATTTCTTGAAGGATGATTTCTAGGTTCTTTTTTTGATCATGGCTTTCAGGCAATCCAATAATTTTTAATTTGTCTCTCCTGGATCTATTTTCAAAGTCAGTGGTTTTTCCAATGAGATGTTTCACATTGCTGTCTATTTTTTCATTTGTTTGGATCTGTTTAATAGTATCTTGATTTCTCACAAAGTCACTAGCTTCCATTTGCTCCAATCTAATTCTGAAGGAATGATTCTCTTCAGTGAGCTTTTGAGATTCTTTTTCTATCAGGCAAATTTGACTTTTTAAAGCATTCTTCTCCTCATTGGCTTTTTGAGCCTCTTTTGCCATTTGAGTTCTATTTTTAAGGCGTTACTTTATTCAGTCAGGTTGTTGACTCTCTTCATGATTTTCTTGCATCATTCTCATTTCTCTTCCCCATTTTCCTCCACTTCTCTTATCTGGTTTTCAAAGTCCTTCTTAAGCTCCTTTATGGCCTGTAACCATTTCATATTTTTCTTGGAAGCTTTTGGTGCAGGAATTCTGATTTTGCTGTCTTCCTCTTGTTCTATGCTTTGATCATTTTTGTCCCCAAAATAGGAGTGTAAAGTTGGATTGCTCTGCTTGCTTTGCTTCCTTTGCTTGTTTATGTTGCCATTCAATTACTTGACTTTAGAGCTTTTTGCCACAGTAGGACTCTGCTTCCAGAGAGGGGAGCTTTGTCTCAGATTGCTAGGGTTTTCTCAGCTGCTGGAATTATTAGTTGGTTGCCCTCTCTGAAGCCTCCACATGCTCTGGCACACTGGTCACACACCCCAGGACCTTCTAGACAGTGATCCAGATCCAAATAGGTTAAAGCAAGAGCGATTACCCCTCAGACTGGTTGCTTGGTTCCCCTACAATCTGCAGGCCAGGAGCTCTGAAGCAGCCACACTGTGGTGGCTGAATGACCATGGTGCCTCAGCTGCTTCTTCCTCAGGGGGCAGAAGCTGGACTGCACTCCTGGACCCCCTGTTCCCAAAGTCCACTGACCTTTCACTTTGTCTTTGGCATTTATGGGTTGATAATTCTGGCAAGCACCACAGCTGCTGGTGATCCACTCTCCTGATGTCCCTCCAGCCAAGTCTGGTTGTGGCTGCCCTGAGGCTAAAACCTCAGGCTCACACAGGCTTGGACTCTGCTCCCAGAGCACTGCAATGGCTCCTTCCTGCCAGCCTGCCAGGCAGTCTTCAGTGGGAGGTTAGTTTCTCTTAGTCACTTTGTGGGTTCTATAGCTCTAAAGTTTGTTTAGAGTCATTTTTTACATGTATTGGAGGAGGTGGAAGTGGAATAGGACTTGGAAGTCCTATTTCTATTCAACCATATTGGCTCTGCCCCATACATTTTTTTTTTTTAAAATGAATTGACAACCAATGAAGAAGAAATAAAAGCAATTGACGGAGCCAAGATGGCGGAGTAGAAACAGCACTTCCAAGGTTCTCTGCCCCACACAACTTCCAAACTATGTAAAAGGGGACTCTGAACAACTTCTGGGGCCCCAGCACCCACAGAACTACACAGAGAAGCAAACATCCTGTTGAGGAGAACCCAGCAGCTCTGCAGTGAGCGGCCAGCGCAGTGCTCTGAGAGCAGGCAGCACAGTGCGCTGGGAACCCACGGCACAGAGCTCTGGGAGCTGAGCCCAGGCCCGAGTGAGCCTCTGTTTTAGCCCTAGGGCAGCTGGGCCAGCAGCTGGCTGAAGGGACCCCAGAACAACAGCAGCTGTGGCAATTCCAGAATTATCAGCACAGATATGCCTAGGACAAAGTGAGAGGTTAGTGCCCTATGGACTTTGGGCAGTATTTGGGGAACGCATTGGCTTCCTCCCCTGGGGGTGAAAAGCTGCTGAAGAAACGTGGCACAGAAGCCATTTTGCAGCATCAGTGGCAGGTCTAGCTCCTGGTCTGTGAACTGTAGGGAGATCCAGCAATCAGTCTGGGGGTTAATCGCTCTTGCTTTAAACTGCCTGGATCTGGTTTGTGGTCTGGGGGGGAAGTTTGGGGTGGGTATCCAATTTGCCAGAGTGGGTGGAGGCTTTACAGAGGCTACCCAACCTTCGGAAGTTGTGAAGAAGACCCCATGTTTGGGACAGAAGCTCTCCTGTCTGGTGGCAGAGTCCTACAGTGGCAACAAGCCCCAAAATCAAGTAATTAAGTGGCAATATGCCTAGGCAAAAGAAACAAAATAAACAGAAAAATTCAACATTGGACTCCTATTTTAGGAGCAAAGAGGATCAAAGCATGGAGGAGGACTGTGAGGTCAGAAATCCTGCATCAAAAGCCCCAAATGAAAATACAAGCTGGCTACAGGCCATAGAGGACCTTAAGAAGCAGATAAGAGAAGTGGGGGGAAAATTGGGAAGAGAAATGATAAAGATGCAAGAAAAGTATGAAATGACAGTCAACAGCCTGACTGAGAAAAATAACACCTTAAAAAATAGACTAACTCAAATGGCAAAAGAGGCCCAGAAAGGCAATGAGGAGAAGAATGCCTTAAAAAGCTGAATTTGCCAGATGGAAAAAAAAAATCTCAAAACTCAATGAGGAGATTCATTCCTTCAGAGTTAGACTGGAGCAAAGGGAAGCTTTATGAGAAATCAAGATGCTGTTAAACAGATCCAAACAAATGAAAGAATAGAAGGCAATGTGAAATATCTAATGGGAAAAACCACTGACCTGGAAAATAGATCCAGGAGAGATAATTTAAAAATTACTGGACTACCTGAAAGCCATGATCAAAGAAAGAACCTAGAAATCATCCTTAAAGAAATTCTCAAGGAAAATTGCCCTGATGTTTTAGACCCAGTGGGGGAAATAGAGGTTGAAAGAATTCACCGATCACCTCCTGAAAAAGATCCCCAAAAGAAAACTCCTAGAAATATTATAGCCAGGTTCCAGAATTCCCAGATCAAGGAGAAAATACTACAAGCAGCCAGGAAGAAACAATTTCAGTACTGTGGAAACACAATCAGAATAGCACAGGACCTGGCAGCTTCTACACTGAGGGATCAAAGGGCATGGAATATGATATTCCAGAGGGCAAAAGAGCTGGGATTGAAGCCACGGGTCACCTACCCAGCAAAACTGAGTATCTTGTTTCAGGGGAAAATATGGTTCTTCAATGGAATAGAGGACTTTCAAGCATTCTTGAGGAAAAAACCAGAGTTGAATAGAAAATTTGACATTCAGACACAAGAAGCAAGAGATGCTTGAGAAGGTAATCAAGGAAAAGAAATCAAAAGGAACTTATCAAAGTGGAACTATTTACATTCCTACATGGAAAAACAATAACTGTGTCTGATGAAACCTTTCTCATTATGAAAATAACTGAAGAAGGGTATATGGTCGTATGTTTACAGGTATACATGGATAGAGGGCACAGGTTGAATTTGATGGGAAGGGATGATTCTTAAGGGGTGAAGTCAAGAGGTGAGAGAGGAAAGTGGCAAGAGGAGATGGAGAGAGACAGGTAGGGTAAACTATCTCATGTAGAAGAGGCAAGGGGAAGTAGTTGCAGGGGAGGGGAAGAACAGGAAGGCAAAAAGGCAAAAGCATATTCTCATTGAAGTTGGCTCAAGGAGAGAATCACATACATACTAAATGGGATATCTCACCCTGCAGTTGAGTAGGGGAAAGGGGGATGAGAGGGGTGAGGATGGAGGGGAGGGCATTCTGGGGGGAGGGGAGGTTGGAAGTACCCACTATCAAAGAGGGACAGGATCAAAGTAGGGAATGGACCAGGTGGGAGGTGAGATGAGTGGGAGGGAAATATAAGCAGTCTTTTACAATATATCTACTATGGTAATGTTTTGCATAGCTATACATGTACACCACATACTGAATTGCTTATCTTCTCAGAGGGAGTGGGAATGGATCTGAAAATCGAAGTTTTAAAGTGAAATGTTTCATAAGATGTCCAGGCACTGGGGCTCAGAGATTCACCTTGCCCTAATGGCAAAGTCAAAGGGGGTATGGGAGAAGATATGGGAGAGAGCAGATTGGATGAGGGGATATCTAGTGGGACTGCTATTCTAGGGTGGTGGGTAGGGAAAAATGGGGGGAAATTGTAACTCAAAATTTGGTGGAAATGAATTATGTAAACCAGAAGTTAATAAAGCATTTGTTTAATAATAAAAAAATAAAAAAAGAAATAAAAGCAATTATTAGGTGCTATTTCACCCAAATATATGACAATGAAACTGACAATCTAACTGAAATAGATGGATACTTACAAAAATATAAATTGTTTAGAAGAACAGTACAGGAAATAGATTATGTAAATCTATCTTAGAAAAAGCAAATGAACAAACCATAAATGAAAACACTAAAGGGGAAAAAAACCCAATCCGGGGTCAGATAGATTTTCAAGTTAGTTCTACCAAACATTTAAAAAATAATTTTAATGCTAAATAACATGTTTGAAAAATAGGTAAAGAAGGAATCCTACCAAATTCTTTCTATGATACAAATGTAGTTTTGATACTTAAACTAGGGAGAGTCAAAACAGAGAAAGAAGGCTATAGACCAATTTCCTTAATGAATATTGATGCAAAAATGTTAAATAAAATACTAGCAAGGAAACTACAATATATCACAAAGATCTTACACTATGGCCAGGCTGGATTTATACTAGGAATGCAGGACTGGTTCAATATTAGGAAAACTAAGCATAATTGATCATACAGTTATTTCAATAGATGCAGAAAAGGTTTTTGGCAAAATATAGTGCTTATTTCTATTAAAAATACTAGAAAGTATAAATGGAACTTTCCTTAAAAATAAGAATCTATCTAAAACCAAGAGCAAGCATTATCTCTAGTAGGGATAAGCTAGAAGTCTTTCCAATAACTTAGGGGTAAAGCAAGGATGTCCATTCTAGTCAATAATTGTACTACAAATGCTAGCTATAGCATGACTAGAAAAATAGCTTGAAGGAATAAGCCTAGTCAAAGAGGAAACAAATCTTTCACTTTTTATGGATGATATGATGGTTCACTTACAGAGTCCTAGAGAGTTAACCAAAAAAAACCCCTAATTAATAGCTTTAGCAATGTTGAAGGATAGAAAATAAAGCCACATAAATCTTCTGCATTTCTATGTATTACCAAAAAAATCTCTACAAGAAGAGATCAAAAGGGAAATTCCATTTAAAATAACCATCGATAGTACAAAGCCAATCTGCCAAGACACACAAAGGAACTATCAGAACACCGTTATAAAACACTCTTCATATAAATAAAGACTTCTAAACAATTGGAGAAATGTTAATGGCTCATGGGTAGGCTGAGCCAGTATAACTAAAGTGACAATATTATCTAAACTAATTCACTTATTCAGTTCTGTACCAATCAAACTACCAAAGAATTACTTTGCAGAGCTAGAAAAATGATAATAAAATTCATCTGAAGGAATAGAATGTCAAGAATATCAGGGGAATCAATGGAAAAATAATGGGAAGGAAATGGGCTTAGCAGTACCACATCTCAAACTACACTATAAAGCTGTAATTGTCAAAACAGTTTGGTAGTGGATAATAAATAAAGATATTGATTAGTGGAGCAGATTAGATATACAATATTGGGAAGCAAATTATTATATTAACCTATTGTTTGATATATCCAAAGATCCCACTACTGAAGAAAGAATTACTTTGTAGGATTAGAAAAAATTCTTAACATTCTGACAAATAACAGACAAAAACTGTTGGGAAAACTTGAAAGTAGTCTGGCAGAAAGTAAGTAGAGACCTATAATTCATAGCATTAATTTATGCTTGACTGATATGGAATTGAGATAAACTCAAAATGGGTACATGATTTAGACATAAAGGGTGACATCATAAGCAAATTAGTGGAGCATGAAAGAAACTACTTGTCAGACCTATGGATAGGGGAACAGATCATGACTAATCAAGAGATCAAGAGGTTCACAGGAGGTAAATTGGGTATTTGTGATCACCTAAAGTTTAGGTTTTGAAAAAGCAAAAACAATACAGTTAAAATGAGAAGGAAAGCAGGAAACTAGGGAAAACTTGTGCAACAGGTTTCTCTGATAAAGATCTTGTTTTTAAAACATATAGGGAATTAAGAAAAATTTATAAAAATTAAAACAATTTCCCAATTGATAAGTGGTTGAAGAATATGAACAAGCAGTTTTTAGAATAAAAAAATCAAAGCTATCAATAGTCATAAAGCACTAATAATTAGAAAAATGTATATAAAATAACTCTGAGGTATCACCTTATACTCATCAGACTGGCCAACATTATAGAAAAGGAAAATAACAAATTTTGGAGGGGATGTGGAAAAATAGAGACACCGATGTACTGTTGATCAAACTGTGAACTGGTCCAACCATTCTGAAGAGCAAGTTGGAACTATGCCCAAAAGGCTCAAATATTGTGCATGTGTTTTGGTTGGGCAATATCACTTCTAGGTCTGTACCCCAAAAAGATCAAAGAAAAAGGAAAAGGACTTTTATGTACAAAAATATTTATAACAGCTCTTTTTGTGATGGCAAAGATTTGGTAATTGAGGGGATGCCCATCAACTAGATAATGTCTGAGCTTGTCACGGTATATGTATGTTATGGAATACTGTTGTATTGTAAGAAATGATGAAGAGGAAGTTTTCAGCAAAACCTGAGAAGACTTTTATAAACTGATGAAAAGTGAAATGAGCAGAACCAGGGAAACAATTTATACAGCATCATCAATATTGTAAAGATAATCAGTCTTCAAAACCTCATAGCTCTGGTCAACACAAACACTAACCACAATTGCAAAGGACTCATAATGACATCTCCTATCCACTTCCAGACAAAGGCTTGGTAGACTCAGAATGTAGATTGAAACATAGTTTCTTCTCTTTGTTTCCTTTTCTTTCTCTTTTTTCTTTTTATTTTTTGGACATGGCTGTTGCAGCAATTTGTTTTGCCTGACATATTTGTTGATAATTTCTTGAAAGATAATGTCTAGGCTCTTTTTTTGATCATGGCTTTCAGGTAGTCCAGTAATTTTAAAATGATCTCTCCTGTATCTATTTACAGGTCAGGGGTTTTTCCAATGAGATATCACATTGTCTTCTATTTTTTCATTCATTTGGGTCTATTTTATAGCATCTTGATTTCTCATAAAGTCATTAGTTTCCATTTGCTCTAGTCTAATTTTGAAGGAATTATTCACCTCAGTGAGTTTTTGAAATTCCTTTTCCATCTGGCCAATTTTGCTTTTTTGGCATTCTTCTCCTCATTGGCTTTTTGGGCCTCTTTTGCCATCTGAGCTAGTCTATTATTATTATTTTTTTTTGGCTTTTTTTTGGGGGGGGGGAAGGTAGGGCAATTGGGGTTAAGTGACTTGTCCAAAGTCACCCTGCTAATAAGTGTTAAGTGTCTGAGGCTGGATTTGAACTCAGGTCCTCCTGACTCCAGGGCTGCTGCTCTATTCATTATACCACCTAGCCACCCTTAGTCTATTTTTTAAGGTGTTATGTTGGGAGCCAAAGAGGCCTGAGCCAGGACTTCAGATAATTACCTTGATATCAGTGGACCTGAATGTCAAAGACCTCTTTGAGATGTGACTTTTCACTAAGTCAGCTCTGGAGTTCTTTTGATATGGGTTACACTTATAAGGACGGTGTTTGAGTTCTGAGGCCAACAGGCTCTGCCCCAAAACTTTAGTTGTTCAAAACCTAAATATTTGAATTCTTAAGTGGTCAGTTCCTATGCAGATGTACTTGATGATGTGGCTTTGGCTTCAGGCCTTGAAGCCAGCTCTCAAGAGCATCCTTTGTGATGTGACTGCATATGAAAGGAGGTAACTGACTTTTCCTAAGACTTTCTGGCACCTAGAGAACAAAAGGCCTTACTGCCATGCTACTTCCAGGATATGACAGACTAAGATAATGATATGAATACTTGAGATCCCTTCCTTCCCTTTGTCTCCTTGCTCCATAAAAACCTTGTCCTAAGAATCAATAAATGGAGTCCATGGTTCTTCCTTGAACTACCCACATGGCCTGGTCATTTCTTATTCACATCTCTGGATCATGCTAAGTGCTGGACACTGAGCAGCCCAGTATTATTTTCTTCAGTATTTTTTGGGTCTACTTTAGCAGGCTGTTGACTTGCTTTTCATGATTTTCTTGCATCATTCTCATTTATCTTCCTGATTTTTCCTCTACTTCTCTTACTTGATTTTGAAAATCCTTCTTGAGCTCTTCCATTGTTTGTGACCAATTCATATTTTTCTTGGAGGCTTTTGACGCAGGAGTTTAGATTTTGTTGTCTTCTTCTGGTTCTATGTTTTGATCATCTTTGTCACCAAAAAATGATGCTATAGTTTGATAGTTCACCCAACATAGTGATAGTTCCTCTGTTTGCTCATCTTGCCAGACAATTACTTGATTTTTTAGCTCTTTGCCTAGAGCTCTGCTTCCAGAGTGGAGAGTGCTGTATCCCAAATTTCTGGGGTTTTGCACAGCTGTTGTCAGATCTTTTTCTAGGTACCTGCCTCGGGACTGTGAGGATGACTACCTCTCCATATTCTCAACAAGCTCTGCCACACTAGTGCTCCCCAGCCCACGACCACCGCCCTAGACTATAACCCAAATCCAAGCAGGTCAAAGCAAGAGCAATTGCCCTCTGAACAGTCTCTTGGTCCCCCACTATCTGTAGGCGTGGAGCTCAGGAGGCAGCCATGTGGCAGCAGCTACAGCCATCTCTGCAACCTCTGCTGCCCTGGGAGCAGGATCCAGATCACACTTTTCTCTCACCCAGTTCCTATTGGAACTCTGTTGAGTTTCCCACCGACCTTTTACTTTCTCTTTGACGTTTATAGGTTGAGAAGTCTGGAAACCTCTACAGTTACAAGTGAATCAGTCCACTGAAGTCTACTCTGACCAGTCTGTGCCATGGGTCTGGGCCAGGACTGTGCTGCTCTCCCAGTTCAGTACAATAGACTCTTCTGTCAGCCTGCCAGCTGCCTTCAGCAGGAGATTTGTTTCTCTCTCACCTTGTGGGTTCTATAGCTCTAAAACTCATTTAGAGTCATTTTTAACAGGTATTGGAGGTAGTTGGAGTAGGAGCTTAAGCAAGTTCCTGCTTTTACTCCACCATCTTGGCTCTGCCTCCTGCCTGACATATTTGTAATGGATGTTGTTTTGTATTTGTCTTCTCAATAGGTGGGAGACAGGATGGAGGGAAGGAGATAATTTGGAATTGAAAACAAAATAAATTGAATAAAAATACATAGAAAAGAATCCCAAGATGGAAAAGGAGAAGGTAGTTGTCAAGACAAGAGAAGTTGGGTTAGAAAAGGTAAACAGAACAGTTATAAGGTTAATCAAATTGATTAAATAGGTTGGTGGGTGGAGTAAATTGGCAAAACAGAAAAGAAACCAGTGCAAGACTGAAGGGAAGGGAAACTGTGGAATTTTTGAAATTAAGGAAAAGAAATTGAATCAAGTTGTCAAGTTATTAAGAAGCAATAATTGGCTATAAAAATTTTGACCTTTTACTTAGGGTTGAGATGTAAAAACCCACAAATTCTCCAACAAAGCAAAGCAAAAAAAAAATCTCAATCAGCATGGAAAGGGTGGAAATTTTGCTGTGACTTGAATTAAGTATATGATATTTGCATTTCTGCTATAGCCAAGTGACTGAGATCTGTGTTCCAAGTAGAATAATCTTTCTCTTCTAGGAAAAGGTAAAGGGACTTGAATGTCTTCTCACCCAAGTTGTTGAAAAGAAAAAATGGGTTCCTAAAGGAAACAGAACTGAGGCTTCAATGGGTAAAAATAGGAATCAGTGGTAAAAATTTACTCTTATCAGGATGATAGAGACTGGAAGATTGCTATGAAGGAGAGAAAGGGAAGGAAAAGAATGGTTATGCAATTAGAGTTTAAAAAATAAAGTTCTTCCTGAAGAGAAGAGAGCTGGATGTTCTGAGGAGGATAAAGGTCCTTGTCCTTCCCAGAATGATAGAGTAGAATCACAGAAGCTCTCAGGAAGTAGCCCCAGTAAGGTGTAGAGGAAGAAGAGAAGAGTAAGAGTACTTAGTGACTCCCTGTTTAGGGATATTGAGGTATATTTTTGTTGACCTGATAACAATAATAGAGACATGTCTTATCTTCCTAGGGCCTATATTCAAGACACTACGGAATATCTTCCAAGATTTATGAAAATGACTAACAATGATCAACTTCTGGTAATTCACATGGTCATAAAGAACAATTTCAGGAGGAACTTTAAAAGTTTCGACAAGGATTATGAAGACCTGGGCAACAATGAAGTCGCTAGGGGGCACAGATTGAGTTTTTCTTACTGTTGTCCATTGAAGCCAAGGGAAATAGAAGAGAAAGATTAATTTGGAAAGTGAACAACTGTCTAAGAAGATATCTGAGACTGGGATTTGGACTTGGAGACCATGGCTTAAAATTGAGGAATAAAAAATTACTTTCCAGAGATGAAATATACTTAACAAAAGCTCGTAAAAATGTATTTGCTGGTTGTCTTGACTATCTAGTCAAAAAGGTTTGGAGGGAGAATACTTCCTACACACACAAAAGTGTGTGTGTGTGTGTGTGTGTACATATATGTACATATATATTATATATACATATATATCCCAAGTTAGATACCATAGAGATTCTCAACAAAGAAGGAAGGATTGCAGTTGATAAACAGAAAACAAAATACAAGAAGGGATCTAACAGAAAAACTCATGACCTCAAATGTCTATAAGCAAATGCTGAAGCTTGGTCAACAAATAGGAAGAACAAAAGTTCCTAATTCAAGAAGGCAAACTTGACTTCATGGGTATCATTGAGACTTGGTCCTTATCAGTGATTAGTGTGGCTCCATCACTGATGAGTAGCTGAGATTTGAGAAAGATCTTTGGCCCATAAATAACTTTTACAGCATCATAAAAATACTTTGATTATTACTATCAGTGTAAAACCGAATTTCATCATCCTTCTTGCTGAGCCAAGAATTCTGCATCTAAGTTTTTCTTGCATTTTATTTTATTTTTTTTTTTAAGCAATTGGGGTTAAGTAACTTGCTCAAGGTTACACGGCTAGTCATTATTTATGCGTGGGTGCTCATTTTCTGAGGCCGGATTTGATCTCCGGTCATCCCAACTCTGAGGCCGGCGCTCTTACTCACTACGCCACCTAGCCGCCCCTTTAGGGCAATTGGGGTTAAGTAACTTGCCCAAGGTCACACGGCTAGGTTTTTTTGTTTGTTTGTTTGTTTGTGTGGGTTAAGTGTCTGAGGCTGGATCCGAACTCAGGTCCTTCTGACTCCAGGGCCGGCGCTCTACTCACTGCGCCACCTAGCTGCCCCCTTGCATTTTATTTTTGATGGAGTTAAAAAGTAACTTTTTAGAACCAGATGAACAATCCTGCTGGCAGAACCTGTAGAGTTCTTGTTTTTCATTTAGCAGCTTCTGAATTTCCTCATCATTTTCTTTGAACAAATCCTGATGTTTGCGAGTTTTGTGGGTCAGATGAGTAACTGTGGTGCTGTACAACAAATATCAGGAAACTTTACTTCTTCTCTACTCCACTTCACCAACAGTGTGCTGGCTCAGCTTTCCCTTCAAGTCAGTAACAATCTGTTAACACATGAAGAAGTACTCTAATCTGTTGACATGAAATCTTCTGGTAGTGGTGGTGCCTTGGAGCTGCTGCTTTTGTTGAATGTGAATGTTTAGCTAGAAGAGGATGTCTATGATCATTCCAGCACTTTGTACTTCATCACATGTACTATACTACATCACCTCCATTCTCTTACATCCTGTCTCTCCTCTTTACAATGATATAGTCTGTTAAATGCCAATGTTTGCTTCAAGGGTACATTCATAAAGTTTTCTTGCATTAGGTAAATGGAAGATAGTGCTGGTGATGAAAAGGTCATGAGATACACAAGTTTCCAATAGTAAGTGACCATTGCTGTTTCCAAATTCATCCCTTCAAGGACTCCCTACCATGTCTGATAGTTTATGCCTACTCTGGTGTTAATTAGAATTATGCCACACCTAGAATTGAAAACTTGTCCTTTTTCAGCACATTGATGATGATGGTCTTATAAAAAAATTCTTTTGACCTCATAAGTGTTTGTCATGGGAGGGGAGGGGGAGGATACACACTGATGATGTAGCATGGTGTTTTCCTACCGGTGTCAATGGTATGGTCATGAGGCTGTCTACTTCTTTTGGAACAAACCTGGAGCAGGTTTGTTTACTAGATCAGTTTGTTTTTCTTAAATTATTGGAGGGGAGAAGGCAAGGCAATTGGGGTTAAGTGACTTGCCTAAGGTCACATAGCTGGTAAGTGTGTCAAGTGTCAAGTGCATCTGAACTCACATCCTCCTGACTCCAGGGTTGGTGCTCTATTCACTGCACCACCTACCTGCCTCTAGATTATTTTTGATTGCAAAACCTGTGCCAGCTGCTGGGCACTCCCAATCACTGAAGCCACTCCAGGAAAACATGTATCCAGCTCTGACTTTGTTAAGTTGGCCCTTATCTTCCAGCCATGTTTCATGCAAGGTTGCTATTTGGATGTGATGCCCATGGAGATCTCTCCCAACAAGAGCTGTTCATCTTTCAGGTCTACTCGATTTCTCCTTATCCACAAGCATGCACACATTTCATGTACCATTGGTGAGTGGAATCATCCTCACAAAAGCTTTTATAAATGTTTTTGTGTTTTGACTGCAGGTTGAGATCCCCACCTGCTGTGGTAAGCAGGCTGGGGTTGGGTGAAGCAGACAATTTTTAGGGCACCTTTTCTAGCCCTTTTCTCATGCCAGTAGGTGAGCGATGAAGTACTTAGGAAGGCTGTTCATACACACAGGGGGCTGTTGAATCCCACTGTTGTTTCAGTTCAATGAGAAGACAGCCCTGTAGCCCTGACCACCTGTGTGCAGGGTTGTGCCTACAGCTCCCAGTGTATCTGCACCTGTTGCTTCATCACTAGCCTGTTGCCACAAGATTTCAAGGTAGGTAAGATAGTAAGTAGTAAGTAATAGTAAAATAGTAGAAGTATTAGTTAAAAATAGTAAAACTAAATGTAAAAAAATAATAATAGCAAAAGTAAATGGTAAATGATAGTAAAATAGTAACAGAAAAATAATAAATATCAAAATAGTTGAATAATAAAATACTAAAATTGTAACATTATTGAATAGTAAAATAAAATAATGAAATAGTAAAAATACTAAAATGGTATTGGTGACTCCTTTTGACTTGCCTGTAAATTGGATGTAAGTGAGGCAGAGTTGGGGGAAGTCATCAGCCTCACCCTCTCTTCCAAATTCATCAGAGCCCAGTGGCAAGACAAAAGTCAAGATGCCCAGTGATGGCATCTTGTTCAGGGGATGACCTTGGTGTCTTTGGTATCTGATCAAGCTCTAAGCACTCCAAGGCACCTGCTTATGCCACCTTCGAGGCCCATTGGAACCAAACATTCACATCTGCCCATTCCACCAGGGAAGTCTTCCTATCCTTGGGGTAGACACTCACCTAACACACTGATGGTCTTGTGGCTCACTGGTTACTGGTTTAGCCCATCTGTTGAGATGGTTTACTGGGGTGCGGCTACTGCATATGCTACAGCTTCTCAGAGGTATAGGAGAGAATTGGGTGGCAGGTGAACACCGAAGGTAGATGAACAGTCCCAAAAAGGGCTCAGTAGCCCTTATACCAGAGATACTAGTCCTCCGTTGAACAACCCCCTGTAGCATCAAGCACCCTAGCATACCCAGGATGGCTACTAGCACAAGTTATTTGATCTGCTTTTCCAAAGGAAAGCAACCCAAAAAGGATTAACAATCTTACTTTACTCAACATATATCATTTACCTAGCTGAGGGGAAAAAGTCAGCACTCTGAAATTCAGAGAATACAAACAGAAGTTACAAGCAGACAAAAATAGAGACAGAGAAAATAACACAATTAAACAGACAGGGCTTCTAGCTGTCTGACCATTACATCCATACCTAGTTAGTCACCAGAGAGAGAAACACTAACATCTGGGTTTTCAAAGCTGGGGGGCTCAATGCCCAGAGTCTCTTGTGGCCAAATCACACAAACTCTTCCCCAAGTGAGCCCCAAATCTCACATCAGGGTATATATATATAGCCTTCTCCAGGGTCAGAGAGCATCACAAACTTCATGACTCATTTGACAAATAAGTAACAAAAGTTGTGCCTTCCTCAGAAACAAGCCTCCCTCAAAGCCTGGTTCTCCTGTGGTCTATGCTCCACCCTTCAGCAAACTCATCCCACCACAGGCTCCATGTGATTAAATTCAGCCTATTAGGGGGCAGAGTATATTTTCAAATCAGGAGAGATCCTCAAATTCACCTAAGCCTATTAAGAGGCAGGGAAGATCTTCAAATTCCCATTCCCACTATACCCCAATACCCCATATGATGAATAGTATTTGAGTGAAGGCTAAATAATGAAGAAAGAGATGTGATTTTGTCATTGCAGTATACTACAGACCACCAGGACAGGAAGAGGAAATGAGGAGTTTGGGAGGCAGATCACAAGTTTAGCATGGTGGCATAATGGGGTAATGATGAGAGACTTCAATCATCAGTACATCTACTGGAATTTTCTCTTTTCTAATAGCAGATAAACTATTAGCTTCCTAATTAGCTTTAGAGATAGTTTTTCTCTTTAAAAGGTAGAAGAACCAGAAACAGAAAAATCTATTCTGGATGGGATTCTTACTCATAGAGAAGAACTGTCTGATGAAGTGGAAATGATGGGAATTCTGAGGGCAATGACTATTCCCTCCTGGTGTTTTGTGATAGAGGAGAGGAAATTGGGTCGTAGGGAGACTCCTAGTGTGGTTGGAAATCTAAGGTGGGCACCTTAGATTTTTGGGAAAGCAAATTTCAAAGGGTTCAGAGGAAGGATAGGTAGGATCTCATGGATTATATTGCTACAGGAGAAGTTATACCATAAAGGATGGGAGAAAGTCAAGAATTAAATTTTGAAGGCAGAAAGAAAACAATTTTAGTGTCAAAGGAAAATGGGAGTTGTCTGAAAAGAATGATGTAGATGTACAGGCAACTTACCAACCAATTTAGATTTTTATAAAGAAACATGCAGAAGCTGGATGTCAGGTCATGTAACAGGATGAATATAGCCCTGCAGTATAGTCCTATAAAAATGGCGTAAAGAGTGAAAAATGTCAAAATGAGTTGAGTCTGGTAAAGAAAACTAAGGATAACAAAAATCGGTTTGTTTGTGCATGTGTGCAGTTGCTACACTAGGAGGAAAAAGGAAGAGAGAAGAGATTAGATGTTTGCACAGGGTGTATGGGATGATTACAATGATGATAATGACTGACATCAGAGAGAGAAGGCAGACAGATGCTCGACTCTTCTTTTTCTTTTGTTTTTCTGTCAAGGAGAATGACTCTTGTGCTGGAAGAGAGAAACAAAAATATATAAGAGCAGGGTGGCTAGGTGGCACAGTGAATACAGCATTGGCCCTGGAGTCAGGAGGACCTGAGTTCAAATTTGACCTCAGACATTTAACACTTACTAGCCATGTGACCTTGAGCAAGTCACTTCACCCCAATTGTTTTGCCTTCCCCCCTCCAAAAAAAGCAGCAAAGGTGAAAATGAAAATAAATAAATAAGAGGGAGCTGAAATGGAAGGTAAGTTTGGTTGTTGTCCTTTGTACTTGAAGAGGACCAAAATGACATCACTATGTTGGGATTAAGGTGTAAGGTCTGACTGTGGCTGATCAGACCAATAGGAACTGGGAATGAAGTACCACAAGTCTAGCACAAATAGTCCACATGAGTATTTGGAATGGAGATGCGTCTAAATGTGTACATCTGACATTTCTTTTTAGCTATTGTAATTTTAATAGATTATAACACTTTCTTTGATGTGGGCATGCTCTGCTGGGTGGTACTGTGTCAGTGTCTCCCATGTCTCATAATCAATTCCAAAGTTCTCCAGAGAAACCTTGAAAGTGTCCTTGTATTGCTTCTTCTAACCTCCATGTGAGTTCCTGCCTTGTATGAGTTCTCCACAAAATAGTCTTTTAGGAAAACAAAATTTGGCATTCAAATAACATGGCCAGCCCATTGGAATTTGGCTGTCTGCCCAGTAGAGTTTGAATGCTTGGCAGTTCAGCTCAAGAAAGAACCTCAACCTCCTGTGCTTTATCTTGTCAGGTGATCTTCAGAATCTTCCTAAGACAGTTCAAATGGAAGTGACTTGGTTTCCTCAAGAAATGATGGATTGTTAATTCTATGTGGAAGTTTTCATATATTTGATAGATGACCACTTATTGGATATGTTATAGTAGGGATTCCTTTTGTGTATGGGCTAGATTAGATGGTCCCTTCCAACTCTCAAATTCCATGATTCTGTGTGATTCTGAGAGGGGAAATTGCAAATATAGGAGAGAAGCAGAGCCATAGATTTCCTCTTTTAAAATATTTTTGCTTGATAGTTCATGATTTCCTAAAAAAATTCAGAACCTAGCTAGAATGGCTTTTAAACTACTCAGTGCTAGTATTCAATTAAACAGCATGGTGCTATGGGAAACTCCCTGATACATGTCTCCAGTAGACTTGGGTTGAGACCATTAGGCTAGTGGCTTGAGTAGAATGCCACTTGGTGATCCAGTGGAATATTACATTCCTTTTCTGGATAGTTTATCTAGTGACCTGCTGCCTTTCTGAACAATTGATGAAGGCAACGCATGAGCCACTTTGGGCTATTGTTGAGAGTTCATGCACTTGGAGCATGAGACATACATGTATACATGCACATACACAGTGCTACAAAGGATATCAACTTTAATGAAATAATAACACTGTGGACTAGAAAGAGCACTGGCTTTGGAGAGAGAGGAATTGGGTTTAAATTGCATTTCTGCTATTTACTACCTGTGTGACTTTGGGTCCCTTCAACTCTTTGGGCCTCAGTTTTCTTATATACAAAATGAGGGAGTTGGATTAGATGATCTCTAAAGTAACTTTCAATTTTAAATATATTATCCTGTGATATATGATCCTATGATCTTATAATTTCCTCTCTGTTCTCTTAGAGCATTATTATTTTGCTTTCTCAGGTAGGCAAAAAGCAGAAGTGAGCATCCCCTGACTCTTAAATTCCAAGTTTTGAATCTTAAGTTCTAAGTCTCAGGACCTAGGTCCTGGGCATCAGGTTCTGAGTGCTGAGTTTTTAATAGTAGGTTCTGACTTCTAGTTTCTAAGCATGTGGTTCTGTGTGTTCTGAATACTAGGTTTTAGACTCAGGGTTCTGAGTTATGAGCATTAGGTCTTAGAATCAAGGTTCTAGGTTCTAAATGTTAGATCTTAGACTCAGGGTTCTAGGATTCTGGCTTTTGAGCATTGAGTATCAAACTTTGAGTCCTAGTTGTCGGCCCCAAACACTTTGTCTCTATTTCCTTTATATAGACAGTGGGTGATCCCACATCTTGGTGGAGTAGAGATTTCCTAGGAAGCTCTGCAGTTGTTATTTCTTGGGTTTTTTTTCTCCCTTAAGTGAAAAACATAAAATGTATAGTTCTGATGATAGACTGCTCTCTGACAACCAACCTAAGTACAGAGGTCTATCAGATAAGTGACTACTAGGTGCTTCATTCTTTGGTCACGGTAACCCATGAAATGAAGAAAACAATATTAATGGCCATCACTAGAGAGGCGTTGTTGTAGAAAGAATGCTAAATTTGGAGCCATGGTTTAGCTACCTCCTATCTTTGTGACTTCAAACATGTCCTTTAACTGCTCTGGCCCTCAATAGTTTCTTCACCTGCAAAATGAGGGTTTTCAACTGGATGATATCTAAGGTACCTTTTAGTTCTAGGTCTATGATGCTATAGACCCCCATTCTGCTTCCACACTGACAGAGGTGGAAAAATTAATTAGAAAAAAATTAGAAAAAATGGGTGTGGGGTAGAAGGTGCTTAGAATGACACAGTGTTTAGACTATCTATATACATTAGCTCTAGGAAATCTAAAGGTGAGATCTTTGTATGAACTGATGGTATCATTATCATCACGAACTCCGTCATTTAATATATAACACCCTAAGGTTTATGAAATACCTCACAAGCCTTATCTCATCTGATATATGACTGAACCACATCAATAATCAAAATGTCTTTATGAATGAAATCAGAAGGCAAAAGGTAGTTTCAGCTAAATCAAAGAATGGCTCACACATTCTCAAGAAGCAAACAAAGGAGCTATCAGAATTAGTTTCATCAAGGAAAAAGAGAATCAGCAAAATCTGGTAACTTGGTTACCATATATTTCCTGTATATGTTGTCTTTTTCCCCACTTATACAGTCATCATATTAGGACAGGTCCTCATTATCTCTCACTTAGTCTCCAAAGTGGAGACTTTGGCTCAGGATTGTGCTGCAGACAGCTCCTACTGCCTGGTGAGAGAAGATTGTTAAATTTTCACTGTGAACATTTATTCCTCAGAAAATGGCAAGCTACAAAATGGGGGGTTGATTTATTGTTGATTGTCTAAACTTAAGAAAGGGATGGAGAAAATGTTAATAATGCAAATTAAACTTAAACATGTGTCTTGGGTATATGGTTTCAGAAAGCCAGTTGTTAAACATCTACCAACACATCACTGCAGTGTGGCTTGATCCCAAGAGGTAGGCAAATCAACCAATCAAAGCATAGGATGTGGGTTAAATACTACCCTTCCCACAATAGATAAATAATATTCTTGTCTCCCACACAAGTACATCACTACTTTCAACGTTCTTCCCCATGAGCCCCTTCCTATGTCTGGCCTTCCCTGGCTGCACCTAGAGAGGGCCCCTCAGGACAGGAAGGCTATTACTTAACCAATAAGTTCATTTGTCCCAGCCACCTGCAGCAGTTACACAGGCAAATTTCTACTCACTCATCCCCTCTACAAACCTAGTATTACCATACCACCAGGCTTTGTACTCTGGGGCAAAATACTGCTCCCCACCCCACCCTCCACCACCACCAAAAAAAAAAATCTTAAGAAGACACACACAATATTTTAGTGGAAAAAAATTGAGTAGTATAGTATGAATAGCCATGGTTAGGTGACAATTACATCATCTTTCTCCCAAACTCATGAATCCTCTAAACTTCCTTATTTCCAGGGGAGTCAACAAAATTCTTCCAGGTGTATTAACTTTCTTTTCCTTGACTTCCTATTCAAATGAATTGCTCTTCTCAAAATTTTCCATGATCTCATAATTGCCGAATCCGAAGACCTTCTCTCAATCCAAATTTTTCTTGACATCTTTGTAACATGTGATACAATTAACCATCCTAGCCTGTATATTTTCTCTCACTAATTTGTAATTTTTTTTAAAAGACACTGATCCAGTACTCTTAAGGGGATTAGGCTCTCTGCAAATGACTCTGGCTGCCATCAATGGATTTCCCTCTCTCAAGTGGAGGTGTGGGTCCTTTACATCCCAGTTCCATTTAACCACTAACAGTCAGATTTGTTTTTTACACATCAATATTTACTTCAGAAAGTATAATAAAAATATTTAAACTATCTCCTCCAACATATGGGAGGCTTAATCCCTGCCCCTTTCCTCCCCTTTGTATTGCCTCAGTCTTTAGAGAGGGGAAGAGAACTAGGTTCATAGCTTCCCACAGAGCATAATCCCAGATTCAAGCCCCAAATCCTGCTCAGGTTTAAGTCTCGGGCACTCTGGCTTCTCAGGGCTTCCATGATGAGCTGGCTGGCTACACCATCTTGCCTGCTGTCCTGTTTCCAAGGTCACCATTTCTGGTTCATGGGGATCACTTCTAGCATCTGAAACTGGGAAGGACAAATGACACAGAAGAGAAACAAACACCCCCAAAGCCCCATTTCTCAGAGCTAGTACAAAAGAGGGAGAGCAAGGGAAGGAAGTCCTTCCCCTCTCATCGGTTTAGTCCATGGCATCTGTGCTTTGCATGCAGCCTATAAGAATGGTTAACAGCAGAGTAGCAGAAAATGGAGTCACCATCTCAATCTCAAGTTTTAAAAACTCAGGTGGCCCATCACAGGCATGTGATAATGGCTGCAGAGGCCTCCATGTTAGACAAACTGCATATGCCCAGACAACCCTGGGTGAGGTAGGAGATGATCAGGTTGTGAAGGGCTTTGGATGCCAAGCAGAAGATTTCATATTTGATACTGGAAGTGATAAGGAGCCACTGGAGTTGACTGAATAGGGAAATGACATAGGCAGGATGAATAGAAAAACATAATATGGTTCTATAAGAATAACAATACCAGGAATACTGAGATTCAGAATGAGCTGAAATTGATGAGGAAAGTTAGAGACAACTGAGAAAAAAGAAAAGGATCAAGGAAAAGATAGGGCGATTCTCAGGGTGGTTGAGATAACTGATGGCAGATGAGACAGAGATGCTCAATTCTTCTGTTTTTAGGAGGCTGATCAGAGGAGTCTCCCCAGTGAGATTACAGCCCATGGGCCAATGTCTGGAAACAACTGAGGGGTGGTCTTTTCATGGAATGTGAGCATTTCCACTGGTTCTTGTTGATGGATTTTCAGAGGATGGAGCTCCCTTCTGATTGAGGTTTAAGTCCCAGGCACCCTGACTTCTCAGGATTTCCATGCTGAGCTGACTGGCTACACCATGTTTCCAAGCTCACCGTTTCTGGTCCATGGGAATCACTTCTAGCACCTGGCTATCCATGTGGTCTATAAAATCGAGTTGTGAGAGCCAACTCTGCTCTCTCTCTAGCTCTTTCTCTCTGGCTCTATCTCTCTCTCCCTCTTTCTCTTCTTTCTTTCTCTGTCCCTTCCTCCCTTCACCTCCCTCTCTACATTTGTTTTTCCCTTGCTCCTCCAAGCTTTCTCATTTCGGGAGGTATTGTGCATGATGACCTACAACTGGCATAGCTATACAGCTACATGAGTGAAAGGAATGGCCCCACAGCAATTCAGAACAGGTACAGTCAATCCGTTAACTAGAGGAAGAAGATACGAACAGCCAGAGCATGCTGATGAAATAGAAAATGGCCTCATAGGGTTCTAATACATAATCCAAGCTATGGGCCACTTAGGATAAGGGATGGTTACCCTAAATCACTAAGCGCTGAGTATTCAAGAAGAGAAATAAAATAGTCTCTAACTTCAAGGAACTTATAGTCTATCCAGGCAGATGGAAATTATCAACATTATTATTATTAGATTGGAATAAATGTCACTCACTACATCAGGAACTACCAGTGGTTTGGGGGTGAGAGGTGGTAGGGGAACTTTCCATGAAGTAAAAGAAGTGAAATTGTGGCTCACCCACTGTTCCTAGGTTATTTTTGCTCGGACTAGTAAGACCACAAAGCAATAGACTGAAGATAGAGAATAACAGTTCTCAGATCATTTTTGCTCATAACAAAGAAATAAGGAATTATAGCATATTGAATGCTTAAAAGTCTGCAACACTATGGGAAAGTCAAGAGACTTGAGCACGCTCAGATTCCCTTCAACAAAAGCAGCTGTTTTTGTGGAGATCTTTGTGAGTTCAAGGTCTGTTATATTTTGAGGCTAGTGAATACATGTAATGGACAAGCTTTATTTAGTTTGCTAATGCTGTGCTTATCATAAAACATATGCTGGTTAAACAAAGTTATTTATACTTCTTTTATCTACGATAACATAATGTCTAAAATTTTATGGCATGCCTAATTAAACTAGTGGCACACTAGTGCCATTGAGAACTACTGATGTAGCCTGCCTAGTTGTGTTGAATCGTAGATCACAAATGACAATTGTATGCCAGTTATTCTATGAGAGACATTTGCAAAATATACCTCTTCAATTGCTGTAAGGGTGAGGAATCTGGGGACTGTATAAGGACTACTCTGGTAGGGGCAACATCTACTAAGAATGGAAAATACTTCCAAACTAGTTTTTTCCTTCTCATTGTTGGTTTGTCCATTGTTCTCAAAGAGAACCATGACATCAGGGAGGTGATACCATGACTTGTAAGTGAATTGGATTTAAGTGAGGAAGGACTGTGCAAAGTTACCCACTTCAGTTTCTCCTTCAGAGTCACTTAGGTCCAGTGGCCAGATATAGATCAGGACAAGTGGAGATACACCCCCTTCCAATGGGATACCTTGGCCTTTTTAAGCTAAAGGTCTTTCCCAGATCTCAGTTTCACTGAGGCATGGCCCGTTAAGGAAGTAAAACTGTCCTAGTGACTTAATTGGCTCAGGAAACTAAGGCTGGAACCATTGAAATAGCTTCCCAGCTGACCAAAAATATCAGAGTTGAGTAATTGGGGCTCCTTAGTTTTCATAGACTCTTTACTGCCATTTATGTTAACATAAGTGACTGGGTAGATCTCCATATGAAAATAAGAGGAGCTACTTCCAGCTGAGCCAATGCTGAATCTTTTAAAAAAAAAATTTACTTTATTTTACAACATTCAGTTCCACAAATTTTTGAGTTCCAAATTTTCTCCCCCTCCCTCTCCTCCCTCCTCCTCCGCCTATGGTGATAACACAATTCAATATAGGTTCTACATATACCTTCACATTTAATATTGGTCAAGTTGTAAAGAAGAATTATAACCACTGGAATGAACAAGAAAAGAAGAATCAAAATAGAACAAAATGAAAAAGAGAGAGAGAGAGAGCAACTAGCTTGCTTCAATCTCCAATACTGAATTTTTGTTCGTTGCTGTAGCTTTTGTTAAGTGATTTTCCTTTTGTAAAATATTATAAACCAAGGTTTATGTCTGCTCAGTTGCATAAAACTCTCCTCATTGGTGGAGAGAATCATTACTCAGTGGCCTATGCTTGAATAAGGCACAGAGTTGTGGGGGGGGGGTGGAGCTTGAGAGAAGAGAGATGTTTTTCTTTTGTTTTATGGATTCTAGAAGGGCACAGGTGGAGAGGCCCCTGGAGGGATAGGAAGACTTTGGGAAGAAGCCAACATAGAGCTAGGTCCTCAAGCATATCCCTGATTCCCAGGTTGCCCGATTAGAAACTTCTGGGGAATTTCCCCTTGAGTGAGATCAAAGGCTGTTTCTCTCACAGTCAAGCCGAAATATCTCTACTGATAGAAGAACCCATTCACTCTGTGTATTATCTCACATATTCTTTTTATTTTTCTTTTTGAGGGGGAAGGCAGGGCAAATGGGGTTAAGTGACTTGCCCAAGGTCACATGGCTAGTAAGTGTGATCAAGTGTCTGAGGCTGGATTTGAACTCAGGTCCTCCTGACTCCAGGGTCGGTGCTCTATTCACTGCGCCACCTAGCTGCCCCTATCTCACATATTTTAATCTAATCCACATAACTTCTCTGATTTCTATTTGCTATTGGTTTGAATAAATAGATTTATTCACTATACATTATTGTGATAATCTTTGTGTAATAGCATTTGGAGCAAAGGGATCAGAACCTTTGGATACAGCTTGGGGCATTGCTTGCCCATTAGGAGAGTGACCAGGAAGGTGGTTTGGGCCTAAACACCATTTCCCCAGACTGGTTGGTTCATTGTTGTCCTTTGTTCTCAGAGAGGACCAAAATGACATCACTATCAAGCTACAATTCATTCGACTATGGCTTGTCAGACCAGTACGAGCTCTACCACACAGGTTAGGCACAAATAGTCCATGTGGGCATTTGGGGTATATTCTTTAAATCTGCACATCTCACACATCTCAAAACCTCAAAATAAAATAGAGAGTTATGAGATAGATGTGCCAGAGTAAGTTTGGCTTTTCCCCATCTTTTCACTGTGCACATCTTTCTTTTGAACTGCTTCAGTTCTGCTTTGCTCATACAGCACAGCACCTTCACTGATGTGGGCATGCCATGTTGGGCAGTCTTGTGGCAGTATCTCCTATGTCACACAATTAATTTCAAAGTTCTTAAGAGAGACCTTAAGAATGTCCTTGCATTGCTTCTTCTGACCAACATGCAAGTGCTTGCTCTATGTGAGCTCTCCATAAAATAGTCTAGGCAAGTGTACATTTGGCATTTGAACAACATGGCCAGTATTATTTAGAATGGGGAAACAGATATAATTCTAGTCTGATATGCTCTGAGTTGAGCAGAGCCAGTCTTGTTGCCCCAATATGCTCTTATCCAAGAAGGAATCAAAGTCTCCCTTGGAGAAGGGTGGGAGAAATTTCAGAGATAACTATTCATGATTTCCTGTGAGCAAAACTTAGACAAACTATGTGGAATACATATAATCTACAATATATACCCTACAGTATACAAATATATATTTGATCTACAAATATCCTAGCTTGCTCTGGAACATTTGGTAATACCTGTCAGGTTTGTATTGGAATAACCTCATGGCTGATATTTGTGTATAAAATTTGGAAAGGGCAATGTGGAAGAAAGGGAGCCTGGGATGATTTAGTGATTGAATGCAAGAGTATGGAATATTATGTGTCAATACTTAAAGAAATTAATTCAGATTGTTCCCTTGAAGGTCAAACATTGAAACAAGTTTAAATACTTTGGCCACATAATGAGAAGACAAGTCTCATTGGAAAAGACCCTGATGTTGGGAAGGATTGAAGACAAAAGGAAGATAAAATGGACAGATATTGTCATGGAAACAATGAACATGAACTTGGACCAACTTCCAGAGAGAGTGGAGGAGAGAGGGGCTTGGAAAGCTATGGTCCATGGGGACCATAGACGTGACTGAACAACAACAAAAGAAGGTTGAAGACTTCATCTTTGCTTGGGGGCTTTCTTCCTGGGTTTTGTGATTTCCCTTCCAGATCTTTGAGTGTGGTGGTTGTGACTAAAGAGCTGTCAGGTTCACATTATTAGGGATAGTTTCTAACCATTATACCCTAGCAGATTGGATCTGAGATACCTATAGGTAGACCTGATGGGCTGAAGACCAGAAACTAGTAGGAAGGAAGGGGCAGGAAACCTCAAAATAGAATAGAGGGAGGTATGAGATACATCTGCTGGAGTACAGGCTTGGCTTCTCGCCATCTTTTCATTGTCTTTCAGATTCAGGTTTCTCAGTTGTCACATAGGAGACTGGGGTGATCAACACCTTACCCTGTGACTTGAACTTGCTGATAGCCATTCAGGCAAGCGAAGATTGACTTTGTGATTGAGACCTTCCAGTCTGGGACTGCTACTGTTGAGGTCTACCTGAGATCTTCAAGTGTCAAGGAGACTTAGACCCTGGAGCAGATATGGGCAATGAAAAGTGGAGGGATGACTGAATTCTAAAGCTATTGAGAATTCCATTGGCTGAGATTCCGTTTTCACCTCTCTTCCTATGTTTTTTTTTTTAAACAAATACTTTATTAACTTCTGTTTTACATCATTCATTTCCGCCAGATTTTGAGTTACAATCATTTTCCCCCCATTATTCCCCTACCCAACCTCCCAGAATAGCAGTCCCACAGGATATCGCTTCCTCCAATCTGCTCTCTCCCATACCTTCTCCCATACCCCCATCGACTTTTCCATTAGAGGAAGATGAATCTTTGTGTCCCAATGCCTGCACATCTTATCTCCCAATTATAGGCAAAAGAGTATTAATAATAGTATTTATATATATATTTGAAACATTTAATGTTATGACCTTGAATTTCAGATCCATTTCCTTCCTCCCTTGTCACCCATTCCTTCTTGGGATATAAGTAATTCAGTATATGTTGTACATGTCTAGCTATGCAAAACATTATCATAGTAGATATATTGTACAAGGCTGCTTATAATTCCCTCCCACTCATCCCACCCCCCACCTGGTCCATTCCCTACATGATCCTGTCCCTCTTCTATAGTGGGTACTTCCAACCTCCCCTCACCCCAAGGATGCCCTCCCATCCATCATCTCTCCTCTCATCCCCCTTCCCCCTATCCTGCTGCAGGTTGAGATATCCCATTTAGTATGTATGTCATTTTCTACCTGAACCAAATTCAATGTGAATGTGGTTTTGCCTTTTTAGCCTTCCTTATTCTCCCCCTCCTTTGCACCCACTTCCCCTACATGAGATAGTTTACCCTACCATGTCTCTCCCCATCTCCTCTTGCCACTTTCCTCTCTCACCTCATAATTTCATCCCTTGAGTACTCTCCCTTCCCAACAATATCAACCTATGCCCTCTATCCATATATAACTGTAACCATATACACACACATTCACATATGTATTCATATGACCACACCCCCTTCTTCTATTATTTTCATAGTGGGAAAGATATCATCAGTCACAGATATTGCTTTTCCATATAGGAATGTAAATAGTTCAACTTTGATAAGTTCCTTTTGATTTCTTTTCCCTGATTACCTTCTCAGGCATCTCTTACTTCTTGTGTCTGGATGTCAAATTTTCTATTCAATTCTGGTTTTTTCCTCAAGAATGCTTGAAAGTCCTCTATTCCACTGAATGACCATATTTTCCCCTGAAACAAAATACTCAGTTTTGCTGGGTAGGTGACCCTTGGGTTCATTCCCAGTTCTTTTGCCCTCTGGAATATCATATTCCATGCCCTTCGATCCCTCAGTGTAGAAGCTGCCAGGTCCTGGGCTATTCTGATTGTGTTTCCACAATATTGAAATTGTTTCTTCCTGGCTGCTTGTAGTATTTTCTCCTTGATCTGGGGATTCTGGAACCTGGCTATAATATTCCTGGGAGTTTTCTTTTTGGGATCTTTTTCAGGAGGTGATCTGTGGATTCTTTCAACCTCTATTTTGCCCTCTGGATCTAAAACATCAGGGCAGTTTTCCTTGAGAATTTCTTGAAGGGTGATTTCTAGGTTCTTTCCTTGATCATGGCTTTCAGGTAGTCCAATAATTTTTAAATTGTCTCTCCTGGATCTATTCTCCAGGTCAGTGGTTTTTCCCATGAGATATTTCACATTGCCTTCTAATCTTTCGTTTGTTTGGATCTGCTTAACAGCATCTTGATTTCTCATAAAGTCACTAGCTTCCATTTGCTCCAGTCTAACTCTGAAGGAATGAATCTCCTCAGTGAACTTTTGAGATTCTTTTTCCATCTGGCAAATTCGACTTTTTAAGGCATTCTTCTCCTCATTGCCCTTTTGGGCCTCCTTTGCCATTTGAGCTAGTCTATTTTTTAAGGTGTTGTTTTCCTCAGTCAGGATGTTGACCCTCATTTCATACTTTTCCTGCATCCTTCTCATTTCTCTTTCTAATTTTTCCTCCACTTCTCTTATTTGATTTTTAAAGTCCTTCTTAAGGTCCTCTATGGCCTGCAACCCACTCATGTTTTCCCCTGGGGCTTTTGGAGCAGGACTTCTGACCTCACAGTCCTTTTCCCGCTCTATGCCCCCAAAATAGGAGTCTAGGGTTGCATTTTTCTGTTTCCTTTGCCTTGGCATGTTGCCACTTAATTACTTGACTTTTGGGCTTGTTGCCACACTATGGCTTTAAGGCCAGATAGAGGAATTTTCGTCCCGAACGTGTGGGGGGCAACTTCCGTTTCTGGCAAGCTGTAAACCCACCCACAACTTCCACCCTAGATCACAATCCAGATCCAGGGAGGTTAAAGCAAGAGCGATTACCCCCCAAGACTGATCGCTGGATCTCCCCACGATTTGTAGGCTGGGAGCCGGAAATGCCTCTGGAAACTACACAGTGGCGTGTCTCCTCAGCAGCTTCTAGCCCCCAGGGGAGGGAGCTGACGCATTCCCCAAATACAGGTCCCAAAGTCCATAGGACACTAACCTCTTACTTTGTCCCAGGCAGGTCTATGTTGATAATTCTGGCGTCTCCACAGTTCCTGGTGTTCTGGGGTTCCTCCAGCTGGCTGCTGGCCCTGCCGCCCTGGGGCTAAAACCTCGGCTCACGTGGACCTGGGCTCGGCTCGGCTCCTGCGCTCTGCGAGCTGCCGGCTCCCAGACCACTGCGCTGGTCCTTCCTGCAGGGTGCTGGGCTGTCCTCAGCGGGAGGTTAGCTTCTCTGTGTCGTTCTGTGGGTGCTGGGGCTCCAGAAGATTTTCAGAGTCCTTTTTTACATAGTTTGTGGAGAATCTGGGGGCAGAGAGGCTTGGACGAGCTGTTTCTACTCCGCCATCTTGGCTCCGCCCCCTCTTCCTATGTTTTTACTTGTTGTAGTTTCTGATCTAGACCTGAGTCCCTGGACATACACATACCTCTCCTTTTCCATAAGCTGCATGTCTTGGTGGTTTAGGAATTTCCTTCTACTACTCTCGAAGACCTGGAAGGGAAATCAGAGGAAAGCATTTCAGAGATGGTTGGAGGTGACTGACTTCATAAAGGAGTACTTTTAATTTTTTTCCTTTCATTATATTTATGATTGATGTTATGTAATCACAATATGTTGAGTATCTCTGAATCCCATGAATGTGGGGAGTCATGACAAGGGGGAAAAGTTTCAATGCAGAGTAGGAGCTCTGGAGCTATAGATTTTCTATTTGAAAAATATTCTTTTTTAGTATTTACAGCAGCTCTTTTTGTGGTGGCAAAGAATTGGAAATCAAGGGGATGCCCATCAATTGGGGAATGATTAAACAAGTTGTGGTATATGAATATAATGTAATATTAATGTGCTATAAGAAATGAGGGGCAGATAGACTTCATAATAACCTGGAGAGACATATATAAACTGATGCTGAGTGAGGAGGGCAGAACCAGGAGAACTTTGTACACAATTACAGACACAATGTATGTGTGATGACTAATTTTGATAGACTGGGCTCCTCTCAGCAATGCAAGGTTAGAAGACAACTCCAAAAGACTCATGATAGAAAGGATATCCACATCCAGAGAAGGAATTATAGAGTCTGAATGCAGATTGAAGCAAACTACTTGCTCTCTCTTTTGCATTTTGTTTTTTGTTCCTTCTTTCTTGTTCACTCCATTGGTTATAATTCTTCTTTACAACTTGACTAATCTTTAACGTGAAGGTATTTGTAGAACCTATATCGGCTTGTATGCCGACATGGGGGGTGGGGGAGGAGAGGGAGGAGGAGAAAATTTGGAACTCGAGGGATTGTGGAACTGAATGTTGTAAATTAAAAGTAAATAAATTAATTTTAAAAACCTTGTCATCCTAATTCCATTTAAAGTGCTATGCTTATTCTTTTTTTGGGGGGGGGGGATTAACGAGCTTACTTTAATCAATCAAACATATATCGTTTACCTAGTTCAGAGGAAAAAGGTCGGCACCCTGAACTTCAGAGTATACAGACAGTAGTTTCAAAACAGAGAAACAGATCAAGCAGACAGGCTTCCAAACTGTCCCGCCATTACATACATCCATACCCAATCACAGTTACCAGAGAGGGAAACATCAACATCTGGGTTTTCAAAGCTGGGGGGCTCTCAAGGGCTTCCCAGAGTCTCATCTGGTTAAATCACACAACACTTCTCAAAGTGAGCCCCAAAGCAAAGCCTCACATCAGGGATTATATAGCCTTCTCCTGGCTCAGAGAATGTAACAACCCTCTTGACCCACTGTCTAATCACACAGCATCAAGGTGTGGGCATTCCTGAAAACCAAGCCTCCTGCCACATGCTCCATGTGACCACATTCTGCCTATTAGGAGGCAGAGTATATTTTCAAATCAAGGAAGGTTCTCAGAGTCTCTCAAGCCAATCAAAGGGTGTAGGGGCAGGGAAGATCTTTAAATTTGCATTTCTATTACATTCTGCCCCAAGATCTTTCATGTCCATAGCATACACAATTTACATTTGAATTAGCACTAAACATCTCTTAGGTCACATTTTCCAGGTACATAAGAAAATCACAATATAATCTCAAAGTACAATAGTCCAAGACTTCCACTCATGGGGCAACTGTTAACTCAGTCACTTATCAGTAACAATCATATAATAGTCACAATATAATATTCACAACATAGTCTCAAAGTAAAATAGTCACTCTGAAGTTAACTCAATTAGTCACTTATCAGTAGTTTCAAAGTACATGGTCAAAGTTGAAACTCATGGGGCAAAGTCTTGATTAACTCAATCAGTCACTTATCAGTAACAATATCTCAAAGTACTCAAAGTACAATCAGTCACTTATTCAGCAAAGTCTTACTAAGTATGCCCATAGCACAGACAATTTATATTTGAATTAACACTAAACATCTCTTAGGTCACATTTTCAAGGTACTTAACTAAAGTTACCAAAGTGACCACTGGGCCTTAAACACAAAGTACACTGCATTATCACGTCAATTCAAAACAAGAGTCCAAATAAAGTTCTCTTGGGAGGAGGGGGTTGTCCTTCCCTTCCCACTCCTCCAGCCCCTGCTTGCAAGTCCAGAGAGGAGGCTGGGCAACAAACCAACAGGGTGGGGTCCTTGGGGGTCCTTGGCACTTCACCCCACCCACCATAGTCACAAGTCCATCCTCCCTCTGAGTCCCAAACTGTGGGATGCAGCAAGGAAACACATTCAGTGCCCCTGCTTTGCCACACAGTCCTTATCTTGTCCTGTGGCTGAATTCCCAAACTCCTGGGTTCCTTCTTCTCCTGTAGAAGGCAGCAGCCTCTGGCTTCTCCACAGGTCTCCATGCAGGCAGCTCACCATACCTGCTCTCAGCTTAGTGAAGTCAGCATGCAGGCCATTCTTCTCTCCTGCTTCATGGCTCCACAGAGTCACAGCTATCACAACTGGGAAACAAAAAATTATCCCATCCCCCATACTTTCCTTTTACTCTGCAGATCCCATCTCATCTCCATTTTGTAGCAGCAAGCACCCCAACACCCCCAGGGCGGCTGACAACACAGGTTCTTAGATCTGCTTTTCTAAAGGAAAGCAACTCAAAATGGGTTAACAAGCTTACTGTAATCAAACATATATCATTCACCTAGTTCAGGGGGAAAAGGTCAGCACCCCAAACTTCTAAGTATATAGACAGAAGTTACAAGACAGAGAAACAGATCAAGTAGACAGGCTTCCAAATTGTCCAACCATTACTTCAATACCAAATCACAGTTACCAGAGAGGAAAGCATCAACATTTGGGTCTTCAAAGCCGGGGGGGCTCTCAATGGCTGCCCAGAATCTCATCTGGTCAAATCACACAGCACTTCTCAAAGTAAGCCCCCACTACTGCTTATTCTTAAATACATACATACATACATACATACATATATGTGTATATGTTCTTTTTCATCCCTCAGATAACTCCATACCTGGCCCATGTAGAGCACTTGGTGTTGGGAAAGCAGGGTAGGCATTTTCAGGTTAAGCATCTTTTGGTGGCTAGTGGAAATAACTCTTATAGTGATATACTGTCATCCTATACGCTAAAGGAAAGTAGCATATCTTATCTGGACAACTTACACTACAGAATTATACTTCTTTAGTGAACCAGATGCCATATAAGGAGACACAGGTGTCACACATTAGCAATACCACTCCTTTGGAGCTGGAGTGCACAGATCTTTCTCTGGAACGAGATCAAAGCAATGTAAGCAACATTGTAATGTAATTCACTTAGCACAAAGTCTTACTCAACAGGAACACGTGGACTTCCATAGTACTGAAGGTATTATGAGAGAACTTTTTCCTCTGTATATGGCTTCTTTGCCAGGATTAATTTTGACTAAGGTTGAGATTTTTGAGAGCAAGTTACTCAAGGAAGTGCTTTATTTTACAGGAATCAAGGAGGCTGCAACTATACCACCCCATCTCAAAGAAGATAAGCTAGAGCATTTTGATTGTATCCTACTGAACATTCTGGAGACACTGAGGCTGAACAGAAGTATTGTTGGAGTCAGCACGTATTCTTTTTAGTGCATGCCTAGAATGGAATCAAGAATGATGCCACATGCACTATGAAATCAGATGAGAGCCACAGATGGTTATTTTATCATTCTTTGAAGTCTCCAAGGATGGGAAATATGGTGATTTACAATTGGCACAGTGCTTGCAGAAAGAGATCAGTTAAGGGAAGTCTACTGACTAGTTATGCCCTCATTTGATGTCAGGAACTCTGGCCAGCAAATTGAATCTTGTTATTAAATTGCAGTGTCCCTTAAAAAAAAAAAAAGACAATGGGCTAGTGGAGAACTTCTTATGCCAACTGGTGGAAAAGTTAGATAAAGGTACAAAATAGCTCCAGGCAATGATCAGGGCCCTGAAATGATAAAGTATCACAGCTTCATGTTGCCCATGGTTGAATTAGTTGAATTAGTTGAATTTTCTATTAACCAGGAAAACAGAAGCATGGGAGTGCAAGTAGTCAGAAAACTGTATTGGACTATAGCTGACACTACACAGAAGTAACCTATCTGCCAGTTGAAAATGGATAGTTGATGCCAGACAATGACCTAGAAGGGGAATATTTGGGTCAAAGTCCAAACAAAAGGAAAGTTGAGTTTTGGTGCTCTTTTGTAAAATTTTGGCATTTTATTTTTATTTTTTCTGCATTACATGTAAAAACAATTTTTAGCATTCATTTTTTAAACTTGGATTTCCAAATTCTTCCCCTTCCTCCCTCCCCAACCTTCCTCATTGAGAAGGCAAGCAATTCGATATATGTTATACGTGTGTTGTCATGCAAAACATATCTATAATAGTCATGTTGTGAAAGAAAACATAGACCAAAAAAAAACTCAAGAAAAATAAAATTTTTTTAAAAGTATGTTTCAATCTGTATTCAGACACCATCAATTCTTTCTCTAGTGACAGCATTTTTTATCTTAAATCCTTCAGAGTTGTTTTGGATCATTGTATTACCTAAAATAGCTGTCATTTACAGATGATCATCTTACAATATTCCTATTTGTACACAGTACATTTCACTGTATATCAGTTCATTCAAATCTTCCCAGGTTTTTCTGAGAGCATCTTGCTCATCATCTCTCTCTCTCTCTCTCTCTCTCTCTCTCTCTCTCTCTCTCTCTCTCTCTTTTATTAAACAAATGCTTTATTAACTTCTGGTTTACATAATTAATTTCCACCAAATTTTGAGTTACAATTTTTTCCCCCATTTTTCCCCTACCCACCACCCTAGAATAGCAGTCCCACTAGATATCCCCTCATCCAATCTGCTCTCTCCCATATCTTCTCCCATACCCCCTTCGACTTTGCTATTAGGGCAAGGTGAATTTCTGAGCCCCAATGTCTGGACATCTTATGAAACATTTCATTTTAAAACTTCGATTTTCAGATCCATTCCCTTCCTCCCTTGTCACCCACTCCCTCTGAGAAGATAAGCAATTCAGTATGTGGTGTACATGTATAGCTATGCAAAACATTACCATAGTAGATATATTGTAAAAGACTGCTTATATTTCCCTCCCACCCATCTCACTTCCCACCTGGTCCATTCCCTACTTTGATCCTGTCCCTCTTTGATAGTGGGTACTTCCAACCTCCCCTCCCCCCAGAATGCCCTCCCCTCCATCCTCCCCCCTCTCATCCCCCTTTCCCCTACTCTCCTGCAGGGTGAGATATCCCATTTAGTATGTATGTGATTCTCTCCTTGAGCCAACTTCAATGAGAATATGGTTTTGCCTTTTTGCCTTCCTGTTCTTCCCCTCCCCTGCAACTACTTCCCCTTGCCTCTTCTACATAAGATAGTTTACCCTACCCTGTCTCTCCCCATCTCCTCTTGCCACTTTCCTCTCTCACCTCTTGACTTCACCCCTTAAGAATCATCCCTTCCCATCAAATTCAACCTGTGCCCTCTATCCATGTATACCTGTAAACATATGACTCAACAAATTGAGTGTGTATGTTACTCTTTCTTTGGGCCAATTCTGATGAGAGTAAGGTACACTCACTTCCCCTCACCTCCCTCCTCTTCTGCTACACTGTAAAAATCTTTTTCTTGCTTCTTTTATATGAGATAATTTATTCCATTCTATCTCTACTTTTTTCTTTCTCTCAGTACATTCCTTTCACCCCTTGATTTTATTTATTTGTTTGTTTATTTTAATTTTATTATCATCTCTTCATATTCAACTCATACCTGTACCCTCTCTCTCTACCAATATATATATGTATGTATGTATATATGTGTGTATATATATATATATATATACATATACATATATATGTATATATTCCTTCTAACTACTCTAATAATAAGAAAGGTCTTATGAGTTACAAATATCATCTTCCCATGTAGGAATGTAAACAGTTTAACTTCATTAAGTCTCTTATGATTTCCCTCTCCTGTTTACCTTTTTTTACTTCTCTTGAGTCTTGTATTTGAAAGTCACATTTTCTATTCATCTCTGATCTTTCCATCAAGAATGCTTAAAAGGCCTCTATCTCATTGAATGTCCATTTTCCCCCTGAAGGATTATACTGTTTTTCTGGGTTGGTGATTCTTGGCTGTAATCCTAGCTCTTTTGCTCACTGGAATATCATATTCTAAGACCTCTGACCTTTTATTATAGAAGCTGCTAAATCTTGTGTTATCCTAACTGTGGCTCCACCATACTTGAATTATTTCTTTCTGCCTGCTTATAAAATTTTCTCCTTGACCTGGGAACTCTGGAATTTGGCCATAATATTCCTGGAAGTTTTCATTTTGGGATTTCTTTTGGGAAATGGTTGGCGGATTCTTTCAATTTCTATTTTACCCTCTGGTACTAGAATATCAGGGCAGTTGTCCTTGATAATTTCTTGAAAGATGATGCCTAAGCTCTTTTTTTGATCATGGCTTTCAGGTAGTCCAATAATTCCTAAATTATCTCTCCTGGATTTGTTTTCCAGGTCAGTTGTTTTTCCAATGAAATATTTCACATTGTCTTCTATTTTTTTGTTCTCTTAATTTAATTTTATTGTTTCTTGATTTCTCAAAAAGTCATTAGCTACCATTTGCTCTGTTATACTTTTTAAGGAATTATTTTCTTTAGTGAGGTTTTGGATCTCCTTTTCCATTTGGCTAATTCTGCTTTTAAGGTATTCTCTTCATTGGCTTTTTGGACCTCTTTTACCATTTGGCCTAGTCTTTTTTTTAAGGTATTATTTTCTTTAGTATTTTTCTGTGTGTCCTTTACCAAACTGTTGACTTGTTTTTCATTATTTTCTTGCATCACTCTCATTTCTCTTCCCAATTTTTCCTCTACCTCTATTACTTGATTTTCAATATCCTTTTCGAGTTCTTCCATGGCTTGAGACCAATTCATATTTTTCTTGGAGGTTTTGGGTGTAAGAGCTTTGACTTTGTTGTGTTGTTCTGAGTATGTGTTTTGATCTTTCTTGTCGCCATAGTAACTTTCTATAATCAGAGGTTTCTCCCCTTATTTACTAATTTTCCCAACCTCTTACTTGACACTTAATTTTTTGTTAAAGTAGGGCTCTGCTTCCAAGTTGGAAGTGTACTACCCCAAGCTTTAGGGGTTTGTGCAGCTGTTTTCAGAGATACTTCTAGGGACCTCTAAGTTTTCGGTTCTTCCAAATTGGTATGATCTGAGGAGAGGTGTTTACTAATCTCTTGGCCTGTGCTATGGTCTGAGAGGGACCACAAGCCCTTTTTCTGCGCTAGAACTGTGAGAAGGATCCTCCCTCCACTGTGGCTGCAAGCCCTGCTATGCTAGTGTTTCTCCTTGACCTGTCTGCCACTCAGGACTATGACCCAGATCTGAGTATGGGCAAAGCAATAAAGTCCTGCCTCAGTGCTAGCAAAGTGACCCTTGTAATCTCCTTCTGACCAGTTGTTCGACCCCCTTACCATCAGTGGACCGAAGGTTCTAGAAGTGGCTTCTGCTGCTGCCACTTCTAATTCAGTGGCAACCAGGTGGGGCTGTGCTGGCTCAGCAAGTGGTAAACTGCGTTCCACTCTCACCAGGGTGTGATAAACCTTTTCTGCTGACCTTCTAAGTTGTCTTTGTCATCTGTGGGCTGAGAGGTCAGGAAACCACCACTGCTGTCACTTATTCAATTGCTCAAGGTCTGCTCTAGGTTTGCTGAGGCTGGGTCTGTGGTGGTGTGGCCTGCACTGGACTGTGCTTCTCTCTGACCCTGTTGCAACAGACCTTTCCTGCCAACCTTCCAAGCTGTCTTGGAAATTTGTTTCATTCCACCTTTTTGTGGGTTCTGATGCTCCAGAATTTGTTTAGAGTCATTTAAAAAGGTATTTATTTGAAGGAGTTTGTGGGAGAGTTAAGGTTCTGCCATTTTGTATCTGCCTACAGATTTTCTCTTGAGGTTTAGGGAAAGATGCCAAGACTTCTTTAGTCTGAAGCAAAAGCGGAAGAAGGAGAAGAAAAAGAAGAAGAAGAAGAAGAAGAAGAAGAAGAAGAAGAAGAAGAAGAAGAAGAAGAAGAAGAAGACAATGATAAGCATGTGCCAGTCACTTGCTGAGTGCTCTACAAATATCTCTTTTGATCCTTCCAACAACCTTGGGAGTTAGCTGCTATTATTATCCCTATTTTCCAGTTGAAGAAACTGAGGCAGGCTGAGGATAAATGACTTGCCCAGGGTCACACAGTAAGTGTTAGAAGTTGGATCTCAATTCAGGTCTTCCTGATTCAAGGTCCAGTGCTCTATTCACCTTGCCACCCACTTATCTTTGGAACTACCTATTATGGAAGGGGGTGGTAGGAAAAGAAGCCTGTGGTCTGTGACCTGTGCTCAGGAAATGGAAAAAGGCAAATTGTCCGTTCTTTTTTACAAGCCCAACCCAAAGAGGGTAGTTTCTTCCATACAAGTCCCAGCCAATCGATTCTTTCACAGTCACCGAGACCCATCTTCCATGAGGTGCCAAGGAGCATGTCCATACCCTCCATAGGAAGATGTAGTCAAAGGCTTACAGGCTTGCAACTCCCCAGGCTAGAATAAGCAGATCCCTGGCCATTTTGAATACACCAATCACAAACAATCATATGCTTATGAATTCAGCTATCTTTCTGGCTAAGACTTCCTCCCATGACCCCTGTGGGAGAGTCTAAGCAGCTGGCATCTAGCAGGCCGGAAGCAGTGTGCGCACTATCACTTAGTAAGGTGTTTCCTTACCAGTTAGATGCTTCAGGGTCCTCAGAGCTTGGTTTACCCCTTATCCTTCCACTTTGGGGTCTGATGCCAAAGGACTAATCAGAGGAAGACTGTAACTGAGTATCCCAGAGCATGAATTTAGAGTTAGACCACTGTGTCTTCCTCTCCTCCAGTGCAAATATATATATATATATATATATATATTTTAAATACAGGGTTCTCTCACAGGCCAGAGTCACTGGGCAAAAACCTATTGCTTCCTGTCCTCTCTCAGAGGAGAAGCATCAGCTCCTCTAGTGGTAAAGTGGAGGGGGTGGTGGGGAAACCTTTCTGAGGAAGTGAGGAGAAGGCTCTCTTTGCTATACTCTCCCTCGTGACTGACAGTTTCTGCTACAGCTCCAGGTGTCAGCTGCCTCGACCATCTTGAGATCTTCAGCATTCAACTACTCAGATCTATAATGGGGGAGGGGTGGGGAGGCCCTAAAAACAGGGAAAGGATCAAGTGGTATTCAGAAGGATGTGTGTGTTTGCGCTGGGGGAAAGGAGTCAGAATTTGAGGGAGTTGGGATCAGCTCTTCCTGGTGATGCTAAAGGAATCCCCATCTGGTCCAATCTTGGCCATCTTCTCCCACTCTAGACTTTACAGGGGGAACCCAGGCAATGCTACCACCAAACTATGCTTGGTAAAGAGTCAAACTTAGACAGCTGCACCTGGAGACCCTTTACTTTCCTTCTTGACAGGTTCTTGCCTCCTCTCTAACAGACTAAATCTTGAGTCTGAAAATTCTTTCACTGATCTATGTCAATGCTAGCTTCCCCTCAAAGCCCAAGGATCTAGGAGTAGGCACACCTGGGTCTACTCTCTGACTTTTCCCACCTTAGTTTCCAAATCCTTTTGTTTTCTCCCACCTCCTCCATCTTGGAACACCATTAATCTTCTAAATTAATAGTAATGAGGCAGTAGTCCATTATTAAAAAGTCTCCTGGAAACCCTGGAAAAAGCATTCTCCCATCCCTCAACTTTCAAGAAAAGGAAGCAATCAATATATTCTTTGGTCTGCTTGGACAACTTGTGATGAAAGAGGTGGAGCATCAGGTCCAGAAAGGCCCACTAGACTCCTAGCCCCCTAGTGGGATCCCTACAGAGTGGTAGGGTATGTTCAGCATACCTCTACAGAGGTATAGCCTCTACAGAGTGGTTGGGTATGTTAACTATGAAGCAGCTTCTTGGTGTATATGGCCTTGCTGATGACCTTCCTGTAAAGTATAAAAAAAATACTAATAAGTTCATAGGCCCATCATTCACCCTGGGGTAGCACTAAAGATGCTCCTTTTCTTACTCTTACATGCCTATGTTCCATTCTTCCTAAATTCTTGTTGTATTTTGCAATTTGATAGAAATTCTGATAACTGCAGTTTCTCTTCTCCATTTGCTCAACTTTTCCCTTGACTCAAGCTATTTCACTTTGACATTTTTCTCTGAGTCCTGAATACTGAGAGATGATGAGGGGTGGGGACCCAAACTGGAGAGGTGACGTGAAGGGTTAAGCTAGGCCCAGGAGTTTGGAGAGAGCTTCACTGACGGATTTCCTGTCTTTTATCACTCCATTACAGTCTTGACAGATGGCAAAACCCTCTCTCTACTGTATTTCTGGGTAAAAACTCCAAATTCTCATGAGGACACACCTGCATCAACTGGTGGACTGGATATTGATCAAGAGGGGAGAAAAAAAAAAGAGACAACTTGAGGTAAGACAGACAGGAGTTCCACTTTTCATTCCCAGGTTGAAGGATCTATGTAGGTGAGGGAAATAAGAAAGTATCAGATCAGAGATGCAGAGCTAGGAAAGCCCCTAAAAGTGATCAATTTACCCTTTCTCCCCCACCCTTTTACAGATAAGGAAACTAAGGCCTGGAGAAACGGTGAGGAAATTGGGATGAAGAGGGAGGATCAAGGAATCTTGATGACTTGCGGACTTTCAAGGGCAGGAGAGAAGAAAGAAACATACCTACAGGAGATGAAGGGGTGGTAAAAGGAAAAGAAAGGAGTGGAAATTCAATGATGAGTTCCAGTTCTTGGAAAGAGAAGGCAGGAATTGAGATTGAGGAGGAAGGAGGTAGAGGGAAAAAATAGGCTTGGTGGGGTATAAATGGAAGGTGCTGAGCATGGGGAGGAGAAGCATTGCTTCTGTGGCCATTCTCTCGGGATTTTGGAATGGTAGAGATAACATGCCATCTCGGGGTGAAGACACTGATGACTGAAGTCAAAGGATTGCGTTGAAATGCTATTTACTACCTTTGTGATATTGAACAAAACGCTTTACTTTTCTAGTTCTTCAATCTCTTTTGCTAAAAAATGAGGGAGTTTGTAGGATCGTAGATTCAGAACTGGAAGGGGCCTCAGTCATCTAATGGAATCCCCTCATTTTACAGACAAGAAAATTAAAGACAGAGAGGTGTTAAATGGCTCTTGACTAAGTTTAAACAGGTAGTTGGTAGCAGGGCTAGCTTATGGACCCAAGTTCCTCTGATGCCAAATCCCTCACTCTTTCCACTGCCTTCTTTGGACTAGATGGTCACAAACAGTTCTTCCAGCTTCAGTTCTGTGATTTTAGGCTTCTTCCCCAGCTGGTTCCTACAAAGCAACAGCTTTCCACCTCTGCTTCCTAATTCTTTCCTCAGGACTGAAGCCAGCTCAGTCCCTGAGGCCCTGATGCTGCCCAGATCCTCTCCTGACTCCCTTTAAAAAATTAACTTTAATTTTTTTTTGTTATTCTGAAGTTGAAAAATCATGAACAAGTACAAATATTTTCATATATACCAATCAGAAAAAGAGGATTATATGTGAAACCACAAATCCGTTATACATGCTAATATTTTTTAAAAGCACAATAAATTCGACATGTCTGTTTCAAAGCTGTTGTGCTTGTCTGTTTCTCCTTCAGAACCTCATTCTGTTCTCTTCTATGATTTAAAAAACGTTAGGATGACTTTTTACTTTTTTTCTTTTTTTTCTTTCTTTTGGCATCAGGATCAACAGTTCCCCTCTTCTCTTCTAACCCTCTTTCCCCCTGAAATAAAACCCCTTCCTTTATAACAAATAAGCAGTTTCACACAAAACAAACCCACCCTTTGGGCATTTCTGGAAGTGTTCATCTCAGTCTTTCCCTGACACCCCCTCCCTCTGCGTCAGACGGTGGTCAGTATGCTAAATCATCATGCCTTCCTTTAACAGGCTTATTCTAGGAGGAAGTCCAAGGAGAGTATAAATCTGCTCTTGAACAACAAGAAATACCCATATTCTCTATTTCAGGGCTCTCCCTCACTGCAATAAGGTCACTCCGCTTTTAAAATAGGGGGAGTACTAGGATTTAATAGCCTAGGGTTCTGGACCTGCTTGAGATGAACCTACACTTTGGGCAGAACAAAATGGGGGATTGGAAAGTACAGAACAGGGGAGGCAGGGGTTGGAAGTAAGCATTTCATCTGGGACTCGTTTTCCTATGAAACGCTAGATTTTTGTCCACTAGACACAAAATGGCTGCTATCAGGCCCTCCCTGTCAGGGTTAGAAACCCTTTAGAACTCTTCCCCTTTGCTCCCTCTAGAAAAACCAGACAAAGCACAGATGGGGAGGGGGTTGGCAGGGGTAGGGATGCAGAATGGATGGCTCCCTTGAGTGGAGGAGATCAATTTGGAGATTATCTCAAGCACAAAATACCTCCGGCTTCAAATGGAGAACATTTGAAAAAGAGGCCTCTCTGACCTGGTACCCTGGGCCTCGTTGCTAAGTGAAGAGGAGATGGAATGGTTGGCAGACCACAGGATGGGAAACCAGATTCCTTTTCTGAGAGTCACAGATCAGGTGGGGGTGGGGGACAGCAGGGCTAAGGGGAGGAGGAAGCTTGGCTTGGCTCCAAGCTCTGCTTGGCTCCTCTGGGGACCAGGTAGTATATGAGGGGGTGGTGGTGGTGGAGCTGTACCCCCCTCAAGTGGGTGTCAGAGTCAAAGGAGAGGATGGCAGAGGTTACAGCAAGTAGACCACAAAGATCCCTTCAGAGGGGTCGTGGTCTCTCGGAAGTTCACCTAACTGAAAGCAGTAAGGGGGAGGTGGTTGATATTTGTGTGTGAGGGAAACTGTGGGCACATCCCATGGTATGGGTAAGGGGGTAAATGGGGGGTCATAGGGAGGAGATAAAAGTGCTTGTGGGATCACATACAGATGCTGTGGTGAAGCTGTGCCCTCTTCCTCTCCCCTAAGCCTGGCCCCCCCTCCCCAGCCCCAGGGTCTGGCGACATAATGCCAAATAACCTGGCGCGCACTGTGCGTGTGTGCAGATATTTCTATAAACATAAATTGTGTGTTTTATTATCTTTTCTATTTCATTGTGCTCCTTCTATGCCTTTCCATTTTGGTCCCCATTCTTTATTTGGTCTTTGCCTCTATATTACATTTTCTCTCTGTCTCTCTCTCCCTCTGTCTCTCGGTCTCTCTCTGTCCTGGCTTTCTTTCTGTTCGTCTCTATTGTTCTTGGATTGTGTGGCTGTGTGGGGCTTGAGTATGTGCATTTTGTGATGTATGTATGTATGTGTATCAATTGTTTTAATGAGCAGCTCTGGGGCTCTCTATCTTTATCTCTCCCTAGACTTCCTTGCTTTCTCTCTCCATCTGTCCTTTTCCCTTTGTTCACATGGACCCCTCCCTTTGTCGCCTCCCCTGCTCTCTACCTCCTGGGCCCATATCTGAATCCTGGAGTTTAAGTTGTTGTTGTTGTTGTGGTGATGGTGGTGGTTTTTGTTTTCAGTTGGAAGACCTGTTTCAGATCAAAGCTTACCAAATGTCTGGGTTCCTGCTAGGGAACAGGACGGTGTTTACAGACAAGAGAAAGAAAGAACGGAGTGGGGCTGCTAAGAATGGAGCAGAGGGGTTGGGGCTTAAGCAAGGCTGGGAGGCAAAGCCTCTTGAAGTGTGAGACAAAAATGTAGCGGCAGAGAGTTCTAGGTATCAACATCAAAAAAAGCATAGATACAGGCAGATAGACTCAGGCCAGACAGAGAGATGTGAAGAGACCCTTGGCTAGATACAACAAAGCACCTGCATGCATCTCTCACAAGGGCTGAGGAGCACTGGGGCACAGGATGTGGAGTCTGTCTCCATGGTGGCTGGAGATTGTAAGAATCAAAGACCTCTCTCTGGGGCCTCCCAGGCTCAGCGGAAATGTGAGCTCCAGGCCCTCAGCAGAGGCAAACAAGCAGCTGGAAAACCTTAGCCTCTGGTGAGCCCTGGGCCCAGAGGTGGCAGAGAAAAGACAACCCCCACACAGATCCGGGGAATATGGGCTCTGGGGTGGGGGAGGTGCAGGATTAGAAGGAGAGTGGAAAATGCACCCCACCCCAAGGAGGATTTGGGGTTGAAAAAGAATAGCCCAACATGAAAGGAGGCAAGGAAAGAGGCAGTCTCCAAGCTAAAAAGTCCTTCCTCCCTCCCCCACAACCTGTCTAGCATCCAGTATCCATCCTTCTCTCCTCCGTCCTGCCCCAGGCCCCATTCTCAGTGCTATACCAATTTTACAAATGACCTACTTTCAGCCCTTCTCAACTCTCATTTATTCATTTGGCAAATGTTCATTCAGTGTCTCCCATGTGCAAGTCTTTGTGTACCTACATTTTCAACCTCCTCTTGCTCAGAATAGCTGTGATATTTATTTTATTTCTTTAAAATTTTTTTTATTGATGTCTTTTGTTTTTATATCATCTCCATTTCCCAATAAATCTCTCCCATTCCCCCCCACAGAGAATCATCCCTTTATAATAAACAACGATAAAGAAAGGAAAAAAGCAGTTTAGCCAAACTAACCAACATATCAACCAAGCTGAATGTTACATACAGTGTTCCCCATCAATAGTCTCCCACCTCTGCAAAGAAAGTAGGGAGGTACCTTCTCCTATCTCTTCTTTGAGGTCAAGCTTTGTCATTATAATGACATAGCAATAAGTTTCTTTTCTTCTTTTTTTGGTTCTTTTCCTTCATATTGTTGTAGTCACAATGTATATTGCTTTCCTGATTCTGCTTACTTTAGTTTGGATCCGTTCACTGTCTTTCCATACTTCTTAGTATTCTTCATATGCATATTTTCTTACATAGTAGTAATATCCCATTATATTAACGTACCACAATTTGTTTAACCATTCCCCAATTATAGTTCATTTGCTTTGTTTGCAATTCCCAGTAAAGGGGTGGAGAGGGTAGATGGTCCCTTGTAGGTGTGGGTGGGTACCCAAGGCACCTTTGCCAACTCCCACTCTGCCCTGTTTATAGGCTTATTTCCTTGCTAAACTTTTCTCTAGGTTCATAAATAGTCTAGCAGATATGAATCACAGTTAATGACCACATTCTTTAAATCAGAATCCCATAGCATTAAAATAAGGTATATGAGACCACAACAGAACTTGAGGCAGGGAGAGGGACGGTGACTTAGGTCTGTTATTTCTCTCTTTCAACTTTATTAGTTGGTGGGGAAAAAGGAGGCAGGAAAATTGAGAAATGAGCTATGGGTTAGGCATCCTTTTTACCAGGCTCTACTGCTGCTGGTTCTCAGTGAGTTCGATTTTCCTTTGTTCATTCCCAGTCTCACTTCTGTAGTTCCCTACTTTGGGTAGCATGAAGGCCAGTAAAACTGTCACAATTCCTCTGAGCTTGACAAAGAGAATCACGATCCACATTTCCTCCTTCTCTGATTCTCTACATGACTTCCCCCTGGAAAGAAGTCCCCTCAAGGCCAAATGTTTCCCATCCCAAATTTAGGGAACTACTCAGTATTGCTCTGGTTACATATACCAACTCTCCATGGTATGATCAGTTCATTTTTTCAGCTTCCTCCTCAACCCAGCTGGCAGTCTCAGTCCCTTAGCACCTTCTCAGAGAAGTGTGAAGGAAATGGTTTACATAGAATCATAGAAATTAGAGCTTAAAAGGATTTTATATATAATCTAGTCCAACTCTCCTCATTTTTACAGATGAGAATTCTGAAGTCTAAAGAAATTCAGTGATTTGGCCAAGGTCACACAGGTTAACTAGTAGCAGTCCTAGGATTTGACCCCATATCCTCTGCATACAAATCTAGTTCTTTTCCCACCACACATCATTCCCTTTCAATGTGCTCAGTGTTTGTTCACAAATTAGAATAAAGCTTATTCTTCTTGGGTTTTTGTCTGTTCTATGTCAAGTGCATTTTCAAGGTCCTAAGATCCATAAAGAGCGATCAGAAAGCCATTTCTCCCGTTCTAAAGTTTGGAAACAGGAAACCACTAATTTTCCTCTTCTTGCTATTTCCTTACCCCCCCTCAACTCTCCTTCTCTTCTCCCCCCCCCCCCCAACAGAGTTCATGGTACTTGTTTCCTAGAACTGAGGAAGCTGGGGGTGGTGAAATATTTGGGGCAGGGGAGGTCTTCTAGAAGGAAATGCAGGGGTGTAGGAAGGATAAAGAAGTGGAATATAGGGGTGGAAGGAGTGGAAAATAGAGATGATTGACAGAGATCCTTTCTCTTAGGATACTGATCTGGCCACTCTTATGTTTGTGTGTGCCTGTGCTCCCACTTCAATTCATTGGCTGCCAAATTGATCTTAAAAGTGATGTATGCTTATCAGCCAAAATCACTCTTTCAGCTAGTTTTTTTTAAACTCTTTTGGGGGAGTAGACTTTGTGTATTTGTTCCTTGGGATGTATCCACTATGTCAAAACAAATAAAATACAATTTTTTTTTTGCTTTTTGGAGGGCAATTGGGTTAAGTAACTTGCCCAAGGTCACACGGCTAGGTTTTTGTTTGTGTGTGTTAAGTGTCTAAGGTCGGATCCGAATTCTGACTCCAGGGTGGGGGCTCTACTCACTGCGCCAACCTAGCCGCCCCCAAATATTTTTAAATAGAAAAAAAGTTAATCTTTAAAACCATTTTTAAAAAATTAACAAAGCATTTATTTTCTTTCCCTCCTAACTCTTCATTGAAAAACAAAATCCTCGTAACAGATATACATAGTTATGCACAACAAATCTCCTCATTGGCCATATCTAAAAATGTATGTCTTATTCTGCATCTGGATTCCCTTACTTCTCTGACAGGAGCTAAGTAGTGTGCTTTGTCATCAGTACTCAAGCATCTCTGCTATTCATTGCATGGAAAGGCTTTCTTAAGTCTCTCAAGGTTTCATTTCTTTATAATGCTTTTATTATGTAAATTGCTTTTCTGGTTCCTTTCACTTAATTAAAAAATAACGATAGCTAGCATTTATATAACACTTAAAGTTCTACAAAGCACTTTGAAAATCTTATTTCATTTTTATCCTTACAACAATCCTGAGAGAAGTGTTATCATTATCCCCATTCTATAGCTGAGAAAACCAAGGCAGGCAGAAGTTAAGTGACATGCCCAGGGTCACATAGCTAGTAAGCATCCAGGTCCAGTGCTCTAACCATTGGGTCACTAGCTGCCTCTCAAAGTGTACACAAGCATTCCAACATTTCTTTTAAGCCACCCTTTTTGGCATTTCTTGTGGCATTACATTACATTCATGCATAGATTTGTTCCACCATTCTCTAATTGATGGATATCCCTTTAGTTTCTAGTTCCTTGTCACTACAAATAGAGCTGCTATAAATGTATACATATATATATATATATATACACATATGTCTTTTATATGTATATTATATATATATATATGTCTTTTAAGAGAAATTAATCTTAGGGGTGGTTAGGTGTCACAGTGAATAGAGCACTGGAGTCAGGAGGACCTGAGTTCAAGTCCAGCCTCAGACACTTAAGACTTACTAGTTGTGTGACCTTGGGCAAGTAACTTAACCCCAATTACCCTGCCTTTCCCCCTCCAAAAAAATAAAAGGAAAATTAATCTTCCTAAAGAACAGCTTTGCTCATGTTTTTTTTTCTCCTATTCAAATACCTTCAATGGGTCCTTATCAGGGATGACATATTTATTACATGATGAAGATGAAACTCCTTATTGTGGCATTCAAGGCCCCCTACAAAATGACTGAAATATCCCTCTCCAATCTCATTTCTTGTTTCAACCTTACATAAATTCCTCACTCCAGCCAGACTTATGTCTTGACTTTTGTGTTTGTTCTCTGCATCTTTGTAAATGCACTTTACATACATTGTAAAATGTTTTGTGAATCTCGAAGGGAGAGGTGGGGACTGAGCCTGTTGATTTCATTGACACAGAACTCTCAGGTGAGAAAAATCCTTCTACCAATTCAGGTCAGTACTAGGAGGTTAAGGGATGGACCTAGGGCTACCCAGCCATCTCTTTCTGGCTTTGAGGCCAGTTCTCTGATCCTTTATATTACATGGCTTCTAAATGTTAAGTTACTACTGATACAGATAAGCAACTGTTTTACAAATTATAGTCATAGGGAGTCCCTGGGGGCACTAAGAGGTTATATGATTTGCCAAGGGTGCCATAGGCAGTGTGTGTGAGTGTGTGACTGGAACGCAGAGCTCCCTAATCCCTCTGGCTTTCTCTCCATTGCTCCATTTTGCCTCTCCGGGCACCCATTGTAAAGAGGAATGTTGACAAACTATAGTGCATCAGAAGAGGGTAACCCAGATATTGAGAGTGCTAGTGAACTTGCTACTTGTGATGTCAACAGAATTTTGAATGCGATCCAGACTGGACCAGTCTCTAGCCTGGAAATGGCCTGAGCTGAACGAGCTAACCAGAGGCAGGTGTGTCAGAACACAAAGTAGAGGTATGATTTATTTCAGAGTAAGGAAAATGCTTTGCAAGCAAGGAAGCGCCCCCTCCTGAGAAGGAGGGCTTAATATGTAGGCGTAAAAGCACTGCTTGTGTATGTCAGTGGGCTGGATTTTGACATAATCATTCTTAGGTCTTGAGTAGATGTTTCTCATGGTGGACTCATGCATGGACAATGCAGGTGTTCCCAGGTCCTGTGGCAACAGTCTCACAGCAAGGTGCAGTACCTGGTTCAGTTCACTTAGCTGTGACAACGAACAGGGATTGTGAGCAAGTCAAGCAGGATTCAGGATGACTCTCAGGTCCCTGGGAAATAGGGGGCAGTGAGCACCTGGCACTTGGTTAAGGCAATACACTTTACCAGAGGGTGAGATCATCCAGAGTGCAAAGGATTGTTGTTATGCCAAGCTCGGGACACAGCCTATTTGTTGGGCCTTAGCCCAGTGAGGCACCTCCAAAATATTTGGACATTTCTTCCTTTTGGACAAAGGGAGGGGGTCTGAAAAAACTCCTTCCCTTATGGCCAATAACGGAGAAGCAGATAAGCCAAGATGCCACAAGAAGCCAGTTGGGCCAAGACAAGATGTTGCCTGGGATTGGGGTTAGTTCCTTAAGGGGACCTCCTGGGGCCTAGGTATCACTACTAGCCACTGTTTGCTTACAAGCAGAAAAGGGGGAACAAGAAAGTAGGGGGAGAAAATGATAAGATAATAATTACATTAAGTCAGGTATAGATCAAACTACTTAGATACTTAGAGGGCTCCCAATGGACTGACTTTGAGAAGGGAGAGTTACAAGTCACCAAGGTAACCAAGAAAATTTAAACATAAATATCTTGTAAAAAAGACCAAAGCAATATAACAGTTGTCACTGATACTAAAATCAAGTCTCCTTGTATCTTAGTAATCCATTCTCAATATCCATTTAACCAGCACATTTTGAGTCCCAGATGTCTCATGGAGCTATCTGATCCCTAAATATCTTTTACTTAATATAATTTAGTACAATCATTTAAATTTGGTTCTCCAATTTTGAAAGTTTACAGAACTTTAGTTCATCTACCATTTGCTATTTCTATCCTTACCTAAATCCTGTATCTGATATAAGAATCTTTAGAAAATTTATGAGTCTAAATGAACTCTTCCCCCTTTAAAAATTATCAGATACTTTGAAAATGGGAAAATAACTTCACTTTCTTTAGGATTATCTGTATAACTTATGGATATTAATAAATTAACCAATCATTTATTAATGCTTAGTTAATTTAATTAATCTTTAATTAATAAAACCTTAATCCAATTTTGAAAACTTAATTCTAAACTTTAAAACTAATACTGAAAGCCTGAAATTTCATGATAGATAAATTTTGGAAGCCAATCATATGCATATGTATGTATTTCTTAGAGAAAACAACCTAATCCTGTTGCTTTTTTTCCCCAAATTTACTATTTCATTTAGTTAGAAAAATTTTGCATTGAATCTTTGTCTTATTACTTTATAACTTTATCTAATCATTTCCCCCTTTGGAGAATATCATCCTTATATTATAATTTGACCACAAATATAAGTTAAAATTGTAAGATGATCATACTTACATCCTATTATGATAACTCAGAGATGTTCTAGTATCTATCTATTATGTAATAGATTTAGTATTGTACTCACAAAACTTCTTGATTATAGAATTTTTTATAAAAAGAAAAAGAGGGACATAGTTATAACAATGTCACATATCATAATGGGGGGATTCTCTTAGCTCTGTTTGATTCCAGACATAAGTCATATCTGATAGTCAATCGTGCAGTCACAGTCACAAGGAAGTCCTAGAATTAACCAAGTAGGGAATTTTCCTTTTAAGAAAGGAAATAGCACAATGAGGGAATAGAGTCTGGGGATCCTGCATAGGCCATGTCTAAGGTTGTCCCCAAAACTTTTCCCAGGCATAGACATCCACCATTAGGCAGTTTTCAGATAATCACACATGCCATTTCTACTACTGGCTTCATGACAATTCAGATAATTATCCCTGTAAGCAAAGCTCACAATAATAATAAATTATAGTCTGGGAAGTTTTTTTTACCTTAAATAGCAAAATTTCACTAACCACAACTTAGGGCTTGAATATCTTTCCTGATTTTTCCCTAACAGTTTCATTAATCCTTTACTTATAAATTAAAACTACCCATATTCTGGGATTTCAGACATACAGCAAATACTTAATAGTTGACTCATCATCAATATGTTGAAGCTACATCTTTAAACCACTTCATATACTTTCATAATAGCCAAGATTTGGGGTGGGTAGGTGGCACAGTGAATAGAGCACTGTCCCTGGAGTCAGGAGGACCTGAGTTCAAATCTAGTCTCAGACATTTAACACACTTACTAGTTGTGTGACTTTGGGCAAGTCACTTAACCCCAATTACCCTCCAAAAAACAAACAAACATAATAGCCAAGATTTTCAAATGAAAATTTGCTATTATAGTAAATAATACTATTAGTAGTAGTATTACCTGTTTTATAACTAACTATGCCTTATTAAATATTTAACAGTTTTCAAATATCTATTTTTGCACATCCTTTTGAAAACCCAATTCATAATATGATAGTACCCAGATTAAAAGGGAAGTTTTGTCTAACAGCATTTCTATTACTCTATTCTATTTCTCTCAAATTTCACAATGTAAGAAAATTTAGAAATACAATACAATTTAGAAGTACAACAGTAAAACAAGCTATCATGTATTTAAAACATGAAATAAAACTTCAGACAGCAACAATTGGCATTTCTAAATTATCACACAAAACCATTGTTCTTATTACCTCTGGCATTTTAAAACCACTTTAAAGTTATAGGCATGGAACAATTACATTTAGTTAAAGAAATAACAATAATAATTATAAATCAGGAAACTGGGACAAAGAGATAAGATAACTTGCCTAAGATTACACAGCTAATAAGTTTCTGCAATGGGAACAGAGAAGGGTGGACTTACCAGAGGCAGAATCAGGCTGGCTGGCTTCCCCACCTTGTACTGCCATGCTAGATGCTGCCAGGGGCACATGGATCCTCCTAGGCAGCATCTGGGAAGGACCTTCCAAGGGCCGGGCCCACCTTGGAGACACCAATTGACTGGGCTTTGGGGGTGTGCCAGAGGGCATAACCTAGGGGCTCAGGTGACTGGTGCCAGGGTCTTCCTGGTAGCAGGGCAAAGTGAATGCTGGCCATGAGGTCTGACCCCATTCCCTCCCCCCAAAGCTGCAAGCACTGGGATCACTTGCAACCACCGGGGCAGGGTGGGCAGGATGTACTGTTTCCCTACAGTTCTCCAGTGTTCTCTTTTTAAAATCTGATCTGAGGTGAGTTAACAGAATAAAAAGGAAAGGGTCTCTGAGTTGGGGGGGTGTAGTGGCAAGCACCCCAATATCCCCAGGGTGACTGCCAACACAGGTTCTTAGATCTGCTTTTCAAAAGGAAAGCAACTCAAAATGGGTTAACAAGCTTGCTTTAATCAAACAAACGTATATTACCTAGTTCGGGGGGGGAAAAAGGTCAGCACCCCAAACTTCAGAGTTACAGAACTTACAGATCAAACAGACAGGCTTCCAAACTGTCCAACCATTGTATCAATACCAAATCACAGTTACCAGAGAGGGAAGCATCAACATCTGGGTTTTCAAAGCCGGGGGGCTCTCAACAACGGCTTCCCAGAGTCATCTGGTCAAATCACACAACACTTCTCAAAGTGAGCCCCCAAAGCAAAGCCTCTCCTCAGGGTTTATATAGCCTTCTCCTGGCTCAGAGAATGTAACAACCTTCTGGACCCACTGCCCAATCACAAAGTATCAAGGTGTGGGCTTTCCTGAAAAACAAGCCTCCAGGTACACTTAAGCTAGGGGCAGGGAAGATCTTTAAATTTGCATTTCCATTATGGGGGGGGGGGGCGTTAACAAGAGGTGGTCTTAAAGTACAAATTGTTCATGTATTTTTCTTCACTTTCTTCATTCTGGAGTTTCTACCAACTAGCTTTCTTTCATTATGCTAGAACAATGAAACTATTAATCTTGCTAATTATCCTTTTTGGCTAATTACTTTATAAACACTTTTAAAAACTTTTATAAGATTTAATTTTTATTTTTCCTTAAAACAAATTCTACAGAGTAGTACCCAAAAATCTTGCTAAGGTGTTTCAGAAGAGAGTGAGTTTCTGTAATTCAAAATCTCAGGAGTTCTCTCCTGCAATCTTAAAAATGACTAATTTCATAGGGCAGCTAGGTGGCACAGTGAATAGAGCACTGGTCCTGGAGTCAGGAGGACCTGAGTTCAAATCCAGCCTCAGACACTTAACACAAAACTAGCCATGTGACTCTGGGCAAGTCACTTAACCCCAATTGCCCTACCTTCCACCCTCAAAAAGCCAAAAAAAAAAAAAGACCAATTTCCAAACTCCTTAATGATTAATCTCCAAACCTCCAGATCTGCTAAAATGTTTTTAGCAATTCTACAACTTTGATGATCTGACTTTATATCTGTAATTCCAACTTGGCCAATGGTTGAAATGACAGGGGGAAAAAATGCCTTACAGGTTTTTTCTTATAACCTAATCTCCCACAGAAAGTCTAAAGTGGGGAGTTAATCCTGCTTACTGGGACAAATGCTTCAGCTATGAAGGTTCCTCATCAAACTTTTCCAGTGTTCTGGCTACAGTCCTTAGAAGTTTTTCTGGCTGGCTACATTTTAAATCTTTCAAGGTAACAGAATCTAGCTCACAGCCCAAACATGACACAGACACTCTGCATCTTACAAAGACACACAGACAAAATGACAAGACAAAAGCAAACAACAAAGTGCGCAGATCCTATTTTACCCCATTGACACAAGGGACATAGATCAGAAGTGTGAGCAATTACACAATTCAGAGGCTTATGCAATTTACAAAACCAATTACCAGAACCACCGCAGAGTGGACAAATTACAGAGGTGCATTACAGAGGCTAACTAATCAAACACTCTCTTAGCCTGCAGGGGAGCCCAAAGCTAGAACAGAGGCAAGTAGGAATTTGCTGGCTGGGGCAGTGGGCACAGTGACCCTGAAGTGTACAGGAAAAAAACAAACAAACCCAGAGGCACACAGCAGCAAATTTACCAGAGGCATGCAAAGAACCAGAGGTGTGCATAGGATATCTTTACCAGAACCAGGTCAAGGGAGGGACCCTGGGGTTTTACTCACAAAGAAAAGTGAACTCAATGGAGCAGGAGTGAGGGCAGTGCCAAATGAGGGGGAGTTGGACTTCATAGAAAGCTCCAGTGGTGACTAACCAATTTTCACTCATACTGGAGGGCTCAAAGCTTCACTTCCACCTCCATCCCAGGAATTACTGCTTACTAATTAATGTCAACAGAATTTTGAGTGCAGTTCAAATTGGACTAGTCTCTAACTTGGGAATGGCTTGAGCTGAACAGAGCAGGCCAGAGGCAGGTGTGTCAGGACACAAAGTAGAGGTATAATTTATTTCAGAGTGAGGAAAATGATTTGCAAGCAAGGAAGATCCCCCACCTCCTGAGAAGGGTATATATAAAGGCATATATATATATATATATATATATATATATATATATATATGGGTAAAAGCAATGCTCATATACATCAATGGACTGGATTATGACATAATCATTCTTAGGTCCTGAGTAGCATTTTCCCATGGCAGGCTCATGCATGGACGATGCAGGCACTCCTGGGTCCTGTGGGAACAGTCTCAAAGTTGATTGTCTCACAGCAGGGTACAATTCAGGTCATTTGGCTGTTACAAGGAACAGAGATTGTGAGCAAGTCAAGCAAGATGATGGATAACTCTTAGGTCCTTGAGAAGTAGGGGCCAGTGAGCACCTGATGCTTGGTCAAGGCAATACAATTTGCCAGAGGGTACGACCATCCAGAGTGCAAAGGACTGTTGTTATGGCAAGCTCAGGATCTTAGCTCTGAGAAGCAGGGTACCTCCAAAATATTTTGACAGTGTATTACTTGAAAGAATTAGGGATAGTTTAGCTTGGAGCTGGGACAATATGGACACTTCAGCGTACTTGAAAAACCATGAGTGAAAGAAGAATTAGACTTGTTCTAAATGCCCCTAAGGTCCCTTTTAACCCTTAATCGGTGATTCTATGGATGAGAATCAAAGGATAAAAGCTGCCTAGAAGAAGAGTTTGTCTTGATTTAAGTCAAAATTTCATACTTATAAGCTCCTAAAGTAAAATTTTGTTCTTTGTATCCCCTGTAGTGACTAATTCAGTATCCTCCACATAATAGTTGTTCAGCTGAGCTTGACTCTTCTTGGTTTTCTTGGTAAAGATCCTAGAGTATTTTGCCATTTTTTTCTCCAGCTAGTTTTACAGATGAGGAAACTGAAGCAAACAGGGTTAAGTGACTTGCCCAGGGTCACACAGCTAGGAAGTGTCTGAGACCAGATTTGAACTCATGAAGTTGAGTCTTCCTTGGTTCCAAGCCCAGTGCTCTATCCACTTAGCTGCTCCAATATGCCTCCACATGGTAGGCATGTTATGAAATAGTTGTTGATTAATTGAATTCTCTTGAATCCACAGAATCACAAAGAAGAGACCTCCTCCTCCAGAGCTCTGACCAGTGTCTTCTAGACTTCCTTCCCACTTTAGCACCTCTGGGAGGAGGTCCAGCTCCTCACTTTCTTGACAAGGCCAGTATGAATAGAGGAGCTACCTTTGCAACCTTGCTCCTGGCTTTGCCATTGGGTGAGTGATCATCCTTGAATTTGGGAGCTGGGGTGGCAGAAGAGCTGGATCTCATTGATGGGTCAGGGGAGGAAATAAAAGTCAGCATCCTGGTTGCTTCTGGCCCTTACCTTCTTCTTCTCAATCTCTGGGATCTAGTTCTGTTGCCTGCTATGACCAAAGGAAAGGAGCTGGTACTGGGTGAGGCTGGGGAAAATGCTGAATTGCCTTGCAAAGCTTCAAAAAAAGAAAACATGGACTTCACCTGGAAACAACCAGACCAAGTTGTACTTCTCAGGGGTCTGAGAAAGGGCTCACCATCAAAGATGATAGGTAAGTGTAGCCCATGGTCCTAGCCCCCCCCAAAACTTCAACCTTATACAGACTGGGTCTGATCCTGAGGTCTAACTGCCAAAAGGCCATTTTCCCTTTTAGCTCTCTGCTCCAACTTGGGATTTCTCCAGGAAAATCTACAAATATAACTTATGAGTAGGTTTCCCTAAATGCAGGCAACAGTATCCCAAGCACCCAAAGAAAGCATTCACTGTAATAAATGCATATCATGTAAGATAGCCTTGATTTCATTCTACAGAAAATGGGATTCAAGGGTAAAAAAGATTCACTGGAACTTCTAAGCATGTACAGAAAATACACATAGCACTCACATTGGTTTCAACATTCCATTAAGTACCTCTTTAGCCCTATGGAGACCTTCTAAGGACTTGGATTCCCGCAGAAGGGAAATGCACTTTAGTGGTAACTCTTCTTTCCATTGTTCAAATAATTCACTGTAACAGTGGAAATTAGCAAGGTCCAGATGTCTTGCTCCATCCCAGCCACCATTATGTGGCTTTAATACATCATTGAGGAATTCTGCAGCAAGACCACTCCCTCTGAAATTAGCACTGAGATCTTAATTTACAATCTGATGCTTTTTCTCAGTCTTCATCCACCTTGGCCCTTTTACCTTTGACACTAGTGACCACCCACTCTTCCTAGATACTCTTTCTTCTCTGAGTTTTCATGATACTGTTCTCTTTTGGTTCTCCTCCTCTCTATCTGACTATCCTTCAGTCTCCCTTGCTCTGGAACATTATCATTAGTACCTCAGACTCTAACTATGGATGTATTCCCAAGGTTTTCTACAAGGCCCTTTTGTTATATCTCTTTATATACTCGCTCAGTGATTTCATCAGCTTCTGAGAGGGTTTAATTACTCTCTCTATGCGGATGATTTACCAGTCCACATATTTAACTACAACCTGTCTCCTGAGCCCTAGGCCTGCACCACTAAGTGGATATCCTAGAGACTTTTCAGCCACAAAACAGAACTCATTATCTTTTCTACCAAAACCATTCCTCATGTTGGACTTACCACTATTCTTCTAGTCTTTTCAGTTTGTAAGATCAGCACTATTCTCAGTTCCTCTTTCTCCCTCATCCTACATATTCAGTAAGTTGCCAAATCTTGCCATTTCTACCTCTTCATCTCATGACTCTGAAGAACTCTTCACTCACAGAGCTCCTATTTTAATCCAGATCCCCATTATTTCTTACCTAGATTGTAACAGCTTTCTAGTCAGTCTTCCATTCTCAGGTCTTTCCTGTTCTGATCCATCTTCCACATAGCTGCCAAAGCAAGTTTCTACATTACTTTTCCTATTTGATAAACCCCAGTGATTCCCAATTGCCTCTAGGATAAAATGTAAACTCCTTTGCCTTTTAAGACCCTTCACAACTTGGTCCCACCCCAGGGGTGGAGAATCTGTGGCCTTAAGCCACAAGTGACTCTGTAGGTCCCCAAATACAGTCCTTTGAATGAATACAAACCTTATAGAACAAATCCCCTTAATAAAAAAGACTCGTTCTGTAAAACTTGGATTTAATCAGAAGGCCACTTGTGACCTGGAGGCTGCAGGTTCCCCACTCCTGCCTCAACTTACCTTTCCGGTCTTATTAGACATTACTTCCCTTCCTATACTACTGCTCAGTCAGACAAGACTTTTCTCTGTTCCTCATAAAAGACACACCACTCTCCCATCTCTGGGCCTTTGTGCTAACTATTCCATACCAGGAACATACCCTGTCCTCAGTTCTATCCCACAGAATATATAACTTCCTTTAAGACAGAACTCTGGCACTACCTTCTACCTTTTCTGATCTGCCCAACTACTTGTGTCTTCCCTTCCTTCCTCCCTAATGACTGGATTTAACAGCTTTTTCTTTATTTTCTATTTCTGTGTGTGTGTGTGTGTGTGTGTGTGTGTGTGTGTGTGTGTGTTCATTAGTTTCCATCCTGTCTGACTCTTTGTGACCCCATTTGGGGTTTTCTTAGTAAAGATACTGGAGTGGTTTGCCATTTCCTTCCCTAGTTCGTTTTACAGATGGGAAATTAATGCAAACAGGGTGAAGTGACTTGCCCAGAATCACACAGCTAGTAAGTGTTCGAGGCCAGACTGACACTCAGGAAGACGAGTCTTCCTACCTCCAAGCCCAGTGCTCTATCCACCATGCCACCTAGTTAACTCCATTTTTCTTTGCATATACTTATCATCTCTTCCATCCCAGAATAGAAGCTCCTTGAGATAAGGAACTGTTTCATTTTTGTTTTTTTATGGTAATGCCTAGGTCAATGCTTAAAAAAGTAGGTGTTTAATAGAAGTTTATTGATTGGCAATTGATTGATTTAATAATAACCAGAGATTTGTGAATGCAACTGACCTTTCTATTAATTGGGTAAAATCACAATTCTATCATTTTGAGCATTAATCTTCCTTTTTGTAAGTATAGATATAGATTAGAAATCTCTGATCCCAGAGATTTTATTTTATCTTTTCAGTGAGCATTGTTTTTGCCTTTTTTCATTAAAAACAGCTTAGAAAAAAGTGATATTATTTGCATTCTGGTTAATCATATATATAAACATATATAATATATACACATACATACATATATGTGTATATAAACATTTATGCATATTTATTTTTGACAGTATCTATTCAATCATTGGCTTTTGGGTTCCTCGTGAAGAACTTTCTCTACCAATGGAGGTAGATAATCTGCTCTGAAACTTTTTTGGGGGGGAAGGAGGAAGGCAAGGCAATTGGGGTTAAGTGACTTGATCAAGGTCACACAGCTAGTAAGTGTCTGAGGTTGTATTTGAACTCAGGTCCTCCTGATTCTAGGGCCAGTACTCTATTCACTACACCACCTAGTAGTTGCCCCCTCTGCCACTTTTAGTCTCAGTGATTGGGATGCTAAGTGGTTAGGTACTAGGCACGAAGACAATATCTGTCAGAGGCCACACCTGGATCCAATTCTTCTTTACTCTAAAGTCAGCTCTCTATCCACCATACCACCCTGACTCTCATTTAACATGTACAAAAACACCCAGATAAACTAAAGGCAATTTTTTCTTGTTATAAAATTATTGATATGTACAACTTTTTAGATATTGTATAGGGCAAGGCCTATACTAGGCACCATGGAGAGAGACTGGGGAAAATGAAGACCAGAAGTCTGTCTTGCGTAACCTAGAGTCTCTCAGAGTTATCTTTCTGTTCATCTCACTCTGTTCCTCAAAAAACCTCTGACAAAAAACCTCCCTGTCTAACTTCAAGTCACTTGACAATGACAAATCAAAGGAATTCTCTATTTAATTTGCTATACTGGAATTTTTATCAAACCAAATATTGCTAGAAATGAAGGGTTGCCTAATGAAAGTTTACAAGTCTATGCTAGAAAGATTTTTATTTGCTGTGATGGAATTTCATAGAAATTTCAGATCAGCAATGATCTCTCCTTGGTCAGTCACTTAACAGCTCAGCACTCTAGGCAGGTCTCTGAATATAAACTGAAGAGTAGTTTCTTGCTAGCAGTCCCCTATGTAGATGAAATTGAAAGTTCAATGGGTTGGGGGGATGTCTCTCTCAACTAAAATAGCACTTTATTTTAACTTTTCTATAAAAGGTTGTTGGACTAGATGATGATCCTGAGGTAATAAGAATAATCAGGTACTCACTCACCCCCACTACCCATCTACTATATTAGAGCCAGGTCATGGGCTCAACACCATGGAATATTCATAAGCTTTCTAGGAGATCATTTCCTGTTGGTTAACCAGCACCCAGATCTAGAAGTACCTAATCTCTTAAATTCATGATGACTCCCATTCCATTTATTCCTCATTCCATTACTGTTTGTTGCTACCACTACCACCACAATTACAGGTCTTTAATATTTGAGAGATATATTCAATTATTATCCTCATTTTATTGACAAGGAAAACTGATGTTCAGAGAAGCTAAATGTCTTGACCATAACCATATAGTTTGGGTCAATACTGAACATGTCTGATAATCCCTTATCCATAGGACAACTCCCCAGATACTTGAAAATAGCTATCCTGTTTTCACACACACACACACACACACACACACACACACACACACACACACACACACACACATGTCTTCTCCTATCCAGGCTAAATAAACATTTTTGGCTTTTTAGATTGACCCTTGTGTCAGTCATATCCTTTGCCATGGTTTTGAATCCCCCTCACAATACTGGCTGCCCTTCTCCTGCATCCTGTCATAGAAATTTGTTTATGTCTTTCCTAAAATTTAATGCCCAGAAGGAAACACAGTACTCTGGATGGAGTCTGAACAGTGTAGAGTACTTCAGATTACACTATCACTTCTCTTGTTTTGGATACTGAGCCTTTATAGGTGCAGACTAAATTCAAATAAGCCTTTTTGGTTGCCACATCAGTAACATTACTGACAATGTCACATTATTAACTCATGCTGGATCCCATGGTTTTTCCACATGAACTGCTCACTCAATTTTGTACTTGGATAGTTAATTTTTTTAACTCAAGTATAGGACTTTACATTTATCTCTACTTTTGGATCACAAGTCAGTCATCCAATACCTTAGATATTTCTCTCAGCTTTATCACATTCACAAATTTTATTATTGTATATGTATAACTTCATAGTCTTTGATAAAAAAAAACTTCATAGTCTTTGATAAAAAAAAATTTGAACAGAACAAAGCCTACAAAGAGACTTGTGGAACCTTACTAGAGACCTTTATCCAAATTGCCAATGATCAATGTCAATACTTTTTGGGTTCAGTCAGTTAAAATAATTCAATTTAAACAGTTCCCAAAATATCTAACTGTATTATTCAGTCTACATCTCTGAATCTCACCTATAACTTTCATATCAACTGTCTTTTTGAAATCAAGATAGACTATGGTTATAGCATTTCAATGATTGACAGATAAATAGATTAGTCTTATAGGTTAGAATAAAACAAATTAGATTAATCTCATATAACTTGATGGGGCTTTTTTTTACATTGCAATGGAAATTTATTTCCTTTACAAATATGATATTAATGATTTTTGTTTTTTTATACCAGTTTTTTCCCTATATCTCCCACCACCACCATAGAACCCTCCCTCATAACAAAGGAAAATAGTTAAGCAACTTTATCTAACAGTAACTGCAATTTTCCACACTCATAGTTTATCACCTCTCTATCAAGAAAACAAATAAGCAGGTTTCAATATCTGTCCTTTGGAATAAATATTTTTAATTTTATTTCATCTAAATTATAATATATTTTGCTATTCTTTCATTCATTAAATGGGAGGATGTGATTCCCTTCCCTGCCTCAGTTGATAAAGTCACATAATATAGTTTCACAGGATGAGGTTTCAGTGTAAACAAGATTTATTCACACCCTGATCTCTTTATGAGGTTTAAATGATTTGGTCAGCATAGGAACATTTTGTTTGGCTAAACAAGCAAGTTAGTTAAGCCTCTGGGAGTTTCAAATGCCTCAGGCCTAAAGGAGTTTTCAAAGTTCCAGAGTTTGGACTTAATCCAAACTTGAGATCCTTAAGTGCAGCCCTTAGATGGATCCATTTAGTCAAAGGGACACACTTGAGGACCTAGAGGGCCACATGTGGCCTTGAAGCCACAGGTTCCCCACCCTTGCCCTAGAACCTAAGATAGTAAGTAGCTTCTCTCTGGGGATGAATGAAAATTGGGAGAGTAGTGCAGAAGTATACTACTTTTAGTCATTGTGTACATTATTTTTCTGCCTCTGCTTTCTTCTGTTTATCAATTCATGCAAGTCTTCTCATGTTTCTCTGAATTCCTCATATTCATCATTTCTTAAAGTCCAACTATATTCCATTACATTCATATACCAAAGTTTTCAGTTGTTTTCCAATCAATGGGCATCCATTTTGTTTCCAGTTTTTTCCTTAATAATGCTACCATGTATTGACTTGATTTTAATTAAGCCATGTTGGCTGCCACTGACCACAATTTCTAAGTGCTTGAAAAGAGATCCTTTCATTTTTTTCCCCAGAAATCCCCATCCAATTCATGGGCCTACAGTTTGAATTATCAACGTCCTTTCACTTTTTGGAAATGCAGACAACTTCAATCCTGTGGCGCCTCACCCATCTTTGAACTACTCAATGACTCCCCACAGACCACTGACAGATATTCAATAATCATATCCTCAAACGGATATAATTTGTCCAAGTTGGGTGACTTGAATTCACTCAATGATTTAGATAGGTGCTCCTTACCTCTGCCTACTTATTTTAGTTTTCAGTTCTCTGCCAACCATTTTTATTTCATCCTCCTTTCTCTGAAGACTAGTCTCCTTGATAAAGGAAGCAAAAACACAGTAGGAGTTCTGTCTTCCTTTCATATGCTGTCATCATCCTACATATACCAAGTGAAGGTGACTTATGTTTTTCTTATTTCTTCTCTTGCTCCTAACCTAGCTTTTTTTGTTGTTGTTGGTTTTTCTTTTTGGGAGGTGGGAAGGCAAGGCAATTGGGGTTAAGTGACTTGTCACATGGCTAGTTTTGTTTTAAGCGTCTGAGGCTGGATTTGAACTCAGGTCCTCCTGACTCCAGGGACAGTGCTCTATTCACTGCGCCACCTAGCTTCCTCTCCCCCTCTCTTTTTTTAAAGCACTTTTGGTTGTTCATAGCATTGACCCCTGGGCTTAGCATCTATGGGGCGTTAGCTTTTCAGACGCTATTTTTGAGGGACTGTGTTGTTTTTTTAGTTACCTGATCATAACTATACCTGTTCTTGTCTCTTTTAAAAAATTAATTTTGTCAAAATTCTGAACTTAACCACCAAAAGGGAGAACATTTTTGTGTATAAAGTAGAGCAAAAAACAGAAAAAGAAAAAGGGAGTAAATCCCCAAATCTTGATTATATGCTGTCTGCTTTTTTTTTTTAAGTATAATAGGGGGCGGCTAGGTGGCGCAGTGAATAGAGCGTCGGCCCTGGAGTCAGAAGGACCTGAGTTTGGATCTGGCCTCAGACACTTAACACACACACAAACAAAAACCTAGCCGTGTGACCTTGGGCAAGTTACTTAACCCCAATTGCCCTCCAAAAGGCAAAAAAAAAGTATAATAAATTTGGCATCTTGCTTTCAAAGCTGTCTTGCTTGTCAGTGTTTCCTATTGAACTTCCTTCTATTCTCTTCTGAGCTTTAAAAATGTTTCAATGCTCTTTTCTTTTTTTAATCAACACTATTACTAGCTCTTATCTCCTTTCCTCTCCATTCCATTGAAAACAAGAAAACCCAAACTGTTAGAGCCACTAAGGATCCCTTTTGTTATTTCTTAAGGTTGCAATAATACTCCATGTCGTTAATATGCCATAATTTATTCAGCCCTTCTTCAATTGAGGGGCAACTGCTTTTGTTTTCAGTTCTTTGCTACAACAAAAATTGCTTCTAAGCAGTCTCTTTAGACCTCCTTTTCTCCCTCATCTGAATAATTTGTGAATTATCTAAAGTTCCTTCTTCAGTGACTGGCATTGCTTTTGAACTCTTTCCTTTCAGAATTTCAGGCCCATGGGACCCTGGCTTTTCTCTGTATCCTTTGAAATCTACTCTTTTAAAGTCTAAAGCACACATTAGGCTACACCTAGTGTTCCACTTTCTTTTTTCTTGCAAATTCTAACATGACATTCCCTCCCAACATTCCTGTCACTTCCTCTTTGGCAACCAATTTCTTCTTATTGGCCTTTCAGGAATACTGAATAGCTTCTGAGAAGCCACTTGATTTGTTTAAAGGGAATATTCTATTGGCAAGAGAAATATTCTCTAAATAGTGGCTCAGGCACAGGTTCACTGAGCCTATGGCCCATTATTCTGGTTGCCCTGTCCATGGATGAGACAGTCCAGCAGAACACATATATTCACAAAGAGGAAATTGCCTGCAAACTCAGACCACCATGACTACCCTGTTCTGCACCAAAGATACCTCATTCTTTCTTGTACTGGCTCTCGGTCTGATGACACATCTGTGGGGGGCCAGCTGAGGAACAGCTCCAGCAATGAGAGCCTTTCTTATTTGTGCTGCCTACAGGCAGCCCTAAAGATGCTGGTGTACTTCTAGGGGTTATGACAGTGGCTGCTGCCTTTATGGGCAGCTAGGTGGCACAGTGGATAGAGCGCTGGGCCTGGAGTGAGGAAGGCTCATCTGTTGTGGTTCAGTTGTTTCAGTTGTGTCCAACTCTTTGTGACCCACTCCGGAGTTTTCTTGGCAAAGATACTAGAGTGGTTTGCCATTTCCTTCTCCAACTCACTTTATAGATGAGAATATTCGGGCAGAGTGAAGTGACTTGCCTAGGGTCACACAGCTAAGTATCTAAGGCTGGATTTGAACTTAGGTCTTCTTGACATTAGCTGTATGATCCTAAGCAAATAACTTAGCCCAGTTTGCTTCAGTTTCCTCATCTGTAAAGTGAGCTGGAGAAAGAAATGGCAAATCACTCCAGTATCTCTGCCATGAAAACTCCCGAATGGGTCACAAAGAGGAGGACATGACCAAACAACAACAAAAACTGTCTTTCTGTCCTCATCACTCAGCTCTCCTACCTTCTTTGTTATGTTAACACTCATTTCTCCTACCTTTTGAAAAGTGAAAATTAACATCAAGTAAATAAAATTTATCTGCTTTTAGCAGAAAGCAGATATATCTCTAGCAGATGCCTGGGTGGTTTACTATGCCTGGCACCTCTTCCCTACAAACTATATGCCCTGTGTCCATGCCAGCTTTGTGTGCATTTTTCCATAATTCATCACACATTATTTCAGTCTAGATGGGCGATCTATAATGCATTCCCTCCGTGATGATGCTTTTCTCTTTTGCCCTTCTTTTGTGTTCATGCTCTTTCTCTATCCTCTCAGGTTTGTAGATTTCTATATAGCAATATAGCCTCCTCATATACAAAACTATCCTCTAGTCTGTTCTTTTTAATTTGCCCTACACATTTATTTATTCATTTATTAGTTCATATATTTTTATACTGCAGATTTCCCCCACCCCATCCCACCAAACAACAACTGAAAAATGCAACTCTCATAACAAATATGCATAGTCCAGCAGAGTAAATTCCTGCATTGGCTCTATCTAAAAATGTATGTCATATTTTGTATTTAAAGGTCATCACCTCTCTTGTAGTAGGTGGGCAGTATGTCTTATTGTTAGAACTCTGGATTCATGGCTTGTCATTACATTGACCAAAGTTGTAAAGTCTTTCAAAGTTTTTTGCTCTAAAATGTTGCTATTGTATGAATTGTTCTAGTTCTGCTCACTTCACTCAGTATCAGTTCATAGAGGACTTCCCAGTTTTCTCTCAAACTGTCTAATTATTTAATTTTATATTTTATTATATTTATATATAATATTTTATTTATAAATCAAACATTTAATTATTCTCTTACAATCACATGCCAAATTTGTTTAGTTATTACCCAATAGTTGGGCACCCCCTTCATTTCCATTTTGAGGCTATTACAAGACATTTGCTATGAATTTATTGTCATTATTGAGTAGTTTCAGTTGTATCCAACTCTTCATGACCACATTTAGGTTTTTCTTGCAAAGATACTGCAATGGTTTGCCATTTCCTTCTCCAGCTCATTTTACAGATGAGGAAACTGAGGTAAACAGAGTTAAGTGACTTGCCCAGGTTCACACAGCTAAGAAGTATCTGAGGTCAGATTTCAGGTCTGACTCCAGAGCCAGCACTATATACTGTGCTATCTACTGTGCTAGAACTATTTTTGTAAAAATAGGTCCTTTTCCTCTTTCTTTGATCGGTGTGGGTTATTGTTGTTCAGCTGTTCAGCTGTATACGACTATTTGTGGCCCTGTGGACCACATCATGCCAATACAGTCCATCAGGTTTTCCTGACAGAGATACTGGAGTGGTTTGCCATTTCCTTCTCCAGCAGATTAAGGCAAACAGAGGTTAAGTGACTTGCCCAGGGTCACACAACTATTAAATAAATGTCTGAGGCCAAATTTGAACTCACCTATTATTGACTCCAGGCCCAGCGCTCTATTGAGTAAGCTGCCTGGCTGCTTCACAAGGGTTATAGGCCTTTTCAAAAATTACGCACAGCTTACTAACTTTCAGGGCACAGTTCCAAATTTCTTTTCGGAATGGTTGAACCACTTTATAGCTTCACCAACAAAGCATGAGTGTGCCTGTTTTCCCTTAGCCCCTCCAACATTTGTCATTTTCCTTTGGTCGTTTTTGCTAACCTGATCTTCTACCCTTTAAAATTTTTATTAACATAGTGTGACCTTCCAATGCTGTATTCTCGTCAAATAACTCATAATGAATTTTCCCTTACCCTGAATCCTTAGTTCTGTTTATACAATGTATCCCTCATCTTTGGCACTTGTTTATATAAGATGCAATGATAAAGTAATGAGACTGACTTTTTAATGTATATACCAAAACACAGACATCCAAATGAGAGCTATCTTTCAGAATAGTCCCTTTGAGGAGCCTTACACACCTAATGTCATGGATTATTTAAAAAACAAACAAAAAAACTTTAGTGGAGTCAGTTACTGCTCACAGGAACGGTTTTTCAAAATGAACAAAAATTTAGTTTCTTTTTCTCCTACCCCTACCCCAAGAAGGGGGAAGGGGGGAGAAAGGACAATTTTCTGGGTAGAAAATATGCAGAGTTGAGAAAAATTCCCTCACTGGCCATGTCCAAAAAAATATCTCTCACTCACCACCTGGAGTCCATTGCCTTGTTGTCAGGAGGTGGGTGGCATGGTTCATCATCAGTCTTCTAGAAACCTGGTTGGTTAATGCAGTGATAAGAGTTCTTAAGTCTTTAAAAGTTGTTTGGTTTTACAATGCTGTTGTTGTTGTTGTAGAAATTATTATCATTCTTTTTCACTTCACTCTTCATGAGTTCATATAGATCTTCAGATATTTCATTGAAATCATCCTTTTTCATCATTACTTGTCTTCCCTCCTTTCTTTCCTTCCCTCCTTTTTTCTTTCTTCTTTCCCTCCTTTCTCCTTCCTTCCTTCCTTCCTTCCTTCTTTCCTTCCCCCATTCTTTTCTTCCTTGAAGGAACTGGCTCTGTAAATCTTTGAGCCTACTCTGTTAGGAAGAGAACAGAAGGAGGCTGCCCTTAGGTTCTGCAGAGTTAAGGCAGAAGACCAGGGAGCAAGTATTGCACTGAGGTGTGGTAGGGGAAGTAAAGAGGCTGGGATAAGGAATGCATGGCTACTGGAGGTATAGGGATAGATGAATGAAGATGGTGAGAAGGAAGGAGGATGGGGAAAGAATCAGGGAAGTTGGGAGCCCGGGCTTCAAGCTGGTGGAAGACCGAAAAATTGTTGAGAGCTGGTGTTGAGGAAGGAGCTGGGATGGACCTGATTATTGGGCAATGTATCCAGGAGAAGTGGAAGTTTCAAAAGTCACAGAGAGACCAAGTAGGATGAGGACCAAAATATATGGGTGTGCATTCATATATATGTATGTAGGTATATACACACATATGAGACAGCTAGATGACATACTGGATAGAGGGCTAGCCCTAGAATCAGTAGGATCTGAGCTCAAATCTGTCCTGTCTTAATCTGATACTTACTAGCTGTGTGACCCTGGGCAAGTCACTTAACCCTATTTGCCTCAGTTTTCTCATCTGTAAAATGAGCTAGAGAAGGAAATGGAAAACCACTCCAGTATCTTTGCCAAGAAAACCCCAAATGGGTTCCCAGAGAGTTGTACACGATTGAAAAAATTAAATAACAAATATATGTACATACACACATATTTGGACTTTAATTGATACTTTTTCTTTAATTTCATTATCATTTCTGTGTTCTACCACTCTAGTCCCACCCTTAATGAACTCTTTCTTATAGAAAAGAAAAGTAGTTAAACATACCAACTAGCACAGTGATCAAGTCTGATCCTATAGGAAGCATTCCACATCCATATTCCCCAATTCTCTAACAAGATGTGGGAGGTATGTTTCATCATCCAGGCCCAAACCTGGTGATTACAATTACTCCATTTCCTTTTAGTATCTTCCCATGTTTCTTTTTTAAAAATTTAAATTAATGTTTTATTATTCTTTTTTTACATTGCTGTCACTTCACGTTGTTTCCTCCCTACTCCCTTACCCCCAAAAATAGAACCCTTCCTAGCAGCCGAAGTATAACTAAGTAAAACAAATCAACATATTGGCCATTGTCTGACCATTTATGCTTTTTTCTGCACCTAGAGTCTACCATAATAGGTGGTGGCTTCAGCCTGGCTTTTTTCTCCTCATGAGTCTTGGTCATTGTCTCTCTACTACAAGAATTGGAATCTCTCTTTGATGTGATGCTTTCCACTGACCACCTTGATCCTTGCCAAGGTTTTGGTCTGGCACTGTTCACAGTGGAGTTCTTTTCTCTCTGTGTGGCCCACAGTCACACCAACTGTTCCCCTTGTGTCTCTCCCAGAAGTCTGAATTACAAGGTTGGAGAAAGAAAGAAGATAAAAAGTGAAAAGAGGGTGTTTCAACATGCAGATGGCATCCCTTTATCCTGTTGAATGATTTGGGGGAAGGGTGAGATGAGGGAGGGAGTAAGGGTAATTATCCTCTGATGCCAGGAACAGCACTGCTCTTCCAGTCTTTCTCTCCCTAAATCCTCTCTTTGGGCCTAGGGAAAAACAATTCTGAGAGATCAAAAGTCAGCCAATGAGGGGAAGAAATAAGATCAAGAGGAAGACTGAGCCACGATGCTTTCTGTTGGCCATGGGTGGGTGACTCATGGCTTAAGGATTCAGACATTTGGTTGATGACCAAGCAATCCCCTTATCAGCTGCTAAACAGGAAAAGCTGTTTACTCAATGGACCTTTAAAAGGGGAGTGAATCCATTCCTGTCATTTTCTTCCTTTGATACTCCAGATGGCATTGTGCAACTCTGGGACTTCCTGTGGAGGTGATGAGAGAGTTGGGAGATGTGGCTTTTCTCTGCCCCAGAAGCATGGCAACTGCTTCCAGTGGTATCTTGGGCTTACAGATCAGCTGCCTAGCTGGGCTTGATCCTGGGTTCTGGCTCTCTCTTCTGCTTTGTGTTTCTTTGATGATCCTATAGATGACCCATCCAGCAGCCATCCTGCCATAAACATTCCCAGTCTTGGGGGCCACCTTGTGAGTTTGAAAGGTCCAGAGATCCAAAGGTCCTAGGTCATGGTGGGAGTAATCCCATCTTGGCAATGTAGAGGTTCTGCATTGGAGAAGAGGAAGAGGGGAAGGGGGAAGGGGGAAGGGGCCTCAAACCCTGGCCTGGCTTTTGAGAAGCCACAGCCCTGGAGAGAGTTATTCAGACAGTGAAGAGCTGGGAGTTACTGTGGTGATTCCAATTTAACAATCCTGAAAACTGCTTCATATTCTGAAGTCTAAGACTCAGCCTCATGCTATGATGGCAGCTATTACTGTAGGCTTAAGTCTCTATCAGTGCATGCTTGGGAGAGCCAAATGTGTTTCCCATTTCTTTTATGTGGGGGAAATAAATACCTCTCCCATATCTAATTTACATTGTATATTGACTTCCTTTCTATTATCCCTTTAGGAAGACTCTAGACATGAGCCAAACCCAAGGTTTAAGAAAATCAGGGTTGGGGCATAATAGCCAAAGAGTACAAAGAGATCCTGACCCTTCTTTTCAGAAAAGAAGGAAGGAAAGAAACAGGCATTTTATTGAGTACTTGCTATGTGTCAATCACTGTGCTAAGTATTTAACACATTTAAGTATCTCATTTGATATTCAAAACCACCCTGGGATATAGGTGCTATTGTGATCCCCATTTTACAGATGAAGAGAGTGAGGCAGACAGAGGTTAAATGGCTTGCCCAGGGATATGCAACTATTAAGTGTCTGTGGCTAGTCTTCCTTACTTCAGGTTCAGTCCTATTTTAGGTGATTAGGCTTTCCTTGGACTGAATCCAATTCAGATCACCTGTATAGGTCCAGTGCAAGGCCCCTTTAATGGAGAGTACAAAGAGGAAGCACTCCTACCCCTTGGGTCCATGAGTTTCATGTATATGACAATTATTTATTTTTTCTTCCACTAAAGGAAGTGCTCCAAACAAAGAAAAATCATAGACACTTATTAACAAATACAAACATAAAACAATAGCCTAGATCCAGTCTATACCTATATATTCTCCCAAAAGGTCAAGCACTTACTATGTCCCAGGCATTGTGCCATGTGAATTTGATGAAAAAGGCATTTTGTGAGACTACTAAACAGATACCTCATGTTCACTTCAGACCTGCAAAGTCTGAGATGGCCCAAATTTTCTGGTCAGTCAGGCCCAGGAGTGTGTTGGTGAATAACTGTTTGACAGCTAGTTGGGGGGATACACAGTTTAAGTTTAATCTGCCTTATTAAACATTTTTCTCCATCATTTCCTCAAGTGTAGACAATCAATAAAAGAATAAATTAAGCCCCATTTCTAGTATTTGCTGATTTCTGGGATGTATGTGATTATACTGGAAATTAAACACTTGGCTTGGAAGTTGGATCCAGCATATTCCAGCCTTTCATCTGCTTAAGCTCAGGATGGTTTTGGCAGTTTACCCTCCCCTAAGAAGAGGTATAGCTACAGGTATCATTCCTGTTGGGTCATAAGTACTGACTTAGGAACCCAAGGATTCTCAGACTCTTAAGGCTGGAAATATCCATTCTCCAGGATCTTGGGATTCCTGGACTCAGGAAAGAAACAGAAAACAGAGGAGGCATCCAGGGACTTGAGGTGCAGACTCAGGCTCAGCTAGGCAAGCACATGTTCTCACTGCCATATGCTCAAACTGCAGGCTGCCTTGCTGCCAGTGAGTGGGGGAGGGAGAAAAATCCCCTTCTTATATTGCTGGCAGTCCAAGGGAGAGCTGGCAGAATCCCAAAGTGACCTGCTCAAAAGATGATAGGAGATTTTCTCCTCTATCCTCAGAGCCTGCAGAGGAGGGAGGTTCCTCTTGGTTCAATTACCAATCATCTTTAATGCAAAGACAGTCAACTCGACCTCAGCCCCAGGGACTGACCAATCAGGGGTTGCTGTGTCATGCATGGCCTTTAGAAAGGGTCCAGCTCAGGGAGAAGTGCTGCAGTCCATCTCTGTTATATTTTCTGCCCAGTTAAATATTTGCACTCCTCAACAAATCATCTGGGGTGCTTCTCCACATCCTCCATTCAATGTAGTTCTCTGGGGACTTGGGAAGGCTTAAGTATTGTCATTCTGAGTGCCTCCCCTAGTGCCTTGTGCTAAAAAGTCTTAATAAAATCCAGGTGACATTTTCTCTCCTGGTTCCCTCTTCACTGTGTGACTAGTCCTTCCTACTCTCCTTTGTTGACTCATGCTCCACATCACGTCACCCCAACGATGGGTATTTACCCAGGTTTTGTCCCTCTTCTCTTCTCCCTCTACACTCATTCTCCTGATAACCTCCTCAGGTCCCGGAGGTTTGACTGTCACTGGTTCTTTCCATCTGAGTTATTGCTGAAACCTCCAATATGTGTCATCTCCATCTATGAGAATGTGATCTCCGTGAGAATAATTTTTGCTAATTAATATCCTCAGTGTTTTGTTGTTGCTAAATTGTTTTTCAGTTGTGTCTGATTCTCTGTGACCCCGTTTGGGATTTTCTTGGCAAAGATACTGGAGTGGTTTGCGATTTTCTTCTCCAGCTCATTTTACAGATGAGGAACTGAGGCAAACAGGGTTAAATGACTTGCCCAGGGTCACACAACTAGTGAAAGTGTCTGAGGCCAGATTTGAACTCAGGAAGATGAGTCTTCTTGACTCCAGGTCAGCACTCTTTCCATTGTGTCTCCTAGCTGCCACTCAATGCTTTTCACATAGTAATAATTTAATAATTTTGTTCATTCATTCATTCATGTGTTGATTGTCTTACTGAGTTCTATTTTTCTCCTTCTTAAATCTTAAACACAACTGATGGCTTAATGAAAGGGGGGGGGTCTATTGGAAATGAAGGTGACATAAAAATAAGATAGAAATAAAAATAAAATAAGAATAAACAAATGTTGTGTGCATTAAATTTAGTAAGTTAGCATCAGTGTCCATTGTATGTGATTGGAGATTAAAATCGTCTTTGATTATAAAGTTGCTACAGGTGTGTCAGCTAGTTTTGCTGAACTTTTTTCTTCTTTCATTTTTTAGTCTTTATTATATGGAATGACTCAATGTGGATAGAAATGAAGGGGTAGATTTGAAAATGAAGGCAAAGAAAAACAAAAGAAGCTTGGGGGGTCATTAAAAAATCATGCAACTTCTCAAAGACAATCCAGCATTTTCTCTTTCTCTTACTATGGACCCAGCTTTTTGTTCTTGAGTAATATCTATGCAAGATTACATATTATATATGCATATGCACGTGTATGTGTGTATATATGCAGGTCTATTCACATATGTACACAAGCATATACACACAACTATACAATGTGTAGAATATGTGTATATGGGTAATATATACATATGTGTATCTATGTATACATTGTGTCCATGTGTATATGTGTATAACACATCTATATGTGTATACAATATTGTATAAATGTGCATCTAAGATATAATATACAGTTATCCTTCCACATTGCAGGGGGTGGGGTGAGGTGCACCCCCCTGCAATCTGAAAAATATGCATAAAATTTTTTGACCTTCACTTTGTATCAGAGAAGAGATCTGAATTATTTTGGTATTAAAAGTTAAAATATGTTGATAGTATACAATACTTATATTTTATGCATTTTTGAGTGTCTAAATTTCTGTATCGTCTGCTGGTCTATGTGTGCCCTCAGCAACTTTTGCATATTTCCCCCAAGATTCCCATTTAATTTCTTATGCTGACTCACAATATATCAAAACCACAATGGGGAAAATTGCAGTGTGGAAGATATAACTGTATATGTCTATAACATATGTATTATATTATATTACTATATACACATATGTATATAACATATACATCTATCTGTGTAATATACATATAAATGTATTGTATATGCATATATCATATATACAGATATTCATGCATGTGTCTATGTAATATGTGTGCATAATAGATGTATATGTGTATAAATATATAGGATATATGTAGTATGTCATATATGTGCATGTATATATGTACAATTTATGTATATGTGTGTATTGTATAGTATATTGTGTGTGTGCATATATGTGGTATATACATGTATTATAGTAGGAAATTAATAAATGCTAGTTGACTGAAATATAGGCATATAAATAAATAAGTATAATACAAAGTAAATTGAGGAGGGAGAGAACACTGCCAGCATGGAGCATCAGAGAAAGCTTTACAAAGGATGCTATCCCCAAGCTAAGCCTCTAAGGGGAGGAGGATAGGAACTAGGGAAGTCATTGATGGACCTCTGGAGAGGCAGCCTTTTGCCTCAGCACCAGAAGATCTCCACAATCTATTACATCATGAAATTGATGAGATTAAAATCACCTTCACAACAAGGCACCTCACTGAAGCCTGAAAGATCATGGGTTTTATGGAGAAGGACCAGGTTTTTAAATTTAGTGAATCTGGATGAGAGAAGCTATGAATTGTTATTCAAGGCCTAGACAAATGAGATAGCGTATGGAAGTTTCCAGAAAAGAGAAGAAGGTGATTACATTCATATCAGAAGTAGCCTGCTACAAATGAGCATTATGGATCTCAGAGAGCCCCACAGATTCTAGGTCTCTTTGAAATCTTACATCTACTTAGGGATGATTCATTAGAAGGAGATGAGATAATCAGGGATGAGAGTGAAGAGAAAGAAGAGGATGAAGGAGAATGCAAAGAACACCAAAGAGGAAGAGTCAGACATTTAAAAGGTAGGAGGGGAGCCACTTGAGGGAAGTTTCAAAGTCAATGGAGGAGAACTAGCCAGGAGGAAGGGCTGGTCAACAGCATCTAGAGCTGTAGACAGACCAAGGAGGACAAGATCTAAGAAAAGAACATCAGACTTAGCAGTTGAGCTCTGAATCTATCAGACAGAAAAGCTTGGAGACAGTAACTTCAGTAGAGGGGTGGAGTTGGAAACCATATTGAACAGGGTTTTTAAAATATGAATAGCTGTTGAAGAACTGAATGTAGATGATTTTTTAAAAAGAATGCACAATAAAATCAAATTGCGGTACATGGATGGATTGGAATAGTATTGGGCAATAAGTAACAATGAATAAGAATAATTCAAAGATTCGTGGTATGACATGAACTTATGCAAAATGAAGGAACAGAATCAAGGAAACAAGATATTCAATGACTACAACAAAATACCTGTAAAAAGGTGTTTTTTTTTTTTAATTGAATGCAGCAGAAGGACCAAAGTTGTCTCAGAAGAAGAGAAAATGTGCATCTTTTCTTTCTTTAGAGAGGTGGGGATTATGGGTATGGAACATTGTAGCACCAACACATTCACAGCATTGACAGTGATTGTAAATATGCTGGCATAGTGCTCAAAAGCAAAATACAACAGACTCTCCATATAGAAGACAGAAGCAAAACATTTACTCAGACACCAGAAAACCAAATCCCAACAACAGAAAACTGAATCCATCATAGCAACATAGAAGTTAATAAACCATAACAGCACATAGAGCCACACCATTCTTTAGCCTTCCCACAAACCAACATTTACTCACAAGCCTGTCTGCCTAGGTGCATCCTCTCCTCCCATCATCTCTAATTGCTCTGACTCCCAGCTTCCTGTGGGCTCTGCTCCACCCTTCAGCAAACTCCTCCCACCACAGGCTTCTTGAGAATACTTTCCGCCTATTATGGGGGAAGGGGAGATCTTCTAAGCAGGGAAGGTCTTCAAATTTCCTTAGACTTATTAAAGGGCAGGGAAGATCTTCAAATTCCCATTTACCATTACAAACATTGCCAGGAGGGGCAACCTGCAGCATCAAGGCCACATGTGGTCTTCTAGGTCCTCAAGTTCAGCCTTTTGATTTCGTCCAAGTGTTGCAGAACAAATCCTTTAATTAAGAGGATTTGTCCTGTGAATTTTGAATTCAGTCAAAGGGCCACACTTGAGGACCTAGAGAGCCACATGTGGCCTCAAGGCTGAAGGTGCCTCACCGATGGGTACTGTCAGATTTCATTAGTGTGACAATTAGTTTTACTGAAGTGCTTTTTATTCCCCCTCTTATTTATTCTGTTTTTCTCTTGTCTCCTTTCCTCTCCTCTCTCTTCCCTCTCTCTCTCCCCTCTTCTCACTTTTTCTTTCATCTCCTCTCTCCTGCCCTGTGGTGAGCCAAAGAGGCCTGAGCCAGGACTTCAGATAATTACCCTGATATCAGTGGACCTGAACAACAAAGACCTCTTCGAGATGCGACTTTTCACTAAGTCAGCTCCGGAGTTCTTTTGATATGGGTTACACTTATAAGGATGGTATTTGAGTTCTGAGGCTAAGAGGCTCTACCCCAAAACTTTAGTTGTCCACAACATTTGCAGGAAGTCAGTTCTTATGCAGATGTTCTTGATGATGCGGCCTTGGCCATTAGGCTTTGAGGCCAGCTCTCAAGAGCATCCTTTCTGATGTAACTGACTGAGATAAGAGATAACTGCCCAAGACTCTATGGCACCTAGGAAACAATGGGCCTTATTACCATGCTACTTCCAGGATACAACAGACTAAGATAATGATTTCTCTTCCTTCCCGTCCTTTGTCTATTTGCTCTATAAAAACCTTTCCCTGAGTATCAATAAATGGAGTTCATGGTTCTTCCTTGAGCTACCCACATGGCCTGGTCGTTTCTTATTCACGTCTCCGAATCATGCTAAGTGCTGGACACTGAGCAGCCCACAGCACTGCCCTCCCTTCTCCTTGTCTCTCCTTTCCTTTCTCTCTTTTATTAAAATGGATGGCTCTCTAAATTGGGAAGAAGGAAATAGTATATTTGGAAATGAATGTAACATAAAAACAAAAGATATCAATAAACAATTTTAAAAGAGTTTAGTAGTAAAAGGAAGGCAAGATATGGGTGCAGTGGGTAAAGCACTGGTACTTAAGTCAAGATAACTCATCTTCCTGTGTTCATATTTGGCGTCAAATACTTACTAGCAGTATAACCCTGGGCATATGCAGGTCTATTCACTATGTACACAAGCATATACACACAACTATACAATGTGCAGAATATGTGTATATGGGTAATATATACATATGTGTATCTATGTATACATTGTGTCCATGTGTATATGTGTATAACACATCTATATGTGTATACAATATTGTATATACCTGGGCAAGTCACTTCACCCTGTTTGCCTCAGTTTTCTCATCTGTAAAATGATCTGAAGGAGGAAATAGCAAGCCACTCTAGTATCTTTACCAAGAAAACCCCAAATGGGGTCACAAAGAGTCAGACACCACTGAACAACAAAAACTAAAAGAACCCCAAAGGCCTTGGGGTGCTAATTCTTCTACTCTATATTTCTGTGGCAAATGCTGGGATTCAAAGGCTTTCTTGAAGTCTCAATCCACCAGAAAGAGTCCCCATACTGAATTTAGTTACAATTTATACTTTTAAAAAAGGAATAACAGAACTCTTTTTTCCTCTGGTTTGGGAGAGATGTAGTTCATTCCAGAGACAGAAATGGAGCTTCTGATATGACAAGTAGAGGATTATCTGGACAGAATGAAATCAAAGGATTTGGAGCTGGAAGGAATATTAATGATGTAGTCCAACCCCTTCTTTTTGTAGATAAGGAAACCAAAGCCGACAGAAGCAAAGTGATTTAGCCATTTTCACACCTATAGGAAACAAGATACAGAGCTGGAATTTGAACTCAGATCTTCAGTGGTTTTCTCCCCCCCCCCCCACCCCACTTCTCCACCACCCTATCTCACTCTGATAACAATAATCTGAGGTTGGCTCAAAGCAAAAAAGGCATGGGTGTTTAGCATGTTATAATAGTCAATGGGTGTTCCCTTACCCAGAAAGAAAAATATTTTTTTCATTCGAAGGAAACACAAAAAAGAAAGATCGAGTGGATTCCTTAACAAACCAATGGGATGGGGGCAGTTTTCCTCTGATCATTAAGAAGCTGGAGATGTCAGATTCGGGGTCCTACTTCTGTGAGGTGGAAAAGCAGAAGCAGGAAGTCCAACTCCTGGTGTTCAAGGGTGAGTGGAAGAAAAGAATCAGCAGATACTCTCCTTTCTTTCTTCCTAGATTCTTCCCATTGCTGTTCTCTCTGCCTCCCCTTCTCCCACTAATAGAAGGCACCTTGGCACCCAATGAGACCTTTCAGAAATTCTCATAATAATAGCTAGCATTTATATAATACTTCCAGGTTTGTAGAGTATTTTCCTTTTTTGCTTTTTGGAGGGGGGAAGGTAGGGCAACTGGGGTTAAGTGACTTGCCCAAGATCACACAGTTAGGTTTTTGTGTTACATGTCTAAGGACAGATTTGGACTCAGGTCCTCCTGACTCCAGGGCTGTGCTTTATTCACTGTGCCACCTAGCCACCCCTGCAAAGTATTTTCAAAGCATTACATTTGCTTACATATGTTACAAATGCTTACATTTAATCCTGACAACAATGTGAGGTACATGTGAGGAAACTGAGGCTGTCAGGGAAAGGCAAAATAACTTTTCCAGAGTTACACAGGCTATTAAGTGTCCAAATCAGGATTTGAACTCAGATCTTCCTGTCCTGGAGTGCAATTCTAGCATTCCACACACAGCCCCATCTGGTCACTTCTCTATTTTATCCATGGATAAAAGGGACAGAAAAATGGATGAGAGGGAGAGGGAAAGGAGAATAGTAGGGACAAAGAGAGAGGAAGGGTGAAGAAAAGAAGGAAGGATAGAGGAAAGAAGATAGAGAGGGAAAGGACATAGAGAAGGAGGACCTTGGGGACCCAGAAAAATGGCATGGTGGGTGGGTGGGTAGGTGTCCTGGGAGAAACAAAGTTTCTGGTCTTCTGTCTTTTCCCTTTTTTGGGTATGCATTGTGTATGTAACTTGGAGCTGCCTCTTCTCTTCCCCTGCCAGTGACTGCCAACCCAACTGACTCTTCGTTATCTGGAGAAAACATGACTTTAACCTTGCACGGACCTCCCAACCTTGACACACTCAAGGTGGAATGGAAAGGTCCAAGAGATGCAAGTAAAAGGCTCCTGAATCAAGACAAGAAAACTTTGAACTTGGTGCAAGTAGGGCCCAAAGAAGGGGGTGTCTGGGAATGTATCGTATCTCTGAATGACAAAACCCTGAGACTGAAGATCAAAATCACAGTATTTGGTAAGAGAAGCAAGTCCTGTCCTCTTCTGTCACTTTCCACCACCAACCTGCAGTGCCTCTACACTCTTGACTTTCAGGACCCCTCTCTTCATTCCCCACCCCCAACTTTTGTCCCTAGGGGGAGATAAGTCTTGGGATCTCACAATGGACATTGCTTCTCCTGCTTATCCACACCATCTGACAAGGAGATGGCTTCAGAGCTGCTGAGGGCCATTTTAATATTTTCTCAGGGTCAGGGTGTGGAAAAAAGGACAGAAAGGAAGACCTTCAGTGCTCCAGTAGCTTCCTGACGTTCCTCAAAAAGAGGAAGAGGAGGGGATCCTTTCCTTTTTCTTCATCAATGCCCCCTTTCCCATACTCTACTTATTCTACTCAAAATAATTGTTTTTGCTGTTTTAATCATTTATTTTGTTTAATAATTTAATGATCTAATAAGCATTTAATAATTTTATTTAATAATTGTTTAATAATTTTTTATTGGCATATTGAACTTAAAGGGGAAAGAAATTCCATCTACTAATGCAAACTGACAACTTAAAGTCTTAGACAGTTGCCTGGTTTGCTAAGTGGTTAGGTGACTTGCCCAGGGTCACAAACACCTAGTATGTGTAAGAAGCTGGTCTCAACTTCATTAGCATCAAAAAAATCTAGTGAATACTTATTATTGAATATTGATTAATTCCAGAAGTAGATGCTAATTCCAGAGCATATCCAAAGAGGTTGAAGACCAGGTCCCTGCCCTCATAGAGTTTAGAATCTATAGGAGAGATGAGATGATAGGGGCAGGAAGGCAAAGAAAATAGCAAACCCTAAGGAAATAGTGCTGTGCTTACAATGAATGCTATAGGAGAATTCTACAGGGATTCAGAGAAAGTAATGACCCCTGTGAGAGAGGGGAAGGTTACTTAGAAAAGGTGAGACTTGGGCTAGTGGAAGGACTAGACAAGCTTGGAGGAGTCTGATGTACATTCTGGGCAGAGGGACAGAAACAAGCAAGCCAAGACAATGAAAATGTGCACAGCATTTTGGGAGAATAATGACTAAGTCACTTTGGCTTCAGTGGAAAGGTTCACGTAGGGGAGTACGGCAAAGGTATGTATAAATATAATCGTTTTTTTTTTTTTAATTTTGCATGGTCTTGAATACTAGGCTGAGTTTGAACTTATTTCCATTCTCTTCTCCCTCTTTTTCACTTCCACCCCATTCCTCTGATCCTGCCCTTCCTGTCTCTATCACTACCTACAGGTTTCACATCATCCTCCAAGACCTACTATAAGGTGATGGGCAAAGCTGCCAAATTCTCCTTCCCTCTGAATTTAAATGAGCAGGAGCTGAACAAGGAAGAGCCAAAAGGAGAACTGAGGTGGCAGGTGGAAGATGTTGACTCTCCCCCACAGTTGGCCAAGTTTTCATGGAGGAGCGACTCCTTGACTCTAGAAAATGGGGCTCCAAATTTCCATCGTGATTCCAGGTTCCCAATCGTGATTACTCTTTCCCCTGTCTTGCCCCAGCATGCTGGCTCAGGAGTCTTCTCACTGAAGTTTTCTTTGGGGACCCTGGAACAGAAGGTCAACCTTGTGGTAATGAGAGGTGAGCAGGTGAGGGCTAACACACACCCTCTCCCTTACGAATATCACGGAGCTGGGAACCCCCAGAGTCAGAGTGGAGGGGAAAAAGATTCCAAGGACCTAACTGCCTAGCCCTGTATGGGGAAGCTCCTCCATGCCTCCCACTAGGCTCCAGGAACCAAGGTGCATTATTCCTCAACTTCAGCCTGCTTTGTGTTTGTCCTCACCAGCAATCTCCCAAAAGCTCAGAATTCAGAGTCAGAATCTTTTAGTTCTGGGTTTTAATTTCAGTTCTCTATCTTGCTGTGTAAAATATTGGGCACATCTCTCCTTCCGTCTCTCTCTCTCTCTCTCCCTCTCTCCCTCTCTCTGTTTCTCTCTTCCTCTCTCTGTCTCTGTCTCTCCCTCTTCCTCCTCCCCTCCCTCCCTGTCCCTCTCCCTCCCCCCCTCGGTCAAATGGGGATAATAGCTCCCCCCAGGGCCACCTTACATAGTTGTGTTGAGGATAAAATGAGTCAATGTAAATGAAAGAGCTTTGACAATTACATACTGCTAAGTGTAGACACCGTTGTTTTCACTGATATCCTATCTCCTCTACCTCGTACCCCAAGAGGGAATAAGAGCCCGCTCCCCATTCCAAGTGCCCAGTTTCTGTCTCTTGCTCTCTTCAGCTGTGTCCCGGGAATCACATCAGCTACTGTGCTGTGACGTGCTGGGCCCCATAATCCCTGGGCTGAGGCTGAGATGGATTCGAGAAAACCAGACAGAAATAAACCTGGAGGTCTCGAAGGAGCAAAGGCAGCTGGAGGTGAAGAAGCCCAGGCCTGGGACATGGGAATGCCAATTGTTATCCCAAGATATCCTAATTAAATCGGATCCCATCAAACTGAGTAAGAAACCAGCCCCCTTCCCCTCCCTGCCCCCCACCTCCTGCCCCTAGCCTCCAGCCCTTCCCCCATCCCAGGTTGGCTCAGTTCTCATAAGAACACAAGGAGTTATGCTCATCCCACACAGCCATGCTTACCTCCCACCACCCCACCGATTAGACAACTGCTACCTCTCTGGGGGTCTTAACTAACTCCCTCCTGCTAGTCCTAACTAACTCGAGTTCCATTTCCCAGTCTAGCACTCTGTGCTCCCTCTCTCCAACCCTGAATCCTTCTTAATGTTCAAGATTATTGCCTAGAAGGTGAGAGGGCCTCTGTGTGTCTCTCCTTCAGCCCCAAAGCTGGACAGGAATCTATCCTTTCATCTGGGCATCGGTCTAGGTGCAGGAGCAAGCTTGTTGCTTCTCTCTGGACTCTGTATATTCTGTTGTGCTAGACGAAGGCACAGGCTGGTGAGTAAACTCCTCCTTCCTACTTTCTGCCAGGCATTCCATCACTTCCCTAACACATCCACCCATCTGGTTCTCCTGACCCACCATGACTATGAAGCCCACAGAATCAAAGAGCCATAGAACATTAAAGTAGAAATGGACCTAGCAAGCCATCCAGAGCGGATCACTGAATTTCTCTGGGTCCCAATTTTCCCCTCTATAAAATGAGGTGGGATTTGGACTAGCTGCCCTTGAAAGGTTCCTTCCAGCTCTAAATCTACTGGCCCAACCTCTTCATTTAAATAGATGAGGAATGTGAGGACCTAAGAGGTAAAGGGACTTGTGTACTTTGCATTGGAGGCTTGGGAATGAATACTTTTATCTTGCAAAATTCATAATTGCTTTTATGTTCCTTACTCCTGCCTCCTACCTCTTTCTTCCCCCACATCCCAATGTCCTAGATCCAAACTAGACAGGGAAGAAGTAACAGCAAGCTTATTCTGGGACAGATTGCCTTGGCAATAGTAACTCCTCTAGTCTGAAACCTCCCCCTATATCCCTATTTTCCACTCTGGTCTCATGGACCCTTTATGCCTCTCTCCTTCCCCCTACCTCTCCTCCCTTTCTCCCTGGACAGCGCCGAGCAGAGCGGATGTCTCAGATCAGGAGGCTCCTGAGTGAGAAAAAGACCTGCCAGTGTCCCCAGTAAGTTACAAAAGGGAGAAGCAGGAAGATTCTGAATGAAGGGTGAAGATGAAGCGGGGACTGGGGGATTTTTAGGGCTCAGAGTAAGGAACATGAACAGAATGCAAGCAGATGAATGCAAAAGAAGATCCTAGGGGAAAGGGAACTGAGGATCAAGAAGGGATATGAGATTCACAGTGAAGAGATTCAAGAATACTGGGAGGAGATGGGGATGGGAGTGGGGGGATATGTGTGTGTGAGACAGAAAGAGGGAAAAAAGCACAGAAATTTCTGAATCGCCCTTAAACTATCTTCATTTTCCCCCCTCTAGTCGTTTTTAGAAAAACTGTAGCCTGAAGAGTTGAATATGGGAGACTTGCCTGATTTGTGAAAAAATCCTCCATCCCTACCTCAGCCAACTGGGAAGAGTGGGGAAGGTGAATGTGGGATTGAGACATTTCGACTCCCTTGTCCTTAATAACCTGCCCCCTTGTAATAATCCTGGACATCATCAGTGGGACCCTGCTTCTTATTCCGCTGCCCCATGAGGCATCCATAACCTGATCACTAAGCATTCCTTCCTTCTTCTGCCAGTCCCTAAAGGCCTAAAGACAGGATGGCACTTCACTCAATCCAGAGACTGAGAACAGGATGTCTTTGGTTTGCATTTTCCAGCTTCTTATACCCCTAAGTCAGAAATGTTCTGAGTCTACATTTAATTCCCTCCTGCCACGATGCCTTGCTCTATCTTGTAGCCAAACGAACTTGTGTATGGGTGTGGGGGGGGTGTACTCGGGGTGTCCCTATTTCCACCTCACCCTTCCCAAAAGCCTAGGAAATATTCATCCTCGTGGTAAGCTCCTTGAGGAAAAGGACTGCCAGTTTGCCTCTTTTTGTATCCCCAGTGTTTAGTGCTGTGCCTGGCATATAATAGGCACTTAATAAATGTTTTAAATTGATATGATTAACTGTCTTCCCTCCTCCCTTATGACCTTAGGCCCTTCATCAAACTTTCACTGATTAATCTCTCTTTCTTCCTCTGATGTGCCAGACTATGGATGCCAGTGGACACCCAGAGAAAGGCCAGAATTATGTTTGTAAACTTGCAAAGAGGTCTGGATTGGGTGCCAATATTCCTATATACTTGACTATACTTGACTCTGGACTTTTTCCTATTTCACCCAGACCCAGACCCTTCAACTCCCTAACCCCCATTAAGACTCTAGAATGTTGAAGGCTGGAAATCAGTCTTCTCTTCCTGGATCAGTCTTCTCCCCATGCCTCCTAGCCTTTGTTCCCACCTCATTCTCTATCTCTCTATCTTTTCATATATCCCTTTTCTTCTTTGCAGCCTATCTCTGTCTGCCTCATTTAAGTGGCCTACTCTGGATCAGCTCAGGTCCCTACCTTGTCCATGTTTCCTTTCTCTTCTGAGTCAATGAAAAAAATTAATAAACAATACAAAAATAATGAATTTCATCTCATTTTGTCTTGAGTGGGATCCTCCCTGTGGGGGTAGAATGACTAGACGCTTGGACAGGATACAGGAGAACCTTTTTCTGAGGGCCAGGTTTCTGCTAGGCTCAGGGTCAGGGAACAAACATAGGGAACCCTCCCTGAAGAAGAGGCTTCTAACCCCTCAGGAGCCATGAGAAGTAGTCTGGGTCCTAGAGAAGGAAAAGGGGCTTAGACTGGTCAGAGTATTGGGGTACTGAGGAGAAGATCCCCAGGGAATCCACAGTTCATGTAAGACCTGTCCAGTTTCCTAGGTGTGAGAACTCTCCATTGCCTTGTATCTTATCCCTGACCTTATTAATAAGGTAATTCTTCAATAATTCAATGGATTTTATCTCATCAATTGGGGTACTCTTTTCAATGCTATAGACCAAGGTCCATTCATGCCTTCTTATCATAGATGATTCTTGTTCATATCCTTCCATCCATCTTCCAAGGATCTCCCTAAAGCCCTGGAGTTCTTCCTCTCTGTCTTCTACTATTCTGAGAAGACCAGTGCAATGCTCAGGTTTTTCATATATTCCCTTACTCTTAATACAGATAACCAACTCATTTCCTTTTCTTGTTATCTGTTTTTTGAATGGTATCTTTCACATAACTTCTCTTATACAAGTCATTGTTGTTATAGTCTACAGTCTGCTTATGCCCATCATTGCCTTTGGGCTACTTGAAATTTTGAGGTTTTGGAGACAACAATGTTTCGTGATTTAAGGCCACATAGAATTATATAGCATAATTGGAAAAAAATAGATTGTCCCATAATACAAAGTACTATGTTGATGCCTTGTAAAAATATGGAGGCAACCTTTGGTTCTTGAAGGCTCATGCCAGGGAATCAGAAACTCTGAAACATTCTACCATATTGGAAAGTCTTTGATCGTGGCTCTAACAATGGTCTGTTTCTGTTTCATGAGGACCAACCTAGCTCAGTATGGAGAGGCACATTAGCAGCTACCTGTCACTAGGTAATGAATTTTTCATCATGGCAACCCATGAAAGAAAGAAAAAATTTAAATGCCTCCCTCTTCCCTTCTCAGTGATTGGTGGAAGAATGGTGAACAAAGGAACATACGGTTCTAAGAAGAACACAGTTTCTGGAACATCTATAAACTTCAAATGGACTGTCGGTACTTTATGAGATTCTTATCCAATGTTGTGGATGTGCTGCCAGAGGAAATTAATCATAAAAATCTTGACATTCTTGCTATAAATGGAACAAGTAGAAGGAAAGAAGTTATAGTTAACTGGAATACCTATGGTTTGTAGGTTTTTATTGAAGAGGCAAAGAACTAGTGGGTATTACCATACTTTCAAAGGCAGCAAGAAACCTCATTTCATGGGATATTTGTTAATCACACATTGCAGTACCAGTGATAAGTATCTGCAAAAAGACCACTAAGAAAATAATTGTGGTTTATGTACCAATGTTGGTTGAAAAGGTTGAGAATTTCTATGAAGAACCTGATAAGATCCTTTAGTTTAAATCAACATAATCTGATACTTGGTGACTTTGGTGCGGAGAGAAAAGGTGAGGATGGAGAGAAATATATGAGAAAGGAAGAAATAATGAGAGAGGTCAAAGACTTGTAGGTTCCAATGCAGTCCTCATGCTTTTATATCATAATCACTTTCTTTGAAAAAGGAATTGTTTAGTGCTAGCCTTGGCAAACACCAAATGACATTCAAAAAATGAGTCACCTGGAAGAGAAAGGTAACCTCTCCAGAGTTTGTCCTGACCAGTCACACAAAGCAGATAAAATATGCCACCCAGATTACAACATACCTTTGAGTGGACAACCTTTTGTGCTCAGTACAACAAAATGTATGTCTGAGATAGTACAGATGGACCAATATGTTGGACTCAGAATTGAACAAAAAGAGGATAGTAGGCTGAATTGCCTTTGGGAAATTGCAAAGTCCCTTTAGTGGCCCCAAGCTTCTGATGAGCAAAGGCCCATATTTTTAATACCAGAATTCTAGTACTATTGCTGCATATCAGTGAAACCTGAAGTGTAATAATCTCCAGATGGCAATGCAAAGGCACATGATTGGTATGGACAGGCTGTAATATAATATTCTAACAGATAAGGGCTTATTTCATGGGAGATTTGGTTCATTGAAGTCCCTGGGAGTTAAATGCATGAGTTCTTGTGTAAGTAAATGCCCCTGAGATTTCCCAATTACATCCTACATGAGACTTAACTCTTTCAAGCTTCCCCTTAGCTTTAGGGACCATCTATGTTAGGTCTAGAAGTATAAATTATGGTTTACATTTATGTGCGCCCCAATTTATGTGTAGAATAAATAGATGAAAAATGAATAAGGCATTTGTTAAGCACTTAACATGTATAAAATAGCGTGGGATACAGACAGAAAATTAAGAGCTCCCGCTCTCAAGGAGCTCGTTCTAGTAGGTGAAAAAAGATATATAGAAAGTCTTAGCCATAAGTCAGAAAGAAAAGCCCCATGGCTCTTAGGGTATAGAAACAAAGCAAATAGTTATGCAACACCTCTAATTGTCATTTCCACTGATAAAATACCAGTTTCTGATGTTGAATTATTTGATTTGGCATGGGCTTTGATGACAAGAACTTTTCTTTCTGGGTCTTTAGTAGCTGTGGTTCTGGTACTTGTGGGAGTAGCTTGTAATAGCCTTGGGGATCTAATTATAGTACATCTCTCTTAATGATGAGAAACTCAAACAGGGTCCCCAAGTCCACCCATCTGTCTCTTATCTCATTTAAAGGATCAGAGACTTCTTTCCAAATTAGTTTCCCCCAGTAGCATTCATCACACAAACAAGGATGTATGTGGCTGCCAGACTTTTGCCTTTATCAGATATGTGGACATAACTAAAGGGGTGCCATCAGGAAGTAAACAAGATAAGCAATGATCACTTTTGACTAGCAGGGACTTTTAACTAGAGGGACAGAAGAGATCTCCATCTTTCCCTCTGTCTCCTCCTCTCCAAACCGAGTAGGAAAGAAGGTTGGGTGAGTAGCAAGCATCCCACAGTTCATCTGGGAATTAGATGAGGTTTTGCCTTATAGCAGGCATCCAGAAAAAGCTTAACACTGAGGCAATCCAACAGTTCAAACCTCACTAAGGCACTGGCCAATTTTTATTAATCTGTCCATATCCTATCAAGTTTCAACTGCTACCATGTTGCCACACTACCTACAGAAGTCCAGAAGAAGTGCGCATGGAGAGAGAAATGCATCCAGAGATCTGCTGTGCACATTTGACTCTCCTAAAACCTTTACCCACATGGAGTCTCATCCAGCTTCTCTTTCCCAGAAGTCTTGATGCTAAGTCAAACCATCATCAAACTGGAGAATTCTGGGATAGAATTTGGCCATTTTCAGAACCTTGACATTACTGTGGGCAACTCCTTGGGAACTGAAGGGTTACATACCAGTGAGAAATTCTGAAGAACAATGGAACTAAAAGATGTCATCATGGAATTGTATGATAGGAAGAGATGAACCAGTCACAGGGCGGGGGCAACAGAAGATAGGTGGACAACCAGAGTGCTCCACTGATAGATATCCTAGAAATGTCAGGAGAAATAAAGGGAGGCCTTCAGTACACTGAGTGAACTACTTGTGGTGAACTTATGGGAAGACATGACAAAAACCCATGGGCAGGCTTGAATGGGTTTCAGTCTGAACTGGGAGCATGAACTCCCATCCATTTGGGTAGGCTCATGGTAGCATTATCTGTGACGAGAAAAGCTAAGCACAATGATTGGGGAATGACTAAACAAACTGGTATGTGAATGCAATGGAATATTATAATCGTGCTGGGAATGAAGAACGTGAAGAATTAAGAGAAATCTGGGGAGACTGGCGTGATTGAAGCCAAAACAAAAAGAACAATGTACACACCATCTCTACACCGATGTAAATAAAGTCCCCCAGTGAATCTGGAAGGAAATTAACTGAGGAGGAATCGGCATGAGGAGGGAGGAGTGGATAAGCAGATTGTTGCAAATGGGTTGGGAACAGGAATAAGAAAATGAGGAGGGGCAGCTAGGTGGCGTTGTGACTAGAGCGCTGGCCCTGGAGTCAGGAGGACCTGAGTTCAAATCCAGCCTCAGACACTTAACACAAAAACTAGCTGTGTGACCTTGGGCGAGTCACTTAACCCCAATTGCCCTACCTTCCCCCCTCCAAAAGCTTTTTTAAAAAAAGAAAATGGGGAAACAATCAAACTCTGATCAAATAAAATGGTCACGAATAATACTTCATTTGTCAAAGTTAAAGGATTATTCTGTTAACAATAAAAAATAGTTGGAATGTTTTTTGCAAGAGTGTTTATTGGGAACTACCTGTTGGGATTTTTAAAAAGCAAACATATCAATAAATACTGAAATACAGAAACACAACGACACAGTTAGAATATTTCAAAGTACAAGTTGGGAACTCGTTTGGGACTGATGTTTGGTCCTGTCAGTCATATCTCAACTCTTTGTGACCCCATTTGGGGTTTTCTTGGTGAAGATACTATTGGGGTTTGCCATTGCCTTCTTGTCTTACAGATGAGGAAACTGAGACAAACAGAGTTAAGTGACTTGCCCAGGATCATATAGTTAATAAGTGTCTGAGGCTGAATTTGAACTCAGGTCTTCCTAACTCCAGGCCTTACGCTCTATTCACCACCTAGCAGCCCAGTTTGGAACTACACTGTTCAATTTCCTGAGGAACAATAATGAATAATAGTAATTTATATGATAAAATCCATTAAACCACTTTACATATAGTATCATAGAGATGGAAGCAACATCATTTTACAGATATGGTACTGAAGCCTAGAGAGATTGTGGCTTGCCTATGAACACTGTGCAAGCCTCAGGGATTTAATCTCAGTCTCCAGACTCCAGGTTCTATGTCTATTCTACACCATGTTTTTCTAAAACAGTCCTATAAAATAGGTACTACAAGTAATATCATATGGATACTTCAAGTGGAAAAAAGTGAGGAAAAGGAAGAGACTGGCTCAAGGTCACTCAGTCACATGCCAGGATTCTTCTGACTCCAAGAAAATTGATTAATCTACTTGGATCTTGGTTTGACTGGATTATCTCTAAGGCCCTTTCAAATTCTGATATCCTATGAATTAATGACTACACATCCGAAATCCAGGGTTCTTTCTATTGAGTTGCATTGCCTTTCTTCTGGTTCAAGTGTCTAGACTGGAACAGGAAAGGTGGGACACCGTTCTAGAGCTTTCTAAACCTAGCCCTAGTTTAATCAATAACTCCAGTCCTCATCCAGAATTCCTGTGACTGGCCCTTTTCAACTTCCCAAGGGTCTCTTCACTTCCTTACTCAGCCCAGAGAGGTCATGGGGTGAGGGGGTGGGGTGGGTGGAGCTTGTTTCCCTAATGTGTGTTGAATGTATGTGAGGGTCTGTGTGAGACTGTGAGAGGACTGGGGCTGGGGAGGAAGACTGAGAGGCTATATGGAAATCCAAGTATTTGTGTACATTCTCTGTATCCATATTTGGTGGATCTCTGTGTTGTTGATAATGTATGTGTGAGCACATATTCTCTCTCCCCCCACACACAAGCCCTCAAACACACTGCACAAGCAACCACAGAACCAATATGGATATTCCATACTTGCCAACACAACCCGCAGTGCACACATCGTGACACATCCCCACCCATAAGCCATGCCCAGAAACACATGCATACACAATGATACCAATGACACACCTCCCCCTTCTTCCCTGGATACATCCCCTCAGCCCCCACAAAAAATACCAGCTGCATGCTGCCTCAGTATGTATGTCCGGAGGGAGTGGGAGTGGGGGGGGAGACATACACATCACATCATCAATGAAGCTGACTCCCTCCCCCCAATTCATCAGTGCCCTCCCCTTCCCTTCTCTCTGGCTTCTCCCTTTGCCTCCCTCTCTCTAAGTCAGAGCCTTCAGGTCTCCATCCTTCCCTCCAAGAGCCCTCCCTTCCTTCCCCTCCTCCCCCCAAATTAAAAATTCCCTCAGTCACCCTTACTGAGACTGACAGGCAACAGCCAAAGTAAGGGAGGGGGATCCTGAGAGACGGGGATAGAAAGAGAAGGAAATAGATGTGGAGAGAGAGAGAGGAGAGGAGGGAGGGAGAAACAGAGAGTGAGCTCGAGAGAGAGAGAGAGAGAGAGAGAGAGAGAGAGAGAGAGAGAGAGAGAGAGAGAGAGGAGAATAGGCGGGCAAGGAGAAGGAGCTGAAACCGGAGAGATGCTCTAGTCTCCATGGCAGTGCTTGGAGCAGGAAGAGGTAAGAAGCCGACCCCTCTTCCCTAGGCTCCCCACTCCCATTGCTTTCTCATCCCACTGCTTCCTCTCCCCTTTCCCGTCCCTGAGTTCCCCTCCTCCCCTGGCCACCTGCTGTTCCTAGCATGGGGTGGGGGGGGGGGTGCGGATTCCTGACCTCTCTAAAGAACATAAGAATATAGGGGACTCCTTAGCTTCCCATCCCCACTCTGACCTGCCATCCCTTTCCCCCCTCCCCACTCTGTCCTTCACCTTCTCCTCTCTGTCCTTCATCCTCTCTCTTCCTTCCTTCAAGCTTTTCTTTCTCCAAAGATGCTCCCCCCCCACCCCAGTAAAGCCAAGGGAGGGAAAATGAAAAAGGGTCTAAAGTGGGGAAAAAGAAATGGAGGGGGTACTCCTGCCCAACTCTGGTTGCCCCACCCCCCGGCTAGCCATCACCATAGCAACTCAGATTACTGGGCTCCATATGGAAAACAAAAAGGGGGTGCTATGACCTCATGGAAAGGTGCAGGAAAGGGGCTGAGGGCTCCTCCATAAGGAATGTTCTCCTTTGGTTTTTCTGCTTTTGTACCTTTCCCTTCACCTCTCCCAACCTCTGTATGCCCCTTCTGACACCTCCCTTGGACCCTCTCCCCTCCTTACTGTGTTCTCCTGATTTGCTCCAACTGCCTCCCTAAGCTCTACAGCATCGATAGCCTCATTGTTTTTGCAGCCCCCCCACCCCCACCCCAAGAGGAGAAAGACAAGGTCACCTAGTGGGGCCCCAGATTTTATGTCTTCAGCTCCTTCCCAGCACTCTCTTCCCTTGGCTAGAGGACCCTTTAGTTCCTCTTAGTCTCTGGATCTCCCATCTACTTTCCCCTTTCTTTCCTCCTCCCTTTCCCTAAACTCTCCCTTTTCTTCTTCTTCTACCTCTACCCACCCATTCTCTATTCTCTCCCTTTCTGGATCATTCTGTTCTGAGGTCAAACAGTTTTCCCTCCTTCGGTTCCTCTTGCTCTCTGCCTTCAAGTCCATCTTCCTCTTTCTGGTACTCCCCTGGGTCAGAAAAAGGGGAAAGTTAAGCCTTGAGAAGACAGGAAAGAGGTGATAAGTCACTAACCTTAGGAGAATGAAGGGTTTGGAAAGGGATGGAGGATACATACCCCACCTCACTGCCACTCCTTCCCCCTCTCATTGTCTCCTACTGTGAACCTCCAGTAGAACAGAGTTATTTACTGTTCCCCTATCAGTGAATCTGGGGGAAAATTAATGGAGATGGGATTGGGATGGGGGGAGATTGGATAAGGAGACTGTTGCAATGGAGTTTGGAAAAAGGAACAGGAAAATGGGTGAGCTGGGGTTCTTGGCAGGAGAACACTGTTGAAGTTAAAAGGAGAGAGGGAAATGGAAAATGATGGAGTGGGGCTAAAATACCATTTTCCCTAGCAGCTTATAGGAGCACCACTGACCCCAGGGTTTCATTGTAGAGCCAGGGAGATTGACTAAATTACATCTGCAGGTTGCAATCTTTTGTGATTTCAAATGAAGGAAAGGAAGGAAGCAAGCTCAGGAAACCAACTGAAAAAAGAAAGGAATCCCGACCCCTGGCCTATCTGCAGCTCTCTTTACCATAGCAGGTTCTGTCTGCTGAAGACCCCCACATCCATGGAGAGAGCCAAAGGATCTGCAGCCCACTGAGTCTGTTGGAAGAAAAGACAATAGGAAGCCAGGTGGGAATGGAAATCAGAGGATCCCACCCAGCATCCTAGCAAGGGTGCTTCTTCTCCACTCAAGGGAGAGAAAAGACAAGCTATACAGAGGGAGAGGGCTGTCTCTTTTGACCCTTAGCCTTGGAATCCTCCTTCTCCTTTCTGCCACAGCAAATGACATCTTAGGGGAGCCATGAAGGACAAGGCAGTGGGGTAGGCCACAGGGACTTTTTTGCCTCATTCTAGGAGGGGGGAATTGGGAAACGGGGATCATAAGGGTCATGGGGGGCAGTCTCAGTGGGGCTCCTGGGTGAATCCATTCCCCCCACCCCCCAGAACTTAAGGGGGGGTGGGGGGCAGAGGAAGAAGAGGAGGATGGCTCGGGGCGGGACAGGGGTGGAGGAGGCCTCCCTCCGCTCCAATGCCCTGTCATGGCTGGCCTGTGGAATGCTGGCCCTCTTGGCCAATGCATGGATCATTCTCAGCATCTCAGCCAAGCAGCAGAAACACAAACCCCTGGAACTGTTGCTCTGCTTCCTGGCTGGCACCCACATCCTCATGGCAGCAGTGCCCCTCACCACCTTTGCTGTGGTGCAGCTCCGACGTCAGGCCTCTTCGGACTACGACTGGAATGAGAGCATCTGCAAAGTTTTTGTCTCTACTTACTACACGCTGGCCCTAGCCACCTGCTTCACTGTGGCCTCACTCTCCTATCACCGGATGTGGATGGTCCGCTGGCCTGTCAACTACCGGCTCAGCAATGCCAAGAAGCAGGCGCTGCACGCTGTCATGGGCATCTGGATGGTCAGCTTCATCCTATCCACACTACCTTCCATTGGCTGGCACAACAACGGCGAGCGATATTATGCCCGGGGCTGCCAATTCATTGTCTCCAAGATCGGGCTGGGTTTTGGGGTCTGCTTTAGCCTCCTGCTGCTTGGTGGCATTGTCATGGGGCTGGTGTGTGTGGCCATCACCTTCTACCAGACGCTGTGGGCCCGACCCCGTCGGGCAAGACGGGCCCGGAAATCGGGGGGTAGAGAGGGATCAAGAGGGGGAGGTCCAGGGGGCCTAGGGACCCGGCCAGCATTCGAGGTACCAGCCATTGTAGTGGAGGACGCCCGAGGGAAGCGTCGATCTTCGCTGGATGGCTCTGAATCTGCCAAGACGTCCCTGCAGGTCACCAACTTGGTCAGCGCCATCGTCTTTCTCTACGACTCACTCACTGGGGTGCCCATCCTGGTGAGATCGGGATTCCACACTCCACTTCCCTCTCCCTACCATCCAGCCTCTAACTTCCTTGTCTGGTCTGTCATTCCCTCCACCTAGAACAGAACTTTCTCCATCCTTGTTCCACTCTTAGATCCCCCTCCATAGAAATAACTTCCACCTCCCCCCAATCCCTTCTGTCCCAACCTCCAAGTCCCCTTGTACCTCTATATTATGGCTCTGCCTTTTCTCATAGAGCCCCATCTCTCCATTCCAGTCTTCTTGACCTTCCTCTAGCTTCCTTTCTCCCTGATGAAAGCACATCCTCTAGCTGTCCCTTAGGTCCCACTGTCAGAGGCAGAAGCCTGGGCTAGAGAGACTGTGGTTCTGAGCCTTTGCAGTCGTGCTGACGAGCCCCCTGCCCTCCTTCCCCAGGCAGTGAGCTTCTTCTCACTGAAGTCCGACTCCGCGCCCCCATGGATGGTGCTAGCTGTGCTGTGGTGCTCCATGGTGCAGACTCTGCTCCTGCCCTCCTTCATCTGGTCCTGTGAGCGGTACCGAGCCGATGTGCGCACCGTGTGGGAGCAGTGTGTGGCTATCATGTCGGAGGAGGACGGCGAGGATGGTCAGAGGATGTCTCCCCTTCCTGCACAAAGACCCTCCTTCAGACTCCTAAACTCTGATCTCACCACATATACAGCTCCTTTGCTGCCAAGTGTCTGTAAAGGGCACTGGAATGCCACTCCCACCTTATTATCCCTCTCTGGCCTCAGTTTTCTCATCTCTAAAATGAGGGGGATGGCCCCTTTTTGAAACTCTGACTTTCCTTGTGCACAAGGTTAGGGTCCATACACTGCACTGTAGCTCCCCCTGTTGGACGCATCTCCATCACTGTATTTACGGTCCCTTCAACCTTCCCTGCCTGCTACCATTCACATTGGATGGTCCTGTTTCACATAGTCTCTCAGTCTTGATTTCTAGGCCTTTCTTCTCCCCTCTATTGCTTTTACCTCTTACACCCTCCCTGAACAAGATACCTAAATTCGAGGCCCTCTCTTCTTTCCCTTCACCCTGCTACAACTTAAAGCTCCTTTCTCCTCTGTGATCTATTCACAGCCTACCTTCTTTGTCAGAAGCTCCATACACACACACACACACACACACACACACACACACACACACACACACACACACGCACACAAACACACACAAACACAAACACAAGCACACAAACACACATACACACACACACTCTCACAGCTCCTTTTTCAACCAAAGGGTTGGGGTGAAGAGGGAGGGGGTATCTAAGGTCAAATCATAAGAAGAGGTCTGGGGAAGCAGGGTGATGGGCATCTTGGGGACAATGGCAGTTGTATGGAATGGGTGGTCTCCCAATGGAACCCCTTAATTTATCTCCCTTTTCTTTCCAAGATGGAGCCTGCAATGACTATACTGATGGCCGGGTCTGCAAAATTCGTTTTGATGCTAACGGGGCTGCTGGGCCAGGGGGCCAAGACCCCTCCCAGGTGAAGATGCTGAGTGGGAGGCACATGCTATTTCCTCCTCATGAAAGAGTCCACTATTTGCAGGTATGGAGCTGAGAAAAGATGGGGTGCTCTAATCTTCTAACCTCCATAAGATCCTTTGCAGACTTGGTTCCAAGTGCCTAACCCCAAGATATCTGAGCTTGGGCTGAAAAGATAGATCTCTCCCTGTCCTCTTTATCATTATAGACCACCATGAAGGACAGGAAAGACCACTAACTGGGAAAGAGAGAGATAATTGGGCTTTGTCTGTCTCCATCTGCCAAACCCTCTCCCCCAATGATCCAATATTCCCAGGTCAGGGGTAGGAGGTGAGGTGCTACTAGCAGTTCTCCTACTACCTGAAGAAGGCCTAAAAGGTACAAGGACAGATTGGAGAGGCTTCACGTGCTTTACCTGTGTAGATTTCTTTGGGTATCAGCTTCCTCATTTGTAAAAAGAACTATTGGCCTGGATGTTCTCTAAGGTCCCTTAAATACTTTTTAAATCCACAAAACCTAAGAAATCAATACAGAAAACACATAACGGGTATGGAGAGAAAGAAGGTCCTATTCTAGCTTAATGTGTGTGTGTGTGTGTGTGTGTGTGTGTGTGTGTGTGTGTATGCAATGTAAAGCAGAACTAGAGGGGAAAGCTATTAAAGCTTGTTTTTGAGTTAGTTTTACCAAAACATGCAGGCAGAGAAAGAGCCTTTGAGGTGGAGAAATCACACCAACAAAAAGCCGTCACCATTGTTATGGTACATTCCTCTCTATTTCAGAAGTTGTCTTATATTGCTCCATGAAGTTCTTTAAGATCTCACCTTTCCCCCATCCCAGGTCCCGTTGTCCAGACGACTATCCCATGATGAGACCAACATCTTCTCCACTCCTCGTTCACCTGGCTCCTTCCTGCATAAGTGGTCATCTTCAGATGACATCCGGATGATCCCATCCTCAAACAGGGAACTAGGGACACTCCGGGGCATGGAAGATGATGAAGAGGAGTCTGGAGCATTGACCAATCTGCATCAATTTCTGGAGAGCAGAATGCTAGGAGGAGGTGGAGGCCTTCCAAGGGGCCCTGGTTTCTTCCGAGATGAGATCACTACCTTCATTGATGAGACACCCCTGCCTTCTCCAGCTGCTTCCCCAGGTCCCTCTCCCCGTCGGCCCAGGGCCCCAGGTCTCTTACCCCGTCGTCTTTCCCTAGGGTCTCCCGATACTGGGGTGACTGGAGTGTCTACGGGGTTATATACAGGGCGACGATGCTCCCTCACTGGAATTGAGGGGGACTCACAGGCTTGGGGGGGAACTTGGGGTCCAAACACACCTATATTTGCCCCATTGAGCCTGTGAGCTCATGGGGAACCCAACAGACTTAAGAGAAAGGGAGCCTGGGGGTAGATATTTCCCTTAACTTAGTCCTGTCTACAACTAGCCACAAACTTGAACCCAGGACAGCTGTCAGCAGCAGACTAAGGGGTGAATGGGGAAATTGTATTTGGGGCATCATAGCTCTGAATACTATGTCTATAAGACTAGACCCTTGCTCCTTACTTCCCATCATCCCCAGCCCAATGTATTAAAATCTGAAGTATTACTGTGGAAACAGCTGTAGCCACTGTGTCCTGATGGGTAAGGGTGCTGGTGCTGGTGGTGGTAGTCAAAAAAGTCAAAGAAATAGCTCGCATTTATATAGTGTTCTAAGGTTTTTCAAACCCTTTCCTCACAACTCCCTGAGGCAGGAAGATGAAAGGAATACGGAGAGACAGACAGATCCATAAAAGTATCATAGAGATCCAGACAGAGGGACAAAGAAACACACAAACTTACATACACAATCACACACACACACACACACACACACACACACACATTCCTAGTCCAATCACTCAACTGTGCATATAGGTGATTTGCAGTTCAGAGTTGTTTGCTCAGAATAGCTCTGGGAAGTAGGTGGTGTTTTCCATGTTTTATAGATGAGGAACCTTAGAAAGGACAAGGGTCGAGTTCAAGGTCACACAGCTATTAAGTGCCAATAGCTGCTGACACTTAAATTCAGGCGTTCTAACTCCACGTTCCCAGATGAGTCAGAACCATGAATGAAAGCGATCTATGGATGTAGCCTTGGTTTGTTAGAAGTGGTATAGGGAACTCATTTATATGTATAGGAAAAAAGAAAAAGGTGATGCCTTTTCTGCTTCCACCCCAATTCTATTCTAGGAATCACTTCTCTAGAGAAAGGTCCTCTTATTTGATTTAACAGACTCTGGGATCTGAAGTACCACTCTGCCCCCCTTCTGCGGAGGATGACCGCTAGTCAGTGCAAAGACTCGATTTTTTTTTGTCCTGAAGGGCTGTATTCCAGATATCCTGGAACCAAGAGACCACCTCCAGAACATCCCACTGCCTTCTTGGATGGCAACAGTCTCCATTCCTCCCACTGCCCAATTCCTACTCTCACTCCACTGTCCATCTCTCTTAGCCAGAACCTCCAGGACTCGGTGGTTACTTCTCCCTCCCCACCCCAATCCTCCAAAAGGATGAATCTTCCTCATTCTTTCCCTGACCCAAGCTCCCTACTTTTCTTTTTTCTTACATTTTCTCTTTGTCTCTGTGTCTCTGTGTGTCTCTCTCTCAGTCTCTGTCTCTCTGTTTCTCTCTGTCTCTGTCTCTCTGTCTTTCTCTGTGTCTCTGTCTCAGTCTCTCTGTCTCTTTCTGTCTTTCTCTTCACCACCCCCCCTTTCTCTGTCCCTCTGGTTCTCGATTCATTCTCTCTTGATCATCCCAATGCGAAAAGATGCTCTGTCCCACTCTCCCTCTCCTTCCTTTTCTCTATCGTCTTGCTTTCTCCTTCTTTCTTTCTCCTTCCCCATCCCCCCGCTTCCTCTCTAGCTCTTTCTCCTTCCTCTCCCCTCCCTCTTCCATTCCTCCCTTTCCTCTCTCTCTCTCTCCCGCCGGGCCTCCACATCATGCTCTCGCTCCTCCTTCTCCTACTGCTCCTGCCGCCCCAGGGCTCCGCGGAGCCCCCAGGCCTGGCCCAGCTGCCCCGGCTAGCACCACTCCAGTCCCCCGACCTGCTGTACGCGGACGGGCTGCGCGCTTACGCTGCAGGGGCCTGGGAGCGGGCGGTCGCTCTCTTTCGGGAGGCGCTGAGAAGCAGGGCCGAAGTGGGCCGCGCGAGACGGGACTGCGGGGCGCTGTGCGCAGCGGAGCCGGGGACCGAGTTGCCCCCAGTGCCCTCGAGCGACCCTGGCTCGGACTTCAGCCCAGGGCCCTGGGAAAGGCTGCTCCTCCGCGCCGCGCTGCGCCGAGCCGAATGCGTGAGCCAGTGCGCGGCCCGGAGGCTGGGACCCAGGGGCGCTGCGGGGCACCGAGCGGTGCGTGCGCTCCAGGATGCTTTCCGCCGCCGGGAGCCCTACAACTACTTGCAGAGGGCATACTACAAGGTGCGGGCACGGGCTGCGGTGGGGATCGGCTCCCATTCTTTGGAGTGCAGGTTCTCCCGGAGCTAACTGGGTTGGAGGTTCGAATACCAACCCTGCTTCTCTTCCTGCCTTACCTGTGTGGCCTGAGGCAATCACTGCACCTCTCTGGGCCCCAGTTTCCTCCCCCGTAAAGTAAGCAGTTTGTGCTAGATTTTGAGGTTTCTTCCTGCACGAAATCCAAAGACTCTTTGAAAACAAAATCCAGAGTTCTTAATATTAGAACGACTATGTAGGGGGAGGTGAGAGCCATTTGAGGATTTCTCTAATCCATTCCCCCTCCTTCTCATATTACAGACGAGGGATGTGAGGCCCAGAGAGTGTATGAGGTTAATTTGGCCAAAGTCACACCAGTAGTTGAGTAGAAGTGAATTTCAAACGTGGGTCTTCCGAATCTGAGCGTCCTTTCCACGGAACCACATGAAAACCAATGTAGGAGTGATCATTGATATGTTTGTAAAACTGGATCCAGAACAGTAGCGTCAGAGAATTTTTAGGGGAGAAAGGAAGAAAGTGAGGCGCTAGGGCCTGAGGAAGCCCCTAGAAGAGGACGGAGTCGGGGAGGTGGGCGGGGGGGGCGGTGTTGGGAGAGCTCGGATATTAGAGCCAGACAAGATGAGGGGAAGAGGGCTGGGTGAACGCGTTCCTGAGGATGCAGAAACTGCTGAAGGAAGGAGGGTGGGTGGGGGAGATGGAAAATACAGCTTCCTGCTTTTTCTGCTTATGTGGCCTGGACTCCTACTCTGCCTAGTGCCAAAGGCCCTCTAGTCGTCTTTTTGTACACACTTTGGGTCCTAAAAGCCTACATGTTCATCTGGGTCGTGTTTACAATCTCATCCCCCAGTTTACCCCTTTCACTGACTCAGGGAGTTGGGGGTGGGGGAGCAGTGTCTTCTCACCTTCCCCTGCTTTGCCTATCCCACCCAACCTGATACCTAATGGTAATCCTGAAACACCTCAGCCGGCACAGCTGCCTATATTTCCCTAATATTTCTTTGACCCAAAGTCCCCAAACCTATCTGAATTAGGAGTCAGGAGGTCTAGGCTTGAGTCTGCTATTCTTTTGTGACCTTGGCTAAGTCACTTTCCCTCTTTGGTCATTTCTCAGTAATAACTGATAACATATAGGTATATTAATTTAGCTTTTACTAAAGAGCCTTGGGGGGGATGTCACAACGTATTTTATTTTTATTTTATAGTTGAGGAAACAAGTACATTGAGGTTAAATGACTTAACCAGTGGTCCCAGCTAGTAAAAGTTGGTGGTGGGATCTGAACCCAGGTTTGTCCTGCCTCCAAGTCAGGACTTAAAATGAAAGGGTTGGACAAGAAAAGGATGGTTTCTAAGGTCTCTTTCATACCTAGAGCTTGTCAGCAGCTAGTTACACAGGACTACCCCCACAGATGTGGAATGACAATGTTTGCCATAGAAAGACTTATTTGAAATGAGGGGCAGTGGTCCTCAGCTAGGGGAAAAGACCGACTGCTGGATGTGTAGGGGCAGGATTCTACACCTTGGTTTTGGAGAATAAACACCAGATGGTTTGGGAGCCTGCCCCAGAGTTGGGATGTGGAGGATGAGGAGGGTGGGCAGTATGATATGTCAGACTAAAAACTGTCTTTATTATGGGATGATGTCCAGCAGGGAGGGTCCTAGGGAACTGTTCCAGGGTGGCATGTATGTTTAGAGAGAACAGATATGGTATATGGAGGAAACTCTCCTTGGGGTTCACACTCACAATGCCCCTTCCACTCCCCCAATGACTGACTCAAAGCTGAAGAAATTGGACCTGGCTGTGGCAGCAGCCCACACCTTCTATGTGGCAAACCCAAAGCATCTCCAGATCCGGGAGGATATGGTGAAATATCATCGAATGTCTGGGGTGCGGCGTCAGAGCTTCCGGGACCTTGAGAACCCCCTTCATTGGGTGAGTTGCCTTCTTCAAACTAGCCCACTCTCTGCCTCTCTCATCTTGCTCACATCCTTGACAGACCAGAGTTGTAATAGAAAGACCACTTGGATGACTTGTGGAGACAGTGGATCTGGTTTCCAACCTCAGTTCAGCCATTAACCACCTGAGTGACCTTGGGTGAATCATTTCCACTCTCTGAAGAGTTTGGACCAGGATCCTGTAGAATTTTGACATTTTACAATTTTAAGATTTCAGTCTCCATCTCCCACCTCCTTTCCCCTAAGTCAAATATAAAGTGGCATTCGTTAGAGAAGAAAACGTCTCCAAAATGAAACTTATTTCAGCCTGCTAAGATAGCACTGTTTCTAGCTCTTGTATCATTCCATCCTATGTGTTTGTGCAGGACCTACATAAATAACAATAGTTTGATATTTGTATAGTGCTTGTAGCAACCTTGTGAGATAGCTGTTGCTGGTATCGTTATCATCATTTTGCAAATGAGCAAAATAAGGCTCTAAAAAGTTAATAACCTTCTCATGGTTACACAGCTAGACAAAATGGGCCTTGTAGTTAGTAATAGTAGCTGGCATTTAAACAGCAGTTACCATCTGCTAATCACTATACTAAGGGCTTTACAAATACTGTCTTATTTAATCTTCACAACAACTCTAGGAGGGAGGTGCTATTATCATCCTCAATTTACAGTTGAGGAAACTGAGGCAAACAGAGGTTAAATGGCCTGCCCAGGATCATGAACCTAGTGTTTGAGGTTGGATTTGAGCCCAGGGCTTTCTGACTCCAAACCCAGCACTCTATTCACTGCACCACCTAATTGCCATTAGGTGGGCCCCCAAGAGATGGTACTTAGGGCAACAGTTTGAATCCTTGCTCTCTCCTTTAGGTGGCATATGATGAGGGCCTGGAGCTGCTGAAGAGACAGGAGGTAGCAGCTGCACTGCCTCTCCTGGAAGAGGCCCTTAGGGAGAGCCTGGCCCAGATGGAGAGCTGCCGGGCAGAGTGTGAGGGGCCAGAGGAGCAGCTCACAGAGGAGGAAGAGGAAGGGGAGGTTCAATCTGAGAGCCAGAGCGGCCTCTATGAGGCCATTGCAGGTTTGAGTCTGGTCTAGGGGAAGGCAAAGGACTGACTGGCAGGCTGAGTTTGTGGTGGGGAGAGGCTGGGTCTGCAAGAGCCTACATCCCTTCTTTCTCCCTCAGAACACTGGATCAGAGTTCTGCAGTGCCGGCAGCGCTGTCCTGGGGTTGTAGCCACTCGGCCTGGCCAGGAGTCCCCCATCTCGGACTTTCTGCCCAGCCAGCTGTGGCAGCTGCAGGAAGCCCATGCTCAAGGTGAGAAGAGCTGGGAATGGAGTGACCTTTTCTTGGCTTTCAGCAAAGGGTAGCCAAACTTATCTAAGTGAGAGCTCCTTAAATCATATCCTTCCATTTTCCTTGCCGTGTATCTGCTGGGTCTCTGTTTTTATTTCTTCAGGGTTGCCTCCAGTCTTCTTTGGAGCAGATGAGAAAGCCCTGGCAATGTCCTCTAAAGCTCCTTCTAGACTCAATGCCTATATCTTGCCTTGTTTCCTTCTCTCTGTTCTCTTTTTTGCTCTTTTGCTGAGCTAGGTAAGTTGTGAGTCAGATTTTAAAGGTGTTGGATACAGAAAAACCTCCCTCAGGTGGGACTGATAGTGTCAGCAGAAGGTGGGGGAGGAGAAGGGAGAGCCATTGCCATCCCTTCACATCCCCAACAGAGATGGCATACCCTCCACCATTCTCTTTCCCTCTCTTCTCTATCTATACATCTTCACCCTTCCTGTTCTGTGTCTTCCTGTTGAACCTACCCTATATGTTTCTCTGTCCCTGCCCCCATCTCTCCATCTCCAGTGGGGAATCTATCCCAGGCTATGGAAAATGCCTTGAGTATCCTGCTCTTCTATCCTGAGGATGAGGCTGTGAAAGGAGCCCTGAACAAATACCAGAAGCTGCTGGGAGAACAGAGCTCTGACCTTAATGCCAGAGAGGTAAGCTGTAACACTTGGTCCCAACACCTCAGTCCCCAAACTAAGCACCTAACTTCTGCCTCCAAAACTCCGGTTTCTACTCTGGATTCCATTCTCCTCCTGGCATAACCAAATCCCCTTACAATTTTACAATCACCCCTGACTCCCCCAATCCCACATATAAGGTTCCTTCCATGACTACATCCTCTTCCCATTAACCCATGCCCCATACACATGAACAATCACACACACACACACACACACACACACACACACACACACACACACACCTGACTCCAAGATGAGTTTTAGCACCCTTGGAATTTCTCATGTAGGGGAGTTGACCCTGGCCCACACAAAATTAAAAGTATATCTGAGTACTAAGAAAGAACTGTGAACAGGGGAAAAAAATCATGTGAAGGCAGAATTCCTAGAGGCAAAGGATAAGCAGTTGGTCATTCCTGGGTTTTGATTTCTCTGCCCCATCTGTATCTTGCCTTTCTTTTCTTTTCTTTTTTGCTTTTTGGAGGGGGTAAGGTAGGGCAATTGGGATTAAGTGACTTGCCCAAGGTCACATGGCTAGTTCTGTGTTAAGTGTCTGAAGCCAAATTTGAACTCAGGTCCTCTTGACTCCAGGGCCGGTGCTCTATTCACTGTATCACCTAGCCTCCCCCAGTCTTGCCTTTCTTGTAGGTAACCAAAGCATACCCTGCCACCACCAGGCTGGTTTCTCTAAGTTTGCTCTGATCTCCAAAGTTATCTTGGGCTGAATGTGGATAAATCTCTTTTCTCTTTAGAAGAAGTACAAACAAGGTTAGAATTTTTTTCAAAAGGAAACTAAGGTGAGCAATAAACCCAAAGCAAAAAAACCCCCACAAAAACCCAGAACATAAGAGTAGACAGATTCAGAGAGGACAGAATATTGTTCTGACTTAGCAAAGTTCAGTCACAGGTTGTCTTGACTGGTATAGCTCAGAGTCCCAAGATTCATATTCTTTATCTCCATTCTGTCTGGGTTGAACACCAGGCCAAATGAAGAAGACACTAACTTGAAGCAGGTTCTGGATGGCACCACGGATAGGTTTGGGGATGTTCTTGGTCCCCTCCAGAATCTGTTTCTCAGTCTTCTTTCTGGGTATGAGTATCCTTTCTAACTTGGGGCTGCACTTCACTTTCACTCTGCAGTCTTCTTCGCCAATGGTGGTCCTTATGTTTTCGGTATCCTCATCTTCTTATCTAGCCTTTGAAGGATCCCTGCCTAAGGCTTGGGACCATTTTTTTCAGTGACTCTGTAATCACTTCTTACTATGGCTCTGAGCCCATTTGCCTCTGATTTCAAGTTACCTCCAGCCCCTTAGGAATGGTTATTCCAGAATACTACATTATAAGTTTATAATATCAAAGCACTTTGTACATACATCCAGTCAACAATAAGAATGTGTGATGTGGTAGAGTCAGAGGATAGAAGTTCACATCCTAATTTTTCTACTTACCATCTGGGTGATTTTGGGCAAGTCATGCCATATCCCTGGGCCTCAGTTTCTTTATCTAGAAAATGACAGGGGTGGGATCACATGACCTCTAAATTCTCTTCCAGTCCTAAACCCCATGTTGTAGAAAAGGTAATCCCTTCACTGAGGAATTTCCACAAAGTCTCCACAAAGTTCACCCCCAGATTCCATAAAAGTGGCTCTGGACTTCTTCTAGGAATATAATTGGGGTAGGGGATCTCGTCACATCTCTGTCTTTTAACTTTCTTCTCTGTGTATTGGTCCCCAACACCCCTAGGACATCCGGCATTTTGTCCTTCAATCTCTGGGGGAGAAGAAGCTGCTATTCTATGCCATGGTACATCTGGGGACCAGTTTTAAAGATCCTGTAAGTGATGTCCTCCCAGACGTCTCTGGTGGAGGATTCCTACCATATTCCCGCCCCATAAATGTCCACCATTGTGAAAATCCTGAGAGGACATTTGGGTGGAAAGTATAAAACAAAGTCATCCCAAGGAGGAAGGGATTTTGGGGGCAGGGAATGCGCCTGGGGTGGATGGGAGTTAAGGGAGTTGTTCCTAACTATTATAGGATCCCTGGACCCCAGAGGATCTTATCCCTGAGGGACTGAGAAAGAAGCTTAGGTAGGATATGCTTTTTGATGGAAGTGGATGGGAGGAGGTGGTTTGGGAGGAGGGCAAAAGGGTAAAGGTGAGATTAGGATCAGGGCTCCTGGCAGAGGGGAAGGGGGGAATCCTTCAAAGTGGTCTTTGGAATCTCCTCTTCCCCAACTGAGCATGTGTCTTACCCTGGAGAGAGGATCAGGAGAAGAGGCCTTGGGACTCCAAACCTCTGGAGCCAGAGTCCCTGGCAAAGTGGAGGGGTGAGTTCCTGGAAGGTCTGAAAGGGAGGGGGACAGATGGGATTGGGAAGCTTAAATTCACCAGATGACACTGCCCTGGGTGTGCCCTAAGGGTTCCTAGAACCCTCTCCTTGGGGGTCCCTGGCTCTCCACCCTCTCAGCTAGCTCACTGCTGTTCCCATACCAGATATCCATGTTCTGGAGGGTGTAACCCTAACCCAGGATGCAGGGCAACTGAATGGTTCTGAGAGGGCGGTGCTGGATGGGCTGCTCACCCCAACTGAGTGTGAAATCCTGCTGCAGTTGGCAAAGGTGAGGTGGGGGAAAGGGTACACAGGAGCTTGGTGACCTTTGACCTTCCCTGAAGGACAGAGGGCAGAACGTCTCTGGGTTTCCCGTGGTGGAGTGCAGAGGGAAATTGGCAGCAGTTTGTGAGCTGGTGGGGAGTTGGTACCATGGCCATCCTGTGGCCTCTCTGTCCATTTAGGATGCGGCTAAATCAGGAGATGGTTACCGGAGCCGGCGTTCTCCCCACACTCCTCATGAACTTTTTGAGGGGCTCACAGTACTCAGGGCTGCACAGGTGAGAAGGGGCCTGTATTCCTAAATCTCTTCCCCAAATTTGGGAGAGATGATCTAGGGACTTTGGAGATTTGCTCAGAGTTGGAGGAAGGGCTGCTCTAGGAGGCTGTTAATTCAGATGCCCGAAGCTTATATTCCAAATTTGGTAGAGGTAAACAGAATTTAAGGATATTAAGGAAGTTGGCAGGGGCACCTAGATGGCACAGTGGATAGAGTACTGGGTCTGGAGTCAGGAAGATCTGAGTTCAAATCTGGCCTCAGACACTTATCAGCTGTGTGACCTTGGGCAAGTCACTTAACCTTTACTTGCCTCAGTTCCTCGTCTATAAAGTGGGGCACACTGGAGAAAGAAATAGCAAGCCACTCTGATATCATAACCAAGAAAACCCCATGGACTTTGTCCGTGGGGTCACACAGAGTCAAATGTGATTGAAAGACTAAACACCAACAAAAAGGAGGCTGGCAGGAAACCTTAGAGTTATTGAACCCAAGGAGATTGTTGGGAGAGGCTGCCTTTCTGTTACTTTTCTTCACTCTTTGAACTCATCTGTTCCTTGTAGCTGGCCCGGGCTGGAGCTGTGGGCAGGCAGGGAGCTAAGCTGCTGCTGGAGGCCAGTGAGAGGGCACGGAACCTGACCCAGGCATACTTCTCTCCCCATTGGCCCCTGCACCTCTCCTTCACTCACCTAGTGTGCCGAAGTGCCATTGATGGTAGTTACTATGGCTTCCTTTCACCTGCTGCCCTCCCCCCACCTCAAGGCCTCCTCTCCAGGGTCTAACACCCTTCAGATCCCCCACTTGCTTGACCCCACCCAGGTCCTCAGTCCAGGGAGATCTTTCCCAGGGTTTGTTTCTTCCCAGGTAATATCTGTGGCCCCAGGGGGAATGTGCATCCCCAGTGGCCTATTGGGATGTAATGTGTGTTAGGAAGAGGCGGAAAGAAATGACCTGTGCGTTCCACCCTAATGGCTCTGCCTTCCAGGGGAGCAAGAGCAGCGGATGGATCTGAGCCACCCAGTCCATGCTGACAACTGTCTCCTGGACCCTTACAGTGGGGAGTGCTGGAAGGAGCCTCCAGCATATACTTACAGGGACTACAGGTGGGGATGAGGGTGGGTTGAAGGCTAGTCTGTGTGCCCTCCTCCAAAGTTTTCATAGGGCAGAATCTTTAAGGATGGGGGTGTCTCCTAAATTTAACATCTGTAAAATACAGAAATTGGACGTAGATGGACTCTAAGGTCCTTTGAAGGGTTAAATTCTATGATCTGGGAATAGAGGAGAGATCCACTATTTCCCCTTTTCCCTCCCCAGTGGGCTCTTATATCTCAACGATGACTTCCAGGGTGGGGACCTGTTCTTTACTGAGCCAGATGCCCTCACTGTGACGGTGAGCCAGGGAAGGGGGAACCTAGATGGGGCTGGGAGAGGTGGAGGGTGGAGATGGGGGTGGTCAGGATTCAAATCAGAAGCTGCCCAGAGGCAAATGCAGGAAAACGACTGGGGCTCTTTAACTCTTTCCCTACTATCCTCTCTCTTCCTTATTTCTTAGCCAGTAAGTCAGGATTTACCCATAGATCTCTGCCATGTTTCCCTCCCTGGGATGGACCCATTGAGGAGGGTAGTGATAGTGTCCCATCTACTGCTTCATTCAGGGACTTTACTGTCAATACTATTGCTGCTGCTACTCATCCACTCCCATGACCCAGTGGTCTCAAGTCACTAGGAAAAAGATCTACATTTCTGCCTCCCAAAAAAAGGTCCCAGTTCTAAGAAAACATTGAATTCCTTGGAAGAACACATGAAGTTGGATCTGAAAGTAGGGGAGGCCTATTTAGCTATCTGTCTACTTCTGTCTATGCCAATTCCTAGATGGACATATCTATGACTGGTTAAGTCTACTTATTTTCCATGTTTCCTTGGACTGAGGGAAGGGTAAGGAAGAGGGCAAGATTTTTCTTAAGGTTTTTTTCCCCTTTTTAGCTTAAATCTATCTTCACCTCTACCCTACTAAATTGTTTCACATCCCTATTTAATAGGGTTCATTTAGGTAGGAGATAAAGTTTCCAAGAATAAACAGAAAACAGGCAGACCTGCAACCCAGAACAAAGCCTTAGGAATAGGGGATGAACCATCTGGGGCTCCCTTCCCTTCCCCCCCAGGTCTCAGTATCTCTACCTCTCTGTCCTGGTGCCCAGGATGCTATACTCTGGCTGACTAGGGCTGAAACTTGCTGGTATTTTTCCCTTTGCCCTACATTTGAAGATGAGGGAGATTGTAGCCATTGTTCTCTGGGATGTGACAGGAGAGGGAGGGAGGGAGGGAAGGAGGGAGGGAGGGAGGGAGCCAGTGAACATATTCCCAACACACTGAGTTCTGTAGAGAGAGAGATCTCCCACATTCTTATAACTAAGTTCTGCTTCATTGCTTCTATGATTTTTTTAGTTCCCCTGGTTGATGCTTCACTGGGGTGCAGGTGAGGGGAAGCTAGAAGTTCCAGGAGACTCTCTATATGTCTCCAAGCCTCATGCCTGGTCTGAGACCACAGAAATCATCTCTAGCCTCTTCATTAGCCTTTGTTAACCTAGGCTATGTAGGAGAAGACTGCAGTTTATAGGCCTATCCCTGGAGGAAGCCATGGGATGTAGGGGGAAAGTCATGAGAGTCATTCTTTCTTCCCCCTCCTATCCCTCCATTGAATCCCAGGCCCAGGTTCGCCCTCAGTGTGGACGCCTCGTGGCCTTCAGCTCTGGGGGAGAGAATCCCCATGGAGTATGGGCTGTGACAAAGGGACGGAGATGCACCTTAGCCCTATGGCACACTCGGGCCCCAGAACACATGGAACAGGTGAGAGGAGACAGGAGAGCAAGGGAGTGGGAAGAGAGAGGAAATGGAGTGGTTCTGATGGGAGGGTTAGGTTAAAAAATCATGTGTATAATTTGATATTATGCTAAGAAAGTGATTAAAATGCTCACATCCATATACCTCAAAGAGGTCAAAGGCAGAAAGAAAGGTGCTACATATGCCAAAATATCTATAGCTGAACTTTTTGTGATAAGAAAGAATTGGCAACAGTGTATATGCTTATCAACTGGGTAACATGCCTGAATGAACTGTGATAAACAAATATAATGGAATATTGTTGTGCCATAAAAAAATGAATACAAAGAATTCAGAGAAGCATGGGAAAATTTCAGTTGATGCAGAGTAGAGTAAGCCAAATCAGGAAAACAATATGCTACAATAACATGAATGGAAAAAATTTTAAATCATTTTAATAAATACAGGATAGGAGAAAACTGGATAGAGCAGGTTATATGAAAGAGACAATGGTTTTAGTTTACTAGTTTAGTTTTCAGTAGTTTACTGCTGGCTCAATATGAATCAGTAATGAAATGTAGTAGCCAAACAAGTTGATTTGATCTTAAACTACATTAATAGAAATATAGAATTAGGAATAAGAGTGGGGGGAGGAGGTAACCATTCTACTATATTCTGTATTAGTCAGCCCATATCTCAAGTATTTATATTGAATTATTCTGAGTATCACATTTTGAGAGGGACATTAATAAAATGGAGATGAGAGTGGCCAGAATAGCAGGAGGTTTTGAAAATATGAAGTAATACAAAATATGAGGTAATATAAAATACAGTTCAGTGAATTAGATATGTTTAACCTGAAGAAGAGTCTCGAGATATGAGACCTGTCTTCACATATTTAGAGGGTTGTCACTTGGAAGAGGGATTAGATTTATTTCATGTAGTTCCAGAGGGCAGAACCAGGATCAATAATGTAAAAGGTATAGGGAAGTAGATTTCTGTTTAATATAAGAAAAAAATTTTGACTGATGACATCAGAGCTGTCTAGCAATGAGGCATACACCCTGTTCCTGGAAGTGTTTAATTAAACTGAGAATGGATGGCGGCATAATAGGGTTGTTACAGAGAGCATTCCTGCATTGAATGGTAGCTGGGGTCATAAAACTTCTTCTAGGAGGTCTTTTCCAACTAAGATTCAATGACTTTTTCTCTACATCCCTTCAACCAGGACCGGGCAGAGGCTGAGATGCTGCTACAGGAGCAGGAAGAACCTGAGGAGGGGGAAATACCCAGTGGGGATTCCTCCCCAGAGCCTCCCAGTGCCCTGGGAAGGAGGCCACACCAAGCCCGATTGGAGGTCAAAAGGCAACGTCCTGCTCGGGAAGAGCTTTGAAGGGGTGAAGGAGAGATTCCTTAGAGACATCCCAACCAAAGGGGCAGGGGGAAGAGTGGTGTTGCCACACTCGTTCTATGTACCACACAACCACCCACTGATATCACCATCGAGTGCCTTCTAAGTCATAATCAACTGAACAGAAAAAGCTCACCTCTCACTTCAAGGGTCAGAGGGGATAGAACTTCTATTGTGAAGGTGGGATTGCAAGTAGGAGGAGGGGGAGAAGAGAAGGTACTATCATGGGCCGGATACTTCAGAGCCTGGAAGAGTGTAGCTTCCTGAACATGCTGACCCCATCCCAAGCCCCTGTGGAGGACAGGAAGAACAATGGAACATTTCATCACCTCTACCAAGTGATGGGAAGGGGATGGGGGCTGAACCTGTGACCTCACTTGTAGAGGGAGATCTCTATGAGCAAACTCCCTCTCCTAAGTGATGGTAGAGTGCTTGAGTGCTTTGGGGGCAGGGAGGGAAGGGAGGAAAGGTGGGAGGTCATCCCCTTCTCACAGTTAGCCTGTCACGCAAAGCAATAAATGACATTCAGATCCCAAGTTTTGTGCTACTTGTGAATGTAAATGTGAATGTAAAAATGGTTTTGTGCGTTGCCAGGCAGTTAAGGCCTCCAGATTTGTTAATGAAATCTCTGTCACCTGTTCTGCTTATGCAAATTATCCAAGCCCAAAATCATCCCTCCTTTTGTGCCTTAATCCTCAGCCTCGATCTTCTCTACCAAAGCTTTAATGGGTTCCAGGACATTTTGACTAACCATCCTACTCTCCTAGGATAGGACCTTCTGGGATGCTGGGGAATAGGGAGGTAGTTGTGGATGCTTGATACTGAGGAGAGGGAAAAATTGAGGTGGCCCATTCTTAACCTTGGCTCTCTAGGCCGATCCAGACACATCCCCACCCTGCACATTCTGCTCCTTTCACATTTCAGCCCTTCCCCTAAAGGTAAGACCTGTGGACAGCTGGCAGGGGGTTTGGGGAGGGAGATTATCCAGATCAGTCTCCTCTAATCTCATCTCTGTTTTCTGTGTGACGCCCCCCCCTTCTCATAAAACCTACTGGCTGTTGGTGATTCCATCAGTCCTAGGGAGCCACTTACTCTGGGCTAGTGGAGAAGGGTGTTTGTCAATATCATCATCCCTAACCCTCACCCTACTCCCTGTCCTGGCATCTGGGTTGGGTCTTCCGTCTCCTAGGATGATCTCCATTGGGAGTTACGGTTGCTATCATTTTTGTCCCCCTCCCCCCAACAACAACAACAAAAGTCTGACCCCCTAATCCTCAACAGCTTTAGTCTAATCCCAGCTGTGGTTTGATGCTCTTATCTTTGCCATCAGAGAGGTGGCCTGATAAGCACATGCTCCTCCTCCCTCATCCCTATCTTTCCTTAATGCCCCCCAACTAAGAATACAAGGGAACATTGCAAGGCAACCTGGCCCTCTCTGGCAGTCTCCACCAAGACTCAGCCCTATACTGCCCTCTCCCCATCTAGTTCTAGCCTTTTCCCTTAAGGTCCCTGACAGTGTCCTAACTGTCCTGACCTTAACCTTCTACTCTAGTCCTTCCCCTTCCCCACCTGATTTTTTCCAACCCCTACGTCTCTGGGACCAGGCCAGTCTACAGTAGTAGAACTGGGGCAGCTGACCCAAGGGCACTGGACCGGAGGCAAGGGAAGAAGAGCCAAGATCCAGAGCAAGTTCAAATCTAATCTCAAGTAAGAAGGACTGTTCCTGCTACTGTAGCAGGGTGGGAAGGGCTGGAGAGATCACTCTGGTGAACTAAGGGTGGGACTGATCCTAACATAAATGAACTTAGAGGGAATGGGGACTTATTTGTGGAGCAAGGGGGCAACCTTATTTGATCATTTGAAGGTACCCTAGGAAGGGTTTTCTTTCCTGGGGAAGGATCCCACACTGCTCCGGGTAAAAAGGTCTAATTATTTATATGGTATAGTGGAAAGTATGTTGAATCCTGGATTTAACACTTCTGGGTGATTTATTTCACTCTCTTAGCCTCTTCTGTCATCTATAAAATGGGGTAATGGCATGCTACCACTTACCTCCCAAGGTGGCTGTGAGGAAAGCGCTTTGTAAGCCTTCATTTTGTGTATAAATGGGAGCTATTAGTGGGAATATTACTCCCTTCTGGGGCTGTCTAGGTGGAATATGAAGGGATACAGCCTAAATGACTTGGTCAGGTCAGAAGGGAGACCTTGGGGGTGAAGGAAGGTACAATCAGCACAGAGATTGAATTCCCTAATTATCTACATGCCCTTCCCAGGGCAAAAACAGGAGCAGTTTCATCTATTAGCCATGGGGGAGATGGAGCAATTGCGTCAGGAAGCTGAACAGCTCAAGAAACAGATTACGGTAATCTCCCACGATAGAGATCCCCACACTTGTGGATTCTTCTCAACCCCATGAACCCTCTAAGCTGGCACTCCATATCTAAGACCCCCTCAAACTTGGGGATTCCTCCGCCCCCCCCAAATGAGGACCCTTAGCTTCCTCCCTGTCTCCCTATTGCCCTTCCCCTCCCTTGATGATTGTTCTCCCCTCAGGATGCCCGGAAAGCCTGTGCTGACACCACCCTGGCAGAGGTAAGAGCTTTTCCACCAAAGGAAATGGGAATTGGGGTCAGGGCTTTGAAAGTGGAGAAGCAGATTGGAAGAATTCAGGATTTCATGCTCAGCATCAGGCTGTAAGAGAAGACAGTCCAGGGATGGGGTGGGATCAGTATGCAGAAACCTAGGTAGCCTCAAAAACTCTAATTAACCCCTGTCCTTTATAGCTTACATCTGGTCTCGAGGTTGTTGGGCGGATTCAGATGCGCACACGCCGGACTCTCCGTGGACACTTGGCCAAGATCTATGCCATGCATTGGTCTACTGACTCCAAGTGAGTTGAAGAAGACCTAGGGCAGGGAAGAAAAGGGAGAAGTCCTTGAGTAACCTGGAGGTCTTTCTCTTTCTTTAGGCTGCTAGTGAGTGCTTCACAGGATGGGAAGCTGATTGTGTGGGATACCTATACAACCAACAAGGTGCCTGTGTGATCAATCCCCATCCACCCTGAAGAACTTTTCCCGTTACCCAGGCAAAGCCCCTTTCCTACTGCCATGTTCTTGGACCTACTTCTATTTCCTTCTCTAACTTACCTTCCTCTCTCTTCTGTTCTAAACCTGTTACTACCGGTTCTTACGATTTTCTGCTCCTCCCCTACCAGGTCCATGCCATCCCACTTCGTTCCTCTTGGGTCATGACCTGTGCCTATGCTCCTTCGGGAAACTTTGTGGCCTGTGGGGGACTAGACAATATGTGCTCAATCTATAGCCTCAAATCCCGTGAGGGCAATGTCAAAGTCAGTCGGGAGCTCTCTGCCCACACAGGTAAGGTCCCTGGCAGAGGAGAACCTCTCAAACTGAGACTTTTTTAAAAATGTATTTATTTTTCAACATTCACTTTAATAAGTTTTAAATTTTCTCCCTTTCCCTCCCCTCCTCCTCCCCAAGATGGCATGCAATCTGATGGGCTGTACATATATATTCCTATTAAACATATTTTCACATTAGTTATGTTATATAGAAGAATTAGAATGAATGGGAATAACCATGAGAAAGAAAAATATAAAACAAAACATAAAAAGAAAATAGTCTGTTTTGATCTGCATTCAGACTCCATATTTCTCTTTCTGGATGTGAAGGGCACTTTCCTTCATGAGTCTTTTGGAATTATTTTAGGTCCTTGCATTGCTGAGAAGAGCCAAGTCTATCAAAGTCAGTCATCACACACTGTGGCTGTTACTGTGTACAATGTTCTCCTGGTTCTGCTCACTTCACTCAGTATCAGTTCATATAAGTCTTTCCAGGTTTTTCTGAAGTCTGCCTTCAAACTGAGACTTTGGCCCTAAGTTCCCCCTCCACATGAAGAAGGCCAGGCCTTCCTGAAGGCTCAGCCACTACCTCTGGTGACAGCCCTTCTATCCCCACCAGGTTACCTCTCCTGTTGCCGATTCTTAGATGATAACAACATTGTGACCAGCTCTGGAGATACCACATGGTAACAAAGATGGGATTGTAGGAGCTAACTCTTTTGGGGGCTGGGAAATTGGGGGAGATGTTGCCACTGTTTTCTCCTATCCCTGTTTCCCCATACTGCCTACAGTGCTCTGTGGGACATTGAGACTGGGCAGCAGAAGATGGTATTTCTGGGACACACAGGAGATTGCATGAGCCTGGCTGTTTCTCCCGATTTCAAACTCTTTATTTCTGGAGCCTGTGATGCCAGCGCCAAGCTGTGGGATGTTCGAGAGGGGACTTGCCGCCAAACTTTCACTGGTCACGAATCTGATATCAATGCTATCTGCGTATGTACCTCTTACTTTCTACATGAACTCCATTAATTCACTAAGAATCCTGCACATGATTTTTTAACATATATTTTATTGAGGACCTTGGCTTTTTTATAACAATCATTTCCTCCCCATCCCCTCCAGACCACACTCTCCCCATGTGAACAAATTAAAAAGCAATTAAACTAAAGCATCTGATATAAGGCTGCTTGATCTTGTAGACAATATTGAGTCCTAGTAATTCTTCACCTCTCTGCTGTGAGGAAGGAATTATGTTATATTATTTTATTACATTATTCTCTTGGACAGACCTTTATGGGTTTTATCATTACTCAGAGCTGAATGTCCTTTTGGTGATCATTTTTAGACCCCATACCTACAATTTGTTTCCCCTTTCCTTACTCTAGCTAATTTACCTTACTGTATAGCCCTTCCACCTCTAACTTCTGGACTTGGCCTAGCTCTTCTTACATCTCCCAAACCCATAAGAACTTTAGACTTTAAAATCAAAGGTGGGGCAGGGGGAAGGAAAGGGGGGACAACTAGGTGGCACAGTAGATAGAGTACAGGCCCTGGAGTCAGGAAGACCCAAAATTCAAATCCAGCCTCAGACATGTACTAGTTGTGTGACCCTGGGCAAGTCATTTAACCCCAATTGCCTCAGGGAAGGGTCACCCCTAATTGTATCAGGAGGCAGAAAATAGGGAAAGGTCAAGCTGTGGGATCACAGGGGGCCAGAGTTGAAGTAGAAGGGAAATTGACTATGGAGAGTCAAGGAGAAGGTAAAAAGAAAAATTAGGGAATAGAGTTCCTTAAAAGGGCCCGATGAAGTGGTGCTTACCTTTCCTCTACCCTTAGTTCTTCCCCAATGGGGAAGCAATCTGTACCGGCTCCGATGATGCTACCTGTCGTCTCTTTGACCTCCGTGCTGACCAGGAACTGATCACGTACTCACACGAAAGCATCATCTGTGGGATCACATCAGTTGCCTTCTCCCGAAGTGGCCGCCTGTTGCTGGCTGGCTATGATGACTTTAATTGCAACATCTGGGACTCCATGAAGGGCGAACGTGTGGGTAAGATTGCCTTTTTCTTCATACTAAATCTCTGGTTCCTTCTAGCATCCTCTCTTTCCCTATTTAGGACCTTTGTACCTGTCCTCCATGGTCTGGAACTTTCCTACTGGCAGCATCTCAGGAGGCTCTCCCCATACTTCAATCCGGTCTTTTTCAGTCATATCTGACTCTTTGTGACCCCATTTGGGGTTTTCTTGGCAAGAATATTGGAGTGCTATTGCCTTCTCCAGCTCAATTTACAGATGAGGAAACTGAGGCAAACAGGGTTAAGTGACTTGCCCAGGGTCACACAGCTAGTAAGTATCTGAGGCCAGATCTTCCTGATTTCAAGCCCAGGTTCACTTATATTGCTTAACTGCTTTAAATGATCCCCTTAAAGGGATCTTAAAAAAAAACATCAGGTGGAAATAGGATTAGACTTGGAACCTGGACATTAGCATTCTACTCCTGGCTCTCTTGTTAACCAGCTTTGTGCTCTTAGCCAAGTCATTTCACTTCTCGCTTCTCATTTTTTTCCTCTCTATAATGTGGAGATGGCTGTATCATCTCTGACCCCTTCCATTTCTATGGTTTTATGACTACTTAGGACAGAGAGTTGGGTCTGGAATAAGGAAGACCTGAATTCAACTTTAGCTTCAGATACTTATTAGCTGTATGACCCTGAGCAAGTCACTTACCCCTGTTTGCCTCAGTTTCCTCATCTGTAAAATGAGCTGGAGAAGGAAATGGCAGACCAGTCCAGTATCTCTGCCAAGAAAACCCCAAATGGAGTCATGAAAGGTCAGACACTACTGAACAACAACCCTATTCTTTCTCATTTCTCCACAACTACTGCTCCTGATTCTCTGAAGTAGTTCTATCTAGTAATGAGAGATCAAGTTAGGAAGACCAGAGGGAAGATTCCCAAAATTCCCTGTTGGCTGTGGAGGCAGAAGATCTGAGTTCAAATCCATTTAACATCTTGGGCTCTCAGTTTTCTCATCTTTAAAATGGGGGGGCGGGATTTGACTGAAAATCTTTTCTGTCATTAAATGTATGTATTATCTTCCCCACTAGGACTGTCCCATTTCCTTCATCAGGGGACAGTGAAAGATGTTGATGTAAATGTCCGGATGGGCCCTTTTATACTGACAAGCCACAGACTAGTCAGTTCTGGGGCTAGGCCAAATCAGCAGTAACAGAAATGAGCCCCTTAGGGCATCTGAGAACTGATTATCTCTTCCAGGTTATTTAGTATTAAGTAGTTTGGGAAACATCCAAGTGTATCAGAGTACTCAAAGGAGTTTCCTCCAGGATTCACTAACCTGTTCTTGACCAAAATGCAAAGGGATAAGCTAGGATCCACCTGGCCTCTGAGACTAGCCTTGCTTGCTCTTGTCCTTGCCTCCTCCAGCTTTCACCAGAGATCAGAGAGAGCTCCCTCCTCCTCCTTCATTATAACCACAAGGGCCTGGGTTTCCTTTATCCACTAGTAGAGGGGAATGCTTTTCTGATGGTCTCTTTGACATATAGAAAATCCCATTGGCTTTTGAGGGTAAGAGAGAACCCTTGCTTTCAGGAACAGTTCTTTTCCCCATGGATGCAGACTGCCATTGATCAGAATATTCTCTTTCTCTGCTCAAATCCAGAGGTCTAGCTAATCTTCCTTCTCCTTAGGGACCCTCTCAGGCCATGACAACAGAGTCAGTTGCCTGGGGGTTACAGCTGATGGGATGGCAGTGGCCACAGGCTCCTGGGACAGCTTCCTCAAGATCTGGAACTGAAGAGGGTGGTGAACAATGGGAGATAAGGGACAGCTGGGATCTCTGGTACCCACTTCCTGCTGAAGATTCAAACTCACCTGCTACCATTTCCTCAGTACTTCCCCCTTAGAGGGCAGGTAGGATTTAGGAAATGTAGAGAAGAACGTGCAAGTAGCAAAGCCTGGGTCAGGATGGCCGTATGGGTCCCCTTCCCTCCTACTGTCATCAGTGCTACACATATATATGCAGCCTTTTCCCCCACCTTCCTCAATGACCATTCCAACCCCTATGTAGCCTCTTCCCTTTCCTTTCTAAATACCTTTCACAGTCTCCAAAGCAAGATGGCTAGCTCCGACCAGAAGCAAGGGCTTACAAGGCCCTGGATTCCTTACCAAAAGTTTCAGCAACTGTCAAGGAAGCCCAGACCTACAGGATATAACTAGGCATTACTGGGGGTAAACCACAACCTCGTCCTCCTCTCTGTGCCCTGCTTAAGGGCTGTTTTTAATCCTTGTTCCTTTTCCTTACATCCCTTCTTTTCTAGTTCAGATTTAATAAAATGCAGCCCTACTGTATATCTTACCGCAATCTTTGTGAACTGACTCACCTTCGTGCTTCTTGTTCAAGGGGCCCAATACTTACCCCTCCAAAAATCTTCCCACACATTAGATGACCCAAGAGGAATCTAAGCTTCTCTTTCCATCAACATGGAGGGTTAAAAATTCCAGGGCTTAAAGCCTCCTGAACTTTCCAGAGGCCAAAGAAAGGGAAAGGAATGAGTCTAGGCAGAACTGCAAACTAGTCTTGATAATTCCTAGGCTTTATCTGATCTAATGCAAAAGGTGGAATAAGAGAGAGAAAGTATAGTTCTATTTTAAGCTCCCCAGGTCAAATTTAGAATCCTCTACTTGAAGGTTCAGTTGTAAAGAGAGGGAGCTAAGAGGGAAATAATGGTTCCCATGGCTGCTTGGTAAAGTCTGGAGATAGAATACGGGACAGAATTGGAGGCCTAGAATACAATCATTAGGCTACTTTAGAAGACAAATTAGGGGCAGCTAGAAGGGGCAGTGAACAGAACATGTGCCCTTGGAGCCAGGAAGACCTGAGTTCAAATCTAGCCTCAGACACTTATCACTTACTAGCTGTAGTGGGCAAGTCACTTAACCCCAATTGTCCTGCCTTCCCCCCTCCAAAAAGACCAAAAAAAAGAAGAAGAAGACAAAGTAGACTAAAGTAAGATTTATCTCAGGGACTAGGCCCCAGGGTCTTGCTAGTCAAAGATAGGGATAGAGTTTTATTGGGAGTTCTTTGATGAATCCATGGTTATCTATGTGACTTTTCCCTCCCACGGTGCATATTATAACCCATCTACAATTTCTTCTCTATAACTCTTGTCAGTGTCCTCTCATAAGTCTTTCACTTTCACTTCCACTACTGACACAATGGAAGCCTTCCTCTCATTCTTTTAATATCCTGTCAGCATTTTCCTAGACAGTCTATCAGTTATCCCTTGTTCTTCCTCCAACACTTGCCAACCTTCTTTTTTACACATTTTGGTATGTAAGCCATGACCCAGGGCACTCCAAACTCTGTACTCACCCAGACCAAGCCAGATCTTATAGGTAGGTTCAAAAAAGATAATCTCTTTGGCTTATATGCCCTTATTCAGAGTTTGCTCTGAGAAATCCACAAATGTGAAGAATGGGATCCCCAACTTCTGAACAAGCATTCAAAGGCAATAAATATGTACTGGGTAGAGGACAGTCTTCATTTCACCCCCCAGAAAAATGCAGAAGATATAAAAGATTCAGAAGAGCCTATAAACAAATACAGAGGGGTGGCTAGGTGCATAGTGAATAGAGCACTGGCTCTGGAGTCAGGAGGACCTGAGTTCAAATCCGGCCTCAGACACTTTACACTTACTAGGTGTGTGACCTTAGGCAAGTTGCTTAACCCCAATTCCCCTCCAAAAAGCAAAACACACATGCACACACACACACCAAAACAAAAACAAATACAGAAAATGCATAAACCACTCATGATACCCTTTAAGTTCAGTGGAGGACACATTCTGACATTCTAGTGAAATAAATTTCTCCCATGTGGTCTGGTCTCTCCTTGACTAACAATGTCACAGTGGAAGGCCATATAGGACTATACTTGGAAAACAAACACACTTTGGAACTGCTAGATAGGCAACCCCTTTCCCAATGGACCTTGTCCAAACAATTCACATTAATAAAAGGAAACAAAGTACAGGTCTTCTGCTCCCTCACCTTTAGTCCTTTACTGATTGCCAGTAGCAGGTGCCATATGAGTAAACCTTTTCCTCCTCCAAGAGACATGCTGCTCAGAACCTTCTTTCTAAAAGATTGTCTCCAAACTCTCAGAGCTATTATTGAGACAATCCCCCAAAGTTGATGCTACCCAAGAAATCTCCCATTACTGCTAGAAAGTAAGATTCTGGGATCATGTAACCTAGAAATTTTTCTTGCTTTTACTGGGATGTAGAGTTTCAGGAACAATACTGTCCCTAGATCTCAGCTTTAGGCCATGTAGGCAGCCATATGTTTGCCCCTCTTGTGTGTTTCAGTATGAACTCTTGACAATCCACTACTGCCATGCTTGTCATCTCATGGATTAGAATATCCTCTTCTATCTTCTTGAATGAGGGGAGGGAGAGGCAGGGGCATATTGTTTTTGCCAACTTGTTATCAGTAAATGCTTTCTAAACAGGTGCAACCTACCCACAACATTTACCTATCTGAAGCATTCAAATGAGCAGGAACCTGGATGCTCTGGGGAAGAAAATATTTCTCAGAATATTTTAGCCTATAGTGGACAGGTCCATTCTACTGTACTCTGGTCTGTCCTTTGAACATGGAAAAGTTAAAACACAGATGAGAGCTGTCTGTTGGCTCTTTTTTATAGGCCAGCAGAGAGGAGTAGTTTAAACTCTCATCATCCCTTGCCTGGATGATGGCAATAACCTCCTAAATGTTCTTCCTTACTCAAGCTTCTCTTCTATTCCTAGCTACTACAATGATTTTTTTCCCTTTTCTTTGGGGATAGGGATGCCCTAGGTTTGAATTTCACCTTTTAAAAAAATTGTGAGCTTAAGAAATACACATAAGGGGCAGCTAGGTGGTGCAATGACTAGAACACTGACCCTGAAGTCATGAGGGTGAGTTCAAATCCAACCTCAGACACTTGACAGATATACTTACTAGCTGTGTGACCTTGGGCAAGTCACTTAAGCCCAATTGACTTGCCTTCCTCCCTCCCCACCCTAAAAAGAAAAGAAATACACGCAAAAATGAGCATTTCTACAAGTCAAATAGAACACAAAGAGAGAATTGTAAACACTCAGAAAGGACGAAATTGTGAATTGCATTATCACTTGCTTTATAGAAAAATATATAGGTAAATTTAATATATTACTTTCAAAACTGTCCTGCTTATCTCTGCTGCCTTCTGAACTTCCTTCTGTTCTTCTCTATGCTCTTATAAAAGTTTCAGTGTCCCTTTCCCTTTTTTTTTAACTTTTTAAAAAATCATCATCATCTATAACCCCTTCCTGCCTTCCCCTCGTCCTCCAAGTTAAAAACAGGAAAAACCCCTTATAATGAATAGGTACAGATAAGCAAAACAAATCCACATTATGACCATTTCCAAAAAATGTATATCTCTTTCTACATCTTGAACTGATCAGCCCTCTGTCAAGAGGTAGAGTTAAATACTTTATTAGTCCTTGAGTGGTGCTTGGTTATCACATTGATCAGAATTTTTAAGTCTTTAGAAGGTGTTTTTCTTTAAAATGTTATTTGCCTTGTATAAATCCTTCTCTTGGTTGTGCTTACTCTCCCCTGCATCAATTCTTTCTTTCCAGGGTCCCTTGAAATTGCTCCTTTTTTCATTTCTAAAGACATGCTGGTAAATGTTTTAACAACTGGCTCTCTGGGGGGTAAAAAATGATACCCATAACACCCTTTTAAGTTTAATTGGTATTATTAACATTTTTCCATCACTTTCTTAAGTCTAGATAATCAACACGATAATAGATCAAGCTCTGATTTGTAGCATTTACTGTTTCTGAAGTGTAAATGACTGATGGAGATTGAACAACTGCCCCTATGGGCTGGATTCAGCATACCCCTATGGTCACAGCTCAATAATATGTGAGATTACATCTTTAAGTGGATTGTCTAAATACCTGATCCATCTCTGCAGAGAATAGAAGGCTTCTGTCTCTACCACCAAGACTGTAAATCAGGCGAAAGATGGATGGGGAAGGAGAACTCAGGTAGTCTGTTCTCTAATATTCAAGAGGGGTATTGGACTGGAATTATATTTATATTATATATATATGTATGTGTATATATATGTATATGTGTGTGTGTATGTGTATGTATCATACACATACACACACACACACACACACACACACATATATATATATATCTGGTCTAGGAATGTGAGCCCCCGATCACTCTTAAGGGAGAGGGCAGCCCTTAGCTTACGCTCACCAATTAAGTCCATCTTTACCTTATAGACCTAAAAGATCATCATATGTTGTGAATAACAAGTAAGTGGCTTTATCCAAGCAAAATAGCAAACAGAAATGAGAGAAGTTCTACAGTTTAGCAGGGGTAGGGAACTTGTGGTCTTGAGGTCACACGTAGCCCTGTAGGTCTTCAAATGCAGCTATTTGACCAAATCCAAACTTTGCAGAACAAATCTGGGTCCTCAAAGTGTGGCCCTTTGACAAAATCCAAACTTCACAAAACAAATCTGGGTCCTCAAAGTGTGGCCCTTTGACAAAATCCAGAATTGACAAGACCGAGGTTTGGATTTAGCTGCTCTTGAGGACCTGGAGGGACATGTATAGTCTTGAGGACAAAAGTTCCCCACCCCTGTTTAGAGTACTAAAATAGCTTAAGTTTTAAAACTTGCTAAGACTTTGGGGATAACCTATTCATAAGAGAAAACGAGCTCTTAATCTGTGAGCAAGGCAGGATCTCAGGTCACATTAGAAGGGAGCGGATTTCACCTGGGTAGATCTTCTCTTGGCAGTCTCTAGCATTTCAGACCCTGGAAGTAAAGGAACAAAGTATGGAGCCAGTTCCCATCTGTCCATGACTCAGAAGGCTGCCTTCCACCATTTACAGTTTTTCTGCTCCTTACTGCTTCCCTGGAGCTGTTCTTCAGAGCTCCTTGTTTGGTCTTTAAACTTTATTTTTGATTGTTTAATAATGGCACCTACCTCCCAGAGTTGTGAGGATCAAATAAGATCATAACTGTAAAGCACTTAGCACATTTCAATTAATGAGTGCTACATACACGTTAGCTATTATTGTTTGCAATATTTTTTTCCCTGATACAGAAGTTCTGAATTTTGGCTGTTCCATTTCTAGGAATTTTCCTTTTCTGAGGTTTCTTTCAGGAGGTGATGAGTGGATTCTTTCTATCTTCACTTTGCCCTGTGGTTCTAATAAATGATTTGTGATTTCTTAAAATAGGGTTGTTGGGGTTTTTTTTTAATCGTGTTTTTCTGGTAGTCCAAATGATGCTTGAATTATTACTCCTTAACCTGTTTTCTAGGTCAGTTGTTTTATATATCAGATAGTTTATATCTTCTACTTTTTCAGTCTTGGTTTAATCTAATATTTCTTTCTTTCTCTTGGAATCCCTGATTTTTGTTTGGTCTATTCTTATTTCACAGAGTCTGTTACATGGGTAAGATTTGCTACTTTCTGATCTAAGTTATCTCTTCTTCCAATGCATTCCAGGGCTTTTATTTTTTAATGTTTTGCTTTGTTTATTTCAGATGTTCATGGAGTCTTTGTAGAAAATCTATTATTTTTTTCTCTTGAGTCTCTGACTGTAGTGGTTATGGAGTATTTCTCTTCTAAGTTGGGTTTTTTAAAAATATTTTTAGACCTATAATAATTTTTATAATGGCAGTCTTATTCAATAGTTTACTCATCTCTCCAGCAATCATTTCTAAGTTGAGGCTTCGTGCCAGGGCCAGGCCTTGTCTCCTGGTATGGGTGGTCCTGCTTGCTCTCTACCAGGGTCACTTGTGTTCCTGTACCCTTAGAAGAAGACCAGATTCGTCTTTCTCCTAAGGCTAGATCCCTCTGAATCTTTGAAGTTCAGATGCAGGCTCTTCAGGGCCCTCTATAGCATCTTAGAACAAAGGGCCAGGGACCTGGAGCCCAAGGGCCTGTGTTGTCTTGGTCTAAGCACTAACATGAGCATAGGCATGCTGTAAGAGACTGACATGGTGAGAGTTGTACTTTAGAAAAATCCCTTAATACTTCTGACCAAGATGGTTGTTTACAGGGTTCATACTGTGAGTAGCATCCAGCTAGCGTATCCTGGCAGGCTACACTTGTCTCTAGCTGGTCTATTACATGCTGGGAGACTACTTTATGTGCTGACTTTTCTGGAAATTTCCCCTTTGCTGAAGCGTGCATGTTTCTGGTTGGTGTTTTGTGGAGTTCAAGGGACAGCTAGGTGACTGAGTGGATAGAGTTCTGGACCTAGAATCAGGAAGACCTGAGTTCAAATGTGGCCTCAGACACTTACTAGCTGTGTGTGTGACCCTAGGCAAGTCACTTAATCCTTGTTTGCCTTAATCTACTGCAGAAGGAAATAGCTAACCATTCCAGTATCATTTGCCAAGAAAAACCCAAAGACAACATTGGTGTGATATGGTTCATGGGGTCATGAAGAATCAGACATGACTGAAGAACAATGAACAAGGTGAAAAGAAGCAACTCTAGTTGCACCTTGGATTTATTGATCCTTATTCTATCTAGTATTGTTTTAAAGTTATTGTTAGAATAGGGATGTGAGAACTGGGTTGCTTACGTCTATGCAACACTTGGCTAGAAGTGTTAAGTGAGATTTCTAAGGCTCAGCTCTCACCATGTTGATCCCTATGTTGACCATGTATGAATCTTTATACAGAGGCAGTGAGGCAGCACAGTGAGATCACTGGATCTGAAGTCAAGAAGATCTGAGTTCAAATCTAGCTGCAGCCACTTACTATGTGTCTCAGAGGAAGTCATTCAATCTCTGCCTCAGTTTCCTCAACTGTGAAATGGGAATAATAATAATAATATCTACTTAGGTGGCACAGTGAATAGAGTACCTGCCCTGGAGTCAGGAAGACCTGAGTTCAAATCTGGCCTCAGACACTTACTAGCCTTGGGACCTTGGGCAAGTCACTTAACCCTAATTGCTCTGCCTTCCCCCCTCCAAAAAAAAATAGTATCTACCTCCCAGGGTTGTTGTGAAATGCCTAGCACTATGCCTGGAATACGGGAGGGACCTAATAAATGCTTTTTCCTCTTCCCCTCATTGACTTAGGGATCAAATATAAACTCTTTTGCCTGCCTTTTAAAGCTTTTCACGGTCTGACCCCATATATATATATATATATATATATATATATATATATATATCTCCAACTCCTTTTAGAATTCCTGATTTCCTTCAAAACTCAGTTTAAATTCTACTTTCTCCATAAGGCCTTTCTTAATTCCCTCTAGATGCTTAAATCCTCCATTCTAAATAAATTACCATGTATTTATTTTGTACACACTTAATACATGTACATGTTGTCTTCTCTGATAGAACAAAGCTCCTTGAGAACAAATAATGTTTCATTTTTGTCTTTGTGCCCTCAGTGCCTAGCACAGTAGGAGCTTAATAAATGCTTGTTGATTAAATGTTTGGTGAATCCATTCTCACAAGACAGCCAAAAAATCATCTGAGGGCCAGCTCCAATCACTGAAACCCATTCCACAGAAGACACCAAGGGGTAGCTTGGACCAGCCAATACATCTCTAATTCTAATCAGTAATTATTTTTGTCCTCTTCACAAGGAACCAGTGAGCACATCCATACTCTGAAGCAACAGAAAGAGGCTTTTTCAAAAGTCCTAAATATAGGCTGACTGCTGAGTAAGCTCATCAAGTTGATTGGAAATCTCCACTGATCAATTCTGCTTACAGCTTTTATACTGCTCCCTGAATACAAATCATCCTTGGTAATATGCCACTGTCTATTCATGCCCAACATATATCTTTCCATTCTCCTGTGGGTCACCCACAAATTTGACTTTTCTAAGACTGTGATGGTCCTCATTTCACAGTCATTTAGAATAGAATAGAATAGAATAGAATCATTGAAAGAATGCAAGTGTTAAAGGGGAGTTTTGTCGCAGGAAATTGCTAGGGATAGTTGAAAGCATGGCAGTTTCTCAAATGCCATCTTCAATTCTGGATCCAAATCACTGTTCATCTGGAATGTTTTTCCAAGAGCCTAATATTTGGAGAAGATGTGCAGATCTTGTCCTCCCTTCTCCTTTTGCAATATATCATCCTCCTTATTCAAACACAGGTAGATCTGGCTGGAGGCTGGAAGACCTTGCTTCAGGAAAATATGGGGGATTTTTGCTGTGTCCTGAAGAGTGTTATGTTTATATTTCTACTAGTACCATTGCCATAATATATCTAATACCTAAATATGTCAAAATTCTATCCTGGAGAGAAAAGTGAAAGGTCTGGGGTACAGTTGGCAAATGTGGCTCCATCTACCCTCATGACCCATGGCATGCAGACTACAACACTCCCAAGTATTCCTTGAACCAGATTAAGATGTCATTGGGAAATATTTAGCAAAATAAGTAATTGGAGGCAGGAAGAACTTGCTGCTTTTAAAGAAGAATAGCAAGAAAGAGAGGAGACAGTATCGAAGGAGAGAGCTGAAAGTAATCATTCTATAGTGCTTTGAGCTTTGAAAAGGGCAGTGTGTAAATGAATTTTCCTGAGCTACACCTAACAGGTGAACACCCTAACAGGTCTGTGAGGTAAGAACTCCAGGTATCATTGTTCCCATTTTACAGATGAGGAAACTAAGGCTGCTAAGTGATTTGTCCAAGTCACATGGATAGTGAGTGGCATAGGATGGGATGTGAATCCAGGTCCAACACCCTTTCCACTCTAGCACACAGTGTTTTCCTTCTCATTCTTGGTAGGCACAAAAGGAATAGGATGATAATGACCACGAGTAAGGATATGAGACAAGGGAGAAATGACCACCTTTTGACACAGCCTTTTGTACTTTTGGACAACTGTTTTAGGAAGTTTTTCCGGATGACAAGTTTAAATGTGCTTCTTTTACTCTTCCATCTAGGGTTTCTAGTTGGGAATTCTGGGGCCAAATGAGCCCAATTGCTCCTTTACATGGTGCACCTTCAAACATTTAAAGGGAGCTATCATGTCTGTTCCTCCCCCACAAAAACCTTCTATATTGTCAGTTGGGCCAACTGATCATTATAATAGTGGTAACAACCAACATTTATATAGTTCTTTAAAGTTTACAAAGCCCTTTATGTTATTTCATTTGATCCTTACAAACAGCCTGGTGACAGAGGTACTATAATTATCTCCATTTTATAGATGAGAAAGAAACTTGCCCAGAGGCACACCACTATTAAGTGCCTAAGGTAAGATTCAAACTAATCTTTGTGACTTCAAGTTCAGGACTTTGTCACTCCATCCATGATATCACCCAGCTACTTTAAGATTCTTTGCCATCCTTGTTGACTTTTTCTGGAGACTCTCCAGTTTATCAATGATTTTCTTTAGATTATACAATCATTGAGGATGGGGGACTATCTTTTCCCTCTTTTTGTATCCTCAGAGCTTAATGTAGACCCTGGCACATAGCAAAAGCTAAATAAATATTTGAATGAATGTAGGAATAGAAGATGGCAGAGGGACTTCCTCTACTCAGGCCTACTTCTGTAAGGGGGCAAAGTGGAGAGTCAAAGAATCTTCTCACTGTTCTGGTATGTTGGGGCATTAACCCCCTTTGATTGTGTTCGAGGTGAGGAATTCTGAGACATATTTGGACATAGAAGCTGGGAAAACAGGGACTCCCCTCAGCTGGGGCAAAGATGATAAAAGTGCTCCCAGAGCTCTGTTGGAAAGGGAAGACTGGGGGCCAGCAAATAGGTAGGTCTTAGCATCTCTTGCTTTCTAAACCCAAAGAGGTAGGGGAATGTGAAGTATTGGATGGCTCTGCTTGGGCTGAAGGGAGTTACATGAGGACTGGAGGGAGCAGTGGGAGAGTAGGGAGGCAGGTCTGGCATTCCAGGGAGGTAGGACAGCATTGATTTTTTGGCAGTCACTAGATTATCTCTTGGGGCAGCTAGTTGGCACAAGGAAGAAAGTATTGGGCCTGTATTCAGACTCATGTTTTTGAGTTCAAATCTGGCCTCAGACACTTACTGTGTGGCCCTGGGCAAGTCACTTAATCCTGTTTGCCTCGGGTTTCCTCACCTATAAAATGAATTGGAAAAGGAAATGGCAAACCACTCCAGTATCTTTACCAAAAAACTCCAAATGGGGTCGTGAAGAGTTGGACATGACTGAAAAACACTATCTTCTTTTTCATATGATTTTTCAAATATTTCTTGCTTTTGAGGAAGTAAGTGGGATAGAGAAGGGCATAGAGTGAGTAGTTTTTCTGTTTTGGGGTTTTTTTAAACCTGGATTTTATTTACTTTTTAGTTTTCAACATTCATTTCCATAAGATTTGAGTTCTAAATTTAGCCCCCCTCCCCCTCCTTCCTCTCCAAGATGGTGTGCAATCTGATATGTTATACATATACATTCATATTAAACATTTTCATATTTCATGTTGCAAAAAAGAATTAGAACCAATGGGGAAACCACAAGAAAGAAGAAACAAAAAAAGAGAACAAATAGTATGCTTCAATCTGCATTCAGACTCCAGTTCTTTTTCTGGACTAGATAACATTTTCTAACAGGAGTCTTTTGGAGTTGTTTTAGATCCTTGCATTGCTGAGAAGAGCTAAGTCTATCAAGTCAGTTATCGAACAATGTTGCTGTTTCCTGGTTCTGCTCACTGCACTCAGCATCAGTTTATGTAAATCTTTCCAAGTTTTTCTGAAATTCACTCACTCATCATTTCTTACGGAACAATAGTATTCCATTACATTCATATACCACAGCTTATTCAGCCATTCCTCAATTGATGGGCATCTTCTGTTTTGAGAGGATTTGGACAGAACTGGCTCCCTTATTTTTTTTCCTGCTCCATCATCTTGAAGGAAGACCCCATCAGATTTAGAACTGGCAGAGCCCTGAGAGGTTACTGAGTCCAACCCCTTCATTTTACAAAGGTGGAAGCCAACATGTAAAAGTTATATGACTTGCCTAAGGTCACAGAAATAATCAAACATTTATTAATATTTACACTGTGCTAAACACTGGCGATACAAAGAAATGCAAAAAGTTCCTGCCCTCAAGGAACTTACATTCCAACGGGGGAGATGTGTAAATAACTAGCTATAAGAAGCTGGGGAGATTGAAAAATGCCTCTTGCAGAAAGTGGGATTTAAACTATGTCCTAAAGAAAGTAAGGGAGATTAAAAGAGAAGTAAGAGCATTTCAGACATAGGGGACAGCTCATGCAAAGGTTCAAAGGTAGAAGATGGTGTGTGTGTATATACCCACATAGGTATAAAATAGCTGTATCATGGAGTGCAGAGGGTAATATGAAAAGAAACTGGAAATGTAGGAACCCATGAAAAGACTTAAATGCTGAGGACTTAGTTTTATCCTGGAGGCAATAGGGAATCACTGGAGTTTATTGGGCAGTGGGGGTCAAGGTGTGAGACTTATACTTTAGGAAAGAAATCAGTTTAATAACTGAGTGCAGGATAGATTTTTTTTTAATCAACACTCAAAATAGATTAAATTATTTTGATATCTTTTAATCAGCTATGACTGTGAAGATGTGGTCTTGCTGTAGAAAGTTGTGAAAACTTGTTTGTTCCTCATTCTGATATTCTGGAGGATATTCTTGATAAATGTATAGTTTCTCAAAAATATTTTAGCCTATGAACTTTCTCATTGTAGAGAAAGCATGTAAAATGGTAGTTATGTATGATTTCATGATCATGGTGGTGGGGGGGAATAACACTATCTATGATTTTTCCTAATCATTTAATAGCTTACCTTCACTGTATTGGGTGGCCCCCTCACTTCTCCAATTCCTTAAGTCACTGTCTCTATACCCAAAGACTTGGTCTTTTGATAAACTTTTAACTTTTTAAACATTTTCTTTAATATAAAAGAAATCATACATACATCAAATACACGCTGTACAAGGGGGGATGAGGGAATTGTCTGGACTTCAGAAATAAGGGGAGCAGGGAGATAATGGTTGACAAGACACGCTTTCTTCTTCAGAGCCGATTATCTCATGTGGGGAGGCAAGATGAATGAATGGGTTGATCTCTAGGCTATTAAGGGAAGAGACAGAACGAAGCAGCCAAATCCAGGAGGAGAGAGAATTAAAGTCTAGTTCTCAACCAAGGGACAATGCTGGTTCTCTTTGTTATGACCCAGATCCCAGGCCCGTGTGGTGATCTTCAGAGGGTGTCCAGTTCCCAGAATAGCTGCTTCTTTCCGTTCTCCCACATTCTCACTCAGCACTGTGGACCATTTACTCTATAGAGAAAGGAGATAGGAGGCTCGAGAGACAATTCCAGAGAAAGAAGATGCTCTGCTAAAGACTAGACTACTCACTTAAATCCCCTTCCTCCCTAAAACCTTTACCTGCCGAGGCATCAGGGGCCCAGGGGAATTATCATCCTGCAGGGTGGTGAGGGGTGATCTTCCTAGGACCTTGCCAGCAGGTTTCCTTCTAGGGGGCCTAGAACCTGAATGGTGGTAGGGGGAAGGGAAAGATCAAAATCAGAATTGTCCTAAATATACTCACCTCCAAGGTACATCATTCCTTTCATTACATAAGAAGCCTCTTCCTCTGAAGGAAAACTTGTCTGCTACTTTTTCTCCAACTAGCATCTTGTACCTGAGGAACAAGGTGTCTCAGAACCTCTCAAGAACTTGTCAGGGTCCTGGCTGGTCATTCGAAGTGCTGGAGGCTGTTCTGTTACTTCTGTAATGTTTGCCTGTTTGTGGGAAACCCCAGTTTGGCTCAGGGAGGCTGGTAGTTTCTGGCGTTCAAGGGATAGTGGAGTATCCAGAGACAAGTCCTGCTCAGGCTGTGATGAAAACTTCACAGGTAGGGCCAGCTCATCGGAATGCTCTGGCTTAGAGGCTTCAGTCCCAAAGTCCTCACTAAGCTGCTTTACCAACTGGTTTGGAGGGTCTGGAAGAGACAAGCTGGAGCTGAGAACTGTTTCCAGACTCTCTTAGTCATATAACAAGAGCATAGAAGGTAAGAGTTTTGTCATTTAGTCACTGGAACAGGGGTTTAAAAGTTTTTCATGTGTCAGAGGCCACTCTGACAGTCTGGTAAAACTTATGGACCCCCTTCTCAAAATAATTTTTTAAAAATGTATAAAATATATAGAAATACAAAGGAAACCAATTATATTGACATACAGTCTTCAAAATATCTTTTAAATGTTCCCAGATTAAAAACTCATGACTTAAAGTAGGGATGAAGATGAGCCCAAAATTAGATGAGCTCCAGAATCCAATTAGCAAGGAACAAAAATCCAAGGGCTAGAAAGGCATTGGGGAGGAAGGGGAAGGTGGAAATAGGGAAGAGAGAAATCTTGGTTTCTTTAGAAAGGAATAGGACAGAGCTCTGGAAAGGAGTTTGTGGAAATAGTTTTGTGGGAAATAGCTCTGACAAGTTTGTCTTGGTCCTGGGTGCAATACCAACCTACTGTGCTGGTCTTCATGGGTGTTCGGATAATGCCAAATGTGGGAGATCTGGGATCTGAACCCTGAGGTTGCTCCATATCCTTGGTCTCCACCACTTCCTGCTGCTGTGCCCCAAGGGAGGGACTTAATTGTGGTGAACTCTCCACCTGCCAATATGACATAGAACCTAGGACAGTTCTCAGGACTGGGGTGGTCCCCACCTCCATCTCCTCTCCTATGATGTCCAATAATACAATTCCATCAACTGAAGATTCATATTATACATTCCTTTGCAGGCTTTGCCATCACTCTTAGCATATAGATAAATCTAGAGAAAAATCAGGCTCAGAGAGAGATTAGGTGATTTATTCATGGTCATCAGTGGCAGGTTTTGGCACAGTGGATAAAATTCAAATCCAGCCTTAGACACTTGCTGTGTGACACTGGGCAAGACATTTAACTTCTATTTGCCACAGTTTATATCTGTAAAACAGGGATAATAATAGCACCAGCCTCCCTGGCTTGTTGGATCAATTAAAATTTATAAAACTTATAAAACTTAGCACAGTATCTGGTACATGGTAAGTACCATATAAATGTGTACTATGATGCTGATGTTGATGGTCACAAAAGCATGCAAATATTGGAACTTTCGTGGTGGAGACCCGGGTCTCTTACCTCCAAATTCAGTGGAGGGAGCTATGGTAGAATGCAAAAGAAAGTCAGAAAGACTTGGGTTGCCCCAGGGTCTGATATGATACTACCTTTCGCCTCTCTGAGCCTCAGTTTCCTCATCTGTAAAAGAAATAAGTTGGACTCGCCAGTTCCATACTCAGGAGCAGGACTCGGGTTGCTGAGGTTCCAGGCCGTCATGAGAAGCCCGCACCACCCCATCCCACCCCACAGTGACTCCCCAGAGGGGGCCCCCTCGAGCTTTCCCACCTCCCCAGTACCTGAATGGGGGTACGAAGAATGCCTGCGCTGGGAGAACGAGGGTCTGTTACATGCGCCAGATGCTTGTTGCATGGCGCAGGACGGGCCGGAGTGACCGGGACGCTCTTGGCCGAGCCCATTTTCAAGGCTCGGCCGGCCAGCTGCCCACGAGGGCGGGAGGACGGGAATACCTGAAAAGAGAAAGGGGAGGCTCACGTCTCTGACACCTTCCCAGCTGCTTCGCCTCCACGACAAGGGGAAGGGGAGTTGACCTTTGACTTCTGACTGCCTTGGTCTCCCCGGAGTGGAGGCCCCAGCGCAGTCCAGACAGAGGGTCCAGGCGTAGGGAGCGGAGGGGGGAGGTGCTTCCCAAACCCCGAGAGCTCACTCACTTTTTGGAGTCAAGCTTTCCTTTAGGATCTGTTAGCATTCGGTTCTCAAAGTAGCGTTTCAAACCTCCCGCCACGCCCCCTGGTTCCCTCTGATTGGTTGAATCTCGGACCACCCTCCTATACGCGAGACGCCTCTTGCCAATTCGGCGTTCATTGGGCCCTAGAAGTGTCTGTCACACGCACCACGGGGGCCAATGGGCATTTAAAATGGGACTCTGCTCCAGAAAGCCCCCCTCCTCCAATGTAAGCCTTTAGCTCCATCTCCAAAGGAACCTTTGATTAATTAAATGGATTTCCCTCTAGTTCATGCCGGCTGTCATTCCTTAAATCCCTGAAAAAGTGTTTAATGCACTAAGTTTCGTATTGGCTATAATTTAGAGTTTTAATGAAGAACGAAATAATAAAAGTATAGGTAAAATATGAATGATCAGACATTATCACAACCTTTGACAAGTTAATGGCTTGTTTCCCCCTCCGTCCCCGGAAGAGAGTTTATCCAATAGCAACTATTGGTTAGGGCTGCCATCAATCATATATCTCCACACTAAGGTTTCTTCCTCCTTAGAAACTGCTTTTCAAATGCCATGAAATGCTACTATCTCAGTCCTTCCATTTTTTCGATTAGTCCATTCCCAGTAAACGTTTCACGGGATGATTAGTTAAAATACCTGTCAATTACTTGGAAACTAGACTTGGATTGGTCAGTCGAAGGCGCGTGAGGGGGCGACAGAGGTGGCACAGTCAGGAGAGCAATACTTCGGCTACCGGCCTCGCAATCCTATAAGCGTTCTTTCTCTGGGGGACGAGGATTGGCTCATTTATCTGTCAATTTCTGTAGGAGGGCTTTTCATTGGCTCCCATAGAAAGTAGGGTAGAGCAATTTTATCTAACCGCCAGGCGCGCGCGTGTCTCTTTTTAGTGCGCGTGCGCTCAGAGTGGTTTACGGATTGGTTGAAATAGTAGGGGCGAGGAACCGTGGGAGTCGCGGGAGCCGTTCTGTGTGGAAGCGCTGCTGCCGGTGTCATGGCGGAGCTGAGTGAGGAGGCGCTGCTATCTGTATTACCGACTATCCGGGTCCCCAAGGCCGGAGATAGGGTTCACAAAGACGAATGCGCCTTCTCCTTCGACACACCGGTAAGCCCACTCCCCATGCCTGCGGCGAGCATCGCCTTGGTCATTCTGCCGGGGCCTGCACGACCGGACTATCGCAAAGCACCATGGGATTCGTAGTCCTCCGCGCCCTCTTCCGCCGTTAACACGAACGAGTACAGGGACTGTAGGCGACTACCACACCCAAGGGCACCTTACCCACCCCTTCTTTTCCCTGTCCTGTGGAGCACTCTGGGGGTTGTAGTCGCCCTTGCCTTTCTCTGTCATTCGAAGCCTCGGGTGCACCCTAGCCGAAGAACTACATCTCCCGAGCGGTCCTGGCGACCGGCTGGAGGGTTCTCTCTGGGCGCGTGGGGCCCATTGGGAGTGGTAGTCTGATGGGAGGTTTGCTTTTTCTCGCGTCTCTCCCTTCCCCCCTCTCCCCACACCCACCCAGGCTGCCATGGGGGTAGCTCCGACTGTGCACTGCGCCTCCCGCAGGTGTTGGCTCATTTTAGGGTCAGTGATGGGGAGCACTGAGTAGGAGCCTGCCACCTCGTGGGGAGGGGCTGGGATTGGATCATGAAATGCAAATGCAACTCCGACTGTTTCCTATCTACTGGCAAAAAGTCATCTTTCCTCTCTTTCCCTCCTCCCCCTCCCGTCCCCCCAATGACCTGTGGCTCTATTATAGCTCCTCCCCTAGAAGGAGCAGAGTAGGATGCCAAAAGATGGTTCTCGTCTTGGAGAAATGCAAAAGAATCTTACTCATCTCCTGCCTTGACTTAGATACTTCACAAAGCCACCACCCACACACCATGCTCCAAACTAATCACCCGGTGCCTCTTTTCCTGCTGTATTTTATTCTTAAGCAGAGATAATACAGGATCAGAAAACATTGTACAGTGCGGTGGCAGTTTAAGGGCCAAAGCTTAGAATGAGAGCGCAGTAAACTGGGTGTGATCCTCCCTTTCCATGTAGCTGTTGGGCCTTGCTTTGGGTTGTTCAGTCAGATGGGCTCATGTTTGGAACCAGTAAGTCAGGGTGGAAGGCCTTCCTTACATGTATCATCAGGATTTAGGATAGCTGTTTTGGAGTTTTTTTAAACTAATGCCTCAGTGCGGTGTCATCCATTGTAATTTTGTGGTCTGGAAGATCTCGGTAGTGTTGCTTCTTCTGGAGCTTGTTTTTGGTAGTGAGGGGAGAGGATTCCTCTGAATGGCGCTCTGGAGACTCCTTTTGCCTTGTGAGAGCCCGAACTTCTATTTCTAGGTCAGAAATTAAATAATTGCATGGTATGATCCTTGAATAATATAGCTGTTAGCTTTCTCCCTTTATAAATTATCGGGTGTGTCTATCTGTTTACATGTTGTAAGTAGAAAGTAAACTCCTTGAAGGTAGGGACTGTCATTGTGTCTCCCAGTTCCTAGTGTAAAGTAGCTCCTTGCACAAGGTGACACTTAAATATAATTAATTCTTGTTGCATTGGATTGATTTGTGAATTCATGGATTGGGTCAAGATTCCACTCTCAAAGGCTTTTTCAGCATTTGAAAGAGGCTGATGCATTTGCCTTTATGTTCTTGTTAGCTTCTATCTGTTCCAGTACCTAATTGCTTAAAAAATCCAAAAGGTCTCTATCTGCCTCTTGACAGCTATCCTTTTTAAGGAACTAGCAGCTCCAGGTGAGGGAGCTAATAAACCTTCCTTCACCCTGAGCAAATGTGACCCACTTGGCTGAGTACTATGGGATCTTCATTGGATATGTTTGGTTGTCGAATTTGGGATGGGGTTGGGATTGGGGTTTTGTGTGTGAAAAGGGTTTGGATGGTTTCTCCCATGGGAAATGCTGTTATGAATGTTGTTAACTATATCGTGTTAGGGGTGTTCGGATCTCTGTGAAGGTCTAGGATTTTCCTTGGTGTCCTATTCTTTATAATGTGAAGATTTTATAAGGCTATAGAAGTCCTTATTCTGGGAAGGTGATATCTGTTGTTACAGGGTATATTTTGTCATCATCCCCAATTTCTTCCATTTTCTCCATCACAACCTCAAGGAAAACCTATTTTTCTTAGGTGTGAACAGACTGAACTGGAAACTTGTCTTTGCCAGTATTTTTCTCCAGTGGATATATTGATTACTTCTCAGTAAGGATAGTCTTGGAAATGGATATGATTTCTATTGGTGGGAGGCTCTGGTGGGTTCTTATGTTTGGACTATGCTCTAGGAAGAGAGGATGATTTTGAGATAGGAATGCTAGATTGTTCAAGTTTCAGATTTTGAACATCTGGGACTTCCTAGTGCTTTTTGAAGTCAAAATTCATCCAGATTCCACTATAGGATATCTAGGATATAGTTCCCTTGGTCGTACTGCCCATAAGTATGAACCTCAAGTTACCTCCAAAGAACTGGTTCCCTAGTCTATCCTGCCATCCCATCCATCCCCAGAGAAACCTTTTGGGTGAAAATCAAGATTAAGTTTAAGAAGAGGGAGAAGGCTCTGGAGATTTAGACTTTTTGTGTTGATACTTAATCCAACATTCTGGGAAGCATTTTGAGACACACTCTTAAGCTTTGAAATGTAATGGACAGTCATAATTAAGTCTTCATCACAAGCTTTGTTTCTCTTAGAGAGGATTGAGTTGAAAATTTTTTAAATTAGGCCCTAGTTCTTGCTTATGATTATAGAATAAAAAGCAAGTTTCATTTCGTTTCTTTAGAATCCCTACTGACTTCAAGTAGTATTGATTAATATAGAGGTTTTATTCATTTTGTTTCCCTTAGGGAATTCTGTAGCACTTGTTCTGGAGTGTAGCTCCTTCATGCTTTCAGATTTCTATACAATAATGTCTTTGCATTTCAAAAACAAAATAATATTTTAGGGCTTTAATGCAAATGAGGCTACTTGTAGAATTCTCATTTGCCTTATAACATCAGCATTCTAATTATCAACAAATTTTAATATAGCTTGTTAAATTAGGGATAAATGATTAGTCTGGTTTGAATTTGTAGTAATTATTTTGCTCTTGACCCCTTATTATAAACTAGTTTTCCCTACACAAACTTTGAAATTAACCACTTAAGCTATGTGTGGATTGATAAAGATGAATTGTGTATAACTTCTGTTATTTTTGCTCTAAGTAACATATAGTAAAGTATGGTAAAGGAGAAGCTTTTGTAGATGAATGTAATAATTATAATAGAATATCTAAGCACAGAAATAAAAGAATAAGCTCAATTTTTCTCTTACTAAAAAACATAATGCTAGCAGTGTTTTTAAAAATGTGATAATCCTTTTTCCCAGGAAATGGTTTTTTGGTCCATATTGATTCTTATCCTTCTAAATTTTTATCTTAAGTGTGTATGTATATGTGTTCATGTATTGATAAGTATTTTTGTTTTTATATTTACTTCTTATAATGTACTTTGATATCTTTTGGTGCTTCCTTCTTTTCTTTCAAATCCAGTGATTTGTGTCATTCTGCAATATGTTAAAATGCACTGTATTATTTTGACGTCAAAGGATGTATAAAACATTCAGAGATTAAGACTTGAAAAAGGATATTCTTTATCTTTTATTGCAAATACTAATCTTTGTAGATTTATTTAAGTGAACAATTGTGGGGGTTTTTTTGGTATATGACAGCTTTGGGTTACTATTTAAAAACCAACCCCTCCTCATGTCTGTCTGACAGATCTAAAAATAGCATGGTTCAGTTAAATAATGTTAGAATCTTAATATGGATTCCATCCCTCCCATCCCTTTGGTGAACCTGTCTGGCAAGCTTTCACCTCCCTCTTTTCCTATCTCCCATCTCTCAGGAGTCCGAGGGTGGTCTCTACATTTGCATGAATACCTTTCTGGGCTTTGGGAAGCAGTATGTTGAGAGGCACTACTGCAGGACTGGCCAGCGGGTCTACCTTCACCTCCAAAGGACCCGACGTCCGGTAAGGTGGCTGGGGATGAACTGGGGAGCACATTTATGTTGGGCACATTCCAAATGGAACTTGTAGAACTCGGAGCTTAGCATTTTGAATTGTTTTCAGTGGTCTATTACCGTTGCAATATCTGCTAGATTTATCCTGTTTCTGAGGACTTTTTTTTTTAATGACTTTTCATTCAGAACATTTTTCCCTGCAACATTGCATTGTTTTCTCCCATCTCAGTTCAGTTCTTTCCTTAGATTTTCACCAACATACTATATTTATTCCTGTGGCCCTGGCATTGACCCTCTCCTCCCTGCCTCATTCTAGAAAGAAGATGATACCACTTCAGGTACTGGAGATCCCCCTAGGAAGAAGCCTACTCGCCTGGCTATCGGTGAGCATTCCAAACAACACAATTCCCTTGTTCTTTTTCTTCTCATTGCCATGAGGACTGCCCCCAAGGAAGGGGCCCTGATCTGAGGTCCACTCAGTTTTGGAGAAGGTGAAAATCCAGCAGGTGGGGAGGGCCAGGGATCTAGGAACCTCTGGGTCACCAAGCCTCAGCTATTGCCCTGTTTTCCTTCTCCTCCTTCTTGCCTACCAGGTGTGGAAGGCGGGTTTGACATCACAGAGAAGTTTGAATATGATGAGGATGTGAAGATTGTCATTTTACCAGACTACTTGGAGATTGCCCGAGATGGGCTGGGAGGGCTGCCTGAGATGGCCAGAGACCGGGTATGGACATCCTTCCCCACCTTGGCACCAGAGAGCCCAAGGCTGGTGGGAGATAGGAGGGACTGGGGAAGGCTGCTGGAGGAACAAAGGTAGAACAGTGTCTAGAGCTAGGCATCCAGTTCTGCCTCTGACGTCAGTGCCCTTCTATCTGCTCTCTCAGATCACCAGTGCAGTGGAGGCCCTGCTGTCAGCAGACTCTGCCTCACGGAAACAGGAGGTGCAGGCTTGGGATGGGGAGGTGCGGCAAGTCTCCAAGCACGCCTTCAATCTCAAGCAGCTGGAGAATCCTGCCAGAATCCCTCCCTGGTGAGACCTAGTCCTGTGGCTTCCACAGACAGCATAGCTAGTGTCTCAGTTGGGAAAGAGAGGGCACTCCTCCCGGTTTGGAGTTGGTAGGGAGAAGGAGTTAGGGGAGAGGGATCAGCTATGGTAAAGAGGGGAGATCATGGGCAAATAAATGTCCCGTCTAAGCCCCTTGTCATCCTCATTGTATGAATACATATTTGGGAACACAGGAAGGAATTATGTTGGTGGTAGGAAGATTTGTACTGCCACATCCCTTTTATGGTTTCGTAGGGAAGGCTAGCCTTTTCCCTGTTTTGTTTTGGCAGTGGCTGGAAGTGTGCCAAGTGTGATATGCGGGAAAACCTGTGGCTCAACATGACAGATGGTTCCATACTCTGTGGTCGTCGATATTTTGATGGCAGTGGAGGCAATAACCATGCAGTGGAACATTATAAGGAAACGGGATATCCATTGGCAGTTAAGCTGGGCACCATCACACCTGATGGTGCAGGTATGGTGCCTCTACCTTCCTCTTATATAGGTCTTCGACTTCCTTTAGCTTAGACATCCATTTCTTTAGGAAATGGAGGTGGGCTTCACATGCAGATACTGGCTGCCCTTCATGCCTGGAACACTTTCCTTTCTCATCTCGACCTCCTGGCTTCCCTGAATATCTTCAGGTCTCAGCTAAAATTCCAGCTTCTACAAGAGGCTTTTTTCAGTCCCCCTTAATGATAATACCTTCTCTCTTGAGATTATTTTCAAGTGATCTGCATATATCTTGTTTATAAATAGTTGTTTGCAAGTTTTCTCCCCCATTAGATTGTGAACTCCTTGAAGTCAGGGACCATTCTTGCTTTTCTTTTTAACCCCAGCTCTTTGCTTAGTGCTTGGCATATAAAAAACATTTAGTAGGGGCGGCTAGGTGGCGCAGTGAATAGAGCGCCGGCCCTGGAATCAGAAGGACCTGAGTTCGGAGCTGGCCTCCGACACTTAATCCACACAAACAAAAAAAAACCTAGCCTTGTAACCTTGGGCAAGTTACTTAACCCCAATTGCCCTAAAGGGGTGGCTAGGTGGCTAGGTGAGTAAGAGCGCTGGCCTCGGAGTTGGGATGACCCGAGATCAGATCCGGCCTCAGAAAATGAGCACCCACACATAAATAATGACTAGCCTTGTAACCTTGAGCAAGTTACTTAACCCCAATTGCTTTAAAAAAAAAAAAACCAAAACATTTAGTAAATGTTTGTCCAGTTGACTTGAGATTTTGAGAGAGAGGGTGGCCTGAATAAGTTTTATCATTCAGTCCCATGAGGGTTTCCCTTTTGGAATTGGAGGGACTGGGGTCAGACCTAATCTCCCCGTAAATAACATTATTCCTTTCTCGGTGCCTAGACGTTTATTCATATGATGAAGATGATATGGTCCTGGATCCTAATCTGGCAGAACACCTCTCTCATTTTGGCATTGACATGCTGAAGATGCAGAAGGTGAGTGAGTTGTTTCCAACAGCTTCCTTCCTTCACATCACCCTCACTTCTCTAGAGTTTGCAGCCCTAGGGAGGCCTGGAAATTAGGTCCTGGGGCAACGTTGGGCTTGAGCATTGACCCCAAGCATCTGGTCTTTTTTGGCTGTCACTGAAAGAAAGTGCTTTGAGGACTACCACCTTTGCTGCCTGGGCAGGGTTTGTGATTCCCCATTAAGAACTTTCGTCTAGAATCAGAGCTTTTTTTTTTTTATTCCTTGATTCACACAGGGGTTAGATAACTTGTTTTGTCATGGATTTTTGTACCTTGTAAAGAGTTGGATGACATGGATTATCTTTAAGATGCTGTAATTTAACAATGTTTGTGAGTTCATATTATATGGGTAGCACTATGTTACGTGCTATAGTTGGCACAAAGAGGTATAACATACAGTTAAGTTAAACCTGAGAAGATCATGGGTCCCAAACCTGACTTGCCCATTCCTACCCCAGACAGACAAAACAATGACAGAGCTGGAGATAGACATGAACCAGCGGATTGGTGAATGGGAGCTGATCCAGGAGTCCAGCGTGCAGCTCAAGCCCCTCTATGGCCCCAGTTACACTGGCATCCGAAACTTAGGCAATAGCTGTTACCTCAACTCGGTGGTTCAAGTGCTCTTCAGCATCCCTGATTTCCAAAGGAAGTGAGTGTTTTCTTCTCCCAACTTTATTTGGCCATTTTGCTTAAGGGCTCTGGACGTCAGTATCTCTCATCTTCCATTTCACAGCCTGCTTGATTCTCTCCTTCCTCATATTATCCTCAATTCCCTGCCCTGCTTTGCATTATATTCAAGTTGCAGAATGGTTCCTCAGAAGCTTACTGTGACTCTGTAGGCCTCAGACATTACAAAGGGATAAAATTGAATAAGATGGGTAATAGCCCCCAAACCCATACAACCCCATATAATTCCTCACTTAAGCTTTTGTGCTTTAGCAACAGAACCCAGTTCCAAGTCTCTTATTTGCTAGTCTGAAATTGTATTATCTGACAAACAGCGCCATTAGTCCAGCAAGGTATGAGAGGGTTGAGTTGATTGAGATAAAATGTTAAGACAAAATCCTTGGCCTTGAGTTTACAGTTTAATTTGGAAGAGAGGACATGCAAGAAGAACCATTAGAAAACATTTATGATGAAGCATACCAACAAATACAGATTAATATTGTATAAATTCTATATTCCTAATCTGAAAGCTGCTTTTCCCCCCTTCTCTTTCAAAAGGGATTCCAGAGAGCCACCTTGAGACTAGGAAGGCCCATCCTATTATCCTACTAGGCAGTTTTTCTGGACTCCAAGGTCCATTCTCATTTGGGGTAGAGTTCCTTCTAAATATCACTTTTCCTTGGACTCCTCTCATAGTTTTCTCTAGTTCACTGGTAACCACTAACCTTCCCCTTAGTTTGGTCTGGACTGGAGGGTTGTAAACATTCTCTTGGCCCCCAGGTATGTGGACAAGTTGGAGAAGATCTTCCAGAATGCGCCATCAGACCCCACCCAGGACTTCAGCACCCAGGTGTATGTGACTAAGCCCTGAAGTGAAGGGGATGGAAAGAATCTGGGTTTAGATTTTTGCCATGACTCCTATGAATTGAGTGAAGTGGTGGGGGTCCCGGGGAGGTGGAGGGAGTTTACCATTGTTTGCCTCTTGGAGGTGTCCTGAGTGGACAGAATTCTTGCTTAGACCAGTAGCAGGGAGCCAAGAAGAATGATAGCTTGGATTTACTTGGGACTTAGCAGTCTCTAAAACACTTTCCTTATAGCATTCCAGTGAATTAGGTAGGGCAGATATTACCATCTCCATTTTACAGCTTAGGGAGGTTGAGTGACTTCCTTGGTCACACAGCCACTGAGAGTGAAGGAAGAACTCATCCTTGTGTCTTCTGGGTTTTAGGGTTTGTGTTCCTTTCCCTGCCTCTTTTAAGGTTTTCAGAGCCTTGGAGTAAAGTGCCCAAGGAGGGTGTGTGATTTGGAGGCACACTACAGATGTCAGGAACTTGCAGTTAGTATGACAGTAGTGGCACCTGGGCTTGAGACTCATTGTGGGGCTTGTGCTGACTCTTGAACATTATCTTAGAGCCAAGTTGGGCCATGGCCTTCTCTCAGGGGAGTACTCCAAGCCCGCACCAGATTCTGGAGATGGGGAACAGGTGCCAGAACAAAAGGTGAATTTTTTTTTTTATCCTTTGGTTGGTCTGTTTCTAGAATTGAGGGAGAGTCCATGGGAAATTCTCAATGAGAAGGATAGTAAACTTTGAGCACCAACTGAACTACTTTTCTGCTTCCTCCAGGGAATTCAAGATGGCATTGCCCCTCGAATGTTCAAGTCCCTCATTGGCAAAGGCCATCCAGAGTTCTCAACCAACCGGCAGCAGGATGCCCAGGAGTTCTTCCTTCATTTTATAAATATGGTTGAGGTAAAAAGGGGACTCTTGACCGAGAGAAGGGAGGAAAATAAGCAGAGGGTGGGCAAGGCAACCTTTCTCCAGGACTGTTTGACTCTTCTTTTTCTTATTTCTTCCTCTACCAGTCATTCTAATCCCCTTAACTTGGCAGTACTACTTGTGTCCAGAGCACCTGAGGAATAGTAAAGGGAATATATGGTTCCCTGACATCAGGGACCTTATAGCCAAATTGGCAAGAGATCCCATTTACCAAAAAAAACCCAAACAACAGCAAACCAACAACAACCACCAGATTCTTTCCAGTGTTGGTTGGTGGGGTTTACTAGGGAAGACTCCCATTTCACCCTTGTGTCACTGAAGGCTTGGTGGGCTTCCCTTTCCTCTCTAGGCCCTCATTCCCTATCTTGGATCCCTCAATCCTTCTTCCTCCTCCCTGCCTTCCCATTTCCCTTCAGAGGAATTGCCGAAGCTCAGAAAACCCAAATGAAGTATTCCGATTCCTGGTGGAAGAGAAGATCAAGTGCCTGGCCACGGAGAAGGTCAAGTACACCCAGCGAGTGGACTATATCATGCAGTTGCCTGTACCTATGGATGCAGCCCTTAACAAAGGTTGGGGTTGGCAGTAACACTACAAATGACATAGACCCACCTGGAGGCTTGAGCTCTCCATGGCCCTGGGATGAGAGAAGGTCCCGTGCTTTGGGATAGCTGGGCTGTGCAGGTGGAGTGGGACGTGCCAGGAGAGGGGGGTGGGAGTGAGCTGACGGGGACAGCTTTGGTTTTGTGCCCCCAGAGGAGCTTCTGGAGTATGAGGAGAAGAAGCGCCAGGCAGAAGAGGAGAAGCAGCCTCTGCCCGAGCTGGTTCGGGCCCAGGTGCCTTTTAGTTCCTGTCTGGAGGCATTTGGGGTCCCTGAGCAGGTGGATGACTTCTGGAGTACAGCCCTGCAAGCTAAATCTGTAGCTGTGAAGTGAGTCCCGTTGCATTGGACCTGTGGGTGTGGTGCTTAGAGCCCTGCTCCACGATCCCATCCCATTGTTCATGGCTGGGCTTCCACTTCACAATCAGTTGGGATTGGTGGTTTCTTCTTAAACTCCAAGCATGAGGTGCTTGTACACACCTGTATGTACACCAAGTCAGGTTTTCACAGCACTGCTTTCTCACAGAAACATAATTCAGGGATAAAGCCGTCCTGATTCTTAGCAAGTCACCTTGAGCTCTGTCATGTGGATCAACACTGCTTGGGTTCCTGTAAAGAACTGGGCTGCTGCAGGCCACTACAAATTTCAGAATGTTACTGCTATCCATTATTCACTGCCCATAGCCCCAACATGGCCCTGCTTTAGGATTTTGCTGCTCTCTCTTCAGAAACATTAGCAGCTTTCTTGAAGGAAGGCATTTTGTGAGGCAGTAGCCCTCTTGCCCAAGAAGAGCTGAACTTCAGAGAAGGAATGTCCCAGGAATAGGAAAGGGAAAGCCTGGGATTCCTCATGTATAAGGCCTTTCTCTTTCTCAGGACAACACGATTTGCCTCGTTCCCTGACTACCTGGTCATCCAGATCAAGAAGTTTACCTTTGGTTTGGACTGGGTGCCCAAAAAGCTAGGTATGTACCCTTGTCCCACCTAGCCAGTGTGTCACTTGGTTTTGCTTAGCTCTACTCTGTTGGGAAGAAGGGCCTCAGTTGGTGGTGGGAAGTGATAGCAACGTTTGGTTTTTTGTTTGTCAATAAAGACATTTTTAAGTGCAGTAGAACAACTAAAAATAATTTTTTAAAAAAATCCCTAGATACAGTGTCTAGGATGATGGGATGATGAGGGTTAAGAGAAAATAAAGGCATGATACAGTTTTAAAGCTGGAAAAGCCCTTAAAGATAAAGAATGCGTCTGGAGGAAGGCTGCCAGAGTGAAGGGCAGAGCCAGAATAGAGAGATAAAAGAGATAGGCAGCTGCTGTAGGGCACAAATGTGGGAGAGGGAGGTAAGGAACACCCTTTAGGGCTTCGAGGGACATTAAGTAGATCATCAAATCCAACCCCCATCATTTTGCAGATGAGGAAACTTGATCAGAGATAGAAAAGGGCTTGCTCAAGGTCACAAATAGTAAGTAGCATTTGAAGATTTGAACCCAGATTTTCTGACACCCTGATGCCTGTCTCTTAATATTTACTTAAAAAAAAATTCTTGTGAAAAGTCAGCTGGGCTAAAGGAAAGGCTCAGAGGTTCCTGCTGGACAAAGCAGAGGGAGGGTTCAGTTTCCACACTTTGTAGAAGGAGCACCAAGCCCTGGTCATTGTGGTGAAGCAGCCAGCTGTCATGTTTTATGAGGAATGGCTGATGGGGCTGGGCAGTATTGAATATTTAAAGAGTCATCATCTAGGAAGAGAATTAAATGCATCTTCAGGCTCTACAAGGCTGATCCAAAATTATGATCAGTAGGTGGAAATTATAGGGAGGCAGGTAAGGAAAGATTCCCAACAGAGAACTGTCAGTAACATTATAGAAGTTAGGCACTTCCTGGTCCCTGCAGGTGTTTGGGTGTTATGGGATGGTTTAACCAGATAACCTCACAGATCCTTTCCAGTGTTTAAACTTATATGATTCTATTCCATATCTTTCTTTTCATAGATAACTTTTCTCTGAGCATCAGTCCCCTTAACTAACTACCATTTAGTGAAAGAACAAGGAGGAAAATGCAGGGCTGATTCCAGGGCTTTTTCCACAATACTGTGCTTTGGTGGTTCACTTTAATTTGGTCCTTTTCTAGAAGTAGTTCCAGTATTTGGGTAAACACGTGAGTTTCCCAAAGGACTTGTTGAGGCTAAACTGATGGGAGCTTGGAGTTTGGAAGTCATTCACCTCCTTCATGGTTACAGATGTATCCATTGAGATGCCCGAGGAGCTGGATATCTCACAGCTTCGTGGGGCAGGCCTGCAGCCTGGAGAGGAGGAGCTACCTGACATTGCTCCACCCTTGGTCACCCCAGATGAACCCAAAGGTAGCCTTGGTTTCTATGGAAACGAAGATGAAGACTCCTTCTGCTCCCCTCACTTCTCCTCTCCGACATGTTAGTGATTCTTCTTCCTGCCTGTCTTTCTTTACCTTGCTGATGGGTGGGGAAGGGAAGCTGTACCCCTTCCTTGCCCTTTCTTCCTCTTTGTACTTTGCCTGTCAGTCTTCCTTTTTGCATTCCCTTTTCCCACATGTTAAAGAACCCCTTATGTAGGTTCTTTTTGGGGAGGTGGAGATACCCCAGATCTTCCATTCATACCCTTGGGATGAATGGAAGTCGGTCTTATTAGTTGTGTGCACCCAGTGTCTCTGTTTTGAAAAGAAGTAGGAGGATGTAGTCATGGTCCAAAAATGGGGATCCCCTGGGTGGCTGGGCACAGAGGGATGGAAGTGGGGGTGTGAGTCACCTTCATTTCTGTTCCTCTTGGGTTTATTGAACCACAATAGGTTGGTGAGATTTTTCAAGTTTAGGGGAAGGGTATGGGGAGGGTAAGAGAAGGTGGGGTGGGGTGGGGTGGGGAGGGGGGGAGGAGGATGAGGTAAGATCTGGGAGGTTGGAGGGCAGGCAGTGTTCAGTGAGCTAGATGATACCTTGTCTGTATCCTATCCTCCACAGCACCCATGTTGGATGAATCTGTCATCATTCAGCTGGTGGAGATGGGCTTCCCCATGGATGCCTGCCGCAAAGCTGTCTACTACACTGGAAATAGTGGGGCTGAAGCTGCTATGAACTGGGTCATGTCTCATATGGATGATCCAGGTATGGAGGAGGGTCTAAAAGATGAAGGGTTGAGGGGCAGGGATTCTTGACCCATTCCACACCTCAGCACTGTACCCTGTACCCCCACAGACTTTGCAAACCCACTTGTCCTGCCTGGCTCCAGTGGTCCTGGCTCTACCAGCACAGTGGCTGATCCCCCATCAGAAGATTGTGTGGCAACTATTGTCTCCATGGGTTTCTCCCGGGACCAGGCCATGAAAGCGCTTCGAGCTACGGTACACACTGAGGAGTTCAGTGGTGGGGAGGTAGAAGTAGAGAAGGGGGAATGTGGGAAGGGTAGATACGCCATGGATGAAATGAGTTATTTGTACCTAGAGAACACTTAAGAGTTTTCTCAGTATCCTACCTAAAATATAATCCTTGCCATGTAATTTTGGAAAAAAACTTACCTTTCCTCTCTTCCAGAACAACAGTCTTGAACGGGCAGTGGACTGGATTTTTAGCCACATTGATGACCTGGATGCAGAGGCCGCTATGGACATTTCAGAGGGGCGCTCAGCTGCAGATTCCATCTCTGAGTCTGTGCCTGTGGGGCCAAAAGTCCGAGATGGTCCGGGAAGTGAGTATCTCTGAGGGAAAAGCAAGGCTATGTTGCTTGTCTAAGATTGGCCTCTAGTGTCCACCCCAGAACTCACCACTAGAAACTCTCCTTTTTGGGGGGTTTAAAGTTCCTGCAGAAGTTAAGCCTGTCTTTAAGAGTGAGAGTTGATGGGTTGGAAATTATTTATTCCTAGTTTTTCACATGGTCTATGACAAACTTTCCTGTAAATCATGTATTGATTTTGAACCTTGTGAATGGGTCACAGGAAATAGATCTTGGGGAGTATGTCTCTGAGATTCCTCCCTTATTCTTCCTTCTGGGTCTTTCCTTATTATTTCTCCTCAAATTCTCCTTCCCTAGAGTATCAGCTTTTTGCCTTCATCAGTCACATGGGCACCTCTACCATGTGTGGTCACTATGTCTGCCATATCAAGAAGGAGGGCAGGTGAGACGCTGATTGGGGGTCAGGGCAGGGGTGGTTTGGAAAAAGGATAGGAGGAGATCATCTATTCAGGTGATAGTGCTAGGGATGGAAGAAAACAAATAAAAGAACCCTAATGAAACAATAAAAAAAGCATAGCTGAAAGTTCAGAAGGGGCACTGAAGCAAGGGCACTTTTGCTACTACGATGTTAAATCTAAGTATGTGCATGAAATTCATAGCCAGTCCTCTTTGAACAGAAATGTTCGTTTTTTGTTGGTGTTTTTAATTGATCATAATAAAAGGAGAGGAGGGGAAAGAGGGTTTTGAGTTTGGCATTATCAGAAAATCCTAGAGCTGGGAGATCATTTGTATGGGAGAACCAAGGGCAAAAGGTTATTTATAAAGCAGGAGTGCTTTGTAATGACATCTGTAGACTCTGGCTGTTGGAAATAGTCAAATCTTAAGTAGGCAGAGAAAGTTGGAGATTGCTATATGGTTATCTAGTCTCATTTCTACTAGTGACTTCCTTGTAATGGCTCAGAAACTGAATTGATATAGCACTAAGACCACAATTCATTCATCTTCTTTTCGACTAGGTGGGTTATCTACAATGACCAGAAAGTATGTGCCTCAGAGAAGCCACCCAAGGACCTGGGCTATATTTACTTCTACCAGAGAATGGCCAGCTAAGAGCCTTCACTCTGCCTCATTTCTTCCTGAAAATGGAGGCCAGGCAGCAGTGGCATCACAGACCAACTGGCATGAGGAGGGGCTGGACAGAGAAGGAACCCCGATTTTCCTCCTCGATCCCCTTCTCTTCCTATCCCTTATAGCACACTGGAGGCCTTGAGGGACTGGCTGAGTTAAGGGGAAAGCTGGAATGCAGGGGCCCACCCCCCACAGACTTAGGGGGGCGAGGGGAGGGGAGGAATGGACCTTCTGTCTATATTGAGACCTTTTCGATTTTCCCCTTCAGTTCCCTTTCCCTCTTCCACACCCTTTACCACTCTGCTTTTGATTTTCAGAGGCCCTTCAAGAAGAGAGAGAATATGAGAGAGAGTGAGTGAATGAGAGAGAAAGGGAGAGTGAAAGAGTGTGCATAGGTCTGTGCGTCCGTGTGTGAGAGAGCGTGTGTGTGTGTGTGTGTGTGTGTGTGTGTGTGTGTGTGTGTGTGTGTGTGTGTGTGTGTGTGTGTGGCTTTGTGAATCACGGTTCAGGGATGGGGCAATTCTTTGTCTCTCTCTTTACACTCCATTTCCTCCCCTGCCCCCTTTTCCCTGTATTCCATCTTTGTGTTCCTTCCCTCCTGGGTTGGGTAAGGAAAAGTGGGAGGATATTGGGGGATTCTCCCCATCCCTTTGCTACCAGTCTACCCACACCCCTCTCCTCTAGAAAATGCCAAAACACCAGATGTGAATAAAAGTCTAAAGGGTGAATTGTGGTGACATCAATTTGGAAAATGGCTTCTTGCCACCTCTTTAGGACCTGAGAAAGAAGCTGTCTTAGAAAGTGACCACCCCTTACCATCCATGTCATGCTGGCTTCCAAATGGCCAGTGGGCTTTTGTATGAAGGTTCTCAGCCTCATTGCACAGACAGCACACTCCATTATAATCCCTTCATGTTATTGTATCCAAGAGTGAAAAATTAGTGTCAGGATGAAGCCTTGGAATGAATGAAAAGTGGGGCTAATGGGACTGAGGGTACTTACCAAAGCTGCCTCTACTGATCTGCTGCTGAGCCTGGCAGCCTATTGCTAGGCACTAAGCTGAGGTCTAGCAGCATCCTTCCCTCAAGGCCTTTGTTGCATGGCACCCTTTATATGGTCTGCTGGTGAGGGCAGAGCTGAGCTTGGCCATGTGCTAGCTAGAGGAAGGAGCTATGGCAGACCTCTCAGCCATCAGGCCCCAGGAAATTACTGAGAAGAATCTGGTACTGTAGGCACGGAGTCATCTTGGCCTCTTGAAAGTTAACATCCAATTTCTATGAGCTTTTGCCAACAAGGGTGTCACCAGCTAAGAAGTGTAGTTTGTCCTCTGGCCCTCAGCTGTCTGTAAAGATGCAGGTAGAATGGAATGTGACAGTGGGTAAGTCACTTCACCTTTCTGGACTTTGGTTTACCCTTCTGTAAAATGCGCTCGTACTAGGCAAGCTCCACGAACCCCTTTCCCCTTTTTTGCGGGTGCTCTAATGGGGGTAAGAAGGAGCACAGGTATTGAGTAAATTTTGGTTGGGAAGCCTAGAGGTGGCCTTCCCTGCGGAGCTCTCTGAAGGCGGGGCCCCGAGGGCAGCCTGAATGCCTCTAGAGGCGGGGCGTCGGGGGCGGCCCGTAGAACGCGGCAGTGGGCGGGGCGCCGGGTTGGGGCGGGGCTACTTGCCGGTCTACATAAGCGGCTTGGGATTTGGGGCGGTGGTTGTGCTCTACTGCTGACCTTCAATATTCTTCGGAGTCGCTGCCCGTTACCGACGAGCCATGGCGTCGCGGAAGTTCTTCGTCGGGGGCAATTGGAAGATGAATGGAGACAAGAAGTGTCTGGGGGAGCTCATCACTACGATCAACGGAGCCAAGGTGCCCGCCAACACTGGTGAGCGCGGGGGTGCAGGGCTGTAGGGCAGCCGGGCCCGAGCCGTTCCTTCCCACGCCCCCCGTGACCACCTCCCTGGCCCGGGATGGGTTGGGACCGGCCGCACGGGCCCCCCGGGGGACATCCCCATTCATCCCCCGGGGAGGGTGGGATGCTGGGTTCGATTAATGGATGGGGCCGCGGGTAGCCGCTCGTGGGGGCGGGGAGGCGGGTCGCTGCTCTTCTCCCCGCGGGGTCCCAGGAGGAAGATGACTGAGCGAAATGCGCCGGCTGAGCTCCGCTCCCCCTCCCATGCGCGCTGTGCGGGGTTGCACGTAGCGCGGGTTCGGGTTGGCGGGGCACGTGGCCGGCGCCTGGTCCGGAGCCCAGACACCGGAGATGGCTGGAGCTGCCCGAATGCGGCTGGTGCCCCTGTGCCAGCCCGGGGTAAAGGGCAGCTGCGAATCTGGGGCTCCTTCAGGCCCAAGTAGGGAGAGCCATCGTCTCCCCACTTTTCTACATTCCCACCCCCATCCGCGATCCTTAGATATAAGGTCAAGGAGAGTGACAAGACTTTGCAAGGACAGATTTTAGCAGCCCCTTCCCAAGTTCTTTAATTGGCTCATACACCTTTTCAGCTCCTTGAACCCCCTCCTCCCCAGTTTCCTGTTTCCTATTCGAATGCCCGTATGAGGCTTTGGATCACAAAACTATTTTGGGAAAAGGGTAGGGTTGCCTCTCAGGGAATGCTAAGTGTCCGGGCTTAGAATAGCCTTGAGGTAACCAGAGCTAGCCCTGCTTAAAGAGCACTAGGGGACAGGGCTGATAATGAAGAGGCTGGGCCCATGGTCTTTAACGGGGAACCTAAGTGGGGTTAGGGCTTTATGGAAACAAATTTTGTTTGGAGGCAGGACTGCCTTCCCTTCCTGCCAAAAAAAACATGGCAGTACTCTGCTTTGGAAGGTTTTTCAGGAGAGGAGCTAAGTAGGGCTTTACTTCTGAGAGCATGACTTCACTTCTCTGTACACTTCCCTCCCCAGAGGTGGTATGTGGAGCCCCTGCTATCTACCTTGACTTTGTTCGGCAGAAATTGGATGCAAAAATTGGTGTAGCTGCTCAGAACTGCTACAAAGTGGCCAAGGGTGCATTTACTGGGGAGATCAGGTAAGGTACCAGACTGGGCCAAGCTGTATGAAATGCCCCTTATTTTAGCTTGATATTATGGGTTTGGGGGGAAAGGGAGGATGAATAGGTACAGATTGGGAGTCCTCTGTATTGAGCCTTAGCTTTCTTTCTCAGCCCTGCCATGATTAAGGACTGTGGGGCCAACTGGGTGATCCTAGGACATTCTGAAAGGAGACATATCTTTGGGGAGTCAGATGAGGTGAGTAATAGGGAAGGAAATGAGAAGAGAAGGGGTTAGCAAGGGAATACCTCAGGCGATAGGAGGAGGGAGAATGTCTTAATAACATATTGTCTCTGCAGCTCATTGGGCAGAAGGTAGCCCATGCTTTGTCAGAAGGCCTAGGAGTGATTGCCTGTATTGGTGAAAAGCTGGATGAAAGGGAAGCTGGAATCACTGAGAAGGTTGTTTTTGACCAGACCAAGGCCATTGCAGGTAACTGCTGGTTCAGGGATGATTAGTCCCTGTGTCACAGATAGGGATACTGAGACCCTGAAGTGAGTGGCAGGCAGAAGGCCATGCCCATGCTCCTGACTCCCTAAGCATCTGCTGAGTCGGGAGAGTGGAAATCTTTATTGGGTCAACCCTTTGCCTAATAATGTAAAAGGTACTACTTGCCCTCTTGTGCCACCTTCTGGCTTTAAAGGCAAAAGGCTGGAGCTGGAGGAAACACCAGGAGTTAGATTGAAATTCCAAAGTCTCCAAGCCTGAGTACCCTCTGTCCCCACAGATAACGTGAAGGACTGGTGCAAAGTCGTCCTAGCCTATGAACCAGTCTGGGCTATTGGTACTGGCAAGACAGCTACGCCCCAGCAGGTAATAAGACCCTTGGAAAAGACCCCAGCAGGAAGAAGGAACACGGTGTCCTGCTGCCCTCTTGAATCACAGAACTTCAGAGATGGAAAAGAGATATTATCTAGTCCAGTCTCATTTAGGAATGAAGAAACAGAGGTCCAGAGTGGTGGTAATTTATCCCAGGTCATACAGCTAGTTAGTGACAAAACTGGGATTAAAAGCCAGATCAGTGACCTTTCGTTATACTCTCATTTGCCTTTACAAGATTAACTCAGAAATTTCTATGATCATCCCTTCCCACTTTGCCTTTAAGAGTTCCATGAAGGGGTGGCTAGGTGGCACAGTGAATAGAGCACAGGCCTTGGAGTCAGGAGGACCTGAGTTCGAATGTGGCCTCAACCACTTAACACAAAAACTAGCTGTGTGACCTTGGGCAAGTCATTTAACCCCAATTGCCTTCCAAAAAAAAAAAAAAAAAAAAAAGAGTTCCAGGAAGAGATTTAAGAGCTGTCTGGGTATCTCTCTCTTCTAGGCCCAGGAGGTACATGAGAAGCTTCGGTGCTGGCTTAAGACCCATGTCTCAGAAGCTGTATCACAATCTACCAGGATCATTTATGGAGGTCAGTAGGTGTGATCCTCAGCGTGGAGAGAGGAAGGATGGAAGAGAGGATGGGAAAGCAGAGACTCTCCAACCTGTGGGACTTAATCTTTTCTCTCTTCTTCCCAGGCTCTGTGACTGGGGCCAACTGTAAGGATCTGGCATGCCAGCCTGATGTGGATGGCTTCCTGGTGGGTGGAGCTTCCCTTAAGCCTGAATTCCTGGACATCATCCAAGCCAAAAATTGAGCCCTTCATGTGGCCCTCTTACTCCCTTACATGCCGAGCTGGGACAAGGCCACACAAGTCTGGTTTGCCCCTCCCCCTACCATGTGATTGTGATGCTGGTTCCCCTCCCCCCATGGTCCAATTCATGCTACACCTTCCTCCACTGTGGAGATCGTGTGCCCCAGTTCTCAGCTCCTCAGCCCTTCCTCCAATGGACCAGGCCGTTCCATTTATTGTAAATTTGAAGGAAGCACATTGTGTTTGTGGTTTCTTATTGGTTGGGTTGGAAATGGAAAGGGTGTGACTCGGTGTTCTCTGTCTCTGTAAGGGGTGGGTGGCTGACATCTTTTTCTTCTTCCCTCTACTTCCTGTTTCTCAGACTCTGGCCAGACTTACGGTCCTGTCAGCCAGGGGTGGGGGTGGGGCTGAGGGGTGGGAAATAGGTGATGACAAGGGTGAATGCCAGCCTTGTGCCAATGACTTACTCTGAGTAAGCCCCAGAGATGGGGAGGGTGGAGGAGAGAGGGAGACAGGGGACAAAGCATCCAGTGATATCTCGTTGCCTGTCAGGCAAACCCTAGTTTAGAAACTACAACGGAACTTTTACAATACTCTTATTATCATTTAAAGAAAACAGGCCTTCAGCTTTGGCTGAAGCTACAGTCAAGTCTGTCTGTACTAGGTTGGGTCACTGGTAGAGCAGGTACCGTTTCATGGCAGGGGGCAAGGGTAGGGCAGAAACCTCACCCAGCCGGGCTTCCCCCAAAATGTCACGGATGCACAGTCGGCTCAGGTGGAGAAGGGAGTGGGGTTCCGCTGCAGGGAGAGAAGAGGAAAATGATTACTTGAGGGGTAATGAATTGGAGGTTACTTCTGGCCTCACCCTCACCTTCTGTCCTTGGACCTCTCTGTTCCCTTAACCATTTTGGGTGATCTGGCCATAGGGTGGGAGACCAGGATTTGGGGGAATAGTCGTATACTGTTGTCTCCTGAGCCATTTGAGAAAGGATTTCCAGAGCCTACAAATCAATGAATGCTACCATAGAGGTCTGGGGATAGCAGGGCAGAATCCTTGATGGAAGTTGAGAAGCTATTGCAACTAACTGTCACTACTGCTTTTCTTCAAAAAAGAGGAAATAAGTTCCTTAGTACCCAAAGCCTCTCTATCCCTTTCCCCCAAGCCAGAGCTCTGTTGGGAGGGTGGGCTAGTAAAATCTTTAACCCTGGGCCAGAGCCTTTGACTTTTCCCCATCAGACCAAATTCCTCCCCTCTACCCTGGTCCCAAGCCTTGTGTTTTTTTTTCCCTAGGGCCTGCCTACATGTTGTGCCCACAGTCTCCATCAACTGAAAAAGACAGTTTTAGGGAATCCAAATGGAAAAAGGCCTGTCAAGTGTTTTGAGATCATTGACCCCCAAGACCCCTATCCCTGTGACAGACTATCCCCAAACAGAACAAACTTCAGTTGAAGGGCTTCAGTTAGCTTTGTTCCTTCTCTCTAATTTGTCCTCTCAGCTCCCTGTGTCCTGGAAACATAAGACACCCCAACAAATCTAGCACCCCAGTCTCACCTCTCCTTTCACCCAGGTAGCGGATTCGAACTTGGCACTGCCCCCATACAGCACTGACAGCAGGGTAGAGGGTTCTTCCTTTAAGGCCCTGGAAGGCAGGCCCCAGGTAGGTACCTCCAATGGCATAACCTAGAGTTCCTTCCTCCATATCCAAAACCACCAGCAATCTCTCGGGCACTTCTAGATGCTCATCCCTGAGACCTGTGGGGTATCTAGGAGCCCCGCTTCCCTTGCTCTGGTGATACAGCTTGCCCCGCCCAATGTCCCAGCCCCAGGACTCCCCATTACTGCCCAGCAATGCTGCATAACAGTCTACTTGCAGGGGGGCCAAGGCTGTGGCCACCCCAACCACAGCATGGGTGCCCCTCTGCTCAGGGGGCCAGCCTATCTCCCAGGCATGCAGACCCCTGGAGTAGCCTCTCTTGCCCCGGGCTCCATCGGTGCTCTGAGCCACTGGCCTTCGCTCAAAGCTCAGCCCCTTTTCCTTGACCTCAATGTTTTCTGAGCAGTCCTTGGGGTTCCAACCATGATGCTGCTGCACACTCAGGTCTACGGGGGGTGCTGACAGCAGCTCCTCCAGTCCCTCCGGGAAAGGCAGATCTTGGTATGAGGTGGTTGGGGATGGGGTGCTGCTGGTCCCATTGCCACCTGCCAGGGCAGTTTGGCCCATGGGAGGGGGGCTTGGAGAACCCCCTCAGTGCAGGCCTGGAGAGGGGACAAGCGGTTAGAAGGTAAGGAGAGCGGTTTTCCACACACTGCTGCTACTGAAGGAGGAGCTTCACCTGGGGAGAGAAGACCGGTGGAAGCCCGAAAGTGAGAGTGCCTCCTCCATCCTGCTCCAGGTTGTCCCCCACGTTTTCACAACTGCTCACAGGCCGGCTGAGGTTTCCATAATATTGTCCCTCACTTCCCAGACCTCCGAGCTCCCCCCACCCCTTCCTGGCCGTCCAGGTCCCTGTCTCTATTTACTTCTATCTAGGACCCTCAATTCTTCTGTCCTTCACCCACACCTCCCGGTGGACGGAGATCCCAACGTGTCCCAATCTCCATCCCCACCCCTAGGTCGCCTCCATATGTAGACTCCTTGCACTGGAAATCGCCCTTGATTAGAAAGTTCGAAGATGTGAGTTCGAATTCCCGACTCTGCAGTTTATTACCTGTAACCTTGGGGCCAGTCACTTCCCTTTGGGCCTCAGTTTCCTCATCTGTAAAATGAGAGGTCTCAGCTAGATAATCTCTTAAAGTCCCGTCCAGCCCTAAAGCCAAGGATCCCACAGTCCGGGAGGAGTCCGATCCCCGACAGCCCCAGTTCCCTCTCAGCTTCCGCCTCCTACACCGGAGCCCGCCTCCCCTCCCGCCCCCGGGTCTCCGCCCTGCTCCCCCTAACTCCGCCCCAGGCCGCCGACTGGCGCGTGGAAAAAGGGGGTGCGGGTAGGAGGAACTCTTCACTCCCGGAGCAGGAAGTTTCTTAGGATCGGGATATAGTGTAGAACGGGGAAAGGACTGACGGAGAAATCAAGGGTCCGAGAGGGGAATTTGCTAAAGGTCGCCTGGAGCAGAGTCGGAATTCGAACCTAGCTCTTGTGCCTGGAAAGTCAGGGCTTTTTCTCCTCCTCCGCAGTGTTTTGCGTCTCCAGACTCGGAGATAACCTTTGCCTTAGGAATGCAGGGGTGGGGGGTGGGACAGGAGGAAGCCTCGGCTCCTCTTGGTGCCTCTCGTGGGGCCAAGCCCCGCTGGCAGCCCCCCGCCAGGTGCCTGGGGAATGAATGGCAGCGCTTAGCTGAAAAGCTGCCTATACCAGCCAGCTCCAGGGGCGTCATACGCCGAGACGTGCTTTGTGTGCGCGCGCGCAGCCCCTTCTGGCCTTTGAAGAATGAATGACTGTTCCTGCTCCGTAGTCCAACAACCGAGATTCTGCCTCCGGGCCGCGTCACTGGAGGTGGGCGGGGAGCCGGGAGCCTGCAGAGCTCGCTGCGTGCCCCACCTAGGCCGAGGAATGGTAGCGAGGGGCGGGCAGGGCGCGCCTCGGCACCCTCTGGTGGCCACCATGTGATGCTACACCCTCAGCTCTTCTGCGGCTGCACCCAGCAAAGCCCGGCCTGTCCGGGACATCTGCCCTGTCCTGCAGGCTGGCTCTCCTCCTGTCTCCCAGCTGCTCTGGTGGGGAGGGGAATGGAGGCAGTAGCCCTAAGTGATGGTCTACTCTGTGGGTCGAGTTCTTCCCTCTGGAGGTTCCGAGTCCTCTAAAGCATGAGAGGAGTAAGAAGGCAGCCTGCTTGTAGGATCCAGATTTCAACTGGAAAGGACTTCAGAAGTCATCTAGTGAGGGAGTAAGTCAGAAAATGCATTTACTAAGCACCACTGTGCTAAGTGCTGGTGAAACAAAGGCAAAAGAAAACAAAAACAGGCTCACTGTCTAATCAGGGAGACAACATGGAAACAACTATGTACAAATAAGAGATAAATAGTTTAAATAAGGGATGGTCTCAGCGAGAAGGCACTAAGAGAACTGGGAAAGGCCTTTTGCAGAAGATGGGGCTTTAGCTGAGGCAGAAATGAGGAGAGAGGATATTCCAGGCCTGGGTAATAATCAAAGGAAATACAGTCAGGAGATGGATTGTCCTTTGCCAGGAATGGCATGGAGGCAAGTCTCACCTGAAGGCAGAGTAGGTGGAGAAGAGTGAGGTCTGAGAAGACTGGAAAGCTAGAAAGGGAGCAAGTTATGAAGGGTTTTAAAAGCCAAGCAGTGGTATATGAATGTAATGCAATACTATTGTGCAATAACAAATTATGTGCAGGCAGATTTCAGAAAATCCTAGAAACATTTGTATGTACTGATGCAAAGTGAAATGAACAGAACCAGTAAAACATTGTACACAGTATCAGCAACATTGTGTCATGATCAACTCTGAATGACTCAGTTCTCAGCAACACAATGATCAAAGACAAGTACAAAGGACTTGGGAAGAAAAATGCTTTCCATATCCAGATAAAGAACTGATGGACTCAGAATGCAGATAGAATCATATTTTTTCACTTTATTCTTTCTCATGGTTTTATTTCCTTTTGTTCTGTTTCTTCTGCAACTGTGATGACTAGGGGCATATGTTTTACATGATAGCACGTGTATAAACCACATCAAACTACCATTTTCAGAAGGGGGGAAGAGAAAAATTTTGAACTCAAAATCTTGTAAAAATGAATGCTAAAAAATGTCTTGATACGCAATTGGGGGAAATATTATGTAAATTTTTAAAAGGTAAAAGATTCCAGCCATATTGGACCAATTTTTTTTTTTAAGCCAAGCAGGATTTTGTATGTGATCCTGGAGGTGAAAGGGAGCCATTGGAATTTGTTGGAGACCCAACTAGTACAATAAGCATGAGGTGATGAGACCTTGTTCTGGGTAGGAGTGTCAGGGGAGAGAAGGGAGCATATACAGAGATGTGACAAAGATAGAAAAGATCAGCCTTGACAAAAGTGGATATTGGGGGTGAGTGTGAGTGAAGTGTGGAAGATGATGCCTACGTTAGAAAAGGTTTAGAAGAGCGACCAACGTGAGCAATCCCACTGCTTCATTTTACAAGACGATAAAATGGAGGTCTAGGAGGGCTACGTGGTTTGCTCAGTGCCTCATTGGCAGCATCAGAGGCTGAATTTGAACCCACGACATCTTATTCCGGAGACCCTAGGTTTTATCTTTCCAAATCTGGCCTCAGACACTAGCTGTGTAACCCTCTTTACCCCAGTTCCTGAAATGAGCTGCAGAAGGAAATGGTAAACAAGTCGAGTACCTTTGCCAAGAAAATCCCAGATGGGGGCGGCTAGGTGGCGCAGTGAATAGGGCGCTGGCTCCACACAAACAAAAACCTAGCCGTGTAACCTTGGGCAAGTTACTTAACCCCAATTGCCCTAAAGGGGCGGCTAGGTGGCACAGTGAGTAAGAGCGCCGGCCTCGGAGTTGGGATGACCCGAGATCAGATCCGGCCTCAGAAAATGAGCACCCATGCATAAATAATGACTAGCCATGTAACCTTGAGCAAGTTACTTAACCCCAATTGCTTTAAAAAAAAAAAAGAAAATCCCAGATGGAGTCACAAAGAGTTGGCCATGACTGAACAACAACAGCAACATTTTATTACAGAGCTAAAGCTCCTATTTTACCCTGTTGTTAATAATAATTTTAGAAATAACATAGCACTTACTATGTGCCAGGCCTTTTGCCAAGCCCTTTGAGATTATCATCTCATTTGAATCTCACAACAACCCTAGGAGGTAGGTGTTATTATATCCCTGTTTTACATATGAGGAAACTGAGGCAGGGGTTAAGTGATTTGCTCAGCATCATGCAGCTATCAAGTGTCTGAGGCCAGTTAAAAATTCAGTTCTTTGGGGCAGCTAGGTGGCGCAGTGAATAGAGCGCCGGCCCTGGAGTCAGGAGGACCTGAGTTCAAATCCTGCCTCAGACACTTAACACTTACTAGTTGTGTGACCCTGGGCAAGTCACTTAACCCCAATTGCTCTACCTTCTCCCCTCCAAAAAGCAAAAAAAAAAAAAAAGAATTCAGGTCTTTCTGACTTCAGACTCTATCTATTTCACCACCCTGCTACCCTGTTGCCTTCTAAAATTAGGTAATCTTGAGTGAGTCACTGGGCCTCAGTTTCATCATCTGTAAAATAAGGAAACTAGACTAAGTGATGTTTCAGGACCTTCTTAGTTGTAATTATGACAATGGTGTGGGCTGGGCATACACTGATGAATGTTCCCATAGGAAGAGCTACCTACCCAGGCTCATTTCCTAGTTTTGTGCAAAGTACAGAAAAGCAAGTTGTCGTTGTATTAATTGTTAATTCATTAGCTAGCAAGGGACTTTATTATATAATATGGCCTCCACGTAGACCCCCATAAACCATCTGCCAAGTGGTTTTGTGAGAATATCTCTGGCCCATGCTCGGGCTTTCTCAAGATCTGTAGTGTCCCATTATTGGCCAGAGGCAGTTTGCCTGGAAACTTAACAAACTATTCCACTTCCCAATGTCACAAACTTGAAGTACTCATTCCTCAGGAGAATCAAAATTTAGCTCATGGGAGAAGAAACTGATACTGCTCTGAAATGGGAATTATAGAAATGTTCATGTGTCTCAAAGACCCCACCCCATATTTAGGAAATCTCTTGCTTGTGACTGAGCTACCTAATCCATAGAAACATTTACTTTGCCTTTTTAAATGGCTACAGGATTTGTTAAAACACACTATAAGGTATACTTTCCCTTTATGGCCCTTTTCACATGGAGATGTTTAGTGATGAAAAAGGCAGAAAACGTATTTTTGTGCAAAGGAAACATTTATATCAACTGACAAATATTATTGCCACTGTCATACATTAACATTTTGATACATAAAAGAAGTATGAAAATTTTCTTTAAAAATAAAAACTGTTGACATCCATTATAAAGAAACACAACTAAAAGGACTCACATGTACAAAAAATATTTATAGCAGCTCCTTTTGTGGTGGCAAAGAACTGGAAACTGAGGGAATGTACACCAACTGGGGAATTGCTGAACAAATTGTGGTATATGAATGTAAAGGAATACTATTGTGCTATAAGAAATGATCGGCAGGGGCAGCTAGGTGTCGCAGTGAATAGAGCACTGACCCTGGAGTCAGGAGGACCTGAGTTCAAATCCAACCTCAGACACTTACTATCTATGTGACCTTGGACAGGTCATTTAACCCCAATTGCCTTGCCTTCCCCCTCCAAAAATGTCGTCGGATCCTTTCCTGGGGCCTTCCGGACGCCACGTGGCGGGGAGCGCTGAGCAGAACAAAGCACACTTACACAGCAACTCAGGGGGCAACTCCAACTTTATTTCCTGCTCTTCTACATATATAGCCTATCCTATGCAAGCACTTTCCATTTTGGCTCTTGGCCAATTACAACACCTTTTGCCTTTTTAGGTCAAGCACACCTTAACCCTGGGACTCTTAATCTCGAGATTTCTACCTGGAGCAAGGATATTCCTTGTGGGCCCGGATGTGCATCGCTCCTTAGAACAAGGCGGGGTCAGCTGGGGGCCTAGCAGTCCCTCAAGTGCCTAGAGGGTTAATGGGGGCGAGAGGCCTTGCCATCATCGCCTAAGCCCGGAGGCAGTGCCGTCACAGGTCCAGGGACCTCTCAAGGGCACTGAGGTAAATCCACGTTGGCTCTCCCACACAAAAAGAAAAAAAAAAGAGAGAGAGAAAGAAAAAATGATGAGCAGGCAGACCAGAAAAACCTGGAAAGACTTATATGAACTGATGCTGAGTGAATGAGCAGAACCAGAACACTGTACACAGTAACAGCCACAGTGTGTGATGACTAACTTTGATAGACTTATCTCTTTTTAGCAATGCAAGGATCCAAGACAACTCCAAAAGACTCATGATGGAAAATGCAGTCCAAATCCAGACAAAGAACTATGAAGTCCGAATGCAGATTGAAGTACATTATTTGATCTCTGTTTGTTTCTTCTTATGGTTTCTCTCATTGGTTCTAACTCTTCTTTACAACATGACTAATGTGAAAATATGTTTAATAAGAAGGCATATGTAGAACCTGTATCAAATTACATGCCATCTTAGGGTGGGGAGGAGGAGAGAGACGGGAAGAAAATTTGGAATTCAAAATGTTAATGTAAGTGAATGTTGAAAACTAAAAATAGATAAATTAATTTAAAATTTTTAAAAAGCTTTAAGATGGGATCGGAGAAGTTTGGAATGTAAAATGTGGTATAAACATAGACTCAAATGCTTGTTTGGGAATAATGATGTCTCAGAGAAAGAGCTTATTTGTTGAAAAGTTGAGTAATAAAAAAGAAATACAGTTTCAAGGACACAAAAGAATTGAAGGATTGTGTGAGAGACTGACCTACAGCCCATTATGATTACATTTGCATATTCCTGTTTTATAAATAAAGATAAAATAAATAAATATATAAATAAAATAAAGGACAAAATTTTAAATGAGAAGTAATATAAATGTTTGGAGCCTAAAGTGCGATTTTAAAAGCAACCTTTTAAAAAATCAATTGAGGGGCATTTGGGAAGTTAGGACTTTTTAGATCTAAACCACTTAACTAGGTATAAGACAGGAAGGAGGAAGGAGGAGACCCAAAACAGTGAGGGGAAACTCAGCTAAAACTGCTCTAGTTAGAAGGAGTCAGCTGACAGTGTATCCTGATTGGTAGGAGACACAACTGATTGCTCTTCTGCATTTCCTAGAATTGGAGAGAGGTGGAGCATCCCCCAAAGTACCTACTGCTCTCTGCTGCCCCTTCTGGCTAAAGAGAAAACAGAAGGGACTTTACAACCAAACTGGTCTCCTGGTGAGCGGTCCAGGTTTAAAGGGTCAATTTGAGCTGTGTTGCTGTGAGCACCATTCTAATGAGAGAGCAGCGTCTGGGTGAATGAATGTATCGGCTATTCTGGTCTGAATAGCCCAATATAGATAAGTAGTTTGAGGAGTTTTACTTAAAGAGAACTACCATTCACATTAAGAGGTGACACTTTCTAAATGTCATTTTAGGAGAGATATTCAATTCAAAGGGTTTGTCAGTGCTGTGTTCCAGTGGGAAGGAACAGATGATTTGCCTGCCAAAATGTCAAGTAGGGAGCAGGGTAACTTCTTGTGGTGCCAATGTTCCAGAGGAGACCAGTAACATAAAAACCTACAGTCCAGACCGAGTTACTCTGAGCACATGAGGTTTTTTTTTTCCCTCATATGCTTTCCTGTCAAGTTCTTGTGTTTGTCCACTCTTCATGATATATGTCTAGGGGAGAGGTGTAGGGGTCTTACATGCTATAGGCTGTCTAAATACATTATAACCTCTTATAGCCCATTGTGTTGTGGAGACTCATCCTTTGGGATATTTTTTTTCTCCACAATCTATAATTATTTGGGGTTTTACTCAGGAATTTTTTAAGGACTTCCTTTGCATTGGAAATATTCTTCATTTAGGATTCATTGAAAGCATTAATGTCACAGGGAATTATTTTAACCTGGATCAGTGAACTTAAAAGAAACGTTTTTCTGGGGCGGCTAGGTGGCACAGTGAGTAAGAGTGCTGGCCTTGGAGTTGGGATGACCCGAGATCAAATCCGGCCTCAGAAAATGAGAACTCACATATAAATAATAACTAGCCATGTAACCTTGAGCAAGTTACTTAACCCCAATTGCTTTAAAAAAAAAAAAAGAAAAAAAAGAAATGTTTTTCTTTTTGTTTTGTTTTGATAACTGTATTTCAATAGAAGAGATTTTTCTACTGGGAAAACTAGAAAGCAGTTTGGCAGAAATTAGATATAGACCAACATCTCACACCATATACCAAGATAAGGTCAAAACACATACATAATTTAGGCATAAAGGGTGTGCCATAAGCATATGAGGTTAACATAGAATAGTTTATCTGTCAGATGTATGGATAAGTAAAGAATTTATGACCAAATAAAAGACAGAAATCATTATGGGGTATAAAATGGAAAATCTGATTACATTAAACTTAAAAGGTTTTATACAAACAAAACTAATGTAGCCAAAATTAGAAGGAAAGCAGAAAACTGAGGGGGTGGGGATTTTATAGCAAATTTCTCTAATAAAGGCCTCATTTCTCAAATAGAAGACTGAGTCAAATTTATAAGAATATGAGTCATTCTCCAATTGATAAATGGTCAAATGATATGAACAGGAAGTTTTCAGATGAAGAAATTAAAACTATTTATAGTCATATGAAAATATACTCTAAATCACTATTGATTAGAGAAATGCCAATTAAAAATACTCTGAGGTACTACCTCACACCTATCAGATTGGCTAATATGACAGAAAAGGAAACTGACAAATGTTGAAAGGGATTTGGAAAATTTGGAACACTACTGCATTGTTTCTGGAGTTGTGAACTAGCTCAAACGTTCTGGAGAGCAATTTAGAACTATGCCCAAAGGGCAATAAAGCTGTGCATACCCTTTTTACCCAGCAGTACCACTATTAGGTATATCCCAAAGAGATCTAAAAAAAAAGAAAAAGACCAATTTGTATAAAAATATTTATAGCAACATTTTTGTGGTGGGAAAGAATTGGAAAGTGAAGAGATGCTCATCAACTGGGGAATGGCTGAACAAGTTGTGGTATGATTATGATGGAATGTTATTGTGCTGTAAGAAAGTAGGGTGCTTTCAGAAAAACCTGGAAAGACTTAAATGAACTGATGCAAAGTGAAGTGAACAGAACCAGGAGAACACTGTACAGAGCAACAGCAATATTGTATGATGACCAACTGTGAATGATTTGGTTATTCTCAGCAATACAATGATCCAAGACAATTCAAAGGGCTTATAATGAAAAATGTTATCCCCCTCCAGAGAAAGAACTGATGGAGTCTGAATACAGATCAGAGAATACTATTTTTTACTTTTGTGTGTATGGGGAGGATTTTTTTGTTGTTTGGTCTGTGTTTTCCTTAACAATATGACCAATATGGAAATATGTTTTGCACGAGTGCACTATAATCTAACATCATATTGCTTACCTTCTCAAGGAGGTAAGAGGGGCAGGAGGGAGGGAGAGAATTCAGAACTCAAAATTTAAAAAAAAAGGAATGTTAAGCATTATTTTTACATGTAATTGGAAAAAATAAAATATTTTGAAAGTAATTTGTTTTCTTTGTAATCTTATACATTTTATTTTATGCATTTAAAAACATTTTTCTGAGAAGGGGTCCCTAGGCTTTACCAGATTATCAAAGGGTCCTTGAACTGGAAAAGGACAACCATTATGATGTGGGACTCATCCTTATGGAACCCCATGATATTAAAGAGAAAAACATTAAATATATGTATTTTAAATTTTTATAGTTTTTTCTGGTGTGTTTTCTTTTTTTCATCCAGACCATTCTGTGATATAATTTGATTACTTTCTGAACCTCAGTTTCCTCATGTGGAAAATAGAGATTACAGTAGCACCTATATGAAAGGGTTGTTGTGAGTCATCTGAGATAATATAATATAAAGGACTTTGCAAACCTTAAAGCTCTAAATAGCACCATGGGGTAGCTAGGTGGCCCAGTGAATAGAGCACTGTCCCTGGTGGGAGTCAGGAGGACCTGAGTTCAAATTTGACCTCAGACTCTTGCCATTTGCTAGCTGTGTGACCTTACACAAGTCACTTACCTCCCAATTGCCTTGCCTTCCCCCCACCAAAAAGAAAAGGAAAAAACTGTGAGCCCCTTTTTTTGGTTATGTCAATATGTAATGTAATTAATCCAGGCATAATGTGTTTAGAAATACTGGTTCTTTGTAATACAGATAAAGCATATAGAAGATTATTAGTTAATGGGTTAAGACTTACATGATAAACCTGTTGAAGGTATTTCACAAAATGCTATTGAAAATGTACGAAAACTTGAAGTATTAAACTAGTACGAGAAGAAAAATAAAAGATCTTTTTTTCTGTAAATTACCAGATGATGTAGACCAATCTAAAATTTCTGGCAGGATAAGAGTTACAGAGAGTGATTGGAATGCAATATAAAATATCACATAGGAAGAAAAAGTATTTAAGTAGAGTTAAAATATTAATTGATCAGAGAATATTAGGAGAAAATAATTGAATTTAAATTGGAAGAAAAAGGCATTTGAAACAAAAGAAATAGTTACAGATGTTAATGGATTTTCCCACCCTATAAAATATAACATAACAGAGGAACCATAAACCTAAATTAGGACTTTTATCTGGGAAGGAATCATGACTCTTTTGGGAAGAAACGTGGGATATTTGGGTTAGAAAAGCAATTACAGCTACACAGAATGAGACAAATGTTTTAAGACGTGGCTAATATGGAAATTTCTTTAACTTGAAAAAGCTTGTTACAAAGGTTCTTTGTTTTGTTCTTTTTTTTCCTTTCTCACTGGGTAGTAACTGGAGATGAACAGGAAAGAAAATAAATGCTTGTTAGAAAAAAACTTGAGATTATCAGCAATGTCTTTCAGACAATGAATAACCCACAGGCTTCTGAAAAAATCCTCATCTTAATTCAATAATTATTAATCTGAGAGAGAAATAATCATTTCTCTCAGTATTACATTTTATGTTTCTTATAATTCCCAGAACGTTGTACAGTGCCTGGCACATTGTAGTCAAGATGGCGGAGTAGAAACAGGACTGCCGAAGGGCTCTGGGTTCCACCTCCCCAAATTCATGTACAAGGAGACTCTGAACAAACTTTGGAGCTACAGAACCCACAAAATGATACAGAGAAGCTAACCTCCCGCTGAGGACAGCCCAGCAGGCCAGCAGGAATCGGCCAGCACAGCGCTCTGGGAGCCAAGCCCAGCCTCACATGAGCTAGAGGTTTTAGCCCCAGGGTAGGCCTGCCAAGCCACCTGCTGGAGGACTTCAGATCACCAACAGCTATGGCAGTTTCCAGAATTATCAACACATAGATGCTAAAGACAAAGTGAGAGGTCAGTGCAATGTGGACTTTGGGATCCAGTAGTTGGGAGTGTGGTTGGCCTTTGCCCTCAAGGCAATAAGCCGCCACCCCCACATGGCAGCTTCAGCTCCTGGCCTACAGACTGTAGGGGGACCAAGCCACCACTCTGAGGAGTAATCCTTCTTGCTTTAACCTACTTGGATCTGGATTGTGGTCTAGGGTAGAGGTCCTGTGGTGTGCTACCAGCTTGCCAGAGCATGTAGAGGCTTCAGAGAGGGCACCCAACTAATAGATCTGGCAGTTGAGAAGACCCCAGCGTTTGGGATAAAGCTCCCCTGTCTGCTGTCAGAGTCCTACTGTGGCAAAAAGCCTAGGGGTCAAGTAATTGAATGGCAACATGAGGAGGCAAAGGAAGCAAAATAAACAGAGCAACCCAACTTTACACACCTATTTTGGTGACAAAAAGGATCAAAGCATGGAACAGGAGGAAGACAGTAAAGTCAGAACTCCTGCACCAAAATCTTCAAAGAAAAATACGAACTGGTTACCAGGCCATAGAGGACCTTAAGAAGCAGATAAGAGAAGTGGAGGAAAAATTGGGAAGAGAAATGAGAACAATGCAAGAAAATTATGAAATAAATCAACAGCCTGACTGAGGAAAATAACACCTTAAAAAATAGACTAACTCAAATGGCAAAAGAAGCTCAAAAAAAAAAAAAAACAATGAGGAGAAGAATGCCTTAAAAAGCCAAATTTGCCAGATGGAAAAAGAATCTCAAAGGCTCATGGAGGAGAATCATTCTTTCAGAATTAGATTAGAGCAAAAAGAAGCTAATGACTTTATGAGAAATCAAGATGCTGTTAAACAGATCCAAACAAATGAAAGAATAGAAGGCAATGTGAAATATCTCATTGGAAAAACCACTGACCTGGAAAATAGATCCAGGAGAGATAATTTAAAAATTATTGGACTACCTGAAAGAAAGAACCTAGAAATCATCTTCCAAGAAATTCTCAAGGAAAACTGCCCTGATATTGTAGAACCAGAAGGCAAAATAGAGGCTGAAAGAATCCACCGATCACCTCCTGAAAAAGATCTCAAAAAGAAAACTCCTAGGAATATTATAGCCAGGTTCCAGAATTCCCAGATCAAGGAGTGACTATTACAAGCAGCCAGAAGAAACAATTTGAATATTGTGGAAACACAATCAGGATAACACAAGATCTAGTAGCTTCTACACTGAGGGACCAAAGGGCTTGGAATATGATATTCCAGAGGTCAAAGGAGCTGGGATTAAAACCAAGAATCACCTACCCAGCAAAACTTAGTATCATGTTTCAGGGGAAAAATATGGTCATTCAGTGGAATAGAGGACTTTCAATATTCCTGATGAAAAAACCAGAGTTGAATAGAAAATTTGACATTTAGATACAAGAAGCAAGAGAAGCATGAGAAGGAAAACAGGGAAAAGAAATTATAAGGAACTTATCAGAGTTGTACTATTTACATTCCTAAATAGAAAAATAATAATTGTAACTGATGAAACTTCTCAGAATGAAAATAGTTGGAGGGAATAGAAATATATATTTTTTCTATATAGGAGGGTATATGGGCATATGAATACATATGTGAATGTGTGTATATATGTTCACAGGTATACATAGATAGAGGGCACAGAACCAATTTAATAGAAAGGGATGATACTTAAAAGGTGAAATTAAGAGGTGAGAGAGGAATATAATGAGAGGAGATGGGGAGAGACTGAATGGGGTATACTATTTCATATAAAAGAGGCAAGGGAAAATGGGTACAATGGAGGGGAAGAATAGGAAGGCAAAAAGGAAAAACCTTATTCTCATTGAATTTGGCTGAGGGAGGGAATGATATACACACTAAATAGGGTATCTCACCCTACAGGAAAGTAGGGGGGAAAGGGATGAGAGGGGAGATGATGAAAGGGAGGGCAGGCTTGGGGGGAGGGAAGTTGGAAGCACCCAGTTTTGAAAAGGGACAGGATCAAAGTAGAGAATAGAACAAGTGGGGGGTGGGATAGGAGGGAGGGAAATATAGTTAGTCTTTTACAATATCTCTACTATGGTAATGTTTTGCATTAGCTACACATTTACAACCTATACTGAATTGCTTATCTTCCCAGTAAGGGTGGGTGACAAGGGAGGAAGGGAATGAATCTGGAATTCAGAGTTTTAAAATCAAATGTTTAAATATGTGTGTATGTGTGTGTGCTATTATTAATACTACTTTACATATAACTGGAAAATAAGATATACAGGCACTGGGGCATAGAGATCCACCATGCCCTACTGGAAAAGTCGAAGGGGGTATAGGAGAAGATATGGGAGAGAGCAGATTGGAGGAGGGGATATCCTGTGGGACTGCTATTTTAGGGCAGTGGGTAGGGGTAAAACGGGGGGAAAAATTATAACTCAAAATCTGGCAGAAATGAATGATGTAAACCAGAAATTAATAAAACATTTGGGGAAAAAAAGAAAAAAAAAACTTGAAATTTAATTTCAAAGATTTTACCAATTAAAAAAAAAGGAAAGCAGTTAAAGCATTATAACAGTGAAGAAAGCACCTGAGATAGAGAAAAAAGAGATCATTAGAATATTTGAAAGGCCTTGGACACTTCACAGCTATCATATTGGCTAATATGACAGAAAAGGAAAATGATAAATGTTGGAGGGAATGTGGGAAAAAGGGGTCACTAATACACTATTGGTAGAATAGAACATTTGAAAGACCCGGTACTTAGAATTTTATAAAGTATAGAAAATGCAATCCCTGAAATAAGTTGGCAAGGATGTTTACAAAGATAAGAAAGACAATTTGGTATTGGTGGTGGTACACTTTGACAAGCATATGCAAATTTTATTCAACATACCTTTCTGCAAAAGGATTAAAGACTATTTTGATATTAAACTAGATTAGATGGTAACATCAAAATAATGTGTGTCTGGTGCCTGTGCAGGTTCCATCAGCTTGCTTGATTGATGCAATCTTTACACATAGAGAGGATGCTGGCAAGTTTCCTTCTGAGAGAATCATGCTGCTTTGTAAGGGAAATGCCTTGGAGAATACATAGACATTGGACAAGGCTCTCAGCTCAGTTTTGGAGGCATTAAAAAAGGTTTGTCCTTTATCAGCCACTATCTCTTTGCCCTATTTGCTTCATTCAGTAACTCTTTTACTCATGGTGTCTGATGAGGGACCATACTGTACCAGAAGGAGCATTAGGGCTTTCACCTTCTGGAGAATTGGGTCTCAGTTCTTGGCCTTTTCATTTGTTTTTCTCCATTCTAGGTGAAGGTTGGGAGATGCAGAGTTCAGGACAGTGAACCATAGGAATCCAGCAGCCTGAATCCAGACTGAGTTTTACATCCAGCACAATACAGAAGTTCTGAGGAATAAGGAGTGATCCTTGAGACTCTGGCTCAATGGAAAGATTCCCCTAGCAGTCAGGTTGTATCCAAAAACGAGATGGGTGGTACCAATGAATGCTATGTAAGCGATGAGCTGAACTGTGAACCCAATACCATGCCATGCCCTCAGAGACCAAGGTAGTATAAGGGAGATTTTGTCCTAATGTTGTTAGAGGAAATGTTTGTACATTTAGTAAATATATTTTTGTAAAAGTTAATTGATGTCAAGTGGTTAAATAGAACTGTGGTCTTTGTCAAAGACCCCTAATAATGGGAAAACACAGTTTGTGGGGTTCAAGTTAATGAAAAAGAGACAGCCCAATATGCGCCCTGGGGCATGTACATTAAGTCTGAAGAAGCTAATGCCATTGGAATAGAGCAAGTATGTCAGTATATGATATATTTCCAAGACTTAAAGAGATATTTAGTTGGACTTGATTACAAGAAAAAGGATATCAAGTTTTGATGATTAATTGGAAATAATCCCTTAGTTTGAATTTGCTGAAAATGTAACTTATACAGGTTTCAGTACGTTAATCCCTGTGTAGGCTACAGAAATCAAGAAAGAGGACACTTCAGATTGTAGAAATTCAGAAAAAGAAATATATGAAGGCCCTTTTCATAGACAGAGCAACACACCAGACTATTACAGTTGGTGTAACCAGAGAGTAAGATAACAGAGATCCAAATTTATTCATGGAAAATCACTACCAGCCTGGTATCCATAGTGGAAAAACAAATTCATCTTTTGTTTTAACTGTGGCTTGAATGGACATAAAATCATGTGCATAATAGCAAGAGAAAGGCGGTTTTGGTATATGAGAACTTGAATTCTAAAAAATCAATTAAAAAATGGAAACATGAAAATAGTAAAAAGTACTTTATCCTCAATTAAGTCGGAAGTAGGAACACCACTACTAAGATATCATTAGAAGAAATGAACCATTGTTTATCACAGTTGTGGGTTACATTATTTTTTTTTTTTAAAGCAATTGGGGTTAAGTAACTTGCTCAAGGTTACACGGCTAGTCATTATTTATGTGTGGGTGCTCATTTTCTGAGGCCGGATCTGATCTCGGGTCATCCCAACTCCGAGGCCGGCGCTCTTACTCACTGCGCCACCTAGCCGCCCCTTTAGGGCAATTGGGGTTAAGTAACTTGCCCAAGGTTACACGGCTAGGTTTTTGTTTGTGTGGATTAAGTGTTGGAGGCCGGATCCGAACTCAGGTCCTTCTGACTCCAGGGCCGGCGCTCTATTCACTGCGCCACCTAGCCGCCCCTTACATTATTTTTATATACGTATATAACATACACTCAAAAGGAGAATTGTCACTTGATTGGAAAGAAGCTACTGCCCATGTAAGTAGGGCTACAAATTAAGATACCACACGAGGTCCTTGTTGGTTTGCAAGGAGCAAAAGAAATCACAAAGCTTTGCAGAAACCTTTGTTGTTTATGAAATATGTGAAAAACTTAAAAATCAATTAGTATATATATATTTGCTTTTTGGAGGGGGGAAGGCTGGGCAATTGGGGTTAAGTGACTTGACCAAGGTCACATGGCTAGTAAGTGTTGAGTGTCTGAGGCTGGATTTGAACTCAGGTCCTCCTGAATCCAGTGCTGGTGCTCTGGATTCAGGAGGATACCTAGCTGCCCCCAATTGAGATATTCTTAACAGTGAAAAGAAAAGTCGAAAATTATAGGCAGGAAAAGAATGTAACCAGGTATCCAAGAAATACATCAGGAGCTGCTACATTGCTGCCCAAACCAAAGACTATTGAAAAGTCAGTGTGTTCCAAAATCAACAATGAGACCTAAAAAAAATATCACTGTGGGAAAAAAAATTCTTCTAGAATTGCAGAAGATTCCAGTTCATTTGACTGTGATTTAATTGCATGATGGTACCCACCAAAGGATCAGTCAATTCCACAATGTGCATCTCAAAGAAGAATAAAAATACAAAAGATGATGATGGAAGATTGCACCCCAAAATAATCCAGTTTTATCCAGATATAAAACTCATGGAGAGAGGAAACAGAGAAGTAACAACAGGGGACTATATAATAAAAAGTCTAGATTTTCTGGGAGCTTAGAGTTACCATTACATGATATTAATAATAAAACACATAGAAATTTGTTGGTGTTGCTCATCTTTCATTCTCAAAGAGGACCATTTAGAAAGTAAGGTAAAAATTGTAAGAAATATTACGTTAACTGTTAGGCTTACATATATGATGCACCAGGCTAAAAACCTGGAGAGAAAATTTTACTCATAAGACCAAGCATAATTCTGTAATGGTATATATGTGATACAGATTTGTACACAATCCTTTTTTTTGATGTTCTACTTTTTGCCATTTGTTGAGATATGGGCTTTATTGCTTGATAAAAATGTTGATAGATGGGGGCAGCTAGGTGGTGCAGTGGTGAGTAGAGTGCGGGCCCTGGAGTCAGAAGGACCTGAGTTTGGTTCTGGCCTCAGACACTTTAACACACACAAACAAACAAAAAAAAATATAGCCGTGTGACCTTGGGCAAGTTACTTAACCCCAATTGCCCTTCAAAAAGGAAAAAAATGTTGATATATGTATTTATTGTTGATAATTTGAATATAAATAATTTTTACATTTGGTTGTGTATTTGCTGATATAATTGTGTCTATATATTGATGATCATGAATAGAAATATTTACTTTTTACTTGTTCAAGGTCTCTCAAAAGCTTAAGTGCAGCTCTAAGCTATTAAAGTTAAAACTATACTCAAACTTTTGAGAGACTCTATATATTGATTTTCTAGAATAAGAAAATTTTATGTTGAGTTGATGGGCTGTAAAATATTTAAGTTATGTAAAATATCTTAATTTTGGGGGGTAATAAGCTAATGTTGCAAATCCTACCTATCTTGAAATTTTAATTTGCAGAGGATTGTAAAATTTTGCAGGGGATGATGCTGTGTGGGAGATTGTATAAGGTATACAGTCCCTTTAAGACACTTTTTTTTTTTCAGTTTAGTAAGGAATAGGACAGAAAAAAAATTTTTTTGTCAAAATTTTTTATCAACTGTCAAATCATGTAAGACTGTGGTATTGGTTTGTCCTTCTTTTTCAAAGAAGACCATGACATCAGGAAGATGATGCCATGACTTGCAAGTCAATTGGATTTAAGTGAGGGAGGGCTGTGCAAAGTCACTAGCCTCAATTTTTCCTCTGGAGCCATCTGGGTCCAGGGACCAGATATAGATCAGGGCAACTAGAGATGGACAACTGTAAGATATTGCCATTGTTATAGAAGGACATTTCAATACATAAATGGAATAGGAAAATAACTTTTATTTTAATAAAAATTGGTAATATGTGTATGAATAAGCACTGCTTTAAGATGGTATTTAAACAGTTTGGGGCAGAAAATGAACTGCAATGGAAATATAAAAACTCAAATCCTCTTGTGAACAATGTAGAATAATGCCTTACTTATTTGGGAATGACGATGTTATAAAGAGACAGTTTTTATTTATTGAAAAGTAGAGAAATGAGTGTAAAGAAGGACTTTACATTTTCAAGGACACCAAAGAATTGTTTTGGCTTCAATAGTCAAGGAATATTCCAGATAGGAAGCCAAGGGGTAATCAAGCACCTCCTGGACATAAGAACTTGACACAAGACTGTAGTGTTCTAGTCATGTTCTATGACCAGAGATGGGGGCAGGAGCCAGCAAAGCTCCTCCCTAGAGAGCATCATTTAGTTCACATGCTTTAGGGTCTCAGAAGTTTACAACAGGCTGAAAAGAGCTTCCCTTGATTGCCTTGAAGAGCTCAGGAATCAGCCAGGACTTTGAGCACAGCAGAAACCAGCAGAAGGGATAAGCAATGGTAGGATCCTAAACTGTATAAATCAGCACTTAGGCAAGGGTCCACAGTCTTGTCCAAATGTGCAGGATCAATCAGAACCTAATGCTGACATAAAGTCCCAATTCAGGAAGTAAAGCTAGGGATATGAGTAAACATGAATATACTGTCAACAAAGAAATATTATGTATTAAGGGACATCCAGAACATAAACCTAGAGAAATAGAATAACTCCATAGTGACTATAGGCATGGCCTCAAGGACTTATGGCTTAACCAGAAGGTTTATTAGAATTGCATAAAGAAATGAAATAAGATATTTTAGAAGATATTATAAATTAAAGAAAAATTGGAAGGAAAATAAACAGTTTAGTACAGGAGGTGCAAAATATTATGCAAGTAATGGATTCCCTGAACACTAGTACAGACAAAATAGAAATCAGTGACTCTATAAGACAAAAAGAAATACAAGTACAAAATCAGAAGACTGAAAAAATAGGGAAAAAATGTAAGATATCTATTATTAAAAAAAAATAACCCACTGATCTAGACATTGATTTAAACTTGATTAAACCTTGGCTTAAGTCAAAGAGAAATAAACTAAGACTCACTGGACTAGTAAAAAAAAATAACGGAAAAAGGGAGCCTGAATACCATATTTTAAGAAATTGTAAAGCAAATCTACTTAGACCCATTTTGCTCCAAGAGGGCAAAACGAAAATAGAAAGAATCCATTTATCACCTCCTAAAACTCTAAAGTCAAACTCTTTATTAAACTTATTATCATAACCAAAATCCAGAGCTTTGAAATTAAAGGGAAAACACTGTGAACAGCCAGAAAGAGTTCAAGTACCAAATTCAAATTCAGGATCACACAATACTTAGCAGCTACCATTTAAAGGATGGAAGAGCATAGAATGTGAAATTCCAAAAGAGAGAGGCTTACAACCAAGAATAATTTACCAAGCAAAATTGAGTATAATCCTACAGAGAGAAAAAAAAAGATCTTTGATGAAATAGAAGACTTCCAAGCATTTTTAAATGAAAGGACTAGAGCTGATTAAAGTCTATGAAATATAAACACAAAAGATTATTTTTGTTACAACACATCATGTAAACCTTCAGAATGTTTCTAGTTGAATCCCCCACAAAGCACAATGCCCCTAAACAGTTGAATAAAATTGCATAAGAGTATAATTGACATGAAGCATGCTCAGATTTGCCTATTCTGGTGGATTGTACAAAGCCTGCACATGTGGTCTTCCTGTTTCCCGTTCAGTGCCTGGAAGCTTAGGGAGCCTACTAGGCACAAAGATTTCTCTGGCAGCTGAGCTGGAACTCAGTATATATAAAAATGGGGCCACCTACTCCCTGCCTCTCTTTTTTTCTTTCTGGATTTGAAGGGTGGGGATTCTGTACTGCACCTGAGATTCAGGTCCAGAAGGGTGATCATCTTACTTCCCGCTGGGCCCTATGTATCCAAGAACCTCTGTCTGCTCTTTTCTGACTTTAGATGAAATTAATATTTCAAGATGGAAATGTTCAGGGGGTGTTGTGAGTTTAAAAACATCCAAATGTGCTGAAAGACCCACAAAGTGACAACTGCTGTGTCTCTGTAGAGGTTGATGACTAAGGAATTAGCTGTATCAGAAACAGAGAGACGCAGAAAGGACAGATGGTGTGGTGGAGAAGAGTTCCAGGGATATACTCAAAGGGGAGCTATAGGAGGTGTCTGTTAAGAGAGAAAGTACTTGCAGGCCTTAGAGTACAAAGAATTGTTAGTTCCTCTCTTCCACATGTGTGTATTACATATGTGCCTCACCACCACTGTAAACTCCCTGAGGGCAAGCACTGCTTTTTGCTTTTTCTTTTTATCTCTAGTGTTTAGCATACTACCTAGCAGACAGTAAGTGCCTAATAAATACTGGTTGATTAATTTATTATGCTCTAAGTTTGAACTCACTTTTCCTATGGACCTATTTGCATTTGGGGTAAGTATGCTCCGGGTTATGGAAGGGGGAATGTTTTATGCTAACTTCTGATTCTACTACCTTAGTAAATGTGTTTGCTAAAAGTCTACTAAATCTACTGTATGATTATTAAAGGGAAGCACACAAGTGTGGACTCAGGAGATAACAGTAGTAGGAGTAACTACCTCCAATGTTATCCCTAAAACCTGAGGTAGTCAGTTGCCCTCTGAAGGATCTAAACTGGGAGTGGGAATGCAAGTTGTGGGTGGTATGGACTAATCCAGAAGGTATTTTACAAGGAAAAAATAATTCAACCTTACATTGTAGTGATTTTCCCTTTTTTCTTTTTAAAGAGAAAGGATAGATATGCATTTTATAAATACAATTTTACTGTGGTAATAACATTATCCAACTTTTAAAATCTGAGTTTCATTGCCAGTTAAAGTTGTCTTCATTTACATAGTTGTACTAATTGTGAATATTGTTCTCTTGGTTCTGGTTTTTTTTTCACCCTGAATCACTTTATATAAATCTTCTGCACAATATTTGTATGTGCTCTCCATTTTTTTCTAAAAGCACAATTCTGTTATTTCATCAGTGCAGGTAATCCTACAGAGCAGCAGTTCCACTATGACTTTTAGTCTTAAATATATGGGACCACCTACCCCTATATCACTGAGATGCTGGGTGACTAGTCCATGTTCCTGCTGTTTCAGAGGCAGGACTTAATCCGGGTCTCCCTCCCTCTGAGGCCATCCCTATATCCACTCTGCTACACTGTATTTTGTCATTCTGTATATTACAGTAATATTTTCCCCCCAAACCTGTGATTTTATTGGTATAGAGGATTCCCGGTGAGGAAAATCCAGTCACTAATGAAGATGGGCAATTGTTTTACACCTTAAGAGTCTTAGAGAATTACCTGGGACACTGAAGGTTAATTGACTTGCCCAAGGTTGCACAACCAGTATGGGTCAGAGGCAAGACTTGGATCTAGATAGTCCTGCCTCAGAGACCAGTTCTCTCTTCACTGTATCAGTTGCAGAGATGTTACATCCGATAATGCAATTTGTTTAGCCTTTCATCCATTGCTGCAATACGGTTTGTTTATTACAAAGAGAGTTCCTTGAGTTTGAAGTTGTAGATTTAATCTAATGCCATGCAGCCAGGATGCATTAACTATGACAGTGAAAGCTGGGAGCCTGCCTGAAGAGCATAAACATAAGAATGCCAGGTAGGCTGTGTTGATGGCCAGGACTGTTGGAGCCAGTGTGCTCTTCCTGAAAACCTTGTGGAAGGGAACTAAGATGGTTATGATGGTATCTACCTGCTCAATGGGCAGAGGCATTGAAGAAAGTATAAGAGTCAATCCAAATGCAAACAGAAACCCTTGCCTCCTCTTCCCCACCCCCTCAGGTGCATGACTCCCAGATCAGCTATTCCCAGGATGACCTTTAAAGGACTTTTAGTTTTGCTTTGCAAGATTAGCTCATCATCCAATTCTCAGGCTGAGGAGTTTTAACACAAAGAACTGTTCTTTCCTACACACAGTGAAAGTGTCATCTATCAAGTGCACATAAAATGTCTTCATAGCCAAACCATTTGATGCTCTCCCTTAGAATGCTATGCTGGAAGTTCCCAAATGGTATATGTTATTTCTCCATTTTCCTCCTAGAATGCCCACATCTTGACTTTACTCTAATTGATGATTGGCATGAATCCTACTAGACAGTAATTTCATATTTTATCCAACAGTTAGTCCTATTTGCATAGTATATATTGGAGCACTTGGGACTTGTTTTTGTAGACTTGAAGTTGCTCAGCAGAAAGTAATAAAAAGTTTCATAAGATTCTGTCATTTCTTAAGATCAGTATCTTTTACAATATTCTATCTAAGTGATTTTTTTTGTACATCAAAATATTTTGGTTACTTTATAAACAAGACAGCAGCAGTTTTTGTCTCCCCTCCACCAACTTTTTATAGAATCTTTAAGGTACAAAATATCCTTTAAAGAGTGGGAAATATATCTTAAACCTTCATCTGCTTTTCCAGTGTAGACAACTACCAGAAGTTACCACAAACTGAACAACTTCATGAATCATCCATTTTGTGATATGTTTGATCTAAGTATCTTACCTTTTTTAAAAAATTTGAAAATACTGCTGAATATAAAATATTTTTGAGGGGAAAAAGTGTTATGAACAGCTACAGTCAGTACAGGGTAGAGCCAGTGTGCCAATTCTCAAAATAAATACACTGTTTTTAAACCTAAAACAAGCATCAGTGATCAACAAAGAAGGAAGAAAAATGTACCTTTAGTCCTTAATGTACTCTGGTTTTGGCAAGCTGTTTGCTCTATTTTCAAGATCTTATTGTTATTCTAAGCTATTTGAAATTATGTAATTCAGTGGTAAGTATTGGTTCAAGTAAAGACATTTACAAAAAATGTAAGTACAAAAAGACAAATATAAAAAAAAAAAGAGAGCTGCTATGAATATTTTCTTATAAATCTTTCCTTCTCAATTGTCTCCTTAAGGGTACAAATCCGATAGTAGGACCACTGGCTTGTAAGCTATGAGTACTTTTATAAATTATCTTTCATAATTCCAAATCATGTCCCAAAATGCTTGAACCTGCTCAGCTCCGGTGGCAGTGAATTAGTGTGCCTGTTTTCTCATTTCCCTGCAAACACTGAATTTTTCATCTTTTCCAGTTTGCTGTGAAACGATAACTCAGAGTTGTAATGTATATTTCTGATTGGTTTAACATTTGTGAAGAGGATGAAGAGAATTTTTATGAAGAGGCTACATTTTATCTTGAATGAACTAAATGGAGTGGGGCTACGTTCTCAGAAGTGAAGAGAAGCAGTATGTCATAGCAGTGAGGGTTTGACATGCCTCTGGTTGTGATTATTCTCATAGTTAAAATATTGTAAATAATTATCTAGGCCTTCACTTTGTTTATTGGTTGTATTGATTTCATTGTCAATCCATTGGGAATTTCCTTAATAGCAGGATATGAAGGAATTTAACACATAAAGAGATGTAGCTATGGTAGCTCTACCCACAGGTGGGCATGATTATTCCCTGAGACAGGAACCACAGAGCCCTGTATCTGTAGAGATATAGGACTCAGAACTTAGCAGAGACATTTCTGAGAGAGAAATGGAGGAGAGACAGAGCAGAACAGAGAAGGCATGGACGTTGAATGACAAACAGAAGTCTCCCTGTGCAGTAGATATGTGGGGAGGTACTGGCATCCCAATCAGTCCTTAGATTTTCACTGTGTGCACCCCCGGATATTGCTAAAAGCTGACTTCATGGCTTGAGTGACTCTTTCCCGGTTTAGCTGAGATTTCATCTCACCCCAGATCACAGTTTGTTCCCTAATGCTTAAGTGTTTTATCATCTAAACTAATCTGGGTGACTGATTGTGGAAGGGAAATAAAATACCTAAGATTAAGTTGTTATTGTTCAGATCTCAAGGAGGCTACTCTCTCTTCCCCCATCTAGTGACTAAGAAAAATAGCTTTTAGGAAAACAGAATTGGATCTCTAGACTAAAAACATCTGATGTGTGGTTGATACAATTCCATGCTCCACACCCTAACTTTGAAGATAGGACAGAGAGGAAGTGATCATCCAGCCACAGATGTCCTCCTGCTTATTAAACTCCAATTTCCCTGAAATGTAGAGTGGGGTATTTCAGATCTATGTACAAATCTCTGTTAGATGAGGGCCACTAGTCCTCTACTATATGGTATATAGATTATACTACTACTGGGAAATGAGGTTTTTCCATAATATGTGATTAACTGGTGGGGCTTACAAGCTTTTTTAATTAAGACCAATGTTGAAATTTTATTTAAAAGTGAAGAAATATAAAAGCATACCCTTGGATTATCCTAGAGCTCTGGATGACAATTAAACATGGGAATGATCCAATAAAAGACTGAAAAATGGCATTCAAGTAAGTTGGCTGACCCAGACTCTTTAAGCCTTGATGCATCTACACTTCATACCTCATTGACATTGTCCTGGATTCTCTCTTCCTTTAATCTCTAGTGAAGAGGTGACCTTTCTTCTCATTAAGGACCAGACACCTACTTGAACTCTTAATCTCATCCCTTTCAGTCTTTTGCAGAATGCCTACATATCATGGAATTGTCTGGGATCATTGTCTTGATCAGAGTAACTAGGTCTTTCACAGCTGATCATCCTTACACTATCCTCCTGGTTCTGCTCATTTCACTTTGCATCAGTTCATATAAGTCTTCTCAGGTTTTTCTGAAGCCATTCTGCTCATCATTTCTTACAGCAAAATAGTATTTCATCGCAATCATATGCCACAGCTTGTTCAGCCATTTCCCAAGTGATAGGCAGTTTCCAATTCTTTGCCACCACACATACACACACACACACACACAGACACAGACACACACACACACACACACACACACCCCTGCTATAAATATTTTTATATAAATAGGTCACTTTTCCCTTTTCTTTGATCTCTTTTGCGGGTATAGACCTAGTAGTGGTATTGTTGGGCCAAAGCTCATGTACAGTTTTATAGCACTTTGGGTATAGTTCTAAATTGTTCACCAGAATGGTTGGACTATTTCACAACTCCACCAATAGTGTATCCCTGCCAATATTTGTCATTTTCCTTTTCTATCATATTAGCCAATCTGACAGGTGTAAGGTGGTATCTCAGAGTTTTAATTTGCATTTCTTTAATCAGCAGTTAAGGCATTTTTTCATGTGACTGTTGATAGCTTTGATTTCTTCTTTTGAAAACTGCCTGTTCATATCCTTTGACCATTTATCAACTGGGGAAATTGCTCTTATTTTTATAAATTTGTCTCAGTTCCCTATAATTTGAGAAATGAGGCCTTTATCAGAGAAGCTTGCTATAAAATTATTTCCCAGTTTCCTGTTTTCTTTCTAATTTTGGCTGCATTATTTTTGTTTGTACAAAAACTTTTTAAAATTCCTGTAATCAAAATTATCTACTTTACTTCCTATAATCATCTCTATCTCTTGTTTGATTATAAATTCCATAGATTTGACAGGTATATTTTCTCCTGCTCCCCTAATTTACTAATGATATCACTTTTTATGTCCAAGTCACTTACCCATTTTGACTTGATCTTGGTGTGAGATGTTTATTTATGCCTAGTTTCTGCCAAACTATTTTCCAGTTTTTCCAGCAATTTTTGTCAAATGTTGAGTTCTTACCCCCTAAACTTAGATCTTTGTGTTTATCAAACACTAGGTTACGATGGTTACCTACTACTATGCATTGTGTACCTAATTTATTCTACTGATCCATCATTCTATTTCTTAGCCAGTAGTAGATTGTATTGATGATTATTGTTTTGTAATATAGTTTGAAATCTGTACTGCTAGGCCACTTTCCTTCACATTTTCCCCCCACTGATTCTCATAGTGTTGACCTTTTGTTCTTCCAGATGAATTTTGTTACTATTTTTTCTAGCTCTGTAAAATAATTATTTGATTGGTTTGGCACTGAATAAGCAAATTAACTTAGATAGAATTGTCATTTTGTTATAATGGTTTTGCCTACCTATGAGTAATTAATATCTCTCCAATTATTTAGATTCATCTTTATGTGAAAAATATTTTATAATTGTGTTTATGAAGTTCCTGGGTTTGTCTTGGCAGCTTGACCCCTGTAATGGAAATGGGAATTTGAAGATCTTCCTTGACTCTTAATAGACATGGGAGGAGTTTGAAGACCTCCCCTGCTTTGAAAGTAAACTCTGGCCCTAATAGGCTGAATGTAGTCACATGGAGCCTGTGGAGGGAGGAGTTTGCTGAAGGAAAGCAGAGCCCACAGGAAACTGGTCAGAGCCAGGCAGATGGTGGGAGAGAGAGGACACTCAGGCAAGGAGATAGAGAGGTTTGTGAGTAAATATTGATCTTGTATTGGTTTGTGGGAAGGCTGAAGGATGCTGTGACTCTCAGTGTTATTATGGCTTCTGAATATCTTTGGTACTATGATGGAATTGGCTTACTGGTTTTGGGATTCAGTTTTCTGGTGCCTAAATAAATGCTTCAGTTCTATCCTCTATCTGGAGAGTTTGGTATATTTTGCAATCTAACATCATGTGATACTTATAGTCATGGTCTTTATCATGATTGTGGGTGCTGTAAATATTTCATTGGCACTACAACCCCCAAATGTTTTATATTGTCTACTCTTATTTTAAATGGAATTTTTCTTTCTATCTCTTGCTCCTGGGTCTGGTTGGTAATAGAGAAATGCTGATGATTTGTGTGGTCTTATTTTATATCCTGCAATCTTGCTGAAATTGTTAATTGTTTCAATTAGTTTTTTAATTGATTCATTAGGGTTATCTAAGTCATCATGTCATCTTCAAAGAGTGATAGTTATTTTCTCTCATGGCCTATTTTTGTTCCTCCAATTTCTTTTTCTTGTCTTATTGCTATAGCTAGCATTTCTAGTACAATATTGAATAATTGTGGTGATAATGGATAGCCTTTGCTTCACTCCTGATCTTATTGGCAAGGCTTTAAGTTTATCCTCAATATAATGTTTGTTCTTAGTTTTAGATAGATACTACTTATCATTTTAAGAGAAGTGCCATTGATTCCTGTGCTTTCTAGTATTTTTAATGGGAATGGGTATTGTTTTCTCAAGTTTATCATGTGATTTTTGTTGTTTATACTCTATTTCTCTCTTTCTATCATGTCCCTCCTCTGAAATCTGTTTTGCTTCTGATTACTGCTTTCTTTTATCTCTTCTCTCTTGTTTCCCTTATCCTCTTGTTTCTCTTATCCCCTTTTCCTACTTCTTTATTGGGTTAGATAGATTTCTATTACCAATTAAGGATATAGATGTGTGTATATCACACACACACACACACACACACACATATATACACACACACACACATATATATCTGTGTGTATGTATATCTATATATAACATGTATATATATACATTTAGATGTAAGATTCAAGCATTGCCCACCATCCCCCCCAAAATTTCCCCTCCACTGTAAAAGCTTTTCCTTGCACACCTTTTTTATGTGAGATAATTTTCCCATTCTTCCTTTCTCTTCCTCCTTCTCATAAAACATCCCTCTTTCTTGCCTATTTTTTATCATCTCAACACAATTGACTCACTCTTGTACCCTCTTTCTATATAAAATCTTCTTAACTACCCTAATAATGATAAAATTTTTAGAGGATGCATGTATCATCTTCTCATATAGAAAAGTAAACAGTTTAACCCTATTGAGTCCCTTATGATTTCTCTTTCATGTTTACCTTTTTATACTTCTCTTGACTCTGATACTTGAAGTCAGATTTTCTATTTAGCTCTTGTCTTTTCATCAAGAATGCTTGGGGCAGCTAGGTGGTGCAGTGAGTAAGAGCGCCAGCCTTGGAGTTGGTATGACCCGAGATCAAATCCAGCCTCAGAAAATGAGCACCCACACATAAATAATGACTAGCCATGTAACCTTGAGCAAGTTACTTAACCCCAATTGCTTTAAAAAAAATTTTAAAAAAAAGAATGCTTGAAAGTCTTCTATTTCAGTAAATACACATTTTTCCCTTGAAGGATTATACTTAGTTTTATTGGGTAAATTATTCTTGGTTGTAATCCTAGTTCTTTTGCCTTCCAGAATATCATATTCCAAGCTTTCTGCTTCTTTAATGTGGTAGCTGCTAAAGCTTGTGTGATCCTGATTTTGGCTACATGGTATTTGAATAGTTTCTTTTTGGCTACTTGAAATATTTTCTCTTTGACATGGGAGTTCTGGAATTTGACTATAATATTCCTGGGAGTTTTCATTTCGGGATGTCTTCAGGTTGTGATTAGTGGATTCTTTCAATTTCTATTTTGCCCCCTGGTTCAAGGATATCAGGATAGTTTTCCTTGATTATTTTCTGAAATGTGATATCTAGGCTCTTTCTTTGGTCATGGCTTTCAGATAATCTAATATTTCTTAATTTATCTCTCCTTGATCTATTTTCCAGTAGAATATTTCACATTAATTTTTTTTTCATTCTTTTGCCTTTGCTTTATTGTTTCTTGATGTTTCATGGAGTCATTAGCTTCCACTTGTGCAATTCTAATTTTTTTTTTTTAAAGCAATTGGGGTTAAGTAACTTGCTCAAGGTTACATGGCTAGTCATTATTTATGTGTGGGTGCTCATTTTCTGAGGCCGGATCTGATCTCGGGTCATCCCAGCTCCGAGGCCGGCGCTCTTACTCACTGCGCCACCTAGCCGCCCCTTTAGGGCAATTGGGGTTAAGTAACTTGCCCAAGGTTACACGGCTAGGTTTTTGTTTGTATGGATTAAGTGTCGGAGGCCGGCTCCGAACTCAGGTCCTTCTGATTCCAGGGCCGGCGCTCTATTCACTGCGCCACCTAGCCGCCCCGCAATTCTAATTTTTAAGGAATTATTTCCTTCAGTGAGCTTTTTATACCCCTTTTTCCATTTGTTCAATTCTGTTTTTAAAGGTTCTACTTTCTTCAGTATTTTTGTGCCTCTTTTACCAAGGTGTTAGTTGTTTTTTCATAATTTTCTTCCTTTGCTTTCATTTCTTCACCTAATTTTTCCTCTACCACTCTTATTTCATTTTGAAAATAATTTTTTAGCTCTTTTAGGAATTCTTGTTGGACTTGTGTCCAATTCACATTTTTCTTTGAGGCTTTGCTTATAGATGTTTTCACTTTGTTGTCTTCTGAGTTTCTGTCTTGATTTTCCCTGTCATTATAGTAGTATTTTGTGGTCAGAGATTGCAATATGGCTCCTCAGGTTCCTCTTTCTCTTGTGACCAGAAGCAATACTGTTCCCCAGAGTCCCTGATCTTTTGGGCCAGAAATGTCACTGCCCCTTAGGGATTCCACTTGCTCTTAACCTAAAGTGCTCCTCTCTACCCTAGAGCTATGACCCAGGTGTGGGTATTGGCAATGGTGTTGCTGAGCAACATCTGGTTCTGCATCCAGTGCCAGCCTAGGTTTCCCCTATAATCTCTTTCTGACCAGTTGCCAGGTCCCATTACTGCCTCTGGCTTGAGAACTCCCAAAGCTGCTGCTGCTTCTGTCACCACCGTCTGATCCCTCCATTGTGGTTTCATCCACATAGGCTCCAGGTTAACTTCCTCCCCCATGTCACAGATCTTTCAGACTTCTTTCAGACTTTCAGTTTTCCTGGGCTAGAAGAATCACTCTGACCTTTTTTTGACTCTGCCACTCTAGAATTCAATTTTTGGTGTTATTTTAAAGTTGTTTGGAGGGGAATGCTGAGAGAGCTCAACTGAACGCTTTCTCTACTCTGCCATCTTGGCTCTGTCCTCTGAGGACAGACATTTTAGTTACATATCTTCCCATAACTCCAAATTCTTTTTAAGAATAGTTAAACCAATCTACAGTGATATGGTATATCAGTGTGCCTGTTTTCCTACAAGTCAAACTGAGAGAACAGGCATTTTAAAAGTATTTAACTATATGTCAGGCACTATATTGCTAAGGATGCAAATATAGGCAAAAATAAAGACAGTTCTTACTCTAAAGGAGTTTACATTATAATTGGGGAAGATAATAAACAAAAGGGAAATTTTCAGGGGTGGAGAGAGGTACCTGTTTAGGACATGCTATCAAAGTCCAGACAATGAAAGACTTCCAAAACCCCTCCAACATTAATTATTCCCATCTTGCATGAGGAGAAACCTCATCATTGTCTTGATGTGCATTTCTTTAATCAGTAGTGATTTAGATTCTTTTATATGTTTTTATACTTTTTGATACTTCTTGTTTTTGCATCATTTACATTCTATACTATATCCATTCCTTTATCCCTTCTTAGAAAACCATTCCTTAAAATAAAATGTAGAACAGAAGAAAATTTTTTAGCAAAATTAATCAATACTTTGAAAAATTCTGATGTTATATGCAGTGTTCTAAACCCATAATCCCCTGTCTCTGTAAAGAAGCATGGAGAAACCAGCAGGAGATTCTAAGTCCTAGTGTGGGAGAGTAGAAAATGCCAAAGCTAGGACCCCCCACATGCTTCAGTATAACCAGGGGAATGGGCAGATTCCAGCTCCAAGGACCACCACATGATTCAGCATAGCTCCAAACAAAAAGACAGCCTCCAGTGGCCCCAGGAAAACACAGAAACACCCCACAGGCCTCATCACACACCAGACACCAGCACTAGGATCCTGGCTCAGCACCAGATAAGCTTCCAGATCCCTATGAACTACAGCAGCACCAGCTACCCCCCACTTTATCACCTTAATGAAACATCATATATAAGCACCACTGTGGTCCTCAGGGCAGCATCAGTGCAGCACAAAGTAAACAGCCAGAATCTGCAGCCCCTGCCACAAGAAACCTGAGACAGTGCCCCTTCCACCCTGAGAGCAAGGTTCAAGTTTAAAAGAAAGGAAGAAGGTCAAAAAAGATGGGCAAAAAACAACAAAAAAAGAATCTGACCATAGAAAGTTATTATGGTGACAGACACTATTAAGACACAAACTGAGAAAAGGACAGCAATGTCAAAACACCTATGGGCAAAACCTCCAAAGATAAATGGGAAGTGGTCTCAAGCCCAGAAAGAACTCATGGGAGAGCTCAAAAAGGAGTTTAAAATTATGTAAGAGAGATAGAAGGAAAATTGGGAAAAGAAATGAGAAGGAATTGTGAAAAAGGAGTCAATGACTTGGAAACAGAAAACAACTCCTTAAAAAGTAGAATTGACCAAATGGAAAAAAAAAACAAAAATTCACTGAAGAAAACAACTCCTTAAAATATATGACTGGCTAAATAGAAAAAGAAAAACAAAAGCTAGTTGAAGAAAACAACTCCTTAAAAGTTAGAATTAGGCAAGTAGAAGCTAATGGTTTGATGAGACATAAAGAACCTATTACACAAATTCAAAAGAATGAGAAAATAGAAAAATATGTAAACTACTGACAACAACTGACCTGTAAAATAGAACCAGGAGAGACAATGTCAGAATCACTGGACTACCTGAAAGCCATAATACAAAGGACAGCATCTTTCAAGAAATTATCAAGGAAGACAGAAGCAAAACACTGTTGAGGAGGGAAAGAATGAAAGGAGAGAGAGAGCAAACAGGAGGAAAAATAGGATGGAGGGAAGTATACAGTAATCATGTGAATGTGAATGGGGCAAACTCTCCCATAAAACTGAAGTGGATAGCAGAATGGATCATAAACCAGAATCCTACAGTATGTTCTTTATAAGAAGCACAATTGAAACAGAGACTCACATAGAGTAAAGGTAAGGGACTAGAGCAGAATTTCTTATGCTTCAACTAAAGTGAAAAAAGTGAGCATGGCAATCCTGATCTCAGACAAAGCAAAAGTCTAGGCCTAATTAAAAGAGATAAGGAAGGAAACTACATCTTGCTAAAAGGTACCATAGACAATGAAGTAATGTCAAATTAAACATGTATGCTCCAAGCGGTATAGCATCCAAATTCTTTTTTTCCTCCCATTTGTTTTATTTATTTATTTTAATTTATTTCATTTTAGTTTTCAATATTCACTTTTATAAGATTTTGAGTTCCAAATTTTTTTCTCCCTCTGTCCTCTTCCCCCAGCCTAAGAAGGCAAACAATCTGATATAGGTATACATGTACAATCATATTAAACATATTTCCACATTAGCCATAGTATCCAAATTCTTAAAGAAGTTAAGTGAATTATATGTTCATGACCAAACAAGAGATAGAGAGCATTATGAAATGTAAAATAGATAATTTTGATTATATTAAATTTAAAAGCTTTTGCACAGACAAAACCAATGCAACCAAGATGAAAATGAAAGCATAAAGCTGCAAAACAATCTTCATAGCAAGTGTCTCTGATAAAGACCTCATTTCTCAAATATATAGAGAATTGAATCAAATTTATATGAATACAAATCATTCCACAATTGATGAATGGTGAAAGGGTATAAACATGCAGTTTTCAGGTGAAGAAAGCAAAGCTATTTATAAGCACATGAAGAAGTGTTCTAAATCACTTTTGATTAGAGAAATGCAAATTAAAACCACACTGAGGTACCACCTCATACCTATCAGATTGACTAATATGACAAAAAAGGAAAAAGATAAATGTTGGAGAGAATGTGGAAAAATTGGGACACTAATGCACTGTTGGTGGAATTGTGAACTGATCCAGTCATTCTAGAGAACAATTTGAAACTATGTTTAAAGGGCAACCAAATTGTGCATCACCTTTGATACAGCAATACTACTACTAGGTCTCTATCACAAAGAGATCATAAAAAAGGGAAAAGGACCTACAGGTACAAAAATATTTAGAGCAGCCTTTTCATGGTGACAAAATATTGGAATTTGAGGGGATGACCATCAAAGGGAATGACACCCTTGTTCAAAGCTGTGGTGTATGAATATAATGAAACACTATTTGTGCACAAGAAAAGATGAACAAGCAGATTTCAGAAAATCCTGCAAAAACTTGTACAAACTGATGCAGAGTGAAATGAGCAGAAACATTTTACACAGTATCAGCAACATCGTGTGATGATCACCTATGGATGATTCAACTCTTCTCAGCAACACAATATAGAAGAAAAATGCTGTCCATATCCAGATAAAGAATCGATGGACCCTGTATGCAGATAAAAGAATATTTTTTCACTTACTTTATTCTTTCTCATGTTTTTCTTCCCCTTTTGATCTCTTTCTTTTTTCACAATTGTGACTAATTTGGAAATATTTTTTACATGATAGTACATGTATAAACTATATTAAACTGCCTACCATTTTCAGAAGAGTGGAGCAGAGGGATGGAGGGAGGAAGAAAATTTTGCAACTCAAAGTTTTGTAAAAGTGAATGCAAAAAAAGTGTCTTGACATGTAATTGGGGAAAAAATAAACACTATTAAAACAATAAAAAAAAATAAACATTGGAAGGTGTTTTGTCATATCAGTTCTTTGGAGTCAAGTTTAATCATGATAATTTCATAGCATTCTATTTTGATTGTTCTGTTGTGTTCTTTTCATTTATATTGTTGTCGTCTATACTGTTTCCTTGGTTCTGCTTACTCTACATCAGTTAATCTTTTCATGCTTTTCTGTATTTATTACATCTAGGAGGATATGGTAAATGTTTAACGACTGGATCTCTAGGGGAAAATGTATGCCTGACACACTTTTAAGTTAGATCTACATTATTACTGTTTTCTTCATCACTGGCATGCTAGTGAGACTGGTAGCAGCCCTTTTCATTATGATCTGGCATGCTGGTAAGATTTCAACCCAGTCCCCCTCAGGCAGCTACTTTCTTCATAAAGGCTTAACAGTACTATTATCTGAAATATTCTCTTTCCCCTTTGTATAAGCAAACAACAATAAAAAAAATCAGGCAGCTGCAAAGTCTTTCACTATTATGATTAATAGATGGTAGTAAAAAGGTTTGAGGGAGAGAGAGCCCCCTTTGCTCTTTGACAGAGAAACATTGCCTCTGCAGAGGGAGTTGATGGGGAAGGGGAAAGGAGTTCCTCTTGAGAGCCCAGCAGGACTGAGATAGCATACAAACCTAAGCAATCATTCCCCAAACTAATTAGAGAATCCACTGAGGTAAACTAGTGCCCATGTAACAGAAACCTCCCTTGGGGGAAGGCTGGGGGTTTTGGCATTGAAGTTGCTGAGGCTGGGGACTGCTTTCAGCATTAGAGTTCTAGGGCTTTCTGCTTCTGTATTAGCAGCATTCAGGTTCCAGATCAGACCCATGGCAGGGCTCAGCTCGGGGTGGAGGGGATAGGAGAGGGCTGGAGCAAAGCTCACAATTCAGCTCTGGTAGGCCTGTATCAGCACTCAGCCAGAAGCAGGAACTTGGTGGTAGCACCTGAATCAAGCCCCACTGGGGGCACAATGGCAGGATCATAATGGTATTGAAACCTGGCTTAGGTAGGGGGTGTGCATGCTCTCGCGAATCCATACACACACACACACACACACACACACACTCTCTCTCTCTCTCTCTCTCTCTCTCTCTCTCTCTCTCTCTCATGATGATCATCCCTCTATGGGATTGGAGTGGGCAGGGTGTGAGAAGTGCCCAGGCCCCAGCAGTGGCGGCACCTGTAACAACCCTCATTGTACACAAGGTGACAGCAGTTGCCCTGGCAGAGTGTGTATGGCGTGGTCAGCAGCAGCAGGCAGTGGAGGGGGCAAGCAGCACAGGCCAGAGTCAGCAGACATTGGATTGTGCCCCAGTGGCAGCCCACCCCAAAGGGGGCAGTAGCCCTGTCCCCATGGAGCAGTAATGGCGGATCCGTCAGAGCCCTTTGCTTACTGAAATCTAGAACTGACGGGTCCCTCCACTGCTGACATACAGCAGCCAGTGGTCATTAGACAGCTCCTCCCCAGAGAAGGATTGAAATGGGTGGCATCATTATGAGGCGAGGAGGGAGAGGTAAAATTGTCTACTTTGCTCCTGCAGAAGAAGGAGGGCAGTCTCTCAGCTCCTCCCAGGGTGAAGATTTGGCATTGCCCCACCCCCATGGAACTCCCAGGGAAGGGGAGGTACTGGCTGGTGATCCACCAAGAGAACACTGAATGATTCTCAATGTCCACCTTGGGACCAAAGTTGGCTGCATGCAAGAGGGTAATGATTTCTTAGCTACTTCATTAAAAATGCCCCTGATCCATCATGAGAAGCCATGTCTGTGCAGGAAGTGTCCATGTATGTGTGGTGGGCCTCTTGTTCCCAAGGCTACTAGGTGACTCACGGCCATCATTTCACATCTAAAGAGCTACCATGAACTACAAAGATTTGGTCTTATTCAACACAAGGACCAGACTGTTAAGACTCCAATACTCAATTTTTCCAAAGTGGGGAAGTGATATATAGGATTTCTGGTCTTTGTTTTCCTATTATTCTTTTACTCCTTCAGGAAGGCATTATATTTTTTTGTTGTTGTTGCTTTCTTTTTATTTGTTTTCCTTTTCTTCCTTCAGTGCTGCCTGGATCTTTGAATCCAAGAGATTAGATTTCTCCAGCAACTACCCTAAAGCCATTTGAGAGGTAGAAGGTTCCCTAGAAGACCTTTGCAGCAGAAGGGTGGCATCAGATATCTGACAGTTGGCTAAGATTGTTTTTTCTTAAAAGGTATTGCAACCCTACTCATCTTAATTGGTTTAGGGGACAAAGATTCAGATTGCCAACTTAAGTTTACAAAAAAAAAAAAAGGAAACTGTGTAAGGAGTCAGAAAGCCCTCCCTCAGGCTGCTAACCAATAGACCAGCATGGAAATTGTAGACAAAATGCTGACCTGAATCAATAGTGTTTCCTTACTGAATATTCCTTTCTCTTCTATAGCTAATTTACTATTAGTCGGTCTATGAACATTTTATTCGATTCTAATCTTGACGCTGAACCAGCTTAAGTCTAGCCTGGCCTAGCACAAACCCACTACTTTCTGGCAGGCCCATATCCTCCCCATTCCTTCTGCCCAAGTTATGTTCATGTCCAATGCCTTTGTTCATTCTGTTCCTCCCACTTCATTTCCCCTCTCCTTTCTTCTCTGCCTGTTCATCCTTTGAGCTATGTTGCAATTTTACTTTCTCCACAAAGTCTTCACTGGCTACTCCAAACCACAATGAGTTCTCCCTTTCTCCCTGCTATTCCTTCTCTTTGTTTTCCTCTTTCTCCTCCTTCTTCTTCCTAGCCCTTCAGCTGGTTCTCAGACTTAAAGCCATTTGAAAGCTCTTCTAGATCTAAAAGGTAAAAGAACTTTTCATAAGTATTCCGTATCCATGATGTATACTAGTCCTGTTTATGCCACTAACAAGCTTCTCTTAATCTGCCAATTGAGGAGGGGGAGACCTTTCCATGTTCCTCTCTGGTTCTAACATTTCATGATTCTAACTATGCTTGTGTAAGGAAATTGGTCTTTGATCACCTACCCTCAACCCAGAAAGTCCAGAATGTAATCTCAGAAAAGGGAAGGCTAACTGTGAAAGGGTGAACATACTTTGTGATGCCTCTAAAATGTTGAATGCATTCCTTGTTGGAATTAGAAGAGGAACTCAACAGTTGAACTCTTCCTGGAGTCCAAGGCAGGATCACTTTGTGGAGTGTGACCCATGTGCTTAGGGGGAGGGAGGAGGAAGAGCTTTTCTTCCCCCATTCCAAGAACTATGTCATTTAGTAGGAGAGTTACAGGCCCAGGAGGAGACATCCAGTCCAGCAGTTAGGTAGTTTCTTTGTTGTTAAGTTCCAGTTTGAGAGATAGTGGAAGAAGTAGAGACACATACCCTACACAGACACCAACACAGACACAGAAAGACAGGAGGAAACAATTTCTAGGAAAATGACCCTCTGGCAACAGAGTCTATGGCAATCAATTAAATGTAGAGGAAAAACTTTCTAACAACCAGACTGTTCAAAAGGGAAATGGTATGCCTCCAAAGGAGATGAGTTTCCTATGAGCAATTATTATCATTTGGAGACTGAATGACTTGGAGATCTTCCACAGAGACATTTCTGCCTAGGTAGGACTTTGTGCTCTCTGAGACATGATTCTGTGTAGATTCTTCAGGTAGAATAATCAACAGGTGAAATTGAGGGTTGATATTACATTGTCTTTTGAGAGCTCTTAGGCTTACAAGAGAATTGAGACTCTAGATGAAGACCTCACAGATGTGAGAAACTCTAGAAAAAGGCCTGAGGTCAGGCTTTAAAGCTCCAGTATAAGAATCAGAAATTGTGACCTATTTCCTCTAGGGTTGGACACTGAGAGAAATAACAATTTGGTTCTGTGGAAAGAGTCCTGGACTGGGAGTCAAGGGGCCTGGGTTCTTTCCTCAGCTCTGTTACTGACTCACTGTATGACCTTGGTTAAGTCCTTTCTTTTTTCAGAGGCTATGTGGTTTAGGTGAAGGAGCATTGGATTTGGAGTGAGAGGACCTGGATTCAAATCTACTTTGCCACTAACTACCTGTGTAAACATGAAAGTTGCTTAACCTCTCTGGGTCTCAGTTTCCTCATATGTAAAATGAAGGGGTTAGGGACCTCTTGGGTCCTTTCCAGCTCTAAAAATGACACTATGACTATATAGTTTTAAAGGGATATTCCATGTCTTTAATCCTGAGTCTATGGATTGAAATTAAGGATATGAGGTTAGACAAGATGAGGAATTATCTTTGATTCTATGGAAATGAAGTATTACCTGGAAGATGTAAAGTTATGTATATGTGTGTGGGAGGGTGCTGCTCCCATTGCCATTGAATCTCCCAGACCAAGACAGAATGAAATACCAAAGATCATTGCTGATCAAGAGAAATTTATTCACAAGAAAATTCAAGGTAAATTACAAGGCATAGACTCAAGCAGAAAGCACTCTCATCACCCACTTACCAAAACCATCACCTCACCACCTGCTTTCCAGAGTTTTAGTTCTGGATTCTGATGCCACTGTGGATTTCTCATGATATGGTGAAAGCATTCATGAAGTTACTCAAAGTAGGATGGTAAGCTGGCATCCATAGCAAAAGGGTTATTTTGGAAAGCAATTTGGAATTGTGCAAATAAAGTCCATACTCTTTGACCCAGAGATTCCAAGGAAGCCATTGATAAGAAGAAAGCCCCCATACACACCAAAATAATTATATTAGCACTTTTTTTGTAGAAACAAAGAACTGGGGTAGAAGGGAGAGCCAACCTCTCCCCCACAACTCCTCCACAAAGATCTAAAAAATGCATCAGATGGAGTGCTGACTAAGGAATCCAAGAAAAAGTCGCAGACTCAATTTTTTCTAGCCCAGGTCAAAATAGGTAGACGGAGAGAGCTGTAAACACTGGGAATGGGAGCTAGCTAGGAATGCACATGGAATATTCTAGTGTCTTGTGTCTTGTGCAGGAACAGGAGCCAACTAGCAGCTCCATGACTCAGTACCCAGGTCTGGGACACACAAGTCTAGGATTGGTTGAGGAGGGGACTTGTGCTTAAGAGTGATAGTCCAGGGAGAGAGGCAATCAAAGGCCCTATGCTAAGTTACACACAGCAGAATGTTCAGAAGCAAATAATGGAATGAGGAATCTCAGTTCCAACCTCCAGCTTAATCCAGAGAAGCCTGGAAAAACTTACATGAACTGATGCAAAATAAAGTAAGCAGAGCCAAGAAAGTAACATATATAGTGATTATAAATTAAATGGAAAGAACTACCACCACAAAACAACCAAAAGTAAATGCTGCAAAATTTACAAAGACCACACTAGCCCTGGAGTCAGGAAGACCAGAGTTCAAATCTAACCTCAGACACTTACTAGCTGTGTGACCCTGGGCAAGTCACTGAACCCTGATTGCCTCCATAAACAAATGAATGAAATTTACAAAGACCAAGCATAACCTCAAAGAAGAGATATGAGAATATGCCCCCTATTCATTTCTTTACAGAGGTAGTAGGTCCATTGGTGTGACGCTATTTACATTTTTAAGCTTTTTTGATGTATTGAATAGTTTTGCTGATTTTTTTTCTTCTTTCTTCTAAAAAAAATATTATTTGCTATATGGAATGACTCTCTGGGAGGAAGGAGAGGGAAGGGTTACTAGGATCAATGTTGGCAACATAAAAACCAAAAATATCAATAAAAATGTATTTTTAAAAAATATATCGGGGCGGCTAGGTGGCACAGTAAGTAGAGTGTCGGCCCTGGAGTCAGAAGGACCTGAGTTCAGATCCAGCCTCAGACACTTAACACACACAAACAAAAACCTAGCCGTGTGACCTTGGGCAAGTTACTTAACCCCAATTGCCCTCCAAAAGACAAAATAAAATAAAATATCATATACACACAGAGAAGAAGAAACTGGATATGTTCAAAGATACTGAGCTTTGTACAGATTTCTGAAAGATGCAGTTCCTAAAAAGATTATGGAGGAGAATACCCTTCTATATGCCACTTACACCAGGATTCTAAAGAGACAGAGATGAGGGATGGAGTGCATTCCCAGCAGGCATGGAAAATGGTTTGGAAAACTAAAGAAATATGAAATAGGATGTTGGTTTGGGGGACAGCAGGCCACCTAGTTTGACTGGAGCATAAAGTGCATGAAGGGAAGTAATCTGAAAGAAAAAAAAGCTGAAAAGGGACTTGTTTTTGAAATGCTGATGTGACAGATTGAAGAGGAGTCTAGTTCTCCTTTCACATTACAGTAAATATTTGACATCAGGTGGAACAATATTTTTTTAAAAGGAAGGGTAAAGCTATAAGAAATGATGAATAGGCAGACTTTAGAAAAACCTGGAAAGATTTTATGAACTGAAGCTGAGTGAAAGGAGCAGAACCAGGAGAACATTGTACAGTGATAACCACAGTATGTGATGACTGATTTTAATAGATGTAACCTTTCTCAGCAATGCAAAGTTCCAAAACAATTCCAAAAGGACTGATGATGGAAAATGACATCCACATCCAGAGAAAGAACTATGGAATTTGAATGCAGAGCGAAACAGAGTGCTTTCTTTTTTATTTTGTTTTTTTTTCTTTCTCATGGTTCCTCCCATTCATTCTAATTCTTCTATACAACATGACTAACATGAAAATATGTTTAATAGGATGTATATGTAGAGCCTATTATAGTTTGCATGCCCTCTTGGAAAGGGGGGAAAGGAGGGAGGGGGAGAAAATTTAAAACTTATGGAAGCGAATGTTGAAAACTAAAAATAAATAAATTAAAGAAAAGAGATAGATTTCTATACCCAGCTTACTGTGTATGTTATAAAATGACATATTTTTTAAAGCACTTGGCACATAGTATATTATAGTATATTAGCTTCTGGATTATAGGCTTGGAATGGGTATATAAGTACTTATATATGTATGTGTTTATATGTATATGTATAAGCATGTACATATGTATGTGTAATCTAAGTAAGCTATATTTATAGCATTCCTCTCAGCTATTAGTAGAGTAATACTGTCAAAAAAGAAAGTGTGGTTAGTCTGGCATGGTCTGTTCTTCATGAGGCCATGCTGACTCTTTGAAATCAACACTTCCTTACTGATGTGTTCATCAACCATTTCTTTAATGATATGTTCTAGATTTTTGTCAGGAACTGAAGTCAAGTTCAATGGCCTGTTGTTGGCATACTCTGTTTTCTTCCCTGTTTTGCATATCAGTACCGTATTTTCCCCTCTTCAGTTTTGTTTTTCATGATCTTCCAAATACCACTAGCAGTGACTCAGCAATCACATCTATCAGTTCTTTCAGGACCCAAGGACATAGCTCATTGGGGCCTGGTTATTTGAATTTATTGAGAGTATCTAGGTTCTCTCTTACTATCTTCTTACTTATCTAGGGAATCAACTCTCTGTCAATCCTGTTTCTATCCAGCTTCTTTTATTTTTATTTTATCTATCTAAAATATATTTATTTTGTTTATCTATTATGTTTCTGCTTCTTGCTTTATCAAGGACAATGATTATCACACTAGGAAGCACACACAAAAATGGCAGACAGGGAGCTGAAATCCAATATATGTGCTTCCCTCATTGAATTCAAGTCACCAGACTTTGATGCATTACATGTCAAATTAACAATAGACTTTTAGAATATGTCTGCTAAGCAGCTATTGGCATTCTTTGAAATATCATGAGGGATAGATAAATAGTCAAAGGATATGAACAAACAATTTTGAAAAGAAGAAATGCAAAGTATAATTATAAATTGGATTGGAGCATATACTCTATGAAACCTATGTGAGGATAGGCCTGAGCCCTGGCCATTTTTGATGACATTCATATTGTAGCTAAGATCCTTCCCATGGAGCAGAGCATGAACTCTATTCTGGTGAACTGGTCTCTTGATATAGGACATTTGTGACCTGAGACTCCTGGCTTATCCTCCATGGCCTGTGGCAGTGGTGAATGGTCTCTGAGATAGGAATATTGGCCATTCAGTCAAATTTAAGAAGAATGACTTTATTCTTATTCTCTCTCTCCTCATCCTACAGTGATTCTTGTATCACTCCTTTAGACTTCCCTTGAGGTCTGTTTACCCATGGAAACAGAGAATGTACTTGTCTCTGGGCCTCTTCAATCAATCAATTAAACATTTGCTTATATACCAGGCACTATGCAAGTCAATAGGATTACAAAATCAATGAATGAAACAATTCCTATTTGTCAGAAGCCTACATTCTCCCAGAGAAGACAAGTACCTTTACATGGGCTTGTATCTGTATAAATTATTCAGAATAACTAGAAGAAGAAGAATGCAAATAAATCATGCTTTGAATTTCTTTCTCCAAGCACAAGTGACTGAACAACCATCTTGAGACTGAAGGTCCTAATCTTATGGGAGTTCCTGGGGTCATATGCTGTTTATTCAGCAGGAAGTATCCCCACACTAGCACCTTAGAGAAGATGACTGTCTCCAGGAAGGTAGAACACATGAAGAGATTAACTAGGTCCAAGCCAAAGAGAGTTTGCCATAGAAGATGTAGACCTTGAGTGAGTTTCTGTGATAGCACAGGTCAGAGATGCAAGTGAAATATCTATCCAACCATCTAACATTTTACTCAGATCATGCTCTCCTGAGAGAGTATATTAGGAAAAATATATACAATTTAAAAGTTTTTGCAAAACAAAGGCAATGCAGCTAATATTAGAAGGAAAATAGTTTAATTGGGTGAAAAAGGTTTTGGCAGCAAGTTTTTCTGATAAGGTTCTCATATCCAGGTTAAAGTGTCCTAAAAGTCTTAGTGCAGTTTTAAACTTTAACAACTTCAGAAGTATAAATATGGAACATTTATGCAAAAAGCATCATGTCAAAGTTTACTTAAATTTCTTTTGTACTTGATTGGTTTTGAGGATTTGGAAAAATACATTCTTAACTTTAATTTTAACAAGGCAAGGCACTCTGTCACCAGGCTTTGAGTGTGTTAACAGTTTCTCCATGACACTTCCTCAAACCAGTGGATTAGTAAAGGAGGTCCTCTTCCTTGACCACTTTGATCTCCTGATGTATCTCCATTAGACTTTTTCTTCCGGAATCATGTCAAAACTGTCATATGTGCATCAGGATCTTATTCTTTGATCAATCAATGAATGAAAGAATTCCTATTTGTCAGAAGCCTACATTCTCCCAGAGAAGACAAGTACCTTTACATGGGCTTGTATCTGTATAAAGATCCATAGATTAAAAATATTTTTAGAAGACTTCTTTGTTGTGGCAAAAAACTGGAAACAAAGGATATGCCCATCAATTGGGGAATAATTACGAGATCATGATTGCTAGCCTTGCCCTTTTTAATTTTTAAATTCTAGATGAGTATCACATTTTAACTCCATGTGAATCCTTATGTTTTGAGTGTATTTCATATAAATAACATACTATTTGAGATTTTCTTTCTAATCTATTCTCCTATTTTTTTCCATCTTATGAATCTGTTCATCTCATTCAAAATCGCTGTTCTGATTATGTATCTCCTTCCATCATAACTTTTAATGCTTTTCCCTTTTTTTCCTCTTCCCTATCTCTTTATAAAGAAGAAAGGGGTTGAGAAAGAGAAAGAATATGATGCTGGTATTCTATCACTTGACTGATCTCTTCCAACTTCTCTGCCTTTCCTCTCCACAGGGAAGTTGGGTATCTAATAATGAAGAAGAGTTAAACACACACACACACACACACACACACACACACACACACACACACATATTAATGTAGAAATACATTAAACTCAGAAAGAAAGCAGGTGAACAAGAAGTCCAGAACCCATTCTTTGGTTCTAACATTTTCTATCTCTTTTTAAAATCCTTGTTTTATAGCAATACCACTACTAGGTCTGTATCCCAAAGAGATCATAAAAAAGGGAAAAGGACCCACATATACAAAAATATTTAGAGCAGCTCTTTGTGGTGGCAAAGAATTGGAGATTGAGGGGATGCCCATCAATTGGGGAATGACTGAACAAGTCATGATATATAAATGTAATGGAATACTATTGTTCCATAAGAAATGGTGAGCAGGCAGATTTCAGAAAAACCTGGAAAGACTTAAATGAACTGATGCTGACTGAAATGAGCAGAACCAGGAGAACATTGTACACAATAACAGTAATACTGTGTGACAGTCAACTATGATTGATTTAGGTCTTCTCAGCAATGCAAGACACAATTCCAAGAGACTCATGATGGAAAGTGCTATCCACATCCAGAGAAAAAACTGATGGAGTCTGAATGCAGCCTGAAGCATACTTTCTTCGTGTGTGTGTGTGTGTGTGTGTGTGTGTGTGTGTGTTTTCCTTTTGTTCTGTTTCTTCTTTCACAATATGACTAATGTGTAAATGTTTAACATGATTTCACATTTATAACAAAAATCAGATTGCTTGCTGTCTTGGGGAGAGGGTGAGGAGAAGGGAAGAGGAAAGGGAGAAAAATTTGGAACTCAAAATCTTTCAAAAAAATAAATACTGGGGGGCAGCTAGGTGGTGCAGTGAATAGAGTACCAGCTCTGGAGTCAGGAGGACCTGAGTTCAAATTTGACCTCAGACACTTAACACTTATGAGCCGTGTGATCTTGGGTAAGTCATTTAACCCCAATTGCCCCTCCAAAAAGCAAAAATAAAAGAATATTGAAAATTGTCTTCACATGTAATTGGAAAAAATGAAATAGTTATATTATAATGTTAAAAATAAAATTAAATCCTTGTTTTATGACAAACCTTTCAAAGTGGAAATTTATTTAATTTGTGACTATTCTCTCCTCAAACCAAATCTACCCTCCCTCTTATACCTTCCTCTTCCTTTTCCCTTGCTCCACCTGCTTTCTTGTTGAGTTTAATGTACTTCTACGTCAGTCTGTGTTCGTGTGTATCTGTCTGTCTATGTTTAACCCTCCATCTGGCTCAATGAGAGTGAAGATCATGAGATACCCAATTCCCTTCCATTTTTATATTCTTCTTTTACCCCTACTTTTACCCCTTCTTTTACCCCTACTCCCTCTTCTTCCTAATTTATTCCCCACTATACACCTTTGTTCATCTTTTTTTTTTTTTTGTCCTAACACCAACAAAACAGCACAAACCACATCTGGACCCTTTTTCCTCATTTAACTACCTCTGTGATGCTGAAGGATCACGTGTTTCTTTTTTTCCTATTAGAATATACAGACTTCATTATTTATCCCCTTCTGATTGCTCAGATATATTTACCTTTCAAGGTTTCTATTGATTTCTATGTTTGTGTTTCAGACTTTGTACTCAGATGTGATCTTTTCATCAGAAATTCTAGGGAGTCTTCTAAAGGTCTATTTTCCTCCCTCTATTGAAATATACTTTTTTTTTAAGCACAAGTTGTTCATTGGTATAATCTTTTATCTTTTTCCTTTGGGGTTTTTAATTTTTTTAAAACTAGTATTTTTTCCAGTTACATGTAAAGACAATTTTTAATATTCACTTAGAAAATTTTTTTGAGTTCCAAATTTTTCTCCCTTCTCCCTCCCTAAAATGGTAAACAATTTGATATAGGCTATATTTGTGCAATCATGTAAAACATTTCCATGTTAGTCATTTTGTAAAAGAAGAAACAAACCAAAAGGAAAAAAAGTGGGCTTAAAATTATTATTAAACAACTCCTTTTATATATCTTCTATTTCATTCAATCACTTGTTATATATAGCAGCACCTTGTTCCCAAATTTTTGATACATATTCTTTAAATCTTCATCAGTCAGTTAATAAACATTTATTAAGTTTCTACCTCAGGCACTACGCTAAGAACTAGGGATATGGGGGCGGCTAGGTGGCTCAGTGAGTAGAGCGTCGGCCCTGGAGTCAGAAGGACCTGAGTTTGGATCCGGCCTCAGACACTTAACACACACAGACAAAACCTAGCTGTGTAACCTTGGGCAAGTTACTTAACCCCAATTGCCCTCCAAAAAAAAAAGCAAAAAAAAAAAAGAACTAGGGATACAAAGAAAGAAAAAGATAATCTCTGCTCTCAAGCAGCCCACAGTCTAATGGGGAAGACAACATGCAAGCAAAGACATAGCCAAAAAACTATATACATATTAAATAGGAAATAATCAACAGAATGGAGGTAGTAGAATTGAGGAACTGGGAAAGGTTTCTCACATAAGCTAACATTTTAGCTGGCATTTGAAGGAAGTAAGGAGGTAGAGATTTGGAGGGAGAATACTCCAAGTATGGAGGACAGCCAGAAAAAAAAATGCCCAGAGCCAAGAGATGTAGTGTAGCAAGGAAGATAGTGTCATTGGATCAAGGGTGCATGGGGGATAGTGTAAGAAGTAAGAAGACTGAGAAAGTAGAGAGGGGCTAAGTTATGAAGGGCTTTGATGCCAAATAGAGGATTTTGTACTTTATCCCAGGGGCAATAGGTGGTCCCTGGAGTTTATTGAATAAAAGGGTGACATAATTGGAACTGGAAAGTCACTTTGGCAAAAGGATATACTGGAGTGAGGGAGGCAGGCAAACCAATTAGCAGGCCATCACAATAGTCCAGGCATGAGGGGATGAGGGCTTGCACCAGGATAGAAGAAAGAGACATCTTCCAGAGGTGTTATGGTGGTGATATTGACAGATTTTGGATATCGGATTGGCGTCGGCAGGGGACGGACTGAGAGATAACAAAGAATCGAGGTTGCAGGCCTGGGGTCTAGGAAGATAATGGTGCCCTCCACAGGAAGTTTAGAAGAGGGGAAGTTTTAGGGGGAAAGATAATTCTGTTTTGGCAATGTTGAGTTTAAGAGGTCTACTGGACATCCAGTTGGAGCAGCAGAGGTTATGCCTGAATAAGAATCTTCAGTGCAGAAATTATAATTGAATCCATGGGAGCTAATGAGATTACCAAGGGAAGTAGTAAAGATAAGAGCGCCCCAGACAAAGTCCTGTGGGACCCCCAGGGTTAGTAGTTGTGAACACTGGATATTAAATATAACTTTGACAAACAGTCCATTATCCTACATCTAGCCTGGATTACAACTTGATTGTCTTTTTTTCTTTTATTAATTCATCCCTTCTACTCATTTCATCTCCTCTCCCCATCTCCCATCTTTTGCCTTTTGAAATATCAAGATTTTGACCAAGATTGACCAATATTTTCTCTCCTGGGCCTCTATTTCAGGAGGGGCCGAAGTCATGATTTATTTAATCCACATTTTGACTCACCATCCAGACTTCTTTTCCTTTTTTTCACCAACATCCTCCCACTACTCTTGTGAGGGCCTTTTTCCCCCAATCCCCATATTCTATTTTCTCTTGATTGTTTTGTCTTCTATTATTTGAATATAAGCTACTTGAGCATAGGGAGTGTTTTGCTTGCTTATTTTTGTCTACCTAGCAGTCCACTATCTGGCATATAGAAAATATTTAATAAATGCTTTCTCTCTCTCTCTCTCTCTCTCTCTCTCTCTCTCTCTCTCTCTCTCTCTTCTCTTTGTCTCTGTCTCTCTGTCTCTCTCGTTTTCCTCTCTGCCTCTCTATCTCTCTATTTAGTTGTAGCATAGTCTTGTGTAACCCTGACTAAGGTTCCTTAGTACTTTTTTAAATTCAATTTTATTTTATTTTCAGTTCTAGAGTCTCTCCCCTACCACCACACTCTCCTTCACCCATTGGGAAAATGAAAAAGCAAGAAAAACAAAACCCATAACAAACTTAAAGTCATGAAAAACAAATTTCTTCATTGGCTATATTCTGAAAGAAAAAAAATACAAGAAAAAGAGAGGGGAAAAATGCTTCAATCTGAAACCTTGAAAACTGCTGACCTCTCTGCCCCTGTCTTCACCTCTTTCCCTTCTGGTCCATTTCCCAGATCTCTTGCTGGGTGCTCTGGTGGGATGCCTTCCCCTGCTGCTCCCACCATCCCTTGACCAGTGTTATCTCTGGCTTCCCTCAAGAGTCTCCTGGAGCTTACTTCTGTTTCTTTTTTAATTTTTTCCTTTTGTATTTTTTCTAGAGTTCTTTCCAAATATTCATTGGGATTTGAGTGGATGACCTGAGCTTCTCAAAAACCTTTCATGTAAGGGTGACTAGATGGTGCAGTGAATAGAGCATTGGCCCTAGAGTCAAGAGGACCTGAGTTCAAATCTGGCCTCTGACACTTAACACTTACTAGCCGTGTGACCTTGGGCATGTCACTTAACCCCAATTGCCCAGCCTTCCCCCCCCTCCAAAAAGCAAAAATGAAAAATACAAACCTTTCATGTAGCCATATTAAGTAGAAGTTTATGAGATATCTTTTAAAAAAAAGTTTTCTATGGAGTACTGGAAAGCAGAGGGAATATCATTGGTCTGAACTTTAAGATCAATATTGGCTCAGGTAACTTCACTGTTTTGCATTATTTTAAATTTAGGAAAGACCTTAAGGATCTTTCTTTAAGAAAAATTCACGTTGTTGTAAACGGACTAGGTTTCTGAATAAACTCATTCAGAGGGATTTAGGTAAATTTGGCCAGGTGTCCTATTTGCCATAGTTTTTTTTTTTTGCTTCTCTTTGTTTCTCTTCTGAGTCCTGTCAGGCCATGGAAATTATGGGGCATAGCCCACAGATGGGCTCATCTCTGAGCAGGGAGGAAATGGGTTTCTGTAGATCTCACACTCTCCATTTTATCAGGCCTGAGATTAACCTTTGAAATACTTGTACCTTCATCAACTAGGTAGAAGATAAACTGACCAGCCCAGAGTGATACTTGAGCAGCTTTGTCCAGGGGTGTGCTAGTAAATGTTTAACAACTAGTTATCTGGGAAAATGCAGGCACAATGCCCTTTTTAAGTTTAATCTGCAGGGTTGCCATTTTCTTTATCTTTTTCTTAAGTCCAGACAATCCACAAAATGATCAATCAAGCCCTGAGTCTGCCTGTTTCTAAGGTGTAAATGTTCACCCTGAAAATTCAACTCAAGAATGGCTCTGCCAGCCATTTGGAACAGCACAAGCCTGCTCTCAAGCTGGCTCGTATTTATAGACTGAAGGACCCTGCCCCCACCCTGCCCAGTGTTCCTTGTGTTTCTAGCCACCATGGACCCCAGTGTGCATTGTAGCCTAGCAGAGACAGTCTCTGATATTGTCTGCAATATGTCCTAACCATCATGAAACTGTATCTTCTTATTCCCCTCCCTTTGGCTCAGCCTCTGCAAAGACCTGCAGGATGAAGTCAATAGACTTTAGGGGGTCATCCTCCAGGGCTCAGATGTGGGTAGCAGGTCTGAGCAGCAATGCCTCAGTATAAGGTCCACATGTCAACTGGTCTGCTCTCATCAAAATAATGATCAGACTCCCAAAATTCTGACCTCCCTCTAGTCTTCACTATATAGTACTTGGGAATGATTCCCTTAATTGAGACCTCTGGTATCAATCTACTCACCCCTTTCCAGAATAGGAAAACTCACCCTTTAGGGAATTTTGTCTTTCTACCTTAAGGCTAGGTGCTCTTTGCATCTTAAGATGGGCAAAGATGTTAAGAACTTGTTTTAACATGTAATTGAGGGGGAAAAAATATTTTTAAAAAATAGACACATAGACCTGCTTAAGTAAGGGGAGAAAAATCCAGCAGACTGTTCTGAGGAGGATTATATTGGCTTGCTTGCTATATGCCTAGAATGAGGTTGGTATCCTTTACAGGATAAAAGGAGGGACATGATGCAATCGAGCTTACATTTTTAAAAAATACTGCTATTGACCCTCAAGTGAAAGGTGATGATTAATTGCTATCCTTTCTTCAGCAACTGTCTGCTCTTTTTCCCTTTCTTCAGGAATCATAAAATGCTTCCATTTTTGTCTTCTGATTCTTAGAAATTCTGATGCTCCCTTTTGCCTTTTGACTGACATATAAAGAATCCTTGGTATTGAAGCCCTTTGAGATAGTCTTGTCCCTGAGATAGATGCAGTCTTGCCTCGTTGTCTAATAAAACCTTTGAATAATCTGACTGGCTAACCAGAGAACAGTCTTTTTTTCCCACAATCAACATAAGTTCAAAGGAAAGACATTCAATGAAGTAGAAAAGTTTATTGTATTTTTTTTAAGTGGCTTTGAAACATCTTATAAACCTGAGGCTCACTCTCCAAGAAATAAACCACAAAACTATGGGTGAAGTACAAAAATAAGAGAGATACATACAACCTTTATGGACTACCTGTAGTCAGGATACATGGGGAAGGGCAGATGGAAGGCCATTCCTGGGTCTGATGGTTCAGGGCAATAGGAGGACCACTGATATCCCTGAACTTCTCCCATTGACTTTTGTCTCACAAACTCCAGACTGTATTTTGCTGGAGACTGCCAGACAATGCTCAACCATTGTCTACACTGATCCCAGTCTCGGGATCAGCTGAAATCCTGCTTTGTTCTTTAACCAGCCAGTTACAGAAAGTTGGTACCCTCAACCCAGGATGAACAGAAGCCTCCTCTATTTTACTCTCTTAAAACATATACTTTATGGTCTCTCATCATCAGAGCAGGAGATTCTCAGTTCCAGTAGCCAAGTTCTTTCAAAGAAACAGTAGTGGTATATGAAGGTGATGAAATACTATTGTGCTGTAAGAAATGATAAAGGAGATAGTTTCAGAAAAACCTGGGAAGATTTGTATTAACTGATGCAGAGTGAAGCGATCAGAAGCAGAACAATTTACTCAGTAACAGGAATATTATAAAGATAATCAGCTTTGAAAGACTTTGAAAGCTTTGAAAGTAACTCTGATTAACACAATGGCACATTACAATTCCAAAGGACTCATGATGAGAAATGCTATCCACGTCCTGATAGAGGATGACTAATTTATGGTGACTGTCCAATAAATTTCCCCAATTTTTATCTCAGTAGGCTAGATTATGGAATAGATAATAGTTATTTGACTAATAATGATCAAATATCTCTGAGGTAGGGGTTTCTCTGTTTTCAAATCTATCTCTTTAGACCTCACAAATAAATTGATGGAGAAAAGATACAGAGGCAATCTAAATCTAGAAAGCTAATGATTGTTTCTGTTATCTACCCAGATAAATTCCTATCCTTTTCATATGCAAATAGGTTGCTCAAAGTCTGAAAGGGGTACACCCTTGCATCTCCTTATTAGCTCCTTAGATCCTTCAAATAAAACAACTCAAAGTCTGAAAGAGACATAATCTAAAACAAAAAATGAACTTCTATAAATATTTTGGCATATAGGAGACCTTCCTTTCCACCACTGACCTCATTAAGGTTTATGCCTGGCAATATAACATGAGTTCAAAGGATTAGGATAGTTTAATAATTTTTCTCACATAATTCCAATTTTTTTTTCTAGAGTGTTTCATCCAAACCACAACTCTGACCTATAACCACTCATGCTAGATGATTTTCCTGGGGACAGCCCTGTGCTCTGCAGAGGAAGCCTGTGTACAACATTGCAAACCTGTTTGAGTAGTTTGAGAAGGCTTTCCTGAGATGATTGGTGGGCTGTGAGAGAAGCAGTCCTGAGATGAGTGAACCTTTGAATGCCTACCTGTAGCCCTCAGAGTCACAGACCAGTGGGGAACTGGCCCCCAGTAAGTCCCTTGATTCCCAGAACTTGCAACTCTAGAGACTGACTACCCAAAGTTTACTTCCCCAGGTAAGATCTGAGATCATTCTTGTTTAGAGAGCTCTGAGTGAGATGTTATCTTACTCTAGGCAAAAGACTCCCTTAACTCTAATGTATTCTTTTACCTAATCTGTATAATTTACCCAATTTCTGTTTACTGATTACTTTGATAAAGATTGTTATTCAAGATGGGCATTTAAGGTTTGTTAGAAGGGAGCTAAACTGATGAATATAGGTTAAGCATTATTTTTACCTTAAAAGTGATAGGGAAAAGTAGTATTGACCCTCAGCTTCATGAAGTGTTATACCCTTATTTTTGTTGTGGTGGATTGATATAATTCTAACTTCCCCTCTTGGAACCAGAGAAGGGAAGAAGCAAGTTCCCAAAGGCCCTTTTCCTGCTCCCCACAAAGGCAGAAATCAGTTTCCCTTGGAGATGGTAGGTTATATAGAATTGGGTAAATTCTATAGAATTATATTGGAGAGGAGAGGATCAAATTTCAAATCAGCTACCTATTAATGCTACCTTCAAGTTAAGCCATCTTTGTGTTTAGACGGCTACTAAGTGAGCATATATCTTACCTACCAATAGCACATTGGTGTGCCTACCTTCTCAAAGCCCCACCAGCATTGACTATTTCCATTTTTTATCATCTTTGCCCATTTGGCAGGTATACCCAACACATGGAAGTCATTTAAATTCATATTTTTCTTATTATTATCCACATGGAGCATTCCCAATCTCTCTCTCTCTCTTTCTCTCTCTCTCTTTCTCTTTAATAACATAAAGAGGGGCGGCTAGGTGGCGCAGTGAGTAGAGCGTCGGCCCTGGAGTCAGAAGGACCTGAGTTCGGATCCGGCCTCAGACACTTAACTCACACACAAACAAAAAAAACCTAGTCGTGTGACCTTGGGCAAGTTACTTAACCCCAATTGCCCTCCAAAAAAAGCAAAAAAATAACATAAAGACATGTATCCAAGATGAGGGAGGAGCACCCTCTCCTACTAAGGGCATTGAACTTAGCAATTGGATTTAGTCCTAGGGGTCCTTACCTCAAAGAAGAGGATCAGGCCTTTCTCTTACTCTCTGGCTTCTTATGCACCCCCATCTTCCCCTCCCCCGCCCTACCCTAGAGAACTCTTCGATGCTAGTTGTTATAGTGGATGGAGTGTTGGACACTGTGTCAGTGACACCTGAATTCAAAACCATCCTCAGATACTTATTATTTGTACTACCAGGGCAACCATATGCTTCAGTTTCCTTATCTACGAAATGAGAATAATAGCCTGCATCTGTCTTAGTTTTCTCATCTGCAAAATAGTAATAATCATAACACCTACTTTCCAGGATTGTTGTGAGGATAAAAGAAGATAATATTCGTAAAGGACTTTGCAAACTTGAAAGCGCCATATAAATGCTAGCTACGACTACTCTACAAAACAAAGTTTTGGAATGACTTGTGTCTAAAGTCTTTCCAAAAAGCGTATTAAATATACAAGATAGATCGGATATAAGGTAGTTTTTTTCCTCTACCACAAAAAAAATCTCAAGCACAAAAGATTCATAAGTGCACATTGACAAATACATAAAAAATGAAACAATAATCCATCACTCATTTTTTTCAAAAATTCATTTTATTTTTTGCAAGTGCACATTTGTTTTCCCCTCCCCCCCAAAAAATCCTTATAGCCAATATACACAGTCAAACAAAACAAACTCCCACATTGGCCACACCCTCAAAACATATGTCTTATCCCGAAGCTTAAATCTCTCACCTCTATGGCAGGCTGTAGGTAGCATGTTTCATCTTTGGTCTTCTGAAATCATGGGTGGTCATTAGCATTCTAAAATCTTTTGAAGTTGTTTTTTGTTGTAATGGTATAAATTGTTCTCTGCAACATTTCCTAGAGCTCTTTCCCCAGTTCTTCTGAAACAATTTCTTATAGCACAATAATATTCCACTACCATACTATATTATATATTATACATATGCTATACTATACCGTAATATACTATTACCATAATTTGTTTAGTCTTTCTCCAGTATGTAGACATTCTTTAGTTTCTGATTTTTCGCTACTCAAATAGAGTGTCTATACACATTGTCTATACATATGGGTCCTTTTCCTCTTTTCTGATCTCTTTGTGTTATCGGCCTAGTAGTCGTATTGCTGGGTCAGTTTAATGACTTTTTTTTCTTTTCCAAATTGCTTTGTTTCCAAATCATTCCTGATAAGTACCTACCAAGGGAATGATATCTAAACTATGAGATGGTTGAGTAGCTTCACTACAGAAGAGAGAATTCAGATCTCTGACCTGCACTGTCCTAGAAACTCAGCCAAGAAACTCTGACAAACCCAGCCCTAGCTTGAGCCTTATTAATCATTTCCTAACCCTGGGGGAATGGGTGAAGGCTAGAGCTCCCTTCTCTCCTATTCTGCCCCTACTGCAGAGCAGGACATTCATCTCCACCAATAAGGAGAGTCCCATACCAATAAGCTACACTTCCATGTATCCTACTTACCTGGTGGTAGTGACCATTTTCTCTTACAAGAAGTTGGTGGGGGGATCACCTCCTGCTGAGCAAACAGAACATGGCCCCAGGAGCTACCAATCTCTTGAATCCATAAGGGAGGCACAAAATTAGGACCATCAGCCTCAGGATGACAGTTCAGTTGCTTCTGGTCAGGGAAATGTAAAGCATGTATTTCTTTGCATTTATTCTCCCTCTATTTATTCTGTAGGTACTTAGGTAGAAGCTTGCTGTCTTCTTGGTTAGAATGTAAGCTCAAGGCAAGGGATGTTTGAGGGTAGAACTCTAGTGCCTAGCACAGTGCCTGGTATAAGGGCCTTATCATGTGCCAGGCACCATGAGAAACAGTGGCAAAAGAAAGAAAGACAAAAACACCCCTGCACTCAAGGAACTGCATTCTGACGGGGGCACATAAAGCAAACAACCGTGTGCACATGCACATGCACATGCACATGCACACAGATACATGCATATGCACGCACACATACATATATATGTAAATGTGTATCTCTCCTCACTCAGGTACCAAAAATGAGCTTCTTAAAATTATTTGGGGGGGGGGGGTGCGGAGCTGTTGTGAGCATGCTTCCTGGACGCTGAGCAGTTGCTGTGAGTGGGGAGAGAAGCACCTTTGCCTGAAGTAGCCTGTTCTGTTTTGAAGGCTTAAGAATGTGGTTGGTTACTACATTAACTACTTGTGCCAATTTCATAACTACTCTGATGACTTTGACTTTCTGGTTTTGGGACTCAGTTATTTGGTATTTTAATAAATGTTCTGGCTTTATCCCCCATATGGAGAGCGTGATACATTTTGTGATTAATAACCACATAAGCCTATTTATAATTGCCATAGGCATAGTAAATATTGCATTGTTAATACACCTATGGGCTTTGGGATCAGTATTTGGCAGCGCTTTGGCTTCTTCTCCTGGGGGCTAGAAGTGGCTGAGGAGATGTGGCACAGCCACCATTTTGCAGCTTCAGTTGCAGCTTCAGCTCCTGGCCTGCAAACTGGAGGGGGAATCCTGCGATCAGTCTGGGGGGTAATCGCTCTTGCTTTAACCTCCCTGGATCTGGATTGTGGTCTGGGGTGGAGGTCTTGGGGTGTGTGTCCAGCTTGCCAGAATGTGGGGGGGCTTCAGGTAGGGCACCCAACTAATACCTCCAGAAGTTGAGAAAATCCCAACATTTGGGGACGGAAGTTCCCCTGGCTGGTGGCAGAGTACTACTGTGGCAACAAGCCCAAAAGTCAAGTAATTAAGTGGCAACATGCCTAGGCAAAGGAAACAAAATAAACAGAAAAATTCAACACTAGACTCCTATTTTGGGGGCAAAGAAGATCAAAGCATGGAACAGGAGGAGGACTGTGGGAGGTACCCACTTTTGAAGAGGGACAGGATCAAAGTAGGGAATGGACCAGGTTGGGGGTGGGATGGGTCAGAGGGAAATATAAGCAGTCTTTTACAATATAGCTACTATGGTAATGTTTTGCATAGCTTTGTAAGTACAACACATACTGAATTGCTTATCTTCCAAAGGGAGTGGGTAACAAGGAAGGAAGGCAATGGATCTGAAATTCGAAGTTTTTAAATTAAATGTTTCAAATATATATAAATACTGTTATTAATACTATTTTGCATGTAATTGAGAGATAAGATGTGCAGGCATTGGGACACAGAGATTCACCTTGCCCTAATGGTAAAGTCGAAAGGAGTATGGGAGAAGATATGGGAGAAAGCAGATTGGATGAGGGGATATCCTGTGGGACTGCTATTCTTGGGTAGTGGGTAGGGGAAAAACAGGCAAAAAATTGTAACTCAAAACCTGGCAGAAATGAATGATGTAAACCAGAAGTTAATAAAGCATTTGGAAAAAAAATTATCTGAGCATATTACACCCCATTCCGTAAACTCCATGGCTCCCTATTATCTCCAGGATCAAAAATATAATCGTCTGTTGGGCATTTCCTACCTATTCCCTTCCTACCTTTCCAATCTTATTACATTTTACTCCCCTCCACATGCTCTGAGATCCAGTGACACCAATTTCCTTGCTGTTTTTGGCACAAAGACCCTCTTTCTCACTACTCTGTTCCTTTTCACTGGTAGCCCTCCATGCCTAGAATACCCTCCCTCCTTATCTTCACCTTGGCCTTTTAGATAGCTCAACTAAAATCCCACCTACTGCCAAGAAACCTTCCTGGTTCCCCTTAATGCTAGTAAGTAACTTCTTAGATTTTATATATGTTGTGTATATGTCTTTGTGTGTGTGTATATACATCCATACACACACACACACACACACAGACATCACACATACCTCTTTCTCTGAAGAACTTTGGAATCTATTGTGAGACATAGGAGACACTGGTGCAGGACCACCCAGCATAGTGTGACTGTATCAAAGAAGGTGCTATACCCTATGAGCAAAGCAGAATTATAATGCTTCAAATAAAAAAGTGAGATGCATAAATTTAGAGACATCTCTACTCCAAATGTTTGTATGAACTATTTGTACCCAACCTATGGTAGAAGCTCCCTAGCTAGTATTGGTCTGATCAACTGCTGTTGGACATACTGTACCTTGAAGACCCAACAAAAGGATGTTATTTTGGTCATCTTTGAGATTGAAAGACAATAACCAACACACACACACACACACACACACACACACACACACACACATATGATGTCTTAACTCACGCATGAATTGGATTTTAAATGAGGCAGAGTTGCACAAAATCATCAGCCTTGTTCTCTCTTCCAGAGTCATTGAAGTCCGATGGCAGGACAAAAGTAAGATGACTGGTGATGGCCCAGGATGCAGGGGCTGACCTTGGTGTTTTTGATATCTGATCAAGCTCTAAGTGCTCCACAGTGCCTACTTCAATCATTGGAACAAATTCATGGATATTATAACAAATTGTTCTTATCTACCCATTTCACTGGGAGAAGTCTTCACATGCTGTAGTACCAACGTGATATTCATAGCACTGATGGTAACTATGACTATGTCAGCATAGCTGTGAATGGCAAAATACAACAGGCTCTCCATACAGAAAACAGAAGCAAAACATTTATTAAGACACCAGAAAGCCAAATACCAACACCAGAAAACCGAATCCATAATAGAAATAAAGAAGTTAATACATCTTTTCATCACATCTTGTCATCTTATCACCATCCCAAAGCCTTCACACAAACACTCACAATCCAATTCTAGCTGTCTCCCTGTCTGCATCCTTTCTTTACTACTATACTAGTTGCTCTGACTCCCAGCTTCCATCCTTCACAAACTCCTTCCACCATAGATTCCATGTGATTACATTCAGCCTATTAAAAGGCAGGGAAGATCTTTGAATTCCCATTACCATTGCACATGCTTAGGATAGCCTTTACTTCACAAAGGGTTTAAGGCCTGTTGGTTACCTTTAACCAGCTTAGTCCATGTACTGAGATGGTCTTGCTGGGGTGTGGCCATTGTGCATGCTATAGATTCTTGTAGCTACAGGTGAGAGTTGGGTGACAGGTGGACACTAAAGGAGGATAAGCAGCCCTGAAAAGGGCTTGGCAAGCCCTCATACCAGAGGTGCTAGTGCTCCCTGAACACTCCATATTCACCCCCAAAAAACTATGTATACATATATACATACATATTATATATACACAGAGGGCCTAAATCCTTCGGCACCAAACCAGCATGCCTGCCAACCATTAAGCAAGACGGGGCAGCTCTGGGCAGGCTCTATGGGGCCCAATCCCCACTGTACTTACAATTAAGATAAAAAAATTTTTTTTTCAAAAGTTCAAGAAAACTAACAAAGATGTGTCTGATAATTAATAAACATAATGTTTGGCATCAGTTGTCTCCCCTGCTTCACCTCTAACTCTGTAATGAAGGGAAGGTGTCACTTTTCTCAATTTTTTCTGGAGTCAGAAAACACAGCATTGGGATTTTTGTTGTCCTTGTTCTGTTTACGATGTTGTAGCGATTTTGGATATTGTTTTCCTTGTTCCACTTATTCTATGGTACATCAGTTTGTATCTTCTCATGTTTCTCTTCAGCTTTATATTTGCTGTGTCTTTTAGAGAAGTAACATTCCATTGCATTCACAGGCCACAATTGTTTAATTGTCTCCCAATCAATGGGAACACGCTTTGTTTCCAGTTCTCTGCTCCTTCCCCCTAATGATGACCACAGTGTCCCACTCGCTGTCCTCAATCAAGAGAATAATGGGCAGGGTAAAAATGGGGCCTTCTGCTGAACCTGATTAGGACCAGAATGGTGAGACACAATGCCAGTCACAAGTAGGGAACTGTTTCTCTTGCCCAGACACAAGCAGGTGTGGGGTAGAGACTGTGGCATCGCTCCTGGAAGCATTACATGTACTGGTAGAAATGAGACATGTTCATGCTGCAGAGACTTCTAATCATGCCGAAGGTTCACCACCATGTTCATTAGTATATATTGTGACGATCTGATTAGGGATCTCTTTAAGGATGGAGGTCTGTTAATAGTCCAGGCTGTTCTGGTGGCTCAGATCTGATTATGGAATGAAACAAGACACGAGTAGTTCATTCAGTAAACAAAATGAGGGTTTTTTTTGTTGTTGTTGTTGTTGTACAGTCATTTCAGTTGTGTCTAACTCTTTAGAATCCCATTTGGGGTTTGTTGGGCAAAGATACTGGAGTGGTTTGTCATTTCCTTCTCCAGCTCATTTTACAGACAAGGAAACTGAGACAAACAGGGTCACACAGCTAGTAAGTGTCTAAGGCCAGATTTGAACTTATGAAGATGAGTATTTTTTGTTCCAAGACCAGTGCTCTATTTACTTCACCACCAAGCAAGAGGAAGGACAAGCCAAGGAAGAGAAAGATACTCACTAAGCATTCAGATAAATTCACTTTTCCTGTGCTGCTGTTGGTCTGAACCTTGTATTCTGGCTATTTTTTTGATTCAGGAGACTCGGAAACAACACAATTGCCTTAATGCCTGCAGTCAATTAAATCTCAAGGATATTTCAATACATTGTAAGGAAAAACCAACTTAATCTTTCTGGGTGGGGACCTTAGGATATAGCTTCCACCACAGCATGGTTCTAGATTTCTTGATTCAGGCCAAAGCTTACTCTATCCCTGAGTAGCTCGCTCTGAAAGACCCTATCTTGATGAGAATGATTTCTTGTAGGGAAACTATACACTGAGAAATACTTTCCTTTTTTATATAAGTTAATTTATTTACTTTTAGTTTTCAACATTCACTTCCATAAGTTTTAAATTTTCTTCCCTTCTCTCCTCTCCCCCCTTTCCAAGACAGCATGCAATCTGTGATATAGGCTTTACATATACATTCTTATTAAACATATTTTCACATTAGTTATGTTGTATAGAAGAATTAGAATGAAAGAAAACAAAACAAAACAAAAAAAGAAAATAGTCTGCTTCACTCTGCATACGGACTCCATAGTTCCTTCTCTGGATGTGGATGGCATTTTCCATAATGAGTCTTTTGGAATTGTCTTAGGTCCTTGTATTACTGAGGAGGACTTGAGAAATACTTTTCTCATGAGACCTTAACAATTGTAGAAGCTCTCTGGTTCCTGGTTGCATATGTCTGCACCTACTATGTGAAATGGTTCGTCACCACTAAGAGATTGCCCATGCTCATATTCTTCCATACGTGGAAACACATATAAGCTTTATCTATCTATACTTTACACACAAAAAGGATGAATTGGTGACACTTTCCTTTGATAACTATGAGCATAGATCTTGTATTTCTTATGGTACCTACTATAATTTTACAGGATAACAGGATCAAAGATTTACAGTTGGAAAAGATCTTGAGACCATGGAGTCCAACCTCTTTCATTTTACAGATGACCAAACTGAGGCACAATTAGGTTAAATGACTTGCCCATGGTCACACACAGGAAGTCTCAAAGATGGGAGAGGTCTTCCTGCCTCAAAATCCAACGTACTACATCCATTGACCCAAGTATTGGAAATCCCAATATAATGTGTTTTTGGAACCAAAGAGCATAAGGTTTTGGGTAGCACCAATTACATTCTGGTACCCTGAGTACAAATAGTTACAGTCTGGTATAAGTACTTGTAATGGGAATGGGAATTTGAAGATCGTCCCTGCCCCTTAATAGACCTAGGAGGGGGGAGTTTGAAGCTTCCCTGCTGTGAAGATAAACTCTGCCCCCTGATAGGCTGAATGTGGTCACATGGAGCCTGTGGTGGGAGGAGTTTGCTGAAGGGAAGCAGAGCCCACAGGAAGCTGGTAGGGAGCTAGCCAGACAGTTGGAGACAGTTGGGGACAGTTGGACACAGAGGAGCTTAGGCAAGGAGATAGAGTTTTGTGAGTAAATATTGATCTTGTATTGGTTTGTGAAAGGCTAAAGGATGGCAAGGCTCTCAGCATTATTATGGCTCCTGAATGTCTTTGGTACTATGATGGAATTGGCTTACTGGTTTTGGGATTCAGTTTTCTGAATAAATAAATAAATTTTAATTTATTCATTTAATAATTTAATAAATGTAATTCTAAATAAATCCTTCAGTTTTATCCTCTATCTGCAGAGTATGGCATATTTTGCAATCAAACATCATGTGATACTTATTGTCGTGGTCTTTATTGTGACTGTAGGCACTGTAAATATTGCATTGACGCTAAAGTAATCCACAGTGTAGCTCCAAACTTTGTCATTCCCTTAATAGCTTTATGCTCTCTGGGGAAAGAAGTCAGTCTCCAAGGGTCATACTCATATTTCTTGTCCTCTATCACCAGTCATCCAAGGCAAGGAGAACTGATCTAATGCAGGAAAATGTATGTCCACCAATAAAATTACCATAGCTTCAGGCACAGTAGGCTTCCTAGCTGTCTTGTTGTCTTTCCTAGCATGCAGAGACCTACACTCTACTAAAACTTCTCTTTCCAAGGTTACATAACTGTTAAATACAATGCCCTCTTCTAAGTCCTCGTTCTTTCTTGACCTCTCTGCAGCATCTGATATGAATGCAGCATTTGACACTGCAGCATATACTAGCAAGCCACCCTCTTCATCTGGGTAGCATCCCTTTTCTGGTGTGTGTGTATGTGTGTGTCTGTCTATCTGTCTGTCTGTGAATCCCTGCATCTTCATTTTCTTCCTACCTGTCTGACCACTCCTCTGCTTCCTTTGTTGGATTATCTTTCATGTTCTTCTTCCTCTTATTTCATGTTACTTCATATTATTTGTGGTTGAATCCTAGGGATCTGTTCTGGACTCTGGGTCTTCCCTTTTCACTTTTTTTAGGTGGTCTCTTCAGCTCTCACGAATTCAATTATCATCTCTATACGCACTATTCTCAGTTCTTGTTATCCAACCCTAAATTCCAGTCTCACATCTCCAATCACCTATTAGACACCTTGAACTGGATATTCCATAAATATCTTAAATTTAACATGTCTAAAATTGGACTTATTATCTTTTCCCCAAAACTATCCTGAAAACCAGAATAAATAAAAAAAGCAATCAGTGATTTCATTAGATAACAAAAAAATATTAGCACAAAATCAAAAGATTAAAAAATAGAAGAAAAAATCCAACTCACTTGGAAAACACATAAGAGAGTGACAAAGAATCATTGCAGTCCTTCAAACTATGATAAAAAAAAAAGAATATGGATACTGTATTTCAAGAAATCATAAATGAAAATTTTCTAGATTCACAGAGAGCAAAACGAAGTTAAAAAGAATTCACAGATGACTTCCTGAAAGAAATTCTAAAAGAAAGCATCAAGAATGTCATAGCGGGGGGCGGCTAGGTGTCGCAGTGAATAGAGCGCCGGCCCTGGAATCAGAAGGACCTGAGTTCGGAGCCGGCCTCCGACACTTAATCCATACAAACAAAAACCTAGCCGTGTAACCTTGGGCAAGTTACTTAACCCCAATTGCCCTAAAGGGGCGGCTAGGTGGCGCAGTGAGTAAGAGCGCCGGCCTCGGAGCTGGGATGACCCGAGATCAGATCCGGCCTCAGAAAATGAGCACCCACACATAAATAATGACTAGCCGTGTAACCTTGAGCAAGTTACTTAACCCCAATTGCTTAAAAAAAAAAAAGAATGTCATAGCCAAAATATAAAGTTCCCTTTAAAGTATTTCTAGTGACAAGAAACCATAGTCAGGAACACAGAACCTGGAGGCTTCTACTATATATGAGAGAAAACTTGTAATGCAGTCTTCCAAAAGGCAAAAAGGACAGGCTTATAACCAGGGAGCTAAGTATGTAAAGCTAAGCTAAGGGTTCAGAGAAACCTAGGAAGATTTGTACAAACTGATGCAAAGTAAAGTGAGCAGAACTAGAACAATGTATATATAACAAGAGGAGAAGTGGGGGGGGTGGGGAGGAAGAAGAAGAAGAGGAGGAGGAAGAAGAAGAAGGAGAAGGAGAAGGAGAAGAAGGAGAAGAAGAAGAATTTCTAGTGTCTCTTACCCTCCCCCCCTACCTTCTCCAAGGGAGACTTTAATAATTCCTACCAGGAAGGGAAACAGGAGGTTTGGGCCAGGAGTTGGCCACTCTAGAATTTTCTATATGTGCCCTTAAATATTGTTAACCTAGGGGAAGTAACTTTCAGGTTGAAACTATATTAAGAGATCACCATTCACTGGGATCTCAGGCTTTTTTTTTCTTTTTGGAGGGCAATTAGGGCTAAGTGACTTGCCCAAAGTCACACGCCTAGTAAGTGTGTCAAATATCTGAGGCTGGATTTGAACTCAGGTCCTCCTGCCTCCAGGACTGGTGCTCTATTCACTGCGCCACCAAGCCACCCAGGTCTCAGGCTTTTTATCTAAGGTTTGACTATCTTTCCACCAAATATACCAGTTCCACAATGAACATACATAGCAAATAGTAAATTCATTTATCCAAATTGAGAGTAAAACACAAATCAGAGAAAGTATACACATGAGAATATATGCTAGACAATATTGATTTAAAAAACTCTCCTATTGCGAGGAAGGGTTCTCAGCTTAACTGAGAAAGAATCCCAGATCTCACCAAGGGGAAAATCATCCAAAGTCTCTAATATAGCAAGCTGAGGACAGAGAATGTGATAGAGGCTGCCAATTCCTCCCATGTCAGATTCTTTTCAAGGAGAGTCTTCTTCTCTTTTCAGTAACCTGAAGAGAAGCTGACATTACATATCTTCTCTCTAAAAGCTGAAAACTAAAAGAACTCAAGAAACTGAATTTCTTTTTTCTCTTGCTCTCACCACTTCTTGGCCCTTCATGAAAGCTTGGGGCATTGTTGAGAAAAGAGTCTTCTCCAAATGACTTTGGAGCTTAGGGGTGTGTGTGTGTGTGTGTGTACACATATATGCATAAAACAATAATAATATAAAGACAAATAATTTTGAAAGACTTTAGAACTCTGATCAACACAATGGTCAACCATGATTCCAGAGGCCTAATGATGAACCATGCTACCCAAATCCTGACAGAGAGGTGGCAGACTCAGGTTGCAGAATAAAACATATATTTTCACATTTGACCAATTAATTTAGGAATTTGATTTGTTTGATTATGTATAATTGTCATAAGAGTTTTGTTTTCTTTTTCCCATTGGGTAGGGGAAGTAGGAAGGAGAGAAATTAGATTTTTGCCCATTGAGAAAATAAAACTTAATTTGAAAAATAATCCTTCAAGGAAAGAAATGAATTTTCAATGGAGCAGAAGACTCTAAAATATTTCTGATAAAAAGATTAGAGTTTAGTAAGAACTTTGAAATATAAACACCAGTCCAGAGAAACCTGGCAGGGTAAATTTTCTTGAACCATTGGAAGGAGCTGTGTGAGGATGAAGTAGTAACATTCTTTTTTTTTTTTTTTGAGGGAGGAAGGCAGGGCAATTTCCGTTAAGTGACTTGCCCAAGGTCACATGGCTAGTAAGTGTTAATAGAGAAGAAACTAGTGTCCATTCAGAATTTTAGTGCCTTCAAAAGGTAATGAGTAAAATAAGAAAAAACGGGAGTTCCGGGATTGGATTGGTTATGAAAAAAGGAAAGAAAAGGAAAGGGATGAATACATTAGTGTAGAAAAAAGTGGAGCTTGCTTTCTCACAATTGGTATGCATGAGAAGGTGAAGACATGGAAGAAGGGATGGGGAGATAAGTATTAGATGAACTTTGTATTTGAAAAGGACAAAGGAAGGTTGAACACCTACACAGTCTCAGGTAGAAATACATCACACTCAACGGGGGAAATGGGTATGAGGAGGGGAATAAAATACCCCGGAAGAAATAATCACAGGAAAAGCAAACTTCCTGATCCTTAAGGACAGAGCAAAAAGGTGGAGGATTGGGGGAGTGGGGAGAGAAAAGAAGTAGAATCTAAAGGGATCTCTTAAATTGCTTAGATTTGTGACGAATAGCTGAAGAAATTATAGTATATTAATGCAATGGGGTATTGTCACACCAAAGAAACTATGAAAGAAAAGATTCTAGAAAATCTTGCATAATAGGAGCAGATGCGTAGCAAAGTGAGGGGAACAATTTATACAATAGCAACACTGTAAAGAAAAACAGCTTTTTAATACTTAAGAACTTGCATCAATGGAAAGACCAGCTATGTATGCAGAGGACCTATGATGAAGCATTTTATCCAGCTCCTGAGAGGGAGGTGATGGGTAACAAATGCAGGTGGCATAGTGAATAGAGCATTGGCCCTGGAGTCAGGAGGATCTGAGTTCAAATGTGGCCTCGGACACTTGACATTTACTAGTTGTGTGACCTTGGGCAAGTCATTAAACCCCAATTGCCCTGCCCTCACCCCTCCAAAAAGCAAGAGAGAGAGAGAGAGAGAGAGAGAGAGAGAGAGAGAGAGAGAGAGACTTAGATTTACAATAACAATAGCTAGCATTATACAGCACTTTAAAGTTTGCAGTGTTCTGTTTGTTATCTCTTTAGATCCTCACAACAATCCTGTGAAGTAGATACTGTTATTATCTTCATTTTATAGATGGAGAAAGTGAGGCAAGCAGAAATGAAATGACTTGTCCAGGGTCACACAATGACCCGAGTGTCTGAGGTGGGATTTGAAATCAGGTCTTCCTCAGTCCCAGTCCCGTACTCTCTCTACAATGCTACCTTTATTAATGTTCAGTTATTTCGGTCCTGTCTGACTCTTTGTGACCCCATTTGGGGTTTACTTGCAGAGATACTGGAGTGGTTTTGCCATTTCCTTCTCCAATCCATTTTACAGATGAGGAATATGAGACAAACAGAGTTAAACGACTTGCTCAGAGTCGCACAGTATCTGAGGCCAAATTTGAACTCAGATCTTCCTGATGTGAGGGCAAACACTCCATCCATTGTGCCACATAGCTGCCCTACTATATGCTACCTAGCTACCTCATTTTTGGACATGGCCATTGTATGGATTCATTTTGCTTCACTATTTTTATTAGTCACAAGGGTTTTTTTTCTTCCTTTATTTCTTTGTTTTTAATGGGGGATTGGGGAGTGGAGTTAGCAATGGGGGTGTGGAAAAAGGAGGGCCTTTGAAATGTTTTCTTAAATGCACCATGAGAAGTTCATAAGGAAATCCAGATAAGCAGAACAGTTTTGAAAATAATACATTGACTTCACAGACTTTAAAAAAGCAAGAAATGAAATGGTGAGTCAGGGTTTCAAAGGGAATCCTCTGTTGGGCTCTAGAGAAATAGATGCTGGCGCTTGAGTCCAAAATAAATAAATAAGTAAATAAATTTTAAGATAAGCGCACTAATACATCATTGATGGAGCTGCGAATTCATCTGGTGGGAAAGAATCTATTTCAGGGGCCAACTTTAAAATCCCCTTACATTAGGATCCATTCCTCCACCTCCTCCTTCTCGGTTACTGTCTAAATTGATTAAGTAGCCTTTATTCTGAAAGCTTACTTCTTTAAGGGACTCGGGTGACGTAATGGCTAGTCTCGAAGCCCCTCCCTCTACCTTTCCATCCTATCGGAATCTCCCGGAGACTTTTCCCTCGGCCAATTAGCGTCCTAATCTACCTCCCGCCCCCTGCTCGTATCCCAGGGATTGGCGGGGAGGATAACCAATAACCAAGGCAGCCGAGGATGCACCTGCTCTGCGCTATGGTGCAATTCTTCCCAGATGCTGCCCACCGGTTTTTTTTTTTTTCTGCCTGTTGCCACCAGCAACAGTCTCGGCAACGGTCCGTCCCTGTTGCTATAGTAGCAATACACAAATCCTCACCACTTTCGCAACACGCTGACCCTCCCCCAACTGCTCCAGCATCTCTTTCCTTCAGACTCTTACTCCCAACTCTGAAGTTCTTCTTACGTATTTTCGGGGTGCAAGAGGATCTGGGAGTCAGATCTGGGGTGTGTATGAGAGAGAGAGGGAAGAGAGAGGGGGGAGGGGGGAGGGAGGGAGAGGGAGAGAGAGAGAGAGAGAGAGAGAGAGAGAGAGAGAGAGAGAGAGAGAGAGAAGGTATAAAGGAGTTGAAGGGGAGAGGGAGATATGGGAGTTGACGGTAGCTAAGGGAGGAAATTAAGGGAACAAAAGGGTCTTTGGAGTGAAGTACTCCGGAGTTTCAGAGAATTCACTAATAGAAAAAAGAGGGATTGAGGGGGAGTTGTGATGATAGGGAAATGTGTGGGAATAAACTAAGGGGTTGGGGTCTACCATGCCTTCTCCACCCCGAGCACTGGTTGCTTCCCCCCACCTCTCTTCAAACTGTAGGGGAGAGCACAATGGGGCTCACTTCACCTGAACACAGCCCATTCTCCCCTAAGATGGAGGTTCTTCTGGGAGTGATGCTGGATGAGATGGCAGCTTGGAGAGAATGATGAGGTGGGGGAGCTACGGGATCGGTGTTTCTTTCCAGTCTTTGCCTTAAGGAGTCTCAACCCCAGGAAGGAAGATGTCTGATGATGAGGACTTGGAGGAATATGATCCAGACCAGGATGAGCCAGAGGAGGAAAAGGAGGACAGAGAGGCAGAAGAAGGGGAAGAGAAGGAGGGAGGGGAAGAAGCTGAGGAGGTAAGAGTATAGGCAGGGAGAGACCCTAAAGAGAAGTAACAGGAGCCTAGAGAGTGAAAAAAAGGTACACTTGACCATATGTCCTCTTTCAGTTCATCCCCAATCCCATCACAGAGGACACAATGAAGGAAGGTCTCTCTTTGCTCTGCAAGACAGGCAATGGACTCTCCCATGCTTATGTGAAGCTAGAGGCCAAGGATAAGTGAGTGTATATGTGTTGAAGGGGAAGGGAGAAGCAGATGTGCTTTGTAGGAACTGTAGCTAATACTGAAATCTTCCCTCTTACCCTCCTGCCCCCAGTTTTTCTCATTTTGAGCTAGACCACTCTTGTTCTTGTCCTGTGGGAAGGAGATAGGGGAGCTGGTCACTGAGAGTTGTTCCTAAGCAAGGAAAGAAGAAAAGCTGGGGTTTGGGGCCTGTTCCCTTTTGTGCTGATTTCCTAACTCTCTATCCCTCATTCTGGCTCCCCCATTGCATCCCCTCTTTTCTCACTACCCGAGCTTTGCCTCTCCTTGATACAGTCCTTATTCCCCTCCTCGTTTCACCTGCTGTCTCTTTATTTATTGCTTTCCATAATTTATCTGCTCTGCACTAAGACATCCCAGCCCCCTTCTCCTTGTAGCTTCCTCTCTCCCTAAGGCATTTTGCTCTCCTTTGAGGTATCCCCTCCCTCTTATTGAATCTACTTTATCTTTCATAATTACATCAACTCAATTGCCTTTAGGATAAAATATAGGCGTCACCAACCTATCTTTCTAGCCTTGTTTCACATCACTCCCCTTCATGAATTCTCTACCCCAACCGAACTAGAAAACTAGTTCCCCAAACTCAGTATTACATGACAGGCTTCTTTATACTGGAATAAGCTCCCTCTTCACCCTGGCTCAGAGAGTCTTTATCTCTTTTCAAGGCTCAGTTTAAATAGCACCTCCTCTGGGAAGCCTTCTCTGATTGCTCCCAGTTGAAAATGCTCAAAGTACCTTTAATTGACTTTTCTAGGACTTCTATTACTCCAGTAGAATGTAAATTACTTGAGAGAAGGGATTGTTTCCTTGCCTTTGTATTACTGGATTTCGCACTGTCCATTGCATTCGGCCATCGGGTATGAACTGGACTTGTGATTTCATTGGTGGAGGGAGCCTCTGGAAAAGAATTCCCTCCTCCAATGCAATTTCATATGTTCTTGACAACTTCTTAGAAAGTGACTTAGACCACTGAAAAATTAAGCAATCTGCTCTGGGTCTCACAGCCAGCATATGTCAGAAGCAGAACCTGAACCCAGTTCTTTCTGGGACCAGACTCACTCTCTTTCCACTAGGCTAGACTGCCTCTTGCCTCGAATGATGATTGATTGATTTTGCATAGAATTGAATTGTTTTCCCCATCTCAATCCCTCTGGCCTTCTTTTTCTCACTGCAAACCAGTTGCCTAGCCTTCCAGCTACTCTTTTGCCCACTCCAGCTCTCATGCTCAGTCCCTAATTCTAACAGCAGCCATGGCCTCTCTCCCTTCACTACTGTCCAGGGAACTGACTGACATGTCTCTGCTGTCCTCCTACATCCACCTTCGTTATGTGGATCTGTCTGGGAACCGGCTATCAGAATTGTCACCACTCAACAATCTGACTCACCTGCTCTGGCTCAAGGTGGACCACAACCGGCTCCAGAGCGCCCAGATGTCAGAGCTGCCCTACTTACAGATCGCCAGTTTCGCCTACAACCAAATCACTGACACCGAAGGCATCAACCATCCCAGACTGGGCAGCCTGGATCTCAAAGGTGTTCTCTGGGTGGGCAGAGGTGTAATATTGCCATATCATAGCACCATGAAGAATTCCTAGTCCAATCCCTTCATTTTATAGATGGGACTCAGGTCCAAAGTCATAGCACCACAGCTTTAGAGCTGGACGGGACCTCAGAGGCCATCTTAAGCTAATACCCCTTGCTTTTACATATAGGGAAACTGAGAAAGGAGTAGTAGAGATTTACCCCAGGTCTTCTTACATAAAATCCAAAGTTCTTTCCACTCCACCACATTGTGTTATATGCTTGATCAGACTCCTTCCTTTGCTGTGTCAAGTGGCATTCTAGATTAGATGTTGTATATCACATGACCATTTCAAATGTGCCCTGACATTTGACATTTGCCTTCTTCAGGGAACAATATCAAGAAGGTAACAGGCCTGGACCCCCAAAAGCTGGCGAACTTGCACACTCTAGAGCTCCGAGGGAACCAGCTGGAGAGTACCATGGGAATCGAACTCCCCAAGCTGAAGAATCTCTTCTTGGTAGCCTTCAAGGGTTGGGTAGAAAGCACAGTAAAGTCAACATGACTGTCCTGATCAACTCTTTGTGTTCTCTTGGGGAAATCACAGATCCTCTCTGAGTCTTACTGTATGACTTCTGTTATTGTTGAGGGGAGAATGGCATGGTTGATGCAGGGCCATCTGAACCTCTATCAGGACTATTTGGTGTTGGCCTCACCCTCATCATGGCCCTACCATGTGTCCTGAGAGGGTTTGGAAGACATGTTTTGAGGACATCAATGATACTGATCCCTTAAGAGCAGTGGCCCCCTTAGTTACAGAGTTGGGAAGGGAACCCAGGTACCCAGATCACAGTTTTCTATGCCTACAATATGAGTATGGACCACCGTACAGACTTTCTGGTGACTCTCGGGCAGAAACACAAGACTGTTGGGCAGAGGACTCCCTAAGTAAGAGAACTTGGGGGAGAAGAACAGTAGAGGGAAGAGCTGCCACTCCAAAGGGTCCTGGCTTTCTGTGGGGTCACAGATTACCTTGGCTTCCTCTCCTTTATCCATCCTTTTCCTCTCTTTGTTTCTCTTCCCCTTTATCTCTGTTTCTCTGTGATTTTTTTTTCTTCTTTCTTGATATATTTCTGTCCATGAATTCCCTTCAATTTGTCTCTCTTTAACCAGCCTGTTCTGTGTAGGCCCAGAACCAGTTGAAGAAAATAGAAGGAATTGAAGGACTGACTCATCTCACTACGTTGCATCTTCGGGACAACCAGATCAGTGTTCTGAGTGGCTTCTCTAGTGAAATGAAGTCCCTGCAGTACCTCAATCTTCGGTATGTTTGCCACCCTCCCATACCCACCTTCTGCCATCCTCAGGACCTGGGCCCAGATTTTGACTTTATACCTTGATTCTTACCCAAACTGAATCTATTTCCTGATTATCATTTTACCTTTCACTTTCTTCCAATCTGATGGTACTTTTGTGTCCCTCCCCTTCCTAATCCTAACTTTTTGGATATTTACTCTTTCCTTCCTCCAAATGTTATCTTATTCCTAAAACCTCCACAGCATGGAACTTTAAAAATCCTTCTCCAACTCTAATTCCCACTCTCCCACCCTTCCACTTCCCCAGAGATAAGCCCTTCTCCAGGCAGCTAGGTAACACATTGGATAAAGCACTGAACCCAGAAGTAAGGAAGAACTAACTGAGTTTAAATCTGGCCTCAGACACATATGTGTGACTGAGCAAATCACTTAACCTCTATCTGCCTCATTTTCCCTAATTGCAAAATAAGGCTGTTGCGAGGATCAGATGAGATAATATCTATAAAGCACTGCATAGTATATAGAAAATAGTGAGCATTTAATCCTTCCTCTTTCATTTCCTGCTTTTCCTTCTTTCCTTTCCTTCCTCTCTTCTTCCCTTCTTCCTCCCTCCTTTCCTTCTTCTTTCCCTGTTTCCTCCCTTTCTCCCTTCTTTCCTCCCTCCCTCCTTCCTCTCTTCCTTCTTTCCTTCCTTCCTTCCATCCTTCCTTCAATCTTTCCTTCCTTCCATCCTTCCTTCAATCTTTCCTTCCTTCCTTCCTTCCTTCCTTTCTTTCTCTCTCTTTCTTTCTTCCTTTCTTTCTTCCTTCCTTCTTTCTTTCCTTCCTTCCATCCTTCCTTCAATCTTTCCTTCCTTCCTTCCTTCCTTCCTTCCTTCCTTCCTTCCTTCCTTTCTTCTTTCCTTCCTTCCTTTCTTCCTTCCTTCCTTCCTCCCTTCTATTGATGCAACAGCCACAACCTCATAAAACTGTTTCAGCAGATGGACTAAATTGGGTTGAAGCTTATCAATAGGCCTCAAACCTATTGGTGAGTTTGGGGGATGTCTATCCCAAGCATGTTGTAGCAGCAAGCACCCCAATATCCCCAGGGTGACTGCCAACACAGGTTCTCAGATCTGCTTTTCAAAAGGAAAGCAACTCAAAATGGGCTAACAAGCTTACTTTAATCAAACAAACACACATTACCTAGTTCAGGGGAAAAAGGTCAGCACCCCAAACTTCAGAGTTACAGAACTTACAGATCAAACAGACAGGCTTCCAAACTGTCCAACCATTATATCAATACCAAATCACAGTTACCAGAGAAGGAAGCATCAACATCTGGGTTTTCAAAGCCGGGGGGCTCTCAACAACGGCTTCCCAGAGTTTCATCTGGTCAAATCACACAACACTTCTCAAAGTGAGCCCCAAAGCAAAGCCTCAAATCAGGGATTATATAGTCTTCTCCTGGCTCAGAGAATGTAGCCACCCTTTTGATCCACTGCCCAATCACACAGCATCAAGGTGTGGTCATTCCTGAAAACCAAGCCTCCCACCACAGGCTCCATGTGACCACATTCAGCCTATTAGAGCATATTTTCAAATCAAGGAAGGTTTTCAGAGTCTCTTAAAGCCAATCAAAGTCTCTTAAGCCAATCAAAGGGCCTAGGGGCAGGGAAGATCTTTAAATCTGCATTTCCATTACACATGTGAAGACTGGAATGGGCAGTAGAATGGGCAGATGAGAACAATTTGTTCCAATGACCATAAAGGCAGTTGAAACGTGACTTTCATCTTGCCACTGAATTCAATGACTGTGAAAGAGAGAGTGAGACTTTGCACAGCTCTGCTTCACTTAAATCCTATTCATGAACAAGTCAAGATATCACCCCATGATGTCATGGGTCCTCTTCAAAAAATGAAGAACACACAGAGTCAAGATGACAGAGTAGAAACAGGACTTCCACGGGGCTCCCACTTCCACCTCCTCCAATTCATGTAAATGGTGACTCTGAACAAACTTTAGAGCTAGAAACCACAAAATGATACAGAGAATCTAACTTCCCACTGAGGACAGCCAAGCAGGCCGGCAGGAAGCAGCCAGCACAGTGCTTTGGGAGCAGAGCCCAGCCCTGCTTGATCCTGAGATTTTAGCCTCAGGGCAGCCACAACCAGCCACCATCTGGAGGGACTTCAGATCACCAGCAGCTGTGGCAGTTTCCAGAATTATCAACCCATAGAAGCTAAGGACAAAGTGAGAGGTCAGTGCAGTGTGGACTTGGTGAACCAGGAGTTCAGGAATGCAGTCAGGCCTTTGCCCCTTGGAGGGAGAAGCAGCTGAGGTGTAAGGGCCGAGCAGTCACTGCCATGTGACTGCTTCAAAACTCCTGGTCTGCAGATTGTAGGGGAACCAAGCAGCCAGTCTGAAGGGTAATGGCTCTTGCTTTAACCTGCTTGGATCTGGATCACTGTCTAGGGTAGAGGTCCTGGGGTGTATGACCAGTTTGCCAAAGCTTGTGGAGACTTCAGAGAGGGAAGCCAACTAATAGCTCCAGCAGCTGAGACAACCCCAGCTATTGGGACAAAGCTCCTCACTCTGGTAGCAGAGTTCTACTGGGGCAAAAAGCTCAAAAGTCAAGTAATTGAGTGGCAACATGAGCAAGCAAAAAGGAAGCAAGGCAAGCACAATAGTCTTGACTCTGGATTTCTTTTTTGGGGACAAAAAGGATCAAAGCATGGAACAGGAAGAAGACAGCAAAGTCAGAATTCCTGTACCAAAAGCTTCCAAGAAAAATATGAGTTGGTTACAGGCTGTAGAGGAGCTTAAGAAGGATTTTGAAAACCAAATAAGAGAAGTAGAGGAAAAATTGGGAAGAGAAATGAGAATGATGCAAGAAAATTATGACATCCTGACTGAAGAAAATAACACCTTGGGGAGGCTGGGTGGTGCAGTGAGTAAGAGCGGAGCCCTGGAATCGGGATGACCCAGGATCAGTCCTGGCCTCAGAAAATGAGCCCCCACACATAAATAATGACTGGCCGTGTAACCTTGAGCAAGTTACTTAACCCCAATTGCTTATTTAAAAAAAAAAAAAAGGAAAATAACACCTTAAAAATAGACTAACTCAAATGGCAAAAGAGGCTCAAAAAGCCAATGAGGAGAAGAGTGCCTTCAAAAGCCAAGTTTTCCAGATGGAAAAAGAATCTCAAAAGCTCACTGAAGAGAATCATTCCTTCAGAATTAGATTGGAGCAAATGGAAGCTAATGACTTTGTGAGAAATCAAGATCTTATTAAATGGATCCAAACAAATGAAAAATAGAAGACAATGTGAAATATCTCATTGGAAAAACCACTGACCTGGAAAATAGATCCAGGAGAGATAATTTAAAAATTATTGGACTACCTGAAGGCTATGATCAAAGAAAGAACCTAGAAATTGTCCTCTGAGAAATTCTCAAGGAAAACTGCCTTGATGTTTTAGAACCAGAGGACAAAATAGAGGTTGACAGAATCCATCAATCACCTCCTGAAAAGATCCCAAAAAGAAAACTCCTAGGAATATTATAGCCAGATTTTAGAGTTCCCAGATCAAGGAGAAAATATTACAAGCAGCCAGGAAAAAACAATTTGAATACCATGGAAACACAATCAGGATAACACAGGATCTGGCAGCTTCTACACTGAGGGATCAAAGGGCTTGGAATATGATATTCCAGAAGTCAAAGGAGCTGGGATTAAAACCAAGAATCACCTACCCAGAAAAACTGAGTATCATGTTTCAGGGGAGAATATGGTAATTCAATGGAATAAATGGACTTTCAAGCATTCTTGATGAAAAAAACCAGAGCTGAATAGAAAATTTGACATTCAGATACAAGAAGCAAGAGAAGCATGAGAAGGTCAACAGGGAAAAGAAATTATAAGGAACTTATCAAGTTGAACTATTTACACTCCTACATGGAAAAATAATAATTGTAACTTATGAAACTTTTCTCAGTATGAGAATAGTTGAAGGGAATGTAAATGTGTGTGTATATGTATATATATATAATATATGTATGTATGCATATATAATATATACATATATATTATACACACACATACACACACATATATACATACATACATATATATGTCTATATAGAAGGGTATATCGGCATATGAATATATATGTGAGTGTGTGTATATATGTGTACAGGTATACATAGAGGGCACAGGACCAATTGAATAAGAAGGGATGAGAATTAAAAGGTGTAATTAAGAGGTGAGAGAGGAATATAATGAGAGGAGATGGGGTGAGACAGAATGGAGTAAACTATTTCATATAGAAGAGGCAAGGGAAAACTGTTATAATGGAGGGGAAGAACAGGGAGGCAAAAGGGAATGAGTCAAACTTATTCTCAATGAATTTGGCTTAGGGAGGGAATGACATACACACTAAATAGGGTATCTCACCCTACAGGAGAGTAGGGGGGAAGGGAATGAGAGGGGGGATGATGGAAGGGAGGGCAGGCTTGGGGGGAGGGAAGTTGGAAGCACCCACTTTTGAAAAGGGACAGGATCAAAGTAGAACAAGTGGGGGGTGGGATGGGATGGAGGGAAACACAGTCAGTCTTTCACAATATATCCACTAACGAAATGTTTTGCATAGCTACACATGTACAACCTATATTGAATTGCTTATGTTCCCTGTAAGAGTGGGTGATGAGAGAGGTAGGGAAAGAATCTGGAATTCAAAGATTTAAAATCAAATATTTAAAAAATATAATTATTTTACATGTAACTGGAAAATAAGATATACAGGCACTGGGGCATAGAGATCCACCATCCCTACTGGAAAGTCAGAGGGGGGATGGGGGAAGATATAGGAGAGAGCAGATTGGGGGAGGGGATATTCAGTGGGATCACTGTTTTGGGGTGGTGGTTAGGGGGAAAATGGGGAGAAAATTTGTAACTCAAAATCTTGTGTAAATGAATGATGTAAATTAAAAAATAAAATAATAAATTAAAAATGAATTTTAAAAATGAAGAACACACAACAATATTGGCTTTATCCACCCTGCTGCCCTGCCTCCTAAACCCCTTGATTTTCCCTGAATTTTACCTCTACTTTCCTAAAATCTTTCCTCTCTAGCTCTTTAACTTTCCAGGGGTAATGGTAGTTGGACTAAAGGAAATGGGAGAGAGTCTCTTTTTTAACAATTATTTTTAAAACTTTGAGTTCCAGATTCTCGCCCTTCTCTCCTCTTCACCCACCCCTACAGGAGAGACAAGCAATTCAATATAGGTTATACATGTGTAGTCATGCAAAATGTTTCCATAGCAGTCATATTGTGAAAGACTAACTATATTTCCCTCCATCCTATCCTGCCCCCCATTTATTATTTTTCTCCTTTGACCCTGTCCCTTTTCAAAAGTGTGTGCTTCTAAACACTCTCTCCCCCAATTTGTTCTCCCTTCTATCATCCCTTCTCTTATGCTTCCCCCCTACTTTCCTGTAGGTTAAGATACTGAATTGAGTGTGTGTGTTATTCCCTCCTTAAGCCAAATCCAATGAGAGTATGGTTGACTCATTCCCTTTCACTTTCCTGCTCTTCCCCTCCATTGTAACAGCCTTCTCCAGGCTCTTTTATTTGAGATAATCCACCTCATTCTATCAAGAGAGAGTCTCCTAAAGAAGTGGGAGCCAGTATAGAAGGGGGATTAGACTGCACCTGGACAATAGGTTCAGCAAATCTTCAAGATGTCTAGCCAATGACCAGTGTCTGGAGAAGCCACTGTTCAGTACCTGGAGAAGTGCACAAAGTATAGCTTCCGCCACTCACCATTTTCCCTTCTGGCCAGCCCACAAATGGCTCTTTGCTCTCTACAATCAATCAACAAGCCTTTATTAAATGCCTACTCCATGTCAGATACCATGCTAGCTAGATACTGGTGATACAAAAACAAAAATAAAACAGTCCCTGCCCTTAAAGATCTTGTCTTCTACCAGGGGAAACATGTATATACTTATATGTATATAAAAGTATATCCAAAATAAACACTAAAAAAATAAGGTAATTTTTAGGGGAAAGCACTAGTTGGAGAGGTAGGGATGGTGGGGGAGGGGAAATTAGGAAAATTGCTGGGATGTGGCAGTTGAACTGAACAAAACTATGACTTCTATGAGATGGATGAGGAAATGCATTCTAGGCATGGGAGAAGCCTATACAAAGGAAAAGAGACGATAGCAAACTCTAGACCATATCATAAGTTGACAGAGAGGCCAGTTTGGCTGAAATGTGGTGTTAATGAAAGGGAGCAATGAGTGAAAAGGTTGGAAAGATTGATTGGAATTGTGTGGAAAGGGCTTTAAACATAAAAGCAAATGTATACATATATAAATAAAAGAAAATAGAAAAAAAGCTTGTATTTGATCCTATAAGAAGAAGGTTGCCACTGGAGTTTATCAAGGAGGAGAATAACATGATAGGAAAATTACTCTCTGCAGAAGGAATATAACTCTAGACAGAGGAGTTTCTTTTAAACCCTTCTACAGGGGGAACTTAGTGGGGAATCTCGGAGAGCTGACCGAGCTGAAAGTGTTGCCTCGACTTCGGGCCCTGATCCTGTTGGAGAACCCATGTACAGATGAAACTGACTACAGGCAAGAAGCCCTGATCCAAATACCCCAACTGGAACGGCTGGACAAGGAATTCTATGAGGAAGAAGAACGGGCAGAGGCCGATGAAATTAGACAGAGGTTAAAGGAAGAGCAAGAACAGGACACGGAACAAGAGCTGGATCAGTTTGGAGATAAGGAGGTAGAGGGAAGACAGGGCAGGGGTGCAAGGATGGGGGAGGGGCAGGGCTCTAGAGACTCTCCCCAGGGAGAGTAGTTGAAGTAATCAAGAAATCTAGGAGAAATGGCTCTTCAGATAAGGGGGAGGAAGAAAGGAAATGGGGCTATAAGAGGGTGGTTCCTTGGGAAGGACAGAGTGGAGACAAAAAAATTTTAAAAAGGAAAAGGAGAGGGCTTCGGCAAAGAAAAACTTTAGAGGAACTTCAGAGTCTGGGGTCTCAGAATGGGGAAATGATGGAGTGCAGGCAATACCAGTGGTTATGTGAGGGACAAATGGAAGATGAGAGGGAGGTGGGAAGATTTCCAGGAAGCTTGTCTGAGAATGTTGAAGAAAAGTAGAAAGCTGTATGGTATTAGAACCAATCAGAGTGTGGTGGGATGAGGGAGTAGAGGAATGGTTCTAAGCATTTATGTAGCACCTACCAGGCATTATAAAGTAAAGCAAAGTGATTTACAAATAGCAGCTCCTTTGATCCTCTTCACAACCCTGCCTGGTGGATGCTGCTGTTATCCCCATTTTACAATTGAAGAAAATGAGGCAAACAGAGATTCAGTGACTTGCTCAGGGTCACACAACTGGGAAGTGTCTGAGGTCAGACTTGGACTCAGGTTCTTGACTACAGGCTTTTTTTTCCTCTATGCTTTCTGTGCCCTGGACCACCCATCTCTTCACCCTCTAACTTCATCGACCTCTACAAACACTGTATCTGCAGTCAGAGCCTCTTGGCTCTCTTGCCTGTGACTTTGGGCATGTTCTTCAACCTTTCTGGGTCTGTTTCTTGATATTTAAAATGGAAGAGTTGGAACTAAATGATCCCTAAAGTTCTTTTCACCCCTAATTCTATGATCTTGTTCTGATTCTTTGAGAGCTAGGGTAAAAGGTGGAAATGAGGAACCAAGGACACCAGGGGAGTGAATTTGGGGGTAGATTCCTATGCAAATAGAGACTAGTAGGCAAAGGGTAAGTAGAAAAGAGAAGATGAAGGAGAGGATGGGAGGGGGAGAGGGAAATAGAAAGGAACACAGCTGGATCTAGTGAAAAGGCAGCCAGGAGAGAAAAAACTAGGACTAAAAATCTGAAACTAAAAATAACCATGAGAGAAGAGGGAGGGAGAAAGACATGCAAGGGAGGAGGGAGGAGAGCAAAAGAAAAGAATAAGGAGAGAAGAAGAGGGGTCAGTAACAGAGGGTGGAGAAGAGAATGATGGATGAGAGGAAGGAGAGGTAGAACACAGGGGAAAAGACAGGAAGACAGAGGAAAGGCTACAGATAGGTAAGAGAAGAAGAGACAAGGAGAAAGGGAAACAGGGATGTAGCTGGGCCTTGCAAGAAAATCTTAACTTCTGCCCTACCCCCACAGGACACTGAAGAAATTGTCCTCTGAGGTAATGTGTGTGATACTGGTCTCCCCATCACTTTCTTCTTTCCCTTGGAAAGAACATAACCTTAGTCCATCCTTGAAGGAAGAGGGCCCATTCATTCCTCCTCCTTCTGGATCCCAGGAATTGGAAGCACCTACAGCTCAGGATCTGTGAAAGGAGTGATAAAGGAAGCAGAGAAAGGAAGGCAGACCTGGAGGGAATTGCTTTTTTTTAAACTTTTTATTTTTTCTCAGTGGAACTGGTGGGGGCATGGGTCCAGGCACACATGAAAGGGAAGGGAGATACCTGGGGGACAAGGTAAAACAAATCTGAGGGGTGGGGTGGGGTGTGCTTGGGAGCTGGGTGGGTCGAATTGCTTCTTTTTCCAATAAAGAAATTCAGGCCACTGGCATCCCTGTGACTTTTGTACATCGGTGTGAGTTTCTGTGTGACCGTGTCAGTGGTGCCCGGTTGTATGACAGCCTGTGTATCAGATGTCACTGTCAGAGTATATATCACCCTTGCATCCGGTCTCTTTGCCGATGTGTCAGTATCAGGGTCAGTCTAGATGCGCGACCCTGTCTGAATCCCCCGTGCTGACGGTGCCCTATTGGTGTGTGTGTGTGTGTGTGTGTGTGTGTGTGTGTGTGTGTGTGTGTGTGTGTGTGTGTGTCTGTCTGTCTGTGTGCGCGCGCGCCTCAGCTCCAGCCTGGTCCTCCCGCCCGGCTCCCGACTCCCCCACCTGAGCTCCGCTCCTACGTGCGGCTCATCGGGCGCCTTCTGACTCATCGGGGCTCCGGGTCACATGCATCTCGCAGGCCCTATCGGGGCCGCTCTTTGCCGCCCGCCTGCCCGCCCGGGATCTGCAGCGGCCCACGCCCCGCTCCTGGCTCCCGTTCCCTCCGCGCTGCCACCCGCTCTGCCGCAGGAAGGTGAGACCCCAACCCCCCTTTCGCCGTCTCTCCCCGGTCCTTCGTGCCCCTTGTGCCATCCATCCCTCATCGTCCTTCCAGGATGGCTCCGCGCACCTGTTCCATCATCTTCCTCCCAAAGCCCAGCCCTTTCCCACCCACCCGATAAAGCCTCTCTGACCCTTTATGAATGTCTCCCTATATTTCTATCTGCTTGCTTACCTCATCTGTGTTTCTATTGCTGTCTTTGATCGAAAATCTCTATACTTGCTTCATCACCTGTGTCATAATCTCTTACGCTTCTACGCCTTTTTAATTTAACTGTCATCAGCACCTTCATTTTTATTGACGTTACGATTTTTACTTCTTTCCATCTTGACACAATCCTTTGGTTCTGCGTTTTGGGGATGCCCCTTTCCATTCTCTCACGTTCCCTAATTCAACTTCCTCCTCCTCACCTCTCCCCATTTTTTTTTTCTCATTTTTCGACTATGCAGGGAATGTCAGTCTCCTGGGGAGGTGTGGAAGGGTACTGTCTTCTCAGCTTTGGCACTCTGCCCCCTTTTCAACTACAGCATAGCCCCCACTAGACTAGAATCTGACTCCCCAGACCTCCCATGGCTCTCCTGCCCCTCCCCCATCATACTCAGCTTTTGGGGAGTAGAAGAAATATGTGTGGAGGAGCCTTGGAGAGAGATTTGCTTTTGGGGAAAGGGTGGGGGAGCTGACAATCTAAGGATGTGAGTCATAGATGTTCAAATAAGGGGCTTTTAGCATTTCCAGGGGGAGGGCAAACCTTGGCTACTCATCATTCTTCTTGGCATCCAGAGAAGAGGCTGGCCACTCCCAATCTAGGTATACCTTGGGGAAATCCCAGCTGGCTGGTAAGCGTGCTACTGAGGGGGAAAGAGGTCCACATTTCCCATGGAATGTCTCTTTTCCTTATTTTGGGGCCCCAGCCCCCAAAATCATGTCCCTTTTTTTCTTTATGCAGTGACCTTCTTTCCTTCCACCCCCACCAAGAAGGTACTTCTATCTTTCCCCTCTCTTCACTGCAGCCAGATTTTCCTTCCCCCTCACCGCAGGGCCCCTCTTCCCTATAGTCATGTCCCCACTTTTTTTCTGATGCAGTGACCTTCCTTCTTTCCTCCCCATTCCCCAGGATGGGGGCATTTTCATTTCTCCCTTCTCACTGCAGCCAGTTTTTTCCTCCCTTACTGCAGTGACCTCCTCCCAGTCCCTTCCTTTCTCTGCCCCTCCCACACTAGCCCCACCCCTTCAGCATCTAACTTCTCTCCTCCCCTTTTTCTCCACCAGTAGATTCTAGACACCATGTCCATTGAGCGCATCCAAGCCCGGGAGATCCTGGATTCCCGTGGTAACCCTACAGTGGAGGTGGATCTCTACATAGCCAAAGGTAATGAGTAAGGATTGAATCCCCTATCAGTTATCTCCCATCCCAATCTCCATCATAAATATAAATCTTACTACGGATTAACTGGTTGTTAGGGCAAATTGAGTGACCTGATCTAGAGTCCACAGTTGCTGTGTGGAGTGGACACTTGCAGAAGATGAATTCCCATAGGGAATGGGGTCCTGGGATGTACACACACACACACACACACACACACACACACACACACACACACATACATACATATATATGTTTTGTTCCTGGTCATCCAAGTCAAGATGTGTTTGTATGTTTTGTATGTTTCCATGTTTTGGAAATATTGTTTGTAGTTAGGGATTCTAGGTATGGCTGGAGAAATGCTGATAGGAGTTGGGACTCTGAAAAAATGAAGAAATCCCTATCCAAGTAGGATCCTTTCTCTGCTTCCAATTCCTAAGCTGCCACTCCCTTCCTTCCTGCCCTCAGGTCTTTTCCGGGCAGCAGTGCCCAGTGGGGCATCTACTGGCATCTATGAGGCACTGGAACTGAGGGATGGGGACAAACTTCGTTATCTGGGCAAAGGTAAGGCCCCCTTATCTATTTCTTCCTTTACATTCCCACTAGTTCCTTCATTTCAGGCTTTCTCCTTCTAGCATCTCTTTCCCTCCCCATTCCCCATATCATGCCAAGCCACCGAACCACTTGCCCCTCTCCCCCATCCTTGGTCTTTCCTTTCCTCCTCCTGATTCTTCAGTCCTAGTCCTGGCTTCCTTCCCTTTTCTCAGGTGTACAGAAAGCTGTGGATCACATCAACAATACCATTGCTCCTGCACTGATCAGTTCTGTAAGGCTTTTCTCTTTCTTGGGGGGTGGGGGTGGTAAGGGAGGAAAAGGGATATATCATAGACTTTCACTGGATTCAGAGGAAAAAGGAACATTCTATCTCTTGGACACCCTGTTTGGATATGGGGCCTGGGACCAGATCCTACTAAAATTTGGTTAGGACTCACTAATCCCACCAGAGGGTGCCCAGATGGCCCCCCAGGAGTCTCCATGACAAATTGTTGTCATAGGGCACATGTCCATTGAGTGCATCCAAGCCCAGCAGTCTCTATGACAAATGGAGCAGGGTAATCGGGGTGTGATGAACAGGGATTTGGGCCTGGGGAGGAAACCTCTTTTTCCCCTCCCTGTCCTGTCTCAGCCCCAGGGATAATAATGGCTGTCTCTGCACAGGGCCTTTCTGTGGTGGAGCAGGAGAAGCTGGACAACCTGATGCTGGAGCTGGATGGGACTGAGAACAAATGTAAGATGGGGGTCCTGGGCAGGGAGGTAGAAGGTACAAAGGGCCAGAGCTGGGGCAGAGATGAACACTTCATTCCAGGAGGCAGAAGGTGGGCAGAAGCCCTTTCTTTCCTCACTGACTGTCCCTCTGGCATCCTCCCCTTTCAGTCCTTTTGTGTTAGCCCCATAATCCTCATGGCCTTCCAATCTTATGACCCATCACATCTACCGGTTATATAGGATCCTCTGTGATCAGTTACACTGATGAGGTAGACAAAAGGAAGACTTGTCCAACAGTCCGAGGAGAAAGGGACATAGTAGGAGAAGACTAGACATGGTACCAAGGGACCTGCAGTTCTAGAAAGAAGTGGTGGTTTCAGAGTCAGAAGAGACTTCAATCTTAACACTCAGCTGGTTAACCTTGAAAAAAGTATCATCTGAGTTAAAGGACCATAGATTTAGAGCTAGAAGGAACCTGAGAAGCCATCAAGTTAAACCCCCTTATTTTGCAGATGGCAGAACTAAGGAGGAGAGCAGTTATTTGCCAAGGGTCAGCCAGCTAATACTGGGCATTCAGGTCTCTGCCACCCAGCCTAGTTCTTTATCCATTGTGCAACCAAGTTGCTTCTCAGTTTCCTTGTCTATAAAATGGGGATAGGGATAAGTTCTGAACCAGTGAGTTTGGGCAGTGCTAACTTCCAGTGCAATTCAGTATCTTCTCTGAAATTTCTAGTCTTAAGAGAGTTTCCCGGAACACTAACAGTGGGTAAGTGACTTGGCTGAGTCACACAGCCCAATATGTGTTCAGTGTAGGACCTGGACCTAGGTCTTCCTGGCTCCAAGGTTGGTTGGCTGTCTGCTACAAAATACTGCCATAGGGTTTCAAATTTATAGCTATATTAAAATGAAGTAATACACAAAGCTTAAATAGAAATAGGCCTCTAAATTTACAAACGACTAGTTTTCCATGAGAAATTTCATGAGCATATAAGATCCAGACTTCTTATGCCAAGGTGGGACATTTGTTGAGAGAGAAGGGTTGGGCAACAACTGTTTGAATATTTTTATAATTCTATTTTTTTCCACATAAAATATTGTTTCTAATGTATCTGATTAGCAAACACTGAACAAACTGACTTGGTTTACCTACTTCAACATTACCTATGTCATAGGATTGTTGTGAGGAACAACTTAAGATTAATTAATTAAGTAATTAATGACTGCAGAATACTTTGTAAACTGTCAAGTAGTATAAAAAGTGAGCTAACAATAATAGCAATAATAATAGGAGAGTAAGTGGAGTCTCCTTCTAAATGTCTAGAAATAAGGTCAATTTTTACTTATTAATTATGTATATATATGTATTATCTATAATATATATCCTAACTCTTCCTCCACATCCCTCCTTCAGTAGATTGATATTTTTTCTTATTTTTGCATTCTAAAAAATTAACAAGAGTTCGTTTTTTCAGCACTGGCCCTGGAGTCAGAAGGACCTGGGTTTGGATCTGGCCTCAGACACTTAACACAGAAACTAGCCATGTGAACTTGGGCAAGTCACTTAACCCCAATTGCCCTCCAAAAAAAGAATTCATTTTCTCCCCTTCACCTCTTCCCCTCCTCATTAAAAAAAGAAAAAACAAAAATAAACTTTTTAAAAAAATAAATATGCATTGTCAAGCAAAACAAATTCTCATATTGGCCATGTCCAAAAGCATATGTCTCATTCTGCATCTCTCTGGGTCAAATAATTTACCTCATCATTGGTCCCCTGGAATTGTGGTTAGTCACTGCATTGATTCGAGTTCTTCAGTCTTTGAAGGTTGTTTGTCTTTACAATGCTGTTGTTATTGTATAAATTATTTTACTGGTTCTCTTCACTTTTTATCAGTTCCTACAAATCTTCTAAGGGTTCTTTGAAAATATCCCTTTTATATTTATTATGGCAAAATAGTATTCTGTCACATTGGAAAAGACTGAAGTTCTTTCAATCAGAAGTGGGCTGATTTCTGCTTGAAGACCTGGGAAATCTTTACTGTCTACCTAAGGGGAGTGAAAAAAGAACTAAAAAAATGGAACACACTAATTTTTATCATATAAGGAAAAGTGATT